>CAKJTW010000033.1:0-1241666 GCA_917880005.1 Nanger dama
ACTGACACATGGTGGGAGAATTCATCATCTCTTGTGGCAGTACAGTCTATTGGTACCGTTTATGAGGTCCAATATGATTAGGATACGGGACTCACGGTCCCATCACTTCATGGGAAATAGATGGGGAAACAGTGTCAGACTTTATAATTTTTGGCTCCAAAATCACTGCAGATGGTGACTGCAGCCATGAAATTAGAAAACGCTTACTCCTCAGAAGAAAGTTATGACCAACCTAGAGAGCATATTCAAAAGCAGAGACATTACTTTGCCGACTAAGGTCCGTCTAGTCAAGGCTATGGTTTTTCCTGTGGCCATGTATGGATGTGAGAATTGGAATGTGAAGAAGGCTGAGCACCAAAGAATTGATGCTTTTGAACTGTAGTGTTGGAGAAGACTCTTGAGAGTCCCTTGGACTGCAAGGAGATCCAACCAGTCCATTCTGAAGGAGACCAGCCCTGGGTGTTCTTTGGAAGGAATGACACTAAAGCTGAAACTTCAGTACTCTGGCCATCTCATGAGAAGAGTTGACTCATTGGAAAAGACTTTGATGCTGGGAGGGATTGCGGGCAGGAGGAGAAGGGGACGGCTGAGGATGACATGGTTGGATGGCATCATGGACTCGATGGATGTGAGTCTGAGTGAACTCCGAGAGATGGTGATGAACAGGGAGGCCTGGCGTGCTGCGATTCATGGGGTCGCAAAGAGTCGGACACGACTGAGGGACTGAACTGAACTGAAGGGAGAGTGAAAGTGAATCTCTGGGTCTAAACAGTGTAACGGTATATTAAACAAACAATGTTGTAAATCAATAATAATATTATGCCAATTTTGAGGAATAGTAGTAGGTGATGGGATTCTTGGTTGTAATGTACCCATAGGTTTCATAGATGCATTGACTTTTCTAAGGTCTGTTCAGTTCAGTTCAGTCGCTCAGTTGTGTCTGACCCTTTGAGACCCCATAAATCACAGCATGCCAGGCCTCCCTGTCCATTACTGACGCCCAGACTTCACTCAGACTCACGTCCATCAAGTCAATGATGCCATCAAGCCATCTCATCCTCTATCGTCCCTTCTCCTCCTGCCCTCAATCCCTCCCAGCATCAAAGTCTTTTCCAATGAGTCAACTCTTTGCATTAGGTGGCCAAAGTACTAGAGTTTCAGCTTTTGCATCATTCCTTCCAAAGAATACCCAGGGCTGATCTCCTTCAGAATTGACTGGTTGGATCTCCTTACAGTCCAGGGGACTCTCAAGAGTCTTCTCCAACACCACAGTTCAAAAGCAAAACTTCTTCAGCACTCAGCCTTTTCACAGTCCAACACTCATATCCATACATGACCACAGGAAAAACCATAGCCTTGACTAGACGGACCTTAGTCAACAAAGTAATTTCTCTGCTTTTGAATATGCTCTCTAGGTTGGTCATAACTTTTCTTCCAAGGAGTAAGCATCTTTTAATTTCATGGCTACAATCACCATCTGCAGTGATTTTGGAGCCCAAAAAGGACACACCATTTGTAAGAATTTTTTAATATATATATAACAAAAATAGAGTTCCCAGAAGAACAAGATTCCTCATCAAGTTTTAATTCTAGCTGTGTATCTATAAGTTCCTTCAGTTCAGTTCAGTTGCTCAGTCATGTCCGACTCTTTGCAACCCCATGAATCGCAGCACGCCAGGCCTCCCTGTTCATCACCATCTCTCAGAGTTCACTCAGACTCATGTCCATCGAGTCCATGATGCCATCCAGCCATGTCATCCTCAGCCGTCCCCTTCTCCTCCTGCCCCCAATCCCTCCCAGCATCAAAGATTTTTCCAATGAGTCAACTCTTCACATGAAGTGGCCAAAGTACTGGAGTTTCAGCTTTAGCATCATTCCTTCCAAAGAACACCCAGGGCTGGTCTCCTTCAGAATGGACTGGTTGGATCTCCTTGCAGTCCAAGGGACTCTCAAGAGTCTTCTTCAACACCACAGTACAAAAGCAAAAATTCTTCAGTGCTCAACCTTCTTCACAGTCCAACTATCACGTCTATACATGACCACAGAAAAACCATAGCTTTGACTAGACGGACCTTAGTCAGCAAAGTAATGTCTCTGCTTTTGAATATGCTTTCTAAGTTAGTCATAACTTTTCTTCCAAGGAGTAAGCGTGTTTTAATTTCATGGTTGCAATCACCATCTGCAGTGACTTTGGAGCTCCCAAAATAGTCTGGCACTGTTTCCACTGTTTCACCATCTATTTCCCATGAAGTGATGGGACCAGATGCCATGATCTTTGTTTTCTGAATGTTGAGCTTTAAGCCAACTTTTTCACTCTCTTCTTTCACCTTCATCAAGAGGCTTTTTACTTCTTCTACACTTTCTTCCATAAGAGTGGTGTCATATGCATATCTGAGGTTATTGATATTTCTCCTGGCAATCATGATTCCAGTGTGTGCTTCTTCAAGCCAGGTGTTTCTCATGATGTACTCTGCATATAAGTTAAATAAGCAGGGTGACAATATACAGCCTTGATATACTCCTTTTCCTATTTGGAACCAGTCTGTTGTTTCATTTCCAGTTCTAACTGTTGATTCCTGACTTGCATACAGGTTTCTCAAGAGGCAGATCAGGTGGTCTGGTATTACCATCTCTTCATAGTTTTCCACCGTTTATTGTGATCCATAGTCAAAGGCCTTGGTATAGTCAACAAAGCAGAGATAGATGTTGTTATGGAACTCTCTTGCTTTTTGATGATCTATTGGATGTTGGCAATTTGATCTCTGCTTCCTGTACCTTTTCTAAAACCAGCTAGAACTTCTGGAAGTTCACATTTCATGTATTGCTGAAGCCTGGCTTGGAGAATTTTGAGTATTACTTTACTAGCGTGTGAGATGAGTGCAATAGTGTCATAGTTTGAGCATTCTTTGGCACTGACTTTCTTTGGAATTGAAATGAAAACTTACCTTTTCCAGTCCTGTGGCCACTGCTGAGTTTTCCAAATTTGATGGCATATTGAGTGCAGCACTTTCACAGCATCATCTTTCAGGATCTGAAATAGCTCAACTAGCATTCCATCACCTCCACTAGCTTTGTTTGTAGTGATGCTTTCTAAGGCCCACGTGAGTTCACATTCCAGGATGTCTAGCTCTAGATGAGTGATTATACCATCGTGATTATCCAGGTCAAGAAGGTCTTTTTTGAACAGTTTTTCTGCGTATTCTTGCCACCTTTTCTTAATATCTTCTGCTTCTGTTAGGTCAATACCATTTCTGTCCTTTATCGAGCCCATCTTTGCATGAAATGTTCCCGTGGTATCTCTAATTTTCTTGAAGACATCTCTAGTCTTTCCCAGTCCGTTATTTTCCTCTGTTTCTTTGCATGGATCTCTGAGGAAAGTGTTCTTATCTCTTCTTGCTATTCTTTGGAACTCTGCATTCAGATGCTTATATCTTTCCTTTTCTCCTTTGTTTTTCACTTCTCTTCTTTTCACAGCTATTTGTAAGGCCTCCCCAGTCAGCCATGCTTTTTGCATTCATTTTCTATGGGCATGGTCTTGATTCCTGTCTCCTGTACAATGTCACAAACCTCAGTCCATAGTTCATCAAGCACTCCATCTATCAGATATAGTCCCTTAAATCTATTTCTCACTTCCATTGTATAATCATAAGAGATTTGATTTAGGTCCTACCCGAATGGTCTAGTGTTTTTCCCTACTTTCTTCAACTTAAGTCTGAATTTGGCAATAAGGAGTTCATGATCTGAGCCACAGTCAGCTCCCAACCTTGTTTTTGCTGACTGTATAAAGCTTCTATATCTTTGGCTGCAAAGAATATAATCAATCTGATTTTCGAGGTTGACCATCTGGTGATGTCCATTTGTAGAGTCTTCTCTTGTGTTGTTGGAAGAGGGTGTTTGCTCTGACCAGTGCATTATCTTGGCAAAATTCTATTAGCCTTTGCCCTGCTTCATTCTGTATTCCAAGGCCAAATTTACCTGTTACTCCAGGTGTTTCTCAACTTCCTACTTTTGCATTCCAGTGCCCTATAATGAAAAGGACATCTTTTTTTGGGTGTTAGTTCTAAAAAGTCATGTAGTCTTCATAGAACTGTTCAACCTCATCTTCTTCAGCATTACTCTTTGGGACATAGACTTGGATTACTGTGATATTGAATGGTTTGCCTTGGAAATGGACAGAGATCATTCTGTCTTTTTGAGATGGCATCCAAGTACGGCATTTTGGACTCTTGTTGGATATGATGGCTACTCCATTTCTTCTAAGGGTTTCCTGCCTGCAGTAGTACATATAATGGTCATCTGAGTTACATTTGCCGATTCCAGTACTTTTTAGTTCTCTGATTCCTAGAATGTTGACGTTAACTCTTCTCATCTCCTGTTTGACCACTTCCAATTTGCCTTGATTCATGGACCTAACATTCCAGGTTCCTGTGCAATATTGCCCTTTACAGCATCAGATCTTGCTTCTATCACTAGTCACATCCACAACTGGGTACTACTTTTGCCTTGGCTCCATCCCTTCATTCTTTCTGGAGTTTTTCTCCACTGATCCCCAGTAGCATATTGGGCACCTACCGACCTGTGGGGTTCCTCTTTCAGTATCCTATCATTTTGCCTTTTCATACTGTTCACCGGATTCTCAAGGCAAGAATACTGAAATAGTTTGCCATTCCTTTCTCCAGTGGACCACATTCTGTCGGACCTCTCCACCATGACCCACTCGTCTTGGGTGACCCCACAGGGCATGGCTTGGTTTCATTAAGTTAGACAAGGCTGTGGTCCTAGTGTGATTAGATTGACTAGTTTTCTGTGAGTATGATTTCAGTATGTCTCCCCTCTGATGCTCTCTTGCAACACCTACTGTCTTATTTGGGTTTCTCTTACCTTTGTGGAGTAAGATACCTGATGTGAGGTATCTCTTCATGGCTTCTCCAGCAAAGTGCAACTGCTGCTCCTTACTGTAGTCGAAGGGTATCTCCTCACCGCCACCCCTCCTGACCTTGAACATGGAGTAGCTCCTCTTGGCCCTCCTGTACCTATGCAAACACCACTCCTTGGACGTGGGGTTTCTCCTCTCAGCCGCCTATAATTTCTCTTTCTTGAGGGGGCTACTGTTCTGTCCAAATAGGCTCGTCATTCTTCCAAGTTATTTTAATAATTGTATTGTTTGTTAAATGAGCACTGGCCCCTAGAAAAAATGTGGAATGTATATCTGAGTTTGTCATATCTTATATCTTTTTATTAAAAGGATATATCTTACTTTTCCTTAGCAATTCTGAAGTGTCTTGTATGTTAGCATTTTATAGATTGGTGAATATATTTGTTATAGTATATATATTTATTATATATAAATATATTATACATTATACATTTATTAATAGTTTAAAATCTCTTTCATTTTTCTGTAAGAAAAACTTTTTAAGAGAAATTTAATGTTCATTAATTAATGTTTTAAAATCTTATTTTATTTGAAAATGACCTAGCTATTTAATATTCTTTTATTATTTAGTTTAGTACAACTCTAGAAATGTAAATTATCTCAATCCTAAGAAATTATTTTACATTATAATAATAGATTATCTTATTAAAATATAATTATTTTTAATAGAGTTTATCTAAAAGTTTTCATCTTATTTATATATTTATATATACATATATATAAAGAGTTACCTTTTTGTTGACAAATTTAGTTTACCTTAAACCTAGGCATAATAAAAGTATTATATAATGTTGATGACTTAAGACATGTCTTAATTAGATTAGCAAACAATTATATGTAAATTATATTTATATTTAAATAAACATTATATTTAATATTAAATAGTTTTCAGTTCATGTGAATTGAGGTCATTAACTTTATATGATCTAAAAACAAAGCTGGTATATTGATGGCAGCACTTCCAGATGTTGAGAGTTTGAAGGAAAAGATGGAATTCGCCCCTGGTTTTTGTTGAAGAAGAACTGGGTGGTCCCCTGTTTGATGTTTCTTGGAATAGGTTTCTCTTTAATGTCAAATTTAGATTTATAGTCTTTGGCCCAATGTATTCCTCTACAGCAGCAAGGGCAGATTTTTGGAGGCTTTTATTTTTCGTTGTTTTTTTTTTTTTAGCTTTCTTAGAGCAGTCCCTTTTAATTGGTTCTTATTTCCACATGTAAAGCATCCTTCATTTCCCTTTCTTAAGGCAGCAACCATTGTTTCAGCTAGCATTTGCATCTTTTGAGTTTGTAATCCTAGATTGTCACAAGTCTTCAAATAATCAGTAATAGTCCCTGTCTCATGAATTGGAGCTTTTGGCATTCCTGATTTGCATTTTCATAAGCAAATAATTTAACTAGTTGCCTTTTGGCTTCTTCTCCAATTACAGTATGGGAAATATCAGTTTGTAATCTAGCTAAAAAATCAGCATATGTTTCATCAAATCCCTAAACTTTAAATACGTGATGAAGTAAAGTAGGAAAGTGATGGGGCTTACCAGCCATTTTACCCATGTCTTAGTACTTACTGGCCTCAATAGGCCCTGGGGTCACTCCATCCAAATTTGCATACATGTAACAAGCTCCAGTTCTGGGCACCACTTGTTGAGGTCCTTTAATGGATCAGCACCTGGTGGTCCAGAGTCAACTGATAAGAAAGTAAAGGAGAGAGAAAGAGGCTGATATTCCTTGGTTTATGTAGAAAGCCAATAAAGTCCCTGACACGGGGCTTGCTCTGTTCATTAAAGCCTCGGATGCCCTCTCGATGGGGTGAAGGCACAGAAAGCCTTCTTGAGAGGGTCTTAGAAACCCGTGCAGGAAAGTGAACTCAGAGAGCCTCAGCGCTCCAGCGGATCCACCTGAAAAAGTGAGAGAGGGAGAAGGGGGGAGGGAGAGAGAGGGGGGAGAGAGAACGAGAGAGAGAGAGAGAGAGAGAGACATGGGAACCAAAGTTCTGATGGAGCAAAGGTGTTTTATTTAACATTATGTGGGTATTATACTGTCTTACAAGAATAGCTATTTTCAGCAGAGATAAAATCAAAACTTACAAGTTATCAAGGAAACATGAGGTCATTAATATGAAAGAGAAGAGAGTTGTAAATAATCACTTTTACCATATGGTTCATAAAAAGGAAGAAGGTACTTCTCATCATATAGAAAAACTAATGAAGGAGTTGCCTGGATTCCTCAGCCCCCAGGGGAGGCTTGGGTCTCCTATTAATTCCTGAATATTCAGGAATTAAGAAGGAACAGAGCATTCCTGACAGATCCAAAACAGCACACAGGAAGCCTCCTGTTAAATGCTTCCTGACAGCGCTGGGTTTTGCCATACATTGGCATGAATCAGTCACAGGTGTACATGTCCGTCCCCCCTTCCCCCGTCCTGAACACCCCTCCCATCTCCCTTCCCATCTCATCCCTCTGAGTTGACCTAGTGCCTTGGCTTTGAGTGCTCTGTTTCATGCATCAAACATGGACTGGTTATCTATTTTACATATGGTATATACATGTTTCAATGTTATTCTTTCAAATCATCCCACCCTTGGCTTCTCCCACAGAGTCCCAAAGTCTGTTCTTTACCCCTGTGTCTCTTTTGCTGTCTTGCATATAGGATCATTGTTTCCATCTTTCTAAACTTCACATATATGCATTGATATATTATATTGGTGTTTTTATTTCTGACTAACTTCACTCTGTATAATAGGTTCCAGTTTCATCCAGCTCATTAGAACCGATTCAAATGCATTATTTTTGTAGCTGAATAATATTCCATTGTGTATATGTACCACAGCTTTCTTATCCATTCATCTCCAATGGACATCTAGCTTGCTTCCTTGTCTTAGCTATTGTAAACAGTGCTGTAATGAACAACTGGGTACATGCATCTCTTTCAAATTCTGGTTTCCTTGGCATGTAAGCCCAACAGTGGGATTTCTGGGTGGTATGGCAGTTCTGTTTCCAGGTTTTGAAGGAATCTCCATAGTGGCTGTACTAGTTCGCATTGCCACCAACAGTGTAAGAGGGTTTCCTTTTCTCCACAAATTTTCCAACATTTATTGTTTGCACATTTTTGATGACAGCTATTCTGAGCAACATGAGATGGTACTTCATTATGGCTTCCATTTATACTTCTCTGATAATGAGTGACGTTGAGCATCTTTTCATGTGTTTGTTAGCTATCTGTATGTCTTCTTTGGAGAAATGTTTGTTTAGTTCTTTGGTCCATTTTTTGATTGAGTTGTTTATTTTTCTGGTATTGAGTTGCATGAGCTGCTTGTAATGGAGATTAATTCTTTGTAAGTTGTTTCATTGCTATTATTTTTTCCGATTATGAAGGCTGCCTTTTCACCTTGCTTACAGTTTCCTTCGTTATGCAAAATCATGTAAGTTTATTTAGTGCCAGGAGCCAGCACAGGAGATCCCATCCATGACAAGGTCATGAGGAGAGATCTGACGGGGCAAGACAAGTCAGGTCTCAAGGGGTCCTCTGCCTGAGCATCTATGCCCAAACTAAAATCTGTCTGTTTACTTTATGCTATACTATACTCTTCTGACATTACAGAGGACTATCCCTGACCATCTTTCTCCGGAAAAAGTTAACTTAGAGCTCCAACTGGTCTCCTGCATATGAAAGGAGTGTCTCAGCTCAAATACCTCTGATGGCTCTCTAACTTGCCTGAGAGTTGGAGACATTTACAACTTGTGATTGTTTATAGCCCCCCAACCACAAGAGGCATGAAGCTTAAAACATCTTAAAGGTATAGATCCTTTAGAGTTAAAAATTATATTGGTGATGGGTTTCACTGCTGAATCAATGACTGCTGTCAGGCCTCCATATTCTTTATCTTTTAGGCACCTGAAGGATATTAATCAATGTAATTTGGATATAGAAAAAGGAATATAGTAGTTTTTGATGTTAGCAACACTAGACTTTTTGAGCTAATGAATTTTCTCTTTGTTATAAATCACTGTACTCCTCTTTCTTTGTTATAAATTACTGTGTCCTTGCTATGTAAGAATGTAACTTTATTTAGTGCTTTCTGAGAGTGGCACCAGACTTTGGGAAGAACAACACTATTAAAGCAAATCAGTTTTCTGGTTAACATACCCTTATCAGAAAAGGGCCGTAAAAATGTTAATTGGCCTTCTGGCCAGAAGATAATGTAAATCACATAAGACTTGTGTATACAGCTAGGTATGCAGAGAGAAAGCCTGGCCTCAATAAGAGTCAGGGCTGCTGATACTGCATAATTTTTGTATTATGCATTGATCTCTATGTACAACCGAAAGTATAAAATACTTTCCTGAACAATAAAGGATGGACCAGTTTTTCAGACTATTTTCTCGAACCAGTTTCTTGGAAATCTGCCCAACCCCTCCGTGTTGACTCTTTCTCTCTCTCTCTTTCTCCGTCTCGCTAACTCTTCTTTTCAGGCTGAATTCCCATCTGGAATGAGGAGGCTCACCACGTCTACTTTCTTGCCCTGGCTTCTAAGACACACTCAAGAGGGAGCCCAAGGTGGGGTACCCTCTGCTATTCAAGTGGGCGCTGATGGCCTAATGTAAATGGTGTAAACCTCTTGTCTCAAGGTTTTATTAGCTGTCCATGGAAACCAAGTTATTCAGTATCTTTTCTCCACTAAACTTTCCTACTACTCTATTTCTTCCTAATCTCTCATATTTCTAATTAAATAATTGTTTTCTAAGATGCCAACTCCATCTCACTTTCGAATACCCTAGAACCACTGGGGCTGGACATCGACAACTTAGGTTTTGTTTATTTTTGCTTTTATTTACATTATTCTGGGAGGTGAGTGATAGAGAATCTTGCTATGATTCATGGCAAAGAGTGTTTTGCCTATGTTTTCCTCTAGGAGTTTTATAGTTTCTGGTCTTACATTTAGATCTTTAATCCATTTTGAGTTAACTTTTGTTTACGGTGTTCTAAAGTGTTCTAGTTTCATTCTTTTACAGGTAGTTGACAAGTTTTCTCCCACCACTTGTTAAACAGATTGTATATTGTGTATTTTTGTTTCTTTTGTCAAAGATAAGTTGTCCACCGGTGCTTGGATTCATCTCTGGGCTTTCTATTTTGTTCCATTCATCTATATTTATGTCTTTGTTCCAGTACCGTGCTGTCTTGATGAGTGTAGCTTTGTAGTATAGCCTGAAGTCAGGCAGGTCGAGTCCTCCAGTTCCATTCTTCTTTCTCAAGATTTCTTTGGCTATTCGTGGCTTTTTGTGTTTCCATACAAACTGTGATATTATTTGTTCTAGTTCTGTGAAAAATACCGTTGGTAGCTTGAGAGGGATTGCACTGAATCTATAGATTGCCTTAAGTAGTATAATCATTTTCACTAAATTGATTTTTCCAATCCATGAACATAGCATATTTCTCCAAATATTTGTGTCATGGATTTGTTTTATCAGTGTTTTATAGTTTTCTATATATAGGTATTTTGCTTCTTTATGTAAATTTATTCCTAAGTATTTTATTTACATTGTAGTGGCAAATAGGATTATTCCTTAAATTCTCTGTCTGTTTTCTCATTGCTAGTGTATAGAAATGCAGGAGATTTCTGTGTATTAATTTTATATCCTTCAAATTTACCATATTCATTGATTAGCTCTAGTAATTTTATGGAGGTGTGTTTAAGGTTTTCTATATAGAGGATCCGGTGCACTAAATGCAGGCAGCTACAACTGGCACACTAAGTGCAAGTGGTTGTGACCAGTGCACTAAGCATGGCCAAGAGGAGCTATTCCACATCCGAAGTCAGGGGCAGAAGCCACCCCACACTCGAGGCCAGGGGTGGCTGCTGGAAGGAGAAACCCCACATCCAAGGAGCAGTAAGAAGCTGCGCAGGTGCAAGAGGGTCTAAAGGACTCATCTCACGTTGAAGGTCAGGAAGGGTGGCTGTGAGGAAATACCCCTCACACAAGGTAAGGAGCAGTGGCTGCACTTTGCTGGCCCTGGAGAGATACTCCATGCCCAATACCAGAGAAACCCAAGTAAAATGGTAGGTGTTGCAAGAGGGCATCAGAGGGCAGACACATTGAAACCATACTCACAGAAAACTAGTCAGTCTAATCACACTAGGACCACAGCCTTGTCTAACTCAATGAAACCAAGCCATGCCCATGGGGCAACCCAAGATGGGCAGATCATGGTGGAAAGGTGTGATAGAATGTGGTCCACTGGAGAAGGGATTGGAAAACCAGTTCAGTATTCTTGCCCTGAGATCCCCTTGAACAGTATGAAAAGGCAAAATGATAGGACACTGAAAGAGGAACTCCCCAGGTCAGTAGGTGCCAGGGTACAGCCCTGGTGGATCAAGGGTAATTTGAAGCGGGGACACAGTTGGTGATTAGGAAAGAATTATTTAAGTAAAGATGTAAAGAGAGTCTAGGGAAGAATAGTGTAGTAAGAGAGAGGAGAGAAAATAGAGGAGAAAAAGAGGCTGTATTCCTCTTGGTTTGCATAGAAAGCCAAATAAAGCCCTGAGACAAGGGGCTTACACTGTCTACGTAAGGCCTCAGGCACCTGCTTGAATAGTGAAGAGTGCCCTGCCTTGGGCTCCATCTCACGTGGGTCTTAGAAGCCCAGACAAATAAAGAGACACGGTGAGTCTCTATGTTCCAGATGGAAATTCAGCCTGAAAAGGAGAAAAAGAAAAGAAGACATAGGGGAAGCCATATTTCCAAGAAACTGGTTCATCCTTTATTTTCCAGGAAAGCTATTATACTTTTACTTACAAAGTCATGCAGGGTCAGCAGCCCTGACCCTTATTGAGACCAGGCTTTCCCTCTGCATACTTAGCTATATACACAGGTCTTAGGTGATTTACATCATCTTCTGGCAAGGAGGCCTAGTAGCATTTTATGGCCCTTTTCTGATAAGGGTCCATCAACCAGAAAACGTATTTGCCTTAAACGTGTTGTTCTTCTCAAAGTCTGATGCCACTCTCGGAAAGCACTAAGTAAGGTTACATTCTTACATAGCAAGTATACAACAATTTATAACAAGGAAAGAGGAGTACAGTGATTTATAACAAAGGGAAAATTCATTAACTCAAAAGCTAGTATTGCTAACATTAAACTACTATATTCATATATCTGCATCCCATACATCGATTAATATCCTCCCAGGTGCCTAAAAGATGGCGGCCTGGCAGCAATCATAACTCAACAATGAAACCCTTCACCAATATAATTTTTAGCTCTTTACAAAAGGCTCTATATCTTTAAGATGTTTTAAGCTTCGTGCGTCTCATGATTGGGAGCTGTGAACAATCACATGCGTAAATGTTAAAGTCCGGGTAAACCTGTCAGGCAAGTTAGAGAGCCATCAGAGGGGTTTGAGCTGAGACACTCCTTTTATATTCAGGAGACTGCTAACTGGAGCTCTAAGTTAACTTTTTCCAGAGAAATGTGGTGGGAGATAGCCCCCTGTTAATGGCAGAAGAGTTGGTGACAGGCATAATACAATAATGCAGATAGACTCTAGTTTTGGGGTAGATACCTGAGAAAGTCCAGGGGGATGATCTTGCCTTTTACCTGTCAGGCCTCTTCCTCATAACCTTTGCCATGGGTGGGATTCCCCATGCTGGCTCCTGGCAAGTAGGTGCCCAATATGCTACTGGAGATCAGTGGAGAAATAACTCCAGAAAGAATGAAGAGATGGAGCCAAAGCAGAAACAATACCCAGCTGTGGATGTGACTGGTGATAGAAGCAAGGTCCGATGCTATAAGGAGTAGCATTGCATAGGAACCTGGAATGTCAGGTCCATGAATCAAGGCAAATTGGAAGGGGTCAAACAAGAGATGGCAAGAGTGAACGTCGACATACTAGGAACCAGTGAAATAAAATGGACTGGGAATCGGTGAATTTAACTCAGATGACCATTAAATCTATTACTGCAGGCAAGAATCCCTCAGAAGAAATGGAGTAACCATCATGGTGAGCAAAGGAGTCCAAAATGCAGTACTTGGATGCAATTTCTAAAATGGAAGAATGATCTCTGTTCGTCTCCAAGGCAAACCATTCAATATCACAGTAATCCAAGTCTATGTCCCAACCAGTATTGCTGAGGAAGCTGAAGTTGAACGGTTCTATGAAGACTTACAAGACCTTTTAGAGCTAACAACCAAAAAAGATGTCCTTTACATTCTAGGTGTCTGTAATGCAAAAGTAGGAAGTCAGGAAACACCGGGAGTAACAGGAAAATTTGGCCTTAGAATGCAGAATGAAGCAAGGCAAAGACTAATAAAATTTTGCCAAGAGAATGCACTGGTCATAGCAAACACCCTTTTCCAACAACACAAAAGAAGACTACATATGGACATCACCAGATGGTCAACACCGAAATCAGACTGATTATATTCTTTGCAGCCAAAGATGGAGACCAGGAACTGACTGTGGCTCAGATCATAAACTCCTTATTACCAAATTCAGATTCAAAGAAAGTAGGAAAACCACTAGACCATTCAGGTATGACCAAAATCAAATCCCTTATGATTATACAGTGGAAGTGAGAAATATATTTAAGGGCCTAGATATGATAGATAGAGTGCCTGATGAACTATGGAATGAGGTTTGTGTCATGGTACAGAATACAGGAATCAAGACCATCTTCATGGAAAAAAAAAATGCAAAAAAGCAAAATGGCTGTCTGAGAAGACCTTACAAGCAGCTGTGAAAAGAAGAGAAGCAAAAAGCAAAAGAGCAAAGGAAAGATATAAGCATCTGAATGCAGAGTTCCAAAGAATAGCAAGAAGAGATAAGAAAGCCTCCTTTAGTGATCAGTGCAAATCAATAGAGGAAAGGAACAGAATGGGAAAGACTAGAGATCTCTTCCAGAAAATTAGAGATACCAAGGGAACATTTCATGCAAAGATGGGCTTGATAAAGGACAGAAATGGTATGGCCTAACAGAAGAAGAAGATATAAGAAGAAGTGGCATGGGGCTGGTGCACAGGATGATTCAGGTAGATGATGTGGGGTGGGAGGTGGGAGGGGGCTTCAGCATTGTGTTCACCTGTGGCTGATTCATGTCAGTGTATGGCAAAACAAATACGTATTGTAATTTAAAAAATAAATAAAAATTAAAAAAAAAAAAAAAAAAAGAAGTGGCAAGAATACACAGAAGAACTGTTCAGAAAAGATCTTCATGACATGGATAATCACGATGGTGTGATCACTAATCTAGAGCCAGACATCCTGGAATGGGAAGTAAAGTGGGCCTTAGAAAGTATCACTATGAAAAAAGGTAGTGGAAGTGATGGAATTCCAGTTGAGCTATTTCAAATCCTGAAATATGATGCTGTGAAAGTGCTGCACTCAGTATGCCAGAAAATTTGGAAAGCTCAGCAGTGGCCACAGGACTGGAAAAGGGCAGCTTTTATTCCAGTACCAAAGAAAGGCAATGGAAAGAATGCTAAAACTACCACACAATGCCCTCATCTCACACGCTAGTAAAGTAATGCTCAAAATTCTCCAAGCCAGACTTCAGCAATATCTGAACCATGAACTTCCTGATGTTCAAGCAATTTTAGAAAAGGCACAGGAAGCACAGATCAAATCCAGCAGCAACATCTCCTGGATCATGGAAAAAGTAAGATAGTTCCAGAAAACGTCTATTTCTGCTTTATTGACTGTGCCAAAGCCTTTGACTGTGTGGATCACAATAAACTGTGGGAAAACTTACATTTTTACTTTTCAGTTTGTTAATGCGGTGTATTGCATTGATTGATTTGTGAAATACCAGACCATCTGATCTGCCTCTTGAGAAATCTGTATGCAGGTCAGGAAGCAACAGTTAGAACTGGACATGGAACAACAGACTGGTTTCAAATAGGAAAAGGAGTACATCAAGGCTGTATATTGTCACCCTGCTTATTTAACTTATATGCAGAGTACATCATGAGAAACGTTGGACTGGAAGAAGCACAAGGTGGAATCAAGATTGCCATGAGAAATATTAATAACCTCAGATATGCAGATGACACCACCTTTATGGCATAAAGCGAAGAGGAACTAAAAAGTCTCTTGAAGAAGTTGAAAGAGGAGAGTGAAGAAGTTGGCTTAAAGCTCAACATTCAGAAAACGAAGATCATGGTATCCGGTCCCATCATTTCTTGGGAAATAGATAGGGGAACAGTGTCAGACTGTATTTTTTGGCTCCAAAATCACTGCAGCTGGTGACTGCAGCCATGAAATTAAAAGACACTTACTCCTTGGAAAAAAAGTTATGACCAACCTAGATAGCATATTCAAAAGCAGAGACATTATTTTGCCAACTAAGGTCCATCTACTCAAGGCTATGATTTTTCCAGTAGTCATGTATGGATGTGAGAGTTGGACTGTGAAGAAGGCTGAGCGCTGAAGAATTGATGCTTTTGAACTGTGGTGTTGGAGAAGACTCTTGAGAGTCCTTTGGACTGCAAGGAGATCCAACCAGTCCATTCTGAAGGAGATCAGCCCTGGGATTTCTTTGGAAGGAATGATGCTAAAGCTGAAACTCCTGTACTTTGGCCCCCTCATGAGGAGTTGACTCACTGGAAGGGACTCTGATGCTGGGAGGGACTGCGGGCAGGAGGAGAAGGGGACGACAGAGGATGATATGGCTGGATGGCATCACTGACTCGATGGACATGAATCTGAGTGAACTCTGGAAGTTGGTGATGGACAGGGAGGCCTGGCATGTTGCAATTCATGGGGTCGCAAAGAGTTGGACACGACTGAGTGACTGAACTCAACTGAACTGATATAAGGGATCATGTCATTTGCCAACAGTGAGAGTTTTACTTCTTCTTTGCAATCTGGATTCCTTTTATTTCTTCTTTAATTGTTGTGACCAAAATTTCTAAAACTATATTTCATAGTAATGATAAGAAAGGGCAACCTTATCTTTTCCTGACTTTAGAGGAAATGCGTTTAATTTTTCGCCATTGAGGATAATGTGTGCTGTGAATTTATCATTTATGACTTTTATTATATTGACGTTTATTCTTTCTTTGCCTGCTTTCTGTAGAGTTTTTATCATAAATGGTTGTTGAATTTTTTTCAAACACTTTCTGTGCATCTATTAAGATAATCTTACAGTTTTTACTTTTCAATTTGTTAATGTGGTGTATTGCATTGATTGATTTGTGAAAATTGAAGAATCCTTACATTCCTGGCATAAAGCCCACTTGGTCATGATGTATGATCTTTTCAATATGCTGTTGGATTATGTTTGCTAGAATTTTGTTGAGGATTTCTGTATCTATGTTCAACAGTGGTATTGGCCTGTAGTTTTCTTTTATTGTGGCATCTTTGTCTGGTTCTGGTATTAAGGTGATGGTGGCCTCATAGAGTGGCTTTGGGAATTTACCTTTCTCTGCAATTTTATGGCAGAGTTTGAGTAGGATAGATCTTAGCTGTTCTCTAAATTTTTGGTAGATTTCACTTACGAAGTCATCTGGTCCATGACTTGCTTGCTGGATAATTTTTTATTACAATTTCTATTTCCATCTTTGTGATGGGTCTGTTAAGATTTTCTACTGGTTTTTTTGGTTCAGTTTTGAAAGGTTTTACTTTGCTAAGAATCCATCGATACCTTCCAAGTTCCCCATTTTATTAGCATATAGCTACTGGTACTACTTTCTTATGATCTTTTGTATCTCTGTGTTGTTGTGATTTCTCCGTTTTAATTTCTAAGTTTGCTGGTTGGATTCACCCCCCCTTTTTTATGAGTATGGCTAGTGGTTTATTAATTTTATTTATCTTCTCAAAGAAACAGATTTAATTTTGCTGATATTTGCTATAGCCCCCTTTGTTTCTTTTTCACTTATTTCACTCTGATTTTCATGATATCTTTCCTTCTACTAACTTTGGGGTTCTTCATTTCTCCTTTTTCTAGTTGACATAGATGTAAAGTTAGGCTTTTTTTTTTTTCACTCTTGCTTCTTGAGATAAACTTTTATTCCTATGACCCATCCTCTTAGTACTGCTTTTACTGAATCCATACATTTCTGTTGTCATATTTTCATTTGATTCTACACATATTTTTATTTCCTTTTTAATTCTTCCATGATCTGTTGGTTATTCAGTAGCATGAGCATGCTGTGTAGGCTCCTTCAGTTCACTTCAGTCATTCAGTCGTCTCCTATTCTTTATGACTCCATGTACTGTAGCACGACAGGCTTCCCTGTCCAGCCCCAACCTCCAGAGCTTACTCAAACTCATATCCATAGGCTCAGTGATGCCAAACAACCATCTCATTCTCTGACAGCTCCTTCTCCTCCTGCCTTCAGTCTTTCCCAGCATCGGGGTCTTTTCAATGTGTTAGCTCTTTTGATCAGGTGGCAAAAGTATTGGAGTATCAGATTCACCATCAGTCCTTCCAATAAATATTCAGGACTGATATCCCTTAGGATTGACTGGATGGATCTTGCAGTCCAAGAGACTTTCAAGAGTCTTCTCTGAAACCGCAGTTCAAAAACATCAATACTTCCATGCACAGTTTTCATTACAGTCCAACTCTCACATCCATGAGTACTGGAAAAAACATAGCTTTGATTAGACAGAGCTTTGTTGGCAAAGAAATGTCTCTGCTTTTTAATATGATATCTAGCTTAGTCAAAACTTTTATTCCAAGGAGCAAGTGTCTTTAATTTCATGACTACAGTCAATATCTTCTGTGATTTTGAAGCCCCCCAAAATAGAGTCTGTCACTATTTCCATTGTTTCCTGCATCTATTTGCCATGAAGTGATGGGACCGGATGCCATGATCTTTGTTTTCTTTGTTTTTACTTTCATAAAGATGCTCTATAGTTCTTCTTTGCTTTCTGCCATAAGGGTGGTGTCATCTTCATATGTGAGGTTATTGATATTTCTCCCAGCAATCTTGATTCCTGCTTGCGCTTCATCCAGCCCAGTATTTTGAATTATGTACTCTGCATGTAAGTTAAATAAGAAGGGTGACAATATACAGCCTTGAAGTACTCCTTTCCTGATTTGGAAACAGTTTATTGTTCCATGTCCAGTTCTAACTGTTGCTCCTTGACCGGCACACAGATTTCTCAGGAGGCTTGTCAGGTGGTCTGGTATACCCATCTCTTTAAAAATTTTCCACAGTTTCCTGTGATCCACCCAAAGTTTTTGGCATAGTCACTAAATCAAAAGTAGATGTTTTTCTGGACCTCTCTTGCTTTTTTGATGATCCAATGGATATTGGCAATTTAATCTCTCCTTTCTCTGTCTTTTCTAAACCAGCTTGAACATTTGGAAACTCACAGTTCATGTACTGTTAAAGCCTGACTTGAATAAATTTGAGCATTACTTTGCTAGCATGAAAGATGAGTTCAATTGTGTGGTAGTTTGAACATTCTCTGGCATTGCCTTTTTGGGGGATTATAATGAAAACTGACCTTTTCTAGTCCTGTGGCCACTGCTGAGTTTCTCATATTTTCTGGCATCTTGAGTGCAGCACTTAAAAGCATCTTCCTTTAGGATTTGTATTAGCTCAGCTGGAACTCCATCACCTCCATACCTTTGTAGTGATTCTTTCTAAGGCCAACTTGACTTCAGATTCCAGAATGTCTGGCATTAGGTAAGTGATCACAGCATCATGGTTATCTGGATCATTAAGCTTTTGTGTGTGTGTGTAGTTCTGTGTATTCTTGCTCCCTCTTCTCACTATCTTCTCATTCTATTAGAGATGGACAGATATTGTATGGATTTATTGTGCCCGTCTTTTTATGAAATGTTCCCTTGGTATCTCTAGTTTTCTTGAAGAGATCTCGAAACTCTGCATTCTGATGTATATATTTTTATTTTTCTCCCTTGCCTCTCACTTCTCTTCTTTTCTCAGCTATTTGTAAGGCCTCCCCAGACAACCATTTTGCCTTTTTGCATTTCTTTTTCTTGGGCTGGTCTTGATCACTGCCTCCTCCTGTACAATGAAACTGAGTTGTGTCCATAGTTCTTCTGGCACTCTATCTATCAGATCTAATCCCTTGAATCTATTTGTCATTCCACTGTATAATCATAAGGATCATACCTGATTTAGGTCATACCTGATTTAGGTCATACCTGAAGAGTTTAATGGTTTTCCCTACTTTCTTCAATTAAAGTCTGATTTTTTCAATATGCAGTTCAGTCAGCTCCTAGTCTTGATTTTGCTGGCCATATAGAGATCCATCTTCAGTTGCAAAAAATATAATCAACTGATTTTTGTACTGACCACCTGGTGATGTCCTTGTGTAGAGTCTTCTCTTGTGTTGGAAGAGAGTTTTTGATATGACTGGCGCATTTTCAAGCCAGAACTCTGTTAGCCTTTTCCTTGCTTCATATTGCACTCCAAGGCCAATCATGTCTGTTACTCTGGGTATCTCTTGACTTCCTACTTTTGCATGCCAGCCCTCTATCATGAAGGGGACATCTTATTTTGGTGTTAGTTCTAGGAGGTCTTGTAGGTCATCATAGAACCATTCAACTTTAGTTCTTCAGGATTGTTTTTTGGGGGCATAGACTTGGATTATTGTGATATTGAATGATTTGCCTTGGAAATGAACAGAAATAATTTGTTCATTTTGATATTGCACCCAAGTACTGAATTTCAGACTCTTTTGTTGACTGTGTGGGTTATTCCATTTCTTCTAAGGCATTCTTGCCCACAGAACTAGATAAAATGGTCATCTGAATTATACAGAGTACATCATGGGAAATGCTAGACTGGATGAAGCACAAGTTGGAACCAAGATTGTGGGGGAAAATTAATAACCTCAGATATGCAGACAACACCACACTCATGGCAGAAAGAGAAGAACTAAAGAACCTCTTGATGAAAGTGAAAGAGGAGAATGGAAAAGTTGACTTAAACCTCAATATTCAGAAAACTATGATCATGGCACCTGGTCCCATCACTTCATGGCAAATAGATGGGGAAACAGTGGAAGCAGTGACAGACTTTATTTTACAGGGATCCAAAATCACTGCAGATGATGAGTGCAGCCATGAAATTAAAAGACACTTGCTCCTTGGAAAAAAAGTTATGACCAACATAGACAGCATATTAAAAAGCATAGACATTACTTTGTCAACAAAGGTCTGTCTAGTCAAGGCTATGGTGTTTCCAGTGGTCATGTATGGATGTGAGAGTTGGACTATAAGGAAAGCTGAGTGACAGAGAATTGATGCTTAAACTGTGGTGTTGAAGAAGACTTTGAGAGTCCCTTGGACTACAAGGAGATCCAACCTGTCCATCCTAAAGGAAATAAGTCCTAGGTGTTCATTAGAAGGACTGATGTTGAAGATGAAGCTCCAATAATTTTGCCACCTGATGATGTGAAGAGATGACTCATCTGAAAAGACCCTGATGCTGAAAAATATTGAAGGTGGGAAAAGGGGATGAGAGAGGATGAGATGGATGGACAGCATCACCAAAACAATGGACAAGAGTTCAAGTAGACTCGTGGAGTTGGTGATGAACAGGGAGGTCTGGCATGATGCAGTCCATGAATCACAAAGAATTGGACATGCCTGAGCAACTGAACTGAACTGAATTCCACTCCATTTTAGTTCACTGATTGCTAAAATGTTGATGTTTGCTCTTGCCATCTCCTGCTTGACCACTTTCAATTTACCTTGATTTGTGGACTAGGTTCCTATGCAATTCATTCCAGGTTCCTATGCATTTTGTTCTTTTCAGTTTCGGGCTTTACTTCCATCACCAGCCACATACACAGTTGGTGTTGTTTTCCTTTGACCTCGTCTCTTCATTGTTCCTGGTATTATTTCTCCATTTTTCTCCAGTAGCATACTGGGCACCAACCAACATGGAGAGTTCATATTTCAGTATCATATCTTTTGCATTTTTATGCTGTTCAAGGGGTTCTCAAGGAAAGAATACTGAAGTGACTTACATTTCCTTTCTCCAGTGGACTACATTTTGTCAGAATTCTCCACTATGACCCGTCCATCTTCAGTTCAGTTCAGTCACTCAGTCATGTCTGACTCTTTGCGACCCCATGAATTGCAGCATGCCAGGCCTCTCTGTCCATCACCAACTCCCGAATTTCACTCAGGCTCATGTCCATCGAGTCAGTGATGCCATCTAGCCATCTCACCCTCTGTCATCCCCTTCTCCTCCTGCCCCCAATCCCTCCCAGCATCAGAGTCTTTTTCAATGAGTCAACACTTCTCATAAAGTGTATGAAGTACTGAAGTTTCAGCTTTAGCATCATTCCTTCCAAAGAAATCCCAGGACTGATATCTTACAGAATAGACTGATTGGATCTCCTTGCAGTCCAAGGGATTCTCAAGAGTCTTCTTCAACACTGCAGTTCAAAAGCATCAATTCTTCAGCGCCCAGTCTTCTCCACAGTCCAATTCTCACATCCATACATGACTACTTCAAAAACCATAGCCTTGACTAGACGAACCTTAGTCGGCAAAATAATGTCTCTGCTTTTGAATATGCTCTCTAGGTTGGTCATAACTTTTCTTCCAAGGACTAACCGTCTTTTAATTTCATGGTTGCAGTCACCATCTGCAGTGATTTTTGAGCCAAAAAATACAGTCTGGCACTGTTTCCACTGTTTCCCCATCTATTTCCAACGAAGTGATGGGATCGGTTGCCATGATGTTCGTTTTCTGAATGTTGAGCTTTAAGCCAACTTTTTCACTCTCCTCTTTCACTTTCATCAAGAGGCATTTTAGCTCCTCTTCAATTTCTGCCATAAGGGTCGTGTTATCTGCATATCTGAGGTTATTGATATTTCTCCCGGCAATCTTGATTCCAGCTTGTGCTTCTTCCAGTCCAGCATTTCTCATGATGTACTCTGCATATAAGTTAAATAAGCAGGGTGACAATATACAGCCTTGACGTACTCCTTTTCCTGTTTGGAACCAGTCTGTTGTTCCATGTCCAGTTCTAACTGTTGCTTCCTGACCTGCATACAGATTTCTCAAGAGGCAGGTACTCCTTTTCCTGTTTGGAACCAGTCGTTGTTCCATGTCCAGTTCTAACTGTTGCTTCCTGACCTGCATACAAATTTCTCAAGAGGCAGGTCAGGTGGTCTGGTATTCCCAGATCTTTCAGAATTGTCCACAGTTTACTGTGATCCACACAGTCAAAGGCTTTGGCATAGTCAATAAAGCAGAAATAGATGTTATTCTGGAACTCTCTTGCTTTTTTGATGATCCAGCAGCTGTTGGCAATTTGGTCTCTCGTTCCTCTGCCTTTTCTAAAACCAGCTTGAACATCAGGAGGTTCTTGGTTCACGTATTGCTGAAGCCTGGCTTGGAGAATTTTGAGTATTGCTTTACTAGCATGTGAGATGAGGGCAATTGTGTGGTAGTTTGAGCATTCTTTGGCATTGTCTTTCTTTGAGATTGGAATGAAAACGGACCTTTTCCAGTCCTGTGGCCAAATTTCCAGGCCTGTTTTCCAAATTTTCTGGCATACTGAGTGCCACACTTTCACAGCATCATTTTTCAGGATTTGAAATAGCTCTACTGGAATTCCATCACTTCCACTAGCTTTGTTTGTAGTGATGCTTTCCAAGGCCCACTTGACTTCACATTCCAGGATGTCTGGCTCTAGATGAGTGATCACGCCATCGTGATTATCTGGGTCGTGAAAGTCTTTTTTTGTACAGTTCTTCTGTTTATTCTTTTTTAATTTTTTTAATTACAATACTGTATTTGTTTTGCCAGACATTGACACGAATCAGCCATAGGTGAACACAATTCTTGCCACCTCTTAATATCTTCTGCTTCTGTTAGGTCTATACCATTTCTGCCCTCTATCGACCCCATCTTTGCATGAAATAGTCTCTTGGTGTCTCTCATTTTCTTGAAGATGTCTCTAGTCTTTCCCATTCTGTTCTTTTCCTCTATTTTCTTTGCACTGAAGTAGTCGTTCTTATCTCTTCTTGCTATTCTTTGGAACTCTGTATTCAGGTGTTTATATCTTTCCTTTTCTTCTTTGCTTTTCACTTCTCTTCTTTTCACAGCTATTTGTAAGGCATCCCCAGACAGTCATTTTGCTTTTGGAATTTCTTTTCCATGGGGATGGTCTTGATTTCTGTCTCCTGTACAATGTCACGAACCTCAGTCCATAGTTCATCCGGCACTCTATCTATCAAATCTAGGCCTTTCAATCTATTTCTCACTTCCATTGTATAATCATAAGGGATTTGATTTAGGTCATATCTGAATGGTCTATCAGTTTTCCCTACTTTCTTCAATCTAAGTCTGAATTTGGTAATAAGGAGTTCAAGATCTGAGCCACAGTCAGCTCCTCGTCTTGTTTTTATTTACTGTATAGAGATTCTCCATCTTTGGCTATAAATAATATAATCAATCTGATTTTGGTGTTGACCATCTGGTGATGTTCATGTGTAGAGTCTTCTCTTGTGTTGTTGGAAGAGGGTGTTTGCGATGACCAGTGCGTATTCTAGGCAAAACTCTATTAGTCTTTGCCCTGCTTCATTATGCATTTCAAGGCCAAATTTTCCTGTTACTCCAGGTGTTTCTGACTTCCTACTTTTGCATTACAGTCCTCTAGAATGAAAAGGATATCTTTTTGGTTGTTAGTTCTAAAAGGTCTTGTAGGTCTTCATAGAACCATTCAACTTCAGCTTCTTCAGTGTTACTGGTTGGGGCGTAGACTTGGATTACTGTGATATTGAATGGTTTGCCTTGGAGACGAAGAGAGATCATTCTGTCATTTGTGCAATTGCATTAAAGTACTGCATTTCAGACTCTTTTGTTTACCATGATGGCTACTCCATTTCTTCTGAGGGATTCCTGCCTGCAGTGATAGATATAATGGTCATCTGAGTAAATTTACAGATTCCAGTCCATTTTAGTTCACTGATTCCTAGAATGTCAACGTTCACTCTTGCCATCTCCTGTTTGACCCCTTCCAATTTGCCTTGATTCATGGACCTGATATTCCAGGTTCCTATGCAATATTGCTCTTTACAGCATTGGACCTTGCTTCTATAACCAGACATATCCACAGCTGGGTATTGCTTTTGCTTTGGCTCCATCCCTTCAATCTTTCTGGAGTTTTTCTCCATTAATCTCCAGTAGCATATTAGGCATCTACTGACCTGGGGAGTTCCTCTTTTGCTATCCTATCATTTTGCCTTCTCATACTGTTCATGGGATTCTCAAGGCAAGAATACTGAACTGGTTTGCCATTCCCTTCTCCAGTGGACCACATTCTGTCAGACCTCTCCACCATAACCAGCCTGTCTTGGGTTGCCCCCACAGCCATGGCTTGGTTTCATTGAGTTAGACAAGGCTGTGGTCCTAGTGTGATTAGATGGACTAGTTTTCTGTGAGTATGGTTTCAGTGTGTCTGCCTTCTGATGCCCTCTTGCAACACCTACCATCTTACTTAGGTTTCTTTTACTTTGGGCATGGGGTATCTCTCCAGGGCTACTCCAGCAAAGCACAGCCACTGCTCCTTACCTTGGATGAGGGGTATCTCCTCACCGCCACGCTTCCTGACTTTCAATGTTCGATAGCTCCTCTAGGCCGTCCTCCACCCATGTAGCGACTGCTCCTTGGATGTGAGGTTGGTCCTCCCTGCCACCGCCTCTGGCCTTGGGACCGGGGTGGCTCCTCACAGCCACTGCCCATGGCCTCAGACGTGGGGTAGCTCCTTTCGACTATGCTTAGTGCACCAGCCGTAGCTGCCTGTGCTTAGTGCACTGGTCACAGCTGCCTGTACTCAGTGTGCTGGTCCATCTTGAGTATCCTTAAATGGCATGGTTCATAGTTTCATTGATTTAGACAAGGCTGTGGTTCATGTGATCAGATTGGTTAGTTTTCTGTGATTGTGGTTTTCATTCTTTCTGCCCTCTGATGAATAAGAATAAGAGGCTTCTGGAAACTTTCTGATGGGAGAGACTGTGGGGGAAACTGGGTCTTATTCTGATGGGGGAGCCATGCTCAGTAAGTCTTTAATCCATTTTTTTTTGATGGGTGGGTCTGTGTTCCCTTTCTCTTGTTTGGCCTGAGGCCAACCTGCTGACCCATGCCTCCACAGAAGACTCGTGGACACTCACAGGCAAGTCTGACTCAGTCTCTTTGGGGACACTGCTCCTTTCTCCTGGATCCTGGCACATGCAAGGTTTTGTTTGTGCTCACCTAGTCTGTTTCCCCAGTCCTGTGAAAGTTCTCCAGTCAAATCCCACTGGTGCCCTAAGTCAAATTCCCTGGGGGTTCTCAGTCCCTTTACCAGATCCCTAGGTTGGGAAATCTGTTGTGGGTCCTAGAGCTTTCTTAACAGTGTGAGATTTCTTTAGTTTAATTGTTTTGCAGTTTGTTGGTCGTCTGCTTTGTGGCTTTATGTTGAGTAATGCTACATGGCCAGGTCTGCTGCAGCCAGAGCCCCTGTCCACACAGCAGGCCACTGTCAACTTATGCCTCTGCAGGAGACAAACACTCAAAGGCAGTTCTGGCTAATGTGTTTGGGGGGCTGGTCCTTCCCATACAGGATTATGGATGGGATTCCTGATGTGGAGCCTGCATCCATTGCTGATTAGGAGAAAGATCTAACCCTTTGTGATTCCACTCAGTTGTAGGACTGCTCTATTTTTCTTGGCAAGACTGCTTCTCTGCCTCTTCCACCTATCTTAATGCTATACTTTTCTTCTTTTCTTGTAGGATCTTTGTTTATTCAGTTTTTAGGCCCCTTTCTGCGTGAATTATTCCATATGTGATTGTAGATTTGTTGCATCCATGAGAGGAGGTGAGTTAAGCTTCAACACTGCCATCTTGAACTCTCAAAACTGGGATATTTTTACTGTGGATTGTGCTTTGCTTTCAGAAATATCTGTACTATCAGATGCTCTCAAACTTTAATATAATTTTATCATTTAATGTTTTAAGCACTAGAACATCTTTCATAAGTCAACTAATCATATGGTCACCATTTTTACTTTAGCATTTAATGAAAATAGGAAACAGTTTTACTTGAAGAGAGTGATGAAATGCTATAGAAAGGCAATTGAAGATAAACATTGCTTCTTAAAATAAAACTAGAGATCACTTTTATGCTGCTTTTGACTGCCAAACTAAATTTCAAATAGCTTCACAATGGGAAATAATTAGATTATTTAAGCAGAGCAAACACACTAACTTCAGAATTAATAAGAAGACATCAGTATTTATCCCCAATCTACTGTTGCAGAAGAGTTCTTTTTTTTAAAATTCACATTAGATATTTGTGAGGCTCTGTGTTATTTTCAGTAAAATGAGGACCCTTCCAAGATTAATAAGGAAATTTTCTTATCAGATTGTTATATTGCTTTCTTAAAATTCTTTAAATTTTCCAAAGCATTTACATCACAAACCAGGAACTAATACATTTTTAAAATTATTTGTCTTCCTAAAGGTTTAACTGAGCATTAGCTGGAGACCAAATGAGTTACTCAGCAACATATAATTGTTAAGCAGTTAATATATCCCACAACTTCGCCTAACCTCATGGAAGAAGATAATAAACGACATCGTAATTCCTGGGAAGGCTGAAGGATGCATTTGGAATTAAATATGATCCTTTTAATACCATGAAATCTATCAAAGACTCATTTCATGTGATATATAAGATATCATGTGAAACAGAGCTTTAGAAATTTAGAATATATATTTTAAACACACTTGGGATTTATAGCATACTTTCTGTAAGATTTCATATCACAGAATCTATGCATAGGACCTTTAATTTCATAAAATCTCTTTTTCACACACAGATTTTTGCCACTGCATTCCAAAGCTGTTATCTACCTCATACCTAAGTGGGGAAAAATGCAACAATAAGTGGTGGAAAGCAAACCGGAAGAGAGTTGTGTCAGAGTGCAGCAACGCTTTGCGGGAAGAATCCAGGAGAGAGTGGAAGCTTGTAATTTGAGTTTGTTGGTGCAAAACTGAAGAAACACAGCCAATTACTTAATAAAGACCGTCTTGACGTTTCCCTCAGCTCAGGACCTGGGAATCATCTCTCTGAAAAGCAATCATCAAGGAAGATAGCACCCATATCTCCCAGTTTCCGTGAGAGCCTAATGATGACTAAACTGCAAAGCTACCGCCTGTCATAGAGCACTCCAGAGAGAGAAAATCCAGCTCCACCCACCAGAACTCCAACACAAGCCTCCCTAATCAGGAAACTTTGACAAGACACTGATATAACCCCAAACACAGAGAGGAAGCACTATAAGAAAGAGAATTCCATAAATTCCCAGAATATACAAAAGCCACCCCAAACGCAGCAATATAACCAAGATGAAGAGACAGAGGAATACCCAGCAGGTAAAGGAACAGGAGACATGCCCACCAAACCAAACAAAAGAGGAAGAGATAGGGAATCTACCTAAGAAAGAATTCCGAATACTGATAGTGAAAATGATCCAAAATCTTGAAATCAAAATGGAATCACAGATAAATAGCCTGGGGTCAAGGATTGAGAAGATGCAAGAAAGGTTTAACAAGGACCTAGAAGAAATAAAAAAGAGTCAACAGATAATGAATAATGCAATAAATGAGATCAGAAACACTCTGGAGGCTACAAATAGTAGAATATCAGAGGCAGAAGATAGGATTAGTGAAATAGAAGATAGAATGGTAGAAATAAATGAATCAGCGAGGGAAAAAGAAAGACGATTTAAAAGAAATGAGGACAACCTCAGAGACCTCCAAGACAATATGAAACGTTCCAACATTCGAATTATAGGAGTCCCAGAAGAAGAAGACAAAAGAAAGACCATGAAAAATACTTGAGGAGATAATAGTTGAAAACTTCCTTAAAATGGGGAAGGAAATAATCGCCCAAGTCCAAGAAACCCAGAGAGTGCCACACAGGATAAATGCAAGGCGAAACACCCCAAGACATATTTTAATCAAACTAACAAAGACCAAACACAAAGAACAAATATTAAAAGCAGCAAGGGAACAACAACAAATAACACACAAGGGGATCCCCATAAGAATAACTGCATATCTTTCAATAGAAACTCTTCAGGACAGGAGGGAATGGCAAGACATACTTAAAGAGATGAAAGATAATAACCTTCAGCCAAGACTACTGTACCCAGCAAGGATCTCATTCAAATATGAAGGAGAAATCAAAAGCTTTACAGACAAGCAAAAGCTGAGAGAATTCAGCACCACCAAACCAGCTCTCCAACATATGCTAAAGGATAGATTTTAGACAGGAAACACAAAAGGACGTATAAACCCGAACCCAAAACAATAAAGTAAATGTCAACAGGAGCATACTTATCAGTAATTACCTTAAATGTAAATGGGTTGAATGCCCCAACCAAAAGGCAAAGACTGGCTGAATGGATACAAAAACAAGATCCCTATGTATGCTGCCTACAAGAGATCCACCTGAAAACAATGGAAACATACAGACTAAAAGGGAAGGGCTGGAAAAAGATATTCCATGCAAATAAAGACCAAAAGAAAGCAGGAGTAGCAATACTCATATCCAATAAAATAGACTTTAAAAAAAGGCTGTGAAAAGGGACAAACAAGGCCACTACATAATGATTAATGGATTAATCCAAGAAGAAGATATAACAATTATATATATATAATATATATATATATAATATATATATATATATATAATATATATATATATATAAGCACCCAACATAGGAGCACCGCAATATGTAAGACAATTGCTAACAAGCATGAAAGGGGAAATTAATAATAACACAATAATAGCGGGAGACTTTAATACCCCACTCACACCTATGGACAGATCAACTAAACAGAAAATTAACAAAGAAACGCAAAAGTTAAATGATACAATAGACCAGTTAGACCTAATTGATATCTATAGGACATTTCACCCCAAAACAATGAATTTCACCTTTTACTCAAGTGCACACGGAAGCTTTTCCAGGATAGATCACATCCTGGGTCATAAATCTAACCTTGATGAATTCAAAAAAATCAGAAATTATTCCAAGCATCTTCTCTGACCATAATGCACTAAGGTTAGATCTCAATTACAGGAGAAAAGCTATTAAAAATTCCAACATTTGGAGGCTGAACAACACCCTTCTGAATAATCAACAAATCACAGAAATCAAAAAAGAAATCAAAATATGCATCGAAATGAATGAAAATGAAAACACAACTACACAGAACTTATGGGACACTATAAAAGCAGTCTTAAGAGGAAAGTTCATAGAAATACAGGCATACCTCAAGAAACAAGAAAAAAATCAAATAAGTAACCTAACTCTACACCTAAAGCAACTAGAAAAGGAAGAAATAGAGAACCCCAGAGTTAGTAGAAGGAAAGGAATCCTAAAAATTAGGGCAGAAATAAATGCAAAAGAAACAAAAGAGACCCTAGCAAAAATCAACAAAGCAAAAAGCTGGTTCTTTGAAAGGATAAATAAAATTGACAAACCATTAGCCAGACTCATCAAGAAACAAAGAGAAAAAAATCAAATCAACAAAATTAGAAATGAAAATGGAGAGATCATGACAGACAACTCAGAAATACAAAGAATCATAAGAGACTACTGTCAGCAATTATATGCCAATAAAATGGACAACTTAGAAGAAATGAACAAATTCTTAGAAAAGTACAACTTTCCAAAAACTGAACCAGGAAGAAATACAAAATCTTAACAGACAAATCACAAGCATGGAAATTGAAACTGTAATCAGAAATCTTCCAGCAAACAAAAGCCCAGGTCCAGACGGCTTCACAGCTGAATTCTACCAAAAATTTAGAGAAGAGCTAACACTTATCTTACTGAAACTATTCCAGAAAATTGCAGAGGGAGGTAAACTTCCAAACTCATTCTATGAGGCCACCATCACCCTAATACCAAAACATGACAAAGATGCCACAAAAAGAGAAAATTACAGGCC
Source organism: Nanger dama (assembly GCA_917880005.1). Taxonomy (NCBI): domain Eukaryota; kingdom Metazoa; phylum Chordata; class Mammalia; order Artiodactyla; family Bovidae; genus Nanger; species Nanger dama. The sequence goes on from CAKJTW010000033.1 coordinate 29,877, forward strand.
AACATCACTGATGAACATAGATGCAAAAATCCTCAACAAAATCCTAGCAATCAGAATCCAGCAACACATTAAAAGATCATACACCATGACCAAGTGGACTTTATCCCAGGGATGCAAGTTTTCTTCAATATCCGCAAATCAATCAATGTAATTCATCACATTAACAAACTGAGAAATAAAATCATATGATTATCTCAATAGATGTAGAAAAGACTTTGACAAAATTCAACATCCATTTATGATAAAAACTCTCCAGAAAGCAGGAATAGAAGGAGCATACCTCAACATAATAAAAGCTATATATGACAAAACCACAGCTAACATTATCCTCAATGGTGAAAAATTGAAACCATTTCCCCTAAAGTCAGGAACAAGACAAGGGTGTCCACTGTCACCACTACTCTTCAACATCGTACTGGAAGTTGTGGCCACAGCAATCAGAGCAGAAAAAGAAATCAAAGGAATCCAAATTGAAAAAGAAGAAGTAAAACTCTCACTGTTTGCAGATGACATGATCCTCTACATAGAAAATCCTAAAGACTCGACCAGAAAACTACTAGAGCTAATCAATGAATATAGTAAAGTTGCAGGATATAAAATCAACACTCAGAAATCCCTTGCATTCCTATACACTAATAATGAGAAAGTAGAAAAAGAAGTTAAGGAAACAATTCCATTCACCATTGCAATGAAAAGAATAAAATACTTAGGAATATTCCTACCTAAAGAAACTAAAGACCTATATATCGAAAACTATAAAACACTGATGAAAGAAATCAAAGAGGACACTAATAGATGGAGAAGTATACCATGCTCATGGGTCGGAAGAGTCAATATAGTGAAAATGAGTATACTACCCAAAGCAATCTACAGATTCAATGCAATTCCCATCAAGCTACCAGCAGTATTTTTCTCAGAACTAGATCAAATAATCTCAAGATTTGTATGGAAATACCAAAAACCTCGAGTAGCCAAAGTAATCTTGAGAAAGAAGAATGGAACTGGAGGAATCAACTTGCCTGACTTCAGGCTTTACTACAAAGCCACAGTCATTAAGACAGTATGGTACTGGCACAAAGACAGAAATATAGATCATGGAACAAAATAGAAAGCCCTGAGATAAACCCACACACCTATGGACACTTTATCTTCGACAAAGGAGGCAAGAATATACAGTGGAGTAAAGACAGTCTCTTTAACAGGTGGTGCTGGGAAAACTGATCAACCACTTGTAAAAGAATGAAACTAGACCTCTCTCTAACACCATACACAAAAATAAACTCAAAATGGATTAAAGATCTAAATGTAAGACCAGAAACTATAAAACTCCTAGAGGAGAACATAGGCAAAACACTCTCCGACATAAATCACAGCAGGATCCTCAATGATCCAACTCCCAGTATACTGGAAATAAAAGCAAAAATAAACAAATGGGATCTAATTAAAATTAAAAGCTTCTGCACAACAAATGAAACTATAAGCAAGGTGAAAAAGCCTTTTGAATGGGAGAAAACAATAGCAAATGAAACAACTGACCCACAACTAATCTCAAAGATATATAAGCAACTTATGCAGCTCAACTCCAGAAAAATAAATGATCCAATAAAAAAATGGGCCAAAGAACTAAATAGACATTTCTCCAAAGAAGACATATGGATGGCTAACAAACACATGAAAAGATGTTCAACATCACTCATTATCAGAGAAATGCAAATCAAGACCACAATGAGGTACCATTTCACACCAGTCAGAATGGCTGCGATCCAAAAGCCTACAAGCATCCTGGAGAGGATGTGGAGAAAAGGGAACCCTCTTACACTGCTGGTGGGAATGCAAACTACTACAGCCATTATGGAAAACAGTGTGGAGATTCCTTAAAAATTGCAAATAGAACTGCCTTATGACCCAGCAATCCCACTGCTGGGCATACACACCAAGGAAACCAGAATTGAAAGAGACACATGTACCCCAATGTTCATTGCAGCATTGTTTATAATAGCCAGGACATGGAACCAACCTAGATGTCCATCAGCAGATGAATGGATAAGAAAGCTGTGGTACATATACACAATTGAGTACTACTCAGCCCTTAAAAAGAATAAATTTGACTCAGTTCTAATGAGATGGATGAAATTGGAACCGATTATACAGAGTGAAGTAAGCCAGAAAGAAAAACACCAATACAGTATACTGACACATATATATGGAATTTAGAAGATAGTAATGATGACCCTATATGTGAGACAACAAAAGAGACACAGAGGTATAGAACGGACTTTTGGACTCTGAGGGAGAGGGAAAAGGTGGGATGGTTTGGGAGAATGGCATTGAAACATGTATACTGTCTTGTAAGAAACAAAGCGCCAGTCTATGTTCAATGCAGGATGCATGGGGCTGGTGCACAGGATGATACAGGTAGATGACGTGGGCTGGGAAGTGGGAGGGGGCTTTGGCATTGGGAGATTGTGTTCACCTGTGGCTGATTCATGTGATTTTATTTTTTAGATATTTTCATTATCTACGAAAACAAAAAGAGAAAAAAAAAACAATAAGTAGTGATACTTTCATCCTATGGGCAAGTTCATCTAAAACTTCTTTCTCTTCCTTTTTAGTATCACTTTCCAAAATTCACACACACACACACACACACACACACACACACACACACACACACACACATACACACATTTTCTTTCTTTCTTTTACTTTCTTTTTTTTTTTGTTTTTGTTTTTGTAAAATCACCTTATTACAATATGTACCCTTAAGTAGAGAGAAAATTTCAGGAAGGCTGGGCCATGTTAAGATCAGCTCAAACTGCACTCTTATCTTAGCACACTGTCTGGTACATATTAGAAATTCGGTAAGCCATCTATGAATTGAAATATGTTTGTTTTGTGAATTCACCAATTAGTCCTAGTTTTACTTTTGAAAACTTTCAAAATAAGTCTCCTTATTGTAGAAGCAATTTGAATGAAGGTAGTGAAAGAGGAGAATGAAAAACTTGGCTTAAAGCTAAACATTCAGAAAATGAAGATCATGGCATCCAGTCCCATCACTTCATGGGAAATAGATGGGGAAACTGTGGAAACAGTGTCATACTTTAATTTGGGGGGTTCCAAAATCACTGCAGATGGTGATTGCAGCCATGAAATTAAAAACGCTTACTCCTTGGAAGAAAAATTATGACCAACCTAGATATTATTTCAAAAGCAGAGACATTACTTTGCCGACTAAGGTCTGTCTAGTCAAGGCTATGGTTTTTTTTTTTTCCAGTAGTCATGTATGAATGTGAGACTCGGACTGTGAAGAAGGCTGAGCACCAAAGAATTGATGTGTTTGAACTGTGGTGTTGGAGAAGCCTCTTGAGAGTCCCTTGGACTGCAAGGAGATCCAACCAGTCCATTTTGTCGGAGATCAGCCCTGGAATTTCTTTGGAAGGAATGATGCTAAAGCTGAAACTCCAGTACTTTGGCCACCTCATGCGAAGAGTTGACTCATTGGAAAAGACTCTGATGCTGGGAGGGATTGGGGGCAGGAGAAGGGGACGACAGAGGATGAGATGGCTGGATGGCATCATGGACTCGATGGACATGAGTCTGAGTGAACTCCGGGAGTTGGTGATAGACAGGGAGGCCTGGGGTGCTGCAATTCATGGGGTTGCAAAGAGTCGGACATGACTGAGAGACTGAACTGAACTGATTGTGAAATAAACAGGTGATTTTTTTTTCTCTGTGTCATGTAGAACTAAGTTTGCCTATGTCAGAAAAAATAATAATAGCATACAAGAGACAGAAGGTAATTTCTGTATCAAGAAGCACCCTAGAAGAGCTCAGTCATGGACTGAAAACTGACATCTCTTTGTTGTATCCTGTGACTCATAAAAACATCGTGGAAGGTTCTGTTCCTAAATTATCTTTATGGACAAATTTATTGATACACTTGAGCTATCTTATTTATGTTGTAGACATCAAAAAAGAAGAAAATTATTATTTCCCTGTTAGCAGTGTTATAGTTGCTAAACTTTAAGCAGACATATGGATGACAAGAGTGCAGTAATATTCCCAGGTACCTTGGAGCTGAGTGTGTCCACATGGCTAGGTTTTGGCCTCTGAGTTATCCATGAAGATGACATGTGCAGATTCTGAGGATTTTCCTAAAAAGTAACTTTCTTCTAATTTTCTTTCCTTCTTGCTAGCTAGAATGACAACATGAAGGTTGGAGTTGAAGCAGCATTGCGGGCATCTGTGGTGTGATTAGTAAGAAAGAAGATGCTTGGTTCCACAAAGCACAGCAGCTCTGGGACCAACATCTCCAGGATCTGCCATGAGAGGGAAAAAAAAAAACCCTGATAATAATAATTTGTGTTTGATTTACAGAACCATTTTCTTGCAACCAAAATCTAATCCAAACCAATGAATTACCTTGTTTCTTCATATATCATTCCAGGATGGTTAAGCCTTTACCATTTCTTTAAGTGTCTCATTTCCTTTGAAAATGTGTGTTCATACCAAAATCTGAAGACAGATGTTAATTCTAGCATTCTTTGTAGCCATTAAAGTGTACTCAAAACTTTGAAAAAAATGGTGCATTGATTGGAAAATGTCAGGCTAAAGACTAAAGGAACTGTACGTAAACACTGTACTCAAACTGAGAAATTTGTTTCAAGTAATAGTACAGGTTAACAATTCAATAACTGTTTTACATGTAAATGGGAATTGAACAAATAAGTAAATTGATATGGATGGTGGGAATCAGAGAGGAAAATCATAGATGAGAACATTTCTCTAAGATTAGAGTAAACCCTGTTTTTCCATTTACATGGTACATGATCCATCCCTAATGTGGTTTATATAATGATGGTTTTGAATCTGATATTGATCTCATTGAGATATTAACCTCTGCGCCATGTTTTCTACAGCAAGCTCTGTGTATTTATCAGAAGCACTAGTTTAAACATCTTGCCGTTTCTAATTCCTTTTCTGCCTGAAAAACAAAATTTCTCCAAAGAAATACTCTCACTAAGAAATCCCTAGTCACATTCCTTCTCTGTTCAAATGGTCTTTTGTTGTTGTTCAGTCACTAAGTTGTACCTGACTCTTTTGCAACACCATGCACTGTAGCCTGCCAGGCTCCTCTGTCCATGGGATTTCCCAGGCAAGAATACTAGAGTGGGTTGCCATTTCCTACTCTAGGGAATCTTCCCTGCCTAATTATCAAACTTGTGCCTCTTGCTTTGGCAGGCAGATTCTTTACCATCAAACCACTAGGGAAGCCCTCAAATAGTCTTATGGGATGGAAGATCCTTACTCTTGTTTTCCCTGTTTCAAATCAAACTTGTATTTATGGTTTATTTGTCATATTTCTGCATAACTCCTACACCTTTCAAAATTCCTAAATACATCTTTAACCTTCCCTCCTTTCCCACCATCATAATGTCTATTTTAGCTACATTTTTCACAGACCTATTGTTCTGTCATAACTCTTATTTAAGGCTAAAATTAAATGCCATGAAGATGCATCTATTCTGTTATTTCCAGCAAGGATTGATCATCTTATTCTCTGGATTCATAATGCCATTTAGTTGTTTAAGAAATTTACTTTATTCTACTAGCAACATAAATGCATGTATACAAATGAGTCTAGACATGTATTTGCTGTATTCAGTTGCTATTTATCCTGATAACTCATTTCAAGTTTCATCACTTTTGTTACATAAGAAAGAACTGTTCTTTCTCTACCAACTAGTAAGGGGTACTTGTGAAAAGAAGAAAGATTATGCTTTCATGATGATATAATTGTACTAGAAACACCAGTTGTATACACTACCCTAAGAAAAACTTCCTGAAGCTTCATGAAAATTTAAGCTGAAATGATAAAATTTTTTGCCACATTATCACTTTTTTAACCAGATTTGTAAACAAATGTGTGTATATATTAGAATTTGTTACCCAGTAGAAGTATGTGCCTATTTCCTTTTTGTCCCCAATTCAAGTCTTTCCAGGTGGCACTGGTGATAAACAATCTTGCTGTCAATGCAGGAGACACAAGAGATGCAAGTTCACCCCTGAGTTGGGAAGATCCAGTACACTAGGAAATTACAACCCAATCCAATACTCTTGCCTGGAAAATTCCATTGGCAGAGGAGCTTGGCAGACTACAATCCACAGGACTCAGAGTCAGACATGACTGAGCACACACATACCCAAGTTCATATTTTATTTTTTGAGCCAGTACAGGTGTTTTACCTGTGGATAGCACAGCTATGATCCTTGGCCTTCTAGAGTTTGTTGTCCTTGAGGGTGTGAAGAGTGCACTAAATAACCAATTACAACATCCTAAATTTTTGGTTAAGGAACTCCTGAATGTTGATTCTATAAGGGTGGTTTTGGAAAGCAAATAAACCAAGCCCCAGAGGTCAAGAAAAGCTTCCTGGATAATGTGTTTAAGATATGATCCCAGAACATTCCCATACACTGATGCAAGTGAGAATGATCTATCAAGGGAATAGAAAGAATTTCAAAGTAATAATTTAATTTGTTGTTTTTTTAATTTTTTAATTTTTAATTTTTTTATTATTTATTTATTTATTTTTATTATTAAATTTATTTATTTTTAAATTACAATACTGTATTTATTTTGCCATACATTAATTTAATTTGTAAGAGGGGAAATAGAAATGAAAGTAGTGGGAAATGTAACCAGGGGTCAGTGAACAATTTCAAGAAGACTAACACAAAGTTCCAACAAATTACTAATTGTCCATCAACAGATGAATGGATAAGAAAGCTGTGGTACATATATACAATGGAGTGTTACTCAGTCATTAAAAAGAATACATTTGAGTCAGTTCTAATGAGGTAGATGAAACTGGAGCTTATTATACAAAGTGAAGTAAGCCAGAAAGAAAAACACCAATAGAGTATACTAACACATATATATGGAATTTAGAAAGATGGTAACAATGACCCTGTATGTGAGACACCAAAAAGACACAGATGTATAGAACAGTCTTACGGACTCTGTGGGAGAGGGTGAGAGTAGAATGATTTAGGAGAATGACATTGAAACATGTATAATATCATATATGAAACGAAATGCCAGTCTAGGTTTGATACATGATACAGGATGCTCAGGGCTGGTGCACTGGGATGACCTAGAGGGACGGAATGTGGAGGGAGGTGGGAGGGGGGTTCAGGATGGGGAACATGTGTGAACCTGTGGCAGATTCATGTTGATGTATGGCAAAAGCAATGCCATATTGTAAATTAATTGGCCTCCAATTAAGATAAATTTATATTTAAAAACCCTATCATGTGCTTTTGGTTGTTTGCTTTTATAAAAACATTGTGTTTGTTAATATATTTTTCTACAAATTTGCTTACATAATTTTTACATATATTTTTACATAATTACTAAACCTTTAAGAGAATAACATTTACCTCCTTTTTTTTTTCATTGTTTGAATATATATTTTACTGATACATGTGTTACCCTTTGATGGACATACAATGTTTTCAGCTTGGGACTATCATGATAGTCTATTAAAGTCTATTAAAGCTATTTAGACATTCTTTTATATCTTTGGTGAGAATATATATGTACACTAAATTCTCTTAGGAGTTGCCGGGTCATAAAATAGCTGTATGTTTCATTTTATCAGAAGCTGCCAGCATTCCACGTTGTTGGCCATGGATGGAAGTTCCGGTTCTCCACATCCTCATGAAAACTTGTTCTTTTCAGTTGCAGCCGTTCTAGTGGGTGCATAGTGATGACTCGCTGTGGCTTTAATTTCCAGTTCTCTGATGAACAGTACTCTTGGGCATGTTTTCAAATGTTGACTGGCCATTTGATTTCTTCCTTTGTGAAGTATCTGTTTCAGTCTCTTGTCTTCTTTTGGGGGGAGGTGTTCTTTTTTTTTAATACTTTATTCTACTTTACAATACTGTATTGGTTTTGCCATACATTGACATGAATCAGCCACAGGTGTACATGATCTCCCAATGTTGAAGCCCCCTCCCCCACCTCCCACCCCACACCATCTCCCTGGATCATCCCATACAGCAGCCCCATGTTACAGACACTTTAAGGGGAGTCGTTTTACCAGTATTATGATTATTAATATCATCTCAAGTATAGATTGATTTATAATAATTATAAAAGTAATTCATCGTAATTTATTGTTGTTTTTGTTCAGTCATCCAGTCATGTCCAATTCTTTCCAACCCCATGGACTACAGCACACCAGGCCTTCCTGTCCCTCATCATCTCCCAAAGTTTGCCCAAGCTCATGTCCATTTCATTAGTTATATCATCCAGCCATTTTATCCTCTGATGCCCTCTTCTCTTTCTGCCTTCAATCTTTCCCAGCATCAGGGACTTTTCCAATAAGTTGGTTGTTTGTACATATGACCAAAATACTGTCACTTCAGCTTTAACATCGGTACCCTCAGCTAATATTCAGGTTTGATTTCTGTTAAGATTGACTGGTTTGATACCCTTTATGCACAAGGAACCCTCAGGAGTCTTCTCCAGCATCACCGTTCAAAGACATCAGTTCTTTGACATTCTGCCTTCTTTATGATCCAGCTCCCACAACTGTACATGACCAGTGGGAAGACCATTACCATGAAGTAATGGGGCCAGATGCCATGTTCTTAGTTTATTTAATATTTAGTCTCAAGCTGCCTCTTTCACTCTACTCCTTCATGTCACCAAGAGGCTCTTTAGTTCCTCTTTACTTCCAGCAAGTATTCAGGTTTGATTCCCCTTAATATTGACTTGTTTGATCTCGTTGCTGTCCACGGGACCTTCAGGAATCCTTCAGCACCACAGTTCAAAGGTGTCAGTTCTTTGGCGTTCTGCCTTCTTTACAGTCCAGCTCTCACAACTGTACATGACCACTAGGAAGACCATAGACTTGACTACACAGACCTTTGTCAGCAGAACAGTGTCTCTGAAAAACAGAGCTTTTCAACACACTGTCTAAGTTTGTCAGAGTTTTCCTACCAAGAAGCAATCATCTTCTGATTTCATGGCTACAGTCACCATCCACTGTGATTTTAGAGCCCTAGAAGAGGAAATATGTCACTACTTTCACTTTTTCCTCTTCTATTTGCCATGAAGTAATGGGGCCAGATACCACGTTCTTAGTTTATTTAATACTAAGTCTTAAGCCAACTCTTTCACTCTCCTCCTTACCTCACCAAGAGGCTCTTTAGTTCATCTTCATTTTCTGCCATTAGAGTGGTATCATCCACATAGCTGAGGTTGTTGATGATTTTCTGCCTATCTTGATTCTGGCTTGTAACTCATCAAGCTCAGCATTTCTCATGATACACTCAGCATATAGGTTAAACAAACAGGGTGACAGCAGACAGCACTGTCGTACTCCTTTCTCAATCTTCAACCAAGATTGGTGACTGTTCCACACAGTATTCTAACTATTGCTTCTCGACCTGCATACAGGTTTCTCAGGAGCCAGGTAAGATAGTCTGATATTCCCATCTCTTTAAGAGTTTTCCACAGTTTACTATGAGCCACACCATCAAAGGCTTTAGCATAGCTGATGAAATAGAAGTAGATGTTTTACTGGAATTCACTAACTTTCTCTATGATCCAGTGAATGTTGGCAATTTGATCTCTGGTTCCTCGTCCTTTTCTAAACCCAAATTGGACATCTGGAAATTCTATGTTTGTCTAATGCTGAAGCCTAGCATGCAAGATTTTAAGCATTACCTTACTAGCATGGGAGATGAGTGCAATTGTCCGATGGTTGGCACATTCTTTAGTACTACCCTTCCTGAGAGTTGGGATAAAGATTGACCTTTTCCAGTACTATGGTCACTACTGGGTCTTTCAGGTTTGCTGACAAATGGAATGCAACACCTTGATGGCATCATCCTTTAGAGTTTTGAATAGTTCTACTGGAATTCCATCATGTACACTAGCTTTATTAACAGCAGGGCTTCCTAAGGCCCACTTGCCCTCACACTCCAGAACGTCTGGATTTGGGTGACTGACAACCTCATCATAGTAATCCAGTTCATTAAGTTTTTTTTTTTTTTTTTTTTTTTGCACAGTTCTGTGTATTCTTTCCTTCTCTTTTGATCTCTTCAGCATCTCCTAGGTCTCCACAGTTTCTGTCCTTTATTGAGCCCATCTTTTGGTGAAATAGTCCCTTGATAGCTCCAAGTTTCCTGAAGATATCTCTAGTCTTTTCCCCTTAGTTGTTTTCTTCTAGTTTTATGCACTGTTCATTGAAGAAGCCCTGCTTGTCTCTCCATGCTGTTATTTGGAACTCTGCATTTAGCTGAACATACCTTTTCCTTTCTCCCTTCCTTTTCACTTCTTTCTTTAGTTATTTGTAAAGCCTCCTCAGCTAGCCCCTTTGCCTTATTATTTTACTTTTAGTTTTGGATGGTTTTGTTTGCTGCCTCCTGTACAATAATACAAACCTCTGATCATAGTATAGGCACTTTCCTTACTAGATTTATTCCCTTTAATTTATGCATTACCTCCACTGCATAACCATAGGGATTTGATTTTAGTCATATCTAGCTGGCTCAGTGGTTTTCCCTGCTTTCTTTAGTTTAAGACTGCATTTTTCCACAAGGAGCTGATGATCTGAGCGACAATGAGCTCCAGGTCTTGTTTTTGCTGACTGTATACAGTTTCTCCATCTTCAACTACAAAGAGTGTACTTAATTTGATTTCAGTGTTGACCATTTGGTGATGTTCATGTGTAAAGTTGTCTCTTGTGTTGTTGAAAAATTGTATTTTCTATGACTAGTACATCCTCTGAAAGAATTCAGTTAGCCTTTGCCCTGCTTCATTTTCTTCTCCAAGGCCAACGTTGTCTGTTACTCCAGGTATCTCTTGACTTCCTACTCTTGCCTTCCAATCTCCAGTGATGAATAGAACATCTTTTTAGTGTTATTTCTACGAGGTCTTTGAGGTTTTGTAGGTCTCCATATAACTCATCAACTTCAGCTTCTCTGGCATTGGTGATAGGGACATAGGCTAAGGGAACCTCCTGAAGCAATAGGTGAGACAGACTTCCTCTTGAGGAGTGAGGGGGAAGTTGGAATTCTTCTCGAGTTGAAGCAGGGAACTTGGTCCTCATGTCGAGATGAGGTGCGGAACATGGTGTTCTGCAGTTTTGGCATGAAACTTGGGGTTCCTCTCGAGTTGTGACGGGTGTCTCCAGTAACATTCAGTTGGAAAAAGGGAGTCAAGCCTCCTTTCGAGTTGCAGTGGGGAACATGGGATTTCTCTCGAGTCACTGCATGGGAATTGGACTTCATCTTGAGCCTGGAAACTCAGGTTTCCTCTCAAGTTGCAGTGGGTATCTTGAGGTTCCCTTCGAGTTGCCATGGAGATCTCAGGGAACTATTCTGGTTGCCTCAGAAGAGTCGGGCCTCCTTTCTAGTTGTGAGGGGCAGCTCAGTTGTCAGGCTCAGGGGAACTGGGCCTCATCTCGATTTGAGGTGGGATACTTGGGGTTCCTCTCCAGTTGTGACTAGTATCTTGGGTAGCCTCTCAAGTTTCAAAAGGGAGTCAAGCCTCCTTTTGAGTTGCCAGGGGGAAGTTGGGATTGTTCTCAAGTTACCAAAGGGGAATCAGGCCTCGTCTCACGTTGAGAGATGAATCTGTTTGTTTTGCTCGAGTTGCAGAGGGAAGCTCAGGGTTCTATTTGAGTTGTGACATTGACCTCAGGGAACCTGTACTGTTGCCCCAGGGGAGTCAGTCATCCTTTCGGTTGTGAGCAGGCACTTCAGATTCCTCTCAATTTGCTGAAAGGGAGTCAGGCCTCATCTCATCACAGGTTCAAGTGGGAAACTGGGTGGTCCTCTCAAGTTTCGATAGGGATCCCAGGGAACCTCTCGTGTTGCCTCAGGGGAGTCAGGCTTCTTTCATGTTGTGAGGTGAACATATGGATTCCTCTCAAGTCACTGCAGGGGAATAGGGCCTCATCTCAAGTTGAGGCACGAAACGGGGTTCTTCTCCAGTTCAGACATGGATCTTGGGGTTCCTATCAAGTTTCAAAAATCAGGGCACATCTTGTGCTGAGGCATGGAACTCCTCTTTCCCCTCGAGTTGTGAAAGGGGTATCAGGCCTCTTCGAGTTGAGGCTGGGAACTCGGGATTTTTCTTTAGTTGCAACAGGGAATTCATACATCCCTTCATGGGAGGGGAAACTCAGGATTCCATTCAAGTTGCTGCAGGGAAATCAGGCCTTATTCTGAGTTGAAGGGGAACTCAGTGTCCTTTCAACTTGTGGCGGGAAACATGGGATTCCTTTTGAGTTGTGATGGGGATCTGGGGATACCTCTAAAATAGCAACCAGGGAGTCAAGACTCTTCTCAAGTTGAGGTGGCAAAGTCGTGTTTCCTCTCGAGGTGCAGCAGGGGAGTCGGCCTTCTTCAAGTTGCAGCAGAAATGTGGGGTTCTTCTCTAGTGGTTGCTGGAAACTTGGGATTGGCTGGAGAGTTGCCACAGCGTCTGAGAGCTTCTTTCAAAGTGCAGCAAGAAATCAATATTCCTATGGATTTGCAGCATTGAAGGCAGGATGCCATTGGGGTCCTGTTGAGGAAGTCAGGGTTACACTCGAGCTTAGTTGGTACTCAATGTTCCTGGTGACTTACAATGGGGTATCCTGTCAAGTTCTCTCAGGCTACTCATTGTAGCAGGGATGTGCAGGGTGGCTCCTGTCTTGTTGCAATGATGGGTAGTTGCTCATTAGTTCTGAAAAGGGACTACTCTATCATTGTGGTCTTGGTCAACTCTATGTTTCTGGAGGCTTCGATTCTCTCTAGTGGTGATGTGCCAGCTCCTGTCTCCTTGTGGTGTGAGGTCCGTCTGTCTTAGCAGAAGAGGGGCTCTTCTCTATGTGTGATGTCCAGCAGGCGCCTCTCAAGTTGTGGAGGAGGGTTCCTCTCGAGGGTTGAGGCTGCATTCTCTTAGGTTGGGGTGTTATTGTCTCCACTTGGGAGGTCCTCTCTGCTTTTGGTGTTATGCGTTCCTCACTTCTATTCATGGGATTCCTGCTTTCTAGTTGCCAGGGCCTCCACTTGACTTCCTTCAGGAAGCTCGTCTTCATTGGAGGCAGAAAGTCTTCTCTCTAGGTGTATTATCCATGGGGACAAGTCTCTAGTTGTGCCTGGGGAAGACACTTCAGTTTTGGCCAGAGAACACCTCTGTCATTTGGTCCCAGGTCCCTTGTGCTAGCCTGGGGATTCTGAGATTGCAACAGGGATCTCACGGTGTCTCTTCAGTTGCAGTTTATGACTCGAGGTTCCTTAAGAGTTGTGCTGGAGACACCTCTTGCATTAGATTCATGAATCTAGGTCAGATCCTCTGTATTAGCCATGTGCAAGCTGGTCTCCTTCTAAGTGCAATGTGTGGGAGGCTACTCTCTAGATGTGACATGGGCTCCACTCTAATTGCAGTGGCTGTGCGCTCATTATTATGAATCTACTCATCTCTAGTTTCGTTTGCAGCCACCTCTCTAATTGTGGCAGGAGAACTTCTCTTTAATTGTGGTAGTTGGGCTCCTCTCTAGATGAGGTAGAGTGCTCTTATCAAATTGGGATATGGGTGACTCCTCTATGGTGGTGATGAAGAGGAGATATTTTTCTAGTTGTGAAGTGCAGGAAGCTACTGGCTTTTAGTGACAGGGTGGGCCTCCTGCTTAGGTGTGGTATGACACTTCCTCTCTGTTTGTGAAAGAAGGTTCTTCTCCAATTGTGGTGGGGTAATCTCTTGAACATCCTCTGCAGTTGCATGAGGGTCTTGGGGCTCATGTTGAGTTGACTCTCTTTTAGCAACTTGAGAGGTTCCCTGAGATACCTGTTGCAACTTGAGAGGAACTTGAGGAACTCGGGGTTCCTCTCCAGTCACTGCAGGGGGAATCGGGCCACATTTCAAACTGAGACAGGGAACCTTGGGTTCTTCTCGAGTTGTGGCAAGAAACTCAGGGTTTCTCTCAAGTTGTGATGTGGAATTTCGGGGTCATATGGGGTTGCCATAGGTGATAAAGGCCTGATCTTGAGGTTCTAAGGGAAGTTGGGATTCCTTTCAACTAGAAGCAAGGGCATCAGCTCTCATCTCAAGATGAGGTGGGCAACATGGGGTTCATCATCTCGAGTTGAGGCAGGAAACTTGGGGTTCCTCTCTAGTTGCAACAGGTATCTCAGGGAAACTCTCGAGTTGCTAGAAGGGAGTCAAGCCTCCGTTCTGGTTTCAGGAGGGAACTCAGGATTGCTCTCAAGTCGCTGTAGGGTAAACAGACCTTATCTTGCATTCAGGGATGAATTTGGTGGTTTTTCTCGTGTTGCAGCAGAAAATCGGGGTCCTCTCGAGTTGTGACAGGGACCCTAGGGAACCTCTCATGTGTCTTCAGGGGAGTCAGGCAACATTTCAAGTTGTGAGGGGAAACTCGGGATTTCTTTTAAGTCATTGCAGAGGGAATCAGCCTCACCTCATCTCAAGCTGAGGTGAGAAAAGGGGTTCCACTCGATTTGTGAAAGGTACCTCAGGGAACCTCTCATGTTGCCTCAAGGGAGTCAGGCCTCCTTTCCAGATGCGAGGGGGAACTCGGATTGTTCTTGAGCCACTGCAAAGGAATCGGGCATCATCTCCCTTTGAAGGGGGAATCTCGTGGTTTTTCTGGAGTTGCTGCGGGAAGCTTGGTGTTTCTCTCGAGTTGTGATGGGGACCTCAGGGAATCTGTCATGTTGCCTGAGGGGAATCAGGCCTCCTCTTGAGTTGTGAGGGGAACCTAGTGATTCTTGTCGAGTCACTGCAGGGGAATAGGGTCTTATCACAAGTTAAGGCAGAAAACTTGCGGTTCATCTCCAGTTGTGACATGGATCTCAGTGTTCCTATCGAGTTTCAACAGGGTAGTAAGGGCTCATCTCTTGTTGAGGCATGGAATTCTGCTTTCCTCTTGAGTTGTGAAAGAGGTGTCAGGCATCCTGTTGAGTTGAGGCAGGGAAGTTGGGATTTTTATTGAGTTGCAACAGAGGATTCAGACCTCCCTTCATGTTTTGAGGGGAAACTTGAGATTCCATTTTAGTCGCTGCAGGGAAATCAGTCTTTATCTCAATTAAGGGGGAACTCAGTGTCCTTTCGACTTGTGGCAGGAAACACGGGGTTCCTTTTGAGTTTAGATGGGGATCTGGGGATACCTCTCAGATTGCAGCAGGGGAGTCAGGCCTCTTCTAACTGGCAGCAGAAATTTGGGCTTCTTCTCTAGTGGTTTCTAGAAATTCAGGGTTTGCTGGAGAGTTGCCACAGTGCCTGAGACCCTCCTCTCGAAGTGTAGCAAGAAATCTGCTTTTCTGGATTGGAAAAAAGATGGCGGAGGAATAGGATGGGGAGAACACTTTTTCCCTCTCTACCTCATCAAAAGAACATTTCAACGCTGAGCAAATTCCACAAAATAACTTCTGACTGCTGGCAGAGGACATCAGGCATCCAGCAAAGCAGATCATTGGCTTCAAAGCCAGGTAGGAAATACTTTATTTTATTTTAAAGAACGAAGTTATAGACAAAGGAGGTAGGGAGGGAATCCCGGCACGGGAAGGGAATCCCGTCCCAGGAAGAGACTCTTAAAGAGAGGTTCCCTAAAATTGGGGAACTTTCTCACAGCTGTGCATGGGGCGAGCCCTGGAAGCACAGAGGGCAACATAACAGGAAGGAAGAATAAATAAATAATTAAAACCAACAGATTATGAATTCAACAGTATAACCCCCCAGCGGACAAGCAGCGCAAACGCCTGCGTCCGACAGCAGTGGGGGTTGGGCAGGGAGGAGCGCGCCCGCGACAGTGCTTTCTAAGAATTGGACCGCGGGAGACGTAGGCTGCAGGGCTTTTCTCGAGAATCGGGGCATAACAGGGCCAGAATCGGGTCCGCGCGTGGATAGAACGATTTATCCCGGACCAACAAACCAGACTGGGGGTAACTAACACGCTAAACGCCCGAACATAAGACACTGACAGGCCCGTGCACAGAACAAAGAACGGATTGAAATAGCCGGCTGCAGACCATCCCCCATCAGCGACGGGCAGCCAGAGCCTGAAGCGCTGGAAGAGGGCAGACGCAGCTCAAGAGAGACATTACCTACCAAATTGCAAGCAAGCTTCTTTATTGAGACTTCTGCAACAATAGTCCGCACCAAACTCCCTACCACTCGGGCTTGGAACCAAACCCAGCACCCGGAGGGGACTTCCTGAGCACCAATCCTGAGCGGCTTAAACCGGGGAATTGCATGAAACATAGGGCAGGCCCCACACGGTTATCCCGCGGATTGGGAAGGGGCAAGCCCAGCGCAGAGCTCATCACCACCCTCCTTGTGGCAAGACAGAAATCAGACACGGAAGAGACCAGCAAAGAGAAGAAGTCAAACAGAGGGAACTGCCTTGGAAGTGACCCCACACAGCCCTCAATGACAGAGAAAGCACCAGATACGCCGTTCCTACTTTTATGATCAAAAAAAAAAAATTTTTTTTTTGGGGGATGATGTGGAAGCGTCATTTTTTTTTCTTTTTAAGAATTTTGTTTTCTTTCTTTAAAAATTATTTTTTACTTTTTAAATTTGTTTATCCTTTTCTTCTTCATCCTTTTTTCCTAAACTTACTTAAAATTTTAAGTATTCTATATTTCTAGTTATTATTTTTAGAACCTAATATTACTATAAAAAAAAAAAACCCTATCGTTTAAGCAAATGCCGTATATAGTCTTATTGGTGAAGGAAGTTGTCTTTTAATAATTCTGGAGTCTTTTATTATATTTTATTTTTTTCCTTTTTTCTTTTTTCTCTATTTTTTTTTATTTCTCTCTACTTCTTTATCTTCTCTTCAATAATCTATCTTTGAAAATCCAACTTATACTCCAGGTTTTTAATCTTGGCATTTTGGTATTTGTTGCCAATTTTGTACTTTTAAAAACCTTAATCCTCAGTACCCAGTTTTACATGAGTGCAAGACTACTGGCTTGACCACTCTCTCCACCTCTGAAATCTCCCTTTTCGCCACCAGGTGGCTTTTGTCTCCCTCCCTCCCCCTCCCCCTCTCTACCCAACCCTATGAACATCTGTGCTTTCCAGAAGGAGGAGAACTCTAAGGGAACTGGTCACTGACCGGATCTGTCTCCCTCCTTCCCATCTCCCTCTTTTATCCTCCTGTCCATCTCTAACTACTTCCTTCCTCTCCTCTTCCATGTATAACTCTGTGACCACCTCTGAGCGGTCCAGACTTGAGCACACACAAGAAAGTGGTTACGGGCTAACTTGCTTTTCCCTCTTATGATTCCACCTCATCCCATTCCACTCACCTCTACCTACTCCCTCCCTCTTCTCTCCTCCAAGTAACTCACCGATCCTCTAGGGACGACCCTCAAGGTGGAGAAACCTATCATCATTAATCTAGATGTTTTAACATTAGTGCTGAATAGACGGAGAAATCATGAGCCTATTCTAAAAATAAATCTGAAAACCAGAATCAGGAGGCGTAATTCCAAATCCTGAGATCATCAAAGAATTCCTGAATACAGGGTACATCATCCAATTAGAGCTCATCAAACACCTTCATACCTATACTAAAATTGAGCACTGCCCAAGGGCCAACAAGCTCCAGAGCAAGACATACCACGGAAATTCTCCAGCAACACAAGAACAAGCCCCTGAGCTTAAATACACAGGCAACTCAAAATACTCCAAAACCACTGACGTCGCATAACCCATTACTTCACACGTCACAGCACTCCAGAGAGAGGAAATCCAGATCCACCCACCAGAGCTCCAACATAAGCCTCCTGATCAAGAAACTTTGACAAGCCACTGATATAACCCCAAACACAGAGAGGAAACTCTATAATAAAGAGAACTCCACAAATTCCCAGAATATAGAAAAGCCACCCCAAACGCAGCAATATAACCAGGATGAAGAGACAGAGGAATACCCAGCAGGTAAAGGAACAGGAGACATGTCCACCAAACCAAACAAAAGAGGAAGAGATAGGGAATCTACCTGAGAAAGAATTCCGAATACTGATAGTGAAAATGATCCAAAATCTTGAAATCAAAGTGGAATCACAGATAAATAGCCTGGGGTCAAGGATTGAGAAGATGCAAGGAAGGTTTAACAAGGACCTAGAAGAAATAAAAAGAGTCAACAGATAATGAATAATGCAATAAATGAGATCAGAAACACTCTGGAGGCTACAAATAGTAGAATATCGGAGGCAGAAGATAGGATTAGTGAAATAGAAGATAGAATGGTAGAAATAAATGAATCAGCGAGGGAAAAAGAAAGGCCAATTAAAAGAAATGAGGACAACCTCAGAGACCTCCAAGACAATATGAAACGCTCCAACATTCGAATTATAGGAGTCCCAGAAGAAGAAGACAAAAAGAAAGACCATGAGAAAATACTTGAGGAGATAATAGTTGAAAACTTCCCTAAAATGGGGAAGGAAATAATCACCCAAGTCCAAGAAACCCAGAGAGTGCCAAACAGGATAAACCCAAGGCGAAACACCCCAAGACATATTTTAATCAAACTAACAAAGACCAAACACAAAGAACAAATATGAAAAGCAGCAAGGGAAAAACAACAAATAACACACAAGGGGATCCCCATAAGAATAACTGCAGATCTTTCAATAGAAACTCTTCAGGCCAGGAGGGAATGGCAAGGCATACTTAAAGTGATGAAAGATAATAACCTTCAGCCAAGACTACTGTACCCAGCAAGGATCTCATTCAAATATGAAGGAGAAATCAAAAGCTTTACAGACAAGCAAAAGCTGAGAGAATTCAGCACCACCAAACCAGCTCTCCAACAAATACTAAAGGATAGACTTTAGACAGGAAACACAAAAAGGACGTATAAACCCGAACTCAAAACAATAAAGTAAATGGCAACAGGAGCATACTTATCAATAATTACCTTAAATGTAAATGGGTTGAATGCCCCAACCAAAAGGCAAAGACTGGCTGAATGGATACAAAAACAAGATCCCTATATATGCTGCTTACAAGAGACCCACCTCAAAACAACGGACACATACAGACTAAAAGTGAAGGGCTGGAAAAAGATATTCCATGCAAATAAAGACCAAAAAAAGCAGGAGTAGCAATACTCATATCTGATAAAATAGACTTTAAAACAAAGGCTGTGAAAAGGGACAAAGAAGGCCACTACATAATGATTAAAGGATCGATCCAAGAAGAAGATATAACAATTATAAATATATATGCACCCAACATAGGAGCACCGCAATATGTAAGACAATTGCTAACAAGCATGAAAGGGGAAATTAATAATAACACAATAATAGTGGGAGACTTTAATACCCCACTCACACCTATGGACAGATCAACTAAACAGAAAATTAACAAAGAAACGCAAACGTTAAATGATACAATAGACCAGTTAGACCTAACTGATATCTATAGGACATTTCACCCCAAAATAATGAATTTCACCTTTTACTCAAGTGCACACGGGAACCTTCTCCAGAATAGATCACATTCTGGGTCATAAATCTAACCTTGATAAATTCAAAAAAATTGAAATTATTCCAAGCATCTTCTCTGACCATAATGCACTAAGGTTAGGTCTCAATTATAGGAGAAAAACTATTAAAAATTCCAACATTTGGAGGCTGAACAACACCCTACTGAATAATCAACAAATCACAGAAGAAATAAAAAAAAATCAAAATATGCATCGAAACAAATGAAAATGAAAACACAACTACACAGAACCTTTGGGACACTATAAAAACAGTCCTAAGAGGAAAGTTCATAGCAATACAGGCATACCTCAAGAAACAAGAAAAAAAGTCAAATAAGTAACCTAACTCTACACCTAAAGCAACTAGAAAAGGAAGAAATAGAGAACCCCAGAGTTAGTAGAAGGAAAGAAATCCTAAAAATTAGGGCAGAAATAAATGCAAAAGAAACAAAAAGAGACCATAGCAAAAATCAACAAAGCAAAAAGCTGGTTCTTTGAAAGGATAAATAAAATTGACAAACCATTAGCCAGACTCATCAAGAAACAAAGAGAAAAAAAATCAAATCAACAAAATTAGAAATGAAAATGGAGAGATCACGACAGACAACTCAGAAATACAAAGAATCATAAGAGACTACTATCAGCAATTATATGCCAATAAAATGGACAACTTGGAAGAAATGGACAAATTCTTAGAAAAGTACAATTTTCCAAAACTGAACCAGGAAGAAATAGAAAATCTTAACAGACCTATCACAAGCACGGAAATTGAAAGTGTAATCAGAAATCTTCCAGCAAACAAAAGCCCAGGTCCAGACGGCTTCACAGCTGAATTCTACCAAAAATTCCGAGAAGAGCTAACACCTATCTTACTGAAACTACTCCAGAAAATAGCAGAGGAAGGTAAATTTCCAAACTCATTCTATGAGGCCTCCATCACCCTAATACCAAAACCTGACAAAGACACCACAAAAAAAGAAAACTACAGGCCAATATCACTGATGAACATAGATGCAAAAATCCTCAACAAAATCCTAGCAATCAGAATCCAGCAACACATTAAAAAGATCATACACCATGACCAAGTGGGCTTTATCCCAGGGATGCAAGGATTCTTCAATATCCGCAAGTCAATCAATGTAATTCATCACATTAACAAACTGAGAAATAAAAATCATATGATTATCTCAATAGATGCAGAAAAATCCTTGGACAAAATTCAGCATCCATTTATGATAAAAACTCTCCAGAAAGCAGGACTGGAAGGAACATACCTCAATATAATAAAAGCTATATATGACAAACTCACAGCTCACATTATCCTCAATGGTGAAAAATTGAAACCATTTCCCTAAAGTCAGGAACAAGACAAGGGTGTCCACTTTCACCACTACTCTTCAACATCGTACTGGAAGTTTTGGCCACAGCAATCAGAGCAGAAAAAGAAATACAAGGAATCCAAATTGGAAAAGAAGAATTAAAACTCTCACTGTTTGCAGATGACATGATCCTCTACATAGAAAATCCTAAAGACTCGACCAGAAACTACTAGAGTTAATCAGTGAATATAGTAAAGTTGCAGGATATAAAATCAACACTCAGAAATCCCTTGCATTCCTATACACTAGTAATGAGAAAGTAGAAAAAGAAGTCAAGGAAACAATTCCATTCACCATTGCAACGAAAAGAATAAAATACTTAGGAATATTCCTACCTAAAGAAACTAAAGACCTATATATCAAAAACTATAAAACACTGATGAAAGAAATCAAAGAGGACACTAATAGATCGAGGAATATACCATGCTCATGGGTTGGAAGAATCAATATAGTGAAAATGAGTATACTACCCAAAGCAATCTACAGATTCAATGCAATTCCCATCAAGCTACCAGCAGTATTTTTCTCAGAACTAGATCAAATAATCTCAAGATTTGTATGGAAATACAAAAAACCTCGAATAGCCAAAGCAATCTTGAGAAAGAAAAATGGAACTGGAGGCATCAACTTGCCTGACTTCAGGCTCTACTACAAAGCCACAGTCATTAAGACGGTATGGTACTGGCACAAAGACAGAAATATAGATCAATGGAACAAAATCGAAAGCCCTGAGATTAACCCACATACCTATGACACCTTATCTTCGACCAAGGAGGCAAGAATATACAATGGAGTAAAGATAGTCTCTTTAACAGGTGGTGCTGGGAAAACTGGTCAACCACTTGTAAAAGAATGAAACTAGACCCGTCTCTAACACCATACACAAAAATAAACTCAAAATGGATTAAAGATCTAAATGTAAGACCAGAAACTATAAAACTCCTAGAGGAGAACATAGGCAAAACACTCTCCGACATAAATCACAGCAGGATCCTCTATGATCCAACTCCCAGTATACTGGAAATAAAAGTAAAGATAAACAAATGGGATCTAATTAAAATTAAAAGCTTCTGCACAACAAATGAAACTATAAGCAAGGTGAAAAGACAGCCTTCTGAATGGGAGAAAATAATAGCAAATGAAACAACTGACAAACAACTAATCTCAAAGATATATAAGCAACTTATGCAGATCAACTCCAGAAAAATAAATGATCCAATAAAAAAAAATGGGCCAAAGCAGTAAATAGGCATTTCTCCAAAGAAGACATACGGATGGCTAACAAACACATGAAAAGATTTTCAACATCACTCATTATCAGAGAAATGCAAATCAAGACCACAATGAGGTACCATTTCACACCAGTCAGAATGGCTGCGATCCAAAAGTCTACAAGCAATAAATGCTGGAGAGGGTGTGGAGAAAAGGGAACCCTCTTACACTGCTGGTGGGAATGCAAACTAGTACAGCCATTATGGAAAACAGTGTGGAGATTCCTTAAAAATTGCAAATAGAACTGCCTTATGACCCAGCAATCCCACTGCTGGGCATACACACTGAGGAAACCAGAAGTGAAAGAAACACATGTACCCCAATGTTCATTGCAGCGCTGTTTATAATAGCCAGGACATGGAAGCAACCTAGATGTCCATCAGCATATGAATGGATAAGAAAGCTGTGGTTCATATACACTATGGAATACTACTCAGCCCTTAAAAAGAATAAATTTGACTCAGTTCTAATGAGATGGATGGAATTGGAACCGAGTATACAGAGTGAAGTAAGCCAGAAAGAAAAACACCAATACAGTATACTGACACATATATATGGAATTTAGAAGACAGTAATGATGACCCTATATGTGAGACAGCAAGAGACACAGAGGTATAGAGTGGACTTTTGGACTCTGAGGGAGAGGGAAAGGGTGGGATGGTATGAGAGAATGGCAATGAAACATGTATATTTTCCTGTAAGAAACGAAACGCTAATCTATGTTCAAGGTAGGATGCAGGAGGCATGGGGCTGATGCACAGGATGATTCAAGTAGAGGATGGGGGGTGGGAGGTGGGAGGGGATTCGGCATTGGGAGATTGTGTTCACCTATGGCTGATTCGTGTCAATGTATGGCAAAACAAATACAGTATTGTAATTTAAAAAAATAAATTAAAAATTAAAAAAAAAAAAAGAAATCTGTTTTTCTGGATTTGCAGCATGGGATGCAGGATTGCACCGGAGTCGTGGTCGAGAAGCTGGGGTTCTCCTCGAGCTTGGTTAGTACTCAGGGTTCCTGGCAACTTGCGGTGTGGTGTTCTGTCGAGTTTTCCTGGAGCAACTAGTCTCTAGCAAGGATATTCAGAGTTGCTCCTGTCTTTTTGCAGTAACGTGGTTGTTTACTATTTTTACAAGTGATTATCATTGTGGTCAGGGTCTACTCTGTAGTTGCCAGGATTTCGATTCTCTCTAGGGTGGTGTGCAAGCTCCTCTCTCCTTGTGGTGTGAGATTTTACTGTAATAGCAGAAGAGGGGCTCCTCTCTGTGTGTGAATTCCAGAGGACTTCTCTCAAGTTGTGGAGGAGGGTTCCTCTCAAGGGGCGAGGCTGTGTCCTTTCTGGTTGGGGTGTGCTTGTCTCCATGAGGGAGGTCCTCTGTGCTTTTGGTGCTATGGGTTCCTCACTTCTATTCACAGGATCACTACTCTAGTTGTGAGGGCCTGCACTTGACTTCTTTCAGGGAGCTCGTTTCCATTAAAGGCAGAAGGTCTTCTTTCTAGGTGTGATATCTTGGGAGACACCTCTCAAGTTGTGCCTGGGAAATCCACTTCAGTTTTGGCCCCAGAGCCGCTCCATCATTTGGCGTGGTGGTCCCTTTTCTTGTGCCAGAATAGAGATCCCATAAAATTGCAGGGGGAAGTCAGGGTGCCTCTTGAGTTGCAGTATATGACTCGGGGTTCCTATAAAGTTGTGGTGGAGACTCCTATTGAACTAGAGTGGGGCAGATCCTCTCTAGCAGCGATGTGCAAGCTGGTCCCTTCCTAAGTACAATGTGTGGGAGGCTACTCTCTAGATACAGCTTGTAGTCCACGCTCATTTAGAGTGTAGTCCACTGCTCTTTATTTGCTGTGGATCGACTCGTCTCTAGCTGTCATTTATGGCCACCTCTCTTGTTGTGGCAGGAAAACTCCTCTTTAGCTGTGCTAGTTGGGATCTTCTCTAGATGTAGTACAGTGCTCTTCTCACATTGATAGATGGTTGACTCCTCTATGGTTATAATGAAAAGGGGCTCTTTTTCTAGTTGTGAAGTGCAGGAATCTACTGGCTATTTTGGCAGGGTAGCCCTCCTGCTTAGTTGCAGTATGAGACTTCCTCTCTTCTCCAATTGGGATTGGGTAGTCTCCTCTTGGGAATCCTCTGCAGTTGCATCAGTTTCTTGGCAGTCATGTCAAGTTGGGATGGGGAACTTGGCTTTCCACACAAGTCACTGCAGGGTAATCAGGACTCATCTCACATTGAGAGGGGAATCTCAGTTTTTCTCGAGTTGGGGTGGGAAGCTTAGGATTCCTCTCCAGTTGTGACTGGGACCTCAGGATACCTCTCATGTTGCCTCAGGGGAGTTAGGACTCCTTTCAAGTTGCCGGGGAATTTGAGATTGCTCTTGAGTCACTGCAGGAGAGTCGGGCCTCATCTCTAGTTGAGGTGGGAAACTCGGGGGTTCCTCTAGAGTTGCAATGGTTATCTCGGGGTTCCATTCGAGTTACAACAGGGCCCTCTGGGATCCTACCTAGTTGCACCGTGGGAATCAGACCTCCTTTTTGATGCGAGGGGAACCTTGGGTTTCTCTCAAGTCGCAGCAGAGGAATAGGGCCTCATCTCAAGTTGAGGCGGGAAACTCAGGGTTCCTCTCGAATTGTGATGGGTATCTTGGGATCCTCTCGAGTTGCGACGGGAATCTCACAGAACTGCTCATGTTGCCTCAAGGGAGTGAGGACTTCTTTTGAGTTGTGAGGGTAACTTGGGATCCTCTCGATTTGCAATGGGAATCTCACAGAACTGCTCATGTTGCCTCAAGGGAGTGAGGACTCCTTTTGAGTTGTGAGGGTAACTTGGGATTCCTCTCGAGTCGCTGCAGCGAAATAGGGCCTCATTTCAAGTTAACACAGGAAACTCAGGGTTCATCTTCAGTTATGACATGGATTTTAGTGTTCCTCTTGAGTTGCAACAGGAGAGCCAGGACTTGTCTCATGTTGAGGCATGGAACTCTGCTTTCCTCTTGAGTTGTGAAAGGCATGTCTGGCCTCCTGTCGAGTCAGACAGGGGAACTCATAATTTTTCTTCAGTTGCAACAGGGGAGTCAGACCTCCCTTCATCTTGTGAGGGGAAACTTGGGATTCCATTCAAGTTGCTGTATGGAATCATTTCTTATCTTGAGTTGAGGGGAAACTCCGTGGCCTTTCAACTTGTGGCTAGAATCATGGGGTTCCTCTCAAGTTACTATGGGGATCTGGGGGATATCTCTCAAGTGGCAACAGTGGAGTCAAGACTCCTCTAGATTTGAGGTGGGGAAGTCATGTTTCCTCTAGAGTTGCAGCAAGGGAGTAGAGTCTCCTCTCGAGTTGCAGCAAAAACTCGGGGTTCTTCTCTAGTTGTTACTGGAAACTTGGGGTTTCCTCGAGAGTTACAACAGGGGACAGAGCTCCTCTCAAAGTGCAGCAATAAATCAGTGTTCCTCTGGATTTGAAGCCCAGGATGCAGGATTGCACTGGAGACGTGATGTGGAAGTCAGGATCCTCCTCAAACTTGGTTGGTACTCAGGGTTCCTGGTGACTCGCAGTGGGGCCTCCTGTGGAATTCTCTTGGGGTGACTCATCTCTAGCAGGGATGTGCAGGGTGGCTCCTGTCTAGTTGCAATGAAGGGTGAGTGCTCACTAGATTTGTCAAGGAACTACTCTATCATTGTGGTCAGGGTCCACTCTGTAATTGTGGGGGTTTTGAGTCTCTAGTCGTGGTGTGCAAGCTCCTCTCTCCTTATTGTGTAAGGTTCATGTGTATTACCAGAAGAGTGGCTCCTCTCTGTGTGTGATGTCAGTAGGTGCCTCTGAAGTTTGGTTTGAGGGCTTCTTTAGATGGGCAAAGCTTTGCCCTCTCTGGGTTGTGTGTGCATGCCTCCATGGGGATTGTCCTCTCTACTTTTGGTGCAATGGGTTCCTCACTTCAATTCATGGGATCGCTGCTCTCTAGTTGTGAGGGCCTCCCCTCAACTTCTTTCAGGGAGCTTGTCTCTATTGGAGGCAGAAGGTCTCTCTAGGTGTGATGTCCTGGGGGACACATCCGAGTTGTGCCTTGGGAATCTGCTTCAGTATTGACTGGGAGCCCCTCTATCATTTGGTGCAGTGGCCCCTTTTCTTAGGGCCCTTTCCCTAGAGCCAACCTAGGAATCCTGTGAAATTGCAGTAGGGAACTCAGGTGCCTCTTGAGTTGTAGCATATCACTCAGGGTTCATTTAAAGTTGTGGTGGAGACTCTACAGTGGGGAGATCCTCTTTAGTAACTATGTGCAAGCCTGTCCCTGTCTAAGGGCAATGTGTGGGAGGCTAATCTCTAGATATGGCTTGGGGTCCACTCTCATTTCAGTGGGTATCCACTCTTTATTTGCTGTGTTTCAGCTCATCTCTAGTTTAAGTCTGCAGCCACCTCTCTCCTTGTGGCAAGAGAACTCATTAGTTTTTGTAGTTGGGATCCTCTCTAGATGTGGTAGAGTGCTCATCTCAAATTGGCGAGATGGTGTCTTCTCTATTATTGTAGTGAGAAGGGGCACTTTTTCTACTTGCAAGTGCAGGGAGTACTGGTTATATGTGGCAGGATGGGCCTCCTGCTTAGTTGTGATATGAGGCTTCATCTCTGCTTCCAGTAGAAGGCTCTTCTCCAATTGCAGTGGGGTAAGCGTCTCTTGAAAATCTTCTGCCTTTGTATCAGGGTCTTAGGGCTTGTGTCAAGTTGGGACCAGGAACTCAGGATTTCTCTCATATCACTGCAGGGGAATCAGGCCACATCTCATACAGAAGTGGGAAAGTCATGGTATTTCTCGAGTTGTGGCTAGAAATGAGGTTTCTCGTGAGATAAGATGGGGAACTTGGGGATCCTCTTGAGTTGCAACAGGTGATAAAGGCCTCCTCTTGAGGTACAAGGGGAAGTCGGGATTCCTCTTGAGTTGAAGCAGGGGAATCAGCCCTAATCTCAAGATGAGGTGGGGAAAACAGATTTCTTCTCAAATTGAGGCAGGAAACTCGAATTCCTCTCGATTTGCAATGGGGATATCGGGGAACCTCTCGAGGTACCAAAAGGGAGTCAACAATCCTTTTGAGTTGCGAGGAGTAACTCAGGATTGCTCTCAAGTCACTGCAGGATATTCTGGCCTCATCTCACGATGAGGGAGGAATCTCATGGGTTTTCTCAACTTGCGGTGGGAAGCTGAGGGTTCCTCTCAAGTTGCAATGGGGACCGCAAGGAACTTCTCGTGTTGTTTCAGGGAAGTCAAGTCTCCATTTGAGTTGCAAGGGGGAGTGTGGGATTATTCTTGCATCACTACAGGGGAATCGGGCCTCAACTGAAAATGAAAGGGGTATCTAGAGGTGTTTCTGGAGTTGTGGCAGGAATCTTGGATTCCTTTGAGTTGTGATGGGTACCTCAGGGAGCCTCTCATGATGTCTCTGGAAAGTCAGGAATCCTTTTGAGTTGTGAGTAGCCTCTCTGCATTCCGCTCTAGTTGGTTCAAGGGAAAGGGCCTCATCTCAATTTGACATGGGAACCTCAGTGTTCCTCTCCATTTCTAACATGGATCTCAGGGTTTCAGTGGAGTTTCCACAGGGAGTAAGGTCTCATCTCTTGATGAGACATGGAACTCCACATTCCTCTTGAGGTGTGAAATGGGTGTCAGTCCTGTCTAACTGAGGTAGGGATCTGGGGTTTTTGCTAGAGGTGCCAGAGGGGTGTCACTCCTCCCTTTGTGTTGTGAGTAGATATTCAGGGTTACATTCAACTCAGTGCATTGGAATCAGGCCTTATCTAGAGCAGATGGACAAATTTGGGTATTTTCAAATTGTGGCATGACATCCGTGGTTCCTCTCTAGTTTCAAGGTGAGACCAGCCTTCTCTAGAGGTGGGACAGGAATGTCGGGTTTCCTTTCCAGATGAAGCAGGGAAATCGAACCTCATCTTGTGATGCGGAGGGGAAAACAGGGCACTTCTTGACTTGTGATGGGAAACTCGGTGTTCCTCTCCAGTGGGGCCGGATATCACCCTCTTGAGCATGGCCGGGTATTTCGGGGAATTTCTTGAGTTGCATAAAGGTGCCAAATACCCCTTCTAGTTTCAATAGAGAAAGTGGGATTTCTCTCAAGATGCTGCAGCAGAAAAGGGCCTCATCTCTCACTGAGGGGAGAATTTGGTGGGTTTTCTCGGGTTGTGGTGGGAACCTTGGGATTCCTCTTGAGTTGTGAAGGGTACCTCAGGGACGGCCTAGTGTTGCCTCAGGGAAGTCAGGTCTCTATTTTGCGTTGTGAGGGGCACCTCATGATTCATCTTGAGTCACTGCAGGGGAAATGGGCCTCATGTTGCACGGAGGGATGTATCTCATGGTATTTCTCAAGTTGCGGCCTGAAACTTTGAGTTCTTCTCCGAGTTGTGATGGGGACGTCAGGGAACCTCTCCAGTTGTCTCAGGGTAGTCTAGTCTCCTTTTGAGTTGCAATGCAGTGCACAGAATTGCTCTCGAGTCACTGCAGGGGAAACGGCCTCATCTAGCAGTGGGTTGGAATATCATAGTGTTTCTCACGTTGTGACCTGAATCTTCGGGTTCCTCTCGAATTGTGACAGGGACCTCAGGGTAGTTCTCATCTTGCCTGAGTTTAGTCAAGGCTCCTTTCTAGGTGGAGGGTTGGGCAGGATTGCTCTCAAGTCACTGAGGGGGAAATGGGCCTTATCTCACATTGAGGGGAAAATCTTGCAGTGTTTCTCGAGTTGCGGTGGGAAGCTTTGAGTTGCTCTTGAGTTTCGAAGCTAACCTCAGTGACACAATCATGTTGCTTCAGGGAATTCAGGCCTACTTTCAAGTTATCAAGGCCACCTCGGGATTCCTCTCAAGTCGCTAAAGGGATATAGGAGCTCATTTCAAGTTGAGGTGGGAATCAGGGTTCTGATCCAGTTGTGACAGGGATCTAGAGGTTCCTATCGAGTTTCAACAGGGGAGTCAGCCCTAGGTTCGTGCTGAGTCATGGAACTTGATTTTTCCCAAGTAAAAGGGTGTCAGGCTTCCTGTTGAGTTGAAGGGGGGATGTGGGTCTTTTTCTAGAGGTACAACAGGGGGAGTCAGACTTCCATTTGGGTTGTGAAGGCATACTTGGGGTTCCATTCGAGTCGGTGTAGGAAAATCAGGCCTTATCTCGAGTTGAGGTGGTACTTGCCGTCCTTTCTACACGCAGCATGAACCACAGGCTTCCTCTAGAATTTCAATAGGTGAGGCAAGACTTCTCTTGAGATATGAAAGGAACATTGGGGTTATTCTCAAGACAAAGCAGAGGAATTGGCCCTCAGTCGACATGAGGCAGTGAACATGGGGTTCTTCTTGATTTGTTGTGGGATTGTGAGGTGGCGACGGGTATCATGGAGAACCCTTTCAGTTGCTAAAGGGAATCGAGCAACCTCTCCAGTTTTGAGAGGAAACATGGGGGGTGCTCTCAAGGCGCTGCAGGGAAAAAGGCTCTAATCTTGCTTACAGGCAGGAATCTCTTGGTTTCTCGAGTTGCCGCCAGAAGCTTGGGGTTCCTCTCGGGCTGCCACAGGTAACTCAGGGGAACCTCTTGTGATGCCTCAGGGAAATCAAGTCCCCTTTCGAGTTGAAAGGAGGAAAGGAGGGTTGCTCTCAACTCACTGCAGGGGAATCAGTCCTCATCTCACATTCAGCAGGGAATCTCGTGATGTTTCTCGAGTTGTGGTGGAAAGCCACAACTGGGCTCCTCTCGAGTATTGACGTGGTATTCTTGGAACCTGGCATATAGCCTCAGGCAAGTCAGGCCTCCTTTCAGGTTCTGAGGGTCACCTCGGGATTCATTTGAGTCACTGAAGGGATATATGGACCCATGTCAGATTGTGGCGGGAATCAGGCTATTCTCCAGTTGCCACAGGGATCTCAGGTTTCCTATTGGGTTTCAACAGGGAGTCAGGCCTCGGCTCGTGTTGAGGCATGGAACTCCACTTTCCAATTGAATTGGAAAAGGGGTGTCAAGCCTGTGGAATTAACGTGGGGAATTTTGGCTTTTGTACAGGTGCAACAGGGAGTCAGACTTTCCTTCGTGCCATTAGGGGATACTCAGGGTTCCATTTGAGTCTTTTCAGGGGAATGAGGCTTTATCTAGGATTGAGGGGGAAGTCAGCGTCCTTTCCACTTGCAGCAGGAAACTCAGAGTTCCTCTGGGGTTCCAATAGGGAGGACAGGCCTCCTCTTGAGGTGTTAGTGGAAATTTGGGAATCCTCTAAGTTGAAGCAGGAGAACTGGTGCTAAGCTCAAGATGAAGCGAAGAAAACGGGGCTCTTTTTGAGTTGTGGTGTGCAACTCAGGGTTCCTCTCGAGTGGTGATGGGTATCTCAGAGAACCTCTTGAGTTGTGTAAAGGAATTCAAGCCTCCTTTTGAGTTTCAAAGGGGTATAGTGGATTGTTCTCGAGGCACTGCAGGGGGAAAGGGCCTCATCTCACGTTTGTGGTGTTGGTGGTTATGGTGAGGGGATCTTGTTTTTCTGGAATTCCAGCAGGAAGCTTGGGGTTCCTTTAGATTTCTGAAGATGAACCTAGGGAATCTCATGTGTTGCCTCAAGAAAGTCAAGTTTCCTTTCAAGTTGCAAGCTGGTCTATGGATTGCTCTCAAGTCACTGCAGGGTAAATGGGACTCATTTCTTACTGAGGGGTGTATCTCATGATATTTCTCAAATTGTGGCCTAAAACTTTGTGTTCCTCTCGATTTGCTACAGGCACCTCAGGGAACTTCTACAGTTTTTTTTTTTTTTTTTTAACTTTATTTTACTTTACAATACTCTATTGGTTTTGCCATACATCAACATGAATCCATCATGGGTGTACATGTGTTCCCAATCCCGAACCCCCTCCCACTCCCTCCCTATACCATCTCTCTGGGTCATCCCAGTGCACCAGCCCCAAGCATCCTTTATCCTGCATCGAACCTAGACTGGCGATTGATTTCTTATATGCTATTATACATGTTTCAGTGCCATTCTCCCAAATTATCCCACCATCTTCCTCTCCCACAGAGTCCAAAAGACTGTTCTATATATCTGTGTCTCTTTTACCATCTCGCATACAGGGTTTTCATTATCATCTTCCTAAATTCCATATATATGTGTTAGTATACTGTATTGGTGTTTTTCTTTCTGGCTTACTTCACTCTGTAAAATCAGTTCCAGTTTCATCCACTTCATTAGAACTGATTCAAATGTATTCATTTTAATGGCTGAGTAAGGCTATGGCTTTTCCAGTAGTCATGCATGGATGTGAGAGTTAGATTGTGAACAAGGCTGAGTGCTGAAGAATTGATGCTTTGGAACTGTGGTGTTGGAGAAGACTCTTGAGAGCCCCTTGGACTGCAAGGAGATCCAACCAGTCCATTCTGAAGATCAACTCTGGGATTTCTTTGGAAGGAATGATGCTAAAGCAGAAACTCTAGTACTTTGGCCACCTCATGCAAAGAGTTGACTCATTGGAAAAGACTCTGATGCTGGGAGGGATTGGGGGCAGGAGGAGAAGGGGACAACGGAGGATGAGATGACTGGATGGCCTCACTGACTCGACGGACATGTATCTGAGTGAACTCTGGGAGCTGGTGATTGACAGGGAGGCCTGGCGTGCTGCAGTTCATGGGGTCACAAAGAGTCGGACACAACTGAGTGACTGAACTGAACTGAATACTCCATTGTGCATATGTACCACAGCTTTCTTATCCATTCGTCTGCTTATGGACATCCAGGTTGCTTCCATGTCCTGGCTATTATAAACAGTACTGTGATGAACATTGGAGTACACATGTCCTTTCAATTTTGGTTTCCTCAGTGTGTATGCCCAGCAGTGGGATTGCTGGGTCATATGGCAGCTCAATTTCCAGTTTTTTAAGGAATCTCCACGCTATTCTCCATAGTGGCTGTACTAGTTTGCATTCCCACCAAGAGTGTAAGATGGTTCCATTTTCTCTACATCCTCTCCAGCATTTATGGCTGTAGACTTTTGGATCACAGCCATTTTGACTGGTGTGAAATGGTACCTCATTGTGGTTTTGATTTGCATTTCTCTGATAATAAGTGATGTTGAACATCTTTTCATGTGTTTGTTAGCCATGTGTATGTCTTCTTTGGAGAAATGTCTATTTAGTTCTTTGACCAGTTATTTGATTGGGTTATTTAGTTTTCTGGAATTGAGCTGTATAAGTTGCTTGTATATTTTTGAGATTTGTTGTTTATCAGTTACTTTATTTGCTATTATTTTCTCCCATTGTGATGGCTGTCTTTTCACCTTGCTTATAGTTTCCTTTGTTGCACAGAAGCTTTTAATTTTAATTAGATCCTATTTGTTTAATTTTTCTTTTATTTCCAGTATTCTGGAGGTGAGTCATAGAGGATCCTCCTGTAATTTATGTCGGAGAGTGTTTTGCCTATGTTCTCCTCTAGTAGTTTTATAGTTTCTGGTCTTAGGTTTAGATCTTTAATCCATTTTGGGTTTGTTTTAGTGAATGGTGTTAGAAAGTGTTCTAGTTTCATTCTTTTACAAGTGGTTGACCTGTTTCCCAGCACCACTTATTAAAGAAATTGTCTTTAATCTATTGTATATTCTTGCCTCTTTTGCTGAAGATAAGGTGTCCATAATTGTGCGGATTTATCTCTGGGCTTTCTGTTTTGTTCCATTGATCTATATTTCTGTCTTTCTGCCAGTACCATACTGTTTTGGTGACTGTGGCTTTGTAGTAGAGCCTGAAGTCAGGCAGGTTGATTCCTCCAGTTCCATTCTTCTTTCTCAAAATTTCTTTGGCCATTTGAGTTTTTTTTTTGTATTTCCATACAAATTTTGAAGTCATTTGTTCTAGCTCTGTGAAAAATACTGCTGGTAGCTTGATAGGGATTGCATTGAATCTATAAATTGCTTTGGGTAGTATACTCATTTTCACTATATTGATTCTTCCGATCCATGAACATGGTATACTTCTCCATCTATTAGTGTCCTCTTTGATTTCTTTTACCAGTGTTTTATAGTTTTTAAAAACCAGTGTTATATAGGTTTTTAGTTTTTTAGGTAAATATATTCCTAAGTATTTTATTATTTTCTTTGCAATGGTGAACAGAATTGTTTCCTTAATTTCTTTTTCTACTTTCTCATTGTTAGTGTATAGGAATGCAAGGGTTTTTTTTGTGTTGGTTTTATATCCTGAAACTTTACTATATTCATTGATTAGCTCTAGTAATTTTCTGGTGGAGTCTTTAGGGTTTTCTGTGTAGAGGATCATGTCATCTGCAAAGAGTGAGAGTTTTACTTATTCTTTTCCAATTTGGATTCCTTTGATTTCTTTTTCTGCTCTGATTGCTGTGGCCACAACTTCCAGAACTATGTTGAATAGTAGTGGTGAAAGTGGGCACCCTTGTCTTGTGCCTGACTTTAGGGGAGATGCTTTCAATTTTTCACCATTGAGGATAATGTTGGCTGTGGGTTTGTCATATATAGCTTTTATTATGTTGAGGTATGTTCCTTCTATTCCTGCTTTCTGGAGAGTTTTTATCATAAATGGATGTTGAATTTTGTCAAAGGCTTTTTCTGCATCTATTGAGATGATCATATGGCTTTTATTTTTCAGTTTGTTAATGTGATTAATTACATTGATTGATTTGTAGATATTGAAGAATCCTTGCATCCCTGGGATAAAGCCCACTTGGTCATGGTGTATGATCTTTTTAATGTGTTGTTGGATTCTGATTGCTAGAATTTTGGAAGAATTTTTGCTTATATGTTCATCAGTGATATTGGTCTGTCGTTTACTTTTCTTTTTTTTTGTGGCATCTTTGTCAAGTTTTGGTGTTAGGGTGATGGTGGCCTCATAGAATGAGTTTGGAAATTTACCTTCCTCTTCAATTTTCTGGAAGAGTTTGAATAGGATAGGCGTTAGCTCTTCTCTAAATTTTTGGTAGAATTCAGCTGTGAAGCCATCTGGACCTGGACTTTGTTTGCTGGAAGATTTCTGATTACAGTTTCAATTTTGATGCTTGTGATGGGTCTGTTAAGATTTTCTATTTCTTTCTGGATCAGTTTTGGAAAGTTTTATTTTTCTAAGAATTTGTCTATTTTTTCCAAGTTGTCCATTTTATTGGCATATAATTGCTGATAGTGTTGGGACCTAAGAATACCACGATAGTCTTCAGGGACTGGGGTGGGCCTCACAGGAAAAGCTGAGTCATTGCTCAGTGAGGTCATTCCCGTGGATGCCAGGACTTGTCCAATCAGCGTACTCCCCGTAACCTGGTTTGAGTCTATCAGGACGTAAAAACATCCCCCAAGGAAGCCCACACACATGAAAGACCAGCCAATTAGTAAATAACAGGAAACCCCTGCAGCCAATCCGCCCTTGCCAACTCTCTGTCTTTGTTCTAAACCTATAAATACTGCTGTAATTCTGGGCTCAGTGCTCTTACTCCACTCCACTATGTTGGATGTGGCAGGGGCCCTAGCTTGAGCTAGAAATAAAACCCCTTCATGTTTTTGCATTGCCGTGGACGTCTTATTCTCTCAGTTTTAGGGACTCGGACTCTGGGCACAACATTTGGGGGCTTGTCCAAGATCCCTTTAACTGGGAAGAATAACACTCTCCCGGTAGAGGGGGTTTCCTCAGTAGGAGGAAAGATATCTGAACACCCATGTTAAGTCTGGTTAAGTCCAGTGTAAGCCTGAGGCCCAGCATATGCACTGGAAGGCAGCTGGCTCTTGTTAGGCCTAATCAGAGGTGAATTAGTCATCCTAGCCAGTGTAAGACTGAGGCCCAGTGAGCGTGCTGGAAGGCAGCTGGCAGCCAGTATAAGACCAGGGCCCAGCATTTGCACTGGAAGGCAGTTGGTTCTATGAGGTATTGGGAGGGAACGTCTGTCCCAACTCCGAATCTGGTGGTCAGTGAATGCCCTTTGGTAAGATAACATTGGGAAGCAAGACAACAGTATCCTGGGATAGACCTAGTTCTGTGTTTTTGGCCGATATCTGTTTATCTTTTGTCTGTTGCCTTTCGTTTTGTGTTGGTGCCATTTGTGTTTTTTTGTGTGTGTTCATTGTGAGCTCCGCCATTATGAGTCAAATCTCTTCCACCCCTTTGTCTGTAATGACTGACCATGAAGATCAGGAGAGTCAGAAAAAGAAGCCAATACTCCAGGAACCCTCTTTATATCCTAGCGTGATTAATTTAGATACTGAAATCTCACCTCCCCCATATATGCAGTCACCCTTGCCCCCGCAGGCACCACAGGTGTCGTCCGGAGAACAAAGGAGGGACCCAGAACCCTTGGCTCCACCATAGGAAGGGAGGCCTGCCCAAGGAACTCATGGAAGGACTCAAAGGGGGCGGAGACTTGTCTGAGGATGGAAGCTGGGAGGTTCCTTCATCCATCGTTCAGGCATTCCCTGTCCGGGTGGGGCCAGGAAATGCCAGTGGGGAGCGAACATTCCAGTATTGGCCATTTTATATGAGTGATTTATATAACTAGAAAACTCAAACTCCTTTTTTTTCTGAAAAACCCCAAGGTCTTATTGACTCACAATCCTACTTGGGATGATTTTCAGAAGCTGTTGCAGGTGCTCTTCACCACGAAGGAACGGGAGCAAATTCTATCAGAAGCATAAAAACATGTTCCAGGAGTGGATGGGAGACCCACCATGCAGCCCCACCTAATCGAGGAAGGGTTTCCTTTGATGCGACCGAACTGGGATTTTGAACGTGCTGAAGATAGGGAGCATCTCCAAGTGTATCACTAGACTCTGATGGCTGGCCTCCTGGCAGCCGCCAGGAAACCAACGAACTTGTCTAAGGTAAATTTGATAAGGCAGGAGCCAAACGAGAGTCCAGCAGCCTTTTAGAGAGGTTAATGGAGGTTTTCAGGCAGTACACACCCATGGACCCTCAGGCTGATGAGTCACGAGCAGCAGTCTTGCTAGCCTTTGTTAATCAGGCAGCTCTGGATAACAGGAGGAGGTTACAGAGGATAGAGAGGCTGGGAGAACAGTCAATACAGGATCTGGTGAGGACAGCTGAGAAAGTGTTTACTAATAGAGAGACCCCTGAGAAGAGAGAGGGACAAATTAGATGGGAGGAAAGGGAATTTAGGACTAGGGAAAACCAAAGAAATCAGAAAGAGCTGGCTCAAATTTTCTTTGTGGGGGATGAGACCGGGACCTGATTCCTGGAAGACTTGAGACACCCAGCTGAAAGGAAGGGAGAAACCAGCCAGACTGACCCTAAAGAGAGACCAATGTGCCTACTGCAAAGAGCAAGGGCACTGGAAAAATGAGTGCCCCAAGAGAGACCTGAAAAAAATGACTATAAGAAAAGAAAAGTTTCCCTCGGGTAATCACATTTTATATGCAGGAGAAGACAGTGATTAGGGGGATCAGGGCACAACACCCCTCCCCGAATCCTGGGTAACTATTAATGTGGAGGGGAAACCAGTTGGCTTCATGGTGGATACGGGAACCCAATACTCGGTCCTCAATCAAAACTTCAGGCCGATGTCTAAGAAGACTAGCTTGGTCCAGGGAGACACCAGCACAAAAAGATATTACTGGACTACTACAGGAAAAGTGGACTTGGGGGCCCAACAAGTGTCCCACTCATTTCTGATGATACCAGAATATCCGGCCCCTTTATTAGGAAAAGACCTATTGTCCAAAGTCAGTGCGCAAATTCACTTTGACTCTGGAGGGATGTCAGTCACAGATGGGCTTGGACAACCAATTCATGTTTTATCCCTGGCACTGAGGATGAATACAGACTATATTTGCCAAAACCCCCTGCAGCTGTGGACCCAGCTATGCACACTGACAGTCGGTATGCATTTGGCACCATGCATATTCAAAGCCCTATATATAAAGAACAGGGGTTCTTGACAGCAGAGGGAAAAGAGACTAAGAACTTACCTGAAATATGCAGACTCTTGGCAGTGGTCCACTTGCCCCGGGCGGTATCCATAGTACCAGAAAGAAGAAGATATCAAGGCCCAAGACAACCATGCTGCCGATGCAGCAGCCCATGAGGTGGCTGCTGGAGACTGCCAAGCTCATGTGCTGGCTGTAGGATTACTACCGCCGGGGATGGAGACTCTCCCCCAAGTCCCATATACTCCACCTCCGATTTAAGCTGGATGCAGGATAATACCAACCTTCCTGCAGGCAAGGACAGATGGTATCGGGACCAGGATGACAACCTACTGCTTCCTGCCGACCTGGGCAGACATGTCTGTACGCATTTACTTCAAACCACCCATTTGGGAGAGAAAAAGACTTTGACGCTTCTACAAGCAGCACAGCTGCAGTTTCCCTGACAAAAGAAAACCATACAGGACATAGTCTGCTCCTGCAAGGCCTGTCAGATGATGAGACCGGGAAAAGGACAGCACAGGGGTGTAAGATACTGGGGGGGAAAGGCCAGGACAGCATTGGTAGATAGATTTTACAGAGGTAAAGCCAGGCAAGTATGGCTATTTTTACCTGTTAGTTTTGATTGATACGTTTTCTAGGTGGGTAGAAGCTTACCCCACTAAAAGGAGACAGCAATAATAGTGGCTAAGAAGCTCCTAGAAGAGATAATACCTAGGTTAGGGCTGCCAGCATCTATTGGCTCTGATAATGGACCTGCATTTGTGAGCAAAATTGTTAAAGGACTGGTCTCAGACCTGGGGCCCAAATGAAAGCTACATTGCAAGTACAGTCCCCAGAGCTCAGGACACATCCCCGGCAAATTAGGTCTAACTCCCTTTGAGATTGTTTATGGGAGTCCGCCCCCGCTTGTCCAGTGTTTGAGGGAAAATCTAAGCCATCTCCCTCACTACACACGTTCCAACAAGAGATGCTGTCTTTAAGTAAAGTGCATAAACATATCTGGTCACTGATATGAGAAATTCATGAGGGCCAGAGTAAAGGAACAATCCCAGGATGATATGGGCCCAGGAGATTGGGTCTGGATTAAGAGACACCAGTCAAAAACCTTAGAGCCTTGTTCTCCTTACCACCCCCTGCTGCCCTAAAGGTGGATGGAATTGGACCCTGGGTGCACTGCAACCACATGTGTCGTGCCACCCCAGAGGAACAAGAAAAGGCCCCAAAAGAATGAAAGGCAATGCAGCATCCCACCAATTCCTTAAAAATGAAGCTCGTCCACCAGCTGGCCCCAGACAAATCCCCCTGAATCTCCTGTTGGTGGCCCTCCTCCTCCACACTGGAACTGCTGGAGCTAACCTACATCAACCTGCTAAGATCACCTGGATGCTTCGTAATGGACTAACCCGTGAGGTACTCAATTTGACTACTGGAATCCCCCCCAATACTTAGTGGTCAGATTTATTCTTTGACCTTGAACCTTGGTAAAAGAACATATCAGTACAGTTCAAGTGATGATGCTGAGACAACAATATCAGGCAATGTCTCAGAATGAAGAGGAGAATTCCTCTCCATGAGCAAAGGACAGGGGGAATGTTGGGACCTAACAAATGCCATGATAGGCTTTAGGGACTGGGGTGGGCCTCACGGGAAAAGCTGAGTCATTTCCCAGTGAGGTCATCCCTGCAGATGCCAGGACTTGTCCAATCAGCATACTCCCCGTAACCTGGTTTGAGTCTATTAGGACGTAAAAGACATCCCCAAAGAAGCCCACACACTCGAAAGACCAGCCAATTATTAAATAACAGGAAACCCCTGCAGCCAATCCGCCCTTGCCAACTCTCTGTCTTTGTTCTAAACCTATAAATACTGCTGTAATTCTGGGCTCAGTGCTCTTGCTCCACTCCACTATGTTGGATGTGGCAGGGGCCCCTAGCTCAAGCTAGAAATAAAACCCCTTCATGCTTTTGCATTGCCGTGGACATCTTATTCTCTCAGTTTCGTGGACTCGGACTCTGGGCATAACAATAGTAGTTTCTTATGATCCTTTGTATTTCTGTGTTGTCTGTTGTGATCTCTCCATTTTCATTTCTAATTTTACTGATTTGATTTTTCTCCCTTTGTTTCTTGATGAGTCTGGCTAATGGTTTGTCAATTTTATTTATACTTTCAAAGAACCAGCTGTTGGCTTTGTAGATTTTTGCTATGGTCACTT
The DNA here is from genome assembly GCA_917880005.1 of Nanger dama. NCBI lineage: Eukaryota > Metazoa > Chordata > Mammalia > Artiodactyla > Bovidae > Nanger > Nanger dama. The sequence continues at coordinate 69,159 of CAKJTW010000033.1, forward strand.
TTGTTTCTTTTGCATTTATTTCTCTCCTAATTTTTAAGATTTCTTTCCTCTACTAACCCTGGGGTTCTCCATTTCTTCCTTTTCTAGTTGCTTTAGGTTTAGAATTAGGTTATTTATTTTACTTTTTTCTTGTTTCTTGAGGTATGCCTATATTGCTATGAACTTTCCCCTTAGCACTGCTCTTACGGTGTCCCCCAGGTTTTGGGTTGTTGTGTTTTCATTTTCATTCGTTCTATGCATATTTTGATTTCTTTTTTTAAATTTCTTCTGTGATTTGTTGGTTATTCAGCAGCGTGTTGTTCAGCCTCCTTATGTTGGAATTTTTAATAGTTTTTCTCCTGTAATTGAGATCTAATCTTACTGCATTATGGTCAGAAAAGATGCTTGGAATGATTTCAGTTTTTTTTTTTTTTAAATTTACCAAGGCTAGATTTATGTCCCAGGATGTGATCTATCCTGAAGAAAATTCAGTGAGCACTTGAGAAAATAGGTGAAATTCACTGTTTTGGCATGAAATATCTTATAGATATCAATTAGGTCTAACTGGTCTGTTGTATCATTTAAAGTTTGTGTTTCTTTGTTAATTTTATGTTTAGTTGATCTATCCATAAGTGTGAGTGGGGTATTAAAGTCTCCCACTATTATTGTGTTATTGTTAATTTTCCCTTTCATACTTGGTAGCATTTGTCTTTCATATTGTGGTGCTCCTATGTTGGGTTCATATGTATTTATAATTGTTATATCTTCTTCTTGGATTGATCCTTTGATCATTATGGAGTATCCTTTTTTGTCTCCTTTCAAAGCCTTTGTTTTAAAGACTATTTTATCTGATATGAGTATTGCTACTCCTGCTTTCTTTTGGTCTCTATTTGTGTGGAATATCTTTTTCCAGTCCTTCACTTTCAGTCTCTATGTGTCCCTTGTTTTGAGGTGAGTCTCTTGTAGACAACATATATAAGGGTCTTGTTTTTGTGTCCATTCAGTCAGTCTTTGTCTTTTGGTTGGGGCATTCAACCCATTTATGCTTAAGGTAATTATGATAAGTATGATCCAGTTGCCATTTACTTTATTGTTTTGGGTTCTGGTTTATATACCCTTTTTGTGTTTCCTATCTAGAGAATCTCCTTTAGCATTTGTTGGAGAGCTGGTGTGGTGGTGCTGAGTTCTCTCAGCTTTTGCTTGTCTAGAAAGTTTTTGATTTCTCCTTCATATTTGAATGAGTTCCTTGCTGGGTACAGCAATCTGGGCTGTATGTTATTTTCTTTCATGACTTTATATCTTGCCATTCCCTCCTGGCCTGAAGAGTATCTATTGAAAGATCAGCAGTTATCCTTATGGGAATCCCCTTGTTTGTTATTTGCTGTTTTCCCCTTGCTGCTTTTAATATTTATTTGTTCTTTGTGTTTGATCTTTGTTAATTTGATTAATATGTGTCTTGTGGTGTTTTGCCTTGAGTTTATCCTGTTTAGGACTCGCTTGGTTTCTTGGACTTGGGTGATTACTTCCTTTCCCATTTTAGGGAAGTTTTTAACTATTATCTCCTCAAGTATTTTCTCATGGTCTTTCTTTTGTCTTCTTCTTCTGGGACTCCTATAATTCAAGTGTTGGAGCATTTCATATTGTCCTGGAGGTCTCAGAGATTGTCCTCATTTCTTTTAATTTTTCTTTTTTTCCTCTCTGATTCATTTATTTCTACCATTCTATTTTCTACTTCACTAATACTATCTTCTCCCTCCGTTATTCTACTATTTATTGCCTCCAGAGTGTTTTTGATCTTATTATTGCATTATTCATTATATATTGACTCTTTTTATTTCTTCTAGATCCTTGTTAACCTTTCTTGCATCTTGTCAGTCCTTGTCTCCAGGCTGTTTATCTGTGATTCCATTTTTATTTCAAGATTTTGGATCATTTTCACTATCATTATTCAGAATTCTTTATCAGGTAGATTCCCTATCTCTTCCTCTTTGGTTTGGTGGGCATTTCTCCTTTTCCTTTACCTGCTGAGTATTCCTCTGTCTCTTCATCTTGTTTATATTGCTGCATTTGGGGTGGCCTTTCTGTATTCTGGCAGTTTATGGAGTTCTCTTCATTGTGGAGTTTCCTCACTGTGGGTGGGGTTGTATCAGTGGCTTGTCAAGGTTTTTTGGTTAGGGAAGCTTGTGTTGGTGTTCTGGTGGGTGGAGCTGGATTTCTTCTCTGTGGAGTGCAATAAAGTGTGCAGTAATGAGTTATGAGATGTCAATGGTTTTGGAGTAATTTTGGGCAGCCTGTATACTGAAGCTCAAGGCTGTGTTCCTGTGTTGCTGGAGAATTTGTGTGCTATGTCTCGCTCTGGAACTTGTTGGCCCTTGCGTGGTGCTTGGTTTCAGTGTAGGTGTGGAGACATTTGATGAGCTCCTATCAAGTAATATTCCCTGGATTCAGGAGTTCTCAGGATTTGGACTTAAGCCTCCTGCTTCTGGTTTACAGTCTTATTTTTACGGTACTCTCAAGACTTCTCCTTATATATAGCACCATTTATATAACATCTAGGTTAAAGATGAAATATTTCTCCACAGTGAGGGAAACTCAGAGAGTTTCAATGAGTTACATGGAGAAAAGAAGAGGGAGGATGGTGTTAGAGGTGACCCGAATGAGATGAGGTGGAATCAAAAGAAGAGAGAGCAAGCTAGCCAGTAATCACTTCTTTATTCGCGCTCCACAGTCTGGACTGCTCAGAGATGTTCATGGAGTTATACAGAGAAGAGAAGAGGGAGGAAGGAAACAGGTGGCCAGGAGGACAAGGGGGGGAAATGAAATATAGAGAGACAGATCTAGCCAGTAATCAGTTTCTTAAGTGTTCTCCACTGTCTGAAACACACAGAGATTCACAGAGTTGGGTAGAGAAGAGAAGGGGAAGGGAGGAGACAGAGGTGACCTGGTGGATAAAAAGGAGAGTCCAAACTAGAAGAGAGCAGTCAAGCCAGTGATCTCACTCTGAAGTAAAAATGGGTACTGAAGATTGGGTTTTTGAAGGTACAAAATTCATAACAAATACCAAAAAGCAAAGATTAAAAATCTAGAGTAGAGGTTGGATTTTCAAAATACAACATTGAAGAAGAAGAAGAAAACAAAGTCACAAGAATTTTATATATACATATATATATATACATATATATATATATATAAAGTTTGCTTTAAAAATAGGATTTTTTTGGAAAAGTAATTATAGGTTATAAAAATGAAAATTAAAGGAGTAATAGAGGAATTAATTTTTTTAAATTTTAAAGAAAGAAGAAAAAGAAAAGAAAAAAAGAGAATGATCATAAAAATAGTAAAGATATATCTAAGACTTTCTCTGGTGTTGTTGTGGGCACTGTGAGGTCAGTTCACTTTTGGATAGTTCCTTGGTCTGGCTTATATTTCTCGAGATCTATAGGCCCCTTCCTATGTAGTCCGTACTAACAGTAGGGTTTTAATCTATTGCACCTGTCACTTCCAAGGCAGTTCCCTCTGTTTTAGCTTCTTCTGTTTGCTGGTCTCTTCAGTGTCTGATTTCCGCCCTAACACAAGGGTTGTGGTGGTGGATACTTTTAGGCTCACTTGTTAAGTCGCACTATGGGAGGGAGGGACATTGCAAAAAATAACCATGGCATCTGCTCACAGTGTCTCAGCCACACTGGGCCTGCCCCTACTCAGCGCACACAGCTCAGGCTCTAGGTTGCCCTGCCAGGAACTGTCTGAGGCCGGCCCTGGGCTGCATGCACCTCCCAGGTCTAAGCTGTTCAGGTTCAGGCTCTCAGGCAGTCCTCAGATATGCAGACTCCATTGGGCCTCCGTTTTGTGTCCTTCCCAGGTCCAAGTAGCTCAGGTGTTTGGCAAGCACTGTTGCTGTGACTTATCACCTCTCCCATCCCTTCTGCTCAGTTTTCTGGGTGTACAACTGGTGCACATTTATGGGTGTACATCAAGCGGATGATGACTGTCCAGAACCCCAAGAAGTCTTAATTAGCAAAAAAGCCTGCTAGCAGATTGGCAGATAATGTCTCTCTGGGGCTTCTATTGCTCCCTTCCGGCCCTTCTGGCTCTGGCTGCTTGCCACTGGAGGGTGATGGTCTGCAGCCGACTAATTCCGTCCTTTGTTCTGTGAGCTGTCCTGGTGGTGTCTTATGTTAGAGCTTTTCGCGTGGTAACTATCCCACATAGTTTGCTAGCCCAAGTTAGTTTGATCTGGTTACCCTTGGGGCATTTAGGCCCAATGTTTAAGAAGCAATGCTGCCTGCTCCTCCCTGCCCAGCCTCCACTTGCTAGTGGCAGATGCAGGTGTCTGTGCTGCTTCTCCACTGGGGGACTTACCGTTGGCCTTGTAATCTGTGATTTTAATTATTTATTTATTTTTCCTCCCTGTTATGTTGCCCTCTGTGCTTCCAAGGCTCACCACAGACTCAGCAGCCAGAGTGTTTCTTGGTGTTTGGAAACCTCTCTCTTTCTAAAACTCCCTTCCCAGGACGGAGCTCCCTCCCTACCTCTTTTGTCTCTTTTTGTCTTTTATATTTTTTCTACCTGTTTTCGAAGACAATGAGCTGCTTTTCTGTGTGCCTGATGTCCTCTGCTGGCATTCCGAAGTTGTTTTGTGGAACTTACTCAGTGTTGAAATGTTCTTTTGATGAGTTTGTGGGGGAGAAAGTGGTCTCCCCATCCTATTCTTCTGCCATTTTAGGACCACCCAGATCAGAACCTCTCCTGTTGCCTCAGGGTGGTCTAGTCTCCTTTTAAGTTGCAATGCAGTGTGTGGAATTGCTCTCAAGTCACTGCACGGGAAAGGGCCTCATCTCGCACTGAGTTGGAATCTAGTGTTATTTCTCAAGTTGCAGCCTGAAACTTTGGCTTCCTCTCGAGTTGCAATGGGGAGCTCAGGGTACCTCTCGACTTACCTGAGTTTAATCAAGGCTCCTTTCGAGGTGTGATGGTTAGGCAGGATCACTCTCAAGTCACTGAGGAGGAAATGGGCCTTATCCAATTGAGTGGGAAATCTTGTGGTGTTTCTTGAGTTGCAGTGGGAAGCTTTGGGTTGCTTTCGAGTTTTGAGGGGGACCTCAGTGAGCCTCTCATTATTACCTCAGGGATGTCAGGCCTCCTTTCAAGTTGTGAGGGCCACCTAAGGATTCTTCGCCAGTCGCCTAGGGGTTATAGGAGCTGATTTCAGGATGAGGCGGGATTCAGGGTTCCTTTCCAGTTGTGACAGAGATCTTGGGGTTCCTATTGAGTTTTAACAGGGAGTCAGCCCTCGCCATGTGTTGAGGTATGGAACTTGATTTCCTACCGAGCAAAATGTGTGTCAGGCCTCCTGTCGAATTGAGGTGGGGATGTGGGTCTTTTTATAGAGGTACATCAGGTGAGTCAGACTTCCATTTGGGTGGTGAAGGCATACTTGGGGTTCCATTCTAGTCAATGTAGGGGAGTCAGGCCTTATCTCGAATTGAGGACGTACTCACTGTCCTTTCAACTTGCAGAATGAATCTCGGGCTTCCACTAAGGTTTCAATAGGTGAGACAAGCTTTCTCTTGAGATATGAGGGGACATTGGGATTCTTCTCAAGATGAAGCCGAGGAATCAGCCCTCAGTTGAGATGAGGCAGTGAACATAGGGCTCTTCTCGATTTGTTGTGGGAAAGTGAGGTGGCAACGAATATTGTGGATAGCCTCTTGAGTGACTAAAAGAATCAAGCCTCCGTTCCAGTTTCAAGAGGGAACATGGAGTTGCTTTTGAGGCACTGCAGGGGAAAAGGTTCTAATCTTGCTTACAGGCAGGAATCTCATGGTTTCTCGAGTTGCCACTAGAAGTTTGGGGTGCCTCTCCAACTGAAACAGATACCTTAGGGGAACCTCTTATGATGCCTCAGGGAAGTCAAGTCTCTTTTCAGGTTGCAAGGAGGAGCAGAGGGTTGCTCTCGACTCGCTGCAGGGGAATCGGTCCTCATCTCACATTCAGGGGAGAATCTCATGATGTTTCTCAAGTTGTGGCGGGAAGCCACAACTGGGCTCCTCTCATTTTGACGTGGTCTTCTGGGAGCCTGGCATGCTGCCTCAGGCAAGTCAGGCCTCCTTTCAGGTTCTGAAGGTCACTTCGGGATGCCTTTGAGTCGCTGAAGGGATATATGCTCTCATTTCAGGGTGGGGCAGAGTCAGGCTTGCTCTCCAGTTGTGACAGGGATCTCAGGCTTCCTATTGAATTTCAACAGAGAAGTCAGGCCTCGGCTCATGTTGAGACATGGAACTACACTTTCCAGTCAAATTGGAAAAAGGGGTGTCAGGCCTCCTGTTGAATTGACATGAGGAATTTTGGCTTTTTGTAGAGGTGCAACAGGGGGGTCAGACCTCCCTTTGTGTTGTTAGGGGATACTCAGGGTTCCGTTTGAGTCTTTTCAGGGGAATGAGGCTTTATCTTGGATTGAGGGGGAAGTTGGTGTCCTTTGACTTGCAGCAGGAACACCAGAATTCCTCTGGGGTTCCAATAGGGAGGACAGGCCTCCTCTTGAGGTGCTAGCGGAAAGTTGGGATTCCTCTAAGTTGAAGCAGGAGAATCGGTGCTAATCTCAAGATGACTTTGGGAAAATGGGGCTCTTGTCAAGTTGTGGCGTGAAACTCATGGTTCCTCTCAAGTGGTGAGGGGAATCTCGGGGAACCTCTTGACTTGTGTAAAGGGATTCAAGCCTCTTTTCGTGTTTCAAAGGGAATAGTGGATTGCTCTTGAGGCGCTGCACTGGAAAAGGGCCTTATCTCGCACTTGCAGTGGGGGTAGTGTTAGGGGATCTTGTTTTACTCGACTTCCAGTGGGAAGATTGGGGTTCCTCTAGATTTCTGAAGGTGAACCTAGGGAACCTCGCATGTTTCCTCAAGGAAATCAAGTCTCCTTTTGAGTTGAAAGGCGGTGCGTGGCATTGCTCTAGAGTCACTGCAGGGGCAATTGGCCTCATTTTTCACTGAGGGATCTATCTCGTGGTGTTTCTCAAGTTGCAGCCTAAAGCTTTGGTTTCCTCTTGAGTTGTGATGGAGAACTCAGGGAACCTCTCATTTTGCCTCAGGGTAGTCTAGTCTCCTTTTGAGTTGTAATGTGGTGTGGAATTGCTCTTGAGTGACTGCAGAGGAAAGGACCTCATCTCACATTGGGTCAGAATCTAATGGTGTTTCTCAAGTTGTGACCTGAATCTTCACGCTCCTCTCGAGTTGTGACAGGGACCTCAGGGTAGCTCTCATGTTGCCTGAGTTTAGTCATGGCTCCTTTCGAGGTGCAAGGGTTGGACAGGATTGCTCTCAAGTCACTGAGGGGGAAATGGGCCTTATCCTGTACTGAGGGGAAATCTCATGTTTTTCGGAGTTGCAGAAGGAAGTGTTGGGTTGTTCTCGAGTTTTGAGGGGGACTTCAGTGAGCCTCTCATGTTGCCTCAGGGAAGTCAGGCCTCCTTTCAAGTTGTGAGGGCCACCTCAGGTTTCCTCTCAAGTGGCTGAAGGGATATAAGTGCTCATGTCAGGTTGAGATGGGAATCAGTGTTCCTTTCCAGTTGTAACAGGGATCTCAGGGTTCCTATCAAGTTTCAACAGGGAATCAGCCCTTGGCACGTGTTGGGGTATGAAACTTGATTTCATCCTGAGTAAAAGGGGTGTCAGGCCTCCTGTCAAGTTGAGGTGGGGATGTGGGTCTTTTTCTAGAGGTACCAAAGAGGGAGCCAGACCTCCATTCAGGTGGTGAAGGCATACTCGGGGTTCCATTCAAGTCAGTGTAGGGGAGTCAGGCCTTATCTCAAGTTGAGGCACTACTTACTGTCCTTTTGACTTGCAGCATGAACCTCAGGGTTCCTCTAGAGTTTCAATAGGTGAGACAAGCCTTCTCTTGAGATATGAAGGGAACATCAGGATTATTCTCAAGACAAAGCAAAAGAATCGGCCCTCAGTCGAGATGAGGCAGTGAACATGGGGCTCTTCTCAATTTGTTGTGGGAAAGCGAGGTGGCAACAGGTATTGTGGAGAACCTCTTGAGTGGCTAAAGTGAACTGAGCCTCCTTTCCAGTTTCGAGAGGGAAAATGGCACTGCTCTAGAGGTGCTTCAGGGGAAAAGGTCCTAATTTTGCTTACAGATGGGAATCTTTTGGTTTCTCGAGTTGCCGCCAGAAGCTTGGGGTTCCTCTCGAGCTGCCACGGATACCACAGTGGAACCTCTCGTGACATCTCAGAGAAGTCAAATCTCCTTTCAAGTTGCAAGGAGGAGCAGAGGGTTGCTCTCGACTCACTGTAGGGGAATCGAGCCTCATCTCACATTCAGAGAGGAATCTCGTGATGTTTCTCAAGTTGTGGTGGAAAGCCACAACTGGGCTCCTCTCAAGTTTTGACATGGTCTTCTGGGAGCCTGGCATGCTGCCTCAAGCAAGTCAGGCCTCCTTTCAAGTTCTGAGGGCCACCTCGGAATTCCTTTGAATTGCTGAAGGGATATATGGCCTCATTTCAGGGTGGGGCAGAAATCAGGCTTGCTCTCCAGTTGCGACAGGGATCTCAGGTTTCTGATTGAGTTTCAACAGGGAAGTCAGGCTTTGGCTCATGTAGAGGCATGGAACTCCACTTTCCAATCGAATTGGAAAAAGGGGTGTCAGGCCTCCTGTTGAACTGACGCGGGGAACTTTGGCTTTTGTAGAGGTGCAACAGGGGAGTCAGACCTCCCTTCATGATGTTAGGGGATACTCAGGGTTCCGTTTGAGTCTTTTCAGGGGAATGAAGCTTTACCTCAGATTGAAGTGGAAGTCAGTGTCCTTTTGACTTGGAGCAGGAACCATGGAGTTCCTCTGGAGTTCCAATAGGGAGGACAGGATTTTTCTTGAAGTGCTAGTGGATAGTTGGGATTCCTCTGAGTTGAAGCACGAGACTCAGTGCTAATCTTGAGATGAGGTGGGGAAAGCGAGGCTCTTTCAAGTTGTGGTGTGAAACACGGGGTTCCTCTCGAGTGGTGACAGGTATCTCGGGGAACCTCTTGAGTTGTGTAAATGGATTCAAGCCTCTTTTCGAGTTTCAAAAGGGAATAGTGGATTGCTACTGAGGTGCTGCACTGGAAAAGGGCCTCATCTCCCATTTGCAGTGGTGGTGGTGTTGGGGGATCTTGTTTTACTTGACTTCTGGTGGGAAGCTTGGGGTTCCTCCAGATTTCTGAAGAGTGAGTCTAGGAAACCTTTCATGTTACCTCAAGGAAGTCAAGTCTCCTTTCAAGTTGCAAGACGGTGCATGGGATTGCTCTTGTGTCACTGCAGGGGCAATTGACCTCATTTCACACTGAGGGCTGTATTTTGTGGTATTTCTCAAGTTGTGGCCTGAAGCTTTGGGTTCTTCTCGGGTTGTGATGGGGACTTCTGGGAACCTCTCCTGTCACATCAGGGCAGTTTAGTCTCCTTTTGAGTTGTGATGTGGTGCACAGAATTGCTCTCAATTCACTACAGGGGTAAAGGTCTCCTCTCATGTTGAGTTGGAATCTCATGGTGTTTCTCAAGTTGAGACCTGAATCTTCGGGTTCCTCTCGAGTTGCAACAGGGACCTCAGGGTACCTCTCATTTTGCCTGAGTTTAGTCAAGGCTCCTTTAGAGGTGTGAGGGTTGCACAGGATTGCTCTCAAGTTGCTGAGGGGAAAATGGGCCTTATCCTGCATTGAAGGGAAATCTCGTGTTTCTCGCGTTGCAGCAGGAAGCTTTGGGTTGCTCTCAAGTTTTGAGGGTGACTTCAGCGAGCCTCTCATATTGCCTCAGGGAAGCAGGCCTCCTTTCAAGTTGTGAGGGCAACCTCAGGATTCCTCTCAAGTTGCTGAAGGGATATAGGAACTCATTTCAGGTTGAGGCAGGAATCAGTGTTCCTTTCCAGTTGTGACAGGGATATGGGCCCCTATGTTGGGTATCAGGTTCATACACAGAGTGTGTCTCCCTAGGAGCCAAGAATGTTCCTGAAAGCCTTAGGCTCACTAGAGCTCTCCTACAGAGCAAAGACTTTGAGATGTGGTTTTGCCTTCCCCTGTGAGTGTGGGTCCCTTACTGAGAAAAGACCTTCAAGAAGCGCTTTTCCTGCCGGCTGGCAAGTGGAATTCACAGGATGCAGGGAAAATGAGCCTCCTTTAGGGAAGAATAAGCAGCCAATGGGCGTGTGTTTGCAAGCCTGTATTTGAAAGGAATGGGTTAGCTTCTACAGTGGGAGACATCGAGATCTGCTCAGAGGACTAAAATTCCAGAGTCAGGGCCGAACACCTCCCTGTCCTTTGTGAGCCTTGCAAACACATTCCTGGCTTCCTGCGTTACTGCCCATGAAGGACCAGGCTGCAGGAGTGTGTGAGACATGACTGGGCTCCTTACTTGTGACAGCTCCCCTGTTGCCATTCCAGTCAAACTAGGCCCCAGGACTACTTGTAGAAGGGTTGGGTTCCGGTTGTGTCCAAACTGCCAAGGGCTAGAGCAATGGAAGCTGTCAGAGGTAAGGGAAGAGCAATCAGCTGGATTTCAAGCTATTGCTTAGCCACACAGCTACAGTGCACCACGGAGATAATCACGCTCCCTGGCTCATAGATCTGGTATACATCTTCACACACAAAGTGTGTCTACCTAGTTGCTAAGAACATTCCTGACAGACTTAGGCTCACTAGAATTCTCCTACCCAGTAAAGATGTGTAGATGAAGTTTTGCCTTCCCCTGTGAATGTGGTTCCCCTACCTTGGGCCCAGGGTCATAAAAAACAGCCCCTGAGGAAAGACCTCCAGGAGGCACTGTTCTAACAAGCTGGAAAGAGGAGTCTGTAAGATGCGAGGAAAGTGAGCCTCCTTCTTGGAAGACGAGGTAGCAAACTGGCCTGTGTTTGCAAGCCTCTATTTGGAAGGAAATTTTGATATTCTACAAACTGGAGACCTCCAGATCTTCTCAGAGGACCAAAATTCCAGAATCAAGGCTGAGCATCTCCCATGCCTTTTGTGAGCCTTGCAAAGACATTCCTAGCTTCTAGCAGTACTGCCTATGAAGAAGCAGGTTTACACACATAGCGTGTCTCCATAGGAGCCAAAAATGGTCCTGACAGACAGGCTCATGAGAGCTCTCCTACAGAGGGATATGGTTTTGCCTTCCCCTGTGAGTGTGGGTCCCCTACCTTGGCCCCAGGCTCAGGGGAAACAACCCCTGAGAAAAGACTTCCAAGAAGCGCTTTTCCTGCCGGCTGGCAAGTGGAATTCACAGGATGCTGGGAAAGCGAGCCTCTCTCGGGGAAGCAGAGGTAGCCAACCGGAGTGTGCAACAGGTCAGCTTATACAATGTATTTGGAAGGAACGGGTTATCTTCTACAATGGGAGACCTCGAGATCTGCTCAGAGGACTGAAATTCCAGAGTCAGGGCTGAGCATCTCCTCTGTCCTTTGCAAGCCTTGCAATGACATTCCTGGCTTCCTGTGTTACTGCCCATGAAGGACAAGGCTGCAAGAGTGTGTGAGACATGACTGGGTGCCTTAATGGTGTCAGCTCCGCTATTGCCATTCCAGTCGAATTAGGCCCCAGACCTACTTGTAGAGGGGTTGGGGTCCAGTTGTGTCCGAACTGCCAAGGGCTAGAGCAATGGGACCTCTGTCAGAAGTAAGGGAAGAGCAATTGGATGGATTTTCAAGCTGTTGCTTAGCCACACAACTATAGGGTTCCACAAAGAGAGTCAGGCTCCCTGTGCCCCTAGGTCAGGTATGCAGCTTCACACACAGAGTGTGTCTTCAGAAGAGCTGAGAATGTTCCTGACAGACTTAGGCTCACTAGACCTTTCCTACAGAGGAAACGTGTGAATGAAATTTTGCCTTCCCCAGTAACTGTGGGTCCCCTAAATCGGCCCCAGGCTCATGGGAAACAGCTCCTGAGAAAAGGCCTCCAAGAAGGGATTTTCTCACTGGCTGGAAAGCAGAGTTTGCTGGATGCAGGGAAAGCGAGCCTCTCTTGGGAAAGAAAAGACAGCCAACCAGCCTGTTTTGTAAGCCTGTATTTGGAAGAAACTGGTTACATTCTACAGCGTGTGCATGTTGCATTAGGTGCAGGGTCTGTGAAGTAGGTCACGCTGGAGACTGTGGATTTGTGACACCAGGTGCAGTATCTGGGCAGGGAATCACCCTGGATTTTGTGGAAATATGACAACAGGTGCAGAGTCTGGGAGGGTTGTCCCCCTGGAGACTGTGGACATGTGACCCAGGTACAGTGTCTGGGAAAGGGCATCACCCTGGAGACTGTGGACATGTGGCCCTGGGTACAGTGTATGAAAGGAAGGTCACAGAAGAGACTGTGGACCTGTGAACCCAAACACAGTGCTTGGGAGGGGTCACCTTGGGAACTGAAGACATGTGACCTCAGGTACAGGGTTTGAGAAGTTGTCACCCTGGAAACTGTGGACATGTGACATCAGGTGTAGGGTTTGTGAGGGGAGGTTACCCTGAAGACTATGGACAGATGATCCTAGGTGCTCAATCAGGTGTGGTGAATCACCCTGAAGTCTGTGGACATATGACCACAGGTACAGGTTCTGGGGGTGGAGTGTCACCCTGGAGATTGTGGACATGTGACCAGAGCTAAAAGTTCTGATGAGGTGGGGTCACTCTAGAGACTGTGGATATATGACCCAAAGTAAAAATTCTAGTGAGGTGGGGACACCCTCAAACTGTGTATGTGTGACCCAACATGTAGGTTCTGGGAAGGGAGGTTACTCTGGAAACTGGAAACGTGATCCTTCCAGGTACAGGTATAGGGTCTGGGAAGAATGTCATCAAGGAGACTGTGGACATGTGACCCCAAGTACAGGTACTTCTGAAGGTTCAACCTGGAGTCCGTGGACGTATGATCCCAGGTGAAGGGTCTGGGAAGGGTTTACCCTGGAGACCGTGAATGTGAGAAGCTAATTGTAGGGTCTGACAGGATGGTCATCCTGAAAACTGTGGTTGTGATACCCTGTACAGAGTCAGGGAGGTTGGGTCACCCTGGAGAATGTGTGACCCCATGTACACAATCTGGGGGTTATTGTCACCCTGGAGACTGTGGTTAGGTGACCACAGTTGCAGGATCTGGTGTGTGGGTGTCAAAATGGAGACTGTGGACATATAATCCCAGGAGCAAGGTCTGGGAGGGTTGTCCCCCTAAAGAGTGTACACGTTTGACCCCAGGTGCTGGGTGTGTGGAGACGGGTCACCTTGGAGACTGTCGACATGTGACCCCAGGTGCAGGTTCTGGGGAGGGAGCTCCACTGGGAGACTGTAGACTTATGGCCCCAAGTACATGGTCTGGGATGTGGGGTCATCCTGGAGATAATAAATTTTGACCCCAGGTGTAGCATCTGGGATTGGAGGTTCCCTGTAGACTGTGGTTTTAAGACTCAGTACAGGGACAGGGATGTTGGGTCACCCTGGAGAATGTGGATGTTACACTGTGTACAAAATATGGAGAGTATTGTCACCCTGAAAACTGTGGACATGTAACCCCAGGTACAGGTTATGGATGGAGGTCATGCTGGAGACTCTGGACATATGACTCCAGGTTCAGGATCTGGACAAAGCTGTCACATAGGATATTGTAGAATTGTGACCTCAGGTACAGGGTTTGGGAGGGTGTCACTCAGGAGACTGAAGATATTTCTTCCCAGGTACAGGGTCTGGGAGGATGACCCTCCCTAAACTGTGGACATGTGTCCCAGGTACGGGTCTGGGAGGTGGGTTTACACTGGACACTGTGGACATGTGACCCCAGGTGCAGGTTCTGTGAGGTGGTGTCCTCCTGGAGACTGTACATGTGACCCTACTAGGTAAAGGGTCTGGGAGGTGTGGTCTTCCTGAGGACTGTTGATGTGTGATTCAAAGTGCATGGTTTGGGGAGTGAGCTCTCCACGGACACTGTGGATGTGAGATCCAAGTTGCATGCTATGGGAGGGATCACCATAGGGACTGTGGACATGTGACTCCTAGTGTCTAGGAAGTGGAGTTACACTGCTGACTGTGGACATGTGACCCTAGCTGCAGGGTCTGGGCGGGGGGCGTTCACCCTGGAGACTGTGGACATATGTTCTGATGTACATGGTCTATGAGGGGCTTCACCAGGGAGACTGTCCCTGTGATACCAGGTAAAGTGTCTGAAGAGCAGTGTCAGTGTGAAGACTGTGGATATGTAACCCCTGGGGCAGGGTCTGGAAGGGGCTCACCCTGAAGACAGTGGATGTGTGATTGCAGGTTTATGGTCTGGGTGGGGCTCACCATGGAGACTGTGAATGTGTGAATCCAGGTCCAGTGTCAGGAGGGTTCAACCTGGAGACTCTAGAAGTGTGACCCCAGGTGCAGGATCTGAGAGGTGAGGTCAGCCTGGGGACTATGGACATGTGAACACAGGTCCAAGGTCAGGGAAGGGGGTACCTTGGAGCTTGTAAACGTGCCAACCCAGGTGCAGGGTCTGGGAAGTGGTATCTCTCTGGATACTGTTGAAGTGTGTCCCATGTGCAGGTTCTGGGAGGTGTTGTCACCCTTAAGACTAGAGGTGTTACCCCAGATACAAAGTCTGGGAGGGTGTCTTCCTGGAGAATGCAGACTGTGAACCCAGATGCTGGGTCTGGTTGGGGGTCACATAGGAAACTGGAAATGTGAACGCAGGTACAAGTTCTGATGAGTTGGGGTCACCCTGGAGACTGTCGACATCTGAACCCAGGTTCATGGTCTAGGATGTTGTCACCAAGGAGAATCCTGACATTTGACCCCAGGTGCAGGTACTTCGAAGGGGTCACCCTGGAACTTGTGGACATGTGACCTCAGGTACAGGGCCTGGGAAGGGGTCACCCTGGAGACTCTGGACTTTTGACCCCCAAGTACAGGATCTGGGAGAGGAGTACCCTAGGGACTGTAGACCTGTGACCCAAGGTACAGGGTCTAGGCATTGGGCATCATCCTGGATACTTTATATGTGTGACCCCAGGTACAGTGCCTGAGAGGAGTCACCCTGGGGACTCTAAACACGTTACTCCAGGTACAGGGTCTGGGAGCATGTCACCATGCAGACTGTGGACTTGTGATTCCAGTTGCAGGGTCTGGTGTGTGGGGTCACCATGAAGACTGTGGATGTGTGACCTCATTTATAGTGTCTGGGTTGTGTCACCCTGGAAACTGTGGATCTGTGATATTAGATTCAGTGTTTAGAAACAGTGGGCACCCTGGAGACTTAGATGTGTGACCACAGTCAAAAGGTCTGGTGAAATGTGACTCCAGGTGCAAGTTCTTATGAGGTGGGTCACCCTGGACACAGTGGACCTGAGAGACCAGGTGTAGTGTCTGGGAAGGTTGTTACCCTTGAGACTGGATGTGTGACCCAAGGAGAAGGTTCTGTGAGGGCTCACCATGGATACTGTGAACATGTGATGCCAGTTTCAGTTTCTGGTGGGGGGAATCCCTGAAAACTTGGATGTGTGACCCCATTTACAGCGTCCAGGGGTATCACCCTTAGAATCTGGACATGTGGCCTCAGGTATGGGATCTGGGGAGAGGTGTCTCCCTGGAGACTTTGGATGTGTGAACCCAGGTGCAGGCTCTGGGAGGGGTTCATGCTGGAGCCCGTGGACCTGAGACACCAAGTGTAGGGTATGGGAGGCAGAATCACCCTGAAGATTGAGCATGTGACCCCAGGTTCAGGTTTGGGAGGACTTCACCATGGAGACTCCGGACATGTGACCACAGGGGCAGTGACTGGAGACAGTATATGTGTGTCCCCCAGTACAGGTTCTAGGAGGTAGTGTCACCCTGGAGACTGTGGATGTATGACACCAAGTTCAGTGTCTGAGAGGAGGGGTCACCTTGGAGTCTGTGGATGTTTGACCCCAGGTACAGAGGGTGTCACTCTGGAGAATTTAGCATTTGACCCCAAGAAGGATCAGGGAGATGGTCATCCTAGGGACTGTGGGCATGTGATCCCAGGTGCAGGGTCTGGGAGGTAGGGGTCACCCTGGAGACAGTGGACATGTGACTGACTCTGGTCCTCGAAAGGCCCTGACTGTGGTTCTCACTGTTCCCTGACTCTGGTCTTCTATATAGCCTAAACCTGGTCCTATTGGTCCCTGAATCTGGTCCTGAATGGGCACTGACACTGGACTTCACTTTGGGTCTGACTCTGGTCTTCACTAGGTCCTGACTCTCATCATCACTATAGCCTATTTTGGTCTTTTCTATGGCCTGAATTTTGCCTAAGAGCTTCCTGATTTTTTGCCTCACTACAGCCTTACTCTTATCATCACTGGCGCCTGAATTTTTGTCTCACTGGGCCCTGACACCTGTCCTCACTACTGATTGACTCTGATCCTCACTGAACCCTAAATTTGGTTCTCTCTGTGGCTTGATGCTGGTCCTCTCCACAGCATGCCTATCTATGGCCTGAATCTCGTCCTCAGTATGACCTGATTCTACTCCTCTCTACAGCCTATTTATTTCCCTCACTTGGCCTGACACTTTCCTCACTGGGCCCTGCTTTAAGTCCTCACTGGGCACTGAGTCTCGTCCTCTCAACCGTTGACTCCGGTCTCACTATGGCCTGACCCTGTTCTTCATTCCAACCAGATTCTGTTGCTTACTACATCCTGACTGCTCCTCTCTAACAGCTGACTCTTTTGTCTCATTCTGTCTTGAAGATTTCATCACTGGCCATAACTTGGGTCCTGTCTGGTCCTCACTGGGCACTGAATCTGTTCCTCTGTACATCCTGACTTTTGTCCTCTCTACAGCCAGACTCTTTGCCTCACAACAGCCTCACTTTTTACTTCACTGTGACCTAACTCTATGATATTACCTCACTGGGCCCTGGATCTGTTCCTCATTGGGCTCGAACATGAGTCCACACTACAGAGTGACTGGTTTTACACTTGTGCCTGACACTGGTCCTCACTAGGGCATGATTCTCATCCTCACTTGTGCCTGAATCTCACGCTCTCTATGTCCTGTCCTAACTTGTCCTTACAAGGACACACTTGTCCTCGTTAGATATTGACTCTTGTTTTCACTGCACCATGAGTCTGGTCTCCACTGGATTCTGAGTTTGGTCCTCACTCTGGCTTGACTCTGGTTGTACTAGAGGCTGACTCTTTTCCTCATTTTGGCCCAGTTCTCTTCCTCACACCAGACTGACTCATCTCCAAAGGGGCCTGACTCTGTAGACTATGGCCTGACACTGCCTCACTGTGGCATGACTCTCATTCTCAATAGGGCCTGATTCTAGCCTCAGTTCCCCCAGACTCTGACCCTCACTAGGCACTGATTCTGTCCTCACTGGGCTCTGAACCTTGTCCTGTCTGTGCCATGACTGGTCCTCTCTATGACCTGACTTTTTGCCTAACTATGGACTGATGCTTTGCCTCACTGACCCTGACTCTGATCCTCACCACGGCCTGACTCTCATCATAACTATGGTGTGTCACATGCTGACTAGGGCCTTACTCTTGTCTCTGTATGGCCTCACTCTGGTCCTCACGGTATCCTCACTCTGGTCCTCACTATGTCCTCATTCTGGTCCTCACTATGAACTAATTCTTGTCCCTCTTCTTCCTCACTCTTTTCTATTACCTGACATGCTTCTCATTCTGCACTGACTCTTCTCAATTGTACTGACCCTGGTTTCTCACTCTGCTCTGAGATTGGTCCTCTCTATGGCTTGATTCTGAACCTCTCTATGGGCTGAATCTGGTCCTCCCTACAGCCTGAATCAGTCCTCACTATGACCAAACTGTGGTCCTCAGTATAGCCTGACTCTGTTCCTGTCTACAGACTGACTCTTTGACTCACTATGGTCTGATGCTTTGCCTCAGTGGGCCCTGGTTGGGTCCTCACTGGGCCCTTACTCTGGTCCTTTCTTGAGCCTGGCTCTGGTCCTCAGTATGGCCTGACTCTGGCCCTCTCTACAAATTTACTCATTCTGTCAGGGCCAGACTAAGTTTCGCACTATGGCATGAGCCTGGTCTTCACTACAGCATGTCTCTGGTCCTCACTCATCCTCATTCGTTTCCTCTTTATTACCTCAGTCTGATTCTATCTATGCCCTGACAGTGTTTTTCACAACACCCTGACTCTTGTCCTCACTATGGGCTGACTTTGGTTCTCATTATAGTCTGCCTCTGGTTCTCTCTACATCCTGACTCTTATCCTCACAACAGCTATTGTTTGTCTCACTGCGACCTGACTCTGATGCTCTCTGTTTCTTGACACCCATCCTCACTATATACTGTCTATGGTCCTCACTGTGCCCTGATTCTAGTCCTGACTGCCACTTAACTCTTTTCTTACCAGGGTCTGACTACTGTCCTCTCTGGCCTGACTCTTATCCTCACTAGTGCCTGAAATGCCCCTCCTCTCTACATCCTGACACTTATCCTTATTATACACTGTTTATGGTC
Organism: Nanger dama; assembly: GCA_917880005.1. Taxonomy (NCBI): domain Eukaryota; kingdom Metazoa; phylum Chordata; class Mammalia; order Artiodactyla; family Bovidae; genus Nanger; species Nanger dama. The sequence goes on from CAKJTW010000033.1 coordinate 87,571, forward strand.
CTCACTGCACCCTGATTCTTGTCCTGACTACTGCTTGACTCTGTTCCTCACCTGGGCCTGACTACTGTCTTTCTTTGGCCTGGCTTTCATCCTCACTAGGGCTTGTCTCTCTTCCTGACTTTAGTGATTCTCACCACTGCCAGACTCTCCTCCTCATAAAGGTCTGACTCTATCCTCTATGATCTGACATTTTGCCTCACTATGACCTCACTCTTCGCTCACTAGGACCTGACTCTTTTCCTCACTGGAGAGGGACAACATTCCTCACTGGAACATGACTCTTGCCCTCACTATGCCCTGAATGGTTGTCACACGGCTCTGAATCAGTTCCCCACTGAGCCCTAACACTGGTCCTCTACACAGCTTACCTCTGGTTCTCACTATGGACTGACTCCTTTCCTCTTTATGGAGTTATTCTTTGATTGACTTGTCTCACACTTTGACTCACTGGGCCTGACTCTGGTCCTCACATAGCCCTGATTCTCATCCTCACTCTGTCCTGATTCTTGTTCTGGCTATGGCCTTAATCTTTACCTCACTACAGCCTGACAGTTTTCCATACAGGAACCTGACTGTGGTGCTTACTAGGCCCTGATTCTGTTCCTCACAGGGCTCTGATCCTGGACCACTCTACAGTCTGACTCTGGTCCTTTCTACATCCTGTATCTGGTCCTCTCTATGGCCTGACTGTTTACCTCACTACAGCCTGATCCTTTCCTCACTGGGGCCTGACTCTTTTCCTCTATGGAGACTGAAACAGTTCCTCACTGGGCCCTGTTTCTGGTCCTCGTTGTGGCCTGACTCTGGTCCTAGTACAGCATGACTCTCATCTTCACTAGGCTTTTACTCTTATGCTTACTTGAGCCTGAAAATCAGCCTTTGTATGTCCTGAATCTGGTCCTCACAAGGCCCAGGGTTTGTTCCTCACTGGTCCCTGACACTGGTACTAACTAGGCCCTATTTCTGGTCACTACGGACTGACTCTGTCCTCACTAAAGCAAGATTCTCATCATCACTAGGGCCTGAAATTACTATGTACTAGGACCTGATTTTCTTCCTCATATGGCCTCGCACATGTCCTCACTATGTCCTCACTCTGTTCCTTGTTAAGTCCTCGCTCTGGTCTTTTCTATGGCCTCACTCTGGTCTTCACTAAAGCCTGACTCTGGTCCTCACTGTGGCCTGACTCTGGTTTTCACAGCCTCAAATGTATCCTCTCTACAGCCTGACTCTTTACCTCACAATGGCCTGATGTTTGCCTAACTGGGACCTAACTGATTCTCACTAGACCCTGAGTCTCTTCCTCACTGGGCTATGATGCTAGTCTTCACTACAGTTTGACTCTTGTCCTCACTATTTCCTGACTCTGGTCCTCACTAGGTCTAGCTCTTGTCTTCACTAGATCCTGACTCTCATCTTCTGTACATTCTGACATTCATCCTCATTAGACGCTGACTCAGGTTTTCACTGGACCTGACTCTGGTCCTCACTACAGCATGACTATGGTCATCACTAGGGACTGACTCTCATCTTCAGTAGAGCCAGAATCTCGTCCTCACTTTGGCCTGACTATAATTCTCACTGTGGCCTGACTCCCTTCCACTCCATGCCCTGACTCTGTACTCTATGCCCTGACACTTAGCATCACTACTGCTTGACTTTTTGCCTCACTGGGTCTTGAATCTTGTTCTCACTGGAAACTGACATTGTTCCTCACTGGGCTATGATTTTGGTCCTCACTGTAGCCTGACTCTTGTCCTAAATATGGCATGACACTGCTAATTTTCAATAGGGCCTGGCTCTCATGCTCATTAGGCCCTGACTCTCACCTCAGTACTCCTTGACTTTGGTCCTCACTAGACAATGATTCTGTTCCACCTTGGGCTCTGTTCATGGTCCTCTCTATGACTTGACTCTGCTTCTTTCTACATTCTGAATGTAGTCCTCTCTACAACCTGACTCTATCCCTCCCGGCCTGACTCTTTGCCTCACTGTGGCCTGATATTTTGCTTCACTGGGTGAAGGAGGACTCTGGCACTCATTGCATCCTTACTCTTTGGCTCACTATGGCCTAACTGTTTACCTCACTGGGACCAACACTGGTCCTCAGTGGACCCTAATGCTGAACATCACTATGGCCTGGATATGGTCCTCACTACGTCCTCGTTCTTGTCCTCACTAGTGTCTGAATGTCATCCTCACTAGGACCTGACTCTCATTTTCTCTAAGTCCTGACACTTGGCCTCACTAGGGCTAACTCTGGACCTCAGTACCCTGACTCTCTCTGATTCTGATCCTCAATACATCTTGATTCTGATCATCACTAGGGCTTGACTCTCATTCTCACTTTGGCCTGACACTCATCCTCACTAGCGCTAGAGTTTCTTCCTCACTTTGTATGATGCTGTCCTCTATGATCTGAACCTTTGCCTCACTATGGCCTGAATCTCTTCCTCACTTCACCTTGATGCTTGTCTCTGTACTGCTTGACTTTTGTCCTCACAGCAGCCTGACTCTGGTCCTCTCTGTGGCCTGAGTCTGATCCTCTCACTGCTTGATTCTTTGGCTCACTGTGGCTTGACATTTTGACACACTGTGGCTGATGGTCCTCGATGGGCCCCGACTCTAGTCCTCTCTATACCCTGACTCTTTGGCTCACTATGGTCTGACTCTTTGCTTCACTCTGATCTGACACTGGTCCTCAGTGGGACCTAATGCTGGACATACCGCAACCTGAATATGGTCCTCACTACATCCTGATTCTGATCCTCACTGCAGTCTGAGTCTCATTCTCACTAGGACCTGACTCTTGTCTTTTCTACCTCCTGACACTTGTCCTCAATAATTTCTGAATCTGGATCTCAATGCATCCTGAGTTTGGTCTTCACTACATCTTGACTCTGATCCTCACGAGGACCTGATTCTCATGCTCACTTTGCTTGAAACTCTCATCTTGACCTGAGACTTTGTCTCACTATAGTCTGACTCATTGCCTCACTGGGATCTGACTCTTATCTTCACTGTGGCTGACAGTGTTCCTCACTATTCCATGATTCTGGTCTTTCCTACAGACTGATTCTAGTCCTGACTATATCATGACTCTCGTCCTCACTATAGCCTGCATGTGTGTTCACTACAGCCTGACTTTCATCCTCAGTAAGCCCTGACTTCAGTCCTCATGGTCTGTTCCTCATTGGGCCCTGAAACTGGTCTCTTTAAGGCTTGATTCTGGTCCTCACAACGTCCTGACTCTGGTCCTGTCTATGGCTTGAACTGTTCCTCTCAACTGCTTGACTCTCTGGCTCATAACGGCCTAGAACTTTGACACACAGGACTGCCTCTTGTCCTCAATGGGCCCTGACTCTCGTCTTCTCTATGTTTTGACTCTTTGCCTCATAGAGACCTGAGTCTGGTTCTCACAGTTGTCCTCTCTATGACCTGACTCTGGTCCTATCTAAGGCCTAACTCTTTGTTTCAGTACCACCTGCAGCTTTGCCTCATTGGACCCTGAATTTGGTCTACACTATGCCCTGAGTTTGATCCTCAATAAGACCTGAATCGTGTCCACTCTATGGCATGACTCTCGTCCTCAGTAGGGCATGAATCTCATATTCATTAGGTCCTGAATCTCATTCCTACTATGCCCTGACTGGTCTTCAATGGATGCTGATTCTATTTCTTGTTGGGCTCTGCCTCTCATCCTCACTAGTAGGGCCTGGCTCTCATCCTCACTACAGCTGACTCTTTCCTCTATGGCCTGCAGTTTGCCTCATTAAGACCTGACTCTCTGCCTCAGTAGGGCATGAATCTTGTGCTTACTGGAACCTGAAACTCTTCTTCACTGTCCCCTGATTTTGCTCCTCACTATGCTGTGAAACTCTTCCTCTCCACTGTCTTACTATCATTTTCACTATGCCCTGACTCTGGTCCTCATTGTGCCCTAGTCTGTTCCTACTGGGTCCTGAGTGTGGTTCTCACCACAGCATGACTCTTGTCCTCATTAGGCCCTGATTCCATTCCTTACTACAGACTGACTCTGTCGGCACTACAGCATGATTCTCATCATCAATGGGACCTGAAGCTCATATCTACTAGGGCCTGACTCTCATACTCACTAGGATCTGAATTTCCTCCTCACTATGGTTCACAAATTTCCTCATTACATGCTCACTCAAGTCCTCATTCTGGCCTCACTCTGTTCCTCACTCTGTTCCTCACTGTGGTCCTAGTTCCTCACTCTGGTCCTCTCTGTAGCCTCACTCTCATCTTTAATACTAACTAACTTTGTTTTTCATGAAGGCCTGACTTTGGGCCTTTTATGGCTTCAGTATGGTCCTCTCTAAAGCCTGAATCTTTGCCTCACTGGGACCTGACTCTGGTGCTCACTGTTTCCTGAGTCTTTTCCACACAGGGCTCTGATGATTGTCTTCACTTCAGTCTGACTCTATTGCCTAACCTTGGTGCTCACTAGGGCCTGACTCTCATCTTCATTAGGTCCTGACTTTTGTCCTCTCTACATTCTGACACTCATCCCCATTAGATGCTGACCCAGGTTTTCACTGTGCCCTGACTCTGGTCCTCACTGTGCTCTGATTCTGGTCCTCACCATATTTTGACTCATATCCTCACTAAGTACTGCCTCTCATCCTCATTTTGGCTGACACTGTCCTCTATGGCCTGACACTTTGTCTCTTTATAGCCTGACTCATTGCCTCACTGGGACATGACTCTTGTCCTCACTCATGCTGACAATGTTCCTCATGGGTCGCTGACTCTGTTCCTCTCAATGGCTTGAAGTTAGCCTCATAACAATTTGAGTCTTGTTCTCAAAATTGGCTGACTCTGGTTTGCTCTAAGGCCCAACTCTTTGTTCATTACCACCTGATGCTTTGCCTCACTGCGCCGTGAATCTGGTCCACACTATGGCCTGACTCTAATCCTCAATACACGCTAACTCTGGTCCTCACTGCAGGCAGGCACTGTTCATCACTGGGCAATGATTATGGTCCTGACTATGACCTGAATCTGGTCCACACTATGCCATGACTCTCATCCTCAATGGGGCTGGACCTTCATGCTCACTTAGGCCTTACTCTCATCCTCACTTCAGTCTCACTGGCATCCTCATCACATTCCCAGTCTTTTCCATTCTATAGTTTCACTCTGGTCATCAGTATGGACTCTGGTCCTCATTATGCCCTCACTGTGATCTTCACTATAGCCTTACTTTTGTGCTCACTACATTGTTATTATTTTCTTTCGATTACCTGACATTGTTTCTCAGTATGTCCTGACACCAATTCTTGCTATGACCTGACTGTGGTCTTCACTATGCACTGACTCTTGTCCTCACTATGCACTGAGTTTGGTCCTCACTAGGCCCTGAATCTGCTCTCTTTAAGGCTTTTCTCTGGTCCTTATAATGGACTGACTCTGAACCTCACTATGGCCTGAGTCTGATTCTCTCAACTGCTTGACTCTTTGCCTCACTATGGCCTGACAGTTTGCCACACTGGGCCTGACTCTGTTCCTCAATGGGCCCTGAATCCAGTCCTCTCTATGGCTTGACTGTTGCCTCAAGATGACCTGACTCTGGTTCTCACAGTGGCCTGACTCTGGTCCTTTCTATGGCTTGACTCTGGTGCTATTTACACCCTGAATCTTTGTCTCACTACCAATTGATGCTTTACCTCACTGGTCCTGATTCTGCTCCCCACTGGGCCCTCAATCATTTCTTCACTGGGCCTTAAATATGGTCCACAATATTGCCTCACTCTGATCCTCAATACAGCCTGAATATGGTCCTCACCATGGTATAATTCCATTAATCACTAGGACCTGACTCTTGTCACTACTACATCGTGACTCTGGTCCTCAATGGGCCCTGATTCTGTTCCTTGCTGGGTCCTGACACTTGTCCTCACTAGGGCCTCATTTTTGTAATCACTATCACTGACTGTCCTCTATGTCCGGACACTTTGTCTCATTATGACCTAACTCTTTGCCTCAATGGGCATGAATCTTGTGCTCACTCTAGCCTGAAACTGTTTTTAACTGTCCCTTGATTCCAGTTCTCCCTATGCTGTGACTCTGATCTTCACTGTGCCCTAGTATTTTCTTCACTAGGTCCTGACAATGGATCTCACTATGGCTTGACTGTGGTCATCACTGGGGGCCTCATTCTGGTTCTCTCTAGGGCCTGACCATGAACCTATGTACACCCTGACACATAGTTTCACTGGGTCTGTCTCTGGTCCTCATTAGACTGTGATTTTGCTCCTCAATCATACTAACTCTATCCTCACTAAAGCAAGATTTTCATCATCATTAAGACCTGAAACTTGGGTCTACTAGGGTCTGGCTCTGGTCCTCACTAGGGTCTGACTTTCTTCCTCACTATGACCTAACAGAAGCAGAAGATATTAAGAGTTGGCAAGAATATGCAGAAAAACTGTACAAAAAATATCTTCATGACCAAGATAATCACAATGGTATGATCATTCACCTTAAGCCAGACATCCTGGAATATGAAGTCAAGTGGGCCTTAGAAAGAATCACTACGAACAAAGCTAGTGGAGGCGATGAAATTCTAGTTGAGTTATTTCAAATCCTGACAGATGATGCTGTGAAAGTGTTGTACTCAATATGCCAGCAAATTTGGAAAACTCAGCAGTGGCCACAGGACTGGAAAAGATCAGTTTTATTCTAATTCCACAGAAAGGCAATGCCAAAGAATGTTCAAAGTACCACACAGTTGCACTCGTCTCACATGCTAGCAAAGTAATGCTGAAAATTCTTCAAGCCAGGCTTCAGCAATACGTGAACCGTGAGTTTACAGATGTTCGAGTTGGTTTTAGAAAAGGCAGAGGAACCAGAAATCAAATTGCCAACACCCTTTGGATCATGGAAAAGGAAGAGAGTTCCAGAAAAACACATCTATTTTTGTTTTATTGACTATGCCAAAGCCTTTGACTGTGCGGATCACAATAAACTGGGAAATTCTGAAAGAGATTGCAATACCAGACCACCTGACCAGCCTCTTGAGAAACCTATATGCAGGTCAGGAAGCAACAGTTAAAACTGGACATGGGACAACAGACTGGTTCCAAATAGGAAAAGGAGTACATCAAGGCTGTATATTGTCACCCTGCTTATTTAACATATATGCAGAAGAGATCATGAGAAATGCTGGGCTGGAGCAAGCACAAGCTGAAATCAAGATTGCCGGGATAAATATCAATAACCTCAAATATGCAGATGACACCACCCTTATGGCAGAAACTGAAGAGGAAATAAAGAGCCTCTTGATGAAAGTGAAAGAAGAGAGTGAAAAAGTTGGCCTAAAGCTCAATATTCAGAAAATAGATTATGGCATCTGGTCCCATCACTTCATGGGAAATAGATGGGGAAACAGTGGAAACAGTGTCAGACTTTATTTTGGGGGCTCCAAAATCACTGCAGATCGTGATTGCAGTCATGAAATTAAAAGATACCTACTCCTTGGAAGAAAAGTTATAACCAACCTAGATAGTATATTCCAAAGCAGAGACATTGCTTTGCCAAAAAGTTCCGTCTAGTCAAGGCTATGGTTTTTCCTGTGGTCATGTATGGATGTGAGAGTTGGACTGTGAAGAAGGCTGAGTGCCGAAGAATTGATGGTTTTGAACTGTGGTGTTGGAGATGACTCTTGAGAATCACTCAGACTGCAAGGAGATCCAACCAGTCCATTTTGTAGGAGATCAGCCCTGGAGTTTCTTTGGAAGGAATGATGCTAAAGCTGAAACTCCAGTACTTTGGCCACCACATGCAAAGAGTTGACTCATTGGAAAAGACTCTGATGCTGAGAGTGATTGGGGGCGGGAGGAGAAGGGGAAGGCAGAGGATGAGATGGCTTAATGGCGTCACTGACTCAATTGAAGTGAATGTGAGTGAACTCTGGGATTTGTGATGGACAAGGAGGCCTGGTGTGCTGTGATTCATGGGGTCGCAAAGAGTCGGACACGACTGAGTGACTGAACTAAACTGAAATGAAGGCCTAGCTCAAGTCCTCAGTATGGCTTCAATCTAATCATCCCTACATCCTGACTATTTGCCTCAAAATAAACTGACACTTTGCCTCTCTGGGACCTGACTGTGGTCCTCATTGTGCCACTTGTCTGTTCCTCACTGTGCTCTGATGATAGTCTTTACTATGTTCTAACTCTCTTCCTCACTATTGCCTGTCCTCGATCATAACTAGTGCCTGACTCTCATCTTCATTAGGTCCTGACACATGTCTTCTATATATTCTGACACTCATTCTCATTAGATGATGACTCAGGTTTTCACTGTGCCCTGAATTTGGTCCTAACTGGTCCCTGACTCTGTTCCTCACTAGGGACTGACACTTTTCTTCACTTTGACCTGACTCCCATCCTCACCACAGCCTGACTCTCCTCTAAGATCTGATATTTTACCTCCCTATGGCCTGATTCTTTGCCTCACTGAGCCATGAATCTTGTCCTCTATGGAGCCTGACATTGTTCCTCACTGGGCTCTGATTTTGATCCTCATTACAGCATGACTCTCATTCTCAATAGGGCCTGAGTTTTATGCTTGCTAGGACCTGAATCTCATCCTCACTATGCCAACTCTGGTCCTCACTAGGCACTAATTCTCTTCCTCAATTTGCTCTGATCCCAGTCCTCTCTATGGCTTGCATCTGGCCCTTTCTACATCCTGAATCCTAGTCCTCACTATGGCCTACTCCTGTCCTGTCTATGGCCTGATTTCTTGCCTTGCTACATCTTGATATTTTGCTTCACTGGGCCTGACTCTTGCCCTCATTGAGCCTTAATCTTTGGCTCATTATGGCCTGACTTTTGCCTCACTGCAACCTGACACTGATCCTCACTGGGCCCTGACACTGGATATTCTGTGGCCTGAATATGGTCCTCATTATGTCCTGATTCTGGTCCTCACTAGGGTCTGAGTCTCGTTCTCACTAGGGCATGACTCTCATCTTCTCTACCTCCTGACACTCGTCCTCACTAACCTCTGACTCTGAACCTAAATGTGTCCCAAGTCTGGTCCTCACTGGGCCCTGATTTTGGTTCTCAGTACATCTTGACTCTGATCTTCACAGGGACCAACTCTCCTTGAGAAGCTGACAATGTTCCTCACTTGTCCCAGATTGTGGTCCTCCTTACAGACTAATTCTAGTCCTCACTTTGTCATGACTCTCATCCTCAATAGAGCCTTCATTCATGCTCACTAGGACCTATCTTTCATCCTCTGTAAGCCCTCACTGTGGTCCTCACTGTGCCCTGAGTCTGTTCCTCACTGGTCTTGAATGTGGTCCTCACAATGGCCTGATCTGGTCCTCTCTATGGCCTGAGTCTGGCCCTTTCAACTGCTTGAATCTTTGCCTCACTAAGGCCTGACATTTTGCCACACTGGGCCTAACTATTCCTCAATGGGCCCTGTCTCTGGTTCTCTCTATGTTTGACTCTTTGCCTCACAATGACCTGACTCTGATTCTCACAATGGCCTGATTTTATTCCTCTCTATGGCCTGCTTTATTCACTCATACAGCCAGATGCTTTCCTCATTGGGCCCTGAATTGTACCATCACTGGGCCCTGTGTCCTGTACTCACTAGGCCCTGAGTCTGGTTCTTTCTACTGCCTAACTCTGGTCTCATTATAGCCTAACTCTGTTCTTTACTATGTCCAGACTCTGTTCCTTACTATGGCCTGACTGTGCTCCTTTCTATGGCCTGACTCAGGTCCTTTTACCATCTCACTCTTTGCCTCACTCTGGCTTGATGATTTGCCTCACTAGGTCATAACTTGGGTCCTGTCTTGTCCTCAGTGAGCCCTGACTCTCGTCCTCTATACATCGTGACTCGGGTCCTCACTGCAACCTGACTTTCATACTCAATATGGCACAACTCTGGTCCTCTCTACAAACTGACACTTTGCCTCACAATGGCCTCATTTTTTGCCTCACTGTGACCTGACTCTATTCTGCTAAGTGTCTTGAGTCTGTTCCTCACTGAGCTCTGATGTGAGTCCTCATTATGACCTGACTCTGGTTCTCACAAGTGCTTGAATCATGTCCTCACTAGGGCCTGACTCTTATTCACACTAGCAGCTGAATCTCATCCTCTCTATGCCCTCCAATTGTCCTCATTAGATGCTGTCTGTGGATCTAATTGCACCCTGAGTCTGGTCTTCAATGGACTCTCAATATTGTCCTCCCTGTGGCTTGACTCTTTTTTCTCACTAGGGCCTGAATTTCCACCTCACTTGGCCTGACTCTTGTCCTCACCACAGCCTAATTCTTGTGCTCACCAAGGCCTGACTCTGTCCTCTGTAGACTGATAATTTGCCTCATTGTGGCCTGAGTCTTTGCTTCACTGGGGCATGAAACTTGTCCTCACTGGAGACTGACTATTCCTCACTGGCCCTGATTTGGTCCTGACTTCACCCTGACTTTCAGCCTCACTATAATCTCTCATGCTCCCTATGATGACTCTCATCTTCTCTCCACCCTGACTCTGGTCTTCACTGGGCCCTGATATTGGTCCTCTCTATGTCCTGACTCTGGTCCTCTCTATGGTTTTACTCTAGCCTCTCTATGGCCTGACTCTGGCTCTCACTATGGCCTGACCATGTCCCTCACTTCAGCCAGACCCTGATCCTCACTATAGCCTCATTCTAGTTTCCACTACATTCTCACTATTTTTCTCTCTATTATATAACCTTGAAACTCACTATGCTCTGACACTGTTTTTCATTATGACTTTGGTTCTCATTATGGACTGACACCTGTTCTCACGGGCACTAAGTCTGGTCTTCACTGAGCCCTGCTTTGATCATCTCTATGGCTTGACTCTTTTCCTCTATACAGACTGTCTCTGGTCTTCATTATGGCCTCACTCTGGTCCTCAGTATGGCTTGACCCTGATCATCCCTATATCTTGACTCTCAGTTCACTTCAGTTCAGTTCAGTTGCTCAGTCATGTCCGACTCTTTGCGACCACATGAATCACAGCACGCCAGGCCTCCCTGTTCATCACCATCTCTTGGAGTTTACTCAGACTCACATCCATCGAGTCCATGATGCCATCCAGCCATGTCATCCTCGGTCATCCCATTCTCCTCCTGCCCCCAATCCCTCCCAGTATCAGAGTCTTTTCCAATGAGTCAACTCTTCTCATGAGGTAGCCAAAGTACTGGAATTTCAGCTTTAGCATCATTCCTTCCAAAGAAATCCCAGGGCTGATCTCCTTCAGAATGGACTGGTTAGATCTCCTTGCAGTCCAATGGACTCTCAAGAGTCTTCTCCAACACCACAGTTAAAAAGCATCAATTCTTTGGCCCTCAGCCTTCTTCACAGTTCAATTCTCACATCCATACATGACCACAGGAAAAACAATATCCTTGACTAGACGGACCTTAGTCAGCAAAGTAATGTCTCTGCTTTTGAATATACTATCTAGGTTGGTCATACCTTTTCTTCCAAGGACTAAGCGTCTTTAATTTCATGGCTGCAGTCACCATCTGCAGTGATTTTGGAGCCCAAAAAATGAAGTCTTACACTGTTTCCACTATTTCCCTATCTATTGCCCATGAACTGATTGGACCGGATGCCATGATCTTCGTTTTCTGAATGTTGAGCTTTAAGCCAACTTTTTCACTCTACTATTTCACTTTAATTAAGAGGTTTCTTAGCTCCTCTTCACTTTCTGCCATAAGGGTGGTGTCATCTGCATATCTCACATTGAAGGTCAGGAAGAGTGGTGGTAAGGAGATACCCCTCATCCAAGGTAAGGAGCAGTGGCTGGGCTTTGCTGGAACATCTGTAAAGAGATACCCCACGACCAAGGTAAGGAAAACCCAAGTAAGATGGTAGGTGTTTCAAGAGGGCCTCAGAGGGCAGACACATTGAAATAATACTCACAGAAAACTAGTCAATCTGATCATACTAGGACCACAGCCTTGTCTAACTCAATGAAACCAAGCCATGCCGTGTGGGAAACCCAAGATGGGCAGGTCATGGTGGAGAGGGCTGACAGAGCATGGTCCACTGGAGAAGGGAATGGCAAGCCACTTCAGTATTCTTGCCTTGAGAGCCCTATGAACAGTATGAAAAGGAAAAATGATAGGATACCAAAAGAGGAACTCCCCAGGTCATTAGGTGTCCAAAATGCTACTGGAGATCAGTGGAGAAATAACTCCAGAAAGAATGAAGGGATGGAGCCAAAGCAAAAAAAAATATCCAGTTGTGCATGTGACTGGTGACAGAAGCAAGATCCAATGCTGTAAAGAGCAATATTGCATAGGAACCTGGAATGTCAGGTCCATGAATCAAGGCAAATTGGAAGTGGTCAAACAAGAGATGGCAAGAGTAAACGTCGACATACTAGGAATCAGCGACCTAAAATGGACTGGAATGGGTGAATTTAACTCAGATGACCATTATATCTACTACTGTGGGCAGGAATCCCTCAGAAGAAATGAAGTAGCCATCATGGTCAACAAAAGAGTCCGAAATGCAGTACTTGGATGTAATCTCAAAAACGACAGAATGATCTCTGTTCGTTTCCAAGGGAAACCATTCAATATCACAGTTATCCAAGTCTATGCCCCAACAGGTAATGCTGAAGAAGCTGAAGTTGAACAGTTTTATGAAGATCTACAAGATCTTTTAGAACTAACACCTTAAAAAGATGTCCTTTTCAGTATAGGCGGTTGGAATGCTAAAGTAGGAAGTCAAGAAACACCTGGAATAACAGGCAAATTTGGCCTTGGAATGCAGAATGAATCAGGGCAAAGAGTTTTGCCAAGAAAATGCACTGGTCATAGCAAACACCCTCTTACAACAAGACAAGAGAAGACTCTACACATGGAAATCATCAGATGGTCAACACCGAAACCAGATTGATTAGATTCTGTGCAGCCAAAGATGGAGAAGCTCTATACAGTCAACAAAAACAAGACCGGGAGCTGACTGTGGCTCTGAGCATGAACCCCTTATTACCAAATTCAGACTTAAATTGAAGAAAGTAGGGAAAACCACTACACCACTCAGATATGACCTAAATCAAACCCCCTTATGATTATACAGTGGAAGTGAGAAATAGATTTAAGGGCCTAGATCTGATAGATAGAGTACCTGATAAACTATGGAATGAGGTTTGTGACATTGTACAGGAGACAGGGATCAAGACCATCCCCATGGAAAAGAAATACAAAAAAGCAAAATGGCTGTCTGAGGAGGCCTTACAAATAGCTGTGAAAAGAAGAGAGGTGAAAAGCAAAGGAGACAAGGAAAGATATAAGCATCTGAATGCAGAGTTCCAAAGAATAGCAAGAAGAGATAAGAAAGCCTTTTTCAGTGACCAATGCAAAGAAATAGAGGAAAACAACAGAATGGAAAAGACTAGAGATCTCTTCAAGAAAATTAGAGCTACCAAGGGAACATTTCATGCAAAGATGGGCTCGATAAAGGACAGAAATTGTCTGGACCTAACAGAAGCAGAAGATATTAAGAATAGGTGGCAAGAATACATGGAGGAACTGTACAAAAAAGATCTTCATGACCCAGATAATCATGATGATGTGATCACTAATCTAGAGCCAGACATCTTGGAATGTGAAGTCAAGTGGGCCTTAGAAAGCATCACTATGAACAAAACTAGTGGAGGTGATGGAATTCCAGTGGAGCTGTTTCAAATCCTGAAAGATGATGCTGTGAAAGTGCTGTACTCAGTATGCCAGCAAATTTGGAAAACTCAGCAGTGACCACAGGACTGGAAAAGGTCAGTTTTCATTCCAATTCCAAAGAAAGGCAATGCCAAAGAATGCTCAAACTACCACACCATTGCACTCATCTCACATGCTAGTAAAGTAATGCTCAAAATTCTCCAAGCCAGGCTTCAGCAATACGTGAACCATGAACATGCTGATGCTCAAGCTGGTTTTAGATAAGGCAGAGGAACCAGGGATCAAATTGCCAACATCTGCTGAATTATGGAAAAAGCAAGAGAGTTCCAGAAAGACATCTATTTCTGCTTTATTGACTATGCCAAAGCCTTTGACTGTGTTAATCACAATAAACTGTGGACAATTCTGAAAGAGATGGGAATACCAGACAACCTGACCTGCCTCTTGAGAAGTCTGTATGCAGGTCAGGAAGCAACAGTTAGAACTGGACATGGAACTACAGACTGGTTCCAAATAGGAAAAGGAGTACATCAAGGCTGTATATTGTCACCCTGATTATTTAACTTATATGCAGAGTACACCAGGAGAAACGCTGGACTGAAAGAAACACAAGCTGGAATCAAGATTGCCGGGAGAAATATTTTGATGCCAGTCCTCTCTATGAACTAATGCTTTGCCTCACCAGACCTGACTCTGGTCCTCACTGGGCCCTGAGTTGGGTCCTCACTATGGCCCTACTCTGGTCCTCACAAAAGCCTATAATCATCTCACTAGAGCCTGACTCTGGTCCTCTCTATGGTTTGTTTCTTTGCCTCCAAGTTGACTGTTGCTTTGCTTACTATGGCCTGAGTTTTTTCTTCACTGTGGCCTGACAATTTGTCTCAATGGATTCTGACGCTTTCATCACAAAGCCTTAAAAATTCCTCACTAAGCACTGATTCTGGACCTCACTAGAGGCCTACTATGGTCCACACTGCCTGATGAGTCTGGTTCTTACTGGCCCTAAGTCTGGTACTTGCTGGGAGCCAGCATGGGGAATCCCACCTGTGGCAAAGATCACGAGGAAGGGGGCCTGACAAAATGAAAAGGCAGGATCAGGTCTCAAGGGTCCTCCCTGGATTTTCTCAAGCATCTACCCCCAAAACCATAGTCTGTCTGCTTTACTGTGTTATGCTTTCCACCTACTCTTCTGATATTAACAGGGGACTGTCCCCCATCACCTTTTTCTGGAAAAAGTTAATTTAGAGCTTTTAGATAATAAATCTCCTGGGCATAATAAGAGTGTTTTAATCCAAAAACCCTTCTGATGGTTTTCTAGCCTGCCTGCCAGACTCTTACAGCTGCACATGTGATTGTTTGCAGCCTCCCAACCATGAGAGGCACAGGAAGCTTAAACCATCCTAGGAATGTAGGGGCTTCCAAGGAGTCAAAATCATTAGAATAGGACTGATTAAGGGCTTCATTTGTTGAGCAAATACTTGCTGCCAAATTTTCATGTCTTTTATTTGTTGATATAGTTGGCATGTAGAAAAAACAGGTAGTAGCTCTGGTATTAGCAACATTAGATCTTTGAGTTAAGTACTTTCTTTGTTATAACCCACTGCACATTTGGTTCTACAGGAATATAACTTTATTTATTACTTTGAGGGTAGTGCAGATTAAATAAAAATCACTTCAAGGGAAAATGAGTTTTCTGGTTGATAGACATTTATCTAGGAAAAGAGCCATAAAAATGTTGACAGGCCCCCTGGCCAGAAGATGATGTAAAACAACCTGGGACATTTTGTATACAAGAAGGTATGCAAGAAGAAAGCCTGGTCTCAATAAGGATCTGGACTGCTGCCCCTGCATAACTCTGCATATTCCATTATTTCTTTCTGTACAACTTGGGATATATAAGCTGCTTTTGAAAATAAAGTTGTAGGTCTGGCAGCGATGCTTGGCTCCCCATGTTGTTCTTTTCTCCCTTTTCTGGCTGAATTCCCATCTGGAACGTGTAGGCTCACTGTGTCTACTTATTTGCCTTGACTTCTAAGACCCAAGTGAGAGGGAGCCCAAGGCAGGGCACCCTCCACTATTCAAGCAGGCACCAGTGGCCTACGTAGATGGTGCAAACCCTTTGTCTTGAAGTTTTATTTGTTCTCAACGTAAACCAAGTTATTCAGCATCTTTTCTCCACTAATTTTTCTCACTCTACACTATTCTTTCCTAGTCTCTCTTTATATCTCTAATAAACAAGTCTCTCCTCGCTGACTCCATCCCCACTTTGAATTCCCTGGATCCACCAGGGCTGGACCCCAGCAGGTACTCACAAGGGCTTAACTCTGGTGTTCACAAGGACCTTATTCTTATCCTCTCTTTAGACTGTTTCTCATCCTCATTTAGGTCTGACTCTTGTCCTCACTATGGCCTGACTATGTCCAATATGTCTTGACATTTTGTCTCATGATGGCCTGACACTTTGCCTCACTGGGGCCTGACTCTTTTACTCTCTGGTGACTGACACAATTCCTCACACACAATTCCTCACTGATTCTGGTCCTCACTACAGCCTGATTTTAGTCTTAGTATAGCATGAATCTGGTCCTGACTAGCGTCTGACTCTCATGATTTCTAGAGCCTGACTCTTGTCCTTAGTATGTCCTGAATCTGGTCCTCACTTGGCCCATACTTTATTCCTCAGAGGACTCTGATACTGGTCCACTCTACAGCTTGCATCTGGTCCACTCTATGGCCTGACTCTGCGTCTGTCTACAACTGAATCTGGTCCTGTCTAGAGCCTGAATAGGTCCTCCCTATGGCCAAACTCTAGTCCTCACTATGGCCTGACTGTTCCTCTCTACAACCTGAATCTTTGACACAGTACTTACTGATGCTTTTCCTCACTGGGCCCTGACTTGGGTCCTCAATGAGCCCTTAGACTTTTCCTTTGTAGAGCCTGCCTCTGGTCCTCAATATAGCCTGAGCCTAGTCCTTCCTCTCTACAGCTTTACTCTTTCCTCTCCATGGCCTAAATAAGTTCTTCACTATGGCATGGACAAGTTCCTCACTATGGCATGAACCTGTTCTTCATGACTGCATGTTTCTGGTTCTCACTACATCCTCACTCTTTTCCTCACAAGTACCTGAATCTGATTCTCAATATGGCCTAATGCTGTATCTCATGATACTCTGACTCTTGCCCTCACTAGGGACTGACCCTTGTTCTCACTACATCCTGAATCTGGTCCTCTTGACTGCCTGACTCTTTGCCTGATAACAGTTTGATTCTTAGCCTCACAGGGACCTGACTCTCGTCCTCCCTGGGCCCTGAGCCAGGTCCTCACTGGGCACTTCCCCTGGTCCTCACAACAGCTTGATTCTGGTCCTCTCTAGGGCCTGATTCTGTTTCTCATTAGGGCTTGACTCTCATCCTCTCTATGTCCTGACATTCATCCTCACTATAGACCATCTATGGTCCTCACAGCAACCTGAAATTTTTCCTGACTATAACTTAACTCTGTCCTCACTTGAGCCTGATTATCATCCTCACTTTGGCCTGACTATTGTACTCATGAGGGCTTGTCTCTCTTCGTCATTCTAAGCCTAACTCTTGTCTATGTGATGACTAGATTCTTGTCCTCACCATAGCCAGACTCTGTCCACTATGGTGTGACACTTTATCTCAGTATGGTCAACTCTTGGCCTCTCTAGGACCTGACTCTCGCCCTCACTGGAAACTTACACCATTCTTCACCAGTCCCTGATTCTGGTACTAACTAGAACCTGACTCTTGTCTTCACTATGGCATGACTCTTCTCCCCACTAGGGCCTGAGACTTATCCTCATTTTGTCCTGAATCTGATTGTCACTTGGCCCTGATTCTGTTCCACACTGTACTCTGATGCTGGTCCTCTCTACAGCTTGACTCTGGTCTTTGTTATGACCTGGCTCTGATTCACTGTATGGCCTGACCCTTTGCCTCATTGGGCCTGACTCTGGTCCTCACATAGCCCTGATTACCATCCTCAATACATTGTGATTATTGTCCGTCTAAGGCTGAATCTTTCCCTCACTACTGACTGACTGTTTTCCACAGAGGGACCTGATTTTGGCCCTCATTGGCCCAGATTCTGGTCCTAAACGGGCTCTGACTATGTTCCTCACTACGACCTGACTCTGGTTTTCACTAGACCTGACTCTCATTCTCATTAGGGCCTTACTCTCCACCTCTTGATGGCCTGACTCTGGTCCTCACTAGGTCTGCCTCTGGTCCTATTATGAAATGACTAAGTCCTCACTAAGGACTGACTATTGTCCTCACTGGGTCCTTACTCTTATCCCCACTCCATTCTGACACTTGTCCTCATCAGACAGTGACTCTGATCTCACTGGGTCCTGACTCTTTTCCTAACTAATGCTTGACTCTTGTACTCACCAGGGCCTGACTTGCATCCTCACAATGACCTGACATTTTCCTATATGGTCTGACTCTTTGCCTCATTATGGCTGATATTTTGCCTCACTAAAGCCTGACTTGTCCTCACTGGGGCCTGACTTTGTTCCTACTTGGCCCTGAATCTGGTCCTCACTATGACCTGTCTCTCATCCTGACTCTGGTAATGATCTCTTGTTCACTAGGTCTTGACTTTTGTGCTAACTAGGGCCTGATTTTCATGCTCACTACACCCTAACTCTGGTCCTCACTGTGACCTCACTCTGTTCCTAACTGTGGCATGACTCTCATCATTAATGTGGCCTGCCTCTAGTCTTCTCTATGCTCTGACTCTTGTCCTCACTATGACCTGACACTTTGCCTCACTGGGTCTGACTCTGTTCCTCACTGGATCCTGAATCAGGTTCTCTCTGGACCCTGAGTCTGGTCTTCACTGGGCCCTGTCTATAGTCCTCTCTATAGCCTGTTGTATCCTCTGACTCTGTTGGCTTAACTCTTTCCTATCTACTGCCTGACACTTTTCTTCACTACACACTGATTCTTCTCTTAATGGTGCCAAACTCTGGCCATTAATAGGCCATGAATATGGTCCCTAGTGGCCCTGACTCAGGTTGTCGCTTTGACCTGACTTTGATCCTCTCATCCTTTCTAGGACCTGCCTATCATTTTCACTACGTCCTGACTCTGGTCCTCACTGTGCCCTAGTCTATACTTCACTGGGCCAAGACTGTGGTTCTTACTATGGCTTGACTCTGCTCATCACTTTGACCTGACTCTGACCCTTTCTAAAACCTGACTCTGGTCCACTAATGGCCTGATACCTTGCCTCACAGGTTCTGACTCTGGTCCTCTCTAGGCTCTGACCTGGTCCTCACTACAGACTGATCTGTCCTCACTAAAGCATGATCTTCATCATCACTAGGGCCGAAATTCGTGTCTATAAGGCCCTGACTTTTGTCTTCACTATGGCCTCAGACATGTCTTCAGTATATCCTCACTCTAGTCCTCACTCTTCCTCACTCTGATCCTCACTAAGTCATCTCTCTGATCTGCTTTATGGTCTCACTCTGGTCCTCACTATGGCCTGACTATCATCCTCACTTTGGCCTGACTCTCATCTTCAGTAGGGCTGAACTCTTGTCCTCACTGTGGCCTGACTGTTATCATCATCATGGCCTGACTCTGTTTTCTATGACCTGACACTTGGCATCACTATGATCTGACTCTTTGACTCACTGGTTTATGAATCTTGTCCTCACTGGAAATTGATACTGTTCTTCCCTGGGCCCTGACTATTGTCCTTACTACGGCCTGACTCTGGTACTCACTGGGGCCTGACTATGGTACTCTCTTTGGCCTGACTGTGTACCTGTCTGAGACCTGATACATTGCCTCATTGGGCCTCACTCTGGTGCTCATTCGGCCCTGATTCTGGTCCTCATTACAGCCTGACCCTTCCTCATATACAACAACATTTTCATCATCACTAGGGCCAGAAAGTCATATCTACTAGACTAACTCTCATCCTCACTAGGGACTGATTTCATCCTCACTATGGCCTCAGGCTAGTCTTCAGTCTGGCCTCACTCAGGTTCTTTCTGGCACCACTATGATCTTCACTAAGTCCCCACATTTCTCTTCTATACAGCCTCACTCTGTTCTTCACTACTATCTGACTTTGGTCCTCACTGTGGCCTGACTCTTGTCCTCATTATGGTCTCAATCTAGTCCTGTCTACAGCCTGACACTTTGCTTCACTGGGACCTGACCCTTTTCCTCACTGTGTCTTGATTCTTTTTCTTACTGGCTCTGACACTAGTCTTCACAACAGCCTGGTCCCCACTATTGCCTGATCTTAGTCCTCATTAGAGCCTGACTGTTGTCTTCATTTGGTTCTGACTCTCATCCTCTCTACCTCCTGAATCTGGTCCTCATTAGTCTCTGACACAGATTTTCACTGTGCCATGAGTCTGGTCCTAACTGAGCCCTGATTATTGTCCTCACTATGGCCTGACACTTTTCCTCACTTTATCCTGACTGTCTTTCTCAACGGGGCTTGACTCTGTCCTTTATGGCCTGAAACTGCATCACTACTTCCTGACTCATTGCTTCACTGGGCCATGAAACTTGTCCTCCCTGGAGACTGAGATTCCTCCCTGGGCTCTGATTTGGGTCCTTACTACAGCCTAACTCTGGTCCTGACCACATCAAGACTTCTGTTTCAATAGGGCCTAGTTGTCATGCTCACAAGGACCTGATTCTCGTCCTCTACACCCTAACTCTTTTCCTCTCTAGGCACTGAGTCTGTTCTTCACTGGATCCAATCCTGGTCCACTCTATGGCTCGAATCTGGTCCTTTCTACATCCTGAATATGGTCCTCTATACAGTCTGACTCTGGTCTGACAGTGCAAATCTTTGCCTGGCCATTGCCTGAAGTTTTGTTTTAGTGGGTCTGACTTTGGTCTTCACAGCACCCTGATTCTTTGGCTCACTGGGAATTGACACTAGTACTCAGTGGGCCCTAATGCTGGACATCATTACAGCCTTAATATGACCCTCACTATGTCCTGATTCAGGTCCTCATTACAGTCTGAGTCTCATTCTATTAGGGCCTGACTGTTGTCTTGCCCACGTCTTGCCACTTGTCCTGACTATATCTGACCCTGGACCTCAGTGTGCCCTGAGTCTCATCCTCATTTGGCCATGATTTTGATCCTCACTACCTCTTGACTCTGATCCTCACTAGGGCTTGACTCTTGTCATTAGTTTGGCCTGATTTTCATTTTTACTATGGCCTTTCATCCTCACCATGGCCTGACTTTGTCCTCTATGGTTGAGGCTTTGCATCACTACAACCTGACTCTGCCTCACTCTGTCATAAATCTTGTCCTCATAGGACACTGACACTGTTGCTCACTCAGCTCTGAATCTGGTCCTGACTACACCCTGACCCTGGTACTAAGTGGTACCTCACTCTAGTCTTCACTATGGCCTGACTTGATCATCTCTAAGGCCTGGCACATTGTCTCACTTTGACTCTGGTCCTCATTAGGCCCTGATTCTGATCCTCACACTGAATGATTCTGTCCTCACTACAGCATGATCCTCATCATCACTAGGGCTTGATCCTTGTGTCTAATAGGGCCTGACTCTCATCCTCACTTTTGCCTGACTGATTCACAACACAGCTTGGATCTGTAATCTATGGCCTGATACTTTGCATCACTACCTCCTGACTCTCTGCCTCACTGGATCATGAATCTTGTCCTCAATGGAGACTAACACTGCTCCTCACTGGTCTCTGATTTTGGTCCTCATTACAGTCTGACTCTTGTCTTCACTATGGCAAGGCACTCATTCTCAATAGGACCTGACTCATTCTCACTAGGACATGAGTCTTACCTCAGTATGCCCTGAGTCTGGCTCTCACTACGCACTGATTCTCTTCTCACTGGGCTCTGCTCCTAGTCGGCTCTATGGCTTGACTCTGGTCCTTCCTACATCCTGAATCTGGTCCTCTGTCAGTTCTGACTCTGGCCCTTGCTATGGTCTGACACTTTGCCTCACATCTGCCTGACATTTGTCTCACTGGGCTTGATCCTTGTTTCACTGGGCTTGGTCCTCCCTGTGCCCTGATTATTTGGCTCACTACAGTCAGACTCTGCCTCACTGGGATCTGACACTGGTCCTCCATGGGCACTGATGCTGGACATCACCTAGCCTGAATATGGTCCCCACTAAATCAAATCCCTTATGATTATACAGTGGAAGTGAGAAATAGATTTAAGAGCCTAGATCTGATAGATAGAGTGCCTGATGAACTATGGAATGAGGTTCGTGACATTGTGTGGGAAGCAGGGATCAAGACCATCCCCATGGAAAAGAAATACAAAAAAGCAAAATGGCTGTCTGGGGAGGCCTTACAAATAGCTGTGAAAAGAAGAGAGGTGAAAAGCAAAGGAGACAAGGAAAGATATAAGCATCTGAATGCAGAGTTCCAAAGAATAGCAAGAAGAGATAAGAAAGCCTTCTTCAGCGATCAATGCAAAGGAATAGAGGAAAACAACAGAATGGGAAAGACTAGAGATCTCTTCAAGAAAATTAGAGCTACCAAGGGAACATTTCATGCAAAGATGGGCTTGATAAAGAACAGAAATGATCTGGACCTAACAAAAGCAGAAGATATTAAGAAGAGATGGCAGGTATACACACAGGAACTGTACAAAAATATCTTCAAGACCCAGATAATCATGATGATGTGATCACTAATCTAGAGCCAGACATCTTGGAATGTGAAGTCAAGTGGGCCTTAGAAAGAATCACTATGAACAAAACTAGTGGAGGTAATGGAATTCCAGTGGAGCTGTTTCAAATTCTGAAAGATGATACTGTGAAAGTGCTACACTCAATATGCCATCAAATAAGAAAAACTCAGCAATGGCCACAGGACTGGAAAAGGTCAGCTTTCATTCCAGTTCCAAAGAAAGGCAATGCCAAAGATTGCTCAGACTGCCGCACAGTTGCACTCATCTCACATGCTAGTAAAGTAGTGCTCAAAATTCTCCAAGCCAGGCTTCAGCAATACATGAACTGTGAAATTCCTGATGTTCAAGCTGGTTTTAGAAAAGGCAGAGGCACCAGAGATTAAATTGCCAACATCAGCTGGATCACGGAAAAAAGCAAGAGAGTTCCAGAACAACATGTATTTCTGCTTTATTGACTATGCCAAAGCCTTTGACTGTGGATCACAATAAACTTTGGAAAATTCTGAAAGAGCTGGGAATACCAGACCACCTGACCTGCCTCTTGAGAAATCTGTATGCAGGTCAGGAAGCAACAGTTAGAACTGGACATGGAACTACAGACTGGTTCCAAATAGGAAAAGGAGTATGTCAAGGCTGTATATTGTCACCCTGCTTATTTAACTTATATGCAGAGTACATCATGAGAAACGCTGGGCTGGAAGAAACACAAGCTGGAATTAAGATTGCCGGGAGAAATATCAATAACCTCAGATATGCAGATGACACCACCCTTGTGGCAGAAAGTGAAGAGGAGCTAAAGGGCCTCTTGATGAAGGTGAAAGAGGAGAGTGAAAAAGTTGGCTTAAAGCTCAACATTCAGAAAACGAAGATCATGGCATCCAGTCCCATAAGTTCATGGGAAATAGATGGAGAAAGAATGTCAGACTTTATTTTTGGGAGCTCCAAAATCACTGCAGATGGTGACTGCAGCCATAAAATTAAAAGACGCTTACTCCTTGGAAGAAAAGTTATGACCAACCTAGATAGCATATTCAAAAGCAGAGACATTACTTTTGCCGACTAAGGTCCGTCTAGTCAAGGCTATGGTTTTTCCTGTGGTCATGTATGGATGTGAGAGTTGGACTGTGAAGAAGGCTGAGTGCCGAAGAATTGGTGCTTTTGAACTGTGGTTTTGGAGAAGACTCTTGAGAGTCCCTTGGACTGCAAAGAGATCTAACCAGTCCATTCTGAAGGAGATCAGCCCTTTCTTTGGAAAGAATGATGCTAAAGCTGAAACTCCAGTACTTTGGCCACCTCATGAGAAGAGTTGACTCATTGGAAAAGACTCTGATGCTGGGAGGGATTGGGGGCAGGAGGAGAAGGGGACAACCGAGGATGACATGGCTGGATGGCATCATGGACTCGATGGACGTGAGTCTGAGTGAAACCCGAGAGATGGTGATGAACAGGGAGGCCTGGCGTGCTGCGATTCATGGGGTCTCAAAGAGTCGGACACAACTGAGCGACTGAACTGAACTGAACTGATGTTGTGATTCTGGTCCTCACTAGAGTCTGAGTCTCATCCTCACTATGGCCTAAGTGAGCATGAAGGTCAGGCCCTAGTGAGGATGAGAGTCATCCATATTGTGGATGAGAGTCAGATTATCGTTAAGACCATATCCAGTAATGAACAGTGTCAACATGCAGTGAGGACCAGAGTCAGGCCCTATTGAGGATCAGAGTGAGGTACAGTGTGGACCAGACACAGGTCCCAGTAGGGAACTAACACAGTGTCCTGTGAGAAGCAGAGTCCTGCACAATGAAGCAAAACACTCTGCATCCTGACACGCATCCTCACTAGAGGCTGACTCTGGACCTCAGTGTGCCCCGAGCCTCATCCTCACTGAGCACTGATTCTGGTATTCACTACATAGTGCCTGTGCTCCTCACTAAGGCTTTACTCTTGTCCTCACTTTGGCCTGACTCTCATCCTCACCAGTGCCTGACTCTCTTCCTCACTTTGAATGAAAATTTCCAAGTAATTAGTTACTCTCAGGAAAGAAAATGCTGGGAAACATATGTTCCTTCGTTGAATGAATGGCAATAAATAGAGTGTTTTTCAAGCATCTATCTTTCAGCAACTCTCTAGATTCTAAGATGTGAGAGCACCACATTTCCACAGAGGCCCTAATTTCCAAAGTCACAGCCAGGATGTTTCCCTTCACTTTCTGAGCCTTGGGAACACAGTACTACATCATAATGGGACTGCCCATGAGGACACAGGCTGCAGGAATGTGTCCAATAGAGATGAGTGCCATACTGTTTTTACCTAGTTTAGTTGACATTCCAATGAAAATGAACTTGCCACAAGGAGTTGCAAGCTGCCTGCTTGCTTTAGAAAGCCCAGTGTTTTGATCAAAGCTATTGCTGTCATAAGTGGGAAAACAGCAATTGGACTGATTTTCAAGCAGGAGCTAGGTTGGAGCCTACTATGGCCAAAAGAGAGAAAATGCTAATTTTACCAACAAGGTCTAGTATCCAGATTCACATCCAGTATGTGTCCCTGAAGTATCCAAGAATTTTACAGACAGACTTAGGATCACTGGATCCTTCTGAGAGGGTAACAGGCAGGAAGGCCTGGGGTCTCCAAACGGAGCAAATAGCCTGCAAGTGTCAGACATTTTTATCTCTCTTAAGAGGCAGGAGGAAACAAACTAGCAATATTTTTTCCTTCTCTATACAAATTTAAAAGAAGGTTTCTCTTAAAATTATGTGTTGCCATAGTGATACCTGGTTTCATCTGAAGTTAACCAATGCCTTTTTCTTATGGAAATATTTATCTTAAGCTATGCTAATGTACTATAGATTTACCCCAAACTCTGTCTTCAAGTTGGTTCCACCTTTTGGCTCAAAACCTACTTGACAAACCAGTATGCTATACTCAGATATTGTTCCTCTAATCTATGTAAATGAAACTATTTGTATGGTGATCTGCCCTTCTTCAAGATTCAAGTTAATCATTTTATGGCCCAAGGCGAACCATTTGGTGCCAAGATTGTCATGAAATGCATCTTATGGGTGAGGGGCCTGATGCCATTCTGAGTTTAAAACATTCCTTTCTTTCATTAACAGTCTGCATCCAGCTGAAGACTAGCAGGGGGGCACTCTTTCTGCCTCCTTCTGATGCCTATGTCAGAAGCTTTCTCTGTCTCCTTTATACTTTAATAAAACTTTATTACACAAAAGCTCTGGGAGATAAAGCCTCATCTCTGGCCGCAGATTGAATTCTTCTCCTCGGAGGGCCAAGAATCCTGGTGCCGTGATTCAATAACAACCTTTCACTTCCTACAGAGACAAATTGATGAAACTTGGGTTTCTTTTGTGTGTGTGTTCATTTTTCCATGTAATTATCTGATCTTTCCCTTCTGTGTCACCTGTGAGGGGAAATTGTTACTTAAAGTTGATCTCCAAGCAGCGATTTGAAGTAGTGGGTTACTCTCAGCAAACAGAAGGCTGAGAAATGTACATTCCTTTGACGAATGAAAGGGAAGAAAAGAGAGTGCTCTTCAGGCATCTATCTATCAGCAACTGTCTAGATTCTAAGATGTGAGAACTCCAGGTTCACACTCAGTATCCAGGTTCACACTTAATGTGAGTCCTTGCAATATCCAATAATTTTTCAGGTAGAACTAGGATCATTGGATCTCTCCTACATAGAAAACTAGATGGAACAGATGTTTGGATGTTTGTTTTTCCTTGTGAGTGTGGGGCCCTTCCCTATGGTGATATAGTCAGGGATAGTTGTTACCAAACATTTTCAAGCAGTGTATTACTCTCAGGAAATAGAATGCTGGGAAAGCTATGTTCCTTCAATGAATGAAAGGCATAGACAGAGAGTGTTTTTCAGGCATCTGCAAGGATTTCAGGCATATTTAAGTCTGCAAGGATTCCAGTTACATTAGGTGAAAATGCTACTTTCTCATCAGGTCCTGAGTTCTGTGTTCAGAAAAACGTTTCACCACAGGGTCAGGGTTGTGCCAAGACACTACTAGAAAACACTGTACGATTCCCTTAGAAATGACCTGTGGCTGATTCATGTCAATGTATGGCAAAACAAATACAGTATTGTAATTTAAATAAATAAATAAATATTTTTTTTAAAAAATAAAAAGAAAAGAAAAGAGTTTAGGCAAGAGTGTTCTGTGAGTGCTTCTGCCATATCAATTGTTACCCTGAGTGGGTGAAATTACACTGTCAGATGACTTTATAGTATTAATAAGCAGGAGCCAGTGTTTTTAGAAAACACAGATACTTAAGCCAAGCTGTGGTCATAAAGAGGAGGAAAATGATCCTGTGTGCACTTCTTTCAGGCTTATGACTGCAGCCACACAAATAAATGCTGCTTCTGTCATTAGGCTCCAAATCCCATGTTAAGAAAAACAAATGTCCCTGTAGTTGAAAAGTTGTATAAGGGAGCCCAGGGACAGACTGCACTATTCCAAGAGTAAAGAGTTCCATGAGGAATGTTCTGTCAGTGCTGATTTCCACACCTGTTCTCAGCCTAATTTGGTGAAATGGGACTCAGTGATGACTTCCCGGTAAGAAATGGCAAGCAGCGCTGCAACAATCCAGCTTTCACAGGAAGAATACTGTGATTTTGCCTTATTGCATGGATTTCCAGCTTGAAGATAATACGTTTCCCTCCACATTTAGAGCTCTGTCTGGGGAAGGAAATGGCAACCCACTCCAGTATTCTTGCCTGGAGAATCCCATGGATGGAGAAGCCTAGTAGGTTACAGTCCACGGGGTCACAAAGAGTCAGACATGACTGAGTGACTTCAACTCACCTCACCTCACCTCTTAGAACTCTGTAAAGACACTTGTAGCATACAGACAGTGCGCCATTTCTGAACAAAGGTATCAGTGAAGAATGCTCTGGGAACTTGGATGGCCAAGCCTGTTTTTACTCTGATTACGTGAAATGTACTATCAGATGACCTCCCAGCATGAAGCGGCAAGCAGCCTGATTCATGAGAAGTGAAGTTACTTTGCCAGTGTGTGACTTCTTCAGATCCCATAATTTGTAGCCTACCAGGATGGTCTGTCCATGTAATTTTCCAGGCAATAGTATTGGAGTAGGTTGTCATTTCCTTCTTCAGGGGATCTTCCAGACACGGGGTAAACCCAGGTCTCCCACATGACAAGCAGACACTTTACCCTCTAAGCCACCGTGGAAGCCCCCTGGATTCATTAAAAACTCAACTAAAGCTGTTCTAGGATTGAAGAGTAGAAGGAGCCTGTGTCTTTTTCTGGCAGGTTGGATGAGCAAATGATATGGTTTTCACAGGGGAAATGACTGCTTTTGGACATCATTCCCCTGTTCAATGTTCACAAAAGCACATCTCCCTGAATTCCCAAAGCTGTGTCAACTTATTCCTAGGACAAAATTTATAATCCCTGAATGTTAACTTCTATATCTGTTTTTACCATGATCAGCTAAAACTATACTGTCAGAGGACTTACCAGGAAGAAATGGCAAGCAGTGTGTTTCTCTCAGAAATCAAACAAACATGTGATGAAACTTGCTGTCATAAAAAAGGGAAAAATGCACCAATGTCTTTTTCCGTCATATTTGAGACCACAAGGATTTGATTTTGTTAGGCAAAAATGCTGCTTTCTCTTCAAGCCCCAAGTTCTGGGTTCAGAAAAATATTTCCCCACAGGGTTAGGGCTGTACCAAGACACTACTATGATACACTGTATCATTCCCTTAGACAAGGATTCGGGAAAGAGTGTTCTGTGAGTGCTTCTGCCATATCAGTTGCTACCTCAAGTCGGTGAAATTACACTGCCAGATGACTTTGTAGTATTAATAAGCAGGCACCAGTGCTTCCAGAAAACAGATCCTTAAAGAGAAAAATGAACCCAGCTGTGTTTCTTTCAGGCTGAAGACTTCAACCACCCTGCAGTCACAGGAAGAAAGGCTGCCTCTGACATGTGGCTCCAAATCCCATGTTAACAAGAAAAAATGTCCCTGTAGTTAGAGCTGTGTAAGAGAGCCCAAGGACAGATTGCACCATTCAAAGAGTAAAGAGTTCAGTGGGGAGTCTTCTGAGAATTCAGTGGGGAGGTTTCAGTGAGTGTTGACTGCCATACCTGTTGTCATCCTAATTCAATGAATGTGGATGAAGTGATGACTTCCCAGCAAAAAGTGGCAAGCAGTATGTTCCTCTCAGTAAACTTAATTAACTGGCCAAAGCTGTTGTCATCATGAACAGAGACATGCCTCAGTGTGTTTTCCTGGTTTGTTGGGGGCTGCAACTATCCTACTTTCACAGGAGGAACATACTGATTTTACATATGGCCTAGGTTTGCAGCTTCAGGCTAACCCATTTGCCTGCACATTGTGATCTGTATATAGACATTCCTGGTGTACAGACAATGCACCATGAGCTTAGCAAAGATATTGGAGAATGCTCTGTGAATGAGGATGGCCAAACCTGTTTTACTCAGATTAGGTGAAATCATGTGTAACACCTTGCCATCCCATGGACCGTATCTTCCAGGAAAGAGTATGGGAGTAGTTTAGGTTACCATTTCCTTCTCTAGCAGATCTTCCTAAACCAGGGACTGAAGAGTGCCCCACATTGTAAGCAGACACTTTACCCTTTGAGTCAATAGGGAAGTTCTCTTGATTCACTGAAAACTCAGCTACTTAATCCAAGCTCTTCTAGGACTGATGAGTAGAATGAGCCTGTGTGTTTATTCTGGCACATTGGTTGCTGCAGCTATACAGGTTTCACAAGGGAAATGACTGCTATTTGATGCCATATGCCAATTCCAGGTCCCCAAACACATGTCTCTCTGCAGTTTCAAAACAGAGTAAGCTAATTCCTAGGACACAATGTACAATCTGTATGTGTGGACTTCTCTGGTTTTATCCTGTTCAGCTAAATCTGTACTGTCAGAGAACTAAGAAATGGCAGCACCATGATTCTTCTGGGAAACATAAATATTTGATGAAACTTGCTGTCATAAAGAAGGCGAAAATGTCCCAGTACGGTGTTCCAACAGGTTTGAGACTGACAGTATTCAAGTTTTGTTAGGCAAAAGGTTGCCTTCTCTTCGGGCCTCGAGTTCTAGGTTCAGGTAAACATTTGCCCACAGGTTCAGAGCTGGGGAATGACACTCCTAGAACCACCTGTACCATTCCTTAGAAAAGAGTTCAGGAAAGAGTGTTCTCTGAGTGCTTCTGCCATATATCTCATTACCCTGACTGGGCAAAATGACATTGTCAGATAACTTTGTAGTATAAATAAGCAAGCACCTGTGATTTCAACAAATGTAGATACTTAAGCAGAGCTGTGGTTGTAAAGAACAGAAAAATGAACCGACGTGTGTTTCTTTCAGGCTAAAGACTGAAACCACCCTGCAGTCACATGAAGAAATGTTGCTTCTACCATGAGGCTCCAAATCCCGTGTTAACAGGAATCATTGTCCTTGTAGTTAGAGAGTTTTGTAGAGAGCCGAGGACAAATTGCACCATTCCAAGAGTAAAGAGTTCACTGAGGAGTGTTCTGAGAATTCAGTGGGGAGGGTTCAGTGAGTGTTGATGGCCATACCTGTTGTTAACCTAATTCGGAGAAAGTGGTGTGGGTGATGACTTCCCAGTGAGAAGTGGCTAACAGTTTCCTCTCAGCAAACTCAATTTACTGACCACAGCTGTTGTCATAATGAACATATACATGCTCAAGTGTGGTTTTCTGGCTTGTTGGAGGCTGCAACTAGCCTGCTTTCACAGGAAGAATATATTGATTTTGCCTTATGGCCTGGATTTCCAGCTTCAATATAACACCTTTCCATGCACATTTAGAGCTGGCTGTGTAGAGACACTCCTAGTTTACAAATATATACCCTGTGCTGAGCAAAGATAACATCTGACTAGGTGAAACATACTGTCAGATGACATCACAGAAAGAAGTGGCAAGCAGCCTATTTCATGAGCTGTGAAGCTGCCCAGTCGTGTGCAGCTCTTAGCCATCCCATGTGATGCAGCTTCCAGGCAAGAGTATGCTGTGGGCTGCCATTTCCTTCTCTAGCTTATCTTCCTGACCCAGGGATTGAACACTGGTCTCCTGCATTGCAGTCAGACATTTTACCCTCTGAGCCACCAGAGAAGCCTGCCTGATTCACAGAAATTTCAGCTATTTAACCAAGCTGTTCTAGGATTGAAGGATAGAATGAGACTGTGTGTTTTTCCAGCAGGTGGCATGCTGCAGCTATACAGATTTCACAGTGGAAATGACTGCTTTTTGATGCCATACGCCAATTCCAGGTCCCGAAACACACATCTCCCTCCAGTTTCACAGCGGAGGAAGCTCATTCCTGGGACACAACATACTATCCATATATGTGGACTTCTTTATCTGTTTTACCCTTATCAGCTAAAACAGTACTGTCAGAGGATTTCCCTGCAAGAAACGGCAAGCACCATGATTCTCCCAGAAAACACAAATACCTGAAGAAACTTGCTGTCATAAAGAATGGAAAAATGCCCCAGTGTGGTGTTTTGACAAGTTTGAGACTACAAGTATTCAAGTTTAGTTAGGCAAAAGGTTGTTTTCTCTTCAGGCCCCGAGTTTTAGGTTCAGGAAAATGTTTGCTCACAGGTTCAGAGCTGAGGAAAGACACTCCTCAAACACACTGCACCATTCCCTTAGAGAAGAGTACACAGAAGAATCTTCTGTGAGAGCTTCTGCCATACCTCTTGTTACCCTGAGTGGATGAAATGACACTGTCAGATGACTTTATAATATAAATAAGCAAGCACCTGTGCTTTCAGCAAACACAAATACTTCAGCAGAGCTGTGGTTGTAAAGAAAAGAACAATGAATTTGTGTGCGTTTCTTTCAGGCTGAAGGCTGCAACCACCCTGAAACCATACAAAGAAATGCTGCTTCTGGCATGAGTCTCCAAATCCCATGTTAACAAGAACAAATACCTCTGTAGTTAAAGAACTGTGTAAGGAGCCCAAGGACAGATTGCATCATTCCAAGAGTAAAGAGTTCAGTGGGGAGTGTTCTGAGACTTCAGTGGGGAGGATTTTCTGAGTGTTGACTGCTATACCTATGGTCAGCCTAATTTGATGAAATGGCCTGGGAGCTGATTTCCCAGTAAGAAGTGGCAAGCAGCATGATTCTCTCAGTAAACTCAAATAATTGACCAAAGCTGTTGTCATAACGAACAGAGACATGCCCCCAGTGAGTTTTGAGTTTTCCTGGCTGGTTGGAGGCTACAACTATCCTGCTTTCACAGGAGAAATATACTGATTTTGCCATATCAGCTGGATTTCCAGCTTCAGGATAACACAATTTCCTGCATATTTAGAGCTATGTAGACACTCCTAATGTAAAGACACTACTATGTGCTGAGCAAAGATATCATTGAAGGGTGCTCTGTGAATGTGAATGCCCAAGCCTATTTTATTTTGATTAGGTGAAACTTAAATGTACTGTGAGATGACTTCCAGCAAGAAGTAGCAAGCAGCCTGATTCATGAGATGTGAATCTGCCCAGTCATGCGAGACTCTTTGCTATCCCATGGACTATAGCTTGCAGGTAAGAGTACTGGAGAGAGTTGCCATTTCCTTTTCCAGGGGATCTTCCTGACCCAGGGAATGAGCCCGGTCTCCCACATTGCAGTCGGAGGGTTTACCCTCTGAGTCACCAGGGAAGCCGGCCTGATTCATTGAAAACTCAACTACTTAAAGAAAGCTGTTCTAGAATTGAAGAGTAGAATGAGCCTGTGTGTTTTTCTGACAGGTTGGGTGCTGCAACTATACAGATTTCACACGGGAAATGACTGCTTTCTAGGCAAGAGTACTGGAGTGGTTTGCCATTTCTTTCTCTAAGAGATCTTCCCAACCCGGGGATCAAGCCCATGTCTCCCGCTCACATTTCAGGCAGACAGTTTACCAGGGAAGCCCGACTAATTCCTTGAACCCTCAACTATTTCATCAAAGCTCTTCAAGGGTTGAAGAGTAGAATATGCCTGTGTGTTTCTCTGGCAGGTTCGATGCTGGAGCTATCCACATTATATGCAAGACAAATGACTGCTTTTTGACATCATACTCCAATTTCAGGTGCACAAAAACACGTCTCCCTCAGTTTCCAAGCTGAGTAAATTATTCCTAAGACACAATGTACTTTTCCGTGAATGTTGACTTTTGTATCTGTTTTTACCCTGATGAGGGTAAAACTGTACTTTCAGAGGACCTCCCAACAAGAAAGAGCAAGCTATGTGTTTCCCTTAGAAGACATAAATACTTGATGAAACTGGCTGTCATTAAGAAGGGAAAAATGTACCAAAGTGTTTTTCCATCAGGTTGGAGACTGCAAGTATTCCAGATTCACTTGTGAAAATGCTGCTTTCTCTTCAGGTGCCGAGTTCTAGGTTCAGAAAAATGTTTCTGCACAGTTGTGGAAATGTGCAAAGGCACTCCAAGATCACACCAGACCTTTCATTCCCTTAGAAAAGTGTTCAGGGAAGAGTTTCTGTGAGTGCTTCTGCCCTACCTGTTGTTACCCTGAGAGGGTGAAATAACACTGTCAGATGACTTTGTAGCATTAATAAGTCAGTGCCTGGGCTTTGAAAAGACACATATACTTCAGCAATGCTGTGGCCATAAGGAAGAGGAGAATAAATCCGTGTGCATTTCTTTCAGGCTTAAGATGGCAACCATCCTGCAGTCACACAAAGACATACTGCCTCTGCCATTAGGCTGGAAATCCCATGGGAACAGAAACAAATGTCCCTGTAGTTCGAAAGCTGTATAAGAGAGCCCAAGGACAGATGACACCATTTCATGGAGTAAAGCGTTCAGAGGGGAGTGTTCTGAGAGTTCAGTGGAGAGTGTTCTGTGAGTGTTGACTCTCATACCTGTTGTAAACCTAATTCAGTGAAGCTGGACTGGGTGATGACTTTCCAGTAAGAAGTGTCTAGCAGCATGTTTCTTTCAGAAACTTCAAATAAAGGACCAAAGCTGTTGTCATAATGCACAGAAAAATGACCCAGTGTGTTTTTGTGGCTGGTTTGAGGCTGCAAGTATCCTGCTTTCACAGGAGTAATATACTGATTTTGCCATATTGCCTGGAATTCCAGCTTCAAAGTAACCCATTTCCCTGCACATTTAGAGCTGTGTAAAGGCTCTTGTAGTGGACAGACACCTGTACCATTTGAGGAGCAAAGATTTCAGTGGAAAGTACTCTGTGAATGTGTATTGCCAAGCCTGCTTTTACCCTGATTAGGTGAAAGGTAGTCAGGTGACCTTTTAGCAAGAAGCAACAAGCAGACTGATTCAAGAGAAGTGAAGTTGTTCAGTTGTGTACAACTCTCTGAGATCCCATTGACTGTAGCCTGCCAGACTCCTCTATCCATAAATTTTTTCAGGCAAGAGTATTGGATTGGATTGCTGCTTACTTCTCCAGGGGATCTTGTCGACCCAGGATCAAACTCAGGTCTCCTGCCCACATTACAGACAAATGTTTTACCTTCTGAGCCACCAGGAAAGCCTGCCTGATTCCTTGAACCCTCAACTACTTCACCAAAGCTTTTCTATGGTTAAAGAATAGAATGAGCCTGTGTTTTGCTGGCAGGTTGAATGCTGCACCTATCCAAGTTTCACAGGACAAATGGCTGCTTTTTGACATCTTACTCCAATTCCAGGTGCACAAAAAATGTCTCTCTCAGTTTCAAAGCTGTGTAAATTCATTTCTAGGGCACAAAGTATTTATCCATGAATATTGACTCCTGTATTTGTTTTTACCCCGACGAGAGTAAAACAGTATTGTCAGAGGACCTCCCAGCAAGAAAGGGCAAGCTGCATGTTTCTCTCAGCAAACAGAAATACTTAATGAAACTGGCTGTCATAAAGAAGGGAAACATGCACCAGTGTGTTTTTTCCATCAGATTGGAGACTGTAAGTATTCCAGATTCTTCGTTTGGTGAAAACGCTGCTTTCTCTTCAGGCATCAAGTTCTAGGTTCATAAAAATGTTTCCCCACAGGTGTGGAAATGTGCAAAGACACTCCTAGATCATACTGGACCATTCATTCCCTTAGAAAGCACTCAGAGAGGAGTATTTTGTGAGTGCTTCTGCCCTACCTGTTGTTACCCTGAGTGGATAAAATTACACTGTCAGATGACTTTGTAGCATTAATAAGTCAGTGCCTGGGCTTTGAGAAGACATATATACTTCAGCAATGCTGTGGCCATAAGGAAGAGGAGAATGAATCCGTGTGCATTTATTTTAGGCTTAAGATGGCAGCCATCCTGCAGTCACACAAAGACATGCTGCCTCTGCCATTAGGCTGGAAATCCCATGCGAACAGAAACAAATGTCCCTATAGTTATAAAGCTGTATAAGAGAGCCCAAGGACAGATGACGCCATTCCATGAGTAAAGCATTCAGTGGGGAGTGTTCTGAGAGTCCAGCAGGGAGTGTTCTGTGAGTGTTGACTCCCATACCTGTTGCTAATTCAGTGAAACTGAATTGGGTGATGACTTCCCAGTAAGAAGTGGCCAGCAATATGTTCATTTCAGAAAACTCAAATAATGGACAAAAGCTGTTGTCATAACAGATAGAAATATTACCCAGTGTGTTTTTGTGGCTGGTTTGAAGCTGCAGCTATCCAGCTTTCACAGGAGGAGTATACTGGTTTTGCCATAATGCCTTTATATCCACCCTCAAGATAACACATTTCTCTGCACATTTAGAGCTGTGTTAAGACACTCCTAGTGTACAACACTGTACTGTTTGCTGAACAAAGATATCAATGGAGAGTGCTTTGTGAAAGTGGATGACGAAGTCTATTTTTAATCCTGATTAGGTCAAGCATACTGTCAGATGACCTCACAGCAAGAAGTGACAAGCAGCCTGATTCATAAGTAGTGAAGTGCTTAGTCATGTGTGACTATTTGGGATCTGATGGACTGTAGCCTACCAGTCCTCCATCTATGGAATTTTCCAGGCAAGAATACTGGACTGGGTTGCCATCTCCTTCTCCAGGGGATCTTTCTGACCAAGGGATTGAACCCAGGTCTCTCACACTGCAGGCAGACGCTTTGCCTTCTGAGCTACCAGGGAAGCCCGCCTGACTCATTGAAAACTCAACTCCTTAACCATGACAAATATTTGGGGAAACTAAGTAAACAGTTGACAGACTTTATTTTCTTATATGTGTCTTGCAAATCACTCACAGGTTAGACTAAGGTAGTTGCTAAGTTGAGTAAAGAAAAAGAAACCAAAGTTCTTTCCATCTCACTTGCATTCTATACCCACCTAGCTTTCCATGGCAAAATGTATAGCTTTAGTGATGTGCTTGGATTCAGAGAGTCACACACAGCGTATTTCTGAATGTTGTGGAGAGCTGAACAGGACACACTGGATCCTTCTTTGTGAACACTGGTTTGAGCAGAATTTTGGGACTACTTAGTACTATACCTCTGTTACCTTGGATAGGTGGCAATGGAATCTGAGATGAACTCCTAACAAGGAGTTAAAAGGAGGCTGTTTCTTAGGAAAAAAAAACAAAACAAAACAAAACTCAAGTGTCAGACTAAGAAAACCAGTGAACTGAATAAATCTAAAGAAACCAAAGTATTTTTTGCCTGTTAGTCTGCAACTAACTAGCTTTCAGAGGTAGATGGCACAACTTTAGTGATGAGGCTCGGATTCCAAGATTCACTCACAACATGACTCTGAGCAGTGCAGAAACTTAAACAGCACATGATAGATCTTTCCTTGGGAACACTGGTTTGAGTAGAATTCTGGGAATATTTCATGCTATATCTTTAAGTAATCTGGTTAGGTGAAAGTGTACTAAGATGTTCTCTTAACAAGGAGTTCCAAGTGGTGTGTTTCTTTCAGAAAACTCAAAGAACAGATGAAAGAATTTGTTGAACTGAATACAATAAAAGCAACCAATGAGTTTTACAACATTCACACATAAAAAGTTTCTGATGAATGTAAAGACACAAACAGAGCACACTGGCTCCTTCATTGTGAATATAGGTTTGAGCACAAAGTTCTGTGAGTAGCTAGTATTATATATACTAAGAACTAACCTGGTTAGGGGAAATATGCAGTCAGAGATGACCTCCTTGGATGATTATTTCCAAGCCAAGCAGCCCTTTCCTTTTGGAACACTCAAGGGTTAGCCTAAGGAAGTTGTGGAACTGAATAAAAGAAAAGCAATCAAAGTGGTTTTCAACAAACTTTCAGCCTATTACTAACAGGCTTTCTGAGGCAGAAAATACAGCTTTAGGCAAAGAGGAACATCATGCAAGGCTCACTCACAGAAAGCTCCTGATGAATGAAATATATAGACAAAGCACACTGCTTCCTTCAGGAGAATACTGGTTTGACCAGAGGGTTCTGTGACTAGTGAGCAAACCAGGTAGCTGAAAGGTCACTCTAAAGTGAGCTCCTAACAAGGAGTTCCAGGCAGGCTGATTCTGACCTACAACTCAAGTGTTAGACTGAGGAAGCTATTGACCTAATAAAATTAAAGAAACCAAAGTATTAATTGCCTGTCAGTCTGCACCTAACTAGCTTTCAGAGATAGATGGTACTACTTTTTGATGAGGCTTTGATTCCAAGATCCACTCTGAGCAGCATAGAACTGAAAAAGGAAACAATGGATCCTTCTTTAGAAACACTGGTTTGAGCAGAGTTGGGGACTGGTACATGCTAGAAGTAACAAAATTACAGGTTAGGTGAAATTATACTCTGAGATGTCCTCCTAACAAAGAGTTTCGTGCAGTTTTTTCCTACATATAATTCAAGGGTTAGATGAAGGAATTTGTTGAAATGAATACGATGAAAGCAACCAACAAATTTTCCAACATTCACACAGAGTGTTCCTGATGAATGCAAAGACAAACACAACACACGTTCCTTCATTGTGAATACAGGTTTGAGAACATAGTTCTGTGAGTAGCTAGTATTATATTCATAACTAACCTGGTTAGGGAAAAATGCAATTAGAGAGGACCTCCTAACAAATTATTCCAAGCAGCATGTTTCTTTAGGAAAACACAATGGTTTGTCTAAGAAAATTGTTGAAAGTAATACAACAAAAGCAACCAAAGTGTTTTCCAACTAACTTTAATTCTATGATAATCAAGAGGCAAACAAACAAACAAAAAACCACAGCTTTATCGTAGAGCCTCTGATTTCATTGTTCACACACAGAATGTTCCTAATGAATGAATGCAAAGACAGAAATAACTTCCGGTTCTTTCAGTGAGAGTACTGATTTGACCAGAGAGTTATGTGGCTAGTTAGTAGTATACTTATAATTAACCTGTCAGTGAAAATATACTCTGAGAGGACATCTAACAATTATTTCCAAGCTCATTCCTTTCATAACAGTCAAGGGTTAGACTAAGGAAGTGGTTGAACCGAATAGAACAAAATAACCTGTATTCTTCAAATAATCAGTCTACAACTAACTAGCTTTCAGAAGCAGATAATACAGCTTTAACCAAGAGTTTCAAATTCCAAGATTCAAACACAGCTTGTTTCTGAACAGTGTAGAGACTAAAACAGGATACAATGGATCCTTCTTTGTGAACACTGTTTTGATTAGAGAGTTGTGTGAATAGTTAGTACTCTAAACTGAGATTTAAATTGAAGAAAGTAGGGAAAACCATGAGACCATTCAGGTATGACCTAAATCAAATCCGTTATGGTTATACAGTGGAAGTAAAGAATAGATTTAAGGGCCTAGATCTGATAGACAGAGTGCCTGATGAACTATGGAATGAGGTCCGTGACATTGTACAGGAGACAGGGATCAAGACCATCCCCATGGAAAATAAATGCAAAAAAAAAGCAAAATCGCTGTCTGAGGAGGCTTTACAAATAGCTGTGAAAAGAAGACAAGTGAAAAGCAAAGGAGACAAGAAAAGACATAAGCATCTGAATGCAGAGTTCCAAAGAATAGCAAGAAGAGATAAGAAAGCCTTCTTCAGCAATCAATGCAAAGGAATAGAGGAAAACAACAGAATGGGAAAGACTAGAGATCTCTTCAAGAAAATTAGAGCAACCAAGGGAACATTTCATGCAAAGATGGGCTTGATAAAGGACAGAAATGGGATGGACCTAACAGAAGCAGAAGATATTAAGAAAAGGTAGCAAGAATACACAGAAGATTTGTACAAAAAGATCTTCACGACCAAAATAATCACGATGGTGTGATCATTCATCTAGAGCCAGACATCCTGGAATGTGAAGTCAAGTGGGCCCTAGAAAGCATCACTATGAACAAAGCTAGTGGAGGTGATGGAATTTTGTTGAGCTATCGCAAATCCTGAAAAATGATGCTGTGAAAGTGCTGTACTCAGTATGCCAGAAAATTTGGAAAACTCAGCAGTGGCCATAGGACTGGAAAAGTTCAGTTTTCATTCCAGTTCCAAAGAATGGCAGTACCAAAGAATGCTCAAACTACTGCACAATTTCACTCATCTCACATGCTAGTAAAGTAATGCTTTAAATTCTCCAAGCCAAGCTTCAACAATATGTGAACCATGAACTTCCTGATGTTCAAGCTGGTTTTAGAAAAGGCAGAGGAACCAGAGATCAAATTGCCAACATCCACTGGATCATCAAAAAAGCGAGAGAGTTGCAGAAAAACATTTCTGCTTTGCTGACTATGCCAAAGCCTTTGACTGTGTGGATCACAATAAACTGTGGAAAATTCTGAAAGAGATGGGAATATCAAATCACCTGACCTAATCTGTATGCAGGTCAGGAAGAAACAGTTAGAACTGGACATGGAACAACAGATGGGTTCCAAATGGGAAAAGGAGTGTGTCAAGTCTTTATATTGTCACCCTGCTTATTTAACTTATATGCAGAGTACATCATGAGAAACGCTGGACTGGAAGAAACACAAACTGGAATCAAGATTGCCGGGAGAAATATCAATAACCTCAGATATGCAGATGACACCACCCTTATGGCAGAAAGTGAAGAGGAACTATAAAGCCTCTTGATGAAAGTGAAAGTAGAGAGTGAAAAAGTTGGCTTAAAGCTCAACATTGAGAAAATGAAGATCATGGCATCTGGTCCCATCACTTCAGGAACAGTGGAAACAGTGTCAGACTTTATTTAGGGGAGGCTCCAAAATCACTGCAGATGGTGATTGCAGCCATGAAATTAAAAGACGCTTACTCCTTGGAAGAAAAGTTATGACCAACCTAGTAGCATATTCAAAAGCAGAGACATTAACTTTCAGACTAAGGTCCGTCTAGTCATGGCTATGGTTTTTCCCGTGGTCATGTATGGATGTGAGAGTTGGACTGTGAAGAAGGCTGAGTACTGAAGAATTGATGCTTTTGAACTGTGTTGTTGGAGAAGACTCTTGAAAGTCCTTTGGACTGCAAGGAGATCCAACCAGTCCATTCTGAAGATCAGCCCTGGGATTTCTTTGGAAGGAATGATGCTAAAGCTGAAACTCCAGTACTTTGGCAATCTCATGCAAAGAGTTGACTCACTGGAAAATACTCTAATGCTGGGAGGGATTGGGGTCAGGAGGAGAAGGGACCGACCGAGGATGAGATGGCTGGATGGCATCACTGACTCGATGGACTTGAGTCTGAGTAAACTCTGGGAGTTGATGGACAGGGAGGCCTGGCGTGTTGCAATTCATGGGATCGCAAAGAGTTGGACATGACTGAGCGATTGAACTGAAATGAACTGAACTGAACCTGGTTTGGTGAAAATGTACTTTGAGATGACCACCTAAGAAGGTTCCAGGAAAACTTTTTCTTTCAAAAACTCAAGAGTTAGACTAAGGAAGTTATGAAACTGAATTAAACAACAACAACCAAAGCATTTTTCAGGGAACTTTCAATCTACAACTAACTAGCTTTCAGAGGCACTAAATGCAGCTTTTCCAAGAGTCTCAGATTTCAACATTCTCACTCAGAATGTTTCTTTGCAGTTTAGAGACTCAATCAGGACAAACTGGGTCCTTCTTTGTGAATAGGGCTTTGAGCAGAGCTTCTGTGACTAGTTAGTACTCTAGCTATAATTAACTTTGGCTAGGTAAAATGGACTCTGAGTTGATCTCCTAACAAGGAGTTCCAGCAGTTTGTTTCATTTATAAAAATCACTTGTTAGGTTAAAGAAAGTGTTGCACTGAATAGTAGAAAAGCAACCAAAGAGTTTTCAAGTCACTTCCAGTATGAAACTAATGAGCTTTCAGAGACAGAAAATAGAGCTTTTGCCAACAGACTCTGATTTCCAGGTTCACACACAGTTTAAGCAATGTAGAAACACACACAGATCACATTGAG
The DNA here is from genome assembly GCA_917880005.1 of Nanger dama. Classification (NCBI taxonomy): domain Eukaryota; kingdom Metazoa; phylum Chordata; class Mammalia; order Artiodactyla; family Bovidae; genus Nanger; species Nanger dama. The sequence continues at coordinate 128,325 of CAKJTW010000033.1, forward strand.
TAGTGTGAGCAGTTATAGCCATTGAGAGCAGAAACCCTAGCTTGCACCTTGCTGTGGCTGTAGCCTTTCCATGTCCAGTCATGCCTTCCACCAATGCAGTGAGTGAGTGAATGAAAGTCCTTCAGTTGTACTTGACTCTTTGCAACCTCATGGACTATACAGTCCATGGAATTATCCATGCCAGAATACTGGAGTGGGTAGCCTTTCCCTTCTCCAAGGAATCAAACACAGATCTCCTGCATTACAGGCAGATTCTTTACCAGCTGAGCCACAAGAGAAGCCCCCACCAAAGCAGTGGCTACCAGCATACCCAGGGAAAGATGAAAACTATATACACTTCAGAACCATATCTTAGCAAAGCTACAGAGACATAAAGATGACATACGGATGCTCCCACACAAGCACAGGTCTTCATGGCTGGGAGAGGTAATTTTTTACCTAATTTCATAAAGTTAAGTAAAAAGACAGAAGAATTTTCTTCAAACAAAAGAATAAAAAAGAAAAATAGCAAACAAACAAATAAAACCTTGAAAAACCAACAAATGAAACAAAAGTCCAAAACAGTATTAAGAATACTAACTGAATTAGGGGAAATGTAGATAAATACAAGGAGATTTTAATAAGAAATTAGAGAACAAAAAAGAACCAGTAACAACTGAAGAATACAGTACCTGAAATTGAAAATACAGTAGACTGGGACTTCCCTGGCAGTCCAATATTTAAGATTTTGCCCCTCCACTGCAAGGGGTATGGGTTCAATCTTTGACCTGGGAACTAAGTCTCTGCATTCTGCACAGTGTGGCCAAGAAAAGAAGAAGAAAGAAAGATCTTTTTTTTTTTTTTTAATACAATAAAGAAAGTCAACAAGACGGTGGAGTAGAAGAATGTGGAATACATCTCTCTCCATGGATGCACCAAGAATACCTCTTCAGAGGCAGAAGTTGTCACAGAGCACCAGCGGAGTACTGGCAAGTCTCCCTGACCACTGGAAAGGAATATATAGATCCATGCACAACTTGATAGGAAGAAGGAAGAAGGAATAAGGGAGAAGGAAGGGCAGAGTGAGTGGGATTGGACCTGTACCTAGGGGTGGTGCAGGTATCACCTGGAAGCTGAAACAGAGGAGAGATCCTCACATCTGGACCAATTGGATGGGAGAGAAGGGAAGCATTTGAAGCTGTCAGGGAGTGACACAACTGATCTGTGACAGTCTGAGTGTTCTGAGAACCACATAGATGCTCCATGCTGTGGCCCTACTTACAATAGACAGGGACCAGAGTCAACTGGTAGGCATGGTGACTGGGAGATGGAGCATGTGGATTGGAAAGAAATCTCAGGGTGAAGACTGCTGTTGATGTGGGATGAGGGCACGAGGGGATGGTAGGGTGGAAATTTTCAGTGGGGAATGCATTTTGAGGAAAGCCAGGTGGTCATGGAGACAGAGTGCTGCTGTTAGGTCGCAATGAGGAATGAAACCACCATTATAGCCTCTCCTTCCCCACATGCCAGTTATGAGCAGCTGATCAATGGAGGAAGACCCCAGTAAGGGTAGACTTTTAAGTGCCTGATGTGTCAAGCAACAGAGAAAGACCAGCAATGGAGACCCTTGAGTGCCAGCTGCAGAGGCTAGAAAAGACTCCTTATAGAGCCATATTTCCTGCACCCATTGCCATTGACTTCCCTGTGTCACTGCTGAAGTCCCCATGATCCAAACAGCCACACCACTTCCATGAAAGGACTTCGCTGGGGCAGACCCAACCCTCCAGGGCAGCCTTGGGTGTAAATTCCTATAGATGACCCACATCCAGACGTGGGAATAAAACAACAATTGAGCTCCAGGGGTGGAACAACTAAGGAAGGGATCCACCAGTTGTACAAGATGCAGATTAAATCCACATGATCAACTAAGTAGACTCTGTGTCTATGGAATATATAAAAGGACAATGAGTGTTCCCACAAAAGATAACACTAGCTCTGGCAGCTGTGGAAGTTGGAAGCAAGTACACACAAAAGTAGAACACGAGTAGAGTCTGAGCTGTCCTCAAAGCAAGTTCACAGACCAGCCTTCCTCGGTACCGGAGGGACTCCTAGGGAGGTGGAAGTAGGCTGTGGCTCACAGTGGGGGAAAGGACACTGACAGCTGAGACCTGAGAAAAACATTTATAACTTTTATGTTTTGATTTGCTTTGCAGTTGGTTCTGGTTTGTTTGTTTGTTTGTTTTTCTATTTTTTTTTTCCTTTTTGTTGTGGTTGCTGTTTACATTATTATCTCTATTTTGGCTTTTGGGAATTATTTTTAATCACACATTTTATTTCTTTTATACATTTCTACTTCTAGTTTGGCTTTCTGTAGTTTTTGCTTTTTGTCTGTCTTTTTAGTTTTTATTTATTTTCTTCTTGCAGTTTTCCCTTTTGTTATGTAAAAATCTTTTTATACATGTCTATTTATCTTTGTTTTTCTATTTTTCTCTTTTTTTCCCCCACTGTTTATTTTATTTTCTTTGCTTTATTCCTGAATTGACACTCTAGTTTCTTGTTTTCTGTTTTGTGTTTTACTTATCTTTGTTTTTAATTAATGATAGCATTTTTGGTTTCATTTGCTAGCTGGGTCACTCTCTTGTACTTTATTTTCTTTGGATGCTTTTGGTTTCATATGTGTGGTGTATATTCTTTTCTTTTGTTTCTATTTGTCTGGTTTTGTTTTTATCATTTGTGGGTTTCATTTTGCTTCTTGCTTTTGCTTGTTTGTTTTAATCCCCTTTTATTACCATAATAAACTGCTTGTGGGACCTTGCTTTCCTGATCAGAAGTTGGGCCTGAGCCCAACTTGTTGAGTCCAGGACTCTAGACCATCAGAGAATTCCTGACCCTTGGGAGTATTAATCAGTCAGAACTCCCACAGAGGTTTCCACTCAAATTCAGCATCCATTACCACTCAAGTGCCTGCAGAATCCAGTGCTGGATGCTTCACCAAAACAACAAACAAGATAGGAATATAAACCAACTGATCACAAATAGGCTGCAAGACACCCCAAAACACACCACATCACATGATCTTTCCCATTGGAGGAAAAATCTCACCTCCTCCCACCAGAATATGGGCACAGGTCCCTTCCAACACAAAGTTAATAGAAGTCACTGGACCAACCTTACCTACTGGGGGCAGAGACCAAAAGCAAGAAGAACTGTGACCCTATAGCCTGAGGAATGGAGACCACAAACACAGTAAATTAAACAAAATGAACAAACAGAGAAATATTGTGCAGATGAAGGAACAAGGTAAAAACCCACAAGACCAAATGAATAAAGAGGAAACAGGCAAACTACTCTGAAAAATAATTTAAAGTAATGATAGTAAAGATCATCCAAAATCTCAAAAATAGAATGGAAAAATGCAAGAATCATTTAGCACCTTTAACAAGAATCTAGAAGAAATAAAGAGCAAATAAAGAGCAAATCAGTGATGAACAACAAAATAACTGAAATTAAAAATTTTTCTATAAAAGATCAAAAGCCAAATAACTGAGACAGAATTGTGGAAATAACTGCTGAAGAGCAGAATATAGAATGAGAATGTAAAGAATTAAGGATAGTCTCAGAGAGCTCTGGGACAATATTAAACACCAACATTCAAATTACAGAGGTCCCAGAGAAAGAAAAGAAAAAGAAAGGAAAAAAACTACAAGATTACTCTACTCAGCAAGGACCTCATTCAAAATAAATAGAGAAATCAAAAGCTTTACAGACAAGCAAAAATTAGAATTCAGTACCACCAAACCAGCTTTACAAGAAATATTGAAGGGACTTCTCTCTGCATGAAACACAAAGGAAGAAAAAGCCTACAAAAAATAAAATAAAAACAATTAAGAAAATGACAATAAGTACATGCACGGTGTGCTCAGTCCTGTCTGACTCTTTGTGATCCCATGGAGATTCATCTACCCATTAAATTTTCCAGGCAATAATGCTGGAGTGGGTTGCCATTTTCTTCCTCAGAGGTCTTCCTGGCCCAGGGATTGAATCCATTTCTCTTGAATTTCCTGCATTGGCAAATGGATTCTTTACTACTAGGGCCATCTGGGGAGCCCACTAATAGGTGCATATATATCAAAAATAGCTTTAAATATAAATGGATTAAACACCCCCATAAAAACTGACACAGACAGACTGAATGGATACAAAAATAAGGGCAATTGGATTCTGGAGCAGTAGGTCTACATTTGTTTTAAAGAGGCTTGTATGTTCTGAGACTGACTGATAAATGGCAATGCTGCAAAACTTTGTTGTTATAAAGCTGAATTTTAAACTACAGCACAAAAAAATCTATGAATAAATATATGTATAAAAAGCAAGATAAAAGGAATAGTGAAAATTAACTTCACTGAAAAGCATTACCTAAGTTATTTAATAAATTACCAAATTTCATATAAAATTCCATAGTATTTTTTGCTATTGTTGTTCAGTCACTAAGTAATGTCTGACTCTGTGACCTATGGACTGCAGCATACCAGTCTTCCCTGTCCTTCACTATCTCTCGTAGTTTGCTCAAATTCATGTCCATTGAGTTGATGATGCTTTCTAACAATCTCATCTACTGCTGCCCCCTTCTCCTGTTACCTTCAGTTATTCCCAACATCAGAATCTTTTCCAGGGAGTCAACTCTTTGCATCAGGTTGCCAAAGTACTGGAGATTGAGTTTCAGCATCACTCCTTGTGGTGAATATTCAAGGATGATTTCCTTTAGGATTGACTAGTTTGACCTCCTCACAGTTCAAAGGACTCTCAAGAGTCTTCTCCAGTACTACAACAGAAAAACATCAATTGTTTGGCACTCAGCCTTCTTTATGGTCTAATTCTCACATCCATACATGACAATTGGAAAAACCATAGCTTTGACTATATGTATATTTGTCAGTAAAGGGATATTTCTTCTTTTTAACACACTGTCTGGGATTGTCATAGCTTTACTTCCAAAGAGCAAATGTCTTTTCATTTCATAACTGCAGTAACCATCTGCAGTGATTTTGGAGTCCAAGAAAATAAATTTTGTCACTGTTTCCACTTTCCCCCATCTATTTGCCATGAAGTGATGTTATTGTTTGCTGTGATCTTATTTTTTTGAATGTTCATTTTTAAGCCAGCCTTTTCTCTCTTATCTTTCACCCTCATCAAGAATTCTTCTTCACTTTCTGAATTGGAGTGGTATCATCTGCTTATCTGGGTTGTTGGTATTTCTCCTGACAATTTTGATTCCAGCTTGTGATTCATCCAGCCAGGCATTTCACACGAGGTACTTGGCATAGAAATTAAATAAGTATGGTGACAATAATACAACCTCGTCATACTCCATTCCCAATACTGAACCAGACTGCTGTTCCATGTTCAGTTCTAACTGTTGCTTCCCGACCTGTATACAGGTTTCTTGGGAGACAGATAAGGTGCTCTGGTTCTCCCATTTCTTCAAGAATTTTCCACAGTATGTTGTGATTGAAACAGTCAAATGTTCTAGCATAGTCAATGAAGCAGAAATACATGTTTATCTGGAATTCCCTTGCTTTTTCTATGATCTAACGAATGTTGGCAATTTGATCTCTGGTTCCTTTGTCTTTTCTAAACTCTGTTCTGTGCATCTGGTAGTTTTTGGTTCATGTACTGCCTAACTTGAAGGATTTTGAGCATTACCTTGCTAGCATTGAAATGAGTGCAGTTGTACAGCAGTTTTAATATTCTTTGGCATGGCACTTCTTTGGGATTGGAATGAAAACTGATCTTTTCCAGTCCTGTGCCCACTGCTAAGTTTTCCAAACTTGCCTACAGTAGCAAGTGCAGCAGTTTAACAGTATCTTCTTTTAAGATTTGAAATATCTCAGCTGGAATTCCATCATTTCCACTGGCTTTGTTCATAGTAATTCTTCTTAAGATCCCCTTGACTTCACATTTCAGGATGTCTGGCTCTAGGTGAATGACTACATCATCATGGTTATCCAGGTCATTAACTTTTTTATATAGTTTTTCTGCATATTCTTATACATCTGCTTAATGCCTTCTGCTTCTGTGAGGACCATACTATTTCTGTCCTTTATTGTGCCCATCTTTCCATGTTATATTCCCTTGGTATCTCCAATTCCTTGAAGAGATATCCAGTCTTTCCCATTCTATTGTTTTCCTCTATTTCTTTGTATTGTTCACTTGCGAAGACCTTCTAATCACTTTTGCTATTCTCTGGAATTCCTCTCTTCTTTAATCAGTTATTTGTACAGCCTCCTTGTGGAAGTGGAAGTCATTCAGTTGTGTCAGACTTTTTGTGACCCCATGGACTATACAGTCCATGGAATTCTCTAGGCCAGAATACTGGAGTGGGTAGCCTTTTCCTTCTCGAGGGGATCTTCCTAACCCAGGTCTTCATTGCAGACAAATTTTTTTACCAGCTGAGCCACAAGAGAAGCCTCCTTAGACAACACTTTTGCCTTTACAAGAAGCATTTCCTTTTCTTGGGGATGAATTTGGTCACCGCTTCCTGTGGTGTTACCAACAATGTTACAAACCTCTATACACCGTTCTTCATGCACTCTGTTTACCAGATCTAATCCCTTGAATCTATTGATCACTTCCACTGTATAATCCTAAGGGATTTGATTTAGGTCATACCTGAGTGGTCTAGTGGCTTTCACTTCTTTCTTCAATTTAAGCCTGAGTTTTGCAATAAGGAGCTCATGATCTGAGCCACAGTCAGCTCCAGGTCTTGTTTTTGCAGACTGTATAGAGTTTCTCCATCTTTGGCTGCAAAGAATACAATCAATGTGACTTAAGTATTGTCCATCTGGTGATGTCCATGTATGGAGTTCTCTCTTGTTTTGTTAGAAGAGAGTGTTTGTTATGACCAGAATGTTTCTTGATGAAACTCTGTTAGCGTTTGCCCTATTTTATTTTGTACTACAAGGACAAAGTTACCTGTTACTCTAGGTGTCTCTTGACTTCCTACTTTTGCATTCCAATCCCTATGATATTTTTTTTGGTGTTAGTTCAAGAAGATATTCTAGATCTTCTTAGAACCGTTCAACTTCAGCATCAGTAGTTGGGGCACAGACTTACTGGGATGTTGAATCATTTATCTTGCATATGAACTGAGATCATTCTGTCATTTATGAGACCATACACAAATGCTGCATTTCAGACTCTTTTGTTGACTATGAGGGCTATTCCACTTCTAAAGGATTCTTGCCCACAGTAGTAGATATAATGATCATTTGAATTAAATTCACCCATTTCCATCCATTTTAGTTCACTCATTCCTAAGATGTTGATGTTCACTCTTGTCATGTTCTACTTGACCATGTCCAATATACCTTGATTCATGGACTCAACATTTCAGGTTCCTAGGCAAAGATGTTCTTTATAGCATCAGACTTTTACCACCAGATACATCCACACAGAATATTGCTTCCACTTTGGCAAAGTCTCTTAATTCTTTATGGAGCTATTAATAATTGCCCTCTGCTCTTCCCCACTAACATATAGGACTCCTTTAGGCCTGGGGGGGTAGGGGCTCATCTTCTGGTGTAATATATTTTGCCTTTTACACTGTTCATGGGGGCTTTGTGGAAAGAATACTGGAGTGGGTTGCCATTCCTTCCTCTAGTGGACCAGGTTTCCCAAGTGATGCTAGTGGTAAAAATTCACCTGCCATTGTAGAAAATGTAAGACATACAAATTTGATTCCTGAGTTGGGAAGATACCCCTGGAGGAGGGCACAGCAACCTACTTTAGTTCTTTACTGGAGAAACCCTTGGACAGAGGAGGCTGGTGGGCAACAGTAGTTATGGTCACAAAGAGTTAGACATGACTGAAACTACTTAGCACAGCATTTCTAGTGGATTGTTTTATCAGAAGTCTCCACTATGACCCACCAGTCTTGGGTGATCCTGCATTGCATGACTTATAATTTCACTGAGTTATGCAAATTCATTTGCCCTGACAAGGCTATGATCAACGAAGGTGATATTTTTAATCACAGTCAATAGAAATATATTTTTACAGATCTTGCTTTGTCAAATACAGTCTTGTAGTGGTTCCATATCACTAAAGCTTATGATTTTTCTCAAGTAGTATTTTCATCTACAGCTTTGTGGGTCAATATGCATTTCAAAACACTCAGCAGGATTAAAAAAAAAAATAACTTACATCAATTCAGAGGGATAGTAAAACTTTTTTGGTAATATAATGGTCTATAAAATGAGATGGCAACTGAAAAATTCAGCTATTTCTACTTGCTTAATCTTGTTTCTTAAATTAGTTGTTAAGCATTCTATTGAACTGGTAAGAAATCAGATTAGTAGAAAGAAATGTACACATGTGCATATTTTAAAAACATTCATTTTCAAATTCTACAGTATATACTGTATGGTAAATATAGATCATCCTTAAACCAAATTAAATTTAAGCAGTAAAGTTAAGTAAAGTCACTCAGTCATGTCCGACTCTTTGGGACCCCATGGATTGCAGCACGCCAGGCTTCCCTGTCCATCATCTACTTGAGCTTACTCAAACTCATGTCCATCGAGTCAGTGGTGCCATTCAACCATCTCATCCTCTGTTGTCCCTTCTCCTCCCACCTTCGATCTTTCCCATCATCAGGGTATTTTCCAGTGAGTCAGTTCTTTACATCAGATGGCCAAAGTATTGGAGTTTCAGCTTCAGCATCATTCCTTCCAATGAATGTTCAGGGCTGATTTCCTTTAGGATTGACTGATTGGATCTCTTTGCAGTTCCAAGGGACTCTCAAGAGTCTTCTCCAACAACACAGTTCAAAAGCAGTAAAAGGAAGAGCCAAAACAGAGGTGAATGACTGCTTTCTGGTGAAGATCCCCAACTCCAACTAATGGAGGGTTCAGTCTTTTCCATGGTGGACACGATTGCCTTTTGAGGAAATTATCTGGAACCAAATAAGAAATACGTGTTTAAGAAAGGCTTTTAGGGAAATTTGTCACATGAAACAATGTGTTGAATTATGGCAATAGTGCTGCATATACCTGTGGGTCACATTAAATTCTAAAATGACACCTAAAATGAAGAAATATAGAATAAATTCCAATTGAGTATGTTTTCTATCTTAGGGTGTCCTCAGGCATTGGTTTTGAGAACAAATTTGGCAGGAAACAGTGGTAAGTGTGGGGAGCAGGAAAAGAAATTTCATTATATCACCTCGAAGGAATAGCTGAAGCTCTATAACAGATAATAGAACTGTCCCAAAGAATGACATCTTGGAGTTTGGTGCATGTTTCCAGGGTTGAACTGAGTGATGAAGTCTTATGTCAGGATTCTGCATATACTGCCTATTTGTCTCGTTTGATGCTTTGACCTTTGAGACTCTTTAAGGAGAGACAATATTGCTTTAGAAACAAATTGTTTTTATTCATGTTAGGAGCCCAAGTCATGTCTCTTGCTTTTTCTGATGGGCATCACTAGAAGTGGGAAGAAATATAAAGAGAAAGAGAGAAAGGAAGAATTTTATCTAGAAGTGAGACATCAGTACATTTTTGGCACCAGAAACACAATGCAAAATACTATAAATGTGATTTATTCAACAGTCATTTTTCAGCATTTCTGACATGGCAATACTTTACTAGACATTTGAGCACTGGGATGATCCAGAGGGATGGTATGGGGAGGGAGGTGGGAGGTGGGCTCAGGATGGGGAACATGTGTACACCTGTGACAGATTCATGTTGATGTATGGCAAATTGATACAAAATTGTAAACTAATTAGCCTCCAATTAAAATAAATAATTTTTTTAAATTAAAAAAAATATGAATTGAAGGTGTTTCTGCCCAAAGCAGACATATTCTAATGGGGGATATGGACAGATAAGGCAAATGTGGCAACAAAGTATCCTTTCTATGATTAATTTGCTGGAGACATCTGGAAGGGGATATGTACCTAACCCACATCAGGGACAAGGGGAGAGGATAGTTTCATTATCAGATAAATATACTTGGGATTTCTTCCACTGAGTTGTAACAAGTAAGTATATCAATGTTATTTAAAGATGAGTTAGTATTAAGCCTTGACAGTCCAACTAGGGGATTTCATTTGATAAAAATGTGAGGTCATTTAAGTTTTTAAGCTGAAAGTGAAAATATGATCAGTTCAGTCATATCAGTTACTGAGTTAAGTCCAACTCTGTGACCCTGTGGACTGCAGCATTCCCGGCTGCCCTGTCAATCACCACCTCCCAGAGTTTACTCAAATTCATGCCCATCAAGTTGGTGATGTCATCCGACGTTCTCACCCTCTCTCATGCCATTCTCCTCCTGCCTTCAATATTTCCGAGCATCAGGGTCTTTTCCAGTGACTCAGTTCTTCACATCAGGTGGCCAAAGTCTTAGAGTTTCAGCTTGAGCATCATCCTTCCAGTGAATATTCAGAGTTCATTTCCTTTAGGATTGACTGGTTTGATCTCCTTGCAGTCCAAGGGGCTCTCAATAGACTTCTCCAACAACACAGTTCAAAGCATCAATTCTTTGGTGCTCAAATTTCTTTATAGTCCAACTTTCACATCCATAAGTGACTACTGGAAAAACCATAGCTTTGACTAGATGGACTTTTTTTCAGCAAAATAATGTCTATGCTTTATAATATACTGTCTAGGTTGGTCATAACTTTTCTTCCAAGGAACAAGATTCTTTTAATTTCTTGTCTGCAGCCACCATCTGCAGTGATTTTGGTGCCCCAATATATAAAGTCTGTCACTATTTCCATTGTTTCCTCATCTATTTGCCATGAAGTAATGGGGCCTGATCATTATCTTAGTTTCTCCAGTGGTGAGTTTTAAGCCAAGATTATCATTCTCCTCTTTCACTTTCATCAAGTGGCTCTTTAGCTTTTCTTTACTTTCTGCCATAAGGGTAGACAACTGTGTATCTATGGTTACTGATACTTCTCCCAGCAATCTTGATTCCAGCTTGTGTTTCATCCAGCCTGGCATTTCACATGATATACTCTGTATATAAGTTAAATAAGCAGGGTGACAATATATAGCCTTGACACACTCCTTTCCCAATTTGGAAGCAGTCTGTTGTTCCATGTCCAGTTCTAACTGTTTCTTCTTCATTTGCATACAGATTTCTCAGCAGGCAGGTCAGGTGGCCTGGTATTCACTTCTCTTTAAGTATTTTCCACAGTTTGTTGTGATCCACACAGTCAAACGCTTTGCTTTGGAGTAGTCGATAAAGCAGACATAGGTGTTTTTCCGGAACTTTGTTGCTTTTTCCATGATCCACCAGATGCTGGGAATTTGATCTCTGGTTGCTCTGCCTTTTCTAAATCCAGCTTGAACATCTGGAAGTTCATGTCTCATGTACTGTTGAATCCTGCATCGGATAATTTTGAGCATTACTTTACTAGCTTGTGAGATAAGTGCAATTGTGTAGGAGTTTGAGCATTCTTTGACATTCTCTTTCTTTGGGATTGGAATGAAAACTGACATTTTTTCCAGTCCTGTGTCCACTGCTGAGTTTTCCAAATTTGCTGGCATATTTAGTGCAGCACTTTCACAGCATCATCTTTTAGAATTTTAAATGACTCAACTGGAATTCTATGACCTCCACTAGCTTTGTTCTTAATGGTGCTTCCTAAGGCCCTCTTAACTTCATATTTCAGGATATCTGGCTCTAGGTGAGTGATCATACCATCGTGGTTATCTGGGTCACTAAGACCTTTCTTGTATAGTTCGTCTGTGTATTCTTGCCACCTTTTCCTAATATATTCTGCTTCTGTTAGGTCTATGTCCTTTATGTGCCCATCTTTGCATGAAATATTCCCTTGGTATCTTTAATTTTCTTGAAGAGCTCTCTAGTCATTCCTATTTTTTGTTTCCCTCTATTTCTTTGCATTGATCACTCAGGAAAATATGATAGAAATTATTTTAAGTGGTTCTGTCAGTAGGGTAATTAAGCAAAGGGGATTGGAGGTAGGAGGTAAACTGGTAACTTGTTTTGTCAGCAACTTAAGTGTGAGGACATGGTCTACATTTAGGATGGTGGTAACGGGGAGAGCATCCATTGTCAGAATGTAAATCGGGATTCTTAAATTGTCTCAAATGTTTTTTCCTCATGAATGGGCATATGATTAAAACTAGAGGAGAGAAGAAAGCTATGAAGCTGTCAACAAGAATGACAAACTGCTAACTGGTTCAAAGTCTGTGAAACTCTCTTGAGATGAAAGTACAGAATTTGAAAGAAACATGGAAATAGATGTAAACAGAAAAGAAGACAAAAGATGCTTTCTCAATGAAGATAACTAGTGTTAAATTACATGTCCATTTATTTCCTTAATAGTGCTGTGGCTGTGTTTATTTGTTTTAGTGCTATGAAAAGATTCCAAAAGAAAATAAGAATGATTATATTTCCTAAAACCTGGCACTGAATAATGTGACTATGTCCAATAGAAATTTTTCAGTTAAAATAAATCTAAATATACCTCATAATTAACAAATTTTTTTTTAAAAAATATTTACTTGGCTGCACCAAAGCTTAGTTGTGGCATATGAGATCTTCAGTCTTCACTGTACCACGTAGGATCTTTAGTTGCAGAATGCAAAGTCTTAATTGTAACGGTGGGATCTAGCTCCTCAACTAGGGGATCAAATTCAGGTTTCCTGAATTGCAATTTCAGGATCTTAGCCACTGGATCGCCAGGAAAGTCTTCAGTTCAGTTCAGTTCAGTTGCTCAGTCATGTCCAAATCTTTGCTACCTCATGGACTGCAGCATACCAGACTTCCCTGTCCATCATCAACCCCTGGAATTTGCTCAAATTTATGTCCATCAAGTCAGTAATGCCATCCAACCATCTCATCCTGAGAAAAATATGATATAAATTATTTTGTGTTTCTGTCAGTAGGGTAGTTAAGCAAAGGGGTTTGGAGGTATGAAGGTAAGCTGATAACTTACCTTGTTGTCCCCTTCTCCTCCTGCCTTCAATATTTCCCAGCATCAGGGTCTTTTCTAGTGAGTCAGTTCTTCCTATCAAGTGAACTAAGTATTGGAGCTTCAGCTTCAGCATCAGTCCTAGTAGATTATTTTAACACCAAATGATCTTTAGAAGAAAGGTGTGTTATGTGGCACTAAGTATAGTCCTAGTATTAGAATTAAGCCAGCTAATATTTTTCTGTCATGATTAATATAGAGAAACGGAAGAAGAAACTACTTATTGAGTAATTGAGTACTTCTGATATTCCAGACTTTGTACTAGGGCTCTACTGCAACAAAATTTTTCTTGAATTATAGTGTGCATATACCACATTTTATCTTTTTAGTTAGAAAAGTTAATAGAATGTTGTCAGTTTATCCTATGGAGAAGGCAATGGCACCCCACTCCAGTACTCTTGCCTGGAAAATCCCATGGGCAGAGGAGCCTGGAAGGGTGCAATCCATGTGGTTACGAAGAGTCAGACATGACTGACTGACTTCACTTTCACTTTTCACTTTCCTGCATTGGAGAAGGAAATGGCAACCCACTCCAGTGTTCTTGCCTGGAGAATCCCAGGTATGAGGGAGCCTGGTCAGCTGCTATCTTATGGGGTTGCACAGAGTCAGACATGACTGACGTGACTTAGCAGCAGCAGCAGCAGCAGCAGTTTATCCTAACAAATAAGATTGTTGCATGAGCAATTTTGAAAAATAGTTTAAAGTCAAAAAGTAAGTGTTCAGATCAAAATGAAAAATTTTAGGCAATTGATTTGTAATGGCATATTCTTTATTATATGGATTTTTACTTATATGTAGACTAACTTGGGAAAGATTGAGGGGAGGAGAGGATGAGATGTTTGTATGACATTACCAACTCAATGGACATGAGTTTTAGCAAACTTCAGGAGATAGTTAAGGACAGAGAAGCCTGGTGTGCTGTAGGTCATGGAGTCTTCACAAAGAGTTGGACATGACTTTGTAACTGAAAAACAACAAAATATGTGTGTGTGTATATATATGTATGTATGTGTGTGTGTGTGTGTATATATGTATATATACATATATATATATATATATATATATATATATATATATATATATAATCTCCATAATATTCTTAGCTGGGGAAGGAAATGACAACCCACTCTGGTATTCTTCTTTGGAGAATTCCAGAAACAGAGGAGCCTGGCAGGCTACAGTCCATGAAGTCACAAAGAGTCAAACATGGCTGAATGTCTAAATAATATTCTTAGCATTCTTTTCTTGCAAAATTTGAATTTTATTCCCACATTTATCAAAGCTGTTCCATGAAAATATAAGTATTGGTTTGACCAAAGAGTTCGTTTGGATTTTTCCACAAGATGTTACAGGAAAAATACCCAAACAAACTTTTAGCCAGCTGGATACTTCAAAATGTGGGGCAAAAACATCATGCATTTTGTGAAATAATCCTGTTTGTAACACATTTTCTGATAAATATATTTCCAGTATAAAAGACAAAACAAACCTTTCATTTCAAGATCCAAATATTGATTTTTTGTCCAGCATGAGAATCCTTGGAACCTATAGAATGTTTCTCAGAAAGAGTCAAAAAATATTTTTAATAAACCCTAAGTACCAATAACTGATAGAGTGCCTGATGAACTATGGATGGAGGTTCATGACACTGTACAGGAGACAGGGATCAAGATCATCCCCAAGAAAAAGAAATGCAAAAAGCAAAGCGGCTTTCTGAGAGGCCTTACAATTAGCTGTGAAAAGAAGTGAAAAGCAAAGAAGAGAAAAGATATATCCATTTGAATGCAGAATTCCAAAGAATCACAAGGAGAGATAAGAAAGCCTGCCTGAATGAACAATGCAAAGAAACAGAGGAAAATAATATAATGGGAAAGACTAGAGATCTATTCAAGGAAATTAGAGATACCAAGGAACATTTCATGCAAAGATGGGCTCAATAAAGGACAAAAATGGTATGGGCCTAACAAAGGCAGAAAATATTAAGAAGAGGTGGAAAGAGTACACAGAAGAACTGTACAAAAAGATCTTCATGATTGAGATAATCATAATGATTATGATCATAATAATCATAATGATCACTCACCTAGAACCAAACATCTTGGAATGTGAAGTCAAGTGGGCCTTAGGAACCATCACTACAAACAAAGCTAGTGGAGTTGATGGAATTCCAACTGATCTATTTGAAATCATAAAAGATGATGCTGTGAAAGTGCTGCACTCAATATGCCAGCAAATTTGGAAAACTCACCAGTGGCCACAGACTGGAAAAGGTCAGTTTTCATTCCAATCCCTAAGAAAGGCAATGCCAAAGAATGCTCAAACTAGCACACAATTGTGGTCATCTCACACGCTAGTAAAGGAAAGCTCAAAATTCTCCAAGCCATGCTTCAATAGTACATGAATTGAGAACTTCTGGATGTTCAAGCTGGATTTAGAAAAGGTGAGGAACCAACGATCAAATTTCCTACATCTGTTGGATTGTCAAAAAAGCAAGAGAGTTCCAGAAAAAATATCTATTTCTGCTTTATTGATTATGGCAAAGACTTTGACTGTGTGGATTACAATATTCATGCCAATGTATGGCAAAACCAATACAATATTGTAAAGTAATTAGCCTCCAATTAAAATAAATAAATTTATATTATAAATAAATAAATAAATAAATAATTTTAAAAATAAAAAGAAAATTCTGAAAGAGATGGGAATACCAGACCACCTGACTTGCTTCTTGAGAAATCTGTATGCAGGTCAGGAAGCAACAGTTAGAACTGGATATGGAACAGACTGGTTCCAAATAGGAAAAGGAGTATGTCAAGGCTGTATATTGTCACCATGCTTATTTAACTTATATGCAGATTACATCATGAGAAATGCCAGGCTGGATGAAGCACAAGCTGGAATCAAGATTGCCAGGGAAAATTTCAATACCCTCAGATATGTAGCTGTCATTACCCTTATGGCAGACAGCAAATAAGAACTAAAGAGCATCTTGATGAAAGTGAAAGAAAAGAGTGAAAAAATTGGCTTAAACTCAATATTCGGAAAACTAAGATCATGGCATCCAGTCCCATCACTTCATGGCAAATAGATGGGGATACAGTGGAAACAGCGACAGACTTTATTTTGGGGGCAGGTGTTCTGAAATCACTTTGCATGGTGACTGCAGCCATGAAATTAAAAGACCCTTTCTCCTTGGAAGGAAAGTTATGACCAACCTGGACAATATATTAAAATGTAGAGACATAATATTCCCAACAAATGTCTATCTAGTCAAGGCTATGGTTTTTCCAGTAGTTATGCACGGATGTGAGAGTTGGATTATAAGGAAAGCTGAGCGCCAAATAATTGATGCTTTTGAACTGTGGTGTTAGAGAAGAATCTTGAGAGTCCCTTGGACTGCAAGGAGATCCAACCAGTCCATTCTGAAGATCAGCCCTGGGATTTCTATGGAAGGAATAATGCTAAAGCTGAAACTTCAGTACTTTGGCCACTTCATGTGAAGAGTTGACTCACTGAAAAGACTCTGATGCTGGGAGGGATTGAGGGCAGGAGGAGAAGGGGACGACTGAAGATGAGATGGCTAGACCACATCACCAACTCAATGGATATGAATTTGTGTAAACTTCAGGTGTTGGTGATGAACAGGGAGGCCTAGCGTGCTACAGTCCATGGAGTCTCAAAGAGTCGAACACAACTGAGTGTCTGAATTATATTGTAATTAACCTCCAATGAATAAAATAAATTTATATTTAAAAAACCCACACACCTGAAGCACCAAGAAAGTAACAGCATCTTCAAGGATGAAACATAGTCCATTCATTAGAGAACTTTAAAGTTTAATTTGAGATAGAAACATAAATATATTTCACACAAATTATTTGGGGGCTTGAATAGGGGTCAAGTGTGTAGGAAAATTCAGAGCATACTCCTGGAAAGATGTTTTTTGATTGAGAATTCATAACACAACAAAAGAAAATAGATGGAAAAAGAATATTTCATTTAAGGGGAGCAACACATGCATTGCATTAGGATGGAGTGTAAGGGGAAATGCAAAAAGTATTTATAAAATGATATTTTTAGAAACAGCATTCATACAAATAAGAGTGCTAAACTGTGGACTTTAAAGTAGGTGTATAAATATTTTTAATCAGTATTACTTGGAAAATAAAATATAAGAACAGAAAATTAAAAAATAAAAAGAAAGAAACAGCATTAATGCATGTTTCAATGTTCAGAGTCCAAACTAAGTTTAATAAATGCATGAACATATAACTCTAGCTTGATACTTCTGGAGTAAAAGAATAATTATAGAATTAATTTAAACTCTCTAAAATCAATTTAAGATGTGGATTGTTAAGTGGCCCAAATTTACTTTCTTAAAAAGAAAGAAGGGATATAGTTTTAGAGTGGTAACAGCTCACAGATGCATATTCTAGTCAGATACATGAAAATATTTATTTTCAGATATATTAAAATTATCTGTAGGTGCTATCATCCTTTGTGTCTCTAGAAAGGGTAATAATATCTGAGAAAACCACTACTTATAAGTGAATTTCAGAGACATGACCTGAAGAAGGAGGCAAGATGGGCTAACAAGTGTAATGGCCGAGGTTCTTGTGACTCTGGTATTGGCAGAAATAAAGAAAATTACCTTTACTCTGATTCCTTCTCAGAGACATGGTGCAGAGCAGTCTCGAGGTAGAGCTGTCATTTAACTAAAGGAAAAGTGCTGCGAAGGGAAGAGTGATCTCAGAAGTTCATGCTACAGAAAGACCTATGAGACCTTTGTGATGGATACAGAGGAATTGTGCTTTCAACAGTGTAATGTGCCTGAGAATTCAGTTAACTAGGAGGCCTGTGTTAGATCTTGGGCCAATCAGGTTCCAATCAAGAAAAACTGTATTCACCTGTAATACTTTAATCTTGGCTTCTCACACAGGGAACTGATTAAAGCATAAAACAGATGATGAAAGGCATAGATGAAGCCAACCAGAGAAAAATAAAGCAACCCAGAAATTAGCAACAGGGACAAGCCATAACCAAGCTTGGGCAGAAGGGTCACAAGGATCAGGAATTGCTGCTATAAAATAGGACTCTTGTATTACCTGGATGAGAGCTGCAATCATGCAGGCAACAGTGGTGGGAAGTGGAGCATGGAAGAGACATAGCTCCTGACTAAGCAGGTGCAGGAGGCAAGTTGGCTGTTGGTAGAAACAGCTTGGTTCCTCTCTTCTCCCTAACCCCCAGTCTTTTACCCAAACCCTCAGCTCATATCATCAGAGCCAGGTTTCCAGAACACGAATCCTCAGGGATCAGAGCTCGCTTCCCATCACTGACCCAGGGGATCCAATTACCTGAGACTCAATTTAGAGAGATAACAAGACTATGTGGCTGAAAAAAAATAAAGGAAGCCTTCAAAGACTAGGTTCTTATAAGTTCTGAGTGTAAGAAAATACATTTACTCCATTCTATACCTGAGTCTCTTTGTTGTCTCACATAGAGGGTCATCATTACTATCTTTCTAAATTCCATATACATGTGTCAGTATACTGTATTGGTGTTTTTCTTTCTGGCTTACTTCACTCTGTATAATCGGCTCCAGTTTCATCCATCTCATTAGAACTGAGTCGAATTTATTCTTTTAAGGGCTGAGTAGTACTCCATTGTGTATATGTACCACTGCTTTCTTATCCATTCATCTGCTGATGGACATCTAGGTTGCTTCCATGTCCTGGCTATTATAAACAGTGCTGCAATGAACATTGGGGTACATGTGTCTCTTTCAATTCTGGTTTCCTCGGTGTGTATGCCCAGCAGTGGGATTGCTGGATCATAAGGCAGTTCTATTTGCAATTTTTTAAGGAAACTCCACACTGTTTTCCATAGTGGCTGTACTAGTTTGCATTCCCACCAGCAGTGTAAGAGGGTTCCCTTTTCTCCACATCCTCTCCAGCATTTATTGCTTGCAGACTTTTGGATCACAGCCATTCTGACTGGTGTGAAATGATACCTCATTGTGGTCTTGATTTGCATTTCTCTGATAATAAGTGATGTTGAGCATCTTTTCATGTGTTTGTTAGCCATCCGTATATCTTCTTTGGAGAAATGCCTATTTAGTTCTTTGGCCCATTTTTTAATTGGTTCATTTATTTTCCTGGAGTTGAGCTGGATAAGTTGCTTGTATATCTTTGAGATTAGTTGTTTGTCAGTTGTTTCATTTGCTATTGTTTTCTCCCATTCAGATGACTCTCTATGTGAGACAATAAAAGAGACTCAGGGGTATAGAACGGACTTTTGGACTCTGAGGGAGAGGGAGAGGGTGGGATGATTTGGGAGAATGGCATTGAAACATGTATACTATTTCGTAAGAATGAAGCACCAGTCTATGTTCAATACAGGGTACAGGATGCATGGGGCTGGTGCACAGGATGATTCAGGGAGACGATATGGGGTGGGAGGTGGGAGGGGGCTTCCGCATTGGGAGATCGTGGACACCTGTGGCTGATTCATGTCAATGTATGGCAGAACAAATACAGTATTGTAATGTAGAATAAAGTATTTTAAAAAAGAAAATACATTTAAAAACATTCCTTTTCTTATTCAGCAGTGCTTGACTAGAAGGTTAACATAAAATGGGAACATCTGGATGCACACCCCCAAATTAGTTTTAATTTGGCTAGAAACACTCATCAGAAAAGACAATTGATTTTTTTTCTTCTAAAGACTACTGCATATCAATATCCTATTTTGCAAAATAATCTGCTAAGATTTTTTCTTTGTTGTGCTAGTGCATTCTACAAATTAGAAGATCCTTGGATAATCAAAGGCTTACTTACCAAATTACAATGCTGGCCTGACCCCGAGATGTGAAATTTGGATTTGAGCCTCTGTGCTTTTAGTGACCTGTAGTATTTTGATAAATATCATTGCCTAAAACTATTCGGTAGAAGGTTTGGGCACCATTTATGTTTGTTTCTTTAGAAGCGGTAATAGCTCCTAAAGGAAAATATGGTGCTCATTTCCAAAGATGAAGTATAAATAAAATTCAAGATGATGCCTTTTACATAATTATTCAATCTTTCATTACATAGTACTTTATGCATTTCAAACTGATTTGATGTGTTTTCATTTAACTGATCATCACAAAATTTGTGGAAGTTGGGTAAGGGCTTCTAAAAGATACAAAAGCTCAACAAATAAAATAACACAATTGAGGCAGCCTTTTACACCAGGTCTGTAAATAATCATGCAGTCTTATTTCTTGTTAATACTAATAGAAAATACTTACTGAGCACTTTCTCTGTGACAGGCACTTTTAAAAGAACACCACATATATTAACTCATTTAGTCATCAGAATCACTCTATGAAGTAGTTATTATAATGTTCTCATTTTAAGGATAGAAAAACTAAGACAAAAGGAGGTTAAATAATGGCTAATAATGTGAGCTTTGGCAGTCTAATGAAATAGTGTCTTTAAATGTTTACTCAGCACGCAATGTTCTTAATTACAAAACCATACATTTGTATTAGGACTGTTCTTCTAAAATGTGCATGTAATTTAATGGTGTGCTGTCAAACTATTTCAGTGGCTCTCTGAAAAATAGAAAGCCCTGATTTGTTGAATGCTACAGTGGATCAGTGGGTAAATAATCTGCTTTCAAGGCAGGAAATGCAGATTTGATCTCTGGGTTGGGAAGGTCCCCTAGAGAAGGAAATGGCAATCCATTGCAGTATTCTTGCCTGGAGAATCCCATGAACAGAGGACATTGGAGGGTTACAGTCCATAGCGTTGCAAAGAGTTGGACGTGATTGAAGCGACTCAGCACGCATGCATAGTCTGAATGCTTGTGTTCACCATGCCCCCAAGTTCAGGTAATGGAATTTGAATGCTCAGTTTGATGGTGTTAGAATATGGGGCCTATGGGAGGTAATTAGATCCTCTGGAATGGAATTAGAGATCCCATTGAGCTCCTTATTTCCTTCCACCATATGAGGGTACAAAGAGAAGTCTGAAATCTGGAAGAAGACTTACACTTGACCACACTGGTGGCTCAGAGGTTAAAGCGTCTGCCTCCAATGCGGGAGACCTGGGTTTGATCCCTGGGTCGGGAAGATCTCCTGGAGAAGGAAATGGCAATCCACTCCAGTATTCTTGCCTGGAGAATCCCATGGACAGAGAAGCCTAGTAGGTTACAGTCCACGGGGTCACAAAGAGTCGGACACGACTGAGTGACTTCATCTCACCTCACACAGGCACCTGATCTGAGATATCAGCCTCTAGAACTCTGAGAAATAAATTTCAGTTTTTGATAAACCACCTAGTCTGTGTTATTTTGTTGTAGCAGCCCAAAGGGATTAAGAATCCTGTTTGCCAATTTCTGTGGTATAAAAATCCTGTCTGGATCTACATAAAGCTACCAAAGTGAGGAGAGAAGCACACATTTGGATGTCATAGACCTGTGGCTTTAGCACACCCTTGTCTGATTAAAATTACTACTGTACCCAAGATGACCTGTAAGGCCTTAAATATGATAAGCTACCCTTGAAAATATTATTAAAATACAAATTCATTTTATTTTCTCTTATTCTATGCAATCTAATGTGAATTAAACTGTTTAAGATATGTCCATGTTCAGTCACTGCTTATGAAGAATTATGTTTATTTTTGACATATATATATATATATATATATATATATTTTACTGATTACAATCAGGCTTGTCTAGGATGAGGCAATCATGTAGCAACAGGAGGGGTCAAAAATGTGCCACAGTAAGATAATCAATAGATGTAGTCCTTGAGTCAGGTACCAGATACTTTCAAAATCATAGTTCCTGAGGTTATTTTGTAGCCAGAACAGTCACCAAGAGTCCAAATAGTAACTTGGAAGTCTTGAGTTTGGGTCTATGAATTACACGTTTGCCATAGAATGTAGTCACCCCAAGAGTTCCTTCAGTAGCTCTTTAGAGGAAAATGGCCATTTATTTAGCTGAATTAAAAGCAGTCAGTGGGACAACCTGGACTTCTGAATGGCACCAAGGCTGATCTCCTAGGCATCTTGTTCTGTGACACCTCCTTCTGCCCAAGCTCCCTCTTCTCTGATACCAGTATTGTCTATCCTTATTATTAAAGCTGCTGCACAATAAAAGTATTTTATAAATACATATCTGGAACTAAACACTATCTAATACTTTCCATTTTCTCCCTCCTTGTTCTCCAAAATACATATGTGAAAAATAAAATCAAAATCTTCTGTCATCAGCTCGCCATACTCTTCTCGTCTGTGTTTGGTTTTCTGTTCATTTTTTCTTCTTATTCTGCCCGTGTCATGAAACTGTTTCCAGAAGTATCATAAAATTCTCCTGAGGAAACGTAAATATCTTCTGACATTTTTTCTGTAACAACAATGTTGAAAGGATATAATACAGCAGGATAAAAGTTCTTAATGATCTTTTTGCTGTCATGCCTTCACAATTCTATTAACATTTCAAATGTAAACAATGACAAAATAACCTTATTCTATGAAACCGTATGGCCAAGCTTGAGCAAGCTGGGAGGCCCTGCTCCTTTCTGTTAGCAGGTGGGCGACTTTGCTTACCTCACCCTCTGGAGAGACTGGTCTGAGGAGAAAGCTTTACCAGCTGGTGTAGGTGTCCACATGGATGGAAAACTCCCTGGTATTGGGATGCTTGGAACTATTCTGCCTTTTCCATTGTTATTATTTTTCTTCAGCCTTTTCATTGGGAAAGAAAAAGCCTAAAATTTAATGATTGTTAAAAGTCTTTGCCAGCCCATTGTTTCTGGATTAAGAAAGAAACAACAAACCAAAACCATTACAGGTAAAATTCTTGATCTTTCAAATGGAGACTATTGAAATCTGCCCTGCAAACAAGGTGGAATGAATTAACCAAATAAACCCAAATGTTTCATTCATTCAGCAAACAAATGTATGTTATTCAGCTTCCAGATACCAAACCTATATCAAAGATCTAAGAATTCAAATTTGGATAAAACATCAATTGGCAATTTTTCATCCAAAATTCATTTACTAACTTTGATAAAATTTTCAAATTAATATATTAATGCTAATATGTAGCAATTAATGAATTTTCAAGCAAAATATTAAATCTGTGTTTCATGTAGCCACATCATGGCTTTATGAGAAGATAAACATTTCCTGGCATTTATCATTATAAGGTTTATTATCTATTCTAGATCAATCCAATTAGGAATTTGAAACACAGATAAAATCCTTAAAGGAAAGATTTTATTTTGAGCTAAAAAGTAAAAGAAAGCAGCTTGTCTCACCTACCTTCTGTCCATCTCATCTTTCATTCAAATCTCCTCACTTCTAAGAAGCCATCTTTTAAAATTTCAGCCCAAATTAACCTCTACTTTTTTAATCTATATATTTAATATATTAATGTTAAACCAGTGGTTGTTATTCCTAGTGCACTTTAGAATCACCTGTGGAGTTTAAAATTACATGCACATTTTCAGGCTACAACCCGAGAAACTTATTTGGCAAACACATGTATGGTTCTGGTGTTTGCATTTTTAAAACATGCCTCATATAACATATCCTTAGCTAAAAAGCACTACTCAAGTTACACTCTACAATTTGGTACTTTATAATAATAGCTAATCTATATTTGTATTCTTGTATCCTGACTGAACTGTGACTATTGTCTGGGTTCAAGTATAGACTCATATGTACTTTGCTCTTTGCAACACATGAAAACTTACTCTGAACGTGTAAGAATTTCCATACTACTTGTTTGAAAAAGTGGCAAGGAATTTCCTTTCAACACCTCTATATGATACACTTGTTTTTCTGTTCATATTATCTATACAGTGGTGGATCATGAGTAAATGTTATTAATTCATTTACATTTAAGATTGATTTTCAGAAAGTTTCCTATATTAGAGAAGATACTAGAGAGTCAGAGAGGGATACTCTTTCTAGTACAATGGAGTTAAACTTATATTGGATCAAATCCAATTTTTTTAATTTTTATTTTTTACTGAAGGATAATTGGTTTACATAATGTGGTGTTTTCTGTCAAATCTCAACATGAATCAGCCATAGCTATACATATACCCTTCCATTTTGAACCCCCTACCATCTCCCTCCCATTCCACCCCTTTAGGGTGATACAGAGCCCCTGTTCGAGTTTCCTCAGCCATATAGCAAATTCCTATTGGATATGTATTTTACATATGGTAATATAAGTTTCCATGTTATTTTTTCCATACATCTCACCCTCTCCTCCTGTCTCCCTATGTACATATGTCTATTTTCTATATATGTTTATCCATTTCTACCCTGTAAATAAATTCTTCAGCATCATTTTTCTAGGTTTGGTATATATATGTGTTGCTGCTGCTGTTGCTGCTAAGTCGCTTCAGTCATGTCCGTCTCTGTACGACCACAGAGATGGCAGCCCACCAGGGTCCCCTGTCCCTGGGATTCTCCAGGCAGGAACACTGGAGTGGGTTGCCATTTCCTTCTTCAATGCATGAAAGTGAAAAGTGAAAGTGAAGTTGCTCAGTCGTATCTGACTCCTAACGACCCCATGGACTGCAGCCTTCCAGGCTCCTCCATCCATGGTATTTGCCAGGCAAGCGTACTGGTGTGGGTTGCCATTGCCTTCTCTGATATATGTGTTAGAATATGGTATTTAAATTTCTCTTTCTGACTTACTTCACTCTGTATAATAGATTCTAGGTTCATCCACCTCATCAGAACCGACTCAGATGTGTTTTCCTTTTTAATGGCTGAATAGTATTCCAGTCTGTACATGTACCACAACTTCTTTGTCCATTCATATATCAATGGACATCTAGGTAGCTTCCATGTTCTAGATATTACAAATACTGTTCATTGCAAATACTGTTGCAATGAACAAAGGGATACGTGTGTCTTTTTAAAAATTAATTAATTTATTTTAATTTCAGGCTAATTATTTTAAATAATTTGGTGGCTTGGGGCATACATTGACATGAATCAGCCATGGGGTACATGTGTTCCCAGTCCTGAACTCCCCTCCCACCCTCTTCTCCATCCCATCCCTCAAGGTCATCCCAGTGCACTGGCTTTGACTGCCCTGTTTCATGCATCAAACCTGAACTGGTGATCTGTTTCACATATGGCAAAATACATGTTTCAATGCTATTTTGACAAATCATTCCACCTTCAACTTCTCCCACAGAGTCCAAAAGTCTGCTCTTTATATCTGTGTCTCTTTTGCTGTCTTACATATAGGTTCATTGTTACGATCTTTCTAAATTCCATATGTATGTGATAATATACTCTATTGGTGTTTTTCTTTCTGACTTACTTCACTCTGTAAAATAGGCTCCAGTATAATCCACCTCATGAGAAATGATTCAAATGTGTTCTTTTTAATAGCTGAGTAATATTCCATTCTTTATATGTACCACAGCTTTCTTATCCACTCATCATCCTAAGGACATCTAGGTTGATTCCACATCCTAGCTATTGTAAACAGTGCTGCAATGAACATTGGAGTGTACATGTTTCTTTCAGTTCTGGTTTCCTCAGTGTATAGCCCCAGTAGTGGGATTGCTGGTTTGTATGGCAGTTCTATTTCCAGATTTTTAAGGAATTTCCACACTGTTCTCTATAGTGGCAGTGCTAATTGGCATTCTCACCAACAGTGTAAGAGGGTTTCCTTTTCTTGGCACCCTTTCCAAAATATATTGTTTGTAGACTTTTTGATAACAACCATTTTGACCAGTGTGAGATGGTTCTTCATTGTGGTTTTGATTTGCATTTTTCTGATAATGAGCATATTTTTATATGGTTCTTAGCCATCTGTATGTCTTCTTTGGAGAAATGTCAGTTAGTTCTTTGGCCCATATTTTTGATTGGATTTTTTATTTTTCTGGAATTGGAGCTGCAGGAGTTGCTTGTGTATTTTTGAGTTCAATTCTTTGTCAATTGTTTCATTTGTTATTATTTTCTCCCATTCTGAAGGCTGTCTTTCCACCTTGCTTATAGTTTCCTTTCCTTTACAAAAGTTTTTTTAAGTTTAATCAGGTCTGACCTGTTTAATTTTGTTTCTATTTCCATTACTCTAGGAGGTGGATCATAGAGGATCTTGCTTTGATTTATGTCATTGAGTGTTCTGATTATGTTTTCATCTAAGAGTTTTATAATTTTGGTCTTACATTCAGGTCTTTAATCCATTTTTAGTTTATCTTTGTCTATAGTGTTAAGAAGTGTTGGTAAGTATTCTAACTTTATTCTTTCACACCTTGCTGTTATGTTTTTACAGGACTACTTCTTGAAGAAGTTGTCTTCTCCCCCATCATATATTCTTGCCTCCTTTGTCAAAAATAAGGCACCCTTAGGTGCATGGATTTAATTCTGGGTTTTCTATCTTGTTCCATTGGTCTATATTTCTCTTTTGTACCAGTACCATACATGCTTATTTAACGTATATGCAGAGTACATCATGAGAAACTCTAGGCTGGAAGAAGCACAGGCTGGAATCAAGCTTTCTGAGAGAAATACCAATAACTTCAGATATGCAGATGACACCACCCTTATGGCAGAAAATGAAGAGGAACTAAAAATCCTCTTCATGAAAGTGAAAGAGGAGAGTAAAAAAATTGGCTTAAAGATCAACATTCAGGATTGGAAAAAGATGGCGGAGGAATAGGATGGGGAGAACACTTTCTCCCTCTCTACCTCATCAAAAGAACATTTCAACGCTGAGCAAATTCCACAAAATAACTTCTGACTACTGGCAGAGGACATCAGGCATCCAGCAAAGCAGATCATTGGCTTCAAAGCCAGGTAGGAAATACTTTATTTTATTTTAAAGAACGAAGTTATAGACAAAGGAGGTAGGGAGGGAATCCCGGCACGGGAAGGGAATCCCGTCCCAGGAAGAGACTCTTAAAGAGAGAGGTTCCCTAAAATTGGGGAACTTTCTCACAGCTGTGCATGGGGCGAGCCCTGGAAGCACAGAGGGCAACATAACAGGAAGGAAGAATAAATAAATAATTAAAACCAACAGATTATGAATTCAACAGTATAACCCCCAGCGGACAAGCAGCGCAAACGCCTGCGTCCGACAGCAGTGGGGGGTTGGGCAGGGGACGAGCGCGCCCGCGACAGTGCTCTCTAAGAATTGGGCCACGGGAGACGTAGGCTGCAGGGCTTTTCTCGAGAATCGGGGCATAACAGGGCCAGAATCGGGTCCGCGCGTGGATAGAACGATTTATCCCGGACCAACAAACCAGACTGGGGGTAACTAACACGCGAAATGCTCGAACATAAGACACTGACAGGCCCGCGCACAGAACAAAGAACGGATTGGAAATAGCCGGCTGCAGACCATCCCCCACCAGCGATGGGCAGCCAGAGCCTTAAGCGCGGGAAGAGGGCAGACGCAGCTCAAGAGAGACATTACCTACCAAACTGCAAGCAAGCTCTTTATTGAGACTTCTGCAACAATAGTCTGCGCCAAACTCCCTACCACTTGGACTTGGAACCAAACCCGGCACCCGGAGGGGACTTCCTGAGCGCCAATCCTGAGCGGCTTAAACCGGGGAATTGCATGAAACATAGGGCAGGCCCCACACGGTTATCCCGCGGATTGGGAAGGGGCAAGCCTAGTGCAGAGCTCATCACCACCCTCCTTGTGGCAAGACAGAAATCAGACACAGAAGAGACCAGCAAACAGAAGAAGTCAAACAGAGGGAACTGCCTTGGTGGTGACGCCACACAGCCCTCAACGACAGAGAAAGCGCCAGATACACCGTTTCTACTTTTTGATCAAAAAAAAAAAAAATTTTTTTGGGGGTGGGGAATGATGTGGAAGCGTGATTTTTTTTTCTTTTTAAGAATTTTGTTTTCTTTCTTTAAAAATTATTTTTTTCCTTTTTAAATTTGTTTATCCTTTTCTTTTCATCCTTTTTTTTCCCTAAACTTCCTTAAATTTTTAAGTATTCTATATTTCTAGTTATTATTTTTAGAACCTAATATTACTTAAAAAAAAAACCCTATCGTTTAAGCAAACGCCGTATATAGTCTTATTGGTGAAGGAAGTTGTCTTTTAATAATTCTGAAGTCTTTTATTATATTTTACTTTTTTTCCTTTTTTTTTTTTTTCTATTTTTTTTTAAATTTCTCTCTACTTCTTCATCTTCTCTTCAATAATCTATCTTTGAAAATCCAATTTATACTCCAGATTTTTAATCTTGGCATTTTGGTATTTGTTGCCAATTTTGTACTTTTAAAAACCTAATCCTCAGTACTCAGTTTTACATGAGTGCAAGACTACTGGCTTGACCACTCTCTCCACCTCTGGAATCTCCCTTTCGCCACCAGGTGGCTTTTGTCTCCTCCCTCCCCCTCCCCCTCTCTACCCAACCCTAAGAACCTCTGTGAGTTCCAGAAGGAGGAGAACTCTAAGGGAACTGGTCACTGACCGGAACTGTATCCCTCCTTCCCATCTCCCTCTTTTATCCTCCTGTCCATCTCTATCTACTTCCTTCCTCTCCTCTTCCATGTATAACTCTGTGACCACCTCTGAACGGTCCAGACTTCGGAGCACACACAAGAAAGTGGTTACGGGCTAACTTGCTTTTCCCTCTTATGATTCCACCTCATCCCATTCCACTCACCTCTACCTACTCCCTCCCTCTTCTCTCCTCCAAGTAACTCACCGATCCTCTAGGGACGACCCTCAAGGTGGAGAAACCTATCATCATTAACCTAGATGTTTTAACATTAGTGCTGAATAGACGGAGAAATCATGAGCCTATTCTAAAAATAAATCTGAAAACCAGAATCAGGAGGCGTAATTCCAAATCCTGAGATCATCAAAGAATTCCTGAATACAGGGTACATTATCCAATTAGAGCTCATCAAACGCCTTCATACCTATACTAAAATTGAGCACTGCCCAAGGGCCAACAAGCTCCAGAGCAAGACATACCACGCAAATTCTCCAGCAACACAAGAACAAGCCCCTGAGCTTCAATACACAGGCAACTCAAAATACTCCAAAACCACTGACGTCGCATAACCCATTACTTCACACGTCACAGCACTCCAGAGAGAGGAAATCCAGATCCACCCACCAGAGCTCCAACATAAGCCTCCCTGATCAAGAAACTTTGACAAGCCACTGATATAACCCCAAACACAGAGAGGAAACTCTATAATAAAGAGAACTCCACAAATTCCCAGAATATAGAAAAGCCACCCCAAACGCAGCAATATAACCAGGACGAAGAGACAGAGGAATACCCAGCAGGTAAAGGAACAGGAGACATGTCCACCAAACCAAACAAAAGAGGTAGAGATAGGGAATCTACCTGAGAAAGAATTCCAAATACTGATAGTGAAAATGATCCAAAATCTTGAAATCAAAGTGGAATCACAGATAAATAGCCTGGGGTCAAGGATTGAGAAGATGCAAGAAAGGTTTAACAAGGACCTAGAAGAAATAAAAAGAGTCAACAGATAATGAATAATGCAATAAATGAGATCAGAAACACTCTGGAGGCTACAAATAGTAGAATATCGGAGGCAGAAGATAGGATTAGTGAAATAGAAGATAGAATGGTAGAAATAAATGAATCAGCGAGGGAAAAAGAAAGGCCAATTAAAAGAAATGAGGACAACCTCAGAGACCTCCAAGACAATATGAAACGCTCCAACATTCGAATTATAGTAGTCCCAGAAGAAGAAGACAAAAAGAAAGACCATGAGAAAATACTTGAGGAGATAATAGTCGAAAACTTCCCTAAAATGGGGAAGGAAATAATCACCCAAGTCCAAGAAACCCAGAGAGTGCCAAACAGGATAAACCCAAGGCAAAACACCCCAAGACATATTTTAATCAAACTAACAAAGACCAAACACAAAGAACAAATATGAAAAGCAGCAAGGGAAAAACAACAAATAACACACAAGGGGATCCCCATAAGAATAACTGCAGATCTTTCAATAGAAACTCTTCAGGCCAGGAGGGAATGGCAAGACATACTTAAAGTGATGAAAGATAATAACCTTCAGCCAAGACTACTGTACCCAGCAAGGATCTCATTCAAATATGAAGGAGAAATCAAAAGCTTTACAGACAAGCAAAAGCTGAGAGAATTCAGCACCACCAAACCAGCTCTCCAACAAATACTAAAGGATAGACTTGAGAAAGGAAACACAAAAAGGACGTATAAACCCGAACCCAAAGCAATAAAGTAAATGGCAACAGGAGCATACTTATCAATAATTACCTTAAATGTAAATGGGTTGAATGCCCCAACCAAAAGGCAAAGACTGGCTGAATGGATATAAAAACAAGATCCCTATATATGCTGCCTACAAGAGACCCACCTCAAAACAACGGACACATACAGACTAAAAGTGACGGGCTGGAAAAAGATATTCCATGCAAATAAAGACCAAAAGAAAGCAGGAGTAGCAATACTCATATCCCATAAAATAGACTTTAAAACAAAGGCTGTGAAAAGGGACAAAGAAGGCCACTACATAATGATTAAAGGATCGATCCAAGAAGAAGATATAACAACTATAAATATATATGCACCCAACATAGGAGCACCGCAATATGTAAGACAATTGCTAACAAGCATGAAAGGGGAAATTAATAATAACACAATAATAGCGGGAGACTTTAATACCCCACTCACACCTATGATCAGATCAACTAAACAGAAAATTAACAAAGAAACGCAAACGTTAAATGATACAATAGACCAGTTAGACCTAATTGATATCTATAGGACATTTCACCCCAAAACAATGAATTTCACCTTTTACTCAAGTACACACGGAACCTTCTCCAGAATAGATCACATTCTGGGTCATAAATCTAACCTTGATAAATTCAAAAAATTGAAATTATTCCAAGCATCTTCTCTGACCATAATGCACTAAGGTTAGATCTCAATTATAGGAGAAAAACTATTAAAAATTCCAACATTTGGAGGCTGAACAACACCCTACTGAATAATCAACAAATCACAGAAGAAATCAAAAAGAAATCAAAATATGCATCGAAATGAATGAAAATGAAAACACAACTACACAGAACCTTTGGGACACTATAAAAGCAGTCCTAAGAGGAAAGTTCATAGCAATACAGGCATACCTCAAGAAACAAGAAAAAGTCAAATAAATAACCTAACTCTACACCTAAAGCAACTAGAAAAGGAAGAAATAGAGAACCCCAGAGTTAGTAGAAGGAAAGAAATCCTAAAAATTAGGGCAGAAATAAATGCAAAAGAAACAAAAGAGACCATAGGAAAAATCAACAAAGCAAAAAGCTGGTTCTTTGAAAGGATAAATAAAATTGACAAACCATTAGCCAGACTCATCAAGAAACAAAGAGAAAAAAATCAAATCAACAAAATTAGAAATGAAAATGGAGAGATCATGACAGACAACTCAGAAATACAAGGAATCATAAGAGACTACTATCAGCAATTATATGCCAATAAAATGGACAACCTGGAAGAAATGGACAAATTCTTAGAAAAGTACAATTTTCCAAAACTGAACCAGGAAGAAATAGAAAATCTTAACAGACCTATCACAAGCACGGAAATTGAAAGTGTAATCAGAAATCTTCCAGCAAACAAAAGCCCAGGTCCAGACGGCTTCACAGCTGAATTCTACCAAAAATTCCGAGAAGAGCTAACACCTATCTTACTGAAACTATTCCAGAAAATTGCAGAGGAAGGTAAACTTCCAAACTCATTCTATGAGGCCTCCATCACCCTAATACCAAAACCTGACAAAGACACCACAAAAAAGAAAACTACAGGCCAATATCACTGATGAACATAGATGCAAAAATCCTCAACAAAATCCTAGCAATCAGAATCCAGCAACACATTAAAAAGATCATACACCATGACCAAGTGGGCTTTATCCCAGGGATGCAAGGATTCTTCAGTATCCGCAAGTCAATCAATGTAATTCATCACATTAACAAACTGAGAAATAAAAATCATATGATTATCTCAATAGATGCAGAAAAAGCCTTTGACAAAATTCAGCATCCATTTATGATAAAAACTCTCCAGAAAGCAGGACTGGAAGGAACATACCTCAACATAATAAAAGCTATATATGACAAACCCACAGCTCACATTATCCTCAATGGCGAAAAATTGAAACCATTTCCCCTAAAGTCAGGAACAAGACAAGGGTGTCCACTTTCACCACTACTCTTCAACATAGTACTGGAAGTTTTGGCCACAGCAATCAGAGCAGAAAAAGAAATACAAGGAATCCAAATTGGAAAAGAAGAAGTAAAACTCTCACTGTTTGCAGATGACATGATCCTCTACATAGAAAATCCTAAAGACTCGACCAGAAAACTACTAGAGCTAATCAGTGAATATAGTAAAGTTGCAGGATATAAAATCAACACTCAGAAATCCCTTGCATTCCTATACACTAATAACGAGAAAGTAGAAAAAGAAGTCAAGGAAACAATTCCATTCACCATTGCAATGAAAAGAATAAAATACTTAGGAATAATCCTACCTAAAGAAACTAAAGACCTATATATTGAAAACTATAAAACACTGATGAAAGAAATCAAAGAGGACACTAATAGATGGAGGAATATACCATGCTCATGGGTTGGAAGAATCAATATAGTGAAAATGAGTATACTACCCAAAGCAATCTACAGATTCAATGCAATTCCCATCAAGCTACCAGCAGTATTTTTCTCAGAACTAGATCAAATAATCTCAAGATTTGTATGGAAATACCAAAAACCTCGAATAGCCCAAGCAATCTTGAGAAAGAAAAATGGAACTGGAGGAATCAACTTGCCTGACTTCAGGCTCTACTACAAAGCCACAGTCATTAAGACGGTATGGTACTGGCACAAAGACAGAAATATAGATCAATGGAAAAAAATCGAAAGCCCTGAGATTAACCCACATACCTATGGACACCTTATCTTCGACAAAGGAGGCAAGAATATACAATGGAGTAAAGATAGTCTCTTTAACAGGTGGTGCTGGGAAAACTGGTCAACCACTTGTAAAAGAATGAAACTAGACCCCTCTCTAACACCATACACAAAAATAAACTCAAAATGGATTAAAGATCTAAATGTAAGACCAGAAACTATAAAACTCCTAGAGGAGAACATAGGCAAAACACTCTCCGACATAAATCACAGCAGGATCCTCTATGATCCAACTCCTGTATACTGGAAATTAAAGCAAAGATAAACAAATGGGATCTAATTAAAATTAAAAGCTTCTGCACAACAAAGGAAACTATAAGCAAGGTGTAAAGACAGCCTTCTGAATGGGAGAAAACAATAGCAATGAAACAACTGACAAACAACTAATCTCAAAGATATATAAGCAACTTATGCAGCTCAACTCCAGAAAAATAAATGATCCAATAAAAAAATGGGCCAAAGAACTAAATAGGCATTTCTCCAAAGAAGACATACGGATGGCTAACAAACACATGAAAAGATGTTCAACATCACTCATTATCAGAGAAATGCAAATCAAGACCACAATGAGGTACCATTTCACACCAGTCAGAATGGCTGCGATCCAAAAGTCTACAAGCAATAAATGCTGGAGAGGATGTGGAGAAAAGGGAACCCTCTTACACTGCTGGTGGGAATGCAAACTACTACAGCCACTATGGAAAACAGTGTGGAGATTCCTTAAAAATTGCAAATAGAACTGCCTTATGACCCAGCAATCCCACTGCTGGGCATACACACTGAGGAAACCAGAAGTGAAAGAGACACATGTACCCCAATGTTCATTGCAGCGCTGTTTATAATTGCCAGGTCATGGAAGCAACCTAGATGTCCATCAGCATATGAATGGATAAGAAAACTGTGGTTCATATACACTATGGAATACTACTCAGCCCTTAAAAAGAATAAATTTGACTCAGTTCTAATGAGATGGATGGAATTGGAACCGATTATACAGAGTGAAGTAAGCCAGAAAGAAAAACACCAATACAGTATACTGACACATATATATGGAATTTAGAAGACAGTAATGATGACCCTATATGTGAGACAACAAGAGACACAGAGGTATAGAGTGGACTTTTGGACTCTGAGTGAGAGGGAAAGGGTGGGATGGTATGGGAGAATGGCAATGAAACATGTATATTTTCCTGTAAGAAACGAAACGCTAATCTATGTTCAATGTAGGATGCAGGAGGCATGGGGCTGATTCACAGGATGATTCAAGTAGAGGATAGGGGGTGGGATGTGGGAGGGGGATTCGGCATTGGGAGATTGTGTTCACCTATGGCTGATTCGTGTCGCAAAACAAATACAGTATTGTAATTAAAAAAATAAATAAATTTAATTAAAAAAAAAAGATCAACATTCAGAAAACTAAGATCATGAGATCTGGTTTCATCACTCCATGAGAGATATATGGGGAAACAGTGGAAACCGTGTCAGGCTTTATTTTGAGGGGCTCCAAAATCACTGCAGATGGTGACTGCAACCATGAAATTAAAAGACGCTTACTCCTTGGAAGGAAAGTTATGACCAACCTAGATAGCATATTAAAAAGCAGAGATATTACTTTGTCAACAAAGGTCTGTCTAGTCAAGGCTATGGTTTTTCCAGTGATCATGTATGGATGTGAGAGTTAGACTGTGAAGAAAACTGAGTGCTCAAGAACTTATGCTTTTGAACTGTGGTGTTGGAGAAGACTCTTGAGATTCGCTTGGACTGCAAGGAGATCCAACCAGTCCATCCTAAAGGAGATAAGTCCTGGGTGTTCATTGGAAGGACTATTGCTAAAGCTGAAACTCCAATACTTTGGCCACCTGATGGTAAGAGCTGACTCACTGGAAAAGACCCTGATGCTGGGAGGGATTGGGGGCAGGAGAAGAAGGGGACAACTGGGGATGAGATGGCTGGATGGCATCACTGAGTCGATGAACATGAGTTTGAGTAGACTCTGGGTGTTGGTGATGGACAGAGAGTCCTGGTGTGCTTCAATTCATGGGGTTTCAAAGAGTCAGACATGACTGAGTGACTGAACTGAACTTAACTGAACCATACCGTCTTGATTACTATAGCTTTGTAGTATAATCTGAAGGCAGGAAGGTTGATTTCTCTAGCCCCATTCTCATGACTGCTTTGGCTATTCAGGTCTTTTATGTTTCCATATGAATTGTGAAATATTTTGTTCTACTTCTGTGGAAAATTCCATTGGTAATTTAATAAGGATCACATTGAATCTGTAGGTTGTATTTGGTAGTTTAGTTATTTCCACAAAATTTATTCTTCCTACCCAGAAACATGAAATATCTCTCTGTTTATCTCATCTTTGGTTTCTTTCATCGGTTCAGTTCAGTCTCTCCGTCGTGTCCAACTCTTTGTGACCCCATGAACCGCAGCACACCAGGCCTCCCTGTCGATCACCAACTCCTGGAGTCCACACAAACCTATGTCCATTGAGTCAGTGATACCATCCAACCAACTCATTCTCTGTCATCCCCACCTCCTCCTGCCCTCAATCATTACCAGCGTAAGAGTCTTTTCCAATGAGTCAGCTCTTAGCATCAGGTGGCCAAAGTATTGGAGTTTCAGCTTCAGCATAATTCCTTCCAATGAACACCATTACTGATCTCCTTTAGGATGGACTGGTTGGATCTCCTTGCAGTACATGGGACTCTTAAGAGTCTCCTCCAACACCACAGTTCAAAAGCATCAATTCTTTAGTGCTCAGCTTTCTTTATAGCCCAACTCTCACATCCATACATGACCACTGGAAAAACCATAGCCTTGACTAGACAGACCTTTGTTGACAAAGTAATGTCTTTGCTTTTCAATATGCTGTCTAGGTTGGTCATAACTTTCCTTCCAAGGAGTAAGCATCTTTTAATTTAATGGCTGGAATCACCATCTCATTGATTTTGGACCCCCCTCAATAAAATGAAATAAAGTCAGCCACTGTTTCCACTCTTTCCCTATCTATTTGCTGTGAAGTGCTGGGACCAGATGCCATGATCTTAGTTTTCTGACTGTTGATCTTTAAGCCAAAATTTTCACTCTCCTCTTTCACTTTCATCAAGAGGCTCTTTAGTTGTTCTTCACTTTCTTTCATCATTGTCTTATAACTTTCAGTGTACAGTTCTGTTCTCACCTTAGATATGTTTCTTCCTAGATATTATTTCTTTTTGTTGCAATGGTGAATGGAATTGATTATTTAATTTCTCTTTATGATTTTTCATCATTAGTATATAGAAATGCAAGTGATTTCTGTGTGTTGTTTTTGTATCTCACAACTTTACTAAATTCACTGATTAGCTCTAGTAATTTTCTGATGCTATCTAGACTCTACATACGGACATCACCAGATCATCAACAACGAAATCAGACTGATTATATTCTCTGCAGCCAAAGATGGAGCAGCTCTATAAGTCAACAAAAACAAGACCAGGAGTTGACTGTGGCTCAGATCATAAAATCCTTATTACCAAATTCTGACTGAAATTGAAGAAAGTAGGGAAAAACACTAGACGTTCAGGTATGACCTAAGTCAAATACTTATGATTATAAAGTGGAAGTGAGAAATAGTGTTAATGGCCTAGATCAGATAGATAGAGTGCTTGATGAACTGTGGAATGAGGTTCATGACATTGTACAGGAGACAGGGATCAAGACCATCTCCATGGTAAAGAAATGCAAAAAAGAAAAATGGCTGTCTGGGGAGGCCTTACAAATAGCCATGAAAAGAAGACAAGTGAAAAGCAAAGGAGAAACAGAAAGATATAAGCATCTGAATGCAGTTCCAGAGAATAGCAAAAGAGATAAGAAAGCCTTCTTCCGCAATCAATGCAAAGAAATAGAAGAAAACAACATAATGGGAAACACTATAAATCTCTTTAAGAAAGTTAGAGATACGAAGGGAACATTTCATGCGAAGATGGGCTTGATAAAGGACAGAAATGGGATGGACCTAACAGAAGCAGAAGATATTAAGAAGAGGTGGCAAGAATACACAGAACTGTACAAAAAGATCTTCATAACCCAGATAATCATGATGGTATGATCACTAACCTAGAACCAGATATCCTGGAATGTGAAGTCAAGTGGGCCTTACAAAGCATCACTACGAACAAAGCTAGTGGAGGTGATGGAATTCCAGTGGAGCTGTTTCAAATCCTGAAAGATGATGCTGTGAAAGTGCTACACTCAATATGCCAGCAAATTTGAAAAATTCAGCAGTGGTCACAGGACTCAAAAAGTTCAGTTTTCACTCCAATTCCAAAGAAAGGCAATGCCAAAGAATGCTCAAACTACCACACAATTTCACTCATCTCACATTCTAGTAAAGTAATACTCAAAATTCTTCAAGCCATGCTTTAGCAATACGTGAACCATAAACTTCCTGATGTTCAAGCTGGTTTTAGAAAAGGCAGAGGAACCAGAGATCAAATTGCCAACATCCACTGGATCATAGAAAAAGCAAGAGAGTTCCAGAAAAACATCTATTTCTGCTTTATTGACTATGCCAAAACCTTTGACTGTGTGGATCACATTAAACTGTGGAAAATTCTGAAAGAGATGGGAGTACCAGACCACCTGACCTGCCTCTTGAGAAATCTGTATGCAGGTCAGGAAGCAACAGTTAGAATTGGACGTGGAAGAGCAGACTGGTTCCAAATAAGAAAAGGAGTACGTCAAGGCTGTATATTGTCACCCTGCTTATTCAACTTATATGCAAAGTACACCATGAGAAATGCTAGACTAGAAGAAATACAGGCTGGAATCAAGATTGCCGGGAGAATTATCAATAACCTCAGATATGCAGATGACACCACCTTTATGGCAGAAAGTGAAGAGTAACTAAAAAGCCTCTTGATGAAAGTGAAAGAGGAGTTTGGAAAAAGTTGGCTTAAAGCTCAACATTAAGAAAATGAAGATCGTGGCATCCAATCCCATCACTTCATGGGAAATAGATGGGGAAACAGTGGAAACAGTGTAAGGCTTTATTTTGGGGGCTCCAAAATCACTGCAGATGGTGACTGCAGCCATGAAATTAGAAGACGCTTATTCCTTGGAAGAAAAGTTATGACCAACCTAAATAGCACATTCAAAAGCAGAGACATTACTTTGCCAACAAAGGTCTCTCCAGTCAAGGCTATTGATTTTCCTGTGGTCATGTATGGATGTGAGAATTGGACTGTGAAGAAGGCTGAGCACCGAAGAATTGATGCTTTTTAACTGTGGTGTTGGAGAAAACTCTTGAGAGTCGCGTGTACTGCAAGGAGATCCAACCAGTCCATTCTGAGAGAGATCAACCCTGGGATATCTTTGGAAGGAATGATAGTAAAGCTGAAACCAATACGTTGACCACCTCATGTGAAGAGTTGACTTATTGGAAAAGACTCTGATGCTGGGAGGGATTGGGAGCAGGAGGAGAAGGGGACGACAGAGGATGAGATGGCTGAATGGCATCACTGACTCAATGGACATGAGTCTGAGTGAACTCCAGGAGTTGGTGATGGACAGGGAGGGCTGTCATGCTGCGATTCATGGGGTCGCAAAGAGTCGGACACGACTGGATAACTGAACTGCACTGACTGAACTGATGTGCAGTCATCTGCACACAGTGAGAGCTTTATTTTTTATTTTCTGATCTGAATTCCTTTTCTTAATTTTTATTTTTCTGATCTGGATTCCTTTTCCTCCTTTTTGTTTTCTGATGGCTGTAACTAGGACTTCCAAAACTCTGCTACATAATAGTGGTTACAGTGGGCCCCCTTATCTTCTTCCTGATCTTATGGGAAATGCTTTCAATTTTTCACCTTTGAGAATGACGTTTGCTGTAGGGTTATCATATATGGCTTTTACTATGTTCAGGTACATTCCTTCAATGCTGATTTTTTGAAGAGTTTTAATCATAAATGGATGCTGAATTTTGTCAAATGCTTTTTCTGCATCCATTAAGATTATCATATTATTTTACCTTTCAATTTGTTAATATGGTGTATCACATTGATTGATTTGTGTATACTGAAGAATCCTTGCATTCCTGGGATAAGCCCAAATTGATCATGGTGTACCAGCTTTTTGATGTGTTGCTGAATTCTGTTTGCTAAAAGTTTGTTGAAGATATTTGCATCTATGTTCATCAGTGATATTGGCCTGTGGCTTTCTTTTTTGTGTTATCTTTGTCTGGTTTTGGTATCAGGATGATGGTGGTCTCAAATAATGTGTTTGGAAATGTTCCTTCCTCTGCAATTTTTGAAAGAGTTGTAAAAGGATAGGCATTAGCTCTTCTCTAAATGTTTGATTGGATTCTCCTGTGAAGCCCCATCTAGTCCTGGACTTCTGTTTTTGGGGAGATTTTTTTAATCACATCTTCAATTTCAGTGTTTTTAATTGAGTTGTTCATAATTTCTATTTCTTCCTAGTTCAGTCTTGGAAGATCGAACTTTTCTAAGAACATGCCCCATTTCTTCCAAGTTAATCACTTTATTGACATATAGTTTTTCATAATAGTCTTATAATTCTTTGCATGTCATTTTCTGTTGAAACCTTTCCTTTTTCATTTCTAATTTTCTTGATTTGAGTCTTCTCTCATTTTTCTTGATGAGTCTGGCTAAAGGATTGTCAGTTTTGTTTATCTTCTCAAAGATCCAACTTATAGTTTTATCAATCTTTACTATTGCTTCTTTCATTTCTTTTTCATTTATTTATGATGGATCGTTATGATTTTTTTTTCTTACTAATAATTTTGTTTTTGTTTGTTTGTTTTCCTTTCTCCAATTGTTTCAGGTGTAAAGTTAGGTTGTCTACTTGATGTGTTTCTTGTTCCCTAAGGTAAGATTGTATTGCTATAAACTGCTATTTAATTCCCTTTTGATTTCTTCAGTAACCTGTTGACTAGTTAGAAAAATGTTGTTTAACCTCCATGTGTTTGTGTTTCTTACAGTTTTTTTATTATTTTTTTCTTATAATGGATATCTAGTCTTATAGTGCTGTGGCCTCAGAAGATGCTTGATATGGTTTCAATTTCCTTAAATTTACTGAGGTTTGATTTGTGACTCAAGATGCGGTCTATCCTGGAGAATGTTCCACGTGCACTTGAGAAGAAGGTGTATTCTTCTGCATTTGAATAGAATGTCCTGAAGATATCAATGAGATCAATCTCATCTAATGTATCATTTAAGGCTTGTGTTTTCTTATTAATTTTCTGTTTTGATGTGCTGTGATTCATGGAGTCGCAAAGAGTCACACACGACTGAACTGAACTGAACTGAACTTGATGATCTGCCCATTGGTGACAGTCGAGTGTTAAAGTTTCTTGCTATTATTGCATTACTGTCAATTTATCCTTTTATGTCTGTTCAGATCAGTTCAGTTCAGTTCAGTCACTCAGTCATGTCCGACTCTTTGTGATCCCATGAACCATAGCATGCCATGCCTCTCTGTCCATCACGAACGCCTGGAGTACATCCAAACACTTGTTCATTGAGTTGGTGATGCCATCCAACCATCTCATCCTCTGTTGTCCCCTTCTCCTCCTGCCCTCAATCTTTCCCGGCATCAAGGTCTTTTCCAATGAGTCAGTTCTTCACATCAGGTGGTCAAAGTATTGAATTTCAGCTTCAACGACAGTCCTTTCAATGAACACCAAGGACTAATCTCCTTTAGGATAAACTGGTTGGATCTCCTTGCAGTCCAAGGGACTCTCAAGAGTCTTCTCTAATACCACAGTTAAAAAACATCAATTCTTCGGTGCTCAGCTTTTTTATAGCCCAACTCTCACAACCATACATGAACATTGGAAAAACCATAGCCTTGATTAGATGGACTTTTTTTTCTTTTTGACAAAGTTAGGCCTCTACTTTTTAATATGCTGTCTAGGTTGGTCACAACTTCCCTTCCAAGGAGCAAGTGTCTTTTAATTTCATGGCTGCAACCACCATCTGCAGTGATTTTGGAGTCCCCCAACACACACACACACACACACACACACACACAAAGTCAGCAACTGTTTCCACTGTTTCTGCATCTATTTGCCATGAAGTGATGGGACTGGATGCCATGATCTTCGTTTTCTGAATGTTGAGTTTTAAGCCAACTTTTTCACTCTCCTCTTTCACTTTCATAAAGAGGCTTTTTAGTTCTTCACTTTTTCCCAAAAAGGTGGCATCATCTGCATATCTGAGGTTATTGATATTTCTCCCGACAATATTGATTGATTCCAGCTTGTGCTTCCTCCAGCCCAGTATTTCTCATGATGTACTCTGCATATAAGTTAAATAAGCAGAGTGGCAATAGTGTTTGTGTTATATATTGAGGTACTCCTATATTAGGTGTGTAGATATTTACAAATGTTATGTTCCTCTTGGATTGATCCCTTCATCATTACATAATGTCCTTCCTTATCTCCTGTAATATTCTTTAAAATCTATTTTGTCTGATATGAGGATTGCTCCTTGAGCTTTCTTTTGCTTCCCATTTGCAAGAATATATTTTTCCATACTCTCACTTTTAGTCTATATGTGTCTTTAGGTCTGAAGTAGGTTTCTTGTAGACAGCATATATATGGGTCCTGTTTTTGCACCATTCAGCCAGTCTGTGTCTTTCGGTTGGAGCAAGTAATCCATTTACATTTAAAGTAATTATTGATATATATGTTCCTGTTGCCATTTTCTTAACTGTTTGGGGTTGATTTTACAGATCTCTTTTCTCCTCCTGTATTTCTTGACTGTATACGTCCCTTTAACATCTGTTGCAAAGCTGGTTTGGTGGTCCTGAATTCTCTTAATGTTTGCTTGTCTAAAAAGCTTTTTAATGCTCCATCAATTTTGAATGAGATCCTTGCTGGCTACAGTAATCTTGGTTGTAGATTTTTTTCCTTTTGGTACTTTTAATATATACTGGCATTCCCTTCTGGCCTGCAGAGTTTCTGCTGAAAGATCATCTGTTATGTGTAGGGGTTTCCTTTGTATGTTACTTATTGTTCCTCCCATGCTGCTTTTAGTATTCTCTTTTTGTATTCAGCCTTTGCTAGTTTGATTAGTGTGTGGTTTGGCATGCTTCTCCTTGGGATTATCCTGTATGGAACTCTTTGCACATCTTAAACTTGATTGACTATTTCCTTCTCCATGTTGGGAAGATTTTCAACTGTAATCTATAATTATAATTCAAAATTTTTCTGATACCATTTTTTATATTGTCCTATGGCATCCGGTCCCATCACTTCATGGAAAATAGATGGGAAAACAATAGAAACAGTGTCAGACTTTATTTTTTGGGGCTCCAAAATCACTGCAGATGGTGATTGCAGCCATGAAATTAAAAGACGCTTACTCCTTGGAAGAAAAGTTATGACAAACCTAGATAGCATATTCAAAAGCAGAGACATTACTTTGCTGACTAAGGTCCATCTAGTCAAGGCTATGTTTTTTTCAGTGTTCATGTATGGATGTGAGAGTTGGACTGTGAAGAAGGCTGAGCGCTGAAGAATTGATGGTTTTGAACTGTGGTGTTGAAGAAGACTCTTGAGAGTCCCTTGGACTGCAAGGAGATCTAACTACTCCATTCTGAAGGAGATCATCCCTGGGATTTCTTTGGAAAGAATGATGCTAAAGCTGAAACTTCAGTACTCTGGCCACCTCATGAGAAGAGCTGACTCATTGGAAAATACTCTGATGTTGGGAGGGATTGAGGACAAGAGGAGAAAGGGACAACAGAGGATGAGATGGCTTGATGGCATTACTGCCTCGTTGGACATGAGTCTGAGTGAATTCCAGGAGTTGGTGATGGATAGGGAGGCCTGGTGTGATACAATTCATGGGGTCTCAAAGAGTCGGACATGAATGAGTGAATGAACTGAACTGAACGGAACTGATAGGTTTCTGAGACTATCCTCAGTTCTTTTCATTCTTTTTCTTTATTCTGCTCTTCAGAAGTTATTTCCACCATTTTATCTTCCAGCTCACTGATTAGTTCTTCTGCTTCAGATGTTCTGTCATTGATTCCTTCTAGAGTATTTTTAATTTCAGTCATTGTTTTGTTTGTCTCTGTTTGTTTATTCTTTAATTCTTGTATGTCTTTGATTCTTTCATTTTCTTCATTTTGTTTTCAAGGTTTTTGATGAATTTTCTATCATTATTTTGAATTATTTTTCAGGTTCTATACCTATTTCTTCTTCATTTATTTGAAGTTCTGTGTTTCTAGTTTGTTCTTTCATTTATGTAGTATTTCTCTGCCCCTCCTTTTTTTTTTTTTTTTGCTGTTTTGTGTTTGAGGTCTCATTTTTCAAGGCTTCAAGGTTGAATCCTTTCAGTTTCTGCCCTCCTAAGATTGGTCCAGTGATTTGTGCAAGCTTTGTATAGTGTAAGATTTGTTCTGAGTTTCTGTTTGGTTGTTTGTTTTTCCTCTGCTGGGCAAGGCTGAG
This sequence comes from Nanger dama, assembly GCA_917880005.1. NCBI lineage: Eukaryota > Metazoa > Chordata > Mammalia > Artiodactyla > Bovidae > Nanger > Nanger dama. The sequence goes on from CAKJTW010000033.1 coordinate 171,767, forward strand.
TGAGGTGGTAATCCTGTCTGCTGATGATTGGTTTTGTATTTTTGCTTTGCTTGTTGTTTAGATGAGGCATCCTGCACAGTATGCTACTGTTGGTTGGGTGATGCTGGGACTTTTATACAGGTGGCTTCTTTTGTGTGTATTCTCACTATTTGATACTCCCTAGGTGACTATGTCAAAGCCTTTGACTGTGTGGATCACAATAAACTGGAAAATTCTGAGAGACATGGGAATACCAGATCATCTGACCTGCCTCTTGAGAAATCTGTATGCAGGTCAGGAAGCAGCAGTAAGAACTGGACATGGAACAACAGACTGGTTCCAAATAGGAAAAGGAGTACATCAAGGCTGTATATTGTCACCCTGCTTATTTAACTTATATGTAGAGTACATCATAAGAAACGCTGGACTGGAAGAAACAAGCTGGAGTCAAGATTGCCCAGAGAAATATCAATAACCTCAGATATGCAGATGTCACCACCCTTATGGCAGAAAGTGAAGAAGAACTAAAGAGCCTTCTGATGAAAGTGAAAGAGGAGAGTGAAAAAGTTGGCTTAAAGCTCAACATTCAGAAAACGAAGATCATGGCATCTGGTCCCATCACTTCATAGGGAAATAGATGGGGAAACAATGGAAACAGTGTCAGACTTTATTTTGGGGGCTCCAAAATCACTGCAGATGGTGATTGCAGCCATGAAATTAAAAGATGCTTACTCTTTGGAAGGAAAGTTATGGCCAACCTAGATAGGATATTCAAAAGCAGACACGTTACTTTGCCGACTAAGGTCCGTCTAGTAAAGGCTATTGTTTTTCCTGTGGTCATGTATGGATGTGAGAATTGGACTGTGAAGAAAGCTGAGCACCTGAGAATTGATGCTCTTTAACTGTAGTGTTGGAGAAGACTCTTGAGAGTCCCTTGGACTGCAAGGAGATCCGACCAGTCCATTCTGAAGGAGATCAGCCCTGGGATTTCTTTGGAAGGAATCATGCTAAAGCTGACACTCCAGTTCTTTGGCCACCTCATGCGAAGAGTTGACTCATTAGATAAGACTGATGCTGGGAGGGATTGCAAGCTGGAGGAGAAGGGGATGACAGAGGATGAGATGGCTAGATGACATCACTGACTCAATGGATGTGCGTTTGAGTGAACTCTGGGAGTTAGTGATGGACAGCAAGGCCTGGCGTGCTGCAATTCATAGGGTCACAAAGAGTCAGGCACGACTGAGCGACTGAACTAAACTGAACTGAGGGTTAGTTCTCTGGTGTTGTAGGATCTGGGAATCAATCCTCCCATTCCAAAGGCTCAGGGCTTGATTGCTGGTCAGGAACAAAGATTGCACAAGTGGTTTGTTATGGCATTAAATGAGATTAAACAAAATCCAAAACTGAGAAACCAAAGATGAACCCTATACAAATGGCAGTTACAAATTCAGGCAAATGATAATAAAATAATGGACTATACATATACATTTATGAGCAAAGTCAAAACAGTTCAACAAAAATAAAGTACAATTTATTGACCCAGCGAACAAAGGAAATCAAAATTATATATAATTTACTAGTTAAGAACAAAGCTAACTAAATAAAAAAGTGGAAAACAAAACTAAAGCAAGCTGCCAAATGAGGAATAAATCGATGCAAACCAAATTAACAAATACACTGAGAGGAAAGAAAGGAGAGAAAAGAAAGAATGAATATATATGCAAAGTTAAATAGAGTTAGATGTAAATTTATATACATTAAAGATTAACTGCAAGGGGAAAATAACAGTAGCAAAGCAAAAAAGGGAATAAACGTAGGAAAAACATAATGCTTTTTAAAAATTTAAAAGTTAAAATTATATATATGAGAAAAGCCAAAAAAATGGAAGAAGAAAGAAAAAAGGAAAAAAAATAAAAGGAAAACTCCATAGAACTGCAAAGACCCAATGTAGATGCAGAGGTTTATAACAAAAATAAAAGTGTGACTGAATATTCACTTATACATATACACCCATAAGCAAAATAAAACAGTCCAACAAAAATAAAGTACAATGAATTGCTCCAGTGAACAAAAGAAACCAAAGACCATGTATACCAGAACAAAACTAACTAAAGCACAAACTGGAAAACAAAACTAAAGCACAGTGCCAGTTGGCAAAAAAACAATGAAAATAAAACTAATGAATATGTTGAGAGGAAAGGAAGGAAAAAATAGATATGCAAAGTTAAATAGAAGTAGATAAAGAAGATTTATATACATTAAAGTTTAACTGCAAGGGATAAAGAACACTAGGGAAAGCAAACAAAGGAATAAATGTAGGAAAACAATCATAGGTTTAAAAATAAAAAAATTATAATTAAAAAAGAGAAAAGAAGAAAATTAAAAATAATGATAATAATGAGAAGACTCCCCAGAACTGCAAAGGCCTGCTGTAGAGGCAGAGGTGTATAACAACAATAAAAAATGTGTATGAGTCCAAAAACTGTTTATACATCTGTGTCTCTTTTGCTGTCTCGCATACAGGGTTATCGTTACCATCTATCTAAATTCCATATATATATGTTAGTATACTGTATTGGTGTTTTTCTTTCTGGTTTACTTCACGTATAATAGGCTCCAGTTTCATCCACCTCATTAAAACTGATTCAAATGTATTCTTTTTAATGGCTGAGTAATACTCCATTGTGTATATATACCACAGCTTTCTTATCCATTCATCTGCTGATGGACATCTAGGTTGCTTCCATGTCCTGGCTATTATAAACAATGCTGAGATGAACATTGAGGTACACATGTCTTTCAATTCTGGTTTCCTCAGTGTGTATGCCTAGCAGTGGGATTGCTGGGTCATAAGGCAGTTCTATTTCCAGTTTTTTAAGGAATCTTCACACTGTTTTCCATAGTAGCTGTACTAGTTTGCATTCCCACCAACAGTCTAAGAGGGTTCCCTTTTCTCCACACCCTCTCCAGCATTTATTGCTTGTAGACTTTTGGATCACAGCCATTCTGACTGGTGTGAAATGTCACCTCACTGTGGTTTTGATTTGCATTTCTCTGATAATGAGTGATGTTGAGCATCTTTTCATGTGTTTGTTAGCCATCTGTATGTCTTCTTTGGAGAAATGCCTATTTAATTCTTTGGCCCATTTTTTGATTGAGTCATTTGTACTCTGTGGGAGAGGGCAAGGGTGGGATGATTTGGGAGAATGGCATTGAACCATGTATAATATCACATATTAAATAAATCGCCAGTCCAGGTTTGATGCATGATACTGGATGCTTGGGGCTGGTGCACTGAGACAACCGAGAGGGATGGTACGGGGAAGGAGGAAGCAGGGGGGTTCAGGATGGGGAACATACGTATACCTGTGATAGATTCATGTTGATGTATGGCAAAACCAATACAATATTGTAAAGTAATTAACCTCCAGTTAAAATAAATAAATTTATTTTAAAAATGTGTCTAAGTAAAACAAAGAAAAAAAATTCAAAAGCTTAAATAGACTTCATAGTGCCAATAAAATCAACAACTACCACAGAGGGGGAAAAGGGGGAAAAAAAAAAGAAAGAAAAAAAATCCAAAAGAATCTACAGAACAAACCAAAACACAATAAATTATTTCCTTGAGTTAGTGCTATCAGAGTCCTTTCATTTTCTGGGAGTCACAGTCCACCTCACCTGCTTAGGATGCTCCCCAACACTGTACTGATCTCTGGATGGACCTGTTGTGGGGGCAGCTCAGATTCTAATCTGGTCCTACTTCTATGTCTCCAGTGTCCACAACTATCAGAATTAGTCCATTTTCATTTGTGGCAGCTCTCAATATCCTTTTATATATTCTGTAGATACAGAGTCTGCCTAACTGACCATGTGGATTAACCTGCAGCTTGTACTGCTGGTGGGAAAGTTTTTGGTCTTCTTCCTTAGTCACACTCCCCTGGGTTTCAATTGTGGTTTTATTTGCACTTCTGTATGTGGGTTGTCCACTAAGGTTTGCTCCTGAGGCTGCCCTGGAGGACTTGGATTTGCCTCTGAGAGGGCCAGGTATGGAGGTGGTACAGTTGCTTGGGACACAGGGGTTCTGGCAGCACCCAGAGGGGCTGGCGGCTAGGGCAGCAGGAAATATAGTGCTCTACATGCATATGGAAACTAATATTGGCCAATATGTTCCAGTATTCTCGCCTGCAGAATCCCTTCTCTGACAGAGAAGCCTGGAAGGCCACAGTTCATAGGGTCACAAAGAGTCAGACACTGCCGAAGTGACCCTGCACACCTAGATGCAAGATTTTTTTTGTTTTCCCTGTGGCAACTCTCCCTCAGTGAGGGTTGAGTGTGAAGGTGGCTCAGCTGTTTGGCCTGGGAACCCTGGAGGTGCCAAGTGTGCAGGGACACAGACTGCCTCCGTGGCAGGAGTTATGGCCCTATCAGAGTCTTTTTGAGCCTCTTGTAGCTGGAGATCAGGCTTCTTTGGTCAGTCTTTCTCCGTAGCTCTACCATTCAGGCACTCAGAGGGCCCCCTTGCCTGAGGTTCTTCTCTATTGTTTGGCTTGTCAGACATATAGAAGGGCCCCCCTGGCTGGGGTCCTACTCTATAGATTGGCACATCAGTCACTTAAAGTCCATCCCCCCAAACCCCTTCGCTTGGAGTCCTTCTCTAGTTTGGTGCATCAGGTTCTTGATGCCTTGATGGGCCAGCCTCTCTATTGTTCAGCTGCCAACTTTGACATGTGGAGGGAGAGAGGCTATGGTGATGGCTCAACCCCCTACATGTGACTCAGCAGTATCCATGGCTGTCTGGCTTCCTCCACAGGAATTTTACACTACAATCTCCTTCCTCACTTTCCCTCAATCCATCTCTCCTCAGTCAACAGCAGCCCTCACCCTGGGATTGCTCCACAGTCCCCAAACTCCAGCTCCCATCTGCTGTGCCTTGAAGAGGATCTGTGTCTCTGTCCAGGGTATGTCTGGCTATGGCAAGGACTGTCTGATTTTCATTTCATTTAGGCTGCCACAGATCAGCTGTTGCACTCTCATCCTTAAATGTTTCTCCTCTGACTCAGACAACTGATTTGATGTGGGGATTGGACACCTGTTCCAGTTCCCCCACCTGCTGGGTGCAGATCAGGTCCTACCAACATTCCTATTTTCCCCCTAGTTCCTTCATCCTACTGAGTTTGGCATCTCAGCTAGTCAGATACTCCTATCTGCTCTCAGCTGGTGTTCTGCATGCACTTTTGTGTCTGAAGGTGTATTCCTGATGCATCCATGAAAAGAAATGCACTCCACTTCCACCTACTCCTCCGCCAACTTTTTCTCCCCTCAATTTTCTTATTGGGCTTATGGTGAGGAAAAAAAAAAGATAAAAGTTAGTAAAATTTATACCCCTTCTGAGTAAACACTCAATATATATGATAGCTAATATAAATATAAGGTATAAGGGAAGTCTCTGCCCCCATGAATTTTCCTCAGCATTTAAATTCTATACCTTATATTCTGATATTAGAGACTGAGAGGCCTGCAGAAATTATTTAATCCCCCAATCTTCATTTTATATCTCTGAACCAATTCTAGGCTAAAGCAATTCATACACATTTGTGGGGTGCAAATGTTCCGCTTCACAGATCTGTTATAAGGGTCAGTGAGAAAACACAGGGAAAAATCCCATGTGCAGTGCCTGGTATAAACTAGTTATTTAACAAGCCATCATTATTATCACTAAGTTGGTGACAGAGGCATCTTGAACTACAAACAAGCTGACATTTAGTTCAGTTCAATACTCTTTTTCTACCTCAAAACGAACTATATAAAATATGATTATACCAAGCTAAGAAGTGTAACAAATTAGGTCTATTGGTAATCTTTAGACTTCTTAAGTAAAAGAAAGTTTATTACGTCAATCAGCAAATAGGATGATAGTATATCACCTTCTGGCATCTATTGTTATAGAACCAGACTTTCATCAAGTTTGCTGACTTTGAGAAGAAACCTTGCTGTTTAACTCTATCCATGCTCTATCTCATTGTTTCCTCAATTGTAAAAACCTTTCTCATTGGGTTATTTCAAAGAATTCATTACACATGAAAGTATTTCAGTGTCTGACACATTGCAAGCTTCCAATAAAGGTTATCTTATTAGCATTTTATTATTATTTATAGATAAGTTAACTGTAATCCATCCTCTATATTAGGACACCTCTGAGACTGAAAGGTGATGTCCTTAATAATTACACTGAAACAGAAAGCATGGTCACCTTATAACAACATATTTTATAGCTCAAAATAAATTTATAAATGAGTGTTATATTATACAGGAGAATTTACATTTTGTGTAAATTAGAAAGATGTTATGTGTGGGTCAGATTCAAGGTGAGCAAGAAATTATGGTGCTGCTTCCTTCCAAACTCCTCTGAGACAAAATGGAAGGAGGCGGGCTGTTTCTATAGTATTTATAACTTTCTTTCCTTTATCTAACTTAATGTCGCCCAAGGTGTTTGTGAAGATCAGGTCCTGGGAAATACACTTTTCATTTTTTAAATTTTATGTACTTTCAAGTGAAAATTTCTGAATGGTTTAGTTGATAATTTGTATCCAACTCTTGTGACCCCATAAACTGTAACCCACCAGTCTCCTGTGTCCCTGGGATTTCCCAGGCAAAAATACTGGAGTGGGTTGCAATTTCCTTCTCCAGGGAATCTTTCCTACCCAGGAATTGAACCCAGGTCTTCTGCATTGCTGGCAGATTCTTTACCTACTGAACTGTAAGGGAATTCCTGTACTATATATACTAATAACTAACTTGCTTAGGGAAATATGCAGTCAGAGAGAATCACCTAACAATTATTTCCAAGCAGCCTGTTCCTTTCTCCTATAAAGTTTCCTACCTCATTAAACAAAGCTATGTTAATTTATACTTTAAGTTATTTTTTTAATAAAAATATGTGTAAAGAAGAAAACAGAATCTTCTTTATTTTTCAATTATCTGTACCACTGACCACTCATCCAGTCATATATTTATTTTTCTTATTAATTTTTAGAACAAATCAGACGTTTAGGAGAGAGCAAATAAGCATTGTCCTAATCTATCATGTTCTGCTCCACTTTGCTCCATTTCAACCGATTTAATTCTTCAGAAGCACACTATGTATTGACCTTCTGTCTAATAAAACTAAACATTTTGTCTAATATAAAAATAGCATATTGGGAAGGATGACTATAATAACTCTTTAGATAAAAGCTACATGAAAATCCATCGGGTATGGTGGATGGTGTTTCCTGTTTTCAGGAACTTTTGTCTCCTACCCACTTATTACCAGAAATAGTGTGAATATTCCCCATATTCTCTAAAAAAACATGAATATTTCCTTATTAATTGATTTTTTGGTAAAATACAGAAATTCTCAACCTCATGTTCTGTTGATTAAGACATATGAAAATCATGTGCATAAAAGAATTGACATGTTATGCTATGCTGCTACAATTAAGAATAAAACTAAAAGCTCCCTACTTGTTTGACTTTAATTTAATGTCCCATTTAACTTCTATCATATGTAAAGAGATGTTTCACCCATTTAAGACTTTCTTTTTGGGTCCAGAATGAAGTGTTCCATATCTGTCTTGTAAACAGAGTCCATACATGAAATCATAAAGGGATAAGGAGACTTACTTTCATTGCCAAAAATATTAAACCTCCAAAGAGTTATTGTCAGATTTTAGCTTTTGTTTTTCTATCAAACATCTTTACCTATATTCCCAGAGGAGCTGAACAACTTTAAAACATTATGCAATCACACATGCAGACTCTACAAAGCATTCCCATGTGTGTGTTAATCACTCTGCGTCTGACTCTTTGTGACCCTGAAGATTGTAGCCCACCAGGTTCCTCTGTCCATGGGATTCTCCAGGTAAGAATACTGGAGGAGATAGTCATTCTCTTCTCCAGGGGATCTCCTGACTCAGGAATCTAACCCAGGTTTCCTGGATTACAGGTGGATTCTTTACAATGTGAGCCACCAGGGAAGCCCATGGCATTCACATATGGAATATCAGTTAGGTTCATGACAAATTTAACAATGGTATCAGTTGTCAAACATATTCAAAGTAAATTATTCACTCCACATCTTGTACTGTGTTTAATATTCCATTTTTAAATACCAGTTTAACTTTTAGTATTCCAGCTATTTGTCTCTCTTGAGGAAGTATTTTATGAGATTTAGTGAGAATAATGACAACTGTTAGTCACTGCCATTAGCATAAGGCATGAGACACACTACAGCTAAGCCATGACAGTCAAAATATGACTTCCTATATACCCCAGGTATATAGTGTGACTGGCACACTAAGTGAGGCCAAGAGGGGCTACCCTACGACCGATGTCAGGGGCAGAAGCTGGGAGAACCACATGCCCAAAGGGCAGAGGCCAAGAGGAGTTACTCTACCTCTGAGGTCAGTGGCATGGACAAAAGTGCCAGGCTGCGACGGCGCAGGAACGGCTGAGAGGAGCTACCCAAGTTCGACGTCAGGGACAGCAGCCAGGAGGAGCCACACCATGTACAAGGCCAGGGGCAGTGGCCAAGAGGAGCCACCCCACACCCAAGGTCAGGGGCAGCCAGAAGGAGCCACCCGACACCCGAGGCCAGGGGCAGGGGCCCGGAGGAGCAACCAGACATCCAAGGAGTGGTGGCTGCACGGGTGCAGGAGGGCCTAGAGGAGCTATCCCACGTTGAAGGTCAGGAAGGGTGGTGATGAGGAGATACCACTCATCCAAGGTAAGGAGCAGCGGCTGCGCTTTGCTGGAGAAGATACCCCATGACCAAGGTAAGAGAAACCCAAGTAAGATGGTAGATGTTGCAAGAGGGCATCAGAAGGCAGACGCACTGACCATACTCACAGAAAACCAGTCAATCTAATCACACTAGGACCACAGCCTTTTCTAACTCAATGAAACTAAGCCATGCCTGCGGGGCAAACCAAGATGGGTGGTTCATGGTGGAGAGGTCTGACAGAATGTGTTCCACTGGAGAAAGGAATGGCACACCACTTCAGTATTCTTGCCTTGAGAACCACATGAAGAGCATGAAAAGGCAAAATTATAGGATACTAAAAGAGGAACTCCCAGCCCGGTAAGTGTCCAATATGCTACTGGAGATAAGTGGAGAAATAACTTCAGAAAGAATGAAGGGATGGAGCCAAAGCAGAAACAATACCCAGCTGTGGATGTGACTGGTGATAGAAGCAAGGTCTGATGCTATAAAGAGCAATATTGCATAGGAACCTGGAATGTCAGGTCCATGAATCCAAGGAAAATAGGAAGTGGTCAAAAAAGAGATGGCAAGAGTGAACACTGGCATTCTAGGAATCAGAGAACTAAAATGAACTGGAATGGGTGAATTTAACTCAGATGACCATTATATCTACTACTGTGGGCAGAAATCCCTCAGAAGAAATGGAGTAGCCATCATGGTCAACAAAAGAATCCAAAATGCAGTACTTGGAGGCAATCTTAAAAAAAAACAGAATGATCTCTGTTCATCTCAAAGGCACACCATTCAATATCACAGTAATCCAAGTCTATGCCCCAACCAGTAACGCTGAAGAAGCTGAAGTTGAGCGGTTCTATGAAGACCTACAAGACCTTTTAGAACTAACACCCAAAAAAGTTGTCCTTTTTATTGTAGGGAACTGGAATGCAAAAGTAGGAAGTCAAGAAACACCTGGAGTAACAGGCAAATATGGCCTTGGAATGTGAAATGAAGCAGGGCAAGACTAATAGAGTTTTGCCAAGAAAATTCACTGGTCATAGCAAACGCACTCTTCCAACAACACAAGGGAAGACTCTACACATGGACATCACCAGATGGTCAGCACCGAAATCAGATTGATTTGCAGCCAAAGATGGAGAAGCTCTATAGAGTAAACAAAAACAAGACCAGGAACTGACTGTGGCTCAGATCATGAACTCCTTATTACCAAATTCAGACTTAAAATGAAGAAAGTAGGGAAAACCTCTAGACCATTCAGGTATGATCTAAATCAAATCCCTTATGATTATATAGGGGAAGTGAGAAATAGATTTAAGGGCCTAGATCTGATAGATAGGGTGCCTGATGAACTATGGAATGAGGTTCGTGACATTGTACAGGAGACAGGGATCAAGACCATCCCCACGGTAAAGAAATGCAAAAAAGCAAAATGGCTGTCTGGGGAGGCCTTACAAATAGCTGTGAAAAGAAGAGAGATGAAAAGCAAAGGAGACAAGGAAAGATATAAGCATCTGAATGCAGAGTTCCAGAGAACAGCAAGAAGAGATAAGAAAGCCTTCTTCAGTGATCAGTGCAAAGAAATAGAGGAAAACAACAGAATGTGAAAGACTAGAGATCTCTTTAAAAAAATTAGAGATACCAAGGGGATATTTCATGGAAAGATGGGCTCGATAAAGGACAGAAATGGGATGGACCTAACAGAAGCAGAAGATATTAAGAAGAGGTGGCAAGAATACACAGAAGAACTGTACAAAAAGATCTTCATAACCCAGATAATCACGATGGTGTGAACACTCATCTAGAGCCAGACATCCTGGAATGTAAAGTCAAGTGGGCCGTAGAAAGCATCACTATGAACAAAGCTAGTGGAGGTGATGAATTCCAGTGGAGCTGTTTCAAATCCTAAAAGATGATTCTGCGAAAGTGCAGAACTCAATATGCCAGCAAATTTGGAAAACTCAGCAGTGGCCACAGGACTGGAAAAGGTCAGTTTTCATTCCAATCCCCCAAAAAGGCACAGCCAAAGAATGCTCAAATTACCGCACAATTGCACTCATCTGACATGCTAGTAAGTTAATGCTCAAAATCCTCCAAGGCACGCTTCAGTAATACATGAACCGTGAACTTCCTGATGTTCAAGCTGGTTCTAGAAAAGGCAGAGGAACCAGAGATCAAATTGCCAACATCCGCTGGATCATGGAAAAAGCAAAAGAGTTCCAGAAAAACATCTATTTCTGCTTTATTAACTATACCAAAGCCTTTGACTGTGTGGATCACAATAAACTGTGGGAAATTCTGAAAGAGATGGGAATACCCGAACACCTGACCTGCCACTTGAGAAATCTGTATGCACGTCAGGAAGCAGCAGTTAGAACTGGACATGGAACAACAGACTGGTTCCAAATAGGAAAAGGAGTATGTCAAGGCTGTCACCCTGCTTATTTAACTTCTATGCAGAGTGCTTCTTGAGAAATGCTGGACTGGAAGAAACAGAAGCTGGAATCAGGATTGCCGGGAGAAATATCAATAACCTCAGATATGCAGATGACACCACCCTTATGGCAAAAAGTGAAGAGGAATTAAAAAGCCTCTTGATGAAAGTGAAAGAGGAGAGTGAAAAAGTCAGCTTAAAGCTCAACATTCAGAAAACGAAGATCATGGCATCTGGTCCCATCACTTCATGGAAAATAGATGGGGAAACAGTGGAAACAGTGTCAGACTTTATTTTTGGGGCTCCAAAATCACTGCAGATGGTGACTGCAGCCAAGAAGTAAAAAGAGGCTTCCTCCTTGTAAGAAAACTTATGACCAACCTAGATAGCATATTCAAAAGCAGAGACATTACTTTGCCGACTAAGGTCCGTCTAGTCAAGGCTGTGGTTTTTCCTGTGGTCATGTATGGATGTGAGAATTGGACTGTGAAGAAGGCTGAGTACCAAAGAATTGATGCTTTTGAACTGTAGTGTTGGAGAAGACTCTTGAGAGTCCTTTGGACTTCATGGAGATCCAGCCAGTCCATTCTGAAGGAGATCAGCCCTGGGATTTCTTCGGAAGGAATGATACTAAAGCTGAAACTCCAGTACTCTGGCCACCTCATGCAAAGAGTTGACTCATTGGAAAAGACTTTGATGCTGGGAGGAATTCAGGGTAGGAGAAGAAGGGGACAACAGAGGATGAAATGGCTGGATGGCATTACTGACTTGGTGGACGTGAGTCTTAGTGAACTCCGGGAGTTAGTGATGGACAAGGAGGCCTGTCGTGCTGCGATTCATGGGGTCGCAAAGAGTCAGACACGACTAAGCAACTGAACTGAACTGCACTGAACTGATATACCCCAGGCAAGCGTCTGAGCACAGCTGACTGCTATTTTATAAATTGTGCCTCTAGGCCAGTCTGGTAGGAGCACAGCTGATGGAACCTCAACTATTTTTAAAAATAACAAGGTTTCTATAGTAGCTCAAGCTATCAATTAAAGAATACAGAACATACATTGATATTCAAAAATCTTCTTTTCCTCTACAAGAAGGACAGAAAAATAAAATGTCTGGAAGGAAATGATCTGTGTATCTTGATCCTTGCTGCCTTCAAGTTAAAAAATCAAAATACTGTTAGAATAGAAATGACCCAGTCAAATCAAGTGAAAAGATGAAAATTTTCTTTGTTAACAAACATTAATATAAACTTTTATAATTTAATTACTTTCTTAACTTTTTAAACCATTTATCATTTATTAATTACTATTATAATTTTTACTTTCACACCTATCATTTAAGACTTAGCAGAAAGCACTTGTTGATTGACTGTATTGACTAAACACCTTCCTATAGAAGCTTTGTAAAATATCTGAAAATGCATTTTCACTGAAGAATTGTCATTTTTGCATTTGTGGGAAAAAATGACTTCTGACTTTTGAAGTTATATGGATATAGCAGTACTAGTGTCCATGGGGTTGCAAAGAGTTGGATATGACTGAGCGACTTCACTATCACTTTTATGCATTGGGGATGGAAATGGCAACCCACTCCAGTGTTCTTGCCTGGAGAATTCCAGGGACGGGGAACCTGGTGGGCTGCCATCTAAGGGGTTGCACAGAGTTGGACACAACTGATGCGACTTAGCAGCAGCAGCAGCAGTACTATATTCCTTCACCACTTTTCATCCTAATATAAGAACCATAGTCTCACCAACACTAGGGCAATAATTAATATTATTCCTTATTGTAGGGTCTCCCTGGTGACTCAGTGGTAAAGAATTCACCTGCATTGCAGGAGACACTAGAGCCTTCAGTTCAATCCCTGGATCAGGAATATCCTCTGGAGCAGGACATGACAATGCACTCAGTATTCTCGCCTAGAGATTCCCATGGACAGTGGAGCCTGGTGGACTACAGTTCATGAAGTCACAAAGACATGCAGGATGGAAGAGACTGAGCACACATGAACACACACATTCCTTATTATCCCAAATTAGTTGGGTACTATTAGATGCATGAAAAAGAAAGAAAGGTAAAAAATAAAACTAAAGAAATGAGATATTGCACATTTCTTTTTAGAAATTCAGGGTCCTTTAATAACATGAATAATAATAATATTTTCAAATGCTGTGGTATACATTTTAATAGGGCTGTGGTTGTCCTCTTCTTTCTGTCCTACAGTTTAACATAATATCAACATAATATCAAATATCATGAGGCTCATGAACAGGGAAAAATGAGATAGTAAGTTTAAAAAATATCCAACTGTTCTTGACAACTTCTCACCAAGAAAAATGAGACATGACAGACTTACCACTAGGTTACTTGAAGTTTAAAGCTCACTGCTTTTGATTGTAAGGTGATAAAGCTTTCATTTTTTAGTCTGTGATTCTTAAACATTGTTTCAATGAAATGTATGTAACTGAATTGATTTGAAGTTATTATTGGTAATACATAAACTTGGCTCTATGGTTTAAAGTACATTAAGAAACATTTCAGCAGAACAATTGATTTGCTTTCATTATCAGTTTAAAATATATAATTACTTAATATTTAAATGTATACATTTAATGTGTAATTTCAGGTCAGGTCAGTTCCCTCGCTAAGTCATGTACAACTGTGACACCTTGGACTGCAGCACCCCTGTCCTTCACCATCTCCTGGAGATTTCTCCAAGTCATGCCAATTGACTTGGTGATGCCATCCAGCCATTCATCCTGTATGGTCCCCTTCTCCTCCTGCCTTCAATCTTTCCCAGCATTAGGGCTTTTTCTAAAAACTTGGCTCTTCTCATCAGGTGGCCAAAGTATTAGAGCTTTAGCATCAGTCCTTCCAATGAATTGTCCAGGTTGATTTCTTTTAGGATTGACTAGTTTGATCCACTTGCTGTCCAAGGGGCTCTCAAGAGTCTCCTTAAGCACCATAGTTAAAAAGAATCAATTTTCAGGCACTCAACCTTCTTTATGGCTCAACTCTCACATCCATACATATTATTACTTGATAAATAAATTCACTGCAAATTAACTGGATATGCTTTTCTAATTCTACATATTTTAGGTCCTAATACTCTTCTGGTCTAATTTTGAAGCTACAGATAATATGACAGAAGTAACATGTGACAAAAATTTGAATGTGTTGGGTGGGCATTAGAAGGATGAACTGATTAGGAATGAAATAAAATATCAAGGCGGTATATTGTTACCCTGCTTATTTAACTTATATGCAGAGTACATCATGAGAAACGCTGGACTGGAAGAAACACAAGCTGGAATCAAGATTGCCAGGAGAAATATCAATAACCTCAGATATGCAGATGACACCACACTTATGGCAGAAAGTGAACAGAAACTAAAAGACCTCTTGATTAAAGTGAAAGAGGATAGTGGAAAAGTTGGCTTAAAGCTCAACATCCAGAAAACGAAGATCATGTCCTCTGGTCCCTTCACTTCATGGGAAATAGATGGGGAAACAGTGAAACAGTGTCAGACTTTATTTTTTGGGGCTCCAAAATCACGGCAGATGGTGACTGCAGCCATGAAATTAAAACATGCTTACTCCTTGGAAGAAAAGTTACGACCAACCTAGACAGTATATTCAAAAGCAGAGACATTACTTTGCCGACTAAGGTCCGTCTAGTCAAGGCTGTGGTTTTTTTCTGTGTTCATGTATGGATGTGAGAGTTGGACTGTGAAGAAGGCTGAGTGCTGAAGAATTGATGCTTTTGAACTATGGTGTTGGAGAAGACTCTTGAGAGTCCCTTGGACTGCAAGGAGATCCAACCAGTCCATTCTGAAGGAGATCAGCCCTGGGATTTCTTTGGAAAGAATGATGCTAAAGCTGAAACTCCAGCACTTTGGCCCCCTCATGCAAAGAGTTGACTCATCGGAAAAGACTCTGATGCTGGGAGGGATTGGGGGGCAGGAGGAGGGGACGACAAAAGAGGAAGTGGCTGGATGGCATCACAGACTCAATGGATGTGAGTCTGAGTGAACTCCGGGGAGTTAGTGATGGACAGGGAAGCCTGGCATGCTGCATTTCATGTGATCGCAAAGAGTCGAACACGACTGAGCAACTGAACTGAACTGAACTGACTGAAATATTATTTGCAATTAAAAATACACATGTTGTATTTCTTCAGTTATTTTATATCTGATTTTCACATATCGAAAATTAGAGTACAGGAAAATAGTTTTGGAAATAAAACAATAGAGATATCTTGGAATTTATTATAAGACGTGAATTATGAATTATAACAGACATGAATTATAGTGTTAGGTGCAGACAGAACTATTACATGATACTGAAGTGTTTTGTTATACATATTTTCTATTAACTTCACTATAAGTGTATATTTTGAAACGTGAAAGCAATTGTATCACTTAGAAGTAATGCTTATATTCTCTACAAATGCAAAGTGAAGAAGAAAGTTGACAACTTGTGGGTTATTTTGCAAGTGTCCTATTTTGAATTCCTTATAAGATCAAAAAATAATACTTATTTCTTAACTTCATTGTTTTAAAACAGAAAATAAAATATTATAAACTTTCAAAAGTGCTTAATCAATAAATTTGGAGGAAGGGTATGTATACAATATGGAAAATAGAAGATTTATAAAAATTCAGTTAAAGTCTGAATTAAAATTCTTATCATGTAAAATTCTTATCTGGTAAGGTTCTGAATATCTCTTGAAGACATAAGTATACCCAGAGTTAAAGATATTGTGAAATTAATATTATATACAATATAAACAAGACTTTAGTTATTTTAAAAAAACCTTAAAGATTATTAATAGCTTATTTTGTACCCCAGTTATTTGATTTTGAAATTTAATTTAATCATAATACATAGTTATTGACAAATTAACAAATTGTACTTCTCCTGAAATTCTGTTCTTAAACTCTTTCTTCTCTATTTGTGAAGCCAAATTTAGCTTCTATACTGGCATTTGGTCCCATCACTTCATGGGAAATAGATGGGGAAACAGTGGAAGCAGTGTCAGACTTTTTTTGGGTTCCAAAATCACTGCAGATGGTAATTGCAGCCATGAAATTAGAAGATGCTTACTCCTTGGAAGTAAGGGTATAAAAGGAAGTAAAGTATGACCAATCTAGATAGCATATTGAAAAGCAGAGATATTATTTTGCCAACAAATGTCCATCTAGTCAAGGCTATGATTTTTCCAGTGTTCATGTATGGATGTGAGAGTTGAACTGTGAAGAAAGCTGAGCACCAAAGAACTGATGCTTTTGAACTGTGGTGTTGGAGGGGACTCTTGAGAGTCCCTTGGACTGCAAGAAGATCCAACCAGTCCATCCTAAAGGAGATCAGTCCTGGGTGTTCATTGGAAGGACTGATGCTGAAGCTGAAACTCCCATACTTTGGCCACCTGATGCGAAGAGTTGATTCACTGGAAAAGACCCTGATGCTGGGAGGGATTGGGGGCAGGAGCAGAAGGTGACGACAGAAGATGAGATGGCTGGATGGCATCACTGACTCAATAGGCATGAGTCTTAGTGAACTCCAGGAGTTGGTGATGGACAGAGAGGCCTGGCGTGTTGTGATTCATGGGGTTGCAAAGAGTCGGACACGACTAAGTGACTGAACTGACTGACTGAACTGACCCTGACACCAAATTAAATCTCAGACATGGAGTTTTGGATGAAGAAAGGAATAGCTTTAATTCTTTATCAAGTAAAGTGAGCCAACATGGGTTAACACCCTCAAAACTGTGTCCCCTTAGCCAGGGGGTTGTGAAGGCTTTTATGGTTGGGGTTGTGGCTGCTACTAAGGATTGCAGTGCTATGAAGGGCCCAAGTTTCCTCAAACCATAGATCATCTGGTGTCAGGTAATGATGGGCAAACTGTGAGCTCTGGAATGATAAATGCTTCATCAAATAGTTAACATCTTTTTTTGTGTGTGGAGATTACAGTTCTGCATTAGAGTTTAAAGTTATTGTTATGTGCATCCCTTGAGGCCCCTTCATGGATCACTGTCTTGTTGTTGTGCAGGGGGTTGCATAACTCAATGGAATTATGTCATGCCATGTAGGGGCACCCAAAATGGACCAGTCATATTGAAAAATTCTGACAAGACATCATCCACTGAAACAGGGAAAGGAAATCAATTCCAGTACACTAGCTGTGAGAACCCCATGAACTATATAAAAGGGCCAAAAAAATATGACACCAAAAGATGAGCTCCCTAGGTCAGAAGATGTCCAATATTCTACTGGGGAAAAGTGGAGGACAACTTCTAAGCTCCAGGAAGAATGAAGCAGCTGAGCCAAACTGGAAATGATGCTCAGTTTGGATATGTACAGTGATTAAAATAAAATCCAATGCTGTAAAGAACAGTATTGCATAGGAACCTGGAATGTTAGGTCCATGAATCAAGGTAAATTGAACATGGTCAAGCAGGAGATGGCAAGAGTAAACACTGATCTTAGGAATCAGTGAAGTAAAATAAATGGGAATGGGTGAATTTAAGTCCAATGACTATTGTATCTACTACTGTTGGCAAGAATCACATAAAATAAATGGAGTGGCCATCATAATCAACAAGACATGTGGTACTTGGTCAGTCAGTTCAGTTGCTCAGTCATGTCCGACTCTTTGTGATCCCATGGACTGCAACAACTAGGCTTCCCTGTCCATCACCATCTCCCGGAGCTTATTCAAACTCATGTCCATTGATTCAGTAATGCCATCCAACCATCTCATCCTCTGTCATCCCCTTCTCCTCCTGCCTTCAATTTCCCCCAGCATCAGGGTCTTTGCCAGTGAATCAGTTCCTTGCATCAGGTGGCAAAAGTATTGGAGTTTCAGCTTCAGCATCAGTTCTTCCAATGAAGACTCAGGATTCATTTCCTTCAGAATGGACTGGTTGGATCTCCTTGCAGTCCAAGGGACTCTCAAGAGTCTTCTCCAAACTATAGTTCAAAAGCATCAATTCTTTGGCACTCAGCTTTCTTTATAGTCCAAATCTCACATCCATTCATGACTACTGGAAAAACCATAGCTTTGACTAGACAGACATTTATTGAAAAAGTAATGTCTCTGCTTTTTAATATGCTGTCTAGGTTGGTCATAAATTTTCTTCCAAGGAGCAAGTGTTTTTTTTTTGTTTTTGTTTTTGTTTTAATTTCATGGCTGCAGTCACTATCTGCAGTGATTTTGGAGCCCAAAAAAATAAAGTCTGACACTGTTTCCCCATCTATTTCCCATGAAATGATGGGACTGGATGCCATGATCTTCGTTTTCTGGATGTTGAGCTTTAAGCCAACTTTTTCACTCTCCTCTTTCACTTTCATTGAGAGGCCTTTTAGTTCCTCTTCATTTTATGCCATAAGTGTGGTGTCATCTGCATATCTGATGTTACTGATATTTCTCCTGGCAGTCTTGATTGCAGCTTGTGCTTCATCCAGCCTGGCATTTTTCATGATGTACTCTGCATGTAAGTTAAATAATCAGGGTGACAATATGCAGAGTTGACATGCTCCTGAATTGGAACCAGTCTGTTCCATGTACAGTTCTAACTGTTTCTTCTTGACTTGCATATAGATTTTTCAGAAGGTAGGTAAGGTGGACCGGCATTTTCAAACTGTCAAAATTTTCAATAGTTTGTTGTAATCCACAAAGTCAAAGGCTTTGGCATCTTTCAATAAAGCAGAAGTAGATATTTTTCTGGAACTCTCTTGCTCTTTCAATGCTCCAACCAATGTTGACAATTTCAGCTCTGGTTCCTCTGTCTTTTCTAAATCCAGCTTGAACATCTGGAAGTTAACAGTTCATGTCTTGTTGAAGCCTGGCTTGGCGAATTTTGGGCATTATTTTGCTACGTGAGATGATTGTAATTGTATGGCAGTTTGAATATTCTTTGCCATTGCCTTTCTTTGGGACTGGAATGAAAACTGACCATTTCCAGTCTTGTGGCCACTGCTGAGTTTTCAAACTTTGCTGGCATATTGAATGCAGCACTTTCACAGCATCATCTCTTAGGATAGAAATACCTCAACTAGAATTCCATCACCTCCACGAGCTTTGTTCATAGTGATGCTTCCTAAGGCCCATTTGACTTCACATTCCAAGATGTTCAACTCTAGGTGAGTGATCACACCATTGTGGTTATCTGGGTCGTGAAGATTTTCTTTTTATAGTTATCCTATGTATTCTTATCATCTCTTATTATCTTCTATTTCTTTTAAGACAATACCATTTTTGTCCTTATGGTGGTACCTGGATGAAACCTCAAAAAATGACAGAATGGTCTCAGTTCATTTCCAAGGCAAACCATTTAACATCACAGTAATCCAAGTTTATGCTCCAAAACTAACACCAAAGATGCTGAAGTTAATCCATTCTATTAAGACCTAGAAGACCTCCTGGAACTAACATCAAAAAAAAAAAAAAAAAAAGATGTCCTATTCATCATAGGGGATTGGAATGAAAAGTAGGAAATCAAGAAATACCTGGAGTAACAGACAAGTTAGTACTTAGAGTAAAAAAATAAGCAGGGCAAAAGCTAACCTAATTCTGCCAAGAGAATGCACTGGTCATGGGAAACACACCTTTTCAACAACACAAGAGACAACTTTATAGAGGAACATCACCAAATGGTTAATATCAAAATCAAATTGACTGCCTTCTTTGTAACTGAAGATGGAGAAACTATATACAGTCAGCAAAAATAAGATCTGCAGCTGACTCTGGCTCTCATCATCAGCTCCTCATAGCAAAATTCAGGCTGAAACTAAAGAAAGTGGGGGAAAAACACTAGGTCTATCAGGTATGATTTAAATCAAATTCCCTATGAAAATACAATGGAGGTGTCAAATAGATTCAATAGGTTAGATATAGTAAAAAGTGCCTGAAGGACTATGGACAGAAATTCGTAATCCTTTACAGGAGGCAGTGAATAGAACCATCTCAAAGGAAAAAAAAATAAAAATAAAGAAGGCAAAGTGGTTATCTCAGGTGGCTTTACAAGTAGATGAGGAAAGAAGAGAAGTGAAAAGCAAGGGAGAAAGGGAATGGTACACCTAACTAAATGCAGAGTTCAGAGAATGACAAGAAGAGACAAGAAGGTCTTCATCAATGAACAATGCAAAGAAATAGAGGATGACAACAGAAAGGGTAAAGCTAGAGATCTCTTCAAGAACATTGGAAATATCAAGGGAACATTTCATCCAAAGATGGGCAAATAAAGGACAGAAATGGTAAAGATCTCATAGAAGCAGATGAGATGGAAAGAATAAACAGAAAAACTGTACAAAAAAAAGATCTTAATGGCCCAGATAACCATGATGGTGTAGTCTCTCCAGACATTCTGGAGTATGAAGCCAAGTGGGCCTTAACAAGCACTGCTACCAATAAAGCTAGTGGAGGTGATGGAATTCCAGCTGAAATATTTAAAATCCTAAAAGATGATGCTATTAAAGGGCTGCATTTAATATGTCAACAAATATGGAAAACCCAGTAGTGGCCACAGGACTGGAAAAGGTCAATACTCATCCCCAATTCCAAGAAGTGCAGTTTTTTGACAACTGCACTGGATAATTGCACTCATATCCCATGCTAGTAAGAGTATGCTCAAAATCCTCAAGCTAGGCTCAGCATTACAAGAACTGAGAACTTCTAGATGAAAAAGCTGGGTTTAGAAATGAAAGAGAAACCAGAACTTGCCAACATTCACTGGATCATAGAGAAAGTAAGAATTCCATGAAACATCTACTTCTGTTTCATTGTTTCATCCACTAAAGCCTTTCTGTGGATCATAACAAACTCTGGAAAACCCTTAAAGAGGTGAGAATACCAGGTCATCTTACCTGTCTCCTGAGAAACCTGTATGTGGGTCAAGAAGCAAGAATTAGAACCCTGTATGGAAAATCTGACTGGTTCAGGATTGAGAAAAGAGTAGAACAAGGCTGTGTTATTGTCTCCCTGTTTATGTAACTTATACACAGAGCACATCAAGAGAAATGCTGGGCTGGAGGAGTTACAAGCTGGAATCAAGTTTTCCAGGAGAAATACCACCAACTTCAGATATGCAAATGATACCACTCTAATGGCATAAAGTGAAGAGGAACTAAAGAGACTGTTGAACTCAATATTAAAACAAACAAACAAACAAACTAAGATTATAGCATCTGGTCCCATCCCTTCTTGGCAAACAGAAGGGGAAAAAGTGGAAGCAGTGGCAGATTTTCTCTTCTTGGTCTCTAAAATCACTGTGGATGCTGACTTCAGCCATGAAATTTGAAGACAATTGCTTCTTGGAAGGAAAGTTCTCACAAACATAGACATTGTATTAAAAAGCAAAGATATCATTTTGCCAGCAAAGGTCCATTTAGTCAAGGTTATGGTCTTTCCAATAGTCATGTATGGATGTGAGAGCTGGAAAATAAAGAAGGCAGAACACTGAAGACGGACACTTTCCTGTGGTGCTGGAGAAGACTCTTGAGAGTACCTTGGAAAGCAAGATCAAACTAATCAATCCTAAAGGACATCAATCCTGAATACTCTTTTGGAGGACTGATGCTGAAGGTCCACTACTTTGGCCACCTGATGCAAATAACTGACTCATTGGCAAAGACCCTGATGCTGGGCAAGACTGAAGGCAGGAGAAGAGGGCAATAGAGGATGAGATGGTTGGATGGCATCACCAATTCAATGGGCATGAACTTGGGCAAACTGCAGGAGATAGTGAGGGACAGGGAAGCCTGGTATGCTGCAGTCCATGTGGTCATGAAGTCTCGAACATTGCTTGGTGACTGAACAACAGCAATCCCTTGAAGGGGAACCAGGACCTTGTCCCAAGGCTGCACTATTATTTTCCGGCTGCTCCTCCTTTCTTTCTGAATTCTTTCCCTTCCCTGGTTAGCACCTGCCCATTGGAACTCAGTGAAGAGCATGGAGGCTAAATCCTATTTTCTACACACAAGAAAACAGGGGGCACATAAAGGCTTCTGTGTCAGTGAGCCCCAGAACATCCTGTTTGTCTTCAGTCCTCACTTTTCTTTGACAATCTTCAATCCTAAAGAGAACAAGTACTGGACAAGAGAGGGGATAATTATTTTAGATAGAGACATTAATCACAAATTTAGCAGAGAAACTTGGTTTTAGTAGACTTGGTGTCAATTTCCCCCTTATAACCTTTTCCAAATCTTTCAGTGAATGGGACTACAATCACTCTGATTATTTCCAGTTGAATTAGGACATGTGCTGTGCTGTACTCAGTTGTGTCCAACTCTTTAAAACCCTATGGACTGTAGCCTGCAAAGCCTCTCTGTCCATGGAATTTTCCAGGCAAGAATGCTGGAGGGGTTGTCATTTCTTACTCCAGGGGATCTTCCTGATCCATGGATAGAATCAATATTTCCTGCATCCCTTGCATTTGTAGGTGGATTCTTTATCACTGTGCTATTTGGGGAGCCTGAAATGAGGATTAATCCTGACTAAAATGGAGGAGTAAGGGAACGGATATCAAATTAGATATCTGAGTACCAAGTACTGGATCTGAGTTTTGAATGATTAATATCTCAATCCCTTCATCCACCAATTTTATGCAGCAGATATAATTTGAAATTGTTGGAGGAATGAAAACTGGGACTTTAATAAGCAAAATAGATTTCAGGCTCTTTGGAATCAGGGAAAGTAGTCTGAAACCAAGTTAGGACCTGGCACATCAAGGGAGACATGCAGCAGTTGTCTAACTATTCCCAAGTAGGTTTTTAACTTCTGGTATAGTATTAATATATACATAACAGGAGTTATCGGTCACTATCCATCTTTTTTGTTAATACATGATCTAAAGCAATTTTATTGTCTAAAAATTTTACACTTGTTCAGTTCAGTTCAGTCACTCAGTCGTGTCCGACTCTTTGACACCCCATGAATCGCAGCACGCCAGGCCTCTCTGTTCATCACCATCTCTCGGAGTTCACTCAGACTCACGTCCATCGAGTCAGTGATGCCATCCAGCCATCTCATCCTCTGTTGTCCCCTTCTCCTCCTGTTCCAATCCCTCCTAGCATTAAACTCTTTTCCAATGAGTCAACTCTTCAGATGAGGTGGCCAAAGTACTGGAGTCTCAGCTTTAGCATCATTCCTTACAAAGAAATCCCAGGGCTGATATCATATAGAATGGACTGGTTAGATTTCCTTGCAGTCCAAGGGACTCTCAAGAGTCTTCTTCAACACTACAGTTCAAAAGCATCAATTCTTCAGCACTCAGCCTTCTTCACAGTCCAACTCTCACATCCATACATGACTACTGGAAAAACCATAGCCTTGACTAGACAGACCTTAGTCTGCAAAGTAATGTCTCTGCTTTTGAATATACTATCTAGGTTGGTCATAACTTTTCTTCCAAGGAGTAAGCATCTTTTAATTTCATGGCTGCAATCATCATCTGAAGTAATTTTGGAGCCCTCCAAAATAAAGTCTGACACTGTTTCCACTGTTTCCCCATCTATTTCCCATGAAGTGATGGGACCAGATGCCATGATCTTTGTTTTCTGAATGTTGAGCTTTAAGCCAACTTTTTCTCTCTCCTCTTTCACTTTCATCAAGAGGCTTTTTAATTCCTCTTCACTTTTTGCCATAAGTGTGGTGTCATCTGCATATCTGAGGTTATTGATATTTCTCCCGGCAATCTTGATTCCAGCTTGTGTTTCTTCCAGTCCAGCGTTTCTCATGATGTACTCTGCATAGAAGTTAAATAAGCAGGGTGACAATATATAGCCTTGACACACTCCTTTTTCTATTTGGAACCAGTCTGTTGTTCCATGTCCAGTTCAAACTGCTGCTTCCTGACCTGCATACAGAGTTTTCAAGAGGCAGGTTAGGAGGTCTGGTATCCCCATCTCTTTCAGAATTTTCCACAGTTTATTGTGATCCACACAATCAAAGGCTTTGGCATAGTCAATAAAGCAGAAATAAATGTTGTTCTGGAACTCTTTTGCTTTTTCCATGATACAGTGGATGTTGACAATTTGATCTCTGGTTCCCCTGCCTTTTCTAAAACTAGCTTGAACATCAGGGAGTTCATGGTTCGCGTATTGCTGAAGCCTGGCTTGGAGAATTTTGAGCATTACTTGACTAGCATGTGAGATGAGTGCACTTGTGTGGTAGTTTGAGCGTTTTTTGGCATTGCCTTTGTTTGGAATTGGAATGAAAACTGACATTTTCCAGTCCTATGGCCACTGCTGAGTTTTCCAAATTTGCTGGCATACTGAGTACAGCACTTTCACAGCATCATCTCTCAGGGTTTGAACAGCTCCTCTGGAATTCCATCACCTCCACTAGATTTGTTCGTAGTGATGCTTTCCAAGGCCCACTTGACTTCACATTCCAGGATGTCTGGCTCTAGATGAGTGATCACACCATCATGATTATCTGGGTCATAAAGATTTTTTTGTACAGTTCTTCTGTGTATTCTTGCCACCTCTTCTTAATATCTTCTGCTTCTGTTAGGTCCATCCCATTTCTGTCCTTTATTGAGCCCATCTTTGCATCAAATGTTCCCTTGGTATCTCTAATTTTCTTGAAGAGATCTCTAGTCTTTCCCATTCTGTTCTTTTCTTCTATTTCTTTGCATTGATCGCTGAAGAAGGCTTTCTTATCTCTTCTTCCTATTCTCTGGAACTCTGCATTCAGATACTTATATCTTTCTTGGTCTCCTTTGCTTTTCACCTCTCTTCTTTTCACAGCTATTTGTAAGGCCTCCCCAGACAGCCATTTTGCTTTTTGCATTTGTTTACCATGGGGATGGTCTTGACCCCTGTCTCCTGTACACTCTCATGAACCTCAGTCCATAGTTCATCAAGCACTCTATCTATCAGATCTAGGCCCTTAAATCTACTTCTCACTTCCCCTGTATAATCATAAGGGATTTGATTTAGGTCATACCTGAAAGGTCTAGCAGTTTTCCCTACTTTCTTCAATTTGAATCTGAATTTGGTAAAGGGGTTTATGATCTGAGCCACAGCCAGCTCCTGGTCTTGTTTTTGTTGACTATATAGAGCTTCTCCCCTTTGGCTGTAAAGAATATAATCAATCTGATTTTGGTGCTGACCATCTGGTGATGTCCATGTGTAGAGTCTTCCCTTGTGTTGTTGGAAGAGGGTGTTTGCTATGACCTGTGAATTTTCTTGGCAAAACGCTATTAGTCTTTGCCCTGCTTCTTTCTCACATTCCAAGGCCAAATTTGCCTGTTACTCCAGGTGTTTCTTGACTTCCTACTTTTGCAATCCTGTCCCCTATAATGAAAAGGACATCTGTTTTGGGTGTTAGTTCTAAAAGGTCTTGTAGGTCTTCATAAAACTGTTCAACTTCAGCTTCTTCAGCATTACTGGTTGAAGTATAGACTTGGATAACTGTGATACTGAATGGTTTGCCTTGGAGATAAACAGAGATCATTCTGTCTTTTTTGAGATTACATCCAAGTATTGCATTTCGGACTGTTGTTGACCATGATGGCTACTCCATTTCTTCTGAGGGATTCTTGCCAGCAGTGGTAGATAAAATGGTCATCTGAGTCAAATTCACCCTTCCAGTCCATTTTAGTTTGCTGATTCCTAGAATTTTGATGTTCACTCTTGCCATGTCTTTTTGACCACTTACAATTTGCCTTGATTCATGGACCTGACATTCCAGGTTCCTATGCAATATTGCTCTTTATAGCATCAGACCTTGCTTCTATCACCAGTCACATCCACAGCTTGGTATTGTTTCTGCTTTGGCTCCATCTTTTCATTGTTTCTGGAGTTATTTCTCCACTGATCTGCAGTAGCATATTGGGCACCTACTGACCTGGGGAGTTCCTCTTTCAGTATCTTATCATTTTGCCTTTTCATAATGTTCATGGTGTTCTTAAGGCAAGAATACTGAAGTGGTTTGCCATTCCCCTTCTACAGTGGAACACAGTCTGTCAGACCTCTCCACCATGACCCGCCCATCTTGGGTTGTCCCATGGGCATGGCTCGGTTTCATTGAGTTAGACAAGGCTGTGGTCCTAGTGTGATTAGATTGACTAGTTTTCTGTGAGTATGGTTTCAGTGTGTCTGCCCTCTGATACCCTCCTGAAATAGCTACCATCTTACTTGGGTTTCTCTTACCTTGGGCATGGGGTATCTCTTCACAGCTGCTCCAGCAAAGCACAGCTGCTGCTCCTTACCTTGGATGAAGGGTATCTCCTTACCACCACCCTTCCTGATCTTCATTGTGGGATAGTTCCTCTAGGCTATCCTGTGCCTGTGCAGCACTGCTCCTCGGGTTGTTCCTCCTGGCCACCACCCCTGGCTTCGGGCACTGCCCCTGGCCTCGGGTGAGAGTTGGCTTTTCCTGGCTGCCCCTGACCTCGGACACGGGGTAGCTCTTCTTGGCCACCGCCCCTGGCCTTGGATGCAGGGTAGCTTCTCTGGCCCACCATCCCTGACCTCAGCCATGGGGTGTCTCTTCCTGGCTGCCACTGACCTCGGACCTAGGGTAGCTCCTCAGGCCACCTCCCCTGGCCTCAGACGTGGGGTAGGTCCTCTTGGCAGCCACCCCTGACTTCAGACATGGGGTGTCTCCTCCCAGCCACCGCTGACCTTGGACGTGACCTTGAAAGAATAAGGTTACAGCTGCCATCTGTCAGCAGGTTCTGCTTTGACAACGTCTGGTGTCATCCCCTATTCTGACACAGTTCAGAAAATTAAAGTCCTCAGCAATACAAGAATGTGCCTGAAAATTCATAATAGCCACTTAGTTTTACCTTGACTGCCTGAACCATCATTAACTTCATTTTTGACTTTTAATTGCATTTTTATCCTTAATGGCCAAAGCCTATGTCACTGTTAAGGTTTCAGTGCTTTTCTGGGTATGATAAGATATAATAATAATTGGGCTCATAAAATCTTCTGAAATTTCTAATCATCTCAAGGCCTATTCTTCCAGTTATTTCCAGAGTATGAGTGTCTTTTTTGACCTTCACCCTGAACTCCTTTCAGGGAGTCTTGAAGGTCAATGGCTGCAGTGGCCATTGACTTAATCCTTGCAGAGGTGGATGGCAAGTGCTATTTTTCAGTTGGCAGGGCCCCTTCAGGGTTATAAATTCTACTATGACTTGGGAGGCATTCATGACTATTTCATATTGTGAGGCTAGGAATGCTCACTCCCAGATCTGACAAAGATCTGTTGATAGGCCACTCAGTGGCCTATTACTGAACTAGGCCTTAATAAAAGGTCCAGGTAGCCAAAGATCTCCAGGCCACATGTCTATTATGATCTAGGATAATATTTTCTCTTTTTGCTTTTTTCCATATCTACAGTTACACTATTACAATTATTAATCCCATGTGGAACTATTCACCCTCATTTTAACAGAGGCTCAGTCACACATTTGGTAACGCAAGAGACAACAATTTTGTAAAACAGGCAATATAAAAATAATATAGCTAGCAGTATTAGTAAGGTCATAATTAAGAATTTAAATCAAGAACTTACATTAGGTGCAGTCTAGTGTATTCCACGGAGAAGGCAATGGCACCCGACTCCAGTAATCTTGCCTGGCAAATCTCATGGATGGAGGAGCCTGGTAGGCTGCAGTCCAGGGGTCACTAGGAGTTGGACATGACTGAGTGACTTCACTTTCACTTTTCACTTTCATGCATTGAAGAAGGAAATGGCAACCCACTCCAGTGTTCTTGCCTGAAGAATCCCAGGGATGGAGGAGCCTGGTGGGCTGCCCTCTCTGGGGTGGCACAGAGTCAGACATGACTGAAGTGACTCAGCAGCAGCAGCATATTCCAGGCCATTTGACTTAATCTGATCTATACCAATCCTTTAAGGTAAATTGTATTTTATCATTGTCCATAAGGTGCCTAGCCCAATTTCTTAGTGTTACTAGGCTGGTTATCCCTAGTGTGGCTTAATTGTCCTCAATATTAGTGAACCTTTATATTTAAAGGACCTAGTGTTAATCTTCTGGCTACAGATCATGGACCATCTGACCTTTATTCACAGATAGATTCCTGAGATAAGTTTCAGATACAAATTTAGAGTATCTTTTTACTAACTCAATTAAATTTTTCAAAAATATAGTAACAAGGAATTATCTGGGAAGTAAGTTTTAGTTAATACAGACCTCAATAAAGAGAATTAGAATTTCACACCCACTGAAACATATCGTTCTCTTTGAAATTGCTCTAATTTCAACCAAACACAACTAATCAAAACTAATCTGCTTGCAAAATAAGTCTGGTCAATTGACCATAAAGTCTCTTCCACACTGGCTGTGGTGGAACTCTAGGAGTCTCAGACTGAATTCCCAATAGGTCTCTCAAAGCCAAGAAAGTCAAG
Source organism: Nanger dama (assembly GCA_917880005.1). Classification (NCBI taxonomy): domain Eukaryota; kingdom Metazoa; phylum Chordata; class Mammalia; order Artiodactyla; family Bovidae; genus Nanger; species Nanger dama. The sequence continues at coordinate 200,316 of CAKJTW010000033.1, forward strand.
CCAAAAACCTGACATCAGGCTCCACCTCAGTGGAGTTTTATTTTCTAGAGGTCCCCAAAATATTGAGAATCCTACACATGAACAGTAGAGAGACTGTCTTTCCCATTCAGCTGATTAGGCTTCTCAAAACCCAAAAGTCTCCAATTTCTGGAGGGACCAGGTGGAGAAAAAAGGAAAAAAAAAAAATCCTTAATTTTACTCACAAATGTAGTTTAAAAACTGCTATAAATCATAACCAACATGAAGGTAAGGACTTCTCTATACCTAAAAAAAAAAAAAAAAAAAATCAAAACCAGTAACATTTCAGATAAAACCTATAAACTCTATAACCATATTCACCAATTCACTCAACCAATCCTCTAGTTAACTTGTAATGAAGCCATCAAATTTTCCCTTAGGAGTCTTTAATTTCTTACCCAGTTCCCCAGTATAATGTGAAATTTATCAGAGTATAACAGTAATTGTGTATAAATCACAAAAAAGACTTAAAAGGTCATGATTAAACATTGATCTCAATGTAATTGACAAAAGAATCTTAGCAATTGCTGTTATAATTTTTTTAACTAGAATTATGATGGATAACATTTTATCAGGACATATGAGACTTATAGGAATTCTATGTAATTTAAAACAGCAATTAAATAATTTTGTTTGAGGTGACATGGGGACCACAAATTTAGCATCTTTAAGTTAGCTGGAGGTTAAAAGAACTCTTAGAATCCATGAACAGATTTCAAAAGCAAATACAGATTACTTAAAGGCAAAGAAACTTAAGATTTTATCAGAAGTAGCTCAAGATTTTAAGAAAACTTTTCTTCTTAACAGATAAAAGCCAAGTTCAAGTTTTGCATGACCTTATTTTTACAATTTGTTTACTCAATTAAATTTATTCTAAACTTGGCCAGTCTCAACCATAAATGAAATTCTTTTCAAGACCCACTTTCCACAAAACCTCTATCACTTTCTGCATCCATACTAACCTTTCCGTTGTTCATCCAAAACCAAACAACTCCAAGACAGACTCACTTTTATTTCTAAATGCAATGGGATTTCATTCCTCATACCTTCTTTTACTAAAAAAAAAAAAAAAAAAAAAAAAATCCTACTTTCTATAAGCAAGCATGAACTGTCTTCTATATCAGCACTCTGTAGACTGAACATAAATATCAATAATTTCTCACAGAGAAATGCTTTTTCATATAGAACATCTCAGGGTGGCACCAAACATATTCATCAATAGTCCTAAATACCTTTAGTTTCTCTGTAAAAAGGAAGCCCATATTCAGCAGTTAAATGTTTCAATTAAATGTTTTATCTTATTTTATTTGTAAATGACTTACCTTTTAAATAAACTTCCATCATTTAACTTAATTTAGCACAGCTTTGAATTTTAAACTACCAAATATCTGGGGAGATTATTCTTAAGTAGACATTACTAAAATAGTTATTCCTTAAGAGTTCACCCCAAAGTCTTTATTTCATTTTCACTTAATTTATATCAAACCAACTTATTTCTTTTTTTTCTGCTGACAAACTCTGCAGCAGAAGTAATATAAAATTATTGAAATTCAGTAAACCTAGTTATATATTGATAAAATAAATTAACAATCCACATTTAATAGCAGATATGGATTCATTACTGAATATTTCCTACATTATGTGGACCTGAAACTCATCTTGGCAAGTTTTCTAAATAATTACACTTAATTAATTAAAAGTACTTACTTTTAAGCCAATTAAATAGAGCTCATTTACAAATTAACTTCATTATTATGCAAAGACAAAAACACATGCTAAGAGACAAATGGAGATCTCATTGTTTCATCTCAATCAAGTTTCTCTGGATTTTAAAGAATATTGTTGTCACATAGTGTTCCATATTTATAGGTTCATAGCTACAGGTGGACAAGTCTGTCATAATCTTACTGAGAGAGCTATCAGATATAACTGAAGAAGTACTTCACATATGTGATCAAAAACACTCACATGCAAACTGAGAAAAACCAAAACTCTCACCAGCAGACAGAACACTTACACTAGAAAAGACAGCACAAAGCTCAGAGTGGCCACTTCCAAGTCCAATTAAACCCATGACCTTAGTCCAAACAGCACATTGTGTGTGTGTGTGTGTGTGTACTTAGTTGTATCCTACTCTTTGCAACCCCCTGGCTTTTAGCCCACCAGGCTCCTCTGTTAGGAATACTTGAGTGAGTTGGAATCTTTCAGCCAAGAATATTGCCAATTGGTTGCTATTTCCTAGCAGCACCTTACAGATGGGATTTCCAAAACAGAAAGTCCCCAGATGGGAACTAAATGTTCCCAGGATGAAAACAAAAGTTCCTCAGAGGTACAAAGCCAAAGGGTCCTTGGAGTACATACCAGGGGACTTACTGAGGTTCTGGCAGAGGTGTCATGACATTAGACACCATCCTTCCTCTTCCCAAAAATAATTTCTCAAGTACCCAGTTTAGGCTGTTTAAGGCAGGAGGAAGAATGAATGTCCTCCAAGGCAAAGGTATGACTGGGACTTGGCCTTTACAGACAAAGTCTCAAGTGATTTAGCCTCTAAAGGAATTCTCCTACCTTCCACTATCTTGAAAAAGGCTGGCATGGAGAAAATCTTTGAGCATCTGATTAAACCAGGGAACCTTTCTTGGGCCATTCCTAAGTCAGCCCCATGTTGGTACCAAATTGAAGCTGAAACTGACCTCTGTGTCATGACACCAAATTAAAACTCAGAGACAAAGTTCTGAGTGAAGTAGAAAAGAATAGCTTTATTTCTTTGCCAAGCAAATGGGGCCACTGTGGGCTAATGCATTCAGAACTGTGTGTCCAACCCAGGCGGTTTGCTAGGAGCTTTATAGTCAAGAGGCAAGGTTGATGATGATGGTCAGGGTGCTGTGCAGAGCCTGCATGCCTTCGGTCTAGCGATCATCTGGTGTCAGGTGATGATGAGGAAACTGTGACCTCTACAATGAAGAATGCTTCATCAAAGAGTTAAAACTTCCATTCAGTGAGGGCTTTCGTTCTACCAAAGAGCTCAAACATACTGCTATGTGTATCCCCTGAGGGAGGACCAGGGCCTTGCCCCAAGGCTGCACTATTGTTTTTCAGTTGTTTCTCCCTTGTCTCTGCATCTCCTTCCTTCCCTTGTTAGCATCTCTTTAAACCAGATGCTTGAAACTCAGGGAAGGTCATGGAGTCTCAATGAAGCCTGTTTTCTATAATCCAGAAAAGAGGACACAGGAGGGTTTTTGTGCCCAGGAGTCCCATAGGGTGCTTCTGAGTTTCATTTGGACATTGAAGACAATTAAAAGTAAACAAAACGACTACTATATTTGGGAATAGTCTGATAAATTAGTCATATTTTTGTGTTTTCTGTCATCTTATTACCAATATAAATATTAGTTATAAAGAAACATCATTTGAAAATTGAAGTAGGTATCATTTCTATAAAATTTCTATAAAACTGAGCACAGCTAAAAATGCTAAACTGACTGAGCACATGCTAAAAATCATGGCTACCTAGAGAGATAAGGTACATTTCTACTGTAGTAATAGTGAAGTTTAATTAGCAAACAAATAAAACATTTATATTTTAACATGCTAAAAGCACATTTAGCCAAAACAAAAAAGAAATAATGCCCAATTGATATTTACAAAATGGGGGCTTCCCTGGTGGCTCAGATGGTAAAGTGTCTGCCTGCAGAGCAGGAGACCCAGGTTTAATCCCTGGGTTTGGAAGATCCCCTGGAGAAGGAAATGGCAACCCACTCCAGTATTCTTGCCTGGAAAATTCCATGGACTGAGTAGCCTGGTAGGCTACAGTCCATGGGGTCGCAAAGAGTCAGACACAACTGAGTGACTTCATTTATTGTCAGATAATCTATCTTTAAAAATAAATATATGTTCTAGAAAAGTGGCAGCATATTGAAATTTTACTACTTTTGTGTGAACATCACAGACATAAAGTCATCTCTCATTTATTCTGCATTTCTAGGCATTTCCTTCCTTTAAATTTGGAAAGGGAGGCAGCAAGGATCATTTCATAACAAACACATGTGTCTGTTTCACTATTTACAACTTTTGTGCCATATCTTATTTATATAATATGCTCTAATATTTTAATAGCTTAATAAAATTTTTATTTATACTTAATAAAAAGTACATTTCCTGATCTCAATAGTGCATCACAAATATACAAGGTTCTGAGCACACCACAACCTGAAGTGTATAACTGAGTCCAGCTATCTGACCACAGAAGCAAGAGTTCAGAATTCATATCAAATTCAGAAATCAGGTTTGACCTGAAACTGAGAAACCTAAGACCCCTGGAAGGCCAGGGGTCTCTAAATGGAGGAAACAGGCTGCAAGTGTCAGACATTTTTATCTCTCCTTTAAGCGGGAGGAGGAAACAAACTACAAGTGTCAGATTTTTTTCTCTTAAAATTCTTTGTTGCCATGATGACACCTGGTTCCAACTGAACTTAACTTTCTCAAACCTGGAAATGTTTTTCTTAAGCTATGTTAATGAAACTATGTATTTACTTTGGAATTTGTCTTTCTTCAAAATGGTTCCACCTAGGAGTAACTTATGGCTGATACTAGCTCACCAAACCAGTATTCATATCAATTGTTTTATTACTGGGGGATGAAACACCTTGTACCATCCTATCTCAAACATGTGTGTTGTGGGAGAGGAGACAGGTGAAACTTCGTCAGCCCTGAGGCATCTCTTATCCAATAATAGCTAACAGACATAAAACAGCTTACTAAACTAGCAAAGGGGGCACTCTCCATCCCTTTTTGATATCCATGTCAGAAGCTTTCTCTGTCCCTTTTTCACTTTAATAAAATTCTGCTACACAAAAGCTCTTGAGTAATCAAGCCTGGTCCCTAGTCCCACAGCTAAATCTTCTTTCAGAGATCACAAATCCAATACTTCACTATAAGCTATCATTAGCATATAGGAAAAAGAGCTAGTATATTTCAACAATGGACCTATGACAAATAGATATTTCTGGATCCTTTCTATACACTTTTATAATAAAGTGGATGGAGATAAATTAGACCAAATAGCAGAATCTTTCCAGATGTCTACATTCTTAGGGAAAAAACTCAACTCTTTGCACAGTTAAATGAAATTGCTTAAAATTAAATCAAGATCAATTTAACTGATCAAATGTTTAATTTAGACTCAAATGTTCTGGAATATTTTCCTCAAAACAGGTGCTTGGTTTCAAATCAGGAATTTGCTGTGACATTTTTGGTCTTTGTAAACCAAGCCAAAATTAGATTTTTAAACTCACAGGCATTTAAAAATCTCAGTTATCCAATACTCATAAATTCCATTAAAAATAAGATAGAATAATGTAAGACAATGATGGCCACACTTATGCTAATACTTATCTATTGGTACAATAATTACACATTTTTTCCCTATTGAAATTCTTATAATCACAGATGCTAAAGAAATGGAGTCAAAATCTTGATCTATCATAATAAAAATGAGAAGGTTTCCATTGATTTTTCTTAATTTCAATTCCATCTTCTTCCAGTTAAAATAAGAAAAATCATTAGTTAATTTCAATATTATAAATTCACTATACATCTTCATATTCATTAGGCTCTTGAACAATTTCATCGTATCAGAAACCAAAGGCTGTTTTTAAAGTATTCAATACTATGGCATATATTAAGGAGAAGTCATATAAATGTTAATTATTAAAGTTCTGAGTAAATATTTATATATATAAATGTTGTAGTTGTTTAGTTGCTAGTCACTAAGTCATGTCCAACTCTCTTGTGACCCCATGGACTGTAGCCCTCTAGGCTTCTCTGTCCATGGGATTCCTCAGGCAAGAATACTGGAGTTAGTTGCTATTTCCTTCTCCAGGGGATCTTCCCAGACCAGGGATCAAACCCACATCTCCTGCATTGAAAGGTGGATTGATTACCACTGAGCCACTTGGGAAGCCCAATACTTCTATCTCAAAACATTTGATTAAGTGTGCTTAGTTGCTCAGTCCTGTCTGACTTTTTGTGACTCCATGGACTGCAGCCCTCCAGGCTTCTCTGTCCATGGCTATTCTCTAGGCAAGACTACTGAAATGGATTGCCATGCCCTCCTCTTTGGTTAAGTAGGAATGTATTAAAATATGTCATGAGCAGTGTCCTCTCATACAACTTGATCTCTTCCATCACTGGATACTGCTGCTGCTGCTTCTGCTAAGTCTCTTCAGTCGTGTCCGACTCTGCATGACCCCAAAGATGGCAGCCCACCAGGCTCCTCTGTCCCTGGGATTCTCCAGGCAAGAACACTGGAGTGGGTACTATCACTCCCCCTCCCCCAAAAAAAAAAAAATTATTAGTTATTTTGGAGAGGTAAATGTTGCAGATCAAGTCATATGGTTTTGCACAAACCTTTTAACCCTTTGAAGTATTATCTCCTCATTTTTAAATGATGATCAGAAAATTTGCCATTTTCATCGTAGAGCTGTTGTGATAATTAATATTACCTTAAAAATTTTTTAAAGTATAACTGCATATAAATAGTTATATATGTATGTACACATAATGTCATACACAGTATTAATATTTTACAAATAAATAAATTTAATTTCCATATATTCTAAATAGTACATAAGAAATATGATTAGCAAAAGATGGAAGCAAATTGATATTTATTCATTTAGTTGTATTTGATAAATGCCTTTTATCAATTTGAATGAATATAGTAGATTGATCCAAAGATTAAAATGTTAAGCCTTTTCTTTGGAGGGCTCCGATTGGTTGTTGTTGTTTTTATTAGAAAGGTAAAGCCTGACTTTTCTTTCCCAAAATATTTCTTGAATATCTTCAAACCAGGATGCTGCACTTGATGACATTTTTCTTTGCAATGTACTTAGCCCAGTGGACTATTTGGCATTCACTAAATATGTCTCCACCCCCCACCCCCAACTCCATCCCCCCCACCCCGCCTCCCCATTGGACAGACTGAGGCTGAAGCTGCAGCTCTAAAATTTTGCCACCTGATGCAAAGAGCCTGATGTTGGAAACAATTGAAGGCAAAAGGAGAAAAAGGTTGGCAGAAGATGTAATAGTTAGATAGCATTACCGACTGAATTTGACTGAATTATGGGAGACAGTGAAGGACAGGTAAGCCTGTCGTCCTGCAGTCCATGGGATCACAGTCAGACGTGCCTTAGTGACTGAAGAAGAACAGTAGCAAAATACGTTTTAGTTGTAAACTGTCGTAAGGCCACTTTCTATAGAGCCTTTTAATTTAGTAACAGGCTCTTATTTCTATTCTTATAATCAGGTAAAATTGTTTCCTTGAATGACATAATTAATTGGTATATTTAGAGATGGAACACTATATGGATTTGGTAAGTCATTTGAGTGTTACTAAAAATACAAAAAATATCTTGGACTAAAATCCTGAGAGAATTAATTAATGGTCTTCTCTTACTTCTGAAAAATCAAACTCATGATCAAGTTTTACTTATTAGTGAATTAACCTTTATGATGCCCTATTTAGATATCCCGATAATAATCTTAATAGAGGAAACAATTTTTATTGAGAAAACATACAGTTAATACTTCCAATAAGGTCTATTATTTTTGTTTACTCATAGTAGCTACATAGTACAAAACTATATATTTCTTAAAATATACGTTGAAGGACAGTAACTCTCAAACCTCAATGTACCTGTAAAGCAATGTGATAAAATTATTTTGGTGTATACTTGATTTGTACATTTAGTAATCCTAATTTTTAAAATATATCTGAACAGTTCTGAAGTTCTATATATCTAGCAATTTGTAATTTTCTAAAAGTTTAAATTGGTGCAAATTTTTGTTCTTGATAATCAACAGTGGACACATAGAAATTTTCTTGAGTTATTAAAAAATAAAACAAACAATAAATAACTCTACTGGTGTAAATGAAAGGAAAATACAGTGGATCATGAGGGTGACTGTTCTGAGATAGACAACAGACTCATGCAACAGTGACATGTTCTGTATTTGCTCTAGAGGTGAGGCACGTTTTTAATTTCTAAAGTCACTGCTTTTTGTGATAAACTGCCTGATTGTGACTTAAGGAGGATTTTCAGATGTTAAGGCACTCCAGTGTTTTAAGGTTATAAGGGGTGGGTTATTTTACATTTTTTTGTGTTACTACCTGTTTTAGCACTTCTAATAGGCCTTTCTTAACCTTTCAGCTATGTTACCTTCTAAACTGATTTTTTCCTTATTCTCATGTTCATTTTAGCATCCTTTCAAATATTATAAAGTATAAATAAATTATACATTTAAATTATATGTATCATCTATATAAGTAAGAGACAAGGAAAACATTTTTTTAAATAATAATCACACAGATTTAGAGAAATCAATAGAGCATGCTGTTACAAGTAAGTGACCATGACTATTTTAAGACATATATTTGTCCAGTTTATTTTATTTTTCATTTACAGTTTATGTCAAGCTCCATGAAGTCTACATTCTATACTTAGACAGAGATAACTTCAATTTAATCCATGGTAAGATGTGAACATAGTCGGGCACAACCTGCATCAAGTTAACGTTATTATGCAAGACTTACTTTCTAGATAATTCAGGATAAAGAGGTATTCTGAATATTTTGGCTTATGCAGATAGAGGCATTTAGAAAATTATTATTAGACTTAAAAGTTAGCACTGACTTTGGCACTATTCATAGTAAAATAATTTATCTTAGTTCTTTTACTAGCTTGAAGAATGAATTACACATCTGCATTTTGGTTTCCTCTGAAATTTAGTTTACTACAGAATCTGTGATCAAAGTAATAGAGCACAGTAAAGCATACGAACTAAAGATTAAGCCTCTGGGTTTAGAGTCCAACCTACTGGCCAGTTATGACCTTGGTGGCATTACTTCTCCTCTCAGGCTCAGTGTCCTCATTTAGAAAATGTGAATACCCCAAAACTTATATGATGGGGCTGTTGAGAAATTATATGAAATAATTCCTAAAAATACCCAATACAATGTTTATGTGTTCATTCCATTATTGTAAATACCTCTTCATTAACATTATTATTACTACTGCTGAAATAGTTATACAAACATATTGCTAGTTTTATCTTTGTTTTAAACCTATTTCATTGTGAGCAAAATATATGCAACAGTATTATAAGATTATTCTGTATAAACATATAATACATGTTATATATGTTATGCCCAATGTAATATACCCATTATACCCTATATATGTTTCCTCAGTGCTATAATGGTAATCATTTGCAACTGTTTTCTAAAGCTTACATTACCTGATTTCAGTAAAGAATGTTTTTAAAATGTCTAAGCTATAAATTGATTTGGGTAATAAGAATATTTTTATGGATTAAACTAGCTTCTATTCATGCAATTGATAAAAACCATAAAGATAGTTTACAATTAGTCTTTAGTCAAGGAAAAATAACTTGGGAAAGAATAACTAAATTTGGGATAAGGATATATGTATGATTTCACTTTATATATGTCACAGTTATATGATTATATACTATTAATTTTTACCCAATTTTACCTATAAGAACTGAAACTCAAAAAGTGAAAGCAAGTTTGTTTACAGTCTAGAGCATGCACTTTGGGTTAATGTTCATAGTGTCAAAATACAACTTTAATCCTCCACACAAACAAACATTAAGGGAATAGATCACTTTTTCACAAAAGAACAAAATTCATCTCACTTCTGAAAGTTAAAATTGCACTTATGGATAAAGTATCATTTCACTGCACATGAATAGGTAAGTAAAAAAAGCAACTGAGTAATGAAGGAAGGAGGGAAGTGAAACAAGATGAAGAAAATCATAACAAATATAAAGCAATCTATTAACAGAGTTGTCTCTGAGGGATAGGATTATAGACCTTTGATTTTTACATTACACATTTTATGTTATACAATATAATTTTTAACCCTGACTGTGGATTAATTTGTAATAAAAAAGGAGACAGTATTTAAAAAGACACCCCCTCGCCCCAAATTACTAATTCACTGACAATTCTGCCATTTTGTAAGACAATCATTACTTGTTCCTGAATAATTTACTCACAAGAAATGAAGAAAGGTCTTTAAGAAGTTATTGTACTTTGAGGTTACCAGTAATTAAAAGTTCCAAAGAAGTGTATCTGATGGATTACTTATTTTAAAATATATTGCCTTATAAGAAGGCAGCACATCTAATATTAGTTCTAAATAAGTATATATTGGTCAATAAATACATTTACATTCTTAAGTCTCCAATAAGAAAATTGAAAGAAACAGTTTAAAAATTCAGCATTAATTTTATCATGAAGATTATCTTTATGTAACATTTAAATATAATCCTCCCTGCTTAAGGACATTTAAAACTGTCTCCCTTCCAGTCACAGACACTATGCACTGATCTTTTGAATTCCATTAGGAGATTTATTTATTTCTATGTTTGAGGTTTCTATTTTGAAATTGAGAACTTAGACTAATTGGACATATTTTCTTACCTATTGCATCACCTTCTATATTACAGGTAAGAAACCAAGATTTTGTGACCAGTAGGACTCCCTGGTAGCTCAGTTGGTAAAAAAAAATCCACCTGCAATGCAGGAGACCCCAGTTCAGTCCCTGGGTTGGGAAGTTCCCCTGGAGAAAGGAACCCGCTCCAATATTCCGGCCTGGAGAATTCCATGGATTAGTTGGACACTGCTGAGCGACTTTCACTTATGACTCCCTAGATGGTGCTAGTGATAAAGAATCCACCTGCCAATGCAGGAGAAACAAAAGAGGTAGTTTCCACCCTTAGGCTGAGAAGATCCCTTGGGGTTGGAAATGGCAACCCACTCCAGTATTCTTGCCTGGAAAATTTGTGGACAGAAGAGGCTGGCGGGCTATAGAACAAGCCAGAAAGAGCTGGACGTGATGAGGGAACTGAGCACACACACAGGTTATAAATAAATGAGAACAGTTGTTCTTTTTCTGTTTTAAGTAAATGCTTTTCATAGTTTTTAGCTTACAATGGGTATGTATTGGTTTCATAATTAATACAACAAACATTTCTTAATGTGGGGAGGAGGCCCTTTGTACAGATTGAGCACCACTCCCTTCCCTAGAGACATCGACTAATTGCCTTTTTCTTTTTCTTCTCACATCCCTTGTGGCATTGGGAAAACAACAGCGACAGCGACCTTGAGAAAGAAGGGGTGAGATGGCATCAGAAAGGTTGAAAAATGTCATAATCTCAAAAAGGCAGGCTGTGAAGTCAGACTGCGGGAAATGCAGTGCGCTTTTGTGAGGGCAGACACAGACAGCCAGGAGGGAGGGGACATTTTCCTATTGGTGGAATTCATCCTGAGATGCATTAAGGGGACAGGAAACCTGTGTCCAGTAGTGACATTTCCTTCCAGTGAGGTTCTAGGAAGAGGCTCTCAGAGTCTCCAAATTTCTCTTGGAAATAGATTAATTCTCTATATCCCACTGTGACATATAAGACATGAAACAGAAGCTTGAACAAAGTAAGCATTCAGAAGTTTGTTACCAATTTTTCAGATGGCTCATTCTGCTCTTATTTTTGATAAAAGCCATATCCAGAATATTGAAGACTGATACCTGCCAATCAATAAGAAAAGTATCTTACTTTCAACTCAGAAATTAGAATGTTCAGGCACATGCTACACATATTGTCAAAGGAAAATGCTTCGTTTAAAATATTTTAAATTGAGTAATGACTTCACTTTGTTTCTTAACACATGATTGCATGGTTTATACAAAGTATTTCTAATTTGAATGGACTCTCATACTTTAAAATAGAGTTCTGACTTATAGATTGAAGAATAAAAGCCTGAAATTTCTTTCATGCTCATTTATATGAGGTTTTTTTAAATTAAATTTATTTATTTTTTTAATTACTGTATTTTTAAATACTGTATTTGTTTTGCCATACATTGACACGAATCAGCCATAGGTGAACACAATCGCCCAATGCCAAAGCCCCGTTTTTTGATATTAAAACAGACCTTAAGAGTATAAATGAATCCATTTGTTCTACAAAAGACGGTAGCATTTGCCTCCATTTTCTATGGTGGAACTGTTGACAGAATGACAAAATTGAGGAAAGATCAAAGTAGATGCAAGTCAAGCTAAAATATTTTATCATAGTTTTTTAGTAAGCTGCTACAAATAAAAACTATTCTATGGTTATCTGAGATTTTAGGTTCACTTTGAATCAAATTCATTAAAAATTGGGACTCATGATAGCATTTTCGGAAATGTATGTGCTATAAAATTTTGTTTTAAATACTGATTTTCCTATATGTTAGTACTGTGACATTAGCTAAATGTCTGAACTTTGACTTTCTCTTCTATAAAATGGGATTAGCTGTTCTTCCTTTGCAAGGATTATAGGGGTTCCACGTATGTCCTTATGTGAAAATCCTAGTACCTTGCCTGGCATGTACACTCAGAAAACTGATGGCCTCATTATTATTATTGCTGTTATTCCTTGGCCTCATACAGAATGTAAATAATGTGATCAATTTTGTTAATTACCATTCAATTGACTATTTGCAGTCATTCTTTCCATAATTTTTCTGCAACAAAATTAAGCTTTTAATGGAACCTGCAGTTAACAGTTTCTTGATACTAAAACTGATACTTGATTGTCAATCAACTTGGGAGATTACTGATCACTGCTATTTCCTTTAAAGCCTCCCCAAAAAGACAAATTTCTGTAATTATTTTAACCAAGAGACACAGAGATTGAGATAAAGTAGAAAATGCTACATAATTAAAGGGTTGCATTTTTAAGGGACATTTATGATTTTAAAATATAAGCCTGTGTATTTTTAAGTAGAAAACAAAAGGAACAAGAGTAATATTTTAATAATACAGTTTGAAAAGCAATTTCCTTGAAAGAAACTCTTGAAAATCTTTAGCATGTCATTTTGCATCAAATGTATTTTAAAACTGTTAGTGTTTCAGTTATTATTAAGCTAAATGCCCTTAGTTCCTTTAATATACTGAAAGTGAAAATTATCTAAATATTACAAATAAGTCCTAAAAGTACTATCTGGTCTTCTAATTGACATCAAAATGATTCTGATTTAATCATACTGAAATGCCCTAAAAATTTTGTTGGACATACATGAGTAGGTATAAAGACTTTCTTACTTATTAGTGTTTAGTGCCCAAACTGGTTACCTTTGGTGCTTTGTTGAGTTCCCTGCTGTCACAGGATCATTAGTGCACCAAGAGCTATAGCATTATCTGAAAGACTGTGTGGAGGATGCACATGAATAATGTCAACTGTAGTTTAGAGAGCTTGATATGCCATGTAACTTATGCAGACAAATGACAGACATGAGAATATCTATACAGGCACTGGCTCCTGAACTGGCATAGTCCCTGCTTCTGCCATCTTTGGAAGACAACACTTTGAAATTAGTGAGAGGGGACATGATTTCATGAAGGGATCTAATGGGACCAGTATCACTGACAAGAGAAGAAAGCTCCCTCCAACTGGGCAGATGTCCACTAGTCAGGGCCACAATGAACAGTTTTCATTCTATCAAAAGTTTCTGCTGAGAGACCACTGATACAGGGAAATTCTCATTCTCTGTTGCCAGAGAAACCCACTGTGTTCATTTATGCTTATTTTATGAGTTGGGAAAGTTATATGATAAGTGACTGCAATGTCAATACATCATTATATCTATACATCTTGGTCAGTGCTGGTCAAAGCTAATGCTGCGACTTCCTTCCCTGCCTTCCTGCAGAGGTGTCTGTGAGTGGCTCTCTGCCACATATGCTCCATGCCTGCCAGCATGTAGAAACATTCTATACAAACGTTTTCCTAGATGATTACACCTAAAATACACTGAGATTAGGAAATTCACTGAAGCTGAGCTCAGTGAGTACTCTCCAGGCTCCACTTTAGACAAATATTTCCTTGTGTTCTAAGCCTATCTAAGTGTAAGGCTTTTATTGAATAACTGATTTAGTGTACAGACTCAGATTCAAGATCACACTGATGTCTTTATACTAGTATCTTAGATATTGCTATCTCTTGAGCTTTCTTCTTAGTCTGAACAATATTTGTCTTATAGATATATGGAGGTGGATAGGAGTCTTAATTAATTAATTTGTTCTTTATTTTTGGATAAGAGTCTTTAAAATATACTCTTTTATGTCTTATTCTGAATCTACTCAAAACACAGGTTTTGAAACTAAAAATCTTCTTTCTTACAAATCATTGTTTTTGAACTTTACAAACTCTTACTTTTAATTTAAATAGCCAAGAATATTTTCCCTTGTTCAACGCTTGCATTTTTGCCAGTGATAGTCCTGCCCTGAGTTAATGCATTAGAAGATCAAGTCTGAATGATTAGAGAATCATGGGGTATAAAATGACAGTAACACCAACATAAAATAATTACAGTGGAGACAAAAACATATTATTAATATATCCAAATAGTAACAAATTGCAACTGATTTCTCTATCTGGCTTTACAAAATAAAGCCTACTGTTTAAAAAGGATCAGAGAAGAAGAATATTCAGGACACCTGGATTAAAAATTCTTTTCTACTTGGTTTATAAAAAGAGTCATTTTTTAAACCTTTTTAAAGTTAATTTTATTAAAGTATAGCTGCTTTGGGGTTCTCTGGTGGCTCAGATTGTAAAGAACCTGCCTGCAATGTAGGAGATCTGACTTTGATCCCTGCGTCAGGGAGATCCGCTGGAGAAGGGAATGACTACTCACTCCTGTATTTCTGTCTGGAGAATTCCATGAACAGAGGAGCCTGAAGAGTCAGATATGACTGAGAGACTAATACTTATTATAGTTGCTTTACAATGTTGTGTTAGTTTCTAAGGTATAGCAAAATGAAACAGTTATATGTATACATATATCTTCTCTTTTCTTGGATTTCTTTCCCATTTAGGTCACCACAGAGTACTGAGTAGGGTTCCCTAAGCTATACAGTAGGTTCTCATTATTTATTTATCTTATGCACTTAGTCACTCAGTCATGTCTGACTGTGACTCCATGGACTGTAGCCTACCAGGCTCCTCTGTCCATGGGGATTCTCTAGGCAAGAATACTGGAGTGAGTTGCCATGCCCCTTCTCCAGGGGATCTTCCCATCCCAGGGATCAAGCCCAGGTCTCCCACATTGCAGGCAGATTCTCTATCATCTGAGCCACTAGAGAAGCCCATGAATACTGGAGTGGGTAGCCTATCCCTTCTCCAGGGGATTTTCCCAACCTTGGAATCAAACTGGGGTCTCCTGCATTGCAGGTGGATTCTTTACTGCTGAGCCACTGGGGAATATAAGGTATTAAACAGTTATTGTAACAGTTTGGATCTTAGAAAAGCTTGCTCAGATGTAAAGGCAGTTCTTAACTATAAAACTCAATGCAAGTTTTGCCTTATTTTCTTGGGAATATTTCTTCTGATTCAAACCTACGGTGGCTTCCTTTTCTTTTTCCCATAAATCTAAACAACTTAGTACGGTACTCAGGAATCACTGTGACTTGACTCAACCCCATCTCTCCAGGCTTTGCTTTTGCTTGGTGCCTTCATGAATCGGAACCTCATGGCCCATTGGCCTGCTCCTCTAGGCACTTCCTGAGCTCTTTGGACTCCAAGATCTGCTTCAGCCCATTCCCTCCCCAGGTAGCCCTCCTCTCCTCCTCCCTGCATGCTGCTGCTGCTAAGTCGCTTCAATCGTGTCCAACTCCGTGCAACCCCATAGATGGCAGCCCACCAGGCTCCCTCATACCTGGGATTCTCCAGGCAAGAACACCGGAGAGGGTTCCCATTTCCTTCTCCAATGCATCAAAGTGAAAAGGGAAAGTGAAGTTGCTCAGTTGTGTCCGACTCTTTGTGACCCCATGGACTGTGCCCACCAGGCTCCTCCATCCATGGGATTTTGCAGGTGAGAGTACTGGAATGGGACGCCATTGCCTTCTCCTCCTCCCTGCATAAGCTTCCCCTATTAGTTCATGGGTCTCTCAGCCTCTTGGCTCTGTCCAGTTATGAGGAATCTTCTGGCTCTCTCATCCCTTGCCTATGGCATTAGTTTAAGATTGCAATATATCAGGAATGCTTGTGTAATGATAAGAGGATCAGACCCACCAGGAGAAAACTTGGGTTTTATCCCAGTTTCAGGCATCCTGGCAAGATCATGTCAATTCTTAGGTCTGTCTGTGGATCCCATAACTGCCAGTGCATTGTTTTCAGTCTGAGGTTTATTGACTAAAGATTTTTGAGATTAGTTGTTTGTCAGTTTTTTCATTTGCTATTGTTTTCTCCCATTCAGAAGGCTGTCTTTTCACCTTGCTTATAGTTTCCTTTGTTGTGCAGAAGCTTTTAATTTTAATTAGATCTCATTTGTTTATTTTTGCTTTTATTTCCATTATACTGGGAGGTGGATCATAGAGGATCCTGCTGTGATTTATGTCGGAGAGTGTTTTGCCTATGTTCTCCTCTAGGAGTTTTATAGTTTCTGGTCTTACATTTAGATCTTTAATCCATTTTGAGTTTATTTTTGTGTATGGTGTTAGAAAGAGGTCTAGTTTCAATCTTTTACAAGTGGTTGACCAGTTTTCCCAGCACCACCTGTTAAAGAGACTGTCTTTACTCCATTGTATATTCTTGCCTCCTTTGTCGGAGATAAGGTGTCCATAGGTGTGTGGATTTATCTCAGGGCTTTCTATTTTGTTCCATTGATCTATATTTCTGTCTTTGTGCCAGTACCATACTGTCTTAATGACTGTGGCTTTGTAGTAGAGCCTGAAGTCAGGCAAGTTGATGCCTCCAGTTCCATTTTTCTTTCTCAAGATTGCTTTGGCTATTCGAGGTTTTTTGTATTTCCATACAAATCTTGAGATTATTTGATCTAGTTCTGTGAAAAATACTGCTGGTAACTTGATAGGAATTGCATTGAATCTGTAGATTGCTTTGGGTAGTATACTCATTTTCACTATATTGACTCTTCCGACCCATGAGCATGGTATATTTCTCCATCTATTAGTGTCCTCTTTGATTTCTTTCATCAGTGTTTTATAGTTTTTGATATATAGGTCTTTAGTTTCTTAGGTAGGTATATTCCTAAGTATTTTATTCTTTTCATTGCAATGGTGAATGGAATTGCCTCCTTCACTTCTTTTTCTACTTTCTCATTATTAGTGTATAGGAATGCAAGGGATTTCTGAGTGTTGATTTTATATCCTGCAACTTTATTATATTCATTGATTAGCTCTAGTAGTTTTCTGGTCAAGTCTTTAGGATTTTCTATGTAGAGGATCATGTCATCTGCAAACACAAAGATACACAAGCAACTAATGCAGCTCATCTCCAGAAAAATAAACGAACCAATCAAAAAATGGGCCAAAGAACTAAATAGGCATTCTCCAAAGAAGACATACAGATGGCTAACAAACACATGAAAAGATGCTCAACATCACTCATTATCAGAGAAATGCAAATCAATACCACAATGAGGTACCATTTCACACCAGTCAGAATGGCTGTGATCCAAAAGTCTGCAAGCAATAAATGCTGGAGAGGATGTGGAGAAAAGGGAACCCTCTTACACTGCTGGTGGGAATGCAAACTAGTACAGCCACTATGGAAAACAGTGTGGAGATTCCTTAAAAATTGCAAATAGAACTGCCTTATGACCCAGCAATCCCACTGCTGGGCATACACACCAAGCAAACCAGAATTGAAAGAGACACATGTACCCCAATGTTCACTGCAGCGCTGTTTATAATAGCCAGGACATGGAAGCAACCTAGATGTCCATCAGCAGATGAATGGATAAGAAAGCAGTGGTACATATACACAATGGAGTATTACTCAGCCCTTAAAAAGAATAAATTTGACTCAGTTCTAATGAGATGGATGAAACTGGAGCTGATTATACAGAGTGAAGTAAGCCAGAAAGAAAAACACCAATACAGTATACTGACACATATATATGGAATTTAGAAAGATAGTAATGATGACTCTCTGTGTGAGACAACAAAGAGACACAGAGGTATAGAACGGACTTTTGGACTCTGAGGGAGAGGGAGAGGGTGGGATGATTTGGGAGAATGGCATTGAAACATGTATACTATCGTGTAAGAAACGAAGCACCAGTCTGTGTTCAATACAGGATACAGGATGCTTGGGGCTGATGCACAGGATGATCCAGGGAGAAGATATGGGGTGGGGAGGTGGGAGGGGGCTTTGGCATTGGGAGATCGTGTACACCTGTGGCTGGTTCATATCAGTGTATGGCAAAACAAATACAGTATTGTAATGTAGAATAAAGTATTAAAAATAAAAATAAATAAATAAATAAAAGATTTTTGCTCTTTGTGTATAGAAATTAAGTCTCAGTTCCTAATAGTGCTTTGTACTTAGTAAATATTTGCTGAATCAAATACAGCAACAGATAAGAAACAAGGAGTTTACTGATAAATCTAATGGGATAATGAGGAAAATGAAGTTTATTTATTTGACTAAGTATCAATGTTAATAAACAGTATCTTATTGACAGAGAGTAGGCAAGGAGTTGGTTATGGGGCTTCCTTTCCTACCCCTCTATCTCAGTCAACAATTGTGATTTCCTTTTCTTATATCTACAGATTAAAAATTTTAAGCACTTTTTCTTTGTACAGTGAAGAAGCGGTAATATATAGAAGTTCATAGCAAAAGGGCTGTAGATTAACTACAAATTCATGTTTCATTTGACAAGCTTCTGAATAAGCTCAGAAAACTTTGCCAGTAAATACAAAGTTAGATCACTTTATTTAAAAGAAGATACAAATATCTCAATTCCTAGACAACAATGTAAACCTTTAGTATTTCAACAAGTGACATTTGGTGTTTTAGCTTGCTGCACAGCTTCATGTTGGTGAAGATTATGTATCTTTCTCAGGATAAAAATAAACTTACCTCTGTTTTTCTTAGCCCATCACACCTGCTATTCAGCTATGTGTTCTTTGCTTGTGGTTACCTGAAATACTGAAAAAAAAAAAGAGTACAAATTAAATACAACTCAATAGCACTTTGTGAAAGATAAATGTTAGATATTTCATTGATGACAGACACACACTTCATAAAACTATCAGCATGCAACTCCAGCTGCAAAAACTGAACAGCAATATGCCTAAGCTAGTTAGCAGCAAAAAAGTAAACCAATTACATTGACAAAAGCCACCATAAACAAAAAAAAACATTTGTTTTTAAGAGATTAACAGTTCGGCATTCATCCCTACCATCGAGTCTTTCATTTTCTTTGTCCCATCAAAATTTAGCTTACATTTGATGTTAACAAGAGTTGAATTACTATTATTGTTAATTTTAGTTCTGTTTATTACCCTGAGTGTTATATATTGTAAAATAATTTTGGTGCCTCTAGTTAATGTTAATTAGTTGTTTTAATAACCTATAGACCTATTTGTTATGTTTTTGTAGGTTTACTTTTTTAACTATCAGGAACTTAATAACTGAGAATATTTAACATTACTGTTGCATAGCAAAATTACAGAGTTACTATTAGTGTTACCTGTTTTAACGTTTAGTCATCCTTTGAGTCCTGCGACATATTTCGTTAACAATCATCAGCCATCAAGTCTGATAGTCTCAAAAGAAATATCAGCCCTCTAAACTGCCTTCAAGGGAGGTGATATTTAGCACTGAAAATTACAAATAAAGTTTTTGAGGTTGAATAGCAACAAGTGGCCAGTGACACTGATGATTTGTTTGTCAAAACAAATTGTAAACTACGCAAATGAAGACCACATATTCCTTTGAGTGAAAACAATAAAGTGAATCTACGCAATGCTTACATGTTGGATGGGATATTTAATGTACGGGAAACTCAAAGGTTGAAGAACTAGGCATTTAGACAGTGGTAAGTAGTAATCTTACCTCTTTATACTCCATTACTCTTTCTCACGAGAGACAAGCTAATGCAAACAAGTCAACCAGAATTTGTGTTTAGCAAGATAAAGCTTAGAGGATAGTTTAAAATCCATTTATTATTCTAAATCCATTTTTTTTCCATTAACATGTTATACATTAGTGTCTACTAACCATGATTCATGTAACAGTTTAGTTTGCTAACTTTTAAATTATTTAACAAACATAAGTTATTAGTACACTTTTAAAGTATTACACAAATATCTTAAAACAGGCTTGGGTTCATTTTTGTAATTTTTAAATAGAAAACATTTTAGGCATATCTTGAAGAAGAAATAAAGCAGGCATTTAAAGCTAGAAAACAAGTAATTCCAAATTTAGTTTTTACAAAAGCTTTCAGCTTTATTGACAAATTATGGCAAACATATTTGACAAATCGTGGTTTCCTATTTAGAGAAGCTTACACATGGAACTTTATGTTTGTGTGTGTGTTATTTTTCTTTTTTTAACAAATACAGGTTAAAACACTAAACAAATTCAGTTAGCTACATACATACAGTAGCTTCGTGTTTTCAACCCCATTAAAACAGCATTTAAAATTAAATTTACAAACTTAATATCAAACAGCTTCATCTAACTAACAGATATTAAAAGACAGGTTAAAACATCTTATCTACAACTTTATTATAGCTAGTTCAAATGTTGTGTTACAGTCTTTTAGTAAACTTAAACAAAGTTTTTCTGATTGAGACTCAAAGTCTGTTAAGAGATTCATGCTCTTTGTTAAATTAAAAAAGAGAGAGAGAGAGAACGATTACATACAACAATGAAAACAACCCAGAGATTATCATCCTATTGAATGATGGTTTATAGACGATGCTTGCCAACATCTTTTTTAGTCTGTCTTGTAAAATAATAATAGTGTCATTGTCACACCAACTGTATAGGAAAAATACAAGAAATATATGGGAGCAATCATGAGCAGTTATCCCTAGAATAGGAACAACAAAAAAAAAGGACTATTACTTGTCATGTTGTTTATGTGGAGACCACAGGCTATGAACTGTCTTTGAGGTGAGGTCACAGGTGAGGAGAACCCTCAGTATCTACCATAGGGGTGCTCCCTGTATCCCCCTCGGGCTGACCTTGACGGAGGTGATTTCAGGCTGGAGTGAGTCATGGCCCATTCTTCTGGTGCTATGAACAAGAGATAGATAGTAACATTCACTTTGCTTCACAGTTATTGAAAGCAGTTACTTACAATGCAATAGTAGAAAAGAGAGTAAAGCATCTTAACACTGAAGGCTCTAGCCTTACTACACGTTCCATATGGTGAGATAATCCAAAAAGCATATATTTTGAAATGCAACCACTTGGATATAAGCCAGCACAGCATTTTTCAAAGCACAGAATGTTAAGAACGTTTAAACAGAAAGTCCATATTCAAAAGAAAGAGGAGCATCAAGGTAAACCACCCCTTCCTTATTCTTTACACAGACTCCTAAAAGAAACTGAATAGGGGAAAACAGCAGTTTTTAGCCATTGATTAACATAAGAATAATCTAGAAATCTTGAAACCAAATCAGAACCAAAATGCCTAATGTCTGTTTTCTATCCCCAAAATCAAATGATTAGAAACTCTAAAGGTTGAGACCCAGGGTTTGGCACTTTTTACATGGTTCCCTAGATCAAGGGTACCAGCCTCTGGGCCATGGACCTCCTGTCAGATCAGTCACGGCATTAAGTTAGAAATAAAGTGCACTTGAATCATCCCCAAACGTTTCCCCACCCCTGGTCCGTGAAAACATTGTCTTCCATGAAACCAGTCCCTGATGCCATAAAGGTTGTGGCCACTGATCAGGGTCCAAGTTTGATGTTCATTGTGCTAAACTATCAAAGTTAGGGAGAGTAAGTTTCAGTAGCCAAATCAGTAAAGAAAAATCTATCAGTTTTTCCAATAAACAAGTTGGAAAATTAAAAGGTATTAGTACACTAGGACAATTCATCGTTTATGTTTAATCTGACTTCCAGTAACCTCAATGTTCTGGGACCTGGCCAAGAGACAAGAAAAGCAACCAAGCTTTTGGGTATTGTGAAAAATAGTTTCTGTAAAGTCTGTGTACCCAGAAGGGAAATGTAGTGCTTTTCCAAAGGGCCAAGAGGTCTGTGGTGACTTATACGGTCCCAGAAGCTAGGTTATCTAGGCCTTTCAATCAGAATTCAGTTCTTTATTAGAGAGCAGACTGGACTATGGTGGGAGGAAGTATGGGAATAAGAAGAGGAATTACTAGAAAGACACACACTGACATAGATAGCTGATATAAAAGGTGGTGGTAATGGAAATAACTGGAAAATCACTGCAGATTGAGGGCATATACCTCTGGAAAGTTCAAGTGCCTCTAAAAATGTCTTCAGCAAACATAATAAGAAAAAATTTAAATTGTACTTACTATAAGGCAGGGAATAATGACCTACAATATAGAAAAATGAACACAAGTTGGATCAATGTAGGAGAAAATAGCATTAAAGGGGTGAACATTAGGTGTCTAAGGATATCCTTCATCAGAATACCTTCATTACAATTGATATAAGATGATAAATGAAGGGTTTCATCTCTTTCACTATTTATTCTTTATCGTCTGAGCCACGAGGGAAGCCCTTTAAGGTACATGCTTGTGTTTATTGCAATATATATTGAGGCATAAAAGTGAGACCCTAAATAAATATGAAAAATGTTAGTTTGGGTCAGAATATAGGTATACCTGGATCAGGGGTTGGAAAACTAAGACCTTTGAGCCAAATTTGGCCAGCTGTCTGTTTTAATATATGCAGTTTTATTAGAATACAAGTATGCTTATTTATTAAAACATTGTACGTGGTTGCCTTTTCTCTACAAAGGAAGACTTTCTTGATTACTTGTATGGTTGTGACCATACCGGAGCAAAGCCTAAAGTATTTACACTCTGGACTTTAACAAGCCACATCATGTCTTTTTGGTGGGGGATTGTAGGTATTGGTCTCTTTCACAGTATCTCTTGAAGACAGGAACTTAAGTTTGAGCTGCTGGACTTTCTCAACATAGACATTTTAGAGAATAATGTTATCTGTGTACTTGATTGGAATTAAATAAAAATTTCTTTGATATACTAGAAGGGAAAATGAATTTTGCTTGGAAGCTTGAAAATGTCTTGTCAGTCTCATATAATGTGAATTTATATTTGTCTATGAATTATCAAGAATATGTCAATGTCTTCACCCTCTAGTGGTAGAAAATAAAATCTACCCAGTTCTATTACTGATTTTAACACAGAGAATGTACCACCTTTTGCTTCATTTGGTCTAAGGTGTTGAAGATCCTTGAGTTGCAATTTGTGTGTTTTAGGAGCTGCGAATAATATAGGTTTCAAGTTTCCCAGGGTGTGCGAAACAACACAGTCGTGACTGCCACATCTACTGCCAGATTTGTCAGAGCTTTTAAACTGGCACAATCTTGAGGACTTGTCACAGAGCACGTGTTTAATAAAAAATCACTGACTTTGTTTTATTTGACTTTATCTAAAGCTCCAGGGGGCTTCCCTAGTGGCTCAGTGATAGTCTGCCTGCCAATGTAAAATTCACCAGTTCAGTCCCTGGGTCAGGAAGGTCTCCTGGAGAAAGAAATGACAACCCACTCTGGTATTCTTGCCTGAGAAATTCCATGAATGGAGGAAGCTGGCGAGATACATTCCATAGTGCCACAAAAGAGTCAGATATGACTTAGCAACTAAATAACAACTCCACTGCTGCTGCTGCGTTGCCTCAGTCATGTCGGACTCTGTGCAACCCCATCGACAGCAGCCCACCAGGCTCTGCCGTGCCTGGAATTCTCCAGGCAAGTACACTGGCGTGGGTTGCCATTTCCTTCTCCAATGCATGAAAATAAAAAGTGGAAGTGAAGTCGCTCAGTCGCTCAGTCGTGTCTGACTCTTAGCGACCCCATGGACTGCAGCCTGCCAGGCTCCACCGTCCATGGGATTTTCCAGGCAAGAGTACTCGAGTGGGCTGCCATTGCCTTCTCCAACAACTCTCCGAAACAGCAAACTGATGGTGGAGGTGGGGCGGCTGCGCGCCACCACGAGGGGCCCCTGGGCCGTTCAAAATGATCCGGACCCAAGTAGGTCCCCGGGACCCGCCACGGGGTCTCACCGCCAGAGGCCTCCAGCACAGGGGTGGTGCGGGCACCCTCCCTGGGTCGCTTGGTGGGGGGGCGGGTTTTCCCCTCTCGGGACTGGCGACCTCCACCAGTACCCAGAGCCCGGTGAATACTGCTGTACTGCAGTCCCTACCCCCCGACGTGCAGCCCTGCGTGCCCAGCTCCCCCAGGCCCACGAAGGGCACTCCGCTGGGCGGGTCACCGGCCAACAGGCAGGGGTCTACACCCCCGCGAGACGAGGCCAGTTCAGCCCCAGAATGGGGACTTGGGCGAGGCTGGCCCTCTGCTGACCCGAGCTTTGCCGGCCGCGACTGGGGGCGGCGCGCCCGCAAGGCGAGGGTCGCAGGCGCTGCGGGGCCGGGGAAGAGGAGACGCTGTGGAGCCGGCGGGAACACAGGCGCCGCAGGCACGGGGGGTGGCCCTGGGGCGCCGGCAGGCCCAGCTACCCCGGAGCCTTCCGCGTCCATGGCCTGCGGTCGGGGCCGGAGGGCCGCGGCCTCACCGCGTGCTGCGGAGTTGCCCAGCCCGCCTGTCTCGCCCGTCCGTCCTCCGCAGAGTCATTGTCTTCTAGCCCGACCCAAGTCTCTCGTCCTGGGGACACGCTTTCGAGCGAGGGCAACCCAGCCGTGTCCGCACACCGACTGCGGCTGGAGGGTCCTCAAGGCTGCGGGACTGGGCAGCCCGACCTCGCTTCCCCTCCCTGGGCTCACCACTGGGCCTGCCAGGCGCAGGGCAAAGGAGTGGCCCCACTTGCCGGGTGCCTGGCGGGCCTAAGCGGGACCCTCCGCGGACTGACGGGGGAGGCCCGGGCTCAAATCTGTTCTTTTCTGCTTCACCCCCAAATTCAGTCTCTGAGATTTAATTTGGTGTCAGGCTATATTTCACTTCAGTGTAAACAAAGAAGGCAAACTGAAAGTCCTTCCCAGTCTAAGAGTCCTTACCAGTAGCAGAAGAAATCAGTTTCACTTAATTCAGATCTTGGGCCCATTGTTTACATCTTTTCAATAATAAAAGGTCAGGGAAATACTATTTCTATCTGTGCATATTTCCTTGGTCTATATTTTTCTTAATATCAGAATGGCTACATATAGTCAGTCACATCTACAGTCATCACAATGTAATAGAAGCCAGCTTCTCTCACTCAAGTTTTGGTCTTCGGGTCTGGATTGGAAAGCACTGACTCAATAAACAGTTGGTCATGAATCATATAGTGTGTCAGTGAGCCTTGGTTGTCAGCCAGTACCCTCACTGCTCATCAGAAGCTCTTGAATTAATTCAGAGATATGAGTAATTTTTAGAAATTCAGAGTGATTTCAACTTGAGTCCACCATAGAACCTTGCACATAGGGATAGACAAATCATTATGAAGTGCTAATGATGGGAATTCTCTCAAATGTGAACTTACAAAGATCCAGGTGAACTTCGAATTTGTCTGTATTCTTGGGGTTGTTCTATTTAGCAGATAAAGTGGATTTAAAATATTTTAGGACTCCATACAAATTTCGGGGTCCTGGCCAAATGTTTCAATTCCTATGAAGGATGCTATTAAAAAATCATTGCAGACAATAAAATTTAGAGATCTTTCTTTTTACTTTTGAAAATGATAAAGTAAAACTCTGTCAATATCAAGATCATTGTTTCCTGAGAAGCATTAGCTACTCTATGCATATGAATAGAGCAAATAAATACATTATGCATATGAATAGGGCAAATAAATACATTATTCCTTAGAAAAGGTAATAAACTAACTGCCAAATTGGAAATTACTGGAATGGTTTACTAAATTGTGACTCTGGGAAAAGCAAATGAAGATATGAGAAGTAGAGTTCAACTGATTTGATCAAATTCTTACCATTTCTGGTTGGATTTCCCAATCCAGAGTATAATGTACCTTACAGTATATAATGAAAGCTGAGCACCCAAGAATTGATGCTTTTGAACTGTAGTGTTGGAGGAGACTCTTGAGAATCCCTTGGGCTGCAAGGAGATCCAATCAGTCCATCCTAAAGGAAATTAGTCCTGAATATTCATTGGAAGGACTTATGCTGAAGCTGAAACTCCAATACTTTGGCCACCTGATACGAAGAACTGACTCATTTGAAAAGACCATGCTGCTGGAAAAGATTGAAGGTGGGAGGTGAAGGGGATGACAGAGGATGAGATGGTTGGATGGCATCACTGAATCAATGGACCTCAGTTTGAGTATACCCTGAAGGTTGGTGATGGACAGGGAGCCTGGCATGCTGCAGTCCATGGAGTCACAAAAACTCAGACAGGACTGAGCGACTGAACTGACAGTATATGATAGAAAGAAAAGTAGGCAAATACAGCATTCATTAAATAAAATTTTCTTGTTTTCCTTCAGATCTCCTATGTGCCAGTCCTTATGCTTATCCCTGAATATGAAGATGGTTTAAAGAGCCTTGATGAGATCAGAGGACAACACTATCATGAGATGTCATAAGTTACGACAGTTGTAATAGACATTTGAGGAAAACAGTGAGGAAAGCCTGCAGAAGGGAGTTACTAACTTCTATCATTCAGTTGAACTTGGATTGAACTCTAACAGTGAATCAAATAGCTTATTTTCTGAGTAAATATATGGTGTGACTAAGAATTCAGGCCCTGTTTAACTCAGAGAACTCATATTCTTTAAAATGTTTCCTGTACTAATAATTTTGTACCGAAATGGAGCAAGACTCTATGATCCTTGCCCACACCTCCAGCCTCCACCATGCCTACTGCCTGCCTTTTGCCTTTGGAAAACTTTAGTCAGAGAATACATTTAATCAGAGAAGTGAGAAATGCTGAAGAAAAGGAAAACAGTCTAAGGAGACTAAATAATAATAACATAGTCATTAAACATAGTAAAGAACTTTTAGTTGTTTATCAAAAGCTATAGATAATATTCTGAGCCATATCCTGTGAGCTGTGTTATAGATACCAACACACCAGATGGAGAAGTTTACATGATGACCAGTCTGTACCCAGGACTTGCAAGATGATGTTCTCTGATTGCTGTAGAGATACTATGAACATTGAGGTTGTTAGGGGGAAATGAAGCTCAGGAATAAAGTGCCAATTTATGAAAAGTCTGTATTATTTACCTGGAAAGTAAAATTTTAATGTTTATGTTCCCAGAAGTAGGTTTAACATGCTATCTTCAAAGTAAATTGACTTTAGAGAGTACTTCAGAAAGAACATAGTACATCATAAAGATTATCTAGGGCATAGCTCTTATGCTCACATTTTGCTAGATAACTAGTTGCTTATATTTCTGAGATATGAAAAAGAATATAAAAATTTTCTTTAATCACACTGCAACAAAAAGGACAGGTCTTGTCACTTATTTTTCACATACTGCAAACCGATTTGCAAAAAGCACACCTTAATGTGAGAAACCTAAATTGATCTCTGTTGTTTCAAGTCACAAGTGTCTTTGGTTTCCCAGCATATAATCATACAAGAGCATTACAACAGATTGATTAAAGGTCACATTGGCTCTGAGCCACTCAGTTTGCTGGGCTCAGATTTCTCATTTCTTAGAGGAATATCATTCTATTTAAAAGCATCTTTCAAATATTTAAGAACATGTTGCTTTATGGCTATTTATTCCCCAAAAGAATATGTTACGTTAGATGCTTTTTAGTGATTATAACATTGTATAATAATAATGCAAATTGTCATTATTTAATTGTAAAATACCTGTCCTACTAAAAAAATGAAGATACACCTACTAGGGGTCATGTATAGTGCTAGGCATTTTATGTATTTTATTAGCAAATGCAATTTTCTTGCAAGATAAGTGCTAGTGTTGTCTTCCTTTAAGATGAGAAAGCAATAACTCAGAAAGTTTAGTAGCTTTCCTAACGTATATATGGAATCCTTTGCTAAAATTTGAGAATTTATCTTAAATGTGCTACAAGAGTACAGAACATATATATTTGTAATTGTCTCATCATCTTTCCACCCGGTAAGTCAGATGGTAAAGCGTCTACCTGCAGTGTGGAAGACCCGGGTTCGATCCCTAGATAGGGAAGATCCCCTCTAGAAGGAAATGGAAACTCACTCCAGTACTTTTGCCTAGAAAATTCCATGGATGGAGGAGCCTGGTGGGGTACAGTCCATGGGGTCACAGAGTCGAACATGACTGAGTAACTTCACTTTCTTTCATTTTCTTTTATCTGAAGGAAGTCCCTGGATTCCACTCTCTTTTTACTTTTCTTTGCTTGATTAGCAAATAAGACAATTTATTTTACTCCTCTCTGATTGTATAATAATTAGTGAGTTCAACAACAAATAATTGATTAGCTAAATGTGTGAGAATGTAGCTTTAATTTTGTTAATCAAAATGTGGGCTGCTTGAAGTGAATTTGCTGAGGGGAAAATCTAGGTGTATATTCATCCAAAGTGAAAGTCATTTTTAGCCTATCTGCTCTGAACTTTTTATAGTATTAATGAAGGTTCAACCATTTCTTTTACACAATTTGTATTGTCACTATATGTAATTGCAGAGTTTATTGTTTTAAGATACAGAGGGTTGAATGGAAGAGTAATGAGGGGGGAATATGACTGACTGACATCTCTTTTCAGAGATGAACATAATGAGTTATGTTCTAAGAAGTGTCAACTACAAATTGACACTTGCCATCTACCACTACAAGGACTAAACCACGTACTGCTATAGCTGCTGATTTTCAAAACCCCTTGAAAGAAGCATATGATGGAGAGCAGAAATGAGGCAAAAACTAGAAGAACGGGTCTTCAGATATCTAGGTATTTTCAGGAACCAATTTTATGAGCCCAACTCTTCTACCTTTTCATGCCTAGAAAAGTACCAACATTCTTAATAGTGATGACTACTTCTTGTGACTGGTACAGAAAGTGAAAGTGAAGTCGTTCAGTCGTGTCCAATTATTTGTGACCCCATGGATCGTAGCCTATCAGGTTCCTCCATCCATGGGATTTTCCAGGCAAGAATATTGGAGTGGGTTGCTATTTCCTTCTCCAAGAGATCTTCCCAACCTAGGGATTGAACCAGGGTCTCCGGCACTGTAGGCAGACACTTTACCGTCTGAGCCACCTAGGAAGTGACTGGCACAAGCCCTCAGAATAAGATATGTGCTTGATTGCATGTACTCCCATCTTCACCAAAATCACATATATACTGATCTTCCCACCTTACCTCTTTGAAATTAGAAACAAGTAACATTTGGGATAATGCATTTAGAGAATAATGAAGCTATTCTATTCCAAACTCTCTGGCTCAGAGGATAAAGCATCTGCCTGCAATGCAGGAGACCTGGGTTTGATCCCCGGGTCAGGAAGATCCCCTGGAGAAGGAAATGACAACCCACTCTAGTACTCTCGCCTGGAAAATCCCATGGACAGAGAATTCTGGTAGACTACAGTCCATGGGATCACAAAGAGTCAGACACGACTGAGAGACTTCCCATGATAGGTACTTGGTAATTGTTTACTGAATGAACTATTATATTTAAATATTTTGCATCTTCATTTTTTACCCAAAAAGAAGCCACAGGCCTCCCTCAGATGTATCCTTTGGCTTGAATGGAAGTCCTATGAGCCCCTAACCCATGGACAGAGGACCCAGGCAGATTCCTCTGTCCATGGGGGTCACAAGAGTTGGATATGACTTAGCAACTAAGCAACAACAATAACTTGTTAGTCCTATAGCCAGGCCTGCATTTGGGTTCTAGTTCTTCCTCTTTCTTGTGGAAAGGCATTTTTGACAAGTCGGCAAGTCTTTTCATCTACATATTGATGTGGTATTTTATTTTATTTTTTTATTTTTTTAATTTATTTTTATTTTTTTAATTTTTTTAATTACAATACTGTATTTGATGTGGTATTTTAATTGTCACAAACCATTGTAAGCTCCTGACATGCATATCTAAATGCCTGCGGGACATCTCCTCAAGTGTCTCAAAGTAATTTTTTTTTTTAAACTAAACTCTTTCTCTATGCTACTTAATGGTCTACATTTTATATTTTAGTGAATAGCTCTATTACCAACAACTTACCTAGATGCATACCAAAAACCCTCAGCATCCTCTGAGTTTGCTCAGTATAGCTAAACAATCATTAGGCTTTGTCTTTTCTCAACCATTTAGTTCACCCACTTCTTTCTATTCTTACTAATCCTATCCATACCAAGCCATTATCATTTTTTTCCCAGAGTACATATACAACTACTTTGTTATTGTTTTGTTTTTCCATTATTGTAAGCATCTATACATGTATATGTAAGTATATATGAATATGCCATAATTAAATATGTTTCATTATACATATGCACATACATTGTACACATACATATATATGTTTTAGCCTTTAAGTCACTTTAGTCGTGTCCAACTCTGTGCGACCCCACAGACAGCAGCCCACCAGGCTTTGCTATCCCTGGGATTCTCCAGGCAAGAACACTGGAGTAGGTTGCTATTTCCTTCTCCAATGCATGAAAGTGAAAGGTGAAAGTGAAGTTGCTCAGTCATGTCCAACCCTCAGTGACACCATGGACTGCAGCCCACCAGGCTCCTCCATCCATAGGATTTTCCAGGCAAGAGTACTGGAGTAGGGTGCCATTGCCTTCTCTTTTTATATATATATATATATATATATATATATATATATATATAAAGTATATATATATACTTTAAGATAAAGTCCCAAATTTTTAGTAAGGATTTCCATGCAGGGCCAAACATGGTCTGACTCTTGATTCTATTTTATAAAATTAGAGTTGATGATTTGGTGATCATGTAAAGAGTTTAAGTATTCTATATTGTTTATTGAAAAAAATTCTATGGTTTCAAAATATAGGTAATGTTATTGATAAAGGTAAGACTTTAAAATTTTTTAAAAGTGGAAAGTCATTTTATTATTGCATGGAAATGGACCAATTAGGGGAAAGAATTGGTAGAATAAATCAGTTTAATATTTCAAGTACAAAAGACCAAATTTAGATACCTATTAAATATTGGCAAATGAAAGATTTCACTTTGCTTAATATATTGATAAAAACCTTGAATTTTCCCTAACAATGAGTAAATGTTATAGATTGCATTTTTTGATCACTTACTATTTTGGGTCATCTTAAGAATGATTTCTGGTAAAGCTCCCACAAGTCGGAGATGAGTTGGGTCTTTAGGAATTTTGAAGTCCTTCTTTTGGCTATTGAGGTTGCTGTTATTCAGTCACTAAATCGTGGCCAGCTCTTTGTGACCACATGAACTGCAACACAACAGGCTTCTCTGTCCATCACTGTTTCCCTGAGTTTGCTCAAACTCATGTCCATTGAGTCAATAATGATAGGGACTTATTCTGAATGCTGATATTTTCCTCAAAGAGTGAGACTCATTTAAGTCTTTGAAGAAGTTCTTAAATGAAGTCCCTAATGATTAGTAAAACATCCCTCTCCTTTATGCTGGTGCTAGTTATTTTTTTATTGATTGATTAAAAATAATTTATATTATAGTTGATTTATGATATTTTTAGTTTCATGTGTACAGCAAAGTGATTCATGTATCTATTCTTTTCAACTTATTTTGCCATTTATATTACATAATACTGAGTGGAGTTTCCTATCTTATACAGTAGGTTCTTGCTACTTAAACAGAGCAGTTTAAACATCTTAAACAGAGCAGTTCTTGCATCTTAAACAGAGCAGTGTGTACATGTTAACCCCAACTCCCTAACTATCCTTCTCCCTCACTCATTCCACTTGGTAACCATAAGCTTTTTTTTCTAAGTCAGTGAGTCTGTTTCTGTTCTGTGTCATTTTTAAAAGATTCTGCATATAAGTGATCTCATATAATATTTCTCTTTCTTTGTCTGACTTATTTCACTCTATGACAAATCTTTAGGTTCATCCATGTTGCTGCAAATGGTATTATTTCATTGTTTTTAATGGCTGAGTAATATTCCATTGTGTCTATGTACATATATTCACATCTTTATCCATTTTTATGTAGATGGACATTTAAATTGCTTCCATACATTGCCTATTGTAAACAGTGTGCTGTAATAACCATTGGGGTGTATGTATCCTTTCAGACTATGCTTTTCTCCAGATACATGCCAAGGAGTGGATTTGCAAGGTCATATGATAGCTCTGGGTCTTCCCTGGTAGCTCAGCTGGTAAAGAATCCACCTGCAATGCAGGAGATCCCAATTTGATTTCTGGGTCAGGAAGATCCCCTGGAGAAGGGTTAATTATTCACTCCAGTATTCTTGGCTTCCCTGGTGACTCAGATGGTAAAGAATATATAAGCAATGTGGGAGACCCAGATTCGACCCCTCGGCTGGGAAGATCCCCTGGAGGAGGGCATGGCAACCCTCTCCAGTATCTTGCTTGAAGAAACCCATGGACAGAAAAGCCTGGAGGGCTACAGTCCATGGAGTCACAAAGAGTTAAACACAATTGAGTGACTAAGCACAGTACAGCACATGGTAGCTCTATTTTTAGTTTCTTAAGGAGCCTCCACACTGTTGCCATAATGGCCAACCCAATATATATTCCCATAAACAGTGTAGGAGGGTTTCCTTTTCTTCACACCTTGTTGAGCATTTATCGTTTGTGGATCTTTTTGATGATAGTCATTGTGACAGGTGTGCAATGATATCTCTTAGTTTGATTTGCATTTCTCTAATAATTAGCAGTGTTGAACATCTTTTCATATGCCTCTTGGCTATTTATATGTCTTCTTTGGAGAAATGTCTATTTAAATCTTCAGCTCATTCTTTGATTAGGTTGTTTGTTTTGATGATGCTAAGTCTCATGAGCTGCTTGTGACTGTTATAAACTAATTCCTTGTTGATCACAATGTTTGCAAATATTTTCTCCCATTCTGTGAGTTGTCTTTTCTGATTTGTTTATGGTTTTCTTTTCTGTACCAAAGCTTTTGTGTTTAATTAAGTCCCATTTGTTTTGCTTTTATTTCTATTACTCTGGGAGATGAAACTTTATCTTGATCCTGTGACTCATGTCAGAGACTGTTCTGCCTATATTTTCATCTAAGAGTTTTATTATGTCCAGTTTCATATTAGATCTTTAATCCATTTTGAGTTTACTTTTGTGTATGGTGTTAAAGAATGATATAATTTCAATTTTTTATGTGTAGTTGTCCAGTTTTCTCAGCACCATTTATTTTAGTGAATGTCCATTTTCCTTGTATAGTCTTGGTTTCATCATCATAGATTATCTGACCATAGGTACATGGGATTATTTCTGAGCTTCTCCTGTTTTATTCATTTGTAGTTCCATTTTTGTGCCAGTACCATACTGTTTTGATGACTATAGAATTGTAGTATAGTATGAAGTCAGAATGTCTGATTCCTCCAGCTCTATTTTCCTTTCTTGAGATTTCTTTGGATATTTTGGGTTTCTTCTACCTCCATGGCTTGTTTCCCTGGTGGCTCAGAGGTTAAAGCGTCTACCTCCAATGCAGGAGACCCAGGTTCGATCTCTGGGTTGGGAAGATCCCCTGGAGAAGGAAATGGTAACCCACTCCAGTATTCTTGCCTAGAGAATCCCATGGACAGAGAAGCCTGGTAGGCTACAGTTCACAGGGTTGCAAAGAGTCAGACACGACTGAGCGACTTCACTTCACTTCACTTCTTCTTCACTTCTACCTCCATACACATTAAATTTTGTCTCTAGCTCTATGAAAAATGGCATTGGCAATTTGATTGGGATTGTATTGCATCTGCAGATTGCTTTGGATAGTATAGTCATTTTGACAGTATTAATTATAAGACTCTTGAGAGTCCCTTGGACTGCAAGGAGATCCAACCAGTCCATTCTAAAGGATATCAGTCCTGGGTGTTCTTTGAAAGTATTGATGCTAAAGCTGAAACTCCAGTACTTTGGCCACCTCATGTGAAGAGTTGACTCATTGGAAAAGACTCTGATGCTGGAAGGGACTGGGGGCAGGAGGAGAAGGGGATGACAAAGGATGAGATGTCTGGGTGCCATCATTGACTTGATGGACATGAGTCTGAGTGAAGTCTGGGAGTTGGTGATGGACAGGGAGGCCTGGCTTACTGCAATTCATGGTGTTGCAAAGAGTTGGACACGACTGAGTGACTGAACTGAACTGAATCCTTTCAATCAAAGGACATGGTATATCCTTTCATTTGTTTGCATAATATTTAATTTCTTTCATCAACATATTATTTTTTCAGAGTACAAGTCTTTTGTCTCTTTAGGCATGCTTATTCCTAAATATGCATTTATTTAGAAATGGCAGATTTAGAAAAGGCAAGGGAAACAGAGATCAAACTGCCAATATCTGCTGAATCATAGAAAAGCAAGAGAGTCCCAGAAAACATCTACTTCTGGTTTATTGAATATGCCAAAGCCTTTGTGTACACAACAAACTGGAAAATTCTTTAAAAATGGGAATACCAGGCCACCTTACCTGCATCCTAAGAAATCTGTATGCAGGTCAAGAAGCAACAGTTAGAACTGAACATGGAACAACAGACTGGTTCCAAATTGGAAAAGGAGTACATCAAGGTGGTATATTGCCACCCTGATTATTTAACTTATATGCAGAGCACATCATGTGAAATGCTGGGCTGGATGAAGCACAAGCTGGAATCAAGGTTGCTGGGGAAAATATCAATAACCTCAGATATGCAGATGACACCACCCTTATGGCAGAAAGCAAAGAGGAACTGAAAAGCCTCTTGATGAAAGTGAAAGAGAAAAATGAAAAAGCTGGCTTAATATTCAACATTAAATAAAAGAAGATCATGGCATCCTGTTCCATAACTTCATGGAAAATAAGTGGGGAAATAATAGAAACAGTGACAGACCTTATTTTCTTGGGCTCCAATATCACTGCAGAAGATGACTGCAGCCATGAAATTAAAAGATGCTTGTTCCTTGGAAGAAAAGCTATGACCAACCTAGACAGCATGTTAAAAGCAGAGACATTACTTTGCAAACAGAGGTCTGTCTAGTCAAAGCTATGATTTTCTCAGTAGTCATGTATGGATGTGTTGCTGCTGCTGCTGCTTCTGCTGCTGCTGCTAAGTCGCTTCAGTTGTGTCCAAGTCTGTGCGACCCCATAGACAGCAGCCCACCAAGCTCCCCCGTCCCTGGGATTCTCCAGGCAAGAACACTGGAATGGGCTGCCATTTCCTTCTCCAGTAAATGAAAGTGAAAAGTGAAAGTGAAGTAGCTCAGTCATGTCCGACTCTTAGCGACCCCATGGACTGCAGTGTATGGATGTGACAGTTGGACAATAAAGGAAAATGAACACTAAAGAACTGATGCTTTTGAACTGTGGTGTTGAGGAAGACTCTTGAGAGTCCCTTGGACTGCAAGGACATCAAACCAGTCAGTCCTAAACGAAATCAGTCCTGAATTTTCACTGGAAGGACTGATGCTGTAGCTGAAGCTCCAATACTTTGACCATCTAATGTGAAGAACTGACTCATTGGATAAGACCCTGACTCTGGAAAAGATTGAAGGAGGGAGAAGAAGGGGACAACAGAGGATGGGATCATTGGATGGCATCACTGATTAAATGGACATGAGTTTGAGAAAGATTTGGGAGCTGGTGATGGACAGAAAAGCCTGGAGTGCTGCATGAATTCCATGGGGTTTCAAAGAGCTTTACATGACTAAGTAATTGAATGGAACTGATTCCTAGGTATTGTATTATTATTTTTAATGTAAAGGTAAATGGGATTGTTTCTTTAATTTCTCTTTATTATCTTTCATTGTTAGTGTGTTAGAAATGCAATAGATTTTTGGTATTAAATTTGTACCCTGCAAAGTTACCAAAAACACTGATGAGGTCTAGTTTATTGATAACCCATTTAGGATATTTTGTGCATAGTATCATGTCATCTGCAAACAGCGACATATAATGTCTTCTTTTCATATTTGGATTCTTTTTATTTATTTTTTTCATCTCTGATTTCAATGGCTAGGTCTTCCAAAACTATGTTGAATAAAAGTGATGACAGTAAGCATCTTGGTCTTCTTTCTGACCTTAGAGGAAATGCTTTTGCTTTTTACCACTGAGAGTAATGTCTGCTGTAGCTTTGTCTCTATGATCTTTATTATTTTAATATAGGTTCCTTCTATGTCTACTTTCTGGAGAGTTTTTATCATACGTGATTGTTGAAATTTGTCCAAAGATTTACCTACATCTCTTGACATAATCATATGATTTTTATTCTTTAAATTGTTGATGTGGTGTATCACATGGATTGACTTTTGTGAATATTGAAAAATTCTTCAGCCCAGACCTTATCATGTTGTATGATTTTTTTAAATATATTGTTGGATTCAGATTACTAGTATTTTGTTGAGGGTTGTCCTATCTAGTTCATCAGTGATATTAGTCTATAATTTTCTTTTGCTGTGTACATTTTTCTGATGTTGGTATCAGCGTAATAATGGTCTCTTAGAATGAGCTTAAGGGTTTTCCTTCCTCTGAGGTTTTTTTTTTTTTTTTAATAGTTTCAGAAGGACAGATGTTAGCACTTCCCAAAATGTTTGATTGAATTTGGCTGTGAAGCCATCTGATTCTGGACCTTATATTTTGTTGAGAATTTTTAAATTAAAATTTATATTTCAGTACTTGTGGTTAGCCTTTTTATATTTTCTGTGTCTTTCTGTTTCAGTCTTGGGTGATTGTACCTTTCTAAGAGTTTGCTCATTTCTCCAAATTTGTTCATTTTATTTACATACAGTTGCTTGAAATAGTTTCTTATAGTCCTCTGTATTTGTGTGGAGTCTGTTGTAATTTTTCTTTCTAATTTTATTGAATTGAGTTCTCTCCCTTTTTATGAGTCTAGCTAAAAGTTTACTATTTTTTTATTATCTTTTCAAAGAACCAGATATTCATTTCATTGATCTTTACTCTTGTTTTCTTCATATTTATTTCGTTTAATTTTACTTTGATTTTTTTCTGATTTTTTTTTCCTTTTACTAGCTTCAGGTTTTGTTCTTCTTTCTATAGTTGCTTTAGGTGTAAGGTTAGATTTTGTTTGTTTGTTTCCTGAGGTAAGGTTATATTGCTCTTATAATAGCTTCCCCTCTTAAAACCTTGCATCCCATAGGTTTTGGATCATTGTTTTTTGTTTTCATTTGTCTCTAGGGTTTTTTTTTTTTTTTTTTTGACTTCTTCAGTGATCCATTGGTTGTTTAGTAGCATATTATTTAACCTCCACTTTTTTTGTGTGTTTTATGCAATTTTTTTTCTTTGTAGTTTATTTGTGGTGGTTGGCATTATTGGGTTGGAAAAGCATTGTGGTGTTTGATAGGATTTCAATTTTCTTAAATTTACTGAGGCTCATTTTGTGATCATTACTGGAGAATATTCCATGTGCACAGGAATAAAATATGTATTCTGCTGCTTTTGAATGGAATGCTATATAAATATCAATTAAGTCCATCTGTTGTAATGCTGTCATTTAATCCTATGCTTCCTTATTAATTTTCTATCTGGATGTCCTGTCCGTTGATGTAAGTGGGGTGTCAATGTCTCCCATTGGGCAAACTCTGGAAGATAGTGAGGAGTGCTGCAGTCGCTGAGGTCACAAAGAGTCAACAAATGTCTCTTACTATTACTGTGTTACTGTCAATTTCTCCTTATATAGCTGCTAGTATTTGCTGTATGTATTGAGGTTCTATGTTGGGTGCATATATATTTGTAATTGATATATCTTCTTTTAGGATTCTTTGATCATTATGAAATGTCCTTCTGTTTATCTTATAGCAGTCTTCATTTCAAAGTCTATTTTATCTATTATGGGTATTGTTACTCCAGCTTTCTTTAGATTTTTATTTACATGGAATATCTTTTACCATCCCCTTACTTTCTGTCTGTATGTATCCCTATGTCTGAAGTGCATCTTGTGTATACAGCATATATACAGGTCTTGTTTTAGTATCCATTCAGCAAGGTATTCATTCAGCCAGTCTTTGTCTTTTAGTTGGAGATTTTAATCCATTTAATTTAAAAATAATTATCAATATAGATGTCCTATATGTATTTTCTTAATTGTTTTGTTTCTGTAAGTCATTTTTTTTTCTTTTCTTGTTCTCTTTTCTTGTACTATGATGACCACCTTCAGTGTTGTCTTTAGGTTGCTTTTTCATTCTTTCTTTCTTTTGTTTTTGTTTGTATCCCCTGTAGTTTTGGGGTTTGCTTTTCTCATGAGATTTGATATAGCAGTCTATATATGTACAAAGCCATTTTAATTTGCTGTTCTCCTTCCTGCCTAGAGACTCTCCTTTAGCATTTATTGCAAAGCTGGTCTAGTGGTGCTGAATTCTCTTACCTTATGCTTATCTGTGAAGCTTTTGATTTCTCTGTAAATTCTAAATGAGAGTCTTGCTGGGTAGAATATTCTTGGTTATATGATTTTTCCTCTTTCATATTGACCATATCTTTCACTCCCTTCTGATCTGCAGAATTCCTACTGTGAAATTAGCTGATAATCTCATGGAAGTTTCTTTGTATATTACTTGTTGCTTTTAATACTTTTTATTTGAATTTATTTTTGTCAATTTGATTTCTTTTGTCTTGGCATGTTCCTTCTTGAGTTTGTCCTGCCTGGTTTCTCTATGCTTCCTTGGTGTAGGTAACAATTTCCTTTTCCATGTTAGGGAAGTTTTTTTTTTTTTAGCAATTATCTCTTCAAGTATTTTCTTGGGTGCTTTCTCTCTTCTCCTTCTGGGACCCCTATAATTTGAATGTTTATATGTTTAATGTTATCTCAGAAGTTTCTTAGACTGCCTTCATTCCTTTTAAATGTTTTCCTTTATTCTGTTTTGCAGCAGTGATTTCCACTATTCTGTCTTCAAAATCACTTATCTACTCTTCTTCCTCTGTTATTATTCTTTCATTCCTTTTATTGTATTTTTCAATTCAATTATTATATTGTTCATCTCTATTTGCTTTTAGTTCTTCTATGTGTCTGTTAAACATTTATTGCATCTTCTCAATGCTTGCCTGCATTCTTTTCCCAAGATTCTGTATCATCTTCATTATTATTATACAGTTTTTGGAAGGTTGCCTATCTCAACTTCGTTTACTTGT
The DNA here is from genome assembly GCA_917880005.1 of Nanger dama. Lineage (NCBI taxonomy): Eukaryota > Metazoa > Chordata > Mammalia > Artiodactyla > Bovidae > Nanger > Nanger dama. Next base: position 239,526 of record CAKJTW010000033.1, read on the forward strand.
TTTTCTCTGGGGGTTCATCATGTTTCTTCATCTTGGACATATTCCTCTACCATTTCATTTTTTCTACTTTCTGTGATTGTGGTATCAGTTCTAAAGGCTGAAGGATTGGTGGATGAGGCTATAAAGGAGGCATGTGTAAGTTTCCTGATGGTTGTTGTGAGTCGGTCACTCAGTCGTATCCAACTCTTTGTGAACCCATAGACTGCACCACGCCAGGCCTCCTCTCCTGCCTTCACCATCCTCCAAAGCTTGCCCTAACTCATGTCCATTGATTCAGTGATGCCGTCCAACCATCTCATCCTTGATCATCCCCTTCTCCTGCCTTCAATCTTTCCCAGCACCAGGGTCTTTTCCAATGAATCAGTTCTTTGCATAAAGTGGCCAAAGTATTGGAGCTTCAGCATTGGTCCTTCCAATGAATCTTCAGGGTTAATTTCCTAATTGATTGTTTAGATCCTCTTGCAGCCCAAGGTACTCTCAACAATCTTCTCCAACACCATAATTCAAAAGCATCAATTCTTCATTGCTCAGCTTTCTCTGTGGTTCAACTCTCACATCCATACATGACTACTGGAAAAACGATAGCCTTTACTGCTTTTTAATATGCTGCAGATGGTAAAGCATCTGCCTGCAATGAGGGAGACCGAGGTTTGATCCCTGGGTTGGGAAGATTCCCTGAAAAAGGAAATGACAACCCACTCCAGTATTCTTGCCTGGAAAATCCCATGGACTGAGGAACCTGGTAGGCTACAGTCCATGGGGTCACAAAGAGTCCGACATGACTGAGCAACTTCACTTCACTTCACTTCACTTCACTAGGTTTGTCATAGCTATTCTTCCAAGAAACAAGCGTCTTTCAAATTCATGACTTCAGTCACCATCTACAGTGATTTTGGAGTCCAAGAAAATGAAGTCTGTCAGTGTTTCCATTGTTTCCCCATCTATTTGCCATGAAGTGATGGGACCAAATGCCATGATCTTCATGTTATGAATGTTGAGTGTTAAGCCAGCTTTTTCACTCTCCTGTTACACTTTCATCAAGAGGCTCTTCAGTTCCTCTTCCCTTCCTGCCATAAGGGTGATGTCATCTCCATATCTAAGGTTATTGATATTTTCCACAGAAATATTGATTCCAGTTTGTACTTCATCCATCCCAGCATTTCACATGATGTGCTCTGTGCATTCGTTAAATAAGCAGGGTGACAATATACAGCCTTGATTTACTCCTTTCCCAATCTGAAACCAGTGTGTGGTTACATGTTCGGTTCTAACTGTGGCTTCTTGACCTGCATACAGGTTTCTCAGGAGGCAGTTAAGGCAGTCTGGTATTCCCATCTCTCTAAGAATTTTCCACAGTTTATTGTGATATACACAGTCCAAGAAGCTAGCATAGTCAGTAAAGCAGAATTAGATGTTTTTTATAGAATTCTCTTGTTTTTTTCTTTGATCCAGTGGATCCTGGGGACTTGACCTGAGTTCCTGTGCCTTTTCTAAATCCAGCTTGAACATCTGGAGGTTCTCAGTTCATTTACTGTTGAAGCCTCGTTTGGAGAATTTCGAGCATTACTTTGCTATAGGTGGACTTTTGACTGAGTGAATTTTAGACAAAATTAAATTTTAATTTAACTGTTTAAACATACTTCTTCAAAAAAAGGGGCTAAATTTGCTCAAAAAGACTAAATTTGATTTTTCATTTTTAAATGAATTTTTAAATGCCCAGTTCCATAACACAATGTTAACGTATAAAATACTCAGTGTTCTAAAAGTAGCCTGTATATAAATTGTATTACTTTCAAGAATGTATGTGGCTGACACAGTTTTGATCCTTCATATTAAGACTGTAAGTCACATCAGAATGCTCCCAAAATCCACATAAAACTGCACCCAGCAAACGTTTAACCAAGGATCATTTATCAACTTAAAATATTTTGATAGAGCTGTACTGGGATGGTAACTGGACACTGCTATTTTTTTTCAAACTTCACCAGCTGATTTTAAAATGTAAAATTAAGGTTAAGAATCTCTGATCTAAAATACTGAAACACATGTTCCAGTGTTTCTAAAACTGTTGAATTACAAAATTGAAACCATTGTAAGCACATCTAACTTAAAATGAGCAATGCAAGCAGTGAAGTAGTGATGCCATGCTCATTTCGGCTGTTTCTTCCTAGGCAACATAGACTGCATTTATTATTAAGAATAGTTGGATTAGATTCCATTTCATTGCAGCCTCTGAAATAGTGAGGGACAGAAAACTAGCTTCTCGTTAAATTCTCTGATGGCTCAGATGGTAAAGGATCCACTTATAATGCAGGAGACCTGGGTTCGATCCCTCGGTTGGGAAGACCCCTGGAGAAGAGAAGGGCTACTCACTCTGGTATTCTTGCCTAGAGAGTTCTGTAGACAGAGGAGCCTGGTGGGCTACAGCCCATGGGGTTGCAAAGGTAAAACACAACTGAGCAACTAATACTTAATTTTACAACTGGATTTAAAAATACCTTAGAAGCACAATTTCTTTAGTTCTTCTTTAGTTGCAAATAAAGTTTAATACTCTATATTAAAAGTAAGATGCGATAAATCACAGTGACATTTTTCTCAATATTTCTCAATAACAACATCAATATTAATAAATCCTACAATACTTTGTATATATTACTTTTAAAAACTACTGATACATTCTTGCTTATTTTAAGAAAACTAATTTTTGTTTGTAGAATCAATTTCCTCAAATTTCTATTTTTAAATTGAAACAGGGCTCATTCAGCTCCTTGACACAAAATGAATGTTTGTGTTCTGCAATCAGCTTGAAGTGAGGCACTCAAATGTCCTACAATAGGGCACAAACATTTTTCTTTTCATTCATTTCAAGACAGAGTGCTAGTATTACCCTGCATGTTTCCACACAGCTGTCATCTAAAATTCCACTATGAAATAGATCCATAATTAACTGCTCAGTTTGCACATTAAATACATTTTCTCAAACAGCTCTCTTCTCTGAGAAGAGAATGTTACTGCCATTCTTAACTAACAATCTCAGTTTGAAGGGTATTGATTACATAATGTATTCATAAGATAAGCTTATCCATTGTCTCTATTCAAAATGTGCCTTTATTGAATTATGAGCTATTCAGACTTATCCAAATTAATTACAATGAACTCCAATTAATTAGGAAATATTTAAAAATGGTAAAAACTGTTTTGTGATTTCTGTAATTCAAATAGTCATGTGCCAAAAATAAGTTCAAGTTATTATAAATTTACCATTTAAATATTAATTTGACAATAATTTAGCATCAATGAAATGTTTAATAATCATTAATTCATAAATATAAGTAGATTATTAAATATTATATTTTATATATTAAATAGAATTGTATATTTCATATTGATATTTATTTAAATATTAAATATTTACATCATTTTAAGAAAATAGTTTAATATTCAAATTTAATTGTAGAAAAAATCAAATAATTTAATTACAGTGAAGCCTAAAAGGATACATGATATTCACAGAAGTCAGCATATTTGTCACTTCAACATGAAATATGAGCCCAAAAGAGACAAATACAATTTCAATCTGGTGATACATGAAATATGATATGCAAAGATTTAGAGTGATGTATCGTACTCAGTGACTAGATTTCTGCCTCCACTGGTTAATCTTGAAATATTTTGGAAGGAATCCTGAATAAGATATTCCACCCATGAGTCTTTTAATGCAGGATCCAATCATCCTGGATAGCATTCCCTGTTCCTCTCCTACAGCTCAATCCTGAGATGAAGAGGAGGGTCTGGGGCAGCAGGTTCTGAGTCTCCTCACACCATTGTTCAAATCTAAGTGTTGCCAGGAAACTGAGAATTGGGAGCTCTTTATTTTATAAAAATACAGATCTGTACCCATGATATAACCAAAATGTAACAGAGAGGAATTAGTAATTCAAAATATAAGTGAATAAACAAAAATGCAAGATTTACATTTTGAAGTAGGTGTCATTAATTAAGACTGCACATAGTTCATTACATATAAGCTATAAGTGGATACTTGGTAACATGTGAGATATAGAAAATTAACAGAAATGCATCCATCTATAATTTATATGAGTGGGTCCTCAAATCATTTGTCCACATGCATATTTACATGTTATCATCTGTCCATTTGGACATGGCAGATGAGCAACCTATGGAACAAGAAGCAGAACTGAAAGCTCACTTTTCATAATCATCTAATACTAAAATCAGTGAGAATAATGCATATGAATTTAATTAGCCTCAAAATTTATGATGCTCAACTCTTCCAATTTATCATCATTTGACTATCTTTTTTCAATTTTCTCTGTAGGGTATGGGAACATGAACACTCCCCAAATATAAATCTCATGACTATACAGATTGACATGCAAGCAGTTTCTTTAAAAAGAACAATTCTATGAAGACCTACAAAACCTTCTAGAACTAACACCCAAAAAAGATGTCCTTTTCGTTATAGGGGACTGAAATGCAAAAGTAGGAAGTCAAGAAACACCTGGAGTAACAAGTAAATTTGACCTTGGAGTACAGAATGAAGCAGAGCAAAGACTAATAGAGTTTTTCCAAGAGAACGCACTGGTCATAGCAAGCACCCTCTTCCAACAACACAGGAGAAGACTGTACAGATGGACATCTCCAGATGGTCGACACTGAAATCAGACTGATTACATTCTTTGCAGCCAAAGATGGAGAAGTTCTATACAGTCAGCAAAAACAAAACCAGGAGCTGACTGTAGCTCGGATCATCAGTGTCTTACCAAATTCAGACTGAAATTTAAAAGTGGACAAAACCACTAGACCATTCAAGTATGACCTAAATAAAATCCCTTATGAATATACAGTGGAAATGAAAGATAAATTTAAGGTACGAGATCTGATAGACAGAGTGCCTGATGAACTATGAATGAAGGTTCGTGACTGTACAGGAGACAGGGATCAAGACCATTCTCAAAAAATAAATAAATAAATAAATAAATGCAAAAAGCAAAATGGCTGTTTGAGGAGGCCTTACAAATAGCTGTGGAAAGAAGAGAAGCGAAAAGCAAAGGAGGAAGGGAAAGTTATGCCCGTTTGAATGCAGAGTTCAAAAGAATAGCAAGGAGAATTAAGAAAGCCTTCCTCAGTGATCAATACAAAGAAATAGAGGAAAACAATAGAATGGGAAAGACTAGAGATCTCTTCAAGAAAATTAGAGATACCAAGGGAACATTTCATGCAAAGATGGGCTCAATAAGGATAGAAACGGTAGGGATCTTACAGAAGCAGAAGATGTTAAGAAGACGTGGCAAGAATACACAGAAGAACTGTACAAAAAAAAATCTTCACGACCAAGATAATCAAGAGGTGTGATCACTCACCTAGAGCCAGACATTCTGTAATGTGAAGTCAAGTGAGCCTTAAGAACCACAAACAAAGCTAGTGGAAGTGATGGAATTCCAGTTGAGCTATTTCAAATCCTGAAAGATGACGCTGTGAAAGTGCTGCACTCAATAGGCTAGCAAATTTGGAAGACTCAGCAGTGGCCACAGGACTGGAAAAAGTCAGTTGCATTCCACTACCAAAGAAAGGTAATGCCAAAGAATGCTCAAACTACCACACAATTGCACTCATCTCAGACACTTGTAAAGTAATGCTTAAAATTCTCCAAGCCAGACTTCAGCAATGCATTAACTGTGAACTTCCACATGTTCAAGTTGATGGTTTTAGAAAAGGAAGAGGAACCAGAGATCAAATTACCAACATCTGCTTGACCATCAAAAAAGCAAGAGAGTTCCAGAAAAACATCTATTTCTGTTTTATTGACTATGCCAAAGCCTTTGACTGTGTGGATCACAATAAACTGGAAAATTCTGAAAGAGATGGGAATACCAGACCCCCTGACCTGCCTCTTAAGAAACCTGTATGCAGGTCTGGAAACAGCAGTTAGAACTGGACATGGAACAACAGACTGGTGCCAAGTAGGAAAAGGAGTATGTATATTGTCACCCTGCTTATTTAACTTATATGCAGATTACATCATGAGAAATGCTGGGCTGGAGGAAGCACAAGCTGGAATCAAGATTGCCAGGAGAAATATCAATAACCTCAGATATGCAGATGTCACCACCCTTATGGCAGAAAGTAAAGAAGAATTAAAGAGCCTCTTGATTAAAGTGAAAGTGGAGATGAAAAAATTTGACTTAAAGCTCAACATTCAGAAAATGAAGATCATGGCATCTGGTCCCATCCCTTCATGGGAAATAGATGGGGAAACCATGGAAACAGTGGCTTACTTTATTTTTCTGGGCTACAAAATCACTGTGAATGGTGACTGCAGCCATTAAAATTAAAAGATGCTTACTCTTTGGAAGGAAAGTTATAACCAATCTAGATAGCATATTAAAAACAGAGACATTATTTTGCCAACAAACATCCATCGAGTCAAGGCTATGGTTTTTCCAGTGGTTATGTATGGATGTGAGAGTTGGATTATAAAGAAAGCTGAGCACGGAAGTATTGATATTTTGAACTGTGGTGTTGGAGAAGACTCTTGAGAGATCCTTGGACTGTAAGGAGATCCAACGAGTCCATCTTAAAGGAGATCAGTCCTGGGTGTTCATTGGAAGGACTGATGCTGAAGCTGAAACTCCAGTACTTTCGACACCGGATGCAAAGAGCTGACTCATTGGAAAAGACCCTGATGCTGGGAAAGATTGAGGGCAGGAGGAGAAGGGGAAGAAAGAGGATGAGACAGTTGGATGGCATCACCGACTCGCTGAATGTGGGTCTGGGTGGACTCCGGGAGTTGGTTATGGACAGGGAGGCTTGGTGTGCTGGGAGCTTCATGGACAGGGAGGTTCATGGTGTTGCAATGAGTCGTACATGTCTGAGCAACTGAAGTGAACTGAACTGGAACTTAATCACTCATGTCTGACTCTCTGTGACCCCAAGAACTGTAGCCAGCTGGGCTCCTCTATCCATGGAATTCTCCAGACAAGAATACTTGAGTGAGGTGCCAGGGGATCTTCCCAACCCAGGGATCAAACCTGGGTCTCCTGTATTGCAGGCAGATTGTTTACCAACCGAGTCACCTGGGAAGCAGTTTCTTTATTTCCTGGTATACACAATGAGCATCCCATTTCAAATCTACATGTCCATGGATGATTATAACAGTGCATATGAAAATATATTAAATTTTGCATTTTGTCAAATGCAGAAATAAAGGAAACTTTTATGATAGGAAAATCTTATAAGAAGTTTTAGAAAGCAGTCTATTTTTTTGTGTGTGTGATGAACTGATTTTATTTAGTGCATGATCTCAAGCTTCATCCACATGATAGCATATATCAGAATTCCCTTCTTTCTTTCTTTTTTTTTTAAATTTTTTAATACTTTATTCTACATTACAATACTGTATTTGTTTTGCCATACATTGACATGAATGCCCCTCCTACCTCCCACCCCATATCATCTCCCTGAATCATCCTGTGCACCAGCCTCATGCATCCTGTATCCTGTATTGAACATAGACTGGCTCTTCATTTCTTACAAGATAGTATACATGTTTCAATGCCATTCTCCCAAATCATCCCACTCTCTCCCTCTCCCTCAGAGTCCAAAAGTCCGTTCTATACCTCTGTGTCTTTTTTGTTGTCTCACATAGAGGGTCATCATTACTATCTTTCTAAATTCCATATATATGTGTCAGTATACTGTATTGGTGTTTTTCTTTCTGGCTTACTTCACTCTGTATAAACTATGGACACCTTATCTTTGACAAAGGAGGCAAGAATATGCAATGGAGTAAAGACAGTCTCTTTAACAGGTGGTGCTGGGAAAACTGGTCAACCTCTTGTAAAAGATTGAAACTAGACCTCTTCCTAACACCATACACAAAAATAAACTCAAAATGGATTAAAGATCTAAATGTAAGACCAAAACCTATAAAACTCCTAGAGGAAAACATAGGCAAAACACTCTCCGACATAAATCACAGCAGGATCTTCTATGATCCACCTCCCAGTATACTGGAAATAAAAGCAAAAATAAACAAATGGGAATCTAACTAAAATTAAAAGCTTCCGCACAACAAAGGAAACTATAAGCAAGGTGAAAAGACAGCCTTCTGAATGGGAGAAAACAATAGCAAATGAAACAACTGACAAACAATTAATCTCAAAGATATACAAGCAACTTATGCAGCTCAACTCCAGGAAAATACACGAACCAATCAAAAATGGGCCAAAGAACTAAATAGGCATTTCTCCAAAGAAGACATACAGATGGCTAACAAACACATGAAAAGATGCTCAACATCACTCATTATCAGAGAAATGCAAATCAAGACCACAATGAGGTACCATTTCACACCAGTCAGAATGGCTGCGATCCAAAAGTCTACAAGCAATAAATGCTGGAGAGGATGTGGAAAAAGGGAACCCTCTTACACTGCTGGTAGGAATGCAAACTAGTACAGCCACTATGGAAAACAGTGTGGAGATTCCTTAAAAAATTGCAAATAGAACTGCCTTATGACCCAGAAATCCCACTGCTGGGCATACACACCGAGGAAACCAGAACTGAAAGAGACGCATGTACCCCAGTGTTCATTGCAGCACTGTTTATAATAGCCAGGACATGGAAGCAACCTAGATGTCCATCAGCAGATGAATGGATAAGAAAGCAGTGGTACATATACACAATGGAGTACTACTCAGCCCTTAAAAAGAATAAATTTGACTCAGTTCTAATGAGATGGATGACATTGGAGAAAGCAGTCTATATTTTGTTTTCTTTTTAAAGAAGATGTGTATCATGATGGATTTAAAAAACAGTGAAACATATAACAAACAGTAAAGAATGAATAAATATATAAGTATAGTTTGTTTCTTTTTTAACCTAAATTTTCTATAGTGTATACATATTATTTTGACAGTAATAAAAATAACATTTTTAGGTTAGTCATACCTATGTATCTACTTACACTTAACATCTGTGGCAAAATTTTTCTAAAAATGTGTAATTAATTTCACATGTGCAATGTGTAAAACACAAGCACTTTTGTTCAGAGTTCAAACTGCATTCTGTGGCCCAGTGCAGCAGAGATAGGTCACAGTGAGCAGATTATGGGATGGTGCAAGGGGCACTGAGCTGCTGGAATCCTAATTTGTGAGCAGCCTCCTTTCTGTACTCCTCTGTTTTCTATGAACTAAACCATGGAAAAGCATTGAAGTGCATTGGTGACTGTCTCTGGAATGTTATCTCCAGAGTCCAACAAAAGAAACAAATTCTTTCAGAATAATTACCCTTCTGACATGAAAATCAAGAAACACTTCCTAAGTCAGAATGCATAAAAGGTTGATACATCAACATTTATAAACAGTGAGTCAAATTATCTTGAATGTGAAGTGTATTTTTGAACTAACACTTGCTCAACAATGTTAGAAAATGGCAACAGAAGTTGGTGGCCAAAGAAAAAGTCAGTATCCTAAAGAGAAGTCTACTTTTGGCCATAAACGTGTTTAATCTTTCAACATTAAGAATATGGCCAATTTGGCTGAAATATTAGATAATAAATGTTATTATATAAAAATTCCTGCCTAATATCTTTCTTAGTCTGTCCAGATAAGCCAAACTTTCTAAATTTTCCTCATCACTTAAGAAGTCTTTTTTTTTTTTTAATTAATTGCTCTCTGTGTGCAGAGAATTGCTTGTTGGTAAATTTTAATTTATTCAGAATGAAATCTAGTGTTTATAAGCAGGGTGGCTTATAAAGTGATAGAGTCTATCTCTAGACTTGGCTGCAGCAGAAGAGCTAAACAAACATGAAAAAACAGAATAGGTTTCAGAGATGAGTCCAACCCTCTTGACCATGGCTCCTGCAGCTCCATCAGAAAGTCTGAGAAGTAATCATTTATATTCACACATTTTTCCTATTGCCTTATTTACATGGTAGTAACATTTTAAATGTAAATAATTGACAAATAGATAACCTGCATGGAAAAAAAAATCTTAAAAAAAAGAGTGGATATATGTGTATGTGTAACTGATCCACTTTGCTCTACACCTGGAATTAATACAACATTGTAGATCAGCTATACTTCAATAAAAAATAAAAATAAGAAACAATAAAGAAATATGAGAATAAAATAAAAAGCTGAAAGAAAGAAAATATTGATAGAAAAAGTGATACAGTCTAAATAAACTCCCATCCCGTTACCAACTATGCAGTCACATATCATCAATTTCATCCTTGTCATTTTCTTCAGAGCATATAATTTTGTAAACTAAATCTCACAGATGATGATTCTTCCTCAAATTTACATGCCACATGTGAAAAGCAATTACTGTATTTTACAAATAAAAATTCCATTTGAAAAAGTGATTCAGAAATAATAATGTATCTTCTAATTAGAATGCAAGTTTTAAGAGACTGTTCACTGAAGTATCTCCAGGATTCAGATGTGGTTTGCATGTGTTAGCCATTAAATAAGTATTTGGTGCATGAGTAATGGTTTCTGGTCTACTTCATCACATGATTTATAGTCTGGCACAGTTTTTAAAAGTAAGAATATGTTTCACAAAAGTAGACAGTAAAAACCAAGGAGGGACAATATCTGTTGTATACACCATCATATTCCTAAAGCCTGATAGTACCTTTGTGCTCAAAGGACAAACTCAACTTTTGGATAGCAATCATTATGATGGTGGCTCCTGTTTCTGATTAGGCCTCACGATAGTCACCAGAGAAGTGAGTTGATCTGATGCCTCTGTTCTGAGGAGGGTGCAATTTCTTCCAATGTCTGAACATTTCCTTCCCTGTCCCAATGCACCTTCATTACACCTGCACCTTCATTACATGGAGCCCCAAACACAGGCCACATTCATCATTTCTTTTGCTGTTTCTCATAAAGAGGAACACATTGGCCTTCATATTATTTTAATAAAAATCTAGGACTAGGAGCATTTAAAGGAATGCTATTTTTCAAGGCAGTCAACTGGTGATACTGCACATATATTTTCAGGAACCAGAAACTATACTTCTAAAGTAATGTACTGTATTGATACACCGTAGGCACTCAGTAGTATTACTGAGTTGAAATAAAATTAACTTTAAATGGGTTTTTAATTAAATTATGTAGTTTTGAAGTTAATTTATAGACAGATATGGTTACTGACAATTCTTATGAATCAATAATTATTTGGCACTTTCAGGAACTACATGCAATAAAAATAAGTTGAAAGTTACAATTTCTGTCCTTAAAAGTTTATAAATCTTTTAACCACATAGTATTCTAATGATCTTTATGGTAACAGAAAGACACAACATTGCTATCATATCAATGAGTCAGACAATGGAAATAGTGAAACATTTAAGAAAGACACTATCCAGAATGTTCATTATTACTGTTAAAATTATCTATGATTGTGGTTAATTGCTTTTGGAATTTTGATCAAAATGAATCTGTCCAATTTTCTGGCTCTCTAGGTAAAATCTCATCCTTTAATTACATAAATCAGTGTGACCTGGACTTCGAAAAAAAAAAAAAACTGGGGTTAGAAAGATAGAAGTAATTTCTGAGTTTTCAGTGACTGATGAATGTTTAGATTTCAGTTTTAGTAAAGAAAATGTCTTACCATAGCTGTCATAGGCATCCTCACTTACTCCATGACCATAGTCATAGTATTCAGGAACACTGCAATAGATTTAGACAGTAATCAATGTTACTGCATTTGGGAGGAATCAACCCCAAAAGTTATATGGAATTTGAAATAAAAACGTGTACTAAGGCAATATCCCAAGAGTCTCTAGACATAAAACACATATTTGAACATAAATAATTACAGAATAATATTTACTGAATAATACAATTCTAATAAGAATATTCAGTAAGAACAATACAGGTTATCAACAAAAGTGCTATAATTTTCTCATCCCACATTAGTACTTTTTAAAAAATCTCTATCTCCACTTATATAAATCAAATGTACTCTAAAACACACGTATGAGACTTCAAGAGAAAAATTATGAAAGGCATATTTTCAAAAAAAGTGCTACAGAAGATGACAATCTGGTTAATTGCGTATAACCTTTAATGCAGTTAGCTTAAGAAATATACATAAATTTCATCTTCACTTTCATACACTGAAATTATACTCCTCTCCAACTTTTTCACAGCATAAGTCCATAAGTTTCTCACATATATAAGCTATCTCATCTCACTTAATATTTTGCTAAATGCTTAGCCTAATATAACCAAGTTATAATTTTTAAAAATACTATACAAAAAGTGGAAATTATTTAAACTAACTTAACATTTGGATAATTAATGTCTATTTTTACTTAAGACTCCACAACATTTTTAGTATACTATATTTTTCACTCCAGCTCCTTCATCTAAAGATTTCTGCCTTCATAAATTTATGCTTATGTACATAAAATTTATATGTATAGTCACATATATAATAGTATGTATAAATTTATAAATTATATCACAATTATGAATTATTTTCAGGTATATAAAAGGGTGACAAGAAAAGGGCTTAATATCAAATAACAAATTGTATAAGTGTTGAGGGTGTGTGATAAATTGCCAAAGGGTTAGGTTGGAAGGAAGACAGGAAGACCTAAAATTATTTGATTGTCTTTATCCCTCAAGACAATCCCATAGGCCTAATGTAATAAAACACTTGAGAATTCATCAATAGTAAGGAATGAGAAGGGAAAAAGAAAAGTCTGTGTATTAGAGGTGAAAAGAAAGATGGAAGTTCTGCCAATTTTATATTTCTGGGAAGCAATTGATATGGAATAATTCATTTTAGTGTAATGCAACTGGAAAAGGGAAAGATAACTTCATCTGTATTGCAAGGATAATTATATACAGACTCTCTAAGGGGGAGGGGATTACAGTAATAAGTTTTCTATGCATCCTTCTAAAACTTGAGATTGTAGAAATCTAAGGCTGATGGCTGGATGTTTATCTTCTTAGAAATGATGCAACTCAATTGAAAACCCGCATATATGTATAGCAAAGTCCTGAGAGTTGTTACATTGATTTCCAGGATTAAGAAGTGGCAGTCATGGCTATCTAGTGGTGGTATTTTGTTTTTGAATGGATTTCAGTTTAATTTTAATTGACAAAGCTAGGAATGGAAAAGGAACATGAGTAAGAGAGACCATGACAAGAAGCTGAGTTACTGTCTAACATAAAAGACATATTTACACAGAGGAGGGAATTTTAACTTTCAGAACTCAGACCTTTGTTCCATCCCTCTGTCCATGAGATTCTCCTGGCAAGAATAGTGGAAAGGGTTACCATGCCTTGTTCCAGGGGATCTTCCCAACCCAGGGATCAAACCCATGTCTCCTATGTCTCCTGAATTGGCATATGGATTCTTTACCATTAGCACCAGCTAGGAAGTTGAAAATAATAGATAATGCAAAATAATGGGAGAAGCATCATTATGAACAAAGCTAGTGGAGGTGATGGAATTCCAGTGGAGTTGTTTCAAATCCTGAAAGATGATGCTGTGAAAGTGCTGCACTTAATATGCCAGCAAATTTGGAAAACAGCAGTGGCCACAGGACTGGAAAAGGTCAGTTTTCATTCCAATTCCAAAGAAAGGCAATGCCAAAGAATGCTCAAAGTACCGCACAATTGCACTCATCTCATATGCTAGTAAAGTAATGTTCAAAATTCCCCAAGCCAGGCTTCAGCAATATGTGAACCGTGAACTCCCTGAAGTTCAAGCTCGTTTTAGAAAAGGCAGAGGAACGAGAGAACAAATTCCCAACATCCACTGTATCATGGAAAAAGCAAGAGAGTTCCAGAACAACATCTATTTCTGCTTTATTGACTATGTGACTGTGTGGATCACAATAAACTGTGGAAAATTCTGAAAGAGATGGAAATACCAGACCACCTAACCTGCCTTTTGAAAAATCTGCATGCAGGTCAGGAAGCAACAGTTAGAACTGGACATGGAACAACAGACTGATTCCAAATAGGAAAAGGAGTACGTCAAAGCTGTATACTGTCACCCTGTTTATTTAACTTATATGCGGAGTACATCATGAGAAATGCTGGACTAGAAGAAACACAAGCTGGAATCAAGATTTCCAGGAGAAATACAATAACCTCAGATATGCAGATGATACCATCCTTATGACAGAAAGTGAAGAGGAACTAAAGAACCTCTTGATGAAAGCGAAAGAGGAAAGCGATAAAGTTGGTTTATAGCTGAACATTCAGAAAACAAAGATCATGGCATCCGGTCCCATCACTTCATGGGCCATAGATGGAGAAACAGTGGAAACAGTGTCAGACTTTATTTTGGGGGCTCTTAAGTCACTGCAGATTGTGACAGCAGCCATGAAATTAAAAGACGCTTACTCCTTGGAAGAAAAGTTATGACCAACCTAGATAGTATATTCAAAAGCAGAGACATTACTTTGCCGACTAAGCTCTCTCTAGTCAAGGCTATGATTTTTCCTGTGGTCATGTATGGGTGTGAGAGTTGGACTGTGAAGAAGGCTGAGCGCTGAAGAATTGATGCTTTTCAATTGTGATGTTGGAGAAGACTCTTGAGAGTCCCTTGGACTGCAAGGAGATCCAACCAGTCCGTTCTGAAGGAGATCAACCCTGGGATTTCTTTGGAAGGAGTGATGCTAAAGCTGAAACTCCAGTAGTTTGGCCACCTCATGTGAAGAGTTGACTCATTGGAAAAGACTCTGATGCTGGGAAAGATTGGGGGCAGGAGCAGAAGGGGACGACAGAGGTTGAGATGGCTGGATGGCATAACAGACTCGATGAACGTGAGTCTGAGTGAACTCCGGGAGATGGTGATGGACAGGGAAGCCTGGCGTGCTGCAATTCATGGGGTTGCGAAGAATCAGACACAACTGAATGACTGAACTGAACTGAATAGATAACAATCATAATGGACTCTTACAGAATTCATGCCTTCACTTATCCAAATATTACTTCTCATTGCTTCCATAAGAAAGTATTTTACATGAACATATGGCCACACAGTGAATGAAATACACTCTCAACCAATCTATAAGGAAGATGTGCCCTTGTGACTGTGTCAGGAAACACAGGATATGCACAGAAGTAAGGGTGTTAACTTTGAGGCCATTTCCAAATGAAGAGCAAGCTCCTCATCTTGGAAATGTGCACAGTCACCTCCTCAGAGGGTAGAAAGCATTAAAATAGATGGTCTATCATTTACCATGGAAATAAAGTTAATACCTAGGAAGTCTTGCACTGAAGCATACAAGGAACTTGTCTAAATGATCATATAGAAGCTGACTTACTCTAAATCACTGCCTACCTCAAGGATTGTTATGTTAAAAAAAAAAAAAACACTCAAATATGGACTATTAGTTCACTGGAAAAGCAGAAAATGTACCAAAAAGTACTGTTTGATAGAAAGCAGTTTGTCTGACAGAATGTGTCCACTGGAGATGGGAATGACAAACCACTTCAGTATTCTTGCCTTGAAAACTCCATGAACAGTATGAAAAGGAAAAATGATAGGATACTGAAAGAGGAACTCCTCGGGTCCATAGGCGTCCAATATGTTACTGGAGATCAGTGGAGAAATAACTCCAGAAAGTAAAACCTGAATGGCAGGCTATAAGGATATGTATTTCAGCATTATGAGGAAAAACTAGAGAAAGTCCAACTATTGGTAATCCTTGCTGCTTTCAAAAAATATTTAAAGAAGTTATAAGCTCAAACAATATTCTGCCATTTTTCCATCAAAAGTGAATAGAGATTTATTAAGAGTGGCAGCAGTGCAGGTGCAGGAGGGCCGAGAGGAGCTACTCCACATTCAAGGTCAGGATGGGTGGCTGTAAGGAGATAGCCCTCGTCCAAGGCAAGGAGAAGCCGTGAAGTGATACCCCACGTCCAAGCTAAGAAAAACCCAAGTAAGATGATATGTGTAGAAGGCATCAGAGGGCAGACACAATGAGACCATAATCACAGAAAACTAGCCAATCATATCACATGGACAATAGCCTTGTCTAACCCAATGAAACTAAACTATGCGGTGTGGGGTCACCCAAGATGAGTGGGCAATGGTGGAGAGATCTGACAGAATGTGGTCCGCTGGAGATGGGAATGACAAACCACTTCAGTATTCTTGCCTTGAGAACCCCATGAACAGTATGAAAAGGCAAAATGATAGGATATTGAAAGAGGAACTCCTCTGGTCGGTAGGTGTCCAATATGTTACTGGAGATCAGTGGAGAAATAAGTCCAGAAAGAATGAAAGGATGGAGCCAAAGCAAAAACGATACCCAGTTGTGGATTTGACTTGTGATAGAAGCAAGGTCAATGCCGTAAAGAACAATATTGCATAGAATCCTGGGATGTTAGGTCCATGAATCAAGGCAAATTGAAACTGGTCAAACAGGAGATAGCAAGAGTGAACATCAACATTCTAGAAATCAGCAAACTGAAATGGACTGGAATGGGTGAATTTAATTCAGATGACCATTATATCTATCACTGCAGGCAGAAATCCCTCAGAAGAAATGGAGTAGACATCATGGTCAACAAAAGAGTCCAAAATACAGTATTTGGATGCAATCTCAAAAACAATAGAAAGATTTCTGTTCCTTTCCAAGGAAAACCATTCAATATCACAGTAATCTAAACCTATGCCCCAACCAGTAATGCTGAAGAAGCTGAAGTTGAATGGGTCTATGAAGACCTACAAGACCTTTAGAACTAACACCCCCAAAAAATGTCCTTTTCATTATAGGGGACTGGAATGAAAAAGTAGGAAGTCAAGAAACACCTGAAGTAACAGGCAAATTTGGCCTTGGAGTACAGAATGAAGCAGGGCAAAGGCTAACAGAGTTTTGCCACGGGACCACACTGATAATAGTAACCAACTACTTCCAACAACACAAGAGAAGACTCTACACACGAACATCACCAGATGGTCAACACTGAAACTAGATTGATTATATTATTTGCAGCCAAAGATGGAGAAGCTCTATACAGTCAGCAAAAGCAAGATTGGGAGCTGATTGTGACTCAGATCATGAACTCCTTATTGCCAAATTCAGACTTAAATTGAAGAAAATAGGGAAAACCACTAGACCACTCAGCTATGACCTAAATCAAATCCTTTATGATTATACAGTGGAAGTGAAAAAATTGATTTAAGAGACTAGATCTGATAGACAGAGTACCTGATGAACTATGGATGAAGGTTCGCGACACTGTACAGGAGACAGGGATTAAGACCATCCCCATGGAAAAGAAAATGAAAAAAAAAAACCACATACACAAAATGGCTGTCTGGGGAGGCCTTACAAACAGCTGTGAAAAGGAGAGAAGCAAAAAGCAAAGGAGAAAAGGAAAGATATACTCGTTTGAATGCAGTGTTTAAAAGAATAGCAAGGAGAGATAAGAAAGACTTCTGCAGCCATTAATGCAAATAAATAGAGGAAAAGAACAGAATGGGAAAGACTAGAGATCTCTTTAAGAAAATTAGAGATACCATGGGAACATTTCATGCACAAATGGGCTAGATAAAGGAAAGATTGTATAGACCTAACAGAAACAGAAGATATTAAGAAGAGGTGGCAAGAATACATAGAACTGTCCAAAAAAGAGCTTCACAACCCTGAAAATCACGATGTGTTATCACTCACCTAGAGCCAGACATCCTGGAAGGTGAAGTCAAGTGGGCCTTAGAAAACATCACTACGAACAAAGCTAGTGGAAGTGACAGAATTCAAGTTGAGCTATTTCAAATCCTGAAAAATGATGCTGTGAAAGTGCTGCACTCAGTATGCCAGCAAATTTGGATAACTCAGCAGTGGCCACAGGAAGGGAAAAGGTCAGTTTTCATTTCACTCCCAAAGAAACGCAATGCCAAAGAGTGATCAAACTACCACACAATTGCCCTCGTCTCACACACTAGTAAAGTAATGCTCAAAATTCTCCAAGCCAGGCTTCAGCAATATGTGAACTGTGAACTTCCTGATGTTCACGATGGTTTTAGAAATGGCAGAGGAACCAGAGATCAAATTGCCAACATCCGCTGGATCATGGAAAAAGCAAGAGAGTTCCAGAAAAAAAAAAATCTATTTCTACTTTATTGACTATGCCAAAGCCTTTGACTGTGTGGATCACAATAAACTGGAAAATTTGAGAGATGGGAATACCAGACTACCTGACCTGCCTTCTGAGAAACCTATATGCAGGCCAGGAAGCAACTGTTAGAACTGGACATGGAACAACAGACTGGTTCTGAATAGGAAAAGGAATACATCAAGGGTGTATATTGTCCCCTTTTAAATTTAACTTATATGCAAAATACATCAAGAGAAATACTGCGCTGGAGGAAGCACAAGCTGGAATCAAGATTGCCAGGAGAAATATCAATAATCTCAGATATGCAGATGACATCAACCTTCTGGCAGAAAGGAAGAGGACATAAAAATCTTCTTGATGAAAGTGAAGGAGAGTGAAAAAGTTGACTTAAAGTTCAACATTCAGAAAACTAAGATCATGGCATCTGTTCCCATAACTTCATGGGAAATAGATGGGGAAACAGTGGAAACAGTGTCAGACTTTATTTTGGGGGCTCCAAAATCACAGCAGATGGTGATTGCAACCATGAAATTAAAAGATTCTTACACCTTAGAAGGAAAGTTATGACCAACCTAGATAACATATTAAAATGCAGAGATATTTTGCCAACAAACATCCATCTAATCAAGGTTATTATTTTTCCAGTGATCGTGGATGGGTGTGAGAGTTGAACTGTGAATAAAGCTGAACACCGAAGAATTGATGCTTTTGAATGGTGGTGTTGAAAAAAGATTCTTGACAGGCTCTTAGACTGCAAGGAAGTCCAATCAGTCCAACCTAAGGAGGTCAGTCCTGGGTGTTCATTGGAAGGACTGATGCTAAAGCTGAAACTCCAATACTTTGACCACCTCATGCAAAGAGTTGACTCACTGAAAAAGATCTTGATGCTGCGAGGGATTGGGGGCAGGAGGAGAAAGGGACAACTGAGGATGAGATGGCTGGATGGCATCACTGACTTGATGGACACGAGTCTGAGCAAACTCCGGGAGTTGGTGATGGACAGGGAGGCCTGGTATGCTGAGATTCATGGGGTCGAAAAGAGTCAGACATGACTGTGCGACTGAACTGAACTGAATGAGTAAAGTTATGTGTACGAATTCTTCATGATTTTCATAAAATTAAATTTGTTGCACTCTACTTGTTTTCAACCTTCATGTTACTGGCTGAAAACATCAATTATTGGAGCCACTTTGGAAGACATGTTAACAGTGGTGGATGGAATCTTAGTATTTTCCAAAATTTATTTGTTGAAATCTCAATCCCTATTATGGTGGTATTAGGAGGTGAGACTTTTGGGTATTAAACTAGATTATGGGGGTGAAACCTTATTAACGAGATCAGTGCCTTTAAAAAGTGAAGCCTCAGAGAGCTCTCTTGCTCTCTTTCCTCCATGTGAAGATAAAGGATACAGCAGTCTGCACCCAGAAGAAGGCTTCATCAGAACCCAGCCATGCTGATATTCTGATCTAGGACTTACTGCCTCCAGAACTGTAAAAAAATAAATTTCTATTGTTTATAAGACCCCCAATCTATGTTATCATGTAGAGAAGCCTGAATTAAGACAGGTGGCATTCCACTTGCCTGGAACCCTAAATGGTGTCATGAAGCAAAGCCCACCTATTGCCATGCTTTAATATGTGTGAGGGAGATAAATGTTTCTTTTGTATGGGCAACTGAATTGTGGATCTTCTTATAATAGAAGCTTAGCTCATATCCCAAATAATAGAATTGGCAATTAAAGAAACAACTTGAAGATGAACAGGTGTTCAGAAAATATTTGTTGATGAATAAATGACTAAATAAAATAATTCAAAATAATAAAACATTTGGCAAAAATATCTTTAGAAAACTTTACATATGCTTTAGAAATGCTGCCTACTTATATCAGTAGCAATGGAAACAGTAAAGAAGAAAAAGAACAAAGGAACCATAGTTACAATAGCCAGGACATGGAAGCAACCTAAATGTCCATAAACAGATGATTGGAGATGATTGGATAAAAAAGATGTGGTACATATACCAGTGAAATAATACTCAGAGGCGGTCCTAAGATGGCAAAGGAATAGGATGGGGTGACCACTTTCTCCCCCACAAATTCATTAAAATAACACTTAAATGCTGAGTAAATTCCACAAAACAACCTCTGAATGCCAGCAAAGAACATCAGGCACCCAGAAAAGCAGCTCATTGTCTTCAAAAAGAGGAAGGAAAAAAATATAAAAGACAAAAAAGAGACAAAAGAGAGGGAGGGAGCTCCATCCTGGGAAGGGAGTCTTAAAAGAGAGAAGTTTCCAAACACCAGGAAACACTCTCACTACCCAGGCTGTGGCAAACCTTGGAAGCACAGAGGGCAGCATAACAGGGAGGAAAAATAAATAAATAATTAAACCTCACAGATTACAAGCCCAACGTAACTCCCCCAGTGAAGAAGTAGCGTAGACACCTGCATCCACCACTAGCAAGCGGGGGGCTGGGCTGGGAGGTTCGGGCTGCATTGCTTTTTAAGGATTGGCTTGAATGCCCCGAAGATAACCAGAGCGAACTAACTTGAGCTAGCAAACCAGACTGTGGAACAGCTACTACACGAAAGGCTCTAATATAAGACACCACCAGGACTGCACACAGAACAAAGGACAGAACAGAATTAGTGAGCTGCAGACCATCCCCCTTCAGTGACAAGCAGCCAGAGCCAGAAGGGCTGGAAGGGGGCAGTCACAGCCCCAGAGAGACATTATCTACCAATCTGCTAGCAGGCTTCTTTGCTAACTAAGACTTCTTGGGGTTCTGGACAGTCATCATTCGCCTGATGTACACCCAGAAAGGTGTGCCAGTTGTACACCCAGAAAACTGAGCAGCAGGGACAGGAGAGGTGATAAGTTGCAGTGACCACGTTCGCCAAACACATGAACTACTTGGACCTGGGAAGGGCAAAAAATGCAGTCGCAATTGAATCTGCACCGCTGAGGACTTTCTGAGTGCCTGAGCCTGAGCGGCTTAGACCTGGGAGGGGCATGCAGCTCAGGGCCAGCCTCAGATGGTTCCTAGCAGAACAACCTAGAGCCTGAGCTGTGTGCTCCATGAGTGGAGGCAGGCCCAGTGTGGCTGAGACACTGTGAGCATATGCCAGTGTTGTTTGCAGCATCCCTCCCTCCCCACAGCGCAACTGAACAAGTAAGCATAAAAGTGCCCACTACTACCCTCCTGTGTCAGAGTGGAAATCAGACACGGAAGAGACCAGCAAACAGAAGAAGCTAAAACAGAGGGAACCACCTTGGAAGTGACAGGTGCAATCGATTAAAACCCTGTCATTAGTACTGATTACATAGGAAGGGGCCTACAGACCTTGAGAAATATAAGCCAGACCAAGGTACTGTCTGAAAATGAACTGACCCCACAGTGCTCACAACAATACCAGAGAAAGTCCTAGATATACCTTTACTATTTTTACAATCATTTTTTTCTTCTTGTTTTTTAAAACTTTTTTTTTTACATTTTTAGTTCTCTATTACTCCTTTAATTATCAGTTTTATAACCTACTATTACTTTTCAAAAAAAAAGACCCTATTTTTAAAGCAAACTTATATATATATATGTGTGTGTGTGTATATATATATATAATTCTTGTGACTTTGTTTTTTTTTTTTTTTTTGACTTCTCCTTTTTTCCTTAGTATTGTATTTTTGAAAATCCAACTTCTACTATAGATTTTTAATCTTTGTTTTTCGGTATTTATTATCAATTTTGTACCTTCAAAAACCCAATCGTCAGTACCCATTTTTACTTGAGAACAAGATTACTGGCTTGACTGCTTTCTCCTCCTTTGGACTCTCCTTTTTCTCCACCAGGTTGCCCTTGTCTGTTCCTTCCCCTTCTCTTCTCTAATCAACTATGTGAATCTCTGTGTGTTCCAGACAGTGGAGAACACTTAGGGAACTGATTACTGGCTGAATCAGTCTCTCTCCTTTTAATTTGCCCCTTTTATCCTCCTGGCCACCTCTGTATCCTTCCTCCTCTTCTCTTCTCTGTATAACTCTGTGAACATCCCAGAGCAGTCCAGACTGTGGAACATACATAAAGAAGTGATTACTTGCTTGCTTGCTCTCTCCTCTTTTGATTCCACATCATCTCATTCAGGTCACCTTTAACTCCCTCCCTCCCTCTTCTCTTCTCCATGAAACTGTGAACCTCTCTGGGTGTCCCTCACTGTGGAGAAACTTTTCATCTTTAACCTAGATGTTTTATCAATGGTGTTGTATAGAAGGAGAAATCTTGAGACTACTGTAAAAATAAGACTGAAAACCAGAAGCAGGAGGCTTAAGTCCAAATCCTGTGAACATCAGATAACTCTTGACTCCAGGGGACATTAATCTATAGGAGCTCATCAAATGCCTCTGTACATACACTGAAACTAAACACAACCCTAGGGCCAACAAGTTCCAGAAGAAGACATACCATGCAAACTCTACAGCAACACAGGAACACAGCCCTGAGCTTTAATGTACAGGCTGCCCAAAGTTACTCCAAAACCACTGACATATCATAACAAACCAATCAGTATCACAGTTATCCAAGTCTATGCCCCAACCAGTAACTCTATAGAAGCTGAAGTTGAACTCCTTTATGAAGACCTACAAAACCTTTTGGAACTAACACCCCAAAAAGATGTCCTTTTCATTATAGGGGATTGGAATGCAAAAGTAGGAAGTCAAGAAACACCTGGAGTAACAGACAAATTTGGCCTTGGAATGCAGAATGAAGCAGTTCAAAGACTAATAGAGTTTTGCCAAGAAAATGCACTAGTCATAGCAAACACCCTCTTCCAACAACACAAGAGAAGACTCTACACATGGACATCACCAGATGGTCAGCACCGAAATCAGATTGATTATACTCTTTGCAGCCAAAGATGGAGAAGCTATATAAAGTCAACAAAAACAAAACCAGGAGCTTACTGTGGCTCAGATCATGAACTCTTTATTTCAGACTTAAATTGAAGAAAGTAGGGAAAACCTCTAGACCATTCAGGTATGACCTAAATAAAATCCCTTATGATTATACAGTGGAAGTGAGAAATGGATTTAAGGGCCTAGATCAGATAGATAGAGTGCCTGATGAACTATGGACTGAGGTTCATGACATTGTATGGGAGACAGGGATCAAGACCATCTCCATGGAAAAGAAATACAAAAAAAGGAAAATGGCTGTCTGGGGAGGCCTTACAAATAGCTGTGAAAAGAAGAGAGGTGAAAAGCAAAGAAAAAAAGGAAAGATATAAGCATCTAAATGCAGAGTTCCAGAGAATAGAAAGAAGAGATGAAAAAGCCTTCTTCAGTGATCAATCCAAAGAAACAGAGGAAAAGAACAGAATGGGAAAGACTAGAGATATCTTCAAAAAACCTAGAGATACCACAGGAATATTTCATGCCAAGATGGGCTAGATAAAGGACCAATTGTATGGATCTAACAGAAGCAGAAGATATTAAGGAGAGGTGGCAAGAATACACGGAAGAACTGTACAAAAAAGGTCTTCATAACTAAGATAATCATGATGCTAAGGTCACTAATCTAGAGCCAGACATCCTGGAATGTGAAGTCAAGTGAGACTTAGAAAGCATCACTACTAAAAAGCTAGTGGAGCTGATGGAATTCCAATTGAGCTGATTCAAATCCTGAAAGATGATGCTGTGAAAGTGCTGCACTCAATATGCCAACAAATTTGGAAAACTCAGCAGTGGCCACAGGACTGGAAAAGGTCAGTTTTCATTCCAATTCCAAAGAAAGGCAATGCAAAGGAATACTCAAACTACCACACCATTGCATTCATCTCACATGCTAGTAAAGTAATGGTCAAAATTCTCCAAGCCAGGCTTCAGCAATACGTGAACCATGAACTTGCTGATGTTCAAGCTGGTTTTAGAAAAGGCAAAGGGAGAAGAGATCAAATTGCCAACATCTGCTGTATCATGGAAAAAGCAACAGAGTTCCATAATAACATCTATTTCTGCTTAATTGACTATGCCAAAGCCTTTGACTATGTGGACCACAATAAACTGTGGAAAATTCTGAAAGAGATGGGAATACCAGACCACCTAACCTGCCTCTTGAGAAATCTGTATGCAGGTCAGGAAGCAGCAGTTAGAACTGGACATGGAACAACAGACTGCTTCCAAATAGGAAAGGAGTGTGTCAAGGCTGTATATTGTCACCCTGCTTATTTAACTTCTATGCAGAGTACATCATGAGAAACGCTGGACTGGAAGAAACACAAGCTGGAATCAAGATTGCCGGGAGAAATATCAATAACCTCAGATATGCAGATGACACCACCCTTATGGCAGAAAGTGAAGAGAACTAAAAAGCCTCTTGATGAAAGTGAAAGAGGAGAGTGAAGAAGTTGGCTTAAAGCTCAACATTCAGAAAACAAAGATCATGGCATCTGGTCCCATCACTTCATGGGAAATAGATGGGGAAACAGTGGAACTAGTGTCAGACTTTATTTTGGGGGGCTCCAAAAGCACTGCAAATGGTGATTGCAGCCATGAAATTAAAAGACACTTATTCCTTGGAAGGAAAGTTATTACCAACCTAGATAGCATATTCAAAAGCTGAGACACTACTGTGCCAACAAAGGTCCGTCTAGTCAAGGCTATGGTTTTTCCTGTGTTCATGTATGGATGTGAGAATTGGACTGTGAAAAAGGCTGGGCACCAAAGAATTGATGCTTTTGAACTGTGATTTTGGAGAAGACGCTTGAGAATCCCTTGGACTGCAAGGATACCCAACCAGTCCATTCTGAAGGAGATCAACCCTGGAGATCAACCATTTCTTTGGAAGGAATGATGCTGAAGCTGAAACTCCGGTACTTTGGCCACCTCATGCGAAGAGTTGATTCATTGGAAAAGACTCTGATGCTGGGAGGGATTGAGGGCAGGAGGAGAAGGGGACAACAGAGGATGAGATGGCTGGATGGCATCACAGACTCAATGGACGTGAGTCTGAGTGAACTCCCGGAGTTGGTGATGGAGAGGGAGGCCTGGTGTGCTGCAATTCATGAGGTCGCAAAGAGTCAGATATGACTGAGTGACTGAACTGAAATGACCTGAACACATTACTGGATACTACATTGCACTCCACAGAGGAGAAATCCAGCTCCACTTACCAGAACCCCGACACAAGCTTCCCTAACCAAGAAACCTTGACAAGCCGCTGTTACAACCCCATACACAGCAAAGCAACTGCACAATAAAGAAAATTCCACAAACTGCCAGAATACTGAAAGGCCACTTGTAATGCAGCGATATAAACAAGATGACAAGAAAGAGGAATACCCAGCAGGTAAAGGGACAGGATAAGTGCTCATCAAACCAAACCAAAGAGGAAGAGATAGAGAACCTACCTGATAAAGAATTCTGAATAATGATAGTGAAAATGATCCAAAATTTGAAATAAAAATGAAATCACAGATAAATACCTTGGAGACAAAGATTGACAAGATGCAACAAAGGTTTAAGAAGGACCTGGAAGAAATAAAGAAGAGTTAATATATAATGAATAATGCAATAAATGAGATCAAAGGCATTCTGAAGGCAACAAATAGAATAATGGAGGCAGAAGATAGGATTAGTGAAGTAGAAGATAGAATGGTAGAAATAAACGAATCAGAGAGGAAAAATTGAAAAATGAATTAAAAGAAATAAGGACAATCTCAGAGACTTCCAGGACAATATGAAATGCTCCAACATTCGAATTATAGGAGTCCCAGAAGATAAAAAGAAAGACCATGAAAAAGAAAGACCAAGAAGATAAAAAGAAAGACCATGAGAAAATATTTGAGGAGAGAGTAGTTGAAAACTTCCTTAAAATGAGGAAGGAAATAATCACCCAAGTCCAAGAAACCAGGGAGTTCTGAACAGAATAAACCCCCAAGTCAAAACACCCCAAGACACATATTAATCAAATTAACAAAAATCAAAACACACACACACACACAAAAACAAATATTAAAAGCAGCAAGGGAAAAACAATAAATAACACACAAGAGGATTCCCATAAAGGTAATAGCTGATCTTTCAGTAGAAACTCTTCAGGCCTTGAGGGAATGGCAAGACATTCTTAAAGTGATGAAAGAAAATAATCTACACTCCAGATTACTACACCCAGCAAATATTTCATTCAAATTTCAAGGAGAAGTCAAAAGCTTTACAGAGAAGCAAAAGCAGAGATAATTAAGCACCACCAGACCAACTCTCCAACAAATGCTAAAGGATATTCTCTAGACAAAAGACACAAAAAGGGTGTATATACCCAAGCCCAAAACAATAAAGGAAATGGCAATGGGATCATACTTATCAATAATTACCTTAGACGTAAATGGGTTGAATGCCCCAGCCAAAAGACAAAAACTGGCTGAATGGACACAAAAACAAGACCTCTATATATGTTTTCTACAAGAGATCCACTTCAAAACAAGGGACACATACAGACTGAAAAAAAGGGGCTGGAAAAAAGATATTCCATGCAAATAGAGACCAAAAGAAAGCAGGAATAGCAATACTCATATCAGATAAAATAGACTTTAAAACAAAGGCTGTGAAAAGAGACAAAGAAGGACACTACATAATGATCAAAGGATCAATTCAAGAAGAAGCTAGAACAATTATAAATATATATGTACCCGACATAGGAGCACTGCAATATGTAAGACAAATGCTAACGAGTATGAAAGGGGAAATTAATAATAACACAATAATAGCGGGAGACATTGATACTCCCTCACACCTATGAATAGATCAACTAAACAGAAAATTAACAAAGAAACACAAACTTTAACTGATATAATAGACCAGTTAGACCTAATTGACATCTATAGGACATTTCACTCCAAAACAGTGAATTTCATCTTTTTCTCAAGTGCTCATGGAACCTTCTCCAGGATAGATCACATCTTGGGCCAAATCTAGCTTTGGTAAATTCAAAAAAATTTGAAATCATTTCTAGCATCTTTTCTGACCATAATGCAGTACAATTAGATCTAAATCACAGGAGAAAAACTATTAAAAATTCCATCATATGGAGGCTGAACAACACACTTCTGAATAACCAACAAATCACAGAAGAAATAAAAAAAAATCAAAATATGCATAGAAACAAATGAAAATGAAAACACAACAACCCAAAACCTGTGGGACACTGTAAAAGCAGTCTAAGGGGAAAGTTCACAGCAATACAGGCATACCTCAAGAAAAAAGAAAAAGGCAAATACATAACGTAACTCTACACCTAAAGCAACTAGAAAAGGAAGAAATGGAGAACCGCAGGGTTAGTAGAAGGAAAGAAATCTTAAAAATTAGGGCAGAAGTAAATGCAAAAGAAACAAAAGAGACCATAGCAAAAATCAACAAAGTCAAAAGTTGGTTCTTTGAAAGGATAAATAAAATTGACAAACCATTAGCCAGACTCATCAAGAAACAAAGGTAGAAAAAATCTAATCAATAAAATTATAAATTAAAATGGAGAGATTACAGCAAACAACACAGAAATACAAAGGATCATAAGAGACTACTATCAGCAACTATATGCCAATAAAATGGACAACTTGGAAGAAATGGACAAATTCTTAGAAAAGTACAACATTCCAAAACTGAACCAGGAAGAAATAGAAAATCTTAACAGATCCATCACAAGCACAGAAATTGAAACTGTAATCAGAAATCTTCCAACAAAAAATCCCAAGTCCAGATGGCTTCACAGCTGAATTCTACAGCTGTGGTTCATATACACTATGGAATACTACTCAGCCCTTAAAAAGAATAAATTTGACTCAGTTCTAATGAGATGGATGAAATTGGAACCGATTATACAGAGTGAAGTAAGCCAGAAAGAAAAACACCGATACAGTATACTGACACATATATATGGAATTTAGAAGACAGTAATGATGACCCTATATGTGAGACAACAAGAGACACAGAGGTATAGAGTGGACTTTTGGACTCTGAGGGAGAGGGAAAAGGTGGGATGGTTTGGGAGAATGGCAGTGAAGCATGTGTATTTCCCTGTAAGAAACGAAGCGCTAATCTATGTTTGGTGTAGGATGCAGGATGCATGGGGCTGATGCACAGGATGATTCAGGTAGAGGATGTGGGGTGGGAGGTGGGAGGGGGCTTCGGCATTGGGCGATTGTGTTCACCTATGGCTGATTCGTGTCAATGTATGGCAAAACAAATACAGTATTGTAATTTTAAAAATAAATAAATAAAAAAGAAAATTTAGAGAAGAGCTAACACCTATACTACTCAAACTCTTCCAGAAAATTGGTGATGATGCTGCTGCTAAGTCAATTCAGTCGTGTCCAACTCTGTGCAACCCCACAGAAGGCAGCCCACCAGGCTCCGCCATCCCTGGGATTCTCCAGGGAAGAACACTGAAGTGGTTTGCCATTTCCTTCTCCAATGCATTGAAGTGAAAGTGAAAATGAAGTCACTCAGTCGAGCCTGACTCAGTGACCCCATGGACTGCAGCCTACCAGGCTCCTTCTTCCATGGGATGTTCCAGGCAAGAGTACTGGAATGGGTTGCCATTGCCTTCTCCACCAGAAAAATTCAGAGGAAGCTAAACTTCCAAACTCATTCTGTGTGGCCAGCACCACCCGAATACCAAAGCCTGACAAAGATACCACAGGGAAAAAAAAAAAAAAAGAAAGAAAGAAAACTACAGGCCAATATCACTGATGAACATAGATGCAAAAATCCTTCACAAAATTCTAGCAATCAGAATCCAACAGCACATTAAAAAGATCATACACCATGACCAAGTAGGCTTTATCGCAGGGATGTAAGTTCAGTTCAGTTCAGTTCAGCTGGTCAGTCGTGTCTGACTCTTTGCAACCCCATGAATCACAGCACACCATGCCCCCTTGTCCATCATCAACTCCCGGAGTTCACTCAGATTCACATCCATCGAGTCAGTGATGCCATCCAGCCATCTCATCCTCTGTCGTCCCATTCTCCTCCTGCCACCAATCCTTCCTAACATCAACGTCTTTTCCAGTGAGTCAACTCTTTGCATGAAGTGGCCAAAGTACTAGAGTTTCAGCTTTAGATCATTCCTTCCAAAGAAATCCCAGGGTTGATCTCCTTCAGAATGGACTGGTTGGATCTCCTTGCAGTCCAAGGGACTCTCAAGAGTCTTCTCCAACACCACAGTTCAAAAGCATCAATTCTTCGGTACTCAGCCTTCTTCACAGTCCAACTCTCACGTCCATACATGAACACAGGAAAACACCATAGCCTTGACCTTAGTTGGCAAAGTAATGTCTCAGCTTTTCAATATGCTATCTAAGTTGATCATAACTTTTCTTACAAGGAGTAAGAGTCTTCTAATTTCATGGCTGCAATCACCATTTGCAGTGCTTTTGGAGCCCCAAAAAATAAAGTCTACCACTGTTTCCACTGTTTCTCCATCTATTTCCCATGAAGTGATGGGACCAGATGCCATGATCTTCATTTTCTGAATGTTGAGCTTTAAGCCAACTTTTTCACTCTCCTATTTCACTTTCATCAAGAGGCTTTTTAGTTCTCTTCACTTTCGGCCATAAGGGTGGTGTCATCTGCATATCTGAGGTTATTGATATTTCTCCCGGCAATCTTGATTCCAGCTTGTGTTTCTTCCAGTCCAGCATTTCTCATGATGTACTCTGCATAGAAGTTAAATAAGCAGGGTGACAATATACAGCCTTGACACACTCCTTTTCCTATTTGGAAGCAGTCTGTTGTTCCATGTCCAGTTCTAACTGCTGCTTCCTGACCTGCATACAGATTTCTCAAGAGGCAGGTTAGGTGGTCTGGTATTCCCATCTCTTTCAGAATTTTCCACAGTTTATGGTAATCCACACCGTCAAATGCTTTGGCATAGTCAATAAAGCAGAAATAGATGTTGTTATGGAACTCTCTTGTTTTTTCCATGATACAGCAGATGTTGGCAATTTGATCTCTGGTTCCTTTGCCTTTTCTAAAACCAGCTTGAACATCAGGGAGTTCACGGTTCATGTATTACTGAAGCCTAGCTTGGAGAAGGATTTTTCAATATCTGCAAATCAGTCAATGTAATTCACATTAACAAATTGAAAAATGAAAGCCATATGATTATCTCAGTAGATGCAGAGAAAGCCTTTGACAAAATTCAATATCTATTTATGATAAAAACTCTCCAGAAAGCAGGAATAGAAGAAACATATCTCAACATAATAAAAACTATATATGACAAACCCACAGCGAACATTATCTTCAATGGTGAAAAATTGAAAGCATTTCCCTAAAATCAGCAACAAGACAAGAGTGCCCACTCTCACCATTACTATTCAACATAGTTCTGGAAGTTTTGATCACCACAATTAGAGCAGAAAAAAGAAATCAAAGGAATCCAAATTGGAAAACAAGAAATAAAACTCTCACTGTTTGCAGATGACATGATCCTCTGCAAAGAAAACCCTACAGAAACACCAGAAAATTACTAGAGCTAATCAATAAATATAGTGAAGTTGCAGGATATAAAATCAACGCAGTGAAATCCCTTGCATTCCTGCACACTAATAATGAGAAAGTGAAGAAGAAGAAATTAAGGAAACAATTCCATTCACCATTGCAACAAAAAGAATAAAATACTTAGGAATACATCTACCTAACTAAACTAAAAACTTATATATAGAAAACAAGAAAACACTGATGAAAGAAATCAAAGAGGACACTAATAAATGGAGAAATATACCAGGTTCATGGATCGGAAAAATCAATACAGTGAAAATGAGTATACTATCAAAAGCAATCTACAGATTCAATGCACTCCCTATCAAGCTACCAGCCATATTTTTCACAGAGCTATAACAAATAATTTCACAATTTGTATGGAAATACAAAAAACCTCAAATAGCCAAAGCAATTTTGAGAAAGAAGAATGGAACTGGAGGAATCAACCTGCCTTCAGGCTCTACTACAAAACCACAGTCATCAAGATAGTATGGTACTGTCACAAAGACAGAAATATATATCAATGGAATAAAATAGAAAGCCCAGAGATAAATCCACATGCCTATGGACACCTTATCTTTGACAAAGGAGGCAAGAATATACAATGAATTAAAGACAATCTCTTTAATAAGTGGTGCTGGTAAAACTCATCAACCACTTGTAAAAGAATGAAACTAGAACACTTTTTAACACCATACACAAAAATAAACTCAAAATGGATTAAAGATCTAAATGTAAGGCCAGAAACTATAAAACTCCTAGAGGAGAACATAAGTGAAACACTCTCCGACATAAATCAAAGCAGGATCCTCTATGATCCACCTCCAAGTATACTGGAAATAAAAGCAAAAATAAACAAATGGGATCTAATTAAAATTAAAAACTTCTGCACAACAAAGGAAAGTATAAGCAAGGTGAAAAGACTGCCTTCAGAATGGGAGAAAATAATAGCAAATGAAGCAACTGACAAACAACTAATCTCAAAAATATACAAGCAACTCCTACAGCTCAATACCAAAAAAGTAAATGATACAACTCGAAAAATGGGCCAAAGAACTAAATAGACATTTCTCCAACATGGCTAACAAACACATGAAAAGATGTTCAACATCACTCATTATCAGAGAAATGCAAATCTAGACGACAATGAAGTACCATTTCACACTAGTCAGAATGGCTGTGATCCAAAAGTCTACAAGCAATAAATGCCGGAGAGGGTGTGGAGAAAAGGGAACACTCTTACACTGTTGGTGGAAATGCAAACTAGTATAGCCACTATGGAGAACACTGTGGAGATTCCTTAAAAACTGGAAAGAGAACTGCCTTATGAGGCAGCAATCCCATTCCTGAGCATACACACTGAGGAAATGAGAATTGAAAGAGACGTGTACCCCAATGTTTATCTCAGCACTGTCTATAATAGCCAGGACATGGAAGCAACCTAGATGTTCATCAGCAGATGAATGGATAAGAAAGCAGTGGTACATATACACAATGAAGTACTACTCAGCCATTAAAAAGAATACATTTGAATCAGTTCTAATGAGGTGGATGAAACTGAAGCCGATTTTATAGTGTGAAGTGAGCCAGAAAGAAAAAAAAAATATTAATACAGTGTACTAACACATATATGTGGAATTTAGAAAGATAGTAATGATAACTCTGTATGTGAGACAGCGAAAGAGAGACAGATATAAAGAACAGTCTTTTGGACTCTGGGAGAGGGAGAGGGTGGGATGATTTGGGAGAATGACATTGAAACATGTATAATATCATATAAGAAACAAATCGCCAGTCTAGGTTCATTGCAGGATACAGGATGCTTGGGGCTGGTGCACTGGGATGACCCAGAGGGATGGCATGGGGAGGTAGGTGGGAGGGGAGTTCAGGATTGGGAACACGTGTACACCCGAGGCAGATTTGTGTTGATGTATGGCAAAACCTATACAGTATTGTAATGTAAAATAAAGTAAGGGTTTTTTTTTTAAAGAAATAATAGTCACAATAAAGAATATAATAAGTCCTTTGTAGCAACACAGATGCCAGTAGAAATTATCATACTAAGTAAATCAGAAAGTGAAAGACAAATACTGTATGTTTTCATTTATATGTTGACTCTAAAGAAAAGGCAGACATAGCAAGAAATGAATGGACTCACAGATACAAAGGACAAACTAGTGGTTACCAGAGGCAGAAGAGTAGAAGCTCATGAAAATCAGTGAAGGGATTAAGAAATGCAAACAGGTGTGAAATAAGTATATAACATGTCAGTTACAAGGATGTAGTGTTCAACACAGGGAATATAGTCAATATTTTATAGCAACTTTAAATGGAGTATAATCTATAAAGATATTGAATTACTATACTACACAAAGTGAAACTGATATAACATTTAGGACAAATATAATTCAATAATAAAAAGAAAAATCAGTTCAATTCAGTTCAGTTGCTCAGTTGTTTTCAACTCTTTGCGATCCCATGAATCACAGCATGCTTAAATAAAATTCAGATTAAAAGTTTAAAAATATTGTAACTGATGCATTTGTAATTCCTACAATGTTATGTTATCTTTCAATCAATTTTAAATACATATATGATTTGGTTAGAAACAATAAGCTATGTTATGCGCCCTATCCTTTCTGTTTCATTATTTCAGAAAGTTATATTGCATTATATTTATTTTAATTTATCATGTTGTTTAAATATGTTACATACAAGTTAAAAGTGGACAAATGAATTCAAGCACAATATGATTATTTACTTTGAATGATTTTATTTAGAAAATGTAGCAATCAAAGTTTGTAAATACACTATTACAACTATAGATGTGTTAATTAAAATTAGGATAATTATTGGCAATTTGAAACTTGAAATTTTTTACTCCACTGGTTAGAGCAGATATAATTTTCCTAGTAGCTGGTATACATGTAAAATCATGATAGAACACATTACCTGCATTAATGCATTAATCCATGTCTAGTTATTCATAAAAATTCTATACAACTTTTTAGCTTTTTGACATCAAGACTTAGACACTAATACATATTTAGAAAAAGTACATAAAATTTCTGAAAGGAAAATATTAGATTAGTTAATTAATGGTTGATTGTAAAACTTAAAAAATCAGAGGTTGAAAATTTCAGGGTTTATTTTATTTAATTTTTTTGGTGGGTAGAGAAGCATTTTACCTTAATTTAGCAGTTTACGAAGACAACTAATTAAATGGAAATTAACACAATAGAAAAAAATAAGATAAAATTTAGTTTCTTGGAAAAGCTTCATTATAATCAAACTAATTTTTGAAGTAAGTTCTTAGTAAGCCCACCTATGTCATGATGAAACTGCCTTTCCCATAGTGCTTCTCATCCAGCACTCGGTACTCATATTCCTGTGGTCAGAGCAACAGCACTGATGCTAGGATAAACCTGTCACAGGTCAGTGAGACCAACCAAGCTTATAAACAAGTTTTTAGACATTCAATTATTGTGAATAGAGACATTGGCAGTTAAAAAAAAAAAAAGAAATGAGATCTCTGTTCTATAGGTTTGTGTTCATATAATCAAACCAATTAGACCCGTAAAGTTGGGCGGAATAGAGGATGCAATTTGTTAAAGAGCAACACTTACTTAACTTTTAAAACTATGTAGTTTGGTAGGATATTTAAAAATATCAGAGATGATCAAACACTGTACAGTTATACCAGAGATTGTTGTGGCCTCATAAGATTAAAGCTTTCACATTCATAGTTTTCAGTTCATTTGGTTTATGCTTTGTGTGTATTCCAACATTTTGCTAATTCTTGACTAAGCTGTAGAGTTTGGGGTATAAAAGTAGAAAACATAGATGACTATGAATTTCAACTAAAGCTTTACTGACTATCTTTTGAATTGAAGAGAAATAAAACATAAAATAATATTTCAGATGAAAGGATAAAGAAATTTAACTAATGTATTAATATGACTGATTCATAACTATCCAACTATTCTTAGTGCTTAAGTGGGTTCTCTTAATATTTGTTTCTTCAGCATTTACCCTGAAACTTTGTTATAGTGTGCATTTACACTGTATTTCCAGAAATAACTGTTAAGTAGAGATACACATTTTAGCCCAACCCCCCATCTTCAAATTAAAAATTCTTAGTTCCTTTATTTTTAATTCATTTGCATGATGATCAAGCCCTTCTGTTAATTCGCTAAAGCTTCATGCAAGCGCTATTTATAAAACTCATGAATCTAGTGTGTAGATTAATGGGTAAATGACACAGGTTTATGAATCAGTTCTTGCCACCAATCACAACTTTTCTCAGTGTCATCCAGGGCATTAACAAAACACTGGTGGGACAGACACATTAAAGATCCTTCATCAAATAGCTCAAGACTCCACAGCTTCCTTTAACATCACGTTACTGTAATGTTACCTGATAATTCTCAGAGCTGTTCCCAGGTCTTCCTTTGGCAGTAATCTCCTGTTATTTCCAACACTGAAGGTTCAGACTGCCAATAGGGTCAACTTTATGCTTACATTAGAGAATGTGACTTATTTGCAAATAGATTCTTAGAAATAATTTCCATTTTGACATCTTTTCTAGAACAAAATTTACTTTGCCATGGAAATTAGCTGCATTTTTCCCCTTCTCTCAGCACTCAATATATTTTTTGTTGTTCAATCACCCAGTGATTTCCAACACTTTGCAATCCCACAAACTATAGCACACCAGGTTTCCCATCTCCTGAAGCTTGCTCAGGCTCATGTCCATTGAGTTGGTGATGTCATCCAACCACGTTGTCCTCTGTTTTTCCCTTCTCTTCCTGCCTTCAATATTTCCCAGAGTCAGGGTCTTATCCAATGAGTCAGTTCTTCACATCAGGTGGCAAAAGTATTGGACTTTCCACTTCAGTATCAGTCTTTCCAATGAATATTCAGGATTAATTTCTTCTAAGATTGATTGGTTTGATCTCCTTGCAATCCAAGAGACTCACAAGAATCTTCTCCAACAACGCACTTCAAAAGCATCAATTCGTTGGTGCTCAGCCTTCTTTATGGTCCAACTCTCACATCCATATATGACTACTGGAAAAACCATAGCTTTGATTATAGGAACGTTTGTTGGCAAAATATTTTTTCTGCTTTTTAAATGCTG
Organism: Nanger dama; assembly: GCA_917880005.1. Lineage (NCBI taxonomy): Eukaryota > Metazoa > Chordata > Mammalia > Artiodactyla > Bovidae > Nanger > Nanger dama. The sequence continues at coordinate 275,318 of CAKJTW010000033.1, forward strand.
TCTAGGTTGGTCATAGCTTTTCTTCCAAGGAGCAAGCATCTTTTAATTTCATGGATGCAGTCACCATCTGCAGTGATTTTGGAGTCCAAGAAAATAAAGTCTGTCACCGCTTCCATTGTTTCCCCATCTATTTGCCATGAAGTGATGGGATTTAATGTCATAATCTTACTTTCTGGAATGTTGACTTTCAAGTCAGCCCTTTCACTTTTCTCTTTAACTTTCATCAGGAGGATATTTAGTTCCTCTTCACTTTCTGCTGTAAAGGTGGTGTCATCTGCATATATGAAGTTATTGATATTTCTCCTGGCAATCTTAATTCCAGCTTGTGCTTCATCCAGCCCAGCATTCCACATGATGTACTCTGCATATAAGTTAAATAAACATGGTGGCAATATACTGCCTTGATGTACTTCTTTCCCAATTTTGAACCAGTCCATTGTTCCATGTTTGGTTCTAACTTTTGCTTCTTGACTTGCATACAGGTTTCTCAGGGGGCAGGTAAGGCGATCTGGTATTCTTTAATTTTCATTATCTCTGCCTATACATGTAACAGTACAATAACCATTATAGATATATTTAGTCTATTTTGTAAAACACTAAAAATGTAACAAGTGGCACTGGAGAAGCCCTTATGAAAATCACAGTCTCACAGAAAAGCCACTAAGCAAATGATAAAGAATGAGTTATTGGTTTTTCTTTCATCAAATGACAAAACTGAAAAGAAGAAGAAATCATTTACTCAAATGAAAATGGAGTGAAGAAGACATAAGGGCAAGTCACTGGCACCAAGCAAAGTTCATAGGTGATTAAAAGCATGGCATGGGCAACTACTCCTCCAGAGCAGGTGCAGGTGGCTGTGAGCTAGACAGGGTGCAAAAGAAGGCAGGGATCATGTCTTGAAAGACCTTTATTAATCATGGTAAAGAGTTTGGATAGTATTTTAGGAAGCATTGAAAACAAGGAATGATTTAAAAGGGAACAAACATAGCATTTCTTGTCTTAAGCAAATCCTTCTCTTGGTGGTGTCTTTCATTCTTGTTGTTGTATCATCATTAACAGCCACAGTATCAATCATATAGTAGGTACTCAAATATTTATTGGAAAAATGAATACCTGTACAATGAATATTTCTCTTCACAACTGCTTTCTCCCTTGTGTTTTTTCCATCTCTGTTTCTTTTTATATCTATGAGCTTGGACTTTTTTGTTAAAAAGTGAGAAAATTCATATATTAGGATAAATTATTTGAAGATAATTCACAACAATTTCGTTTCATTAGATGTCACATTCAATAACTGTAGTTTGAATTGTTAAACATCTAGTTTTTTCCTCTTACAACTTTACAGATATTAAAAGGCAAGAAAATAGGTTAATTCCAGGTTAACCTCACTCAGCAGTTTAAAAAAGTATTTTGGAAGATTTTGTGGATCTTGAGAGTGATACATATATTAAGCCAGATGTTTTGGAGGCCCAAACTCAAATGCATGGGTTATAAACTACCATGATTTGTTTAATTATCCTTTGCTAATATTTTTAATAACACTTACAGTGAAAGACAATCTATATCTATCATGTTATTTCCTTATGGATTTAAATCTTCTTTTCTATTTCCTAACCATTTTCACCACCTGATTTTTAGAACTGAAAAACTTAAAATGGAAAGGGGCCTTAAACAAGAAATTAGATCTTTTTTTTTTTTTTTTTAATTCTCCTACCCTTCCTTCCTAGAAGCCACAATAACTGTAATAACCATAAAAACAAACATTTAATACTTTTGTCATACTTAATACATCCCAAACTTTGCTAGGTTAAAATTGCCATATTTAATCATAGCAACAATTTTTGAGTTAGTTGTATTGAGCAAAATACAGAATAGATAATCTAGATTTATCTGCTTAAGTTACTTGTCCTAAGCTAACCAGATCTTGGGTGGTAAAACTGGAATTGAACTTTGGTGTATCTGATGACAGAATTCAGTTGATAACTTATGCTTCATGTAATCCATTATATCTATTCAAACAATTATTATCAACTTATCTACATAGTACTAGACAAAAAGATGGGAAATCATTTACCTAATGACATTTTGATCTTCACTTAACTGTGATTAGGAAGATCAGATGAGTTGTGAGAATCCCTCTGCATTTACCTGTCCTCCTCCAAAAAAAAAAAAAAAACAAAAACACACAACTATGATCAAGAACAAGGGCCTGACCCAAGCACACAAAATTCTCAAAACCCTCTTAATCTTCTGCTTAACTATTTCCTCCTTTAGGGAACCTTCTCAGATTCCAAATGACCTTATGATGTGTTCTAACAACACTGTTTACCTCTCACATATATCACTGTCATTTTTGAATTTCACTTTTCTGTGTGCTAGTAATTATTTACCTGTCTTTCCAAATAAAACTTTATATATAATATTCAGGGCTATTTGGACCATCATATATTTACAGGGAGTAATCCAGTGCCTGATATATAGTAAATGCTCAAGAAATGTTGGCCAGCTGAGTAAATAGATGTCTTGGAACTGATCAGCTTTATGTTAATTTCAGTTTAAACAGTTAACTTCTAACATAGTTATCATCCAACAATCCATTACTTTGGTTACATCCCTCGATCAGTTCAGTCGCTCAGTCGTGTCCAACTCTTTGTGACCCCATGAATCACAACACGCCAAGCTTCTGAGAGAGTCATTTCCTAGGCAGGTTGATAAGAAGTCTAGGGGTCCCCAAGGAGAGAGGGGTCTGGAACTCTCAAGGAGGAAGAAAGGACAAACATTTCTCTACATTCCTTAGGATTATATAACAACAATGTATTCTGCCTGAGGGCAGTCTCTGGATTAAACCTTCTCTTTACAAGGATTATATAACAGCAATGTATTATGTATTCTGCCTGAAGACAGTCTCTGGATTAAACCTTCTGGCTAATTCTGTTATCTTAAAATGTAAATTATGGGAGTAGGTCTGGTGAGGTCTTTACAGCCTCCAGACCTTCATTGGATTAGTTGGAGAATATATAAACTCATTGCTAAAATTAACAAGCGGGTACTCTTTCTACCCCCTTCTGATGCCTATGTCAGAAGCTTTCTCTATCTCCTTTATACTTTAATAAAACTTTGTTACACAAAAGCTCTGAGCGATCCAGCCTCGTCTCTGGCCCCGGATTGAATTCTTCTCCTCCGGGGGCCAAGAATCCCGGCGTCGTGATTCAACAACAACCTTTCACTTCCCTGTTCATCACCATCTCTTGAGTTCACTCAGACTAACGTTCATCGAGTCAGTGATGCCATCCAGCCATCTCATCCTCTGTCATCCACTTCTCCTCCTGCCCCCAATCCCTCCCAGCATCAGAGTCTTTTCCAATGAGTCAACTCTTCGCATGAGGTGGCCAAAGTACTGGAGTTTCAGCTTTAGCATCATTCCTTCAAAAGAAATCCCAGGGTTGATCTCCTTCAGAATGGACTGGTTGGATCTCCTTGTAGTCCAAGGGACTCTCAAGAGTTTTCTCCAACACCACAGTTCAAAAGAATCAATTCTTCAGCACTCAGCCTTCTTCACAGTCCAATTTTCACACCCATACATGACTACTGGAAAAACGGTAGCCTTAACTAGATGGACCTTAGACGGCAAAGTAATGTCTCTGCTTTTGAATATGCTATCTAGGTTGGTCATAAATTTTCTTCCAAGGAGTAAGTGTCTTTTATATCACCATCTGCAGTGATTTTGGAGCCCCCAAAATAAAGTCTGACACTGTTTCCACTGTTTCCCCATCTATTTCCCATGAAATGATGGGACTGGATGCCATGATGTTCGTTTTCTAAATGTTGAGCTTTAAGGCGACTTTTTCACTGTCCTCTTTCACTTTCATCAAGAGGCTTTTTAGCTCCTCTTCACTTTCTGCCATAAGGGTGGTGTCATCTGCATATCTGAGCTTATTGATATTTCTCCCGGCAATCTTGATTCCAGCTTGTGTTTCTTCCAGCCCAGCGTTTCTTATGATGTACTCTGCATATAAGTTAAATGAGCAGGGTGACAATATACAGCCTTGACACACTCCTTTTCTTATTTGGAACCAGTCTGTTGTTCCATGCCCAGTTCCAACTGCTGCTTCCTGACCTGCATATAGATTTCTCAAGAGGCAGGTCAGGTGGTCTGATATTCCCGTCTCTTTCAGAATTTTCCACAGTTTGTTGTGATCCACACAGTCAAAAGCTTTGCCATGGTCAAGAAAGCAGAAATAGATGTTTTTCTGTAACTCTCTTGCTTTTTCCATGATCCAGCGGATGTTGACAATTTGATCTCTGGTTCCTTTGCCTTTTCTAAAACCACCTTGAACATCAGGAATTTCATGGTTCACGTATTGCTGAAGCATGGCTTGGAGAAATATGAGCATTACTTTATTAGCATGTGAGATGAGTGCAATTGTGTGGTACTTTGAGCATTCTTTGTCATTGCCTTTCTTTGGGATTGGAATGAAAACTGACCTTTTCCAGTCTTGTGGCCACTGATGAGTTTACCAAATTTTCTTGCCTATTGAGTGCAGCACTTTCACAGCATCATCTTTCAGGATTTGAAATAGCTCACCTAGAATATCGTCACTTCTACTAGCCTTTTTCGTAGTGATGTTTTCTAAGGCCCACTTGACTTCACATTCCAGGATGTCTGGCTCTAGATGAGTGATCACACCATCGTAATTATCCAGGTCATGAAGATCGTTCTTGTACAGTTCTTCTGTGTATTCTTGCCACCTCTTCTTAATATCTTCTGCTTTTGTTAGGTCAATATCATTTCTGTCTTTTAGCGAGCCCATCTTTGCATGAAATGTTCCCTTTGTATCTCTAATTTTCTTGAAGAGATCGCTAGTGTTTCCCATTCTGTTCTTTTCCTCTATTTCTTTGCATTGATCGCTTAAGAAGGCTTTCTTATCTCTTCTTTCTATTCTTTGGAACTCTGCATTCAGATGCTTATATCTGTCCTTTTCTCCATTGCTTTTGCTTCTCTTCTTTTCACAGCTATTTGCAAGGTCTCCCCAGACATCCTTTTTGCTTTTTTGCATTTCTTTTCCATGGGGATGGTCTTGATCCTTGTCTCCTGTACAATGTCATGAACCTTATTCCATAGTTCATCAGGCACTCTATCTACCAGATATAGGCCCTTAAATTAATTGTCTGCAAATAAACCACCCTTGGATTTCAGAACATTATTTAGCAGATCATATAGTGCCCTCAGAGTGCTATTCTGAAGGACTTCTTTTTAATGATGCCCTTGAAAGCATTTTCTGGATATGTCTTCTTCTCTATTTTGATTGTGTGTGTGTGTGTGTTTGTGTGTGTGTGTGTGTGTATGTATGTGTGTGTGTGTGTGTAGGGCAGAATTTGGGAAACATGGTCATGAGTATGGCTACCTAACTTACACTAGCCTCTAAAGCATTTAATTTAAAAAAGTATTTTCATCATATAAAATTCAGAATATTGCACTGAAAAACTGATGTGTCAAGTTATATTTTCCAAAAATGCCCAAGATATAATTTTTCATCCTTGAACCATGCCAGTCCCCATTGTATGGTTATGTCTAATAAACCTTCTCTTGAATCTGGCTGGACTTGTGGCTTGCTTGTAACTAACAGAATAAGGCTAAATCACAAAAGATGATATAACTTTTATTTTGTTCCTAGGGTATTCATATCTGGCAGCTATGAGCTGCAAGTGACGAGGAAGCCTAAGTGATATGGAGAGCACTAAACATGAGTATTTCAAACAACAGCCACAATTAAGATACCAACAGACATATAGCATCAACTGCTAAAGGAACTTCCAGATGATTCTAGCTCCCAGTCTTACTTTAGTAGACTTCCCAGCTAAGGTCCCAGACACAGGAAAGTAGAAGCAACTCACACCTCCTGTGCCTTGTTAATATTCCTGATGTGAAAAATCCTCAAGATAATAAAGATGGTAAACTTGTACCACTTAGTTTTGAAGAGGTTTGTTATGTAGGAATAATAACCAGAAAAGCTAGACTTCCAGATTTTCTTTGGAGGAAATAAAGAACACTACTGAGTCCTTTACCATATATAGACCACGTGGCCACAATATCCTAAAGTTGAACAGGAGATGGTTGCTTTAGACAGAGTATGTACTTTCCAGGTGGGAACAGGTTTATTGTTATACCTTGACAATTACACACATTCATGAACATCAACGACCCCTTAAGTATGTTGATTAACTATTTGTTGAATATATTTCTTTCTTTCTTCTTCTTCTTCTTCTTTTTGGTTAAATGAAACTTTTTTATCTACCATGTAAGCCAGAATTTCACCTTGGATTCTTTAACTTGCCTTTTGAAACACATAAGGTTCTTCAAGAGTCTAAGCTCATCTCATATTACACATTTCTGAAGCTCTGATTGCACGTGGTTTGCCTAATACATTCCTGATTCATGTTGCTGCTGCTGCTAAGTCACTTCAGTTGTGTCCAACTCTATGTGACCCCATAGATGGCAGCCCACCAGCCTCCCCCATCCCTGGATTCTCAAGACAAGAACATTGGAGTGGGTTGCCATTTCTTTCTCCAATGCATGAAAGTGAAAAGTGAAAGTGAAGTTGCTCAGTCATGTCTGACTCTTAGCGACCCCATAGAAGGCAGATTTCCAGGCTCCTCTGCCCATGGGATTTTCCAGGGAAGAGTACTGGAGTGGGTTGCCATTGCCTTCTCCAGATTCATGTTGAGGGATGTCTATAAATCTAAATGAATTTGCTGACATGTGCTGATTTCAGCAACTGATTGAGCAGGTTTCAGGTACTAACTGGATGCTTCCTTTAGTCCTCTTAGGAAACTTGTTATTCAAATAACCAGGGAAAATTATTTTTCTTACTCTTCTTATAATCTTATGAAATGCAATTTAATGTACATTTTATATACAAGCTATTTAGACAAATCGTTATAATAGCATTAAAATTAAATTAACAAAAATACAATGAATACATAATAAATAATTTTAAGAAACACATTGCTTCTTTCCTAAAACTATCAGTTATCTTAGATACTTAAAATAAATATGTCAGATGATGATAATAACAGAAGAGTAGTGTGTATTAAGATCTGGATTCTCCCTCTGGTGAGATATTTTCAAACAGCACCAGACCCACTGTCTGTGTAGAGGTCTGTAGATGTGTGAGAAAGCCATGAATGGGGAAATATCTAAATTTTTTTTTTTAAAAAGTCTATAAGTTCAAAGTCATTGCTGACTGTAGTTTAAGACATAAGAGAACTGAATTACAAAATAATGATGAGTCTTTCATTCTCATCAGGAGACTCTTTAGTTCCTCTTCACTTTCTGCTATTAGAGTTGTATCATCTGTATAACTGAGGTTGTTGATATTTCTCCCAGAAATCTTGATTCCAGCTTGTGATTCACCCAGCCTAGTATTTTACATGATGTACTCTGCATGTGAGCTAAATAAACAAGTTTACAATATACAGCTTTTTCACACTAATGTCTCAATTTTGAACCAGTCTGTTCTTCCACGTCTGGCTTTGTTGCTTCTTGACCTGCATACAGGTTTCTCAGGAGATAGGTAAGGTGGTCTGGTATTCCCATCTCTTTAAGCATTTTCCACAGGTTTTTGTGATCCACAGAGTCAAAGGCTTTAGAGTAGTCAATGAAGCAGAGGTAGATGTTTTTCTGGAATTCTTTTTTTTTTTTTTTCCGTGATCCAGTGAATGTTGGCAATTTTATCTCTGGTTCCTCTGCCTTCTCTAAGCCCAGGTTGTATATCTGGCAGTTTTTGGTTCACGAACGCCAAAGTCCAGATTGAAGAATTTTGAGCATGACCTTTCTAGCATGTAAAATGAGTGAAATTGTACTGTAGTTTCAAAATTTTTTGGCATTACCCTTGCTTGGATTTGGAATTGAAACTGACCTTTCCTAGTCCTGAGGGCAGCACTTTAACAGCCTCACTTTTAGGATTTTAAATAGCTCAGATGGAATTCCACTACCCCCACTAGGTTTGCTCCCAGTAGTTCTGCTCAAGGCCCACTTGACTTCACACTCCTGGCTTCTAGGTGGAAAAACATACTATTGTGGTTCTAGGGGACATTATTATTATTATTTATTTATTTTACAGTTCTGTGTATTTGTGTCACCTGTTCTTAATGTCTTCTGTTTCTATTAAGTCCTTACCATTTCTGTTCTTTATTGTGCCCATCCTTACATGAAATATTCCCTTGATATCTCCAATTTTTTTGACGAGATCGCTAGTCTTTCCCATTCTAATATTTTTTCTCTATTTTTTGTATCATTTACTTAAAAGGCCTTCTTATTTCTCCTTGATGTTCTTTGGAACTCTACATTCAGTTGGGTATACCTTTCCCATTCTCCCTTTTCTTTTACTTTCTACTTTCCTCAGCTATTTGTAAAGCTTCCTCAGACAATTACTTTGCCTCCTGCATTTCTTTTTCTTTGATGTAGTTTTGGTCACATCCTCCTTTACAATGTTACTAAGTTTCATGCATAGTTCTTCAGGCTGTCTGTCTACCAATCTAATCCCTTGAATCTCTTCATTACCTCCACTGTATAATCATAGGAATTTGAATTATGCCATACCTGAATGGTCCATTGATTTTCTCTACTTTCTTTGATTTATGCCTGAAGTAGCAATGAGGAGCACATGATCTGAGCTACAGTCAGCTCCATGTCTTCTTTTGCTGACTATATAAAGCTTCTCCATCTTCAACAGCAAAAAATATAACCAATTTGATTTCAGTATTGAACATCTGATGATGTGCATGTGTAGAGTCATCTTTTGTGTTAATAAAAGAGGGTTTGCTATGACAAGTGTGTTCTCTTGACAAAACTATTAGCCTTTTCCCTCCTTTATTTTGTACCCCAAGGCCAAACTTGTCTGTTATTCTGGGTATATTTTGATTTCCTACTTGTACATTTCAATCCCCAATGATACAAAGGACGTGTGTGTGTGTGTGTGTGTGTGTGTGTATGTATGTGTGTGTGTTAATTCTAGAAGATGTTGCAGATCTTCACAGCACTGGTCAACTTCTTTTCTTCAGCATCAACGGTTGGGGCATAGACTTGGGTTACTGTGATGCTGAATGTTTTGCCTTGGACATGAACCAAGGTCATTCTACTGTTTTTGATGTTGCATTCAAGCACTGCATTTTGGACTCTTGTTGACTATGAGGCTACTCTAAGGGCTAATATTTCTTTTAAGGGATTCTTGCCCACAATATTAAATATTATATAAATCTGAATTAAATTCGTTTATTAAAGTCCATTTTAGTTCAGTGATGCCTAAGATGTTGATGTTCAATCTAGCCATCTCCTACATGACCACGTCATATTCATAGACCTAACGCTCCAGATTCTTGCGAAATATCAAATACCATGGCTGACATTAAACTTATAGCCTAAAAACAATAGCTAAGAAATTTTATTTTTCCTGCTTATTAGTATCGTTTAGTCAGAGCCCTTTGAAAACCATGCAAATAGCTCAATATATTGTTATTATACTAAAGCATATTATCTCTGGATTATTTGAGTATATAACAAGTCTGCTGAATCAATAAATCAATTTAGATTTTTCAGATAGTATTTATTAGTCTTTATGTCTCAAGCATCTGGAGTTAGCAGATATGATTTTGAAGCCAACATTCACTACTTTATGAACAAGGAAAAGTCATTTAACATTTTTAAGCTTCATTTTTTTCTGTCTCATGGTATTACAAGGATTAAATGAGATAAAGATCCTAAACAATTAGCATAGAAACTAGCACAAAACTAATGCTAGTTATCATGAATCATGTGTTCCAAGCACCCTCTGAAAACAGAACAGTGGTCTCCACCGTGGATGCCCTGACCCTCAAGAAGCTAACCTATATCAGGGGATTCAAGAAGATATTAGCTCACGAATGTATAGCTTTATGTTCATGTATATTGTGACTTTTTAGTATAAATTATTTATCATTAATAAAATACAAATTTAAAAGCACTGCTGTTTCCATAGCAAATGCACGCCATTATATTATCAAGCAACTGACACTAATATATACAATGAACTGTCATCAAAATTTGATAATCATTGTGGATGTTGTGTCGGGTCTCTTCCATCCCCTTCTTCTACCCTTCCCTCCACCCTGCTCTATACCCAGGATGACTGCTGGCAATTTCACCTACTCAGTTTCTTGTCCTTTGCCTCCTAATGGGTTCAGCCAATGGGAGCAAAGTGAGGTCAGGATATGAACTCTGGGAGCTTCTTCTATGTTGGTTGGCCATGACTGCCACTCTGATTCAAAGAAGAGGAGCCTTTTCTGTTAGGGCAGCTCTCTGACAGTTTTCCATCTTCCTTCCATTCCTGGATTTTGGTGGTAAACACCTTGCCCCAGGATATATTCTGAAAAGAGTTTCCTCATTAAGCTCTCTTTAAACTTTCATAATTTGTCATTCACATAACAGTTGTAAAATATTCCAAGAGGGTCTCCATTCTAGAAAACTTTGGAAACTATTGTCTAATATATGTGAGAGGAACCTTTATCTTTCCTCCCCTAGCACATTCCTCCATTAATCTAAAGAGGATTATTTTCCTAGTTTGTGTGAATTAAACACCTGATCATACTTCAAGGAAAGCAGTCTTTCATTTTTATATTTGCTTATTACAATTCTGCACTTAGAAATTTATATTGAAAAATTACAAAATCTAAACATTTCATACTCAAGTTAAAATCTTATAAGAATCAAATATCAGAATTGGTCTGTCAACTTTCACTTGCAAAATTACTATTTGCCTCTAAGTACATGAAAGTTACTTTTTTTCTGTATCTATTTGATTTGGTGTAGAGTTTTTGTGTTGAGAGGAAAAAAATTATTGGTAAAGACGTGAATTTATGTGATTACAGAGGACTGATTTCTGAAAATGTTAATGACTTTGAAGAGTAACAAAAATAAGATATCAGAACATAAACATAATTTAGTATTTGATCTAATTAAAGATGTTGATCATAGGATGCAGCTTGTCTTAAGCCATAGAATTCAAGTAATTGAGCTTCCCTGGAAACTGCAACACTAGCCTTGCAATTTAGAAACTTGTATAGTAATCTTATTAATCTATTTCTTTACTTTTATTTCTCATAGATGGAGGAAAAGAAAAAAGATGATTGGAAGCCCTCCATATTACTTTCATCTTTATCAGACCTTAATATGTTATTTAGTTGAGCTGCCGCCTAAGGAATTTTTAGTAAAGCCCCTTTTATGATGCTTTTGAAAATTTCCACAACTAATTAACAATATCTTACAAGACAGTTGGGGGCTAATTGAGGTTTTATAGTTTCTGAACTCCAGGTGAACATTTGTTGGGCTGTTGCCTTGTGAACTTCCTTTAGATTCTCTAATAAAAATGAAATAATTATTTCATTTAGGCAACTGCCAGATCTGATTTTATAATCTCCACAAATTCTGTATTCACTTGTCTGAGTAACTAGTCAATTAAGACCCATTTTACCTAAATATTTTTTTTTTCCTTTTATCTCAGTTCTCCTAAGTCACACAAAACCTATAGTTTTACCTTCAAAGTTCTAAATCAGTGTTTCTTCTGATTTTACCACTGCAATGTCAAAATAATATTCATATTATTTGTAAATAATGGAGATGCTTTATGATCACATATTTCTCTAAACGCTTTCTCCATTTGTCTCCGTAAATCTAAACAATACTTAATTTTTTTAAATATAAATTTATTTTAATTGGAGGTTAATTACTTTACAATATTGTATTGGTTTTACCATACATCAACATAAATCCACCTCAGGTATACACGTGTTCCCCATCTTGAATCCCTCTCCCTTCTCCCTCCCCATACCATCCCCTCTGTCTTGTCTCAGTGCACCAGGCCCAATCATCCAGTATCACGCATCGAACCTGGACTGACTGGCGACTCGTTTCATATATGATAACAGTACCTTAAAAAGTCCAATTAAAGAACCACCAGCTGAACACAGAACCAATTTCAAACTGATTTTTGTAGAAAGTAAACTTTTATTTCTAATTCTTAATACTTGTTTACTCTATAATAGTTGTTTCACTTGTATTAATTTAAGTATATATGCAGCTTGCACATGACTCCTTCTCCAACACATTCTTAGGAGAAAATGTTAAACTACATTTACAAACTGAAAAATATGTATTGTCACTGTATGGTGAGTATACGCTCTGGCACAAGTAATCATTTAACAAGTGCTTAATTATTATTACATACAGAGTACTAATATCACTATAGTTAATTTCATGACCTCTTTCTTTCTGTTTTAGCACTAAGATATCTCAGAAATACATAAATATTTTGTCAGTAAAAATTATGCATGTAATTCCAAATACTGGATTCTCTTTGAGGGATAAGGCTCTTATTTTTTATCCCGATCTTATAGACACCTCTCAGGTCTCACATCCATGCTTTCTGTGATCATCTGTTCAGCACACACGTCATGAAATGCTCAAAGACAGATGTTGTGAAAGACAAGAGGATGTATGAGACTAGGATTATAGGCAAGTAGTTAGAGTGAAAAGGGACAGGTATGTAAATAATCCCAGCACAAGGCAGAGAGAGAAATATTAGTAAAGAAATAAAGATATGATGCTGAGAAATTCAGCATAGAAACAGATTATTCACAAATATAGATTTAACAAAAGACTTCAGAAGCATTGCTTTTTGAACTTGTTCTAGGAATGCGGGAATAATTTATCCATAAAATATTGAATGGATAAGAAATGGAAAAAGAAGGTAGTAGAATGCATAGAAAATATATTTTACATATAAATTATATTTCATAAATACAAAGTGATTTTCAGGTTATTCTATATAGCCATTAAATTTTATACATGTGTGTGTGTTCAGTTACTTCAGTCAGACCCTTTGCAGTCCTATGGACTGTAGGCCACCAGGCTCCTCTGTCCAAGGTATTCTATAGATAAGAATATTGGAGTGGGTTGCCATGCCCTCCTCCAGGGGATCTTCCTGATTCAGGGATTGAACTCACATCTTATGCATTTTCTGCATTGCAGGCAGTTTCTTTACTGCTGAGCCACTGGGGAAGCCAAATTTTATTCATAATTATATTGAATTATGCTAGTATTCACTTTTCAAACATTCAAGATAAATTATTATAATCTCCAATTTTTCTATTTCCTTGTTTATTAGAGTAAACCAAATCCAATTAAATCTAACCAGAATAAAGATGCAGAAAATCATTCCAAAATTTCTACAAGTTTAATGTAACTGTAGAGCTACATAAAGAAATAATTTTACTCTATTTTAACAGTGTTCATAGTATGTGGTAATTAGGTTTTCTGCCAACAGTTTCTGAAACATGGTACAGAACTTTATTATCACTTTTTATGCACTAATATACTATGATGAAATATAAATTTGATTGAATATATTAGCAAGTATTTTAAATGGCCAATTTGCATACAGTAGTCTATTTAGGATTTTTGATGTGATGCAGAGGTTCTCCCCCACCCTAAGTAACTGCTGCATTCCAATGTGCAATTGGAACAGTTAAGTTATTACCTGAAGCAGTAGCTCTTGGTTCATGATGCCTTTTTATTTACCCTGTTACAAAGTAATCAAGAACTCAAAGTTGAAAATGATCATTTCCTTAGTGATATCTTAAGTTACATTGAGCTTTACAGGCATATGTTCACATGAGGTTTTGTTTTTTTTTTTTTTCCTAATTGTCTAAAGTGGTTTCCCTAAATAGAATTATCTGTCATTCCTTTCACTATGGTGTCTCTCAGGCCATAAAACATTGACTAGGTAGCTGTCATCCACTACTTAATGAACTTAAAGTGGTTTCTTTCCTTGCCATTTCCCTCCTCCAAATATTACTTAATACACTCAAATCTTTTGGGTGCCAATAAACTGACCAGTAAATGATCAATGTTATCATGATTTTGTGACAGTTAGCCCTATTGTGTTTCTGTGAATCATATATGGGGTGAAACATTTAGATAATAATCACATGGATTTCCACTTGCCCATGAAATTTTTAATTTATTTTCAGAAAAAAATAATACATGATTAACTTTTCTAAAGATGTATTTGTTTTGTACCAACTTTATTCATAATTGCAAAATATAGAAATAACTCAAATGTCCTTAAACTGGTGAATGAGGACACTGTGGTACGTCCTTACAGTGAAATGCCATACCATAGTAAAAAGGAAAAGAACATTAATACACACAACAACATGAATAGATATGGAGTGAATAAGAAGGCAGAATAAGAATTCTATACTTTTTATTGGTTCTTCTTGTACGATATTCTAGAAAACTATAGTGACATAGTGAATCATTGTTCCCAGGGCCTCAGGTGTAGAAAATGTTGACCCTAAAGACTAGTATGGAAATATTGGGGGTTGATTAAAAGCCCTATATCATAATGTTGGCATAATAATGGATTGTATTTGTCAAACTTGTAAAACAACTGTAGCCTAGATGGGCAAATTTTACCATATGTAAATATAATACTTCAATAAATCCAACTTTCAAAAGGTAGAAATTAATTTTATCACAGACTGTGAGTATATATAGAGAGATTTATAAGATATTCCTTAAGAAAGGAAATAATTATTTCTTTGCTTGCTTTTTTTTTATTGTAATTTACTTTTATTGTTGATGACCCCTCCAATTCCTTCATATTAAATTTTTATGAAAATATGTTTTCTGTATGTAAGAATTGCAGGTTATTAACACAAAAATGAGGGGAAAGGCTTGAAGAAATACAATTTCTACAGACTGAATATTTGCGTCCTAAAATTCATATATTGAGCCTGTAATTCACTTTCAAAAGCATATTATATTAGAGTTGATTAACAACACTGCATTATTTTCAGGTGTAGAGAAAAGTGATTCAGTTATACATATGTATGCATCTATTCTTTTTCTAATTATTTTCCCATTTAGGTTATTGTATAATATTGAACAGAGTTTCATGTGCTAGACAGTAGGTTCATGTTCATTTAGTTCAGTTCAGCCATTCCATCATGTCGGCTCTTTGCAATCCTGTGGACTGAAGCATGCCAGGCTTCCTTGTCCATTACCAACTCCCAGAGCTCGCTCAAACTCATGACTATTGAGTCAGTGATGCCATCCAACCATCTCATCTTCTGTTGTCCCCTTCTGCTCCTGCCTTCAATCTTTCCCAGCACCAGGGTCTTTTCTAATGAGCTGGCTCTTAGCATCAGGTGGCCAAATTATTGGAGCTTCAGCTTCAACATCAGTCCTTCCAATGAATATTCAGGATTGATTTCCTTTAGGATTGACTGGTTTGATCTCCTTGCAATCCAAGGGACTCTCAAGAGTCCTCATGTTGGTTATCCATTTTAAATACAGCAGTGTGTACATGTCAATCTCAAATTTTCAAACTCTCCTCCCTTAACTCTTCACCCCTGGTAACCATAAATTCATTCTCTAAGTCTGTGATTCTGTTTCTGTTTTGTAAATACATTCATTTGTATAATTTATTTTAGATTGTGTGTATAATCAGTCTCATATATGATGTTTGGTTTTTTCTGGCTTACTTCAATTAGTATGATAATCTCCAAATCTATTAATGATGATGCAAATTCGACCATTTGGTTCTTTTTAAGCTGAGTAATATTCTATTGTATATAAGTACTAATTTTTCTTTATTTACTTATCTATTTTTCTGTCAATGGCCATTCATGTTTCTTCCATGTCTTGGCTGTTGCAATAAACATTGGGATGCATGCATCCATTCAAATCATGTTTTTCTCTGGATATAAGCCTGGGAGTGGGATTTCTAGATAATATGGTAGCTCTTTTAGTTTCTTAAGAATTTTTTTTTTATTATACTCAATAGTGGTTTCACCAATTTACATTCCTACTAATTGTGTAGGAGGACTCCCTTTCTCCACACCCTCTCCAGCATTTATTGTTGACAGGTTTTTTGATGATAGCCATTCTGATTGATATGAGGTGATACCTCCTTGTAGTTTTGATTAGCATTTCTCTCATCATTATTGATGTTGAACACCTTTTCATTCACCTATTGGCCATCTGTTGTTTTCTTCAGAGAAATGTCTGCTTAAGAGCATCTTCTGCCGATTTTGGATTGCTATTTTTATGATATTGAGCTCTGTGACCTGTTTGTAAATTTTGGAGATTAGTCCCTTGCTGGTCACATAATTTGCAAATATTTTTACACATTTTGTGGGTTGTCTTTTCCTTTTCTTAGGTTTCTTTTTCTGTGCAAAATATTTTGAGTCTGATTAGGTCCCATTTGTTTATTTTCATTTTTATGTCCCTTATTCTAAGAGAGGGAAAGTACATTGTTATTATTTATGTCAAATAGCATTCTACATATGTTTTCCTCTAATAATTTTATAATATCAGTTCTTACATTTAGATCTTTAATTTATTTTAAGTTTATTTTTGTCTATGGCATTACAAATGTTCTAATTTCCTTATTTTGCATGTAGCTGTTCAGTTTTCTCAGCACCACTTATTGAAGATACTGTCTTTTATTCATCATATATTCTTGTCTCCCTTGTCATAGATTAATTGAACATAAGTGTGTGAGTTTATTTCTGGGCTTTCCACCTTGTTTTATTGATCTTTATTTCTGTTTTTATGCCAGTATCACACTCTTTTGATGCCTGAAGCTTTGTAGTATAGTCTGAAGTCAGGCAGCCTGATTTCTCCAGCTCCATTTTTGTTTGAAGATTTATTTAACTATTTGAGGTCTTCTGCATCTCCACAGAAATTTTAAGACTTTAAAAAATTCTAGTTCTGTGAAAAATAGCTTTGGATTACCATTGAATCTGTAGATTCCGATGGGTACTATAGTAATTTTGACAATATTGATTCTTCTAATCCAAGAACATGATATATCTTTACTCCACTCATTTGTGTAATCATTTGTTTCTTTCCTCCTTTCATTCTTTGTTTTTATATTTTTCTTATAGTCTCTTGTAGTTTTCAGAGTAAAAGTATTTTGCCTCCTTAGATAGGTTTATACCAGGATATTTTATTTATTTATTTTTGCAGCAATTGGATGGTTTCCTTGATTTCTCTTTCTGATCTTTGTTAGTGTATAGAAATGCAACAGACTTCTGTGTGTTAATTTTGCATACTGAAACACCAGTTAGCCAAATTTATTTATTCACAGATGACACCACCCTTCTAGCAGAAAACAAAGAACTAAAGAATCTCTTGATAAAAGTTGAAAGAAGAGTGAAAAAGTTGGCTTCAAACTCAACATTCAGAAAACTAAGATCATGGCATCTGGTTCCATCACTTCGTGGAAAATACATGGAGAAACAATGGAAACAGTGACAGACTTTATTTGTGGGGGGAGGGGGAGGCTCCCAAATCACTACAGATGGTGACTACAGCCATAAAATTAAAAGATGCTTGCTCCTTAGAAGAAAAGCTATGATCAACCTAGACAGTATATTAAAAAGCAGAGACATTACTTTACCCACAAAGGTCATGGTCTAGTCAAAGCTATGGTTTTTCCATTAGTCATATATGGATGTGACAGTTGGACTATAAAGAAAGCTGAGTACAGAAGAATTGATGCTTTTGAATTGTGGTGTTGAAGAAGACACTTGAGAGTCCCTTGGATTGCATGGAGAACTAACCTGTTAATCAATCCTGAATATTTATTGGAAGAACTGATGTTGAAGCTGAAACTCCAATACTTTGGCCACCTGGTGCAAAGAGCTGACTAATTTGAAAAGACCCTGATGCTAGGAAAGATTAAAGGCGGGAAGAGAAGGCGATAGCAGAGGATGAGATGTTTGGATGGCATCACTGACTCAATGGACATGACTTTGAGTAAGTTCCAGGAGTTAGTTATGGAGAGGAAAGCCTGGTGTGCTGACGTCCGTGGAGTTGCAAAACGTCAGACACAAATGAGTGACTGAACTGAACTGAACTGAGCTGTCTGGTGGCACCTTTAGGATTTTCTACATATTGTATACAAACAATGACAGTTTCACTGCTCTACCCCCAATTTTTGTTCCCTTTATTTCTTTTCTTTTATCTCTGATTTCCAAATCTAAGACTTCCAAACCTATGCTAAATAAAAGTGCAAGAGTGGAAATCCTTGTCTTTTTACCGATCTTAGAGAAAATCTTTTCAGTTTTTCAGCATTGAGTATGATGTTAGCTGTAGGTTAGTCATACATGGCCTCTATGAGGTTGAGGTATGCTCCTTACATGCCCACTTTCTGGAGAGTAATTGTCATAACTGAGTGCTGAGTTTTGTAAAAGCTTCTTCTGTATCCATTGAAACTATCCTATGGTTAATATTCTTCAACTTGTTGATGTAGTGTATCACACATTGATTTGTTGACATTGAAAAATCCTTGCATCCCTGGAATAAATACCACATGACCATGGTGTATGATGATTTAATGGAACTTGCTAGTATTTTATATAGGAGTTTTTTCATCTATTTTCATCAGTGATATTGGCCAGTAATTTTCTTTTTTGTACAGTATCTTTGTCTGGTATTGGAAGCAGGGTACTAGTGGCCTCCTAGAATGAGTTTTGGAGTTTTCCTTTCTCTGAGGCTTTTGGGATGATTTCAGAAGGACAGGTGTTAGTTCTCTTCTTAATGTTTTTTAGAGTTTGTTTGTGAAGCTATCTGGTCTTATACTTTTGTTTGTTGGAAATTTTAAAATCAGTTAAAAGAAATAAATTATTGATTCCATAAAATGTGTTGAGAATTTTTCTCTTTTCAGTACACCAATATTTCCCTACCTTTTGTCTTAAAAATAAAAATTAAATTTCTGGCAATATAGCCCCAATGAACAAGAGATTTGTTTTATTATTGTCTTAATTATGAATTCACTAAAAAATTCTAATATTAACAGTATTTTTAAAATATAAAGTCACACAATGATTTGATTAGTTATGATAATCAGCTAGTCTTAAAACTGCATACTACTAGTTCATTATTACCAATTGCAAGATCGTTATCTTTTATTTCTCATAGTCTAGTAAATAATTTGATAATTCAGAAGGACAATAAATTAAATCCACTGCTAGAAACTTTCACAAAATGTAACTAATATTCAGATACAGGAAACAAAATAGCAAGATAAGAAATCATCCTGAGATGGATGCTTTAGACAAAGTATACCTTACCTTTGTGCTTGGATGGCATAGCTATTGTCATAAGTCTCATAGATTTCATCATCATATTCACCCCCATAGCCATCATCATAACCCTGAGGCAAAAATGGTAAAAAAGATATATTAGCAAACATTTTGAGTAACTGATTAATCTGTTTTTCATTAATGAAAACTTAACTTAGTTTTTATGTTTGTTTAGCCACTTAACATCATATTTTACTAGATAAACAATTCGTATGCAATGTTGAGTAATGTTTCATCGTCCAAATTTTAATATATAATCATCAAACTCAACATATCATTGAAGCATCAATGCCTATTCAATGATTTATTTAGAATTTTGATTGAGACAAATTAAAAAATCATAATATTTTGTTAAATGCTATGAGATAATATGAATACTTATGATAACCTAATGGTGACAATAATCTGTTTGTTACAATGCTACTGGAATTTGTTTCTTCCCATAATAATAATAATTAGACTGAATCTGAAATCTGGATTCTTCAACTTTTAGTAAAAACAGGTATAGTAATTATTGTTTTGAAAAAAAAGAAAAGATGAAAGGAGAAAAGGAAATAATGTATAATGTATACAAAATATATACTCCAGTTGTACATTATTCTTTTAGTGATTTAGTTTTGTTTTCCTTTGTGGTCATTGACTTTATTTTAAACTCTTGCCATCCATCTCGATTACTCTCAACTTCTAAGAAAACCTTTATTTTTTCTGTTTTATATCTTTGTTGGTGCAACACTTTCTTTAGAATGTACTTCCATGCCACCCTACCAATTTTATAACTCCATTTCAGTCTGTAGGCTTGCAAATCTCTCCTTATTGTGTTCATAAATTTAAACCAAAATATGTGAATTTTTCCACATTAATTTTGACTAAGATTTCTGAGTTCATTTAATCGGAAAAAAATTTAATCTAGACCTAGCTTCCCCTTCAGCCAGTCTATCCCATCAGGAAGCTTCCATAAGCTTCTTATCCTTCTCCATTAGAGGGCAGCAGACTGAAAATCACAATCACAGAAAATTAACCAATCTGATAACATGGACCACAGCCTTGTCTAACTCACTGGAACTGTGAGCCATGCTGTGTAGGGCCACCCAAGATGGATGGGTCATGGGGGAGGGGTCTGACGAAACGTGGTCCACTGGAGAAGGGAATGGCAAATTACTTCAGTATTCTTGCCTTGAGAACCCCATGAATAGGAAGAAAAGACAAAATGATAGGACACTGAAAGATGAACTCCCCAAGTTGTTAAGTGCCCAATATGCCACTGGAGATCGTTGACACCTAGCTCAAGGAAGAATGAAGAGACACAGCCAAAACAAAAACAACACTAAGTTGTGGACATGACTGGTGATGGAACTAGGAGTCCAATGCTGTAGAGAGAAATATTGCATAAGAACCTGGAATGTTAAGTCCATGAATCAAGTCAAATTGGAAGTTGTCAAACAGGAGATGGCAAGAGTGAACATAGAAGGGATTTTAGGGTTCATTTTAGGGATCATGAAATGAAGTGAAGAAGTGAAGACGTTTAGTCGTGTCCAACTCTTTGTGACCCGTGGACTGTAGCCCACCAGGCTCCTCTGTCCATGGGATTCTCCAGGCAAGAATACTAGAGTGGGTTGCCATTTCCTTCTACAGGGCATCTTCCCGACTCAGGGCTCAAACCCAGGTCTCCCGCATTGCAGGCAGACGCTTTAACCTCCGAGCTACCAGGGAAGCCCATTTTAGGGATCAGTGAACTAAAATTGACTGGAATGAGTGAATTTAACTCAGATGACCATTATATCTACTACTGTGGGCAAGAATTCCTTAAAAGAAATGGAGTAGCCGTCATAGTAAATAAGAATCTAAAATGCAGTACTTGGGTGCAAACTCAAAAATGACAGAATGATCTCTGTTCGTTCCCAAGGTAAACCATTCAATATTACAGTAATCCAAGTCTATGCCCCAACCAGCAATGCTGAAGAAGCTGAACAGTTCCATGAAGACCTACAAGATCTTCTAGAACTAACACCAAAAAAATATGTCCTCTACTTGATAGGGAACTGGAACACAAAAGAAGAAAGTAAAAAAATAACAGGAGTAACAGGCAAATTTGGCAATCAAGTACAGAATAAAGCAGGGAAAAGGCTAATAGAGTTTTGCCAAGGGAAGACTGGTCATAGCAAACACCCTGTTCCAAAAACACAAGAGAAGATTCTATACATGGTCATCACCAGATGGTCAACACCAAAATCAGATCGATTATATTCTTTGCAGCCAAAGATGGAGAAACTCTATACAGTCAGCAAAAACAAAACTGAGAGCTGAATGTGGCTCAGATCATGGCTCAGATCATCATCATTTATTATTGCCAAATTCAGACTTAAAGAAAGTAGGGAAAACCATGTATGACTTAAACCAAATCCCTTATGATTATACAGTGGAAGTGACAAATAGATTCAAGGCATTAGATCTGATAGACAGGGTGCCTGAATAACTATGGATGGAGGTTAATGCCATTGTACAGGAGATCATCCCCAAGAAAAAGAAGTGCAAAGGGGCAGAATTGTTGTCTGAGGAGGTCTTACAAATAGCTATGAAAAGAAGAGAAACAAATGGCAAAGGACAAAAGAAAAGATATGCCCATTTGAATGCAGAGTTCCAAAGAATAGCAAGGAGAAATAAGAAAGCCTTCCTTAGTGATCAATACAAAGAAACAGAGGAAAAGAACAGAATGGGAAAGACTAAAGATCTATTCAAGAAAATTAAAGATACCAAGGGAACATTTCATGCAAAAATGGGCTTGATAAAGGACAGAAATTGTATGGACCTAACAGAAGCAGAAGATATTAAGAAGAGGTGGCAAGAATATACAGAAGAACTGTACAAAAAAATCTTCATGACCCAGATAATCATGATGAGTGTGATAATCTAGGTGAGTGTGATCACTCACCTAGAGCTAGGCATTCTGGAATGTGAAGTCAAGTGGGCCTTAGGAAGGATCAATACAAACAAAGCTGGTGGAGGTGATGAAATTCCAGTTGAGCTATTTCAAATCCTGAAAGACGATGCTGTGGAAGTGCTACACTCAGTATGCCAGCAAATTTGGAAAACTCAGCAGTGGCCACAGGATTGGAAAATGTCAGTTTTCGTTCCAATCCCAAAGAAAGGCAACGCCAAAGAATTCTCAAACTACAGCACATTTGCACTCATCTTACACGCTAGTAAAGTAACACTTAAAATTCTAAGCCAGGCTTCAGTAATATGTGAACCATGAACTTCCAGATGTTCAAGCTGGTTTTACAATATACGCCAATAAAATGCACAACTTGGAAGAAATGGACACATTCTTAGAAAATTACAACTTTCTGAAACTGAACCAGGAAGAAATAGAAAATCTTAACAGACCCATCACAAGCACAGAAATTGAAATTATAATCAGAAATCTTCCACCAAACAAAAGCCCACGTCCAGACGACTTCACAGCTGAGTTCTACCAAAAATTTAGTAAAGAGCTAACACCTATCCTACTCAAACTCTTCCAGAAAATTGTAGAGGAAGGTAAACTTCCGAACTCATTCTATGAGACCACCATCACTCTAATACCAAAATCTAACAAAGATGCCACAAAAAAAAAAAGGAAAAAAAGAAAGAAAACTATAGGCCAATATCACTAATGAACATAGATGAAAAAAATCCTTAACAAAATTCTAGCAGTCAGAATCCAACAACACACTAAAAAGATCATACATCATGACCAAGTGTGCTTTATCCCAAGGATGCAAAGATTCTTTAATATCTGAAAATCAATGTAATACACCACATTAACAAATTAAAAAATAAAAGCCATATGATTATCTCAATAGATGCAGAAAAAGCTTTTGACAAAATTCAACATCCATTTGTGGTTAAAAACTCTCCAGAAAGCAGGAATAGAAGGAACATATCTCAACATAATAAAAGCTATATATGACAAACCCACAGCAAGTATTATCCTCAATGGTGAAAAAATGAAAACATTTCCCTAAAGTCAGGAACAGACAAAGGTTCCCACTTTCACCATTACTATTCAAAATAGTTTTGGAAGTTTTGACCACAGCAATCAGAGCAGAAAAGGAAATAAAAGGAATCCAAATAAGAAAAGAAGAAGTAAGACTCACTGTTTGCAGATGACATGATCCTATACATAGAAAACTCTAAAGACTCCACCAGAAAATTACTAGAGCTAATCAATGAATAGAGTAAAGTTTCAGGATGTAAAATCAACACACAGAAATCCCTTGCATACCTATACTCTAATAATGAGAAAAGAGAAAGGGAAATAAGGAAAAATTCCTTTTACCATTGCAATGAAAAGAATAAAATACTTAGGAATATATCTACCTAAGGAATCTAAAGACCTAGATATAGAAAACTATAAAAACTGGTGAAAGAAATCAAAGAGGACACTAATAGATGGAGAAATATACCAAGTTCATGGATTGGAAGAATCAATATAGTGAAAATGTGTATACTACCAAAAGTAATCTATAGGTAGAATGCAATCCCTATCAAGCTACCAACAGTATTTTTCACAGAGCTAGAACAAATAATTTCACAATTTGTAAAAAAAAAAATAAAAATAAAAACAAACAAACAAACAAACAAAAAACACTCAAATAGCCAAAGCAATTTTGGGAAAGAAGAATAAAACTAAAGGAATCAACCTGCATGACTTCAGGCTCTACTGCAAAGCCACAGTCATCAAGACAGTATGGTACTGGCACAAAGACAGAAATATAGATCAATGGAAAAAATAGAAAGTCCAGAGATAAATCCACGCACATATGGACAGTTTATCTTTGAGAAAGGAGGCAAGAATACACAATGGAGAAGACAATCTCTTTAACAGGTGGTGCTGGGGAAACTGGTCAGCCACGTTTAAAAGAATGAAACTAGAACACTTTCTAACACCATACACAAAGATAAATTCAAAATGGATTAAAGATCTAACTATAAAACTCCTAGAGGAGAACATAGGCAAACGCTATCTGACTTAAATCACAGAAGGATCCTCTATGACCCACCTCCCAGAATATTGGAAATAAAAGCAATAATAAACAAATTGTAACTAATTAAAATTAAAAGCTTCTGCACAACAAAGGAAACTCTAAGCCAGGTGAAAAGACAGCCTTCACACTGGGGAAAAATAATAGCAAATGAAGCAACTGACAAATAATTACTTTCAAAAATATACAAGCAACTCCTGTAGCTCAACTCCAGAAAAATAAATGACCCAATCAAAAAATGGGTCAAAGAACTAAACAGACATTTCGCCAGAGAAGACATACAGATGGCTAACAAACTCATGAAAAGATGCTCAACATCACTCATTATCAGAGAAATGCACATCAAAACCACAATGAGGTACCATTTCATGCCAGTCAGAATGGCTGCGATCCAAAAGTCTACAAGCAATAAACGCTAGAGAGGGTGTGGAGAAAAGGGAACCCTCTTACACTGTTGGTGGAAATGCAACCTAGTTCAGCCACTATGAGAACAGTGTGGAGAGTTCTTAAAAAACTGGAAATAGAACTGCCTTATGAGCCAGCAATCCCACTCCTGGGCATACACACCGAGGAAACCAGAATTGATAGAGACACGTGTACCCCAATGTTCATCTCAGCACTGTTTATAATAGCCAGGATATGGAAGCAACCTAGATGTCCATCAGCAGATGAATGGATAAGAAAGCAGTGGTACACATACACAATGGAATATTACTCAGCCATTAAAAAGAATGCATTTGAATCAGTTCTAATGAGGTGGATGAAACTGGAGCCTCTTATACAGAGTGAAGTAAGCCAGAAAGAAAAACACCAATACAGTATACTAATGCATATTTGTGGAATTTAGAAAGATGGTAATGATAACCCTGTATGCGAGACAGCAAAAGAGATACAGATGTATAGAACAGTCTTTTGGACTCTGTGGGAGAGGCAGAGGGTGGGGTGATTTGGGAGAATGGCATTGAAACATGTTTTCTATCATATATGAAATGAATCACCAGTCCGGTTTTGATGAAGGATACCGGATGCTTGGGGCTGGTGCACTGGGATTACCCAGAGGCATGATACAGGAAGGGAGGTGGGAGGGGGTTCAGGATGGGGAACACGTGTACACCCGTGGCAGATTCATGATGATGTATGGCAAAACCAATACAATGCTGTAAAGTAATTAGCCTCCAATTAAATTAAATAAATTTATATTTTTTAAAAGAAAGAAAATGCAGAGGAACCAGATTAAATTTATAACATCTGCTGAATCATCAAAAAAGCAAAGAGAGTTCCAGAAAAATATCTATTTCTGCTTTATTATCTATGCCAAAGCCTTTGACTATGTGGGTCACAACAGACTGTAAAACTTTTCAAGAGATGGGAATATCAAACCACCTCACCTGCCTCTTGAGAAATCTGTATGCAGATCAAGAAGTAATGGTTATAACTTGACATGGGACAAGACTGTTTCCAAATAGGAAAGGAGTATGTCGAGGCTGTATATTGTCACCCCGTTTATTAAAGTATATGCAGAGTACATCATGAAAAATGGTGGAGTCACGATTTCCCAGAGAAATAACCTCAGATATGCAGATGACACTACACTTGCAGTAGAAAGAGCCTCTTGATGAAAATGAAAGAGGATGTGAAAAAGTTGGCTTAAAGCTTAACATTCAGAAAATAAAGAACATGGCATCTGGTCCCATCACTTCAAGGCAAAAGGTGGGGAAACAGTGGAAGCAGTGTTAGACTTCAGTTATTTGGGCTCCAAAATCACTGCAGATGGTATCTGCAGCCATGAAATTAAAAGACACTTGCTCCTTGGAAGAAAACTTATGACAACCTAGACAGCATATTAAAAAGCAGAGGCATTACTTTCCCAAAAAATTCTGTCTAGTCAAAGCTATAGTTTTTCCAGTAGTCATATATGGACATGAGAGTTGGACTATAATGAAAGCTGAGCCCCAAAGAATTGATGCTTTTGAACTGTGATGTCTGAGAAGACTCTTGAGAGTCCTTTGGACTGCAAGGAGATCCAGCCAGTCCATCCTAAAGTCCTGAATATTCATTGCAAAGACTGATGCTGAAGCTAAATCTCTAATACTTTGGCCACCTCATGTGAAGGACTGACTCATTTGAAAAACCTTTATGCTGGGAAAGATTGAAGGCAGGAGTAGAAGGTAATGACAGAGGATGAGATGGTTGGATGGCATCATTGACTCAATGGACATGAGTTTTATTAAACTCTGGGAGTTGGTGATGGACAAAGAGGCCTGGTGTGCTGCGGTTCATGAGGTCTCAAAGAGTCAGATACGACTGAGCAACTCAACTGAACTGAACTGAATCTGAGAGTTATTATTTTTCATCAACAAAAAATGTTTTAAAAACATTACTTCTTTATTACTCCCCCATTTGATTTACTCATATATAACAATATTTTGAGTTTTTTTGAGTCTGATTTCAATTATTATTTTCTTGTACCTTTCTTGTATGTTTTTGTTAATGATTTCAATTTCATCTTATTTATGCTCTGAAGTATGGACCAATTCCTCAGTTTGATCTTTCAAGTTCCTAATTGTTTCTATTGAATTAAAAAATAATAATGTTTGTATATAAAATATTGCAGATAGATTGTTTTAAAATAGGGCCAAAGGATTTTTTTTTCCCAAAACGCAACACTACACAGCTACTTTTCTTATCCTTCTCCAATTTCCAGTTCTCATTTAGCTTTTCACCTATTGTTTTAGTAGTATTTTGGTATTTCAGTTTAGTTCAGTTTGGTTGCTCACTTGTGTCCACCTCTTTGCAACACCATAAATCACAGCACGCCAGACCTCCCTGTATATCACCAACTCCCCGGAGTTCACCCAAACTCATGTGTATCGAGTCGGTGATGCCATCCAGCCATCTCATCCTCTGTCGTCCCCTTCTCCTCCTGCCCCCAATCCCTCCCAGCATCTGGGTCTTTTCCAATGAGTCAAGTCTTCGAATGTGGTGGCCAAAGTATTGGAGTTTCAGCCTCAGCATCAGTCCTTCCAACAAACACCCAGGACTGGTCTCCTTTAGGATGGAATGGTTGGATCTCCTTGCAATCCAAGGGACTCACAAGAGTCTTCTCCAGCCCCACAGTTCAAAAGCACCAATTCTTCAGCACTCAGATTTCTTCACAGTCCAACTCTTACATCCATAAATGTGATTTTATTTATTTTTGTGTTAAATAATATGTTTAAATTTATGCTGCTTGATTTATGAATGTTAGTCATCTTTCTCTTGACTGGCCATTCATTCTTTACAATAGTTCTTTAGAACTTTATTATAGACTCCACGAAACATGTCTTCCTAATACAATTTCGTCATAACTTTTCATTAAAATTCCCTTGTTACTGAGTAATAACTAATTATTATTCACAAATGAGACAAATAATTTATAATATTTCTACCTTATTTTCATATCTTTTGTTTCTTCTAAAGTTAATAATTGTTCATTCACTTTATTGTTTTATTTTTCTGTATGTTTAGAATTGTTTTATTTCAATTGTTCCAATAGTTACACTAATATAGCAATACTATTTCCACATATTCCCAAGTATCAGATAATCTTTCACATCCTTTTGTTCTCCGTGGAGATCACCTCCTTCAGGACCAGATTATTGCACTGGTCTAGACTGTTGAACTCCTAGGCCTTAACACAGAGTACTTTTTCTCAAACCTCCCTCACTCCTACAGTTCATTTGGAGTTCCATTTTACTGCATTCCATCTGCTTGTTCTCATTTCTTCCTGAAACATCGCTTTCAGTAAATTCTGATAAGAGGTATATAGGAGAGAAATATCTATGTTTTCTCTCTTTCCTTTTTAGTTTTATATTCCCTCCATACCTAGCTTTTTATTTTACTTTTCTTGACATGAAAAACTTTAATTACATAGAAAAGTTAAATAATAGTACAATGAACTCATCTACTCTTCATCTAGATATGTCAATTTTGTCCCATCTGTATTATCTCAATATACACTAAACCATTCACAAGTCTACTCCAGGAATATGACATTTCATCATTAAACATCTCAGCTTCCAACTCCTGAGTATATTACCCTACATAGATACAGTACCATTACTCCCTCTAAATTGCTCACAATAATTTAATAATATCATTTACTGTGACACCATTTACTGTGTGTAGTTAAATTTTTGTTATTGTCAAAAACAGGACTTTCTTTTACAGGTTTTTTTTTTTTCTTAAGGATAATTGCTTTACATAATTTTGGTGTTTTCTGTCAAACCTCAACATGAATCAGCCATAGATATACATATATCCCCTCCCTTTTGAAACTGCCTCCCATCTCCCTCCACAACACACCCTCTAGGTTGATACAGAGTCCCTGTTTGAGTTTTCTGAGTGATACAGCAAATTCCCCTTGGCTATCTATTTTACATATGGTAATATAAGTTTACATATTACTCTTTTCATACATCTCATCCTCTCCTCCCCCTCTCCCCATGTCCATAAGTCTATTCTCTATGTTGGTTTCTCCATAAATAAAGTCTTCAGTACCATTTTTCTAGATTCCATATATGTGCATTAGAATACAATATTTGTCTGTCTTTATGACTCACCTCACTCTGTATAATAGGTTCTAGGTTCATCCACCTCATCAGAACTGACTCAAATGTTTTCCTTTTTAAGGATGAGTAGTATTCTATTGTGTATATGTACCACAACTTCTTTATCCATTCATCTGTCAATGGGCATCTAGGCTGCTTTCATGTTCTAGCTATTGTAAATAATACCACTCCTAGGCTTATACCCTGAGGAAACCAAAATTTAAAGACACAGTTATCCCATTGCTCACTGCAGCACTATTAACAATAGCTAAAACATGGAAGCAACCTTTCACAAGTATTCCCCCCCTTTGGACATGTTTATTTTTATTATTTAGTTATTTATTATTATATTTATTTTAATACTTTATTCTACCTTACAATACTGTATTTTTTTTGCCATACATTGACATGAATCAGCCACAGGTGTACACGATCTCCCAGTGTCAAAGCCCCCTCCCACCTCCCACCCCATAACATCTCCCTGGATCATCCCGTGCACCAGTCCCAAGCATCCTGTATCCTGTATTGAACATAGACTGGCACTTCATTTCTTCTATGATAGTATACCTATTTCAATGCCATTCTCCCAAATCATCCCACCCTCTCCCTCTCCCTCAGAGTCCAAAAGTCCATTCTATACCTCTGTGTCTCTTTTGTTGTCTCACATACAGGGTCATCATTACTATCTTTCTAAATTCCATATATATGTGTCAGTATAGTGTATTGGTGTTTTTCTTTCTGGCTTACTTCACTCTGTGTAATCGGCTCCAGTTTCATCCATCTCATAGAACTGAGTCAAATTTACTCTTTTTAAGGGCTGAGTAATACTCCATTGTGTATATGTACCACAGTTTTCTTATCCATTCATCTACTGATGGACATGTAGGTTGTTTCCATTTCCTGGCAATTATAAACAATGTATTTTTTAAAGATCAAAATTCAATCAAAATTCATGAATAGTATTTATTCATTATATCTATTTAGTTTTTTCAAACTAGCATAGTCTCCAACCTTTTATTATTTTCTGTAGCACTAATTTTTGAGTAGTCTGGATAAGTTGTTTTTCAGACTATCCAACATTCTTAATTTGCCTGATTAGTCTCATAATTATATTCCACCTGGATATTTCTGAAAGAATACTACATATGTGATATTGTGTTGACATTTACAAAATTTAAAGTTCTAGATTTACATTTGACTGATTGGCTGAGTATTAAACTTATACTGGGAGTTTTGGCTGAGAATAAATCTTATACTAGGAGAAGGCTGGAACTTCCCTGGAGGTTCAGTGGCTAAGACTTTGTGCTCCTAATGCATGAAATATGTGTTCATTTCCTGGTTGGGGAAGATTCTGCATGCCACATCTCATGACAAAAAAAAAAAAAATCGTTTAAGCTGAAAATTATTTTCATTCAAAATTTCCCTTTCTTTGATTCAATGTATTCTATCATTATATACATGTGATGTTGGGAATTCCTGCTACTTGTATGTTACCTAGTTTCATTTTCATTTCATTTTTTTCCTTTCTAGATGCTTTTACAACTTTTCTCTAATGTTCTGAAAATTTCCAATTCTGTGTTCCTATGTTCACTTCCTTTCCTCCTTGTGCTGGGTATTTAATAAGCTCTTTCCATCTGGAGGCTTATGCTTTCCAGTTCTGGTAAGTGCTTCATTTTTGTTTTCAATTTCTTGAGCTCCTACTAGTGAAATGTTGGATTTTCTGTATCGGTGCATTAATTTTATCTTTGTATCCTATGTGAAACCTCTTACTCTTTTTGTATTAGTAAAGGGAGACTTCTATAAGTTGATCTTCCAACCATTCTATAAAAATACACATAAACACTCATAACTATTAGGGTGTGGAGAGAAGATTTCCTTGTGTTAGCATCTTATCTTCATCTCTCCTCCTGTAGATTAAGAGTTAACATCACAGTTAGAATTTCTCAGTGCAGCAATGGGCAGCGCCTGGTCCCAGCTTTTTATCCTGGTATCCACCTGAGTCTGTAACTGGGAGATGAATGATATTTGCCACAGGCATCTTTTTTTCCAGCACCTGAGCTATTGTTCCTCTGCCAAGCTTGTAAAACTTTAGCTTCAGTCATCTTTATGTCCTACTCACAACTCAAGAACTCAAGCATCCCACTGGAGGCAAGAAAGTTTTGTTTCATCTTGTTCCTTTGTATGTATGTCCTACAGCAAATGGCTAGAATAGCTATGGAGGGGCAGGTGCATGTCTTTGGGGCCTCCAGTCTTCTGAATTCCTTTCCCTTGTCCTATTTTCATGTATTAAAATGTTACTGACTTCAAAAGGCCATTTAAATTACATAATTTCAAGAAATTTTCCTACTCCTACCAAGCATATGGTAACCCTCCGTGCATGCTAAGTTTCTTCAGTCATATGAGATTCTTTGTGATGCTATGGACTGTAGCCTGTCAGTCTTCTCTCTCCATGGGATTCTCCAGGGTAGAAATGAGGGCTAGAATAGTAGGATTTTTGTGCCCTCCTCCAATGATCTTCCCCACGCAAGGATCGAACTGACATCTCCTAT
Organism: Nanger dama; assembly: GCA_917880005.1. Classification (NCBI taxonomy): domain Eukaryota; kingdom Metazoa; phylum Chordata; class Mammalia; order Artiodactyla; family Bovidae; genus Nanger; species Nanger dama. Next base: position 306,671 of record CAKJTW010000033.1, read on the forward strand.
AGCTTCTTCAGTGCAAGCAGATTCCTTATCACTGAGCATAGTAACTCTCTACCCTCTGAATTTTAATAGCCCATTATTTTCTTCTCACTGCAGCTGTGGATATCTGAACATATACCATATTTATTTTTCTATAATTTTCTCTTTTCAGAATTTAATTTCCTGAAAAGCAAGTTAATAATTTTTGTTGTTGTTGCTTTGTGGTTCTTATCATAGTGTCTTCCACAGAGTATTTGCAGGGAGAGAGCGAATTAACCAAAATGGTGAGTCCAGGCTCTCTTGTCCCACATTGGCAAATAATGACTATGTAATAGCTGAGATCATTTGTAGCACTGCACACGCACATTGGGAGACACTCACTTGGTCACGAGATACTTTGGGTTGTAAAGATATATCAGCTCACCTAGAAAGTGGTGGCATTTACTGCTGCATCACAATTGGGTCATTCAAGAGAGTAGAGAATATAGCGTGTCTACTGCTACAGCTGTTGTGTCAGCGAGGATCAAATAATGTTATGGCCACTGTGCCAGCCAGGAGAGAATAAATGTGCTTGTAGTTCCTATGACTTCACTAGTCTCCTCCCAGCCCCTTAGCTCAAGCCTTGCCTACCCTGGGTTAAACAATCAGTGTAGACACTGTGAAGTGTGAGACAATTGGTGTGGTGAACAGGATCAGCAATACAGTATTCATTCAATAAATATGCATTGAGTTGTTAAATTAACACAAAGAAGACTGTTCTCATCCAGTGTAGATATATATTGACTCATATCAATCACTACTAATAGGGAAATATTACAAATGATGAGTAGAAAGTAGTATTATCTCTATTTATGAAGAATAACTTTATCATTTGTCATTTGGATGACTATTACATTTTTTCCCCCTTATCTGCATTTGCACTCTTTAAAAGTCTTAACACATAAAATTCACAGAGTAGATAGAGATCTTTCCTGGCAACCCACAATTTCCTAAAGCACATAGAGCAGTCTATAATTACTTATATGTTTGTACAAGAAAGACACTTATACTGAATATGTTTTTGTTTTGTAAAAACTGATGTAAATGTTTCTGTGATTTTCTTAGGACAGGAAAAATATGTATCATGCTGGTGATGTTCTAAGATAAATCACTAATATAAATATGCTTTCAAAAGGGCCAGTCAGTATCTGCAAGAGATTCAAATTAAAGCAAAAGAGTTTCAGAAAAACATCTGCTTCTTCTTTATTGTCTATGTCATAGTCTTTGACTGTGTTCAGTTCAGTTCAGTCACTCAGTGCTGTCCAACTCTTGTGACCCCATGGCCTGTAGCATGTCAGGCCTCCCTCTTGATCATCAGTTCCCAGAATTTACTCAAACTCATGTCCATTGAGTCGGTGATGCCATCCAACCATCTCATCCTCTGTCATTTCTGTCTCCTCCCACCTTCAATCTTTCCCAGCATCAGGATCTTCAAATGAGTCAGCTCTTTGCATCAGGTGGCCAAGGTATTGGAGTTTCAGCTTCAACATCAGTCCTTCCAACGAATATTCAGGACTGATTTCCTTTAAGATGCACTGGTTGGATTTCCTTGCAATAGAAGGGACTCTCAAGAGTCCTTTGACTGTGTGGAGTGTGTGGATCAGAACAAACTGGAAAATTCTCAAAGATATGGGAATACCAGACCACATGACCTGCTTCCTGAGAAACCTGTAAGCAGGTCAGGAAGTAATAGTTAGAAAAGGACATGGGACAACAGACTAGTTCCAAGTCGGGAAAGGAGCACGTCAAGGCTGTATATTGTCAGGCTGCTTATTTAACTTATATGCAAAATACATCATGAGAAATGCTGGACTGGATGGAGCACAAGCTGGAATCAAGATTGTCAGGAGAAATATAAATAACCTCAGATATGGAGATAACACCACCCTTATGGCAAAAACTGAAGAACTAAAGAGCCTCTTGATGAAAGTAAAGAGGAGAGAAAAAATTTGGCCTAAAACTCCACATTCAGATAACTAAGGCCATGGCATCCTATCCCCTCACTTCATGGCAAGTAGATGGGGAAACAATGGAAACAGTGACAGACTTTATTTTGGGGGCTCCAAAATTGCAGATGGTGACTGCAGCCATGAAATTAAAAGAAGCTTGCTCCTTGGAAGAAAAGTTATGATCAATCTAGATAGCATATTAAAAGGCAGAGACATTACTTTGCCAACAAAGATCCATCTAGTCAAAGCTATAGTTTTTCCAGTAGTCATGTATGGATGTGAGAGTTGGACTAAAAAGAAAGCTGAGCCTGGAAGAATTGATGCTTTTGAACTGTGGTGTTGGAGAAGACTCTTAAGAGTCCCTTGGACAGCAAGGAGATCCAACCAGTACATCTTAAAGGAGATCAGTCCTGAATATTCATTGGAAGGGTTAATGCTGAAGCTGAAACCCCAATACTTTGGCCACCCGATGTCAAGAACTGACATACTGGAAAAGACCCTGATGCTGGGAAAGATTGAAGGCAGGAGGAGAAGGGGATGACAGAGGTTGAGATGGTTGGATGGCATCACTGACTCAATGGATATGAGTTTGAGTAAGCTCCGGCAGCTGGTGATGGACAGAAAAGCCTGGTGTGCTGCAGTCCATGCGGTCATAAAGATTCTGACACGACTGAGCGACTGAACCGAACTGAAGGGACAGCTGAAGCAATGTATGAGATACAAAATTTTAAATATATTTGTGTAGGACAAAAGATTAATATATATTAATATAAATATAAATTTATGTCTAAATTATTAATAGCATCATTCAAGATGTTCCTATTCTTATTTTTCTGCAGTTTATAAAATATTCTCAGGAATATTAAATGTTAATATGTCTCACCATGATTTTATTTTTCCTTATATTTCATCTGATTTTTGCTTTATGTATCTTTGTTTCTTTTTTAGGTGTCTAGTGCCTATTATACAGAGTGAAGTAAGTCAGAAAGAGAAAAATCAAGTACTGTATATTGATTCATGTATGTATGAAATCCAAATACTGATGAATTTATTTTTAGGACAGCAATGGAGAAGCAGACATAGAGAACAGATATATGGACACAGTGGGATGGGAGGAGGGAGAGGGTGAGATGTATTGGTACAGTAACATTGAAATTTACAATAGCATATGTAAAATAAATAGCTAATGGGAATTTGCTGTATGACTCAGGGAACTAAAACAGCAGAGGCTCTGTGATAGTCTAGAAGGGTGGGAAGGAGAGGAAATGGGAGGGAGGTTCGGGAGGAGGGCACATGAATGTTCCTATTGCTGATTCTTATTGATGTCTGACAGAAAACCACAAATTCTGCAAAGCAATTATCTTTCAGTTAAAAAAATAAGTTTAAAAAAGTATTTTTCATTATTAAGGTAACAAAATATAACATTATTTGAACTATAAACATTTTTTATGACAAAACAACAGAAATTTTATTGGAGGAATTTGTAAAATATTTTGAAAATTAAAATAATTCATAATATTGACACTGCTAAAAAAAAAAAAAGCAAAATCAAAGAACATGCTAAATCAAGCAAAGCTAACTTTATTGTCAGAGAAAAGGCAGGAATTTATAAAGACAAAAAAATCATAACTGCAACATGGCAAAATTTCTTTTCAAAAGATTATGGTTGGTGCTGCAAACTAAAGCTGTGCTTATCTGTATATGGTTGGTTGCTAAAAGCTATCAGTAGAGGGAGGTAGAAGTCCAGTACTGTGATAAGTTGCAGGTGTTCTTGAGTGTCCTTGGCACTGTTTTCCTTCCAGTGTTATTGAGATGTAATCAACATACAGTTCTCTTTAAGGTGTGCAGCATGATAATTTGACTTATACACATCATTAGATAAAATAAGTCTAGTCTGATCATCATCAATTATAGATGCAAGATTAAATAAATATTAAAAAGTCTTTCCTTGTAAGGAGAACTCTTCGTATTTAGTCTCTTAGTAACTCTCATATATAACATATAACAGTGTAAATTATGTGTATTATATTGTATGTTACATCTTAAGTATTTATCTTATAACCGGAAGCTTATACTTTTTACTACTTTCCTCCAGTTCACCCTCAAGCACCTGTTGCTTCTGGTAGTCACAAATCTAATCACTTCTATGAGTTTGTTTATTTGTTTTGGAAATATAACTAACCTAGAACACAATTTAACTTCCTGATATGTCACATAGACAATATTTCTCTACATTTCAAAATGGTCAGCACGGCAAGTCAAGTTATGGTATGTCACTATACAAAGTTACTACAAAGTTATTAACTCTGTATTTCATGTCCATGAGTCACTTATTTTGCAACTGGAAGTTTGTATCTCTGAAATCACCCTCACCTATGTCTTTTCCTCCCATCCCACACCTGTTGCTTCTCTGTGTCAATAACTCTGTTTCACTTATATTTGTTCATTTGTTTTGTTTTGTTTTTAGATTCCACGTGTAAGTGAAATTAGGCAGTATTTGTTTTTTTCTCTATCTGATTTATATCAGTCTGCATAATATCCTCTAGGTTCATTCATGTATTTGCAAGTGGCAACATTTCATTCTATTTTCATGACTGAGTAATATTTCATTATATATCTATACATATCCTTTATCTATTTATCTATTGATGGGCACTTAAGTGGCTTCCAGGTGGCATCGGTGGTAAAGAACCTGCCTACCAATGCAGAGGATGTAATAGACACATGTTTGACCCCTAGGTCAGAAAGATCCCCTGGAGGAGGATGTTGCGACCCACTCCAGTATTCTTGCCTGGAGAATCCCATGGATAGAGGAGTCTGTTGGGCTATAGTCTACGGAGCTGCCAAATGTTGAACACAACTGAAGTGTAGCATGCATGGGCAATTAGATTGCATCTGTATCTTGATAATTACAAATAAGGCTACAATGAACATACAAGGGCATGTTTGTTTGTTTGTTTTTGAAAATTAGTTTTCCTTTCTTTAGATAAACACATAAGAGTGGAATTGTTGGATAAAATGGTAGTTTTAAATATATATATATATATATTTTGAGTAATCATCATACTGTTTTCCACAGTGGCTGCACTGATGTACATTCCCACCAACAGAGTATGAGGATTTCATTTTGCTCCACATCTCCACACTTGTAATTTTATATATTTTTGATAATAGCCATTCTGACAGGTGTGAGATATCTCACTTTTCTTTTCATCTGAATATTTCTGATAATTAAAGATGGCAGGGTCTTTCCATGTGCCTGTTGGCTACTTATAACTTCTTTGAGGAAAAAGTCTTTTCAGAACTTCTGCCTATATTTTAATCAGGTCATTTATTTTATTTTCCTTTTTAATTTATATCAGTTCTTTGCACATTTTGAATATTAACCCCTTATCAGATATATCAATTTTAAATATACTCTGCCATTCAATAGGTGGTCTTTGCATTTTCCTGAGAGTTTCCTTAATTTTGCAAAAGCTTTTAGTTTGATGTGGTCTCCTTTGTTTACTTTTGCTTTTGCTTCCATTGCATGAGGATACACTCAAAATAAATATACTAAAACTAAAGAGTTTACTGCTTTTGTTTGCTTTTGGAGGTTTTATGGTTTCAAGTCTTACTTTTAAGTCTTAGTCTCTTAATGGATTAACATTTTGAATGTATTTTTGTGAATGGTGTGAGAGAGTAGTCTAGTTTCATTATTTTATATGTAGCTGTCTAGTTTCCCCAACATCATTTATTATTGCTCTTTACCGACTGTATATTATTGCCTCCTTTGTTTTAGGTTAATTGCCCAAATAAGTGTAGATACATTTCTGGGTGCCCAGTTCTGTTCCATTAATCTAATTGCCTCTTTGTTCCAGTTTGATCCTTTGTGGACTACTTTAGCTTGTAGTATAAAGTCTAGGATCATAGTAAGTCCAGCTTTGTTCTTCTTTCCCAAGATTGCTTTGACTAATGAAAGTCTTTTTTGTGTCTGTACAAATTTTAATATTTTATGTTCCAGATAAACAAAGAAAGCCATTGTAATTTGATGGGGATTGCATTGAATCTATCAGGGAAAGCAATGGAAACCCACCCAGGACTCTTGCCTGGAAAATTCCATGGACGGAGGAGCCTGGTAGGCTGCAGTCCATGAGGTCACTAAGAGTCAGACACAACTAAGCGACTTCACTTTCACTTTTCACTTTCATGCATTGGAGAAGGAAATGGCAACCCACTCCAATGTTCTTGCCTTGAGAATCCCAGGGACGGGGGAGCCTGGTGGGCTGCCATCTATGCGGTCACACAGAGTTGAACACTGCTGAAATGACTTAGCAGCAGCCTTAAATCTACAGATCGCCTCTGCCAATATGATCATTTTAAAAATATTAATTCTTGCAATCCATGAACACAGAATATCTTTCCAACTCTTTGTGTCATCTTCAGTTTCTTTCATCAATATCTTATAATCATTTCTAGATGTCTTGCTCTTTTTGAGTTTATTGTAAGTGGGATTGTTTACTTAATTTCTCTTTTTTTTCAGTTTTGATGTGTAGAAATGCAACAGATTTCTGTATTTTAGTTTTGTATTCTGCAAATATACTGAAATTTTTAATGAGCTCTAATAGATTTTTGATATGTTTTACACACTAAAATCATACAGTATTTGTCTTTCTCCATCTGACTTATTTCAGTTAGTGTAATATCCTCTATGTCCACCCATGTTTTTGCAAATTGCAAAATTTCATTCCTTTTATGGTTGAGTAATATTTGATTATATAACTATACATTTTCTTTATCTACTGATTTTTAATGTATATTATCATGTGTAATGTATATCATAATGTATAATGTATGTAATGTATCAACTGCTAAGTGAGAGTCTTAATACTTTCTATGTAATTTAGATACATTTTATTCCCTTTTTAAATTACTGTGTCTAGTACTTCTAATGCTATGTTGAATAAACCTTTGAGATTGGACTTGTCTTGCTCTTAATCTTAGAGGAAATGCTTTTAGTTTTAAACCATTGAGATGATGCTAACTGTGGGTTGTCATATATGGTCTTTATTATATTGAGGTATATTCCTTTATACCTATTTTTTGAGAGGTTTTATAATAAATAGTTGTTGAATTTTGTCAAAAAGTTGTGTATCTATTAAGATGATTATATGATTTTTATTTTTCAATTTGTTAATGTGATGTTACTTTCATTGATTTGCACACACTGACTCATCATTGCATTCCTGGAAAAAATCTCATTTGATGATGCTGTATGATCCTTTAATGTATTGTTGGAGTATCAGTTTGCTAATATTTTGCTGATGATTACTTTCATATTTATCAGTTATATTGACCTGATATGTAACTTTTTTTCATGTCTTTGACTAGTATTTTGGTATTCAAATCAGGGTGATATTTGCCTCATAGAATGAGCTCAGAGTGTTCTTGCTTGTGAAATTTTTCAGAATATTTGAAAAAATAGATGTTAACTCCACTGTAAATATTTGGTAGAATTCACCTGTGAAGTCATCTGATTTTGAATGTGTGTCTGTTGATTCTTTTTATTTGTTTTTAAATTACCATTTCAATTTCATTACTGATAATTTCTGTGTTTACATCTTTTAGTTCTTCCTTGTTAATCTTGTGAGATTTTATATTTCAAGGAATTTGTCCAGGGTTTCTAGTTTATCAGTGTATAATTACTTGCATAATATCTTATAATCTTTGTATTTCTGTCCTATTGGTTGTAACTTCTTTTTAGTTTCTGATTTATACTTATTTGGGTCTTTTCTATTTTTTCTTAAAGAGTCTGTCTAAAAGTTTATCAATTTTGTTTTTCTTTTCAAAGAACCACTTATTCATTTCATAAATATTTTCTATTTATCTTATTTTATTTGCTTCTATTCTGATTTATGGTTTATTCCAGTCTATATCTTTGACTTTTTTTTCCTTCTTTTTCTTCTTTGTCTAATTCCCTTAGGTATTAGTTCAGGTTTTTTATTTGACATTTTTCTTGTTTCCTGAGGTAGACTTCTATTGCTATACTCTTCCATCTAGAACTGTTTTGCTGCATGTCATAGAGTTTGGGATCTTCCAATGGTTCAGCAGGTAAAAATCTGGAGACAGAGGATATGCATTACAGGAGACACAGGAGATGTGGGTTTTCTTCCTGTGTCAGGAAGTTCCCCTGGAGGAGGAAATGGCAACCCATTCTAATATTCTTGCCTGAAAAATCTCATGGACAAAGTAGCTTGGCAGACTACAGTACAAAGTATTGCAGAGAGTCACATAAAACTGAGCAAGCAAGTATGCATGCATAAATTTTGGATCATTGTGTTTTTGTACTCAGTTGTCTCCAGATATTTTTAAGTTTCTTCTTTGATTTCTTCAGGATCCATTGGTTGTGTAGTACTATATTGTTTAGCCTCTGTGCTTTTGTTGTTGTTGTTGTTTTAGTTTTTGCTTGTTGTTGATATCTAATCTCATAGCATTGTGTTTGAAAAAGTGCCCGATATGATTTCAGTTTTCTTACATGTACTGAGATTTTGTTTTGTGGTCTACATGTGATCTGTCCTGGAGAATGTTCCATGTGCACTTGAAAAGAATGTGTATTCTGCTGCCTTGGGATGGAATGCTCTCTGTAAATCTGTTTAGTGCATGTAACATAATACGTTGTGTTTAAGGACAGTTTTTCTTTATTGACTTCCTGAATGAATGATCGGCCCATTGTTGTATGTGATGTGTTAAAACCCACTACTACCATTGTGTTACAGTTAATTTCTTTAAGTTTATTAATATTTGGTGTGTTATGGGTTCCAATATTGGGTGGATACACATTTATAGTTGTTATATTTTTGTTGATCAATACATTTATCATTATGTAGTCTTTCTTTTGTTTCTTATTATGGTCTTTATTTTACAGTCCACTTTGTCTGATATAAGTACCCCTACCCTTTCTCATCATTTCCATTTGTATGGACTATTTTTTCCATTCCCTCATTTTCAGTCTGTGTCTTTAGATTTTAACTTAGTTTCTTGGAGGTAGTATGTACATGGTCTTGTTATTTTATCCATTCAGCCACTCTATGTCTTTTGATTAGATAATTGCATCCATTCACATGTAAAGCAATTGTTGATATGTATGTACTTATTGCAACTTTGTTAATGGTTCTAGGATTGCTTTCATAACTCCTTTTTTTAACTTCTTTTGCTCCATTCCTTTGTTATTTAGCAACTATTTTTAGTGTTATGTTTGGTTTCTATTCTTTTTTGTGTGTATATTACAGATTTTTGCTTTGTGGTGACCATGTGGATCATATATTATAATTTCTCTCTTCTCTACAGTATATCTTTTTTTTATTAAAAATTTTTTTCAATGCCAAAGCCCCCTCCCACCTCCCACCCCATATCATCTCCCTGGATCATCCCGTGCACCAGCCCCAAGCATTCTGTATCCTGTATTGAACATAGACTGGTGCTTCGTTTCTTACATGATAGTATACGTGTTTCAATGCCATTCTCCCAAATCATCCCACCCTCTCCCTCTCCCTCAGGGTCCAAAAGTCCATTCTATACCTCTATGTCTCTTTTGTTGTCTCACATAGAGGGTCATCATTACTATCTTTCTAAATTCCATATATATGTGTCAGTATACTGTATTGGTGTTTTTCTTTCTGGCTTACTTCACTCTCTGTAATCAGCTCCAGTTTCATCCATCTCATTAGAACTGAGTCAAATGTATTCTTTTTAAGGGCTGAGTAATACTCCATTGTGTATATGTACCACAGCTTTCTTATCCATTCACATCTGCTGATGGACATCTAGGTTGCTTCCATGTCCTGGCTATTATAAACAGTGCTGCAATGAACATTGGTGTACATGTGTCTCTTTCAATTCTGGTTTCCTCGATGTGTATGCCCAGCAGGGGGATTGCTGGGTCATAAGGCAGTTCTATTTGCAATTTTTAAGGAATCTCCACACTGTTTTCCATAATGGCTGTACTAGTTTGCATTCCCACCAGCAGTGTAAGAGGGTTCCCTTTTCTCCACATCCTCTCCAGCATTTATTGCTTGTAGAGTTTTGGATCACAGCCATTCTGACTGGTGTGAAATGGTACCTCGTTGTGGTCTTGATTTGCATTTCTCTGATAATGAGTGATGTTGAGCATCTTTTCATGTGTTTGTTAGCCATCCGTATGTCTTCTTTGGAGAAATGCCTATTTAGTTCTTTGGCCCATTTTTTAATTTGTTCGTTTATTTTTCTGGAGTTGAGCTGCATAAGTAGCTTATATATCTTTGAGATTAGTTGTTTGTCAGTTGTTTCATTTGCTATTGTTTTCTCCCGTTCAGAAGGCTGTCTTTTCACCTTGCTTATAGTTTCCTTTGTTGTGCAGAAGTTTTTAATTTTAATTAGATCCCATTTGTTTATTTTTGCCTTTATTTCCATTATACTGGGAGGTGGATCATAGAGGATCTTGCTGTGATTTATGTCGGGAGAGTGTTTTGCCTATGTTTTCCTCTAGGAGTTTTATAGTTTCTGGTCTTACATTTAGATCTTTAATCTTTACATTTAATCTTTATCTTAGATATATATATATATATATATCTTAGATATATAAATATCTTAGATATTTATATCTTAAGTTCAAACGTCTCTTTGTGTTAGTGTAATCTTCCCTTGAGTTTTTTTAACATATTTATTATTATTGTGAGCTCTGTGTTAGGGAGTTTGTTGTCTCTACTTCACTTAGTTCTGCTGGGGTTTTATCTTGTTCTTTTGTTTGGAATATATTCCTCTAAGGCTTCACTTTGCCTAATTTAATCTTTTTATTTCTATGTGTTTTCAAAGTTGGTTATGTTTTCTGAACTTGGGGAAGAAGCATTTTGTGGGAGATATCCTATACACTTCCCAGCAATGCACTCCCTATGGTCACCCAAGATGTATCCTCTAGAGGTTCGCTGCTGTGAAAGCTGTGTGCATTCTTCTGTTGGAGCAGCCAGACTACTATGGGTGATCTGCTAAGTGTGGCTGGTCTTCAGCCTGGTTGCTTAACAGCTCCTGTCCTGTGTGGAGGATGCTGGCTACTGGTGGTCTGGGACAGGTCATGAGGAAGCTGGATGTAGGGGTGATTATTCAAGACAGCAGGCCTGCTTGTAGGTGGAGTGGCTCTCCACTAGGATAATTCTTTGGCCTGAGGCATCGTAGTACTTATTTTGACAGAATGATAGGAGGGGCTGGTTCCTGTCACTAGTTAGTTAGAGGGAGGATTTCAAATTAGTGCTTTCCAGCACCAGTGTTCTTGTGGTAGAATAAAATATACAAAAGAGTTCCCACTAGTGTTTGTTTCCCAGGGTAAGCTTCATTGCCTCCTGTTTCTCCAAGAGATTCTCCAAGATCAGCCCATGGATCTGACCCTGGATCTTGGAACATGTATGGGATTTTGTGTGTACCGTCTATGAGCAGACTCTATTTCCCATAGCCCTCTGGATCTTCGGGAGTTTGAATCCCCTAGCCTTCAAAGTCTAACATTTCAGGGCCTGTCTTCACTTTAGAGGAGCCCTGGGCTGGGAAGCCTGATGTGGGGCCCAAACCCCTCCCCTCATTTCTTGGAGATACCCTGAGCAATTCTAATTATCATCCAGTTTGTGGGTCTCTCCCCACCTGGGAGTACAGATCTTGACTATAGTATAGACCATGATATTGCTTCTCCTATCTATCTCATTGTGGATTCTTTTTATATTTCCATTGCAGACTTTTTTTTTTTTTTTTCTGGTAGTCTTCTGGTCTGTTTTATCAATCGTTGCTCTGTAAATAGCAGAAATTTTGGTGTACCCATGAGAAGAATTGGGCTTCCCTGGTGGCTCAGAAGGTAAAGCGTCTGACTGCAATGTGGGAGACCCAGGTTTGATCCCTGGGTCGGGAAGATACCCTGGAGAAGGAAATGGCAACCCACGCCAGTATTCTTGCCTGGAAAATCTCATGGATGGAGCCTGGCAAGCTACAGTCCATGGGGTCGCCAAGAGTCAGATACGACTGAGTAACTTCACTTCACTTCACATGAGAAGAATTGAGTTCAAGGTCATATTCTGCTATCTTGGTCATTCCTCTTTATTTTCCTTATCCTTAAATATTTCTAAAAGTATACATACCATTTCAGTGCATACAGGTATGGTGTAGTTAGGTATGTAAAATGCTTTATTTTAGCAGGCCTTTTGTATTACACATTTAGTTTATTTTCAACATTGGGTTACTATAATAATGCTAATGAACATCTGTGAATATAAATCTTTGATCTTACTTTTCATTAATCCCTTAGGATAGATTTCTGCAAAAAAAAAAATGTCATAGAATGTCCACCTTTATTTAGTTCAAAATTGTGACTGAAATGGTATGTGACTTCACTATGATCACAGCTTCAAAACTCTTAAAATTTTTGAAAATTTTGCATGATAGATGCTACTACAAGTAGATAATAATTTACCTATTTTGTTCTTGTCATTTTTTTCTTTACAGATTAAAACCTTGGATTTTCTTTAAAGGGAATTATTCTGCTTTTTATGCTTCTCATAAAAAAAAAGAAGGTAGTATATTAAACACTATATCTTAAACCTTATTAAGTTTTTTCTGGCTTGTTTATTTTGTAAATTGGCCTGACCTATTATCAGACCATAAAGCTCATATTCATCAAAAATGTATGTATTCTTTGAGTAATGTAACCTGTATTCTTGACTAAGGTCAGGCTTCCTTTCAATTAGGTTCATTTGGGAAATTTACTCACTTATTCACTTATCCAGCTGAGCTATTTCAAATCCTAAAAGATGATGTTGAGAAAGAGCAGCACTTTCACAGCCAGCAAATTTGGAAAACTCAGCAGTGGTCACAATACTGGAAAGGTCAGTTTTCATGCCAATCCAAAAGAAAGGCAATGCCAAAGAATGATCAAACTACTGCACAATTGTACTCATCTCACACACTAGTAAAATAACACTAAAAATTCTCCAAGCCAGGCTTCAGAAAAACGTGAGCCGTAAACTTCCAGATGTTCAAGCTGGACTTAGAAAAGGCATAGCAACCAGATATCAAATTGCCAACATCCACTCGAACATGGGAAAAGCAAGAGAGCTCCAGAAAAAAAAAAAAATCTACTTCTGATTTATTGACTATGCCAAAGCCTTTGACTGTGTGGATCACAATAAAATGTGGAAAATTCTGAAAGAGATGGGGATACAAGACCACCTGACCTGCCTCTTGAGAAATCTATATGTAGATCAGGAAGCAACAGTTAGAAATGGACAATGAATGACAGATTTGTTCCAAATAGTAAAAGGAGTACCTCAAGGCTGTGTAATGTCACCCTGCTTATTTAACTTCTATGCACAGTACATCATGAGAAAAGCTGGGATGGAAGAAACACAAGCTGGAATCAAGATTGCAGGAGAAATAACAATAACCTCAGATATGCAGATGACACCACCCATATGGAACAAAGTGAAAAGGAACTAAAAAGCCTCTTGATGAAACTGAACGTGGAGAGTGAAACAGTTGGCTTAAAGCTCAACATTCAGAAAACAAAGATCATGGCATCTGGTCCCATCACTTCATGGAAAATAGATGGAGAAACAGTGGAAACAGTGTCAGACTTTATTTTTGGGGCTCCAAAATCAATGCCCATGGTAATTGCAGCCATGAAATTAATAGATGCTTACTCCTTGGAAGGAAAGTTATGACCAACCTAGATAGCATATTTAAAAGCAGAGACATTACTTTGCCAACAAAGGTCCGTCTAGTCAAAGCTATGGTTTTTGTAGTGGTCATGTATGGATGTGACAGTTGGACTGTGAAGAAAGCTGAGCACTGAAGAATTGATCCCTTTAAATTGTGTTGTTGCAGAACACTCTTGAGAATCTCTTGGACTGAAAGGACATCCAAGCAGTCCATTCTAAAGGAAAACAGTCCTAGGTGTTCTTTGGAAGGACTGATGCTGAAGATGAAATTCCAGTACTTTGGCCACCTCATGAAAAGAGTTGAATTATTGGAAAAGACTCTGATTTTGGGAGGGTTTGGGGGCAGGAGGAGAAGGGGACAACAGAGGATGAGATGGCTAGATGGCACCACTGACTCGATGCACATGAGTTTGAGTGAACTCTGGAAGTTGGTGATGGACAGGGAGGCCTGGCATGCTGTGATTCATGGTATTGCAAGTCAGAAATGACTGAGCGACTGAACTGAACTGACTTCACTTATTCAGAAATGTTCAGTGTAATGCTACTTTCAAATTAGAGTATGAGTTTTCTTTTTTGTCCTTTTTATTTATTTTTAAATATAAATTTATTTAATTGGAGTTTAATTACTTTACAATATTGTATTGGTTTTGCTATACATCAACATGAATCTGCCACGGATGTACACGTGTTCTCCATCCTGAACTCCCTTCCCACCTCCCTCCCTGTACCATCCCTCTGGGTCATCACAGTGCACCAGCCCCAAGCATCCCGTATCATGCATTGAACCTGGACTGGTGATTCATTTCATATATGATATTATACATGTTTCAATGCCATTCTCCCAAATCATCCCACCCTCTGCCTCTCCCACAGAGTCCAAAATATCATTCTATACATCTGTGTCTCTTTTGTTGTCTCACATACATGGTTATCATTACCATCTTTCTAAATTCCGTATATATGCTTTAGTATACTGTATTGATATTTTTCTTTCTGGCTCACTTCACTCTGTATAAGAGGCTCCAGTTTCATCCACCTCATTAGAACTGATTCAAATGCATTCTTTTTAACGGCTGAGTAATACTCCATTGTGTATGTGTACCACTGCTTTCTTATCCATTCATCTGTTGATGGACATCTAGGTTGCTTCCATGTCCTGGCTATTATAAACAGTGCTGAGATGAACATTGGGATACACGTGTCTCTATCAATTTTGGTTTCCTCGGTGTGTATGCCCAGCAGTGGGATTGCTGGCTCATAAGGCAGTTCTATTTCCAGTTTTGTAAGGAATCTCCACAGTGTTCTCCATAGTGGCTGAACTAGGTTGCATTTCCACCAACAGTGTAAGAGGGTTCCTTTTCTCCACACCCTCTCTAGCATTTATTGCTTGCAGACTTATGGATCACAGCCATTCTGACTGGCATGAAATGGTACTTCATTGTGGTTTTGATTTGCATTTCTCTGATAATGAGTGATGTTGAGCATCTTTTCATGTGTTTGTTAGCCATCTGTATGTCTTCTCTGGAGAAATGCCTATTTAGTTCTTTGGCCCATTTTTGATTGGGTCATTTATTTTTCTGGAGTTGAGCTACAGGAGTTGCTTGTATATTTTTGAAAGTAATTCTTTGTCAGTTGCTTCATTTGCTATTATTTTCTCCCATTGTGAAGGCTGTCTTTTCACCTGGCTTAGAGTTTCCTTTGTTGTGCAGAAGCTTTTAATTTTAATTAGGTCCCATTTGTTTATTTTTGCTTTTATTTCCAATATTCTGGGAGGTGGGTCACACAGGATACTTCTGTGATTTATGTCGGAGAGTGTTTTGCCTATAGTTTCCCCTAGGTGTTTTATAGTTTCTGGTCTTACATTTAGATCTTTAATCCATTTCTGAATTTATCTTTGTGTATGGTGTTAGAAAGTGTTCTAGTTTCATTCTTTTACATGCGATTGACCAGTTTTTAAGGCAAGGATTTTAAAACATTTTATCAGTTTATTTATTTATTTTTAATGTGCTGGGTCTTTGTTGCTGTGTGTTTTTCTCTAGCTGTAGTGAAAGAGGGCTACTCTCTAGTTGTAGTGCATCAGTTTCTCATATGGTGACTTCTCTTATTGTGAAACACAGGCTCTAGGGTGCATGGGCTTCAGTAGTCACACCACATACAGGCTCAGAAGTTGTGGCTCAGTGCGATTAGTTGCTTTGGGACAAGTGGGATCACTCCAGATCACAGATGAAATCCATGTCTCCTGTATAGGCAGGCAGACTTTCCATCACTGAGACATCAGGGGAGCCCCAACTATTAGACATTTTAAAAGCAGATTGAATTTTAACATGTAAAAGTTTACCATAATCTGAGTTAAGTTCTGGAATTCAACAAAGTAAGTTTGTTCTGTAAAAGTGCTTGCCTCTAAGAAGTTTTTTTTTTGTGATGTAGTTCTAAAAAAAAAAAAAATGGTATGCACAGTACATCATAGTTTAACATTGTTCAGTTCAGTTTAAGTTTAGTCACTCAGTCATGCCCAACTGTGCGACCCCATGAATTGCAGCACGCCAGACCTCCCTGTCCATCACCAACTCCCAGAATTCACCCAAACTCTTGTCCATCTAATCAGTGATGACATCCAGCCATCTCATCCTCTGTCGTCTCCCTTCTCCTCCTGCCTCTAGTCCCTGTCAACATCGGTGACTTTTCCAATGAGTCAGCTCTTCGCATGAGGTTGCCAAAATATTGGAGTTTCATCTTCAGCATCAGTCCTTCCAAAGAACACCCAGGACTGATCTCCTTTAGAATGGACTGCTTGGATCTCCTTGCAGTCCAAGGGACTCTCAAGAGTGTCCTCCAACAACACAGTTCAAATGCATCAATTCTTCGGTACTCAGCTTTCTTCACAGTCCAACTCTCACATTCATACATTACCACTGTAAAAACTATAGCCTTGACTAGACGGACCTGTGTTGGCAAAGTAATGGCTCTGCTTTTGAATATGGTATCTAGGTTGATCATAACTTTCCTTCCAAGGAGTAAGCGTCTTTTAATTTCATGGCTGCAGTCACCACGTGCAGTGATTTTGGAGCCCCCAAAATAAAGTCTGACACTGTTTCCACTGTTTCCCCATCTATTTCCCATGAAGTGATGGGACCAGATGCCATAATCTTCATTTTCTGATTGTTGAGCTTTAAGCCAACTGTTTCGCTTTCCTCTTCCACTTTTATCAAGAGGCTTTTAGTTCCTCTTCACTCTCTGCCATAAAGGTGGTGTCATCTGCATATCTGAGGTTATTGATATTTCTCCCGGCTATCTTGATTCCAGCTTGTGCTTCTTCCATCCCAGCTTTCTCATGATGTACTCTGCATAGAAGTTAAATAAGCATCTATTTAACTTCTTTAATAGAAGTTAAATACAGACTTGACGTACTCCTTTTCTTATTTAGAACCAGTCTGTTGTTCAATATCCATTTCTAACTGTTGCTTCCTGACCTGCATATAAGGTTCTGAAGAGCCACGTCAGGTTGTTTGGTATTCCCATCTCTTTCAGAATTTTCCACAGTTTATTGTGACCCATACATTTATAGTCTTTAAGATAGACTCAATAAAGGACAGAAATGGTATGGACCTAACAGAAAAAGAAGATATTAAGAAGAGGTGGCAAGAATACACGGAAGAACTGTCCAAAAAAGATCTTCATGACCAAGATAATCACGATGGTGTTATCATTACCAAGAGCCGGATATCCTGGAATATGAAGTTAAATGAGCCTTAGTAAGCATCACTATGAACAAAGCTAGTAGAGGTGATGGAATTCCAGTTAAGCTATTTCAAATCCTGGGAGAAGATGCTGTGAAACTGAGGCACTCAGTATGACAGCAAATTTGGAAATCTCAGCAGTGATCACAAGACTGGAAAATGTCAATTTTTCATTCCAATCCCAAATAAAGGCAATGCCAAAAATCCTCAGACTACTGCACAATTGGACTCATCTCACACGCTAGTAAAGTAATGCTCAAAATTCTCCAAGTCGAGCTTCAGCAACATGTGAACTGTGAACTTCCAAATGTTTAAGCTGGATTTTAAAAAGGCAGAGGAACCAGTGATCAAATTGCCAACATCCACTGAATCATGGAAAAGGAAGAGAGTTCCAGAAAAACATCTATTTCTGCTTTATTAACAGACACTTTAATCTTTTATCCAACTACTATGTTCTACTAATATTGCAATATAAGTTTGTTAGATATAATACTTCTTTAGTTTTATTACAAATGAATGCTGGTCAAAAATTTGTGTAGCTTTATATTTATAAGCAAATAGTGACCTCATTTGTGGCCAGTTGCTCAGTCGTGTCTGACTCTGTGATCCCACAGACTGTAGTCCACCAGGCTCCTCTGTGAATGGGATTTTCCTAACAAGAATACAGGAATCGGTTGCCATCTCCCCCTTCAGGGAATCTTTGTGACCCAAGGATCAAACCCATGTCTTCTGCATTGCCAGGAAGATTCTTTACCACTGAGCCACCTGGGAATCAGTGATCTCATAATGTATCTTAAAACAAAATCCTTTGCTATATAATGTTGGAAAAGAAAACAATGAATTTCATGATCTGATATATTAATTGCTTTTGTCACTGACTTATGTCCTGTATGACCAAAAGAAAACATACCAGGGAACACATACTACTGTGAACTTGAGAAGAGGAATCAAAATGGAGTAGGAAGATGTGATGTTCATGTGCCCCCACAAATATATAAAAGTATATCTAAATGTGGGAAAATTTCTCAAGGAAAACTAATTGGAAGCTGGCAGAAGGTCTCCTATACAATCAAAGCTGCAAGAAAGATTTCCACATAACTGGGTATAACGGGAGGAGGACATCAGGTCAGGATCAGAATCCCTGGGAGGAGTCTGTAAGGAGAAGGTCCATATGGGCAGCCTTTCATCTGGGAAGCACCCTTCCCTGCTGGGAAATCTACTAAGATGGACTGAGGGACTGAAGAAGTTTATATTTCACTCCTGAAGAGTGTTTGCATGCCAGCTAGCTATTATGTCAAGGTGGGAAGAAACCTGTGCTAGTGACTGCCACCTTGTTGAACTCCCCAATCTGAAGAGGTTAGCACTCAGTCCTGCTCACTCCCACACCATAGCCTGGTCCAAAATCAGGGCAGGGATTTGATATAGTTATGAATACAGACTGAAGCACTATGGCTGTGATCTGGGTGGAACCATGGAAACTACTGTCAGTACACGTGTGTGGGTAGATGGCTTGAACCAGTCAGGTGTCGTCTGTGAACAAACTGGATAGCACCACAAGAATGAGCAGGGGATAAGCACTGAATCTCAGACAGACCCTCGAAGATCACTTGGTCTAGCTGAGTGGTGACAGCCTAGGGGTGTGTAGTCAGGAGTACTTGTGAAGTCTATCATTAATGTGTACATAACAGTGGCAACTCTAGCCACAGCTCATATTTTAAGTTTGCACATGCCGGGGGCTGTTCTCTATCAGACAGACCCTGGTCAGGAGTATGGAGTGAATCATTTCCCAGCAGAAGTGCCCTAGATCTATTCACTTCACATCACAGTTTGGTGCTGAATCTGTGGCATTCAGGTCCTGGGAGATGTTTGCCAAAGAGTCAGTCCAGGTCCCAGGCAGCAGCATGGCCACATTGATTCCTGCAGCCAGTGTGCCCCAGCCCCTAGTCTGAGCCCACTCCACACCATAGCCTTGCACTAAGTTTGGGTTGAACACAAAAGACAATGGGATGCAACCTTGTGCTGCTTCTGAGCGGAACTGTGGATGCCTACATGGATGGTGCATCGGTTCTCTATGTCTGCACAGCCCTCATTTGTTTCAGCAGTCACCTCCTTAAGAGAAGGGCACACCATGGCACTGGAGCCTGATGGAACTTGACTCTCAAGACTTATATTCCAATAACTGGAGATAAAACCTTAATCCCAACAAGGCAATGACAGCCATGGATCAAAGGGGAAATCCACCTCATTTCTAGCACAGACTCTGAATAGCATAACATCAATCACACTCACTATCAAAGGGATAATGGCCAGCACATTCTGAGGAAATATAAGTTAGGACCCAAAATAAAATCAGGCTTTACACTAAAAATATTGGGTACACAACATTCTAAACAGGGATCCTGCCCCATAAAATCACAACTTCAATAACTGTTCCTCCTAAATTTATAGACATAGACAAAGTTTAGTAAAATGAAGAAACAGAGGAACAACTTCCAATTAAAGAACAGGAAAAATCCCTGGAAGAATGAAAAAGACCACACCAGTTTACTTGGTAAAAAACAGAGATATTACTTTGTCAACAAAGGTCTGTCCAGTCAAAGCTAAGGTTTTAATTTTAATTAGGATTACAAAATTAAAAGCTTCTGCACAACAAAGGAAACTCTAAGCCAGGTGAAAAGACAGCCTTCACAATGGGAGAAAATAATAGCAAATGAAGCAACTGACAAAGAATTACTTTCAAAAATATACAAGCAACTCCTGTAGCTCAACTCCAGAAAAATAAATGACCCAATCAAAAAATGGGCCAAAGAACTAAATAGGCATTTCTCCAGAGAAGACATACAGATGGCTAACAAACACATGAAAAGATGCTCAACATCACTCATTATCAGAGAAATGCAAATCAAAACCACAATGAGGTACTATTTCATGCCAGTCAGAATGGCTGTGATCCATAAGTCTGCAAGCAATAAATGCTAGAGAGGGTGTGGAGAAAAGGGAACCCTCTTACACTGTTGGTGGAAATGCAACCTAGTTCAGCCACTATGGAGAACACTGTGGAGATTCCTTACAAAACTGGAAATAGAACTGCCTTATGAGCCAGCAATCCCACTGCTGGGCATACACACCGAGGAAACCAGAATTGAAAGAGACACGTGTACCCCAATGTTCATCTCAGCACTGTTTATAATAGCCAGGACATGGAAGCAACCTAGATGTCCATCAGCAGATGAATGGATAAGAAAGCAGTGGTACACATACACAATGGAGTATTACTCAGCCATTAAAAAGAATGCATTTGAATCAGTTCTAATGAGGTGGATGAAACTGGAGCCTATTATACAGAATGAAGTAAGCCAGAAAGAAAAGTATCAATACAGTATACTAAAGCATATATACAGAATTTAGAAAGATGGTAATGAAAACCATGTATGTGAGACAGCAAAAGAGACACGGATGTGTAGAATGGTTTTTGGACTCTGTGGGAGAGGCAGAGGGTGGGATGATTTGGGAGAATGGCATTGAAACATGTATAATATCATATATGAAATGAATCACCAGTCCAGTTTCAATGCATGATACAGGAGGCTTGGGGCTGGTGCACTGGGATGACCCAGAGGGATGGTACAGGGAGGGAGGTGGGAAGGGAGTTCAGGATGGGGAACACATGTATACCCGTGGTGGATTCACACTGATATATAGCAAAACCAATACAATATTGTAAAGTAATTAGCCTACTATATATATATATATATATATATATATATATATATATATATATACACACACACACACACACAAAACTGGATAACCAGGGAATTCCCAAGGCAGATATACTTTTATTTGAACCACTTATTTTAGAAAATTAGGTCCTATGTAGCACTGCATAAAATTAACATTGATAATGAGAGAATGTTATGGAACTTGTAAAATAAAAAGTTCAAACATTAATAAGTTTAGTAAACAGCATATAAAGAAAAAAAAAAAAAAGCTGTGGTTTTTCCAGTATGGAATTTATGGATGTGAGAGTTGGACTATAAGGAAAGCTGAGCACTGAAGAATTGATCCTTTATAACTGTGGTGTTAGAGAAGACTCTTCAGAGTCACTTGGACAACAAAGAGGTCCAACCAATCCATCCTAAAGGAAATCAGTCCTGGATATTCATTGGAAGGACTGATGCTGAAGCTGAAACTCCAACACTTTGGACACCTGATACAAAGAAACTGACTCATTGGAAAAGAGCTGATGCTGGGAAAGATTGAAGTCAGGAGGAGAAGGAGATGACAGAGGATGAGATGGTTGGGCGGCATCACTGACTCAATGGACATGAGTTTGAGTAAACTCTAGGGGTTGGTAATCAATAGGGAGGCCTGGCATGGTGCAACACATGGGGTCGCAAAGAGTTGGACATGACTGAATGACTGAACTGGAGTTCCAAAAGGAGATAATAAAATGTTAAAAGAATTAAGAAATAAGAAAGAAATATCTATAGAAATTCAGATCACTGTAACAAGGAAGTAGAAACTATAAACATGAACCAAATTCAGACATTTCCACTGCTGAGATAAAAACCAATCTAGAAACAATGAAGACCAGACCAGATTACACTGAAAAACAATAAAGCCATCTATAATGTAGAATAAAGGAAATCACCCATACAGGAATGCATGCAAAAATAGGAGAAAAAAAAAAAAAGAGAGAGAGAGAGAGAAGAAAGAAAGAAAAAAAACATACAAGATCTATGGGATAAAATACAGTGTGCAAACCAACACATAATAGAGCTTCAAGAAGAAGGGAGAGAAAAAGAGATTGAAAGTGTATTTGAAGAAATTATGGCTAAAAATCCCCAAACTAAATTAGGAAACATATTCACGTACAGGAGGCACATAGGGCCCTCAACAAGATGAACCCCAAAAGAACTTCACCAAAACATATCATAATGAAAATGGCAAAACGAGGGAACTCTCATAAGGCTATCAGTTGATATCTTTGCAGACATTTTGCTGGCCAGAAAGGAGTGACATAACATATTCAAAGTCCTGAAAAGGAAAAATCTACAACCTAGGATACTCTACTCGGCTAGACTATTATTTAGAATAGGAGACATAAAGAATGTCTCTCTTTGTAAATAATTTCTAACATAATTCAGCAAAACTAAACCTAACTTAAAAGAAATACTGAAGGTCCTCTATGAATAGCAAAGAAGCAGGTATTAATGGTAAAGAGAAAATCACAATAGCAAAGGCAAATATATAGAAGGATTGAAGAGTAAGAATGGGGAACACGTGTATACCTGTGGCAGATTCATGTTGATGTATGACAAAACCAATACAATATTGTAAAGTAATTAACCTCCAATTAAAATAAATAAATTTATATTAAAAATAAAAATAAACAACAAAAAAGGATTTCTTTACTTAGAAAATAAACAAAATAAAAAATAACAAAAGAAATAACCAAGAAATCCAAGAGTTGGATGTTTGTAAAGATTAACTCTGGTTAGGTTTACCAGGAAGAAAAAAAGAGAGAATTCAAATAAAGAAGACAAGAAATGAAAGAGACAAAATAACAATGAATACTGTAGAATTACAAAAAAAAATCATTAGAGAAACTATGAACAGTTATATGCCAACAAATTGAACAGCCTAGAAGAAATAGGGAAGTCTAGAAGCATACTGCCTGCTGAAACTGAGTCAAGGTAAAACAGATAAACTGATCACTAAAAAATGAAACTGAACATGCATTTTTAAAAAAGAGAAAGAAAAATTTCCCTCCAAGCAAAGGTGCAGAGATGGCTGCAGTGGAAAATTTCACCAAACATTTAAAAAGATTGAACATCGACTCTGCTCAAATTACTCCAGAGAAGCGTGGAGGAGAAAACATTCTCAAATTCAATCTATGAAGTCACTATTCAAACAGCCAGGATACCAAAGCCAGAAAAGACACTATCAAAAAAAAATATATATATATATATATGTATGTATGTATGTATGTATATTATATACATGTATACATATAACATATGTATATATACATATATATGTGTTATATGTATATATATATAATTGATGAATATAGATGTCAAAATGCTCAACAAAATATTAGCAAATGAAATTCAATAATACATAAAAAGTATCATACACTATGATGAAATTGGATTCATCCCAAGGTCAGAAAGATGGCTCAGCAAATGCAAATCAATCAAATGAAAGGGAAAACAGAAGGCACATGATCATCTTATTAGATGCAGAAAAAGCACTGGACAAAATACAGCATCTACTGATGATGAAAACTCTCACTAAAGTGAATATAGAAGGAACATATCTTAATATAATAAAAACCATTCACAACAAACCTACCGTCAACATAATACTCAACAGTGAAAAGCTGAAGGCATTTCTGATAAATTCAGGAACAAGACAAGGATGACAACTCTCACTGTGCATGCATGCTAAGTCACTTCAGTCTGTTCAACTCTTTGTGACCCTATGGACTGTAGCCCACCAGACTCCTTTGTTGATGAGACTCTCCTGATAAGAATACTGAAATGGGTTGTTGTGCCCTCCTCCAGGGGATCTTCCTGACCTGCATCTCCTGCACTGGCAGGCAGGATTTTTACCATGTACTAGTAGTAAATAGAAAGCCTACTCATTCTCACCACTTCTATTTAAATAGTATTGGAAATCCTAGTCACAACAATCAGAGAACAATAAGTAGAGGTTATCCCAGCTGGAGTGGAAGGCGGTAAAGCTATCACTATTTACAGATGACATGATACTCTATAGAGAACTCCAAACTTCCAAATGAAAATTATTAGAACTAATATATTCAGCAAGGTAGTAAGATAAAAAAAAATTAAACATGTAGACATCTGTTAATTTATTTAATAAAGAAATATAAAGAAAAATGCATTTAATATCACACACACAAATTGAAATACCTGGCATTAGACACAACTAAGTTGAAATAAGTATAACCTTAAAAATATATAACATTGAGAAAGGAAATTAAACATAATTCAAATAAATTGAAATATATATTATGCTCTTTAATTTGAAGAGTTAATACTTTAAAATAACCATAATACCTAAAGCTGTCTAGAGATTTAATGTGCTACCTATCAAAATACTCATGACATTTTTCATAAGTTTGGTGCAGTTCAGCTGCTCAGATATGTTTGACTCTTTGTGACCCTGTGAACTGCAGCACTCCAGGCTTCCCTGTCCATCACCAACTTGTGGAGCTTCTCAAACTCAAGACAGCTGAATTGGTGATGCCATCTAACCACCTCATCTTCTGTCTTCCTTTTTCCCTCCCCACTTTCAATCTTTCCCAGGGTCAGGGTCTTTTCCAGTGAGACTGTTCTTTGCTTCAGGTGGCCAAAGTATTGGAGTTCCAGCTTTAGCATCAGTCCTTCCAATGAATATTCAGGACTAATTTCCTTTGGGATGGACTGGTTGGATCTCTTTGCAATCCAAGTGACTCTCAAGAGTCTTCGCCAACACCACAGTTCAAAAGCATCAATTCTTTAGCACTCGGCTTTCTTTATAATCCAACTCTTACATCCATATATAACTACAGGAAAAACCATAGCTTTGACGACATGGACCTCTGTTGGCAAAGCAATGTATCTGCTTTTTAATATGCTGTCTAGATTGGTCATCGCTTTTCCTCCAAGGAGCAAGAGTCTTTTAATTTCATGGTTACAGTGACCATCTGCAGTGGTTTTGAAGACCACCAAAATAGTCTGTCACTGTTCCCATTGTTTCCCCGTCTATTTGCCATGAAGCAATGGGACCAGATGCCATGATCTTAGTTTTCTGAATGTTGACTTTTAAGCCAACTTTTCTGCTCTCTTCTTTCACTTTCATCAAGAGGCTCTTTAGTTCTTCTTCACTTTCTGCCATAAGAGTGATGTCATTGGCATATCTGAGGTTATTGATATTTCTCCTGGCAATCTTGATTCTAGCCTGTGCTTCATCCAGCCCACCATCAGAACAAAACCCAGTTTTCCCCTCAGTCAGTCTCTCCCATCAGGAAGCTTCCATAAGCCTCTTATCCTTCTCCATCATTGGGCAGACAGACTGAAAATGACAATAACAGAAAACTAACTAATCTTATCACATGGCACACAACCTTGTCTAACTCAGTGAAACTATGAGCCATGCTGTGTAAGCCACCAAAGATGAACTGGTCATGGTAGAGAATTCTGACAAAATGTGGTCCATTGGAGAAGGGAATGGCAAACCACTTCAGTGTCCTTGCCTTGAGAACTCCATGAATAGTATGAAAAGGCAAAAAGATAGGATACTGAAAGAAGAACTCCCCATGTCAGCAGGTGCCCAATATGCTACTAGAGATCAGTGGAGAAATAAATCCAGAAAGAATGAAGACATGCAGTCAAACCAAAACAACACGCAGTTATGAATGTGACTGGTGATAGAAGCATGGTTTGATGTTGTAAAGAGCAATATTGCATAGGAACTTGGAATGTTAGGTCATGAGCAATATGAAAAAGTTGTAAGATTAAATAATATTTAAAATCTCACTTTCAGTAGCATGAAAAAATACTTGCGTTTCATTATTTTACTTATTTACTGAGATCCTCATAATTTGGCTTTTATTATTTCAGAAGTGATGTAAAATAAAGAAGTAAGCTTGAAACATGTTATTCAACTCTTTTTACTAGTATAAATGGAGAGTTGACTTTCTTTGCAGGATCTGAAGAATTTTCAAATTATGTAATTATTTGTTTCATGCATTCAACAAATATAAACTATTTATCAGCCAGGCATAATTCAAATGATGAGAATTTAGTATTAAAGCAAGCATAAAGTCATAGTCACAAACCTTATCTTAGAGTCTATTCTTCCAAAAGTTTGAACTAACACAACACTGCAAATCAATTATATCCAATAACAATTTTAAAAAAGAAGACAACGACAATTTGGTACATATATACAATGGAATACTACTGAGTCATAAAAAGAATGAAATATGATATTTGCAGCAACATGGATAGACCTAGAAATTATCATACTAAATCAGAAGTAAGTCAAAGAAAGACAAATATCATATGCTGTCACTCACATGTAGAATTTAATTTTTTTAAAGAAAATGATATAAATAAGCTTATTTACAAAACAGAAATAAACTCACAGATTTTGAAAACATATGTGTGGCTACTAAAGGAGAAATGCGGGTCAGGGGATGAATTGAGTTCACAATTAACATACACACACTACTTTACATGAAATAGATAATCAACAAGGACCTACATAGCACAGGTAACTCTATTCTATAAACCTATATGGGAAAAGAATTTGAAAAAAAAGAATATATGTATATATATAAGAGAATCACTTTGCTGTAACACTTGAAGTTAAGACAGCATTGTAAATCAACTACACTTCATCGTTTTTTTTTTTTAATGCTATTAGTGAGTTCAGTTCAGTCGCTCAGTCGTGTCTGACTCTTTGCGACCCCATGAATGGCCACATGCCAGGCCTCCTTGTCCATCACCAAATCCCCGAGTTCACTCACACTCATGTCCATTGAGTTAGTGATGCCATCCAGTCATCTCATCCTCTGTTGTCCTCTTCTCCTGCCCCCAATCCCTCCCAGCATCAGAGTCTTTTCCAATGAGTCAACTCTTCGCATGAGGTGGCCAAAGTACTGGAGTTTCAGCTTTAGCATCATTCCTTCCAAAGAACACCCAGGACTGATCTCCTTTAGAGGTTTTATATAAACAAATAAAACAGTACATAATTTAGAAAATGGTATAGTGAACAATGAGAAAAGAATCCATAAAATAGTTAAGAAACTTGAAAAAAAAATTTTTTGTGAAGTCCCTATAGTCTTTTTTTTAACCAATACAATACTATGAAGTAATTAGCCTCCAATTAAAATAAATACACTTAAAAAAATTAATACATAGCATGCCTCTAATTTTGGTTATCTGTAAGATTCCACTTATAATTTAAAAGTATATGGCTTTATTTAAAAGAGGTCAGTATACTTGATTTCTAAAAATTTTGAAAGAATATAATTTAACCCCATACATTATATATTGTATATATTGAACTGTGGTGTTAGAGAAGACTCTTGAGAATCCCTTGGACTGCAAGGAGATCCAACCAGTCTATCCTAAAGGAAATCAGTCCTGAATATTCATTGGAAGGACCGATGCTGAAGCTGAAACTCCAATACTTTGGTCACCTGAGGTGAAGAACTGACTCATTTGAAAAGACCCTGATGCTGGGAAAGATTGAAGGCAGGAGAAGGGGATGACAGAGGATGAAATGGTTGGATGGCATCACCGACTCAAAGGACATGAGTTTGAAAAAGATTTATGAGTTGGTAATGGACAGGGAAGGCTGCTGTGCTGCAGTCTATGGGGCCACACATACTCAGACAGGACTGAGCGACTGAGCTGAACTGAACTGATATTGAAACTGCTTTTGTTGTTCAGTCATGGTGTCACAAAAAGTTGGACACAACTGACTGAGTGAACAACAATTGTATACTGCAGCAATAATTTATAAGAATCGATGGTCACTTTTGAAAATATGTCATGGAATATGAGAACTGCCATAATTCTGTGTGAATTCTTCATTACTTTGTAAAACAAAGATAATGACTTTGAGTTTTCAAGCTACTTATATTTTGAGTTTCCATATAAACATACATGCAAAATCTGCAGAAGAAAATCACTGCAGCTTTCTAAATTATGTAAGTGATAATAAAGAATAAAACTAAGAAGTTTTTATAGAAATTTATT
Organism: Nanger dama; assembly: GCA_917880005.1. Lineage (NCBI taxonomy): Eukaryota > Metazoa > Chordata > Mammalia > Artiodactyla > Bovidae > Nanger > Nanger dama. The sequence goes on from CAKJTW010000033.1 coordinate 334,858, forward strand.
TCTTCTTTAATATAGCATAATATGTATTAATAAACATTTTGTAAAGTAAAAGAAAATTTAAAATAGTACAAAGACACGTAGCTGAACATATATTTTTACCATAAAAAGAAAAAAATGAGAGTCTTGTTTTAATGTTGCATCTGGAGAAAGTAGGATGAAGAGGAAAATGTTTGTTGAGCCTGAGAGGACATATACTGCCAAACGCAGCACTACAGTACTCCTTATGGGCATAACACTACTCTAATATTTCATCACATGTGTCTGAGATGTATCTTATTTCAATAATTTTCATCAAAACCCAGTAAGACAAAGTATTCATATCTATTTTAAAAAGTTTATTTGAGGTATAGTTTATTTACAATGTGTTAATTTCTGCTGTACACAAAAGTGATATGGGTATTATTGCTATTCACTCGCTTAGCTGTGTTTGTCTGTTTGTATATCTATATAATTTCTATTTATATATTTACATAGGTATATCTTTATAATTTATATAAGTATAATTATATAAATATAAAATTATATCTCTATATATACCTGAGTTTTGTCTGATTCAGGTATATCTATGTATCATTTTTTGTATTTTTTATTATGGCTTTTTTTTCCCATCTTTATATAATAGTTTGCATTTGCTAATCTTCAACTTCCAGTCTTTCCCTTACCTATTCCTCCTCCCCTTTGACATGTCTGTTCTCTATGTCTGTGAGTCTGTTTCTGTTTTGTAGGTAAATTAATCTGTGTCATACTTTAGATTCCACATATAAGTGATATCATATGATATTTGTCTCTCTCTGGCTGGCTGTCTTTGTTTAGTATAGCTCTTCAAACTTTTCTCTTTATTTCCTTTGGATATATAGCCAAATGTGGAGTAACTGAATCATATATTTCTATTTTTAAGTTTTTCCCAAATTTCCATATCGTTTTCCATAGAGGCTAAACTAACCTACATTCCCACGAAGAAGTGTTCCATTTTCTGCACATTATTGCTAACACTTTTTATCCCTTGTCTTCTTGATGACTGCCATTCTAATAGGTGTGAGATGCTATCTTACTGTAGTACATGTTGGCCATTTGGGTGTCTTCTTTGGTAAAATATCTGTTTAATTCCTGTTAGGGAAGTTAAATGACTGTATTTCAGGCTTCAGAGACAAGAAAGTAGAGTAGATATCTGGCCTTGCTTATGACCTCCATGGACACTGCCCTGGCTACATGACTGCTCCTGAGTGCACCTATTGTTACCAGTAAGCCAGGGGCACTATAGATAAGACAGAGGCAGATCTTAAATTGCTGATCCCCTGGAGGGGTCTAGGTAACTAAGTCTGGTGCTTAACAACATTCCAAGATTTGAAAGAGAAAACAAACAACATTATAAATATTAACATAAAACCAGAGTTACAATTTGTCAGTTTGCAACCTGAGATTGTAGGTGAACACTCCCCAAAGGACAATTTTGAAGTTTTATCTGTGGAAGACCTTTTCCCAACTGGGACTTGAGATTGCTGTTACATGGGACTTCCCAGCATTGTTTGAGCCTGGATGTTGTTTGAATTGGCCCAATTAAATGATGTATGTACTCTCATCTAGTTTCTGTTTCTCTTTTCTTTCAGTTATTGTATATTGAAAGTAAATTAGGTAATTCTCTATTAAATACTGAAAGTATTTATTTGTTTATAGTAAGTGGTGCCTTTTGTTAAGGAATCCTTTGGACCCCGAAACAAAAGTTAAAACTTTCAGCAAAATAGTTCCTCTGCCCATTTTAAAAATCAGATTGCTCATTTTTGTTATTGAATGGATCTGTTCTGCTGTCTGTCTAACCAGCTATTGCAAACTAACCATGTCAGAAGCTTGAGAGCCCAGAGAAAGTTCTTGGTCAAAAGTGGAACAGAAGTCTAGTGAAAATCGCTCACAGTTGTGTCCAGCTCCTTGTGACCCCATGGGCTATACAGTTCATGGAATTCTCCAGGCCAGAATACTAGAGTGGGTAGCTTATCCCTTCTCCAGCAGATCTTCCTGACCCAGGAATTGAACTGGGGTCTCCTGCATTGCAGGAGCTATCAGGGGAGCTCGAACAAGTGCTGAACAATTCCCCCAAGGTGGGGTGTGATTGGGGTGGGAAAATGAAGAAATTCATAACATATATATATATATATATATATACATACACATACATATATGTATATACATACATACCAAAGAAATGTTTATATCCTTACAGTCTAGGAGCAGAATTGCCCTCTAGAATCTAATATAAAAGCTCTGAACCATTAATTTTTTTTAAGGTTTGCAAAAAGATCTTGACTCTTCAGCTTCCAGAAAGATAACTTTAATAAATTCATCTTTCTTTGTTATGTTGGACTGCAGACAAGCTTTCATTCCCCTTCAAATAACATCTTCCCTAATATTCTACTTGTCCCAACAATAAGATAGTTTGCTACTTAATTGTAAGATTTTTTTTCCTGCATCTCTAATGCCTCTAATGTAATATATGAGCACTGTTTTTTGTCGTGCCCTAAAGATTTGATGGGAAATGGTGCCTTTGAGCATTAAACCATCCCATGTGATGGCAAATGTAATTCTTCCAAAATAGTAATTTTCATGGTTCAATATTTTATGTTGTCAAGATGGGGAGTTAAAAGCTTCTAACAAATCTTCCCCTTTACTAAATACTTCTGAGCACATAGTACACATTAGGGTACTCCTTGTTATCCTAATAGCCTGGGGTATCCATTTTTCTGTTTTAAACTGGTTTCTGACCAAAGAAGTTAAAATTTTGCACAAGATCACATAGCTATTAGGGTTTTCCCAGATGGCTCAGTGGTAAAGAACTAGCCTGACAAAGTAGAAGATCTTGGTTCCATCCCTGAGAAGGGAAGACCCCTCTGGAGAAGGAAATTACAGCCTTTTCCAGTATTCTTGCTTGGGAAATTCCATGGACAGAGGAGTCTGGTGGGTGACAGTCCACTGGGATTGCAAAGAGTCAGACACAACTCAGTGACTAAACAACAACAACAATAGATCTTTATATATTTTCTATATTAACCCCTCATCAATATACATTTTGCAAATATTTCTCCCACTCTGCATGTTGCTGTTTCATTTTGTTGATGCTGTATTTAGCTATGAAGAAATTTTAAATTTTGATTTAGCCCCAATTGTTGATTTTTGCTTTTGCTGTTTGAGATTTCTGGTGTTATATCTGAAAAATAATTGTCTAGTCTTATGTTGACAATTTTTTTCCCATTTTTTTCTAGGAGTTTTATGATATCAGGGTTTTATGTTTAATTCTTTAATTCATTTTGAATTTTTCTTTTTTGTAAGTAGTGTAAGATGTGCATGCTAAATCACGTCAGTTGTATCAGACTCTTTGCCACTTTGTGGACTGTAGCCCACCAGACTCTTTTGTTCATGGGATTCTCCAGGCAAGAATACTGGAATGGAAAAATACATTTTCTCCTCCAGGGGATCTTCCTGAGCCTGGGATCAAACCTGACTTTCTTGTCTTCTGCATTGGCAGGCAAGTTCTTTACCACTAGTGCTACCTGGGAAACCCCAGTGTAAGATAGGAGTCGAATTTAATTTTTCTCTTTTTTTTCTTTTTTTGGATGTCTTTATCCAGTTTCCCCAACATCTTTTGTTGAAGAGACTTTCACTACTGAGTGTTTTTGGCTTTTTTGTCAAATATTTGTTGAATATATATGTGGGAGGTTAATTCTGGGCTTTTATTCTTTTTATTGGTTTAAGAGTCTATTTTATCATGTATCATATTATTTTAATTACTATAGATTTGTAGTATACCAGTTTGAAGTCAGAAGTATGATGCCTCTGGCATTGTTCTTTCTCAGGATTTCTTTGATATATTTGGTATCTTTTTTATTTCCATACAAATTTTAGGATTTCCATTTGAATTTTGATAGGGTTTTCACAGAATCAATAGAAGTCTTTGAATAGTATGGACACTTTATGATATTAATTCTTCTGATCCATGAACATAGTTTGTATGTATCTTTTGTTTGTATCTTTTCAATTTCTCACATTAAGGTTTTGTTCTTATAGCTTTTATTATATACATCTTTTACTTCATTGGTCAAATTTGATACTAAGTGTTTTATTGCTTTTGATGATATTGTGAATGATGGATGAGGTACATTTATTAACATTTATTTACATGACTTTCAATGTTTCTTTGTTAGTGTACAAAACCACCACTGATTTCTGTAAGTTGATATATATATATATATATATATATAATATTTTATTGAATTCTTTGATTATTTCCAAGGGTTTTGACTGAGTCTTTAGGATTTTCCGTATATAAGATCAAATCATCATTTGCTGCTGCTAACTCGCTTCAGTCGTATCCGACTCTGTGCTACCCCATAGATGGCAGCCCACCAGGCTCTTCCGTCCCTGGAATTCTCCAGGCAAGAACACTGGAGTGGGTTGCCATGTCCTTTTCCAAAGCATGAAAGTGAAAAGTGAAAGTGAAGTCTCTCAGTCATGTCCAACTCTTCACGACCCCATGGACTGCATCCTACTAGGCTCCTCCGACCATGGGATTTTCCAGGCAAGAGTATTGGAGTGGGTTGCTATTGCCTTCTTAGAAATCATCTTCAAATAAAGAATTTTGCTTCTTTCTTTTGAATTTAAACTTTTTTTTTTAAATTTCTCCCTCCTCCCAATTACTCTAGCTAAGTTTTCCAATACTATATTGACCAAGAGTGGTAAGAGTGAGTGTCCTGCTTTATTCCTGATCCTAGAGAAAACATTTAAAATTTTTCACCAATGAATATAAATTTAGCTGTAGATTTGTCATATATGGCCTTTATTATGCTGAGATATGTTATTTATAATTTGCTGAGTGTCTTAATAATGAAAGAATATTGCATTTTGTAAAATATTTTTTTATCTATGGAAATGATCATATGCTTTTAACCTTTATTTTATCAACGTGCTTTATCATATTGATTGGTTTCCATATTTTTAACTGTCCTCATATCCCAGGGATAAGTCCCCCTTAGCTCTGGTGTGTGACCCTCTTAATGTGTTGTGGAATTGCATTGCAGGTAGATTCTTTACCATCTGGGCTGTAGGGAAGCCCCATAGGTCTGCTAATATTTCTGAGAATTTTACATCTATATTCATCATAGATATTGGTCTATATTTTCATTGAAATGCCTTCATCTGACTTTTTTATTATTGGCCTATTCTGCTTCTTTTTTTTCTTCTTGATTCAATCTTGGTAGGTTGTATATTTTTTAGAGCTTTATCCATTTCTTTTAGGTTATCCAATTTTTTGGCATATACATATTCACAGTAGTCTCTTATGATTCTATGTATCTCTCTAGTATCAGTTTTAATGTTTCCTTTTTCATTTATGATTTTGAGTCTGTTTTTCTTAAGTTAGAAAAAAAAAGCTTATCTATTTTGGCTATATTTTTAAAAGCTCCTAGTTTTATTGATTCAGTTGCTTTCTCTGGCCTCTATTTCATTTATTTCTTTCCAGATCTTTATTACTTTATTTCTTCTGCTAACATTGGCCTTTGTTTGTTCTGTTTTTATTCCCTTGAGGTATAAATTTAGGGGTTTCCCCCGAGATCTATTTTCTAATAATATGCATTTATCGCTGTATATTTTCCTCTCAAAACTGCTTTTTGAGGCAAAAGCATATGGGTTTTGTATGCTGTGCTTCCATTTCCATTTATTTTGAGATTTTAAAAATTATGGCTTTGATTTTTCTTTAATACATTGGTTGCTCAGGACAGTGTTAATTTCAATATATTTGTAGATTTGCCAGCTTTATTCTAGTTGTTGGCTTTTAGTTTCAGCTCCTTGTAATTGGAAAAGATATTTCATATTATTTTAACATTTTAAATTTCATAAGACTTGTTTAATGCCTTATCATATGGTCAGTGTTGGGGAATGTTCCAAGTACACTTGAGAAGAACATTTATTCCACTTTCTGTATGGACAGAATGTTCTAAAAATATCTGTTGAATTCATTTTGGCCCAATATATGATTCAACCATCATTTCTTCATTGATTATTTGGCCTGGAAAATGATGTATCAATTGTTGATAATGGGTACTGATGTCCCTTACTGTTACTATCTTTGTCCTTTTCTCACTTCACAACTGTTAGTGCTTGCTTAGTATGTTTAAGTATTCCTATGTTGGGTGCATATATATTTACAGTTGTTATATCTTCTTGATGAATTGATCCTTTTGTATTATATAATGACCTTCTTTGTCTCTTGTTACAGGTTTTGGCTCAAAGTCTAATTTTTCTGTTGTACATATTTCTCTGCTTTCTTTGTATTTTCGCTTACATGGAATATTTTTTCCACCCATTGCTTTGAGTCTATAAGGAGGCTTTTGTAGAAATTGTATATTTGGATCTTATTTATTATTCCATCCAGTCACTTTGTGAATTTGATTTTTAAATTCAATCCATATACACTGAGTTTCTGTTGATGTGAGAGGGCTTAAAATTGTCATTTTATTAATTATTTTATACTTTCCTTGTTTCATATTTTCCCTGTTTCTGGTTACCTTTGTAAATTGGTGATTCTCTGTGGTGATATGCTATCTTTCCTTTATATTCTGTGTAGTTGTTCTAGGATTTTGGTTTGTGTTACCATGAAGTTTACAAAAAATATAGGTTAAACGGTCTATTTTAAGCTGATAGCAACTTAACTTCAACTGTCTATATAAACTTCACCTTGTTTGTTGTTCAGTCACTCAGTCATGTCCAACTCTTTGTGAGCCCTTTGAAGTATTCCAGGCTTCCTTGTCCTTCACTATCTCTCAGAGTTTGCTCAAACTCATGTCCACTGAGTTGGTAATGCCACCCAACCATCTTATCCTCTGTTGCCCCCTTCTCCTTAGTCCCTTAATCTTTCCCAGCTTCAGGGTCATTTCCAGTGTCAGCTCTTCACATCAGGTGACCAAAGTATTGGATCTTCAATTTCAGCATCAGCCCTTACAAAGAATATTCGTGGTTGATTTCTTTAAAGATTGACTGGTTTGATCTCCTTGAGTTCAAGGAAATTTCAAGAGACTTCTCCAACACCACAGGTGAAAAGGATAAATTCTTTGGTACTCAGCCTTCTCTGTAGGCCAAATCTCACATCTGTACATGGCTATTGGTGACCCACTGTTTTGACTATATAGACTATGGTCAGCAAAGTGATGTTTCTATCTTTTACTATGCTGTCTAGATTTGCTATAACTTTGTTTCCAAAGAGCAAGCATCTTTTAATTTCATGGCCATACTTGCCATCTGCAGTTATTTTGGAGCCCAAGAAAATAAAATGTGTCACTGTTTCCTTTGTTTCTCCACCCTTTTGCCATGAAGTGATGAGACTTGATGCCATGATCTTAGTCCCCTCCCCCAGGAGGATTAATTAATTATTTAATTGAGGGATAATTGTTTTAAAGAATATTGTTGTTTTCTTTAAAATATCAGCAAGAATCAGCCATAGATACACCCATGTCCCCCCACTCCAATTTCCCTCCCTCACTCTTCTAGATTGTTACAGAGCCTCTGTTTGAGTTCCTGGAGTCATACAGCAAATTCCAATTGGCTACCTATTTTACATATGGTAGTGTAAATTTCCATGTGATTCTCTCCAGACAGCTAGCCCTCTCCCTCCTCCCCTCCCCCATGTCAATAAGTCTGTTCTGTATGTCTGTTTCTCCATTGCTCCCCTAAAAATAAATTCATCAGTACCATCTTTCTAGATTTCATACATATGCATTAGTGTTCAATATTTATATTTCTCTTTCTGAATTTTTCTTTCTCTTACTTCACTCTGTATAATAGGCTCTAGGTTCATCCTCCTCATTAGAACTGATTCAAACATGTTCCTTTTTATAGCTGAGCAATATTCCATTGTATATATATATATAACACAGCTTCTTTAATCATTCATCTGTCAATGGACATCTAGGTTGTTTCCATACTCTAGCTATTAGTAAATAGTGTTGCAATAAACATTGGGGTATATTTTTTAAATTTTTCTTTCCTTGGAGTATATGCCTAGGATTGAGATTGCTGAGTCATATAGTGGTTTTATTCCTAGTTTTATTTTTAAGGGAATCTCCATACTGTCTTCCATAGTAGCTGTATCAATTACATTCCCACCAGCAATGCAAGAGTGTTCCCCTTTTCTATACCCTCTCCAGCATTTATTCTTTGAGACTTTTTAATGATGGCCATTCTGACTGATGTGAGGTGGCATCTCATTGTAGTTTTGATTTTCATTTCTCCAATACTGAGCAATGTTAAGCAACTTTTCACGTGTTTGTTAACCATCTGTATATCTGCTTGGGAAAAATGTCTGTTTAGGTCTTTCCCCCACTTTTTAATTGGGTTGTTTGCTTTTCTTGGATTGACTTGTATGAGCTGCTTGTATATTTGTAAATTAATTCTTTGTCAGTTAGTCCCTTTGTTATTATGTTCTACCTTTCTGAGGGTTGTCTTTTCACCTTGTTTATAGTTTCCTTTGGTGTGCAAAATCTTTTAAGTTTAATTAGGTCCACTTGCTTTTTTTATTTCCATTACTCTGGGAGGTGAGTCATAGAAGATCTTGTTTTGATTTATGTCATCGAGTGTTCTGCCTATGTTTTCCTCTAAAGGTTTTATATTTAATGGTCTTACATTTATGTCTTTAATCTATTTTGAGTTTATATTTGTGCATGACATTATGAAGTGTTCTAAGTTCATTCTTTTGCATGTAGCTGTCCAATCTTCCCAGCCCCATCTATTGAAAAGAGGTGCCTATCTTTGCCCCAAACAATATTCTTGTCTCCTTTGTCATAAATATGGTAACCATAGGTGTGCGGATTTCTCTCTGAGCTCTCTATTTTATTTCATTGGTCTATGTTTCTGTTTTGTGCCAGTACCATACTGTCTTGATGACTGTAGCTTTGTAGTATAGTCTGAAGTCAGGAAGACTGCTTCTTCTAGCTCCATTCTTCTTTCTTAAGACTGCCTTGGCTATTTGTTTTTTTGTGTGTGTGTGTTTCCATATAAATTGTAAAATTTTTGTTCTAGTTCTGTGAAAAAAATCATTAGTATTTTGATAGGTATTGCATTTAATCTGTAGATTGCATTTTATAGTACAGTCATTTTAACAATATTGATTCTTCCTACCCAAGAACATTGAATATCTCTCCCTCTGTGTCATCTTTGATTTCTTTCATCAGTGTCTTATAATTTTCCATATACAGTTCTTTATCTCCTGAAGTAGGTTTATGCCTAGATCTTTTATTCTTTTTTTTTTTTTTAATTAAATTTATTTATTTTTTTAATTACAATACTGTATTTGTTTTGCCATACATTGACACGAATCAGCCATAGGTGAACACAATCGCCCAATGCCGAAGCCCCCTCCCACCTCCCACCCCACATCCTCTACTTCAATGCTGAATGAGATTGATTCCTTAATTTTTCTTTCTGATTTTTATTGTAATTATATAAGAATACAAGTGATTTCTGCGTATTGATTTTGTATCCCATGACTTTGCTAAATTCACTGATTATCTCTATTAATTTTCTGATAGTTTCATTTTAGCTTTTCTATATATAGTTTCATGTCATCTGCAAACAGTGAGAACTTTACTTCTTCTTTTCTGATCAGGGTTACTTTTATTCCTTTTTCTTCTCTAATTGCCATAGCTATATCTTCCAACACTATGTTAAATAATAGTAATGAAAGTGGGTGCCCTTGTTTTGTTCCTGATCTTAGAGGAAATACTTTCAGTTTTTCACCATTGAGAATAATGTGGGTATGTAATATATGGACTTTACTGTGTTAGGGTAGGTTCCTTCTATGCCCATTTTTTGAAGAGTTTGAATCATAAATGGGTGTTGAATTTTATCAAAGGTTTTTCCTGCATCTACTGAGATGATATATGGTTTTTATTTTAACAAATTTTTCAATTTGTTAATATGGTGTACCACATTGATTTGCATATATTGAAAAATCCTTGCTTCCCTGGAATAAACCCAATTTGATAACGATGTATGAGCTTTTCAATGTGCTGTTGAATTCTGTTTGCTAGAATTTTGGTGAATATTTTGCATCTATGTTTATCAATGGTATTGGCTTCCATTTTTTTTGTTTTATCTTTGCCTGGTTTGGGTATCAGGGTGATGGTGGCCTCATAGAATGAGTTTGTAAATGTTACTTCCTCTGCAATTTTTGGAAGAGTTTCAGAAAAATAAACAGCTTTTCTCTAAATGTTTGATAGAATTCACCTGTGAAGCCATCTAGGCCTGGGTTTTTGTTTGGGGGAGATTTTTGATCATAGTTTTGATATTAATGTAATTAGTTTGTTGATAATTTCTATTTTTCCTGGTTCAATCTTGGAAAGTTAACATTTTTAAGAATCTATCTATTTCCTTTAGCTTATCTATTTTAGTATAAAACTTCTCATAATATTCTCTTATGTTCTTTGTATTTCCATATTGTCTTTATTGACCGTTGAGTTTTAAGCCATCTTTTTCACTCTCCTCTTTCAACTTCATCAAGGGCTCTTAAGTTCCTCTTCATTTTCTGTCATTATGGTGGCGTCATCTGCATATCTGAAGTTATTTGATATTTCTCATGGCAATCTTGTTTCTAGCTTGTGATGTATCCAGCCTGGCATTTTGCATGATGTACTCTGCATAAAAATTTAAAGAGCAGGGCAACAATATGCAGCCTTTGTATACTCTTTTTTTTCAATTTTGAACCATTCCCCTGTTCCATGTCTGGTTCTAGTTGTTGCTTCTTGATCTGCATATAGGTTTCTCAAGAGGCAGATGAGGTGGTCTTTTATTCCCATTTATTTAAGAATTGTCCATACTTTGTTGTGATCCATACAGTCAGAGTTTTTGTTGTAGTCAGTAAAACAGAAGTAGATTTTCTTTTTTTTTTTTTTTAATGGAATTCCCTTGCTTTTTTGTAATCCAATGGATGTTGGCAATTTGATCTCTGGCTTATCTGCCTTTTCTAAATCCAACTTTTACCTCTGGAAGCCCTCAGTTCACAAACTGTTGAAGCCTAGGTTGAAGGATGTTGATTGAGCATTACCTTGTTAGCATGTAAAATGAGTGAAATCGTGCAGCAGTTTGAACATTCCTGATACTCCCCTTCTTTGGGATTGGAATAAAAACTGATTTTTTCCAGTCCTGTAGCCACTTCTGAGTTTTCCAAATTCGCTGGCATATTGAGTGCACTCCTTTAAAAACATCATCTTTTAGGATTAGAAATAGCTCTGCTGCAATTCCATCATCTCCACTAGCTTTGCTCATAATATAAGCTTCCTAAGGCCCTTTCTCTATTCTTCTCCAGTGGCATACTGGACACCTACAGTCCTGGGGGTTTCATCTTTCAGTGTCATATCTTTTGCGTTTTCATAATTTCCTGGGTTTCTCAAGGCAAGAAGCTGAAGTAGTTTTCCATTCCCTTTTCTAGTGGACTACGTTTTGCTAGAACTCTCCAACAAAGGCCTGTCCATCTTGGGTGGCCTTACACAGCATGGCTCATAGTTTCATTGAGTTACAGAAGACTGTGCTCCATATGATAATTTTGGTTAGCTTTCTGAGACTGTGGTTTTCATTTTGTCTGCCCCAGACACATGAAGACAAAAGGCTTGTGCAAGCTTCCCCTTCAGAGGACTGGCTATGGGAAAAATTGGGTCTCTCCCTGGTGGGCAGGGCCATGCTCAATATCTCTTTAATTAAATTTTATGCTGATAGGCAGGACTGTGTTTTTTCCCTATAGTTTGACCCGAGGCCATCCAGTCCTACAGTCTTAGTCTCTATGGCAGGCTATAATCTCTATGGTAGAGGTAATGGCAACCTCCTCTAAGAGGACCTAAGCCAGCATGCTACGCACATCTCTTAGGACTGCTGTTGCCAGTGCCCTTGACCCTGAGGCAGGCCACTGTCAACCCATACCTCTTCCAGAGACTCCCAAATACTCATAGGCAAGACTGGCTCAGTCTTGTGGGGTCCACTACTCCTTTCTCCTGGGTCCTGGTGCACATAAGGTTATATTTGTGCCCTCCAAGTGCCTCTGTTTCCCCAATCCTGTGGAAGTTCTGTAATCAAATCCCACTGACCTTCAAAGTCAGATTCTCTGGGGATTCATAGACCCTTTGCTGGATCCTCAGGTTGGGAAGTCTGTTGTGGGATTTAGAACTTTTGCAATAGTGCAAAAAAATTTGGTACAATTGTCATCCAGCTTGTGGATCGCCAACCTTGCAGCTCTATGGTGGGGCTAATGGTGACCTCTTCCAAGAGGACTCATGCCATACTACTTTATGGTTAGCTCTGATCTAGATGCTTGCTTGGAGAAAGAAATGGCAACCCACTCCAGTATTCTTGCCTGGAAAATCCCAGGGACAGAGGACCCTGGTGGACTGACGTCTATGGGGTTGCACATAGTTGTACACGACTGAAGCGACTTAGCAGTAGCAGATGCTTGCTGGTTTGCAGGGGCTGAAGCTGGTTGCCAATCTGGCTTCTGGAGATGTCAGTGATGGTTTGTATTGGACTGGCTGAGAGGTAAGGTGGAAGTTACTCAGCAAATGATACAGCAGCTCCTGGAGGAGAATGACTAGCTGACCCCTGTATCATGGGACATTAGAACAAAAGTGAGTCGAATGACCGCATCTAACACTAGTGCTTGTTACACAGAAACCTCACTTATTTGGTTACTATAACAGATGCCAACCCAGCCAGTGCTTCAAAAGCAATGGTACATTCCAGTTAGCTCTTGGTATATACCAGTTAACAATGGTATTTTCCAGTTAGTTGTTGTGAAGTGTAATTGAATGTAATCTATTTCCTATGAAATGGAGACAAAATCTTTACTAACTCAATGGCTTAGAATGTGAATCAAATTTCTGTGCCTCCTTTAAAAATATGAAAGTGCGAGAAAGCTATTAACTGTATTCTCAGTGAAATATTTATTTTAGCAATTAAGCTGATTCTCTCAATTAAGTTGACTGTCAATGTCTTCCTTCCTGAAACAAGTGTGTCTGAATACAAAGACATCATGGGCATCGTCAAGCTTACCTTTATAGTTTCAACCTGAAGAGGAAACTGAGCAAGTATTGGGCAAGCCTCCCTACTGAGATTCTCTCAAATGTACATGTAACTGTAATCTCTTCTACTAGGTTGTGGTTGAGGACCCCCTGGCTGCTCCAAGATGTTTTGAAATGAAGCTTGCTTTTACACACAAACACAAACACACATGGCTTCACACTTTTCACTCTTTTACTTTGTCCTTTTCAAATTTTCTGATGTCATCATTTATCTCTTTTTTATTGTATATTCATTAACACATTACTGTAGCTATAATAACATATAATCTGATTTTCTTTGATCTTATACTATAAAGAAACCACTGTATTACAGATTTAGAGTTTTCTACATGTGACTGAATATTTACCTGTGTGTTGTAACCTTTCCTATATTTTCATGTTGCTTATTAGCATCTTTTGATTGTTCAACTTGAAGAACAATTTTTAGCATGTCTTGCTTGAACATCTAGTGGAACTCCCTCAGCTTTTCTTGTTTAGACAAGGGTTTATTTCTCCTTCACATTTGAAGGTTAATTTAGAAAAATAGTGTGTTCTTGGCTGTTTTTTTTTTTTTTTTAATGTACTTTGAATACATTCTTTCTCTTTGTACAGACCCATAGGGTTTCTGATAAGAAATCTGCTGATAGTCCTATGGGGTTCCTTTCTAGGTTACATTATCTTATTTTATAATTTTATATTTATTCTTGACTTTTTAAATTAATTTTTATTGGAGTATGGTTGCTTTAAAATGTTATGTTAGTTTTTACTGATATTTGACAGCTTTATTATAATATGTCTTGGAAAAAGTCTTTTTGCACTGAGATAATAGGATGATCTATTAACTTTGTAAGTTAGAATGTCTTATCCCCATCCCAGGTTTCGAAGTTTAACAGGTACGATCTTTAAATAAAATTTCTGTTCCCTTCTCCATCACTTCTCTTTCTGAAATACCGGTTATTCTAATGTTTTTAATTTTGAAGAAATTCCATAGATTACATAGGCAGTTTTAACCCTTTTCTATTATTTTTTCTTTGTTTCCTTCTAACTAGATTATTTCAAAATTCCTTCCTCTATCTCTTTTATCCTTTTTTATACAATTTTCTCTCCTCTATTGCAGCTGCTGTTTACTGCATATTTCACTTGATTCATTGAGTCCTTCAGCTGCAGACTCTTTGGTTTCTATTATGATTTTTATCTTTTTGGAATAAAAATTCATTTCAATCAGGCATTTTTTCCCAAGATTTACTAGATTTCATTGAATTGTCTTTATGAGTTTTCTCATAGCTAATTTTCTTCAAAACAATTATTTTGAATTCTATCAGTGACATCACAAAGTTTGCATCTTTGAGTCCAGTTATTGGAGAATTATTATTTTCTCTTTATGACAGCATGTTTCCTTAATTTTAAACATTCTTTACAGTTTTATGCTGCTACTTTCACATTTGAAGTAGCTGACACCCTTAAATCTTTGCTTGTTGCCTTTAAATGTGGTATTCTATTGGGTGGTGTTTTTATTATGAAGGATTTTACTGCTATATATGAGGAGTCAGTACACCAGTTTCACTGGATGTGGATCTTTAGCAGGATCCTTAAGCTTTAATGTCTTCTCTCATTGACCAGGCAAGCTACTGGAAACCTCTCTTTTGTTTCATAAAGTGGTGCAAACCCATGAGGTGCTAGGTTTGTAGTTTCTCCTTTGCCCACAGATCCTGGTCTGTTTCTGAGTATATTCTCTGCCCATAGGAGGTCTTTTGCTGTTGCACTCAGGAGCATACAGTAATTGAATGCTCAGTAATTTAACCAGAAGCAAAGAAAGAGGAAGTGTGTGCTTAACCCTCTGAACCTTGCCCACAGTCCTTTGGACCCAGTAGAGAGGTCTCAGCTCTGGTATTCCCAGAGGTTCATGGGTGGATGTCCTACTGACTACAGTCAGCAGGAACCAAATCTCTGTGCAATGTTTCCTTGGACAGGGGCAGCACCGGGAAGTTTATCTTCCTACTGCCTCTACTGTGACCAAACTCACATTTTCTTTCCTCTAGAGATGTGCTGGAATCTCTCCTAGAAAAGGTTGAATTTCTGCAAATTGTACACTATGTGTGGGCATCTAACCAAGTAAGCACTCTCCAGGTCTTGTCCCAAACTAAGTGAGCATGTTCATTGTCTCCCCTGGTTCTACATTTTGTACTGAAGTCTGGCTGCTTATTACTGGATGTATAGTTAGGTGAGACTTCTCCCAGGTTCCTTGGCATGGTATGGTGTTAGATACCACAAAACACACAAAGGTTGAACATCTATTTTCTGTTTGCATATCTAGTTTGCTGTTAAAAGGTGGGCTACACAGAAAGAATGTCTTACGTTGCCATGATGCTGATATCATCTTCTGGAGTAGTCATTGTAATGCATCCCTATCGCACTATTACTAGCCTACGTTCACAGCTCATTCTGCATATGAGTAGAAATATGCAAATGCAGAAACAAAAAACCCTATACATGTGAAATACTTCATCTTTATTTTTTTGACCTTAATCTAAGCGCTTATTGTCAAAACACCAAAGAATATATGAGGTTATACTTTGTACCAGTGAAACTTCTTTAGTCATGTGACATTATTAGAAAATAATTATGGTTAGGTTACTCAGAGAATACTATAGCTAGTTAAATATCTACTGTGAGGCTTGATATTCTTTCAAGGCTTTGCAGCATCAATTATAAATTATGGTGCAGTAACTTTTACACTGTAGTTTTTTGTTTCCAAAGTATCTTTTCCAAGGCATTATATATAAATAGAAATATATATGAATAAAGTATTAAATACTTGGTAAGAGATATGAGGAAACATGATAAAACCTAGAAGTGTCCTTTTTTCTTTCTTTCTTTCTTTTTATCATTTTGAATGTCTTGATGGCTTTTCCTTGCAGATTCTTACTGCTTTAATTTGAGAAAAAAAGTTATTGATTTCTAAGCTTACTAAGACTTTTTAGTTTGTGATTTTGTGAACAATTTATATATTAAATAAAATAACCAATAGGGATTACTATCATTAGGACACCTTTGTGAAACAAAGTAATAACTTATAATTTCTAATATGAAATCAAACATTTTTTAAAGTACATAATCACAAAATCATTTTTGATCAATTATCTTTCCATTAGTCCCCTTCAGGACATGGAACAATGGATTGGTTCCAAATTTGGAAAAGAGTATGTCATGGCTGTATATTGTCATCCTGCTTATTTCAGCTATATGCAGAGTACATCAGTGAAATGCTGTATTGGATGAAGTGCAAGCTGCAATCAGGATTGCTGGGAAAAATATCAATAACCTCAGATACAAAGATGATACTATATTAAGGGTGAAAATGAAGAGGAACTAAGCAGCCTCTTGAGGAAAGTGTAAAAGCTGGCTTAAAACTCAACATTCAAAAAATGAAGACCATGGCATCCTTGGAAGAAAAGTTATGACCAACCTTGAAAACAAATTAAAAAGTAAAGACACTAATTTTCCAGCAAACGTCCATACAGTCAAAGCTATGGTTTTCCCAGTAGTCATGTATGGATGTGAGAATTCGACTATAAAGAAAGCTGAACAGTGAAGAATTGATGCTTTTTAGGTGTGGTGTTGGAGAAGACTATTGAGAGTCCCTTGGATTGCAAGGCGATTAAGCCAGTCAGTCCTAAGAGAAATTGTGCTGAATGTTAATTGGAAGAACTGATGCTGAAGCTGAATCTCCGATACTTTGGCCACCTGATGTGATGAGCTGACTCACTGGTAAAGACCCTGATGCTGGGAGATATTAAAGGCAGGAGAAGAAGGGGATGACAGGGATTAGGTGGTTGGATGGCATCACTGACTCGATGGATATGAGTTTGAGCAAGCTCCAGGAGTTGGTTATGGACAGGGCAGCATGGCGTGCTACAGTCCATGGGGTTGCAAAGAGTTGGACACAACTGAGTGACTGAACTGAACTGAGTTAGCTCCTCAAATAAATCTCTTGACATATGAATTCAAAATATTCATCAATAATAGTATGACTCTATTTCTCCATTCAGGCATGAAATGTACTAATATAAAATGTAAAAGGGGAAAAAATTGCTGGATGGGCAGTAAAGATGGTTTTAGTATGTAATCTTAATTTAATGCATCCCTCTATTCCATCTCATACTTTCAGCACTTTATGACTCCATTGTGGCTCAATAGTTTTATGAAATATTATTTATGAGTATTGATTATTGCACATAGAAGTTATAAAGTAGTAAGCTATATGCATTAATCAAAACATATGTGTACCTAAGTTAAACGTATGCCAGTAAATAACACATCTCTAATAAGATTTCCTTTATAATATACCTACAGGAATCACTGCAAAATGGCATTTTTAGCATCTTTAGCTCCGCTGGATCATGAAAAAAGCAAGAGAGTTCCAGAAAAATATCTATTTCTGTTTTATTGACTATGCCAAAGCCTTTGACTGTGTGGATCACAATAAACTGTGGAACATTCTGAGAGAGATGGGAACACCAGACCACCTGACCTGCCTCTTGAGAAATCTGTATGCAGGTCAGGAAGCAATAGTTAGAACTGGACATGGAACAACAGACTGGTTCCAAATAGGAAAAGGAGTACATCAAGGCTGTATATTGTCACCCTGCTTATTTAACTTATATTCAGAGTACATCATGAGAAACGCTGGGCTGGAAGAAACACAAGCTGAAATCAAGATTGCCAGGAGAAATATCAATACCTTCAGGTATGCAGAACACAACCCTTATGGCAGAAAGCAAAGAGGAACTAAAAAGCCTCTTGATGAAAGTGAAAGAGGACAGTGAAAAAGTTGGCTTAAAGCTCAACATTCAGAAAACGAAGATCATGGCATCTGGTCCCATCACTCCATGGGAAATAGATGGAGAAACAGTGGAAACAGTGTGAGACTTTATTTTGGGGGGCTCCAAAATCACTGCAGACGGTGATTGCAGCCATGAAACTAAAAGACACTTACTTCTTGGAAGAAAAGTTATGACCAAACTAGAACGTATATTCAAAAGCAGACATTACTTTGCCAACTAAGGTCCATCTAGTCAAAGCTATGGTTTTTTCTGTGGTCATGTATGGATGTGAGAGTTGGACTGTGAAGAAGGCTGAGCACTGAAGAATTGGTGCTTTTGAACTGTGGTGTTGGAGAAGACTTTTGAGAGTCCCTTGGACTGCAAGGAGATCCAACCAGTCCATTCTGAAGGAGATCAACCCTGGGATTTCTTTGGAAGGAATGATGCTAAAGCTGAAACTCCAGTGTTTTGGCCACCTCATGCAAAGAGTTGACTCATTGGAAAAGACTCTGATGCTGGGAAGGATTAGGGGCAGGAGGAGAAGGGGACGACAGAGGATGAGATGGCTGGATGCCATCACGGACTTGATGAACATGAGTCTGAGTGAACTCCAGTAGTTGGTGATGGACATGGAGACCTGGCATGCTGTGGTTCGAGGGGTCGCAAAGAGTCAGACATGACTGAGCAGCTGAACTGAACTGAACTAGCTCAAGTTTGCAATTTTACTTATGCTGGTTGGACATATCTTAGTGTCTCTAAGTTCTTTATCCTTTGAGGTATGAGTCAGTTCTTGATCCCTGATTAATCTTAGCATAAATTGTTTACAAGAGAATGATTATGAAGTTAAGTTCATATTTTTATGATTCAAGTCTTATTCAAATGAACAGCACACCACTTTGGACAGCACTCCTACTTCTAAACATCTGTGACTATTGCCCTGCTTCCTGATGCAGACTGTTTTCAAGGATATCCAAATATCAAGAGTTCTCAGATTCTATGTTTCCATAGGACATCTACTGCCTGTGAGGACATCCTGCGTGCATGTGCTGATTTCCTTTGTGTTGAGTATTTGTCTGCATGAGAGTATCTACTTACTAATTTAATAATTTCACATCTTGTTTGTTATGCCAAGACATTTTTTGAGGATGATCAGTTCAGTTCAGTCATTCAGTTGTGTCCGACTCTTTGTGACCCCCTGAATTGCAGCACACCAGGCCTCCTGGTCCATCTCCAACTCCCAGAGTTCACTCAAACTCGTGTCCATCAAGTCAGTGATGCCATCCAGCCATCTCATCCTTCATCGTTCCTCTCCTCCTGACCCCAACCTGCCCCGGAATCAGAGCCTTTTCTAATGAGTCAACTCTTCGATGAAGTGGCCAAAACACTGGAGTTTCAGCTTCAGCATCAGTCCTTCAAATGAATATTCATGACTGATCTCCTTTAGGATGGACTGGTTGGACCTCCTTGCAGTCCAAGGGACTCTCAAAAGTCTTCTCCAACACTACAGTTCAAAAGCATCAATTCTTTAGCACTCAGCTTCCTTCACAGTCCAACTTTAGCATCCACACATGACCACTGGAAAAGGACCTTTTTGAAAAAGTAATGTTTCCACTTTTGAATATGCTGTCTAGAATGGTCATAACTTTCCTTCCAATGAGTGATCATCTTTTAATTTCATGACTGCAATCACCTTCTGCATCCATTCTTCAGTGCTCAGCTTTCTTCACAGTCCAACTCTCACATCCATACATGACCACAGGAAAAACCATAGCCTTGACTAGACGGACCTTAGTCGGCAAAGTAATGTCTCTGCTTTTGAATATGCTGTGTAGGTTGATCATACCCTGATTATTTAACTTATATGTAGAGTACATCATGAGAAGTGCTGGACTGGAAGAAACACAAGCTGGAATCAAGATTGCCAGGAGAAATATCAATAACCTCAGATATGCAGAAGACACCACCCTTATGGCAGAAAGTGAAGAGGAACTAAAAAGCCTCTTGATGAAAGTAAAAGAGGAGAGTGAAAAAGTTGGCTTATAGCTCAACATTCAGAAAACGAAGATCATGGCATTTGGTCCCATTACTCCACGGGAAATAGATGGAGAAACATTGAAAACAGTGTCAGACTTTATTTTGGGGGCTCCAAAATCACTGCAGATGGTGATTACAGCCATGAAATTAAATGATGCAGTCAACAAGGGGTTAAATTTTACAAGCTATACAAACAACTCATACAACACTATAAAAATTTTTTTTTTAATTAATGAAAGGGCAGAAAACCTAAGTAGATACTTTCCCAAAGGCATACAGATGACTAACAGGCATATGAAAAAATATTTAGTATTGTTATCTATAAGAGGAAGGCAAATCAAAACTACAATGAAGTATCACCTTAAACAGACCAGAACAATCAGTGTTAAAATGTCTATACATAATAAATGCTGCAGAAGGTGTGGAGAAAAGAGAACCCTCCTATGCTGTTGGAAAGAATGCGAATAGTTGCAGTCACTGAGGAGAACTGCACGCTGCTGCTGTTGCATCATTTCAGTCATGTCCAAGTCTGTGTGACCCCATAGACAGCAGCCCACCAGGCTCCCCATCCCTATGATTCTCCAGGCAAGAACACTGGGGTGGTTTGCCATTTCCTTCTCCAATACATGAAAGTGAAATGTGAAAGGGAAGTCACTCAGTTATGTCCGACTCTTCACAACCCCATAGACTGCAGCCTACCAGCTTCCTTCAACCATGTGATTTTCCAGCAAGAGTACTGGAGTGGGGTGCCATCATATGATATGATCCAGTAAACTGGAAAAAAGGAAAACTAATTTGAAAAAGACACATGTACCCTAATGTTCATATTATTTCTGATTTCCAAGACTTGGAAGCAACCCAAATTCCCCTCAACAGATGATTAACTTAATAAGTGAAATATATTCACACATACATACATATGCACACACGCCATAGAATTTTATTCAGCCATATAGAATGATGAAATATTCCCATTTTCAGCAACACTGATATACCTAGAAAATAGTATAACTAATGAAGTGAGTCAGAAAGAGAAATATAAGTATATATCACTTATATATGGTATCTACAAAATAATACAAATGAATCTATACAGAGAACAGAAATAGACTCAAAGATATAGAAAACAAACTTATGGTACAAAGAGGAAAGGGAAGAGGATATGGACAAATTAGAAGTATGAGATTAACAGATACAAGCTATTATACATAAAAAGAAACAAACAACAATGACTTAGAAATACTTTATAATAACCTGAAATGGAAAAAATCTGAAAAGATATATATATATATACACACACACACAAACACACATATATATAAACACACACACTTATCACTTTGCTGTTCACCTTAAACTAACATAGTATTGATTGTAAATCAACTACAACTGAAAAAGAAAAAAGCCTATATACTGATATGCCAAGTCATTTTAATGAGTCCATAGCAATAGGTCAATTTTCAACTGGAATCATACATGATACTCAATATTTAGTTCTGTAAAAATGGTCAGAGCATACATTTAACCCATAGTCTGGGACCTTAGATTTCAGCCAGAGAGAAAGAACAAAAGACATTGCTGGGACTGGATTAACCCAGTTGGGCAGCAATGTGAAAGTCAGAAGCTAAATTTTAACATATTTTATTTAATTTTTATTTCTTCCACTCACTCATAAATTTCAAAGAAATATTAAGGGAATTTCTTACAATTTCTACTTAAGTTGACTCCTAGTGTGAATCTGTTTTTGGTAAGTGGAAAACAGACAAGTTTATGCTGCATATAGACAACAGTATCTTGGATCTTCCCAGGTGGCAAAAATGGTAAAACCCACCTGCCAATGCAGGTGACATAAGAGTTGCAGATTCAGTCCCTGGACCAGCAAGATCCCCTAGAGGAACGCATGGCAACCCACTCTAGTATTCTTGCCTGGAGTATCCCGTGGACAGAGGAGCCTGTGGGGCTACAGTCCATAGGGTCGCAAAGAGTTGGAAATGCTTCAAGTGACTTAGCATGCACACACATAGACAACATCTTAAGAAGCTTGAAGGACTAGAAATATGAAATATATCAACAAGAAACCATACTTGACAAGTCATCTGTAATTAAATCCTTGAAACAGAAAATATAAGAAGCTTGAGTGTATATTTTTTAGAGTGGAGCCAATTCTTTTAATAGAGGAATGTGGACCCTTCCTCAGCCTAGTCAGTTTTTGAGTAGTTTTTTTTTTTTTTCTAGCTTAGGGCAAATCCACATTGAAGTACAGGAATGATATAGTAAGAACAACAAATTCAGGAATTAATAGAGGTCTGCTCTAATGCCTGCACAAATCTTTTCCAAATTTGTCCTTACCTAACTCACTTTTTGAAAGGAAATTGGAAGGACTAATTGGTGAACAATAGAGAATTTTAGCAGTTTCACTGCAGTTTTCCCCTAAAGACACGAAGAGAGAGATGGATGTTGAAATTGCCATTTATGAATGAATTCTGCATTTCTGTGTCCTGTTCAGAATTTACCTTTGAAACTTTTAATTCTCTCTATTCTCTCTTCTTATTGACATAGAAGCTGGCATTCCAGCCTTTTCTCACCAATCAGTCTGCTTTAATTGGGCATTTGTAGCCCTGGTTTCTCACTTGCAGGTCTAATATCATGACTTGGGTCCCCATTAAAGCTTGCTTGGCATGAAATCTCTGAGCCAAAAGTAAGTAGGAGTTGAAATATATGCTTATTAATTGGCAACAATATACTCCAGGGATTTCCTTCGTGGTCCAGTGGCTTTGAAAGCAGTGGGGCCTGGTTCAATCCCTGGTCAGGGAACTAGATCCCACAAGCCACAGCTGAAGATCCCACATGCCACATCCCACATGCCTGGTACAGCTAAATAAGCAAAACTCTTTAATTTGTAACAGTATATTTTAAAGTCTTATTATTAGTTGTGATAATAAAATAAAATATATTACAAATATGGGTAATTTGGACATTTTATAACATTTTATTTAATCAAATCTGAGGTAGTTATATGATGGGTCATAATTTTATATACCATTAAGGAAGAAAAAGTTACTCTCAACTCTTGCATCTAAAATTAACTTCTTCTTCAAAAATGTTAGAACATGAAAAATATGCATCCGAGAATTTGAGAAAAATTATAGTTTGATCAGATACCTTTTTACTCTTAACATACTTAAAACTGTGTAGAACACAATGACAGGTCAGAGGTTCAGTGATTTCCCTCTTTGTAAATAGGGTAAATCTCTGTTATCAGCCTTTGTATGACATGTTTAGAAGTTTCTACACCAAATGAATTCTTAAACTTAAAAAACCATGTTGCAATATAATTTTACTGTTTTAATTCTGGAAGATTATCAAATAATTTGTTTGGCATTAATAGTTTATTACACTAAAGACTGAAAAAACACAAATAATGAATAAAAGTGAAATATGTACTTATACTTAATGTGTAGCCAGCGATGCAATTCCTGAAGGCAAAAAAAAAAAGTGTGTATGCACATTAAGGTTTAGAATAAATCACTAATTTTAATTTTAAGTATTACGAGTTTCTATCAGTTATTTATTTTCTGTTTCCTTCATCTGAATTGTGACTTAAGAGACTCTAGAAGGTATCCTTAGATTCTAGCCAATATTTATGACAATTTTCAAAGAAAAATTGAATTCTAAGCAACTGATTAATATAAAAACTTTGTAATGTAACTCAATTAAAAGTTGGACATTTCCAGTATTTTTATGAATGGTATTAATAATTCAGTGTACATTAAACATATATGATATGATCAATAGGCTTATCTATAATTTCTCAGATATCTTTTTAAATCTTATGATGATGTAGTTTAATTAACAAAAAGTTCCTTATTTGCAAACAGAAATGAAATTTTATAGCTATTCAAAATATATCAAAATAAAATAACAAGAAATAATTTGATTACAATAATTTTCCATACAATTTCCAAGGGCAATCTTAACCATAATAAACTATAAACACACTCTACCCATGAGTAAAGATAATAAGTTATTATACAAAGTGAATATATTTGTACACTAATAAAGTGGAAAAGTATTAAATCCTTTAAATTATTTCTAAATATTATAGTGAATAGATAATTCATTCAGGACTGACTTTAGAAATGAGGTCACTTAAATCATTATATGGAGTGTGGCCTGCATACTTTCTTGTTTAAAATCTCCTCCCTTGTCTTCTCTGTGTGTCCCAAATCCTCAAATAGCTTCAAAAGTGTTAATAATTTGACAAAGTAAATAATGGCTGCAAGTTAACATCAGGAAATCTGAATTCAGCTGCTATTTCTGCATTGGAAATGCCCTGCTTGTGTTTTCCTCAAACCAGATTAACCAGATTAGAAGCCTCATGCATCTCAAAGGATTGCTAAGAGGAACACAGGAAAACATTTACAACAGCTTTTTTTTAATCTATTTTTTTATTTATTATGTTTTTAAAATTTAAATTTATGTACAACAGCTGGTTTTAAACTGCAAGGCATCACGTTCAGTAACTAGCAAAAGAAATAGCAACCCACTCCAGTATTATTGCCTGGAGAGTCCCATGGACGGAGGAGCCTGGTAGGCTACAGTCCATGGGGTCGCAAAGAGTTGAACATGACTGAGTGACTTCACTTTCACTTTCACTTTCAAGAGATCAGGGCAACTGATAATAATGAAGTCCCATTGGATGGTTTGAAATGAGAAGACAGTCATGAGCTTGCTGCTACAGACCCTTGGTATATCTGTAACTCAAAAGGCCTGTAGGAAAAAACAAGAGTCCCAAAGTCTTCTGTATCTAAATTGGTTTGTATGATGGAATCCTAACATTTTTGGATTTAAGTCTATCGCAAGGCTATATTTCTAGATGCTTTTGAAGATCAGATTTAAGTTTCATATTTTGATCTTTGAAATAGCAATTTGAAATTAGTAGCAATTTAAAATTAGTAAATAAGTTGAAATTAAACTTTGTATAAATCTTAATAAATGATAAACCTCTAGATCACCCATATATGTTGATCCTCATTTATATACACTAGTCACAATTTGACAATTTCTTTTTATTACAAATTTCCTATAAAGCACCATTTAAAAAAATATTTCAATGGACTTACCAGAATAGATGCTTAAAGGACAAATTGGGCAGGCTGTTTGTATTAGATATCTCAGTATACTTATGAAATTACAGTCTGTAGAGCTATCATTGACATTAGTATGAATGATGCCTGTAGCATAGTCATGGCAATTTGTCACCAAACTCCTGGCCTGAGAGTCATTTTTTTACATTACCTACATTGTTTGTCTTGGAGTCTTTTCAAATCTCTTTCTGCTAATTAAATTCTAGGCCAGACAATTGCTAGCATCTCCAAAATGAAATATTTTTAAAATAGCTTTGAAAGTGCTATTTCATTCACACTGTCTGGAAGAGTTTCTTTTTTTTTTTTTTTAATGTAATACCATATTTTCAGCTTCTATCATATATTCCCAGTTCAAAAACCTTCTGCCTTAGGATGTGTCACATCAGTCAACAAGGTGTTTATTTGGAAGACATTTTTTCATGAGCCATAACATTCCTTCCAGATACAAATTAAATGAAACCCAGTATAAAGCTCTCCACCATCTGTCATTGGAGATGGTTGGACAAGGCTGAATTTAATGACTTGAAAGTTTCTTCCAAGGGCAAGTTCAACTGTAAACATATCAGTGTGAAAAACACTATGATTACACTGAATTGGTCCCCAGTTTCTTTCCAGTAAAATATATTTCTGTGGCTTTCTGAGAAAAATAATTGAAAGGATAGAATATCCTCAGCAACTCTCGATTTCTTTAAAATAAAAAGAGAACTCTGAATCTTTCCCTTTCTCCTGACCTCCTCCCTTCTCTTTTTCCTTTCTTACTCACCTTCCTCCTATCTTCTACTTTTCATCTGAACTTTTCTCAAATGATTATTACAAAGTTTCCATACAAAAACAATTGCTCAACTGAAGAGTATACATAGACATAAAATGTGCATGCACAAATATCTGGTAAATACCAATCTATATCTGTTGGTAGATTTTCTAAATTGAAAACGTTTTACTTTTCAGTGCAAACAAGCCTTCACCTATACCTATACAGCCACTGATCTCAGGAGTGTTTCTGTTTTGCTTTTATTTAACCCAGCATATTATTTCTGTGAGCCTTCCTAGGTGGCATTGTGGCAAAGAACCCACCTGCCAATGCAGGAGGCACTGGAGACCTGGGTTCAATCCTTGGTCAAGAAGATCCTCTGGAGGAGGAAATGGCAACTCACTCCAGTATTCTTGTCTGGAAAATACCATGGAGAGAGGAGCTTGGTGGGCTACAGTCCATGGGGTTGCAAGAATCAGAAATGACTGAGTGATTAAGCATGCAAGCATTATTTCTGTAGATATTACAAAATATAATAGCTTTGAAAAGAGAAATGCTCTTGTGGTAGAAGTGATCCAGTTGTGTCCAGCTCTTTGCAATCCTATAGAATGTAGACTGCCAGGCTCCTCTGTCCATGGTATTCTCCAGGCAAGAATACTGGAATGGGTTGCCATGCCCTTTCCAGAGGATCTTCCCGGACAAGGAAGTGAACCCACATTGCATGTGTCCTAAATTGGGAAACCTATTCTTTACCACTAGCACCACCTGGGAGGCCCTCAAAACAGATATGTGCAGCCAAATGTACTTTCTTAGCTTTAGGAACATAAAGTTTGTTCAATGTTGATATTTAAAAACAAAAATATGTGCTTAATCAGTGTATGAAATACAAGATACAATAAGACTGAATAATGAAGAGAACATGTAAATATAATCACTCAACATAATAAAACTAATAGCAGAGAGGGTGAGTTTTTTTATCTTTGGTAATTTTGATTCTGTTTTAATTTTCTTCATCATAATTGTCATAAAAATATTTTCCAAAGCTAATTTCTTTAAGTTTTAGGGCATCTATTGTTTTTGCATTCTTTATGTCTCTTATTCTAGATGCAAACATAAAAATGTTTGAGTGTCAACATCTCAGCAGATGAGAACTATAAGGTAGAGACTAGGTTGCCTTCTTAGAGTTGTTAGTAGGATTTAGCACTCAATTCTTTTAGTAGAAATAATATACTGAAAACAAATCTAGCTGATTAAAACAGTGAATAAGTATCTTTCTGTAAAAGAAACTATATATATATATATATACACATATATACATATATATAGAAAAAGTCAAATTCTATTCTATATTGATTTACAGGTTTGATTCATGTTAGTTAGTTCAGTTAGTTAGTTCAGTCGCTGAGTCGTGTCCAACTGTTTGTGACCCCATGAATCGCAGCATGCCAGGCCTCCCTGTCCATCATCAATTCCCAGAGTTCACCCAAACTCACGTGCATTGAGTTGGTGATGCCATCCAGCCATCTCAGCCTCTCTCATCCCCTTCTCCTCCTGCCACCAATCCCTCCCAGGATTAGGGTCTTTTCCAATGAGTCAACTCTTCGCATGAGGTGGCCGAAGTACTGGAGTTTTAGCGTCAGCATCAGTCCTTCCAATGAACACCCAGGACTGGTCTCCTTTAGGATGGACTGGTTGGATCTCCTTGCAGTCCGAGGGACTCTCAAGAGGCTTCTCAAGCACCACAATTCAAAAGCATCAATTCTTTGGCGCTCAGCCTTCTTCACAGTCCAACTCTCAGATCCACACATGACCACAGGAAAAACCATAGCATTGACTAGACGGACCATTGTTGGCAAAGTAATGTCTCTTCTTTTTAATATGCTATCTAGGTTGGTCATAACTTTGCAAGAGCAATGAGGTATAAGAAGCCTCACTAGGTAAGTGTCAGGGTGTTTAATCAGTTGTGGTGTCAATCGTAGACACAGTTCATTAATCACAGGCTACATTTTTCTCCTCCATCAGTTCAGTCACTCAGTTGTGTCTGACTCTTTGTAACCCCATGGACTGCAGCACACCAGGCCTCTCTGTCCATCGCCAACTCCCAGAGTTTACACGAACTCATGTCCATTGAGTCAGTGATGCCATCGAACCATCTCATCCTCTGTCATCCTCTTCTTCTCCCATCCTCTTCAATATTTCCCAGCCTCAGGGTCTTTCCCAGGGAGTCAGTTTTTTGCATCAGGTGGCCAAAGTATTGGAGTTTCAGCTTCAGCATCAGGTGTCCCAATGTATATTCAGGACTGATATCCTTTAGGATGGACTGGTTGAATCTCCTTGCCATCCAAAAGACTCTCAAGAGTCTTCCCCAACATTGCAGTTCAAAAGCATCAATTCTTCAGTGCTCAGTTTTTTTATAGTCCAACTCTCACATTCATTCATGACTACTGGAAAAACCATAGCCTTGACTAGATGGACATTTGTTGGCAAAGTAATGTCTCTGCTTTTAAAATGCTGTCTAGGTTGGTCAAAACTTTTCATCCAAGGAGCAGGGCTCTGTTAGTTTCACGGCTGCAGTCACCATCTGCAGTGATCTTCAAGCCCCCAAAATTAAAGTCTGCCACTGTTCCCCCTGTTTCCTCATTTATTTGCCATGAAGTTATGGGACCATATGCCATGATCTTAGTTTTCTGAATGTTGAGTTTTAAGCCAACTTTTTCACTTTCCTCTTTCACTTTCATCACAAGACTCTTTTATTTCTTCTTCACTTTCTGCCATAAGGGTGATGCCACCTGTATATCTGAGGTTATTGATATTTCCCCCAGCAATCCTGATTCCTGCTTGTGCATCATCCAGTGCACCATTTTTCATGATGTACTCTGCATATAAGTGAAATAAGAGGCTGACAATATGCAGCCTTGACGTACTCCTCCTATTTGGAACCAGTGTGTTGTTCCATGTCCAGTTCTAACTTTTACTTCCTGATTTGCATATAGATTTCTCAAGAAACAGGTCAGGTGGTCTGTTGTTTTCTTCTCTTTCAGAATTTTCCACAATTTATTGTGATCCACACAGTCAAAGGCTTTGGCATAGTCAATAAAGCAGAAATAGATGTTTCTCTGGAACTCTCTTGCTTTTACGATTATGCAGCAGATGTTAGCAATTTGATTTCTGGTTCCTCTACCTTTTCTAAAACCATCTTGAATAACTGGAAGTTCATGGTTCACGTACTGTTGAACACTGGCCTGGACAATCTTGAACATTATTTTATTAGCATGTGAGATGAGTGCAATTGTGCAGTAGTTTGATCATTTTTTTGCAATTGCCTTTCTTTGGGAAATTTTGCCTTTGCTTTTCTTTCTCTTTTCCATGGCATAGAGTTATTATCACCAGCTAAGCCACCTCACAGAGCCCTTGCCAGGATCTGCTAAGATAATGAATATGCAAAATCTTTGACTAGTATGAAATAAAAATACAAGGAATTATTTCAATAAGAATATACATGTGTATAGAATGTACATGTACAAATCCCCTTGACGTGGTTTTGTTTACTCCTTAGAATTAAACAATACTCTAGTGCTTGCTTTGGTGGTACATACACGAAAATTGGAACGAAACAGAGATGATTAGCACATCCCCTGTGCAAAGCTGACATGCAAATTCGTGAATCATTCCATATTTTTATTTAGAGAAAAGCCAATGCCTATCGTTCTAAAACTCTTTCAAAAAAATTGCAGAGGAAGGAACACCTCCAAATTCATTCTATGATGTTACCATCACCCTGATACCAAAACCAGGCAAAGACAAAACAAGAAAACTACATGCCAATATCACTGATGAACATAGATGCAAAAATCCTCAACAAAATTTTGCAAAATGAATTCAGCAACACATCAAAAGTTCATACACCATTATCAAGATGGGTTTATTTCAGGGATGCAAGGATTCTTCAATATACACAAATCAATCAATGTGATACACTATTAATAAGTTGAAAGATAAAAACCATATGATCATCTTAATAGATGCAGAAAAAGGCTTTGACAAAATTTGGCACCTATTTATGATGTAAACTCTTGAACAAATGGGCATAGAAGGAACCTACCTCAACATAGTAAAGGCCATATATGATAAGCCTACAGCAAACCTTATTCTCATTGGCAAAAAAACTGAAAACATTACCCCTAAGATCAGGAAAAAGAGAGGGCTGTACACTTTCACCACTATTACTCAACATAGTTCTGGAAGTCCTAGCTACACCAATCAGAGGAGAAAAATAAATAAAAGGAATCCAGATTGGAAAAGAAGTAAAGCTTTCACTGTTTTGCAGATGACATGATAGTGTGCATAAAAACCCTAAAGATAGTATCAGAAAATTAATAGAGCTAATCAGTGAATTTAGCAAAGTTTCAAAATACAAAATCAATACACAGAAATCACCTGTATTTCTATATAATAAGAATGAAAAAAATCAGAAAGAGAAATTAAGGAATCAATCCCATTCACCATTGCAACCAAAATAGTTAAATATCTAGGAGTAAATTTACCTAAGGAGATGAAAGAACTGCACACAGAAAATTATGACACTAATGAAAGAAATCAAAGATGACATAAGCAGATGGAGAGATATTCCACTTCTGGGTAGGAAGAATCAATACTATGAAAATGACTATAGTACATATTTAATGCAATCCCTATCAAATTATCAATGGAATTTTTCACAGAACTGGAACAAAATGTTCCACAATTCTTATGAAAACACAAAAGACCCTGACTAGCCAAAGCAGTCTTGAGAAAGAAAAATGGACCTGGAGGAATCAAGCTTCCTGACTTCAGGTTATACTACAAAGCTATAGTCATCAAAGCAGTATGGTACTGGCACAAAAACAGAAATATTGACCATTGGAACAGCATAGAAAGCCCAGAAATAAACTCATGAACCTATGGGTACCTTATTTTTGACAAAGGGGACAAGAATATACAATGGGGAAAAGACAGCCTCTTCAATAAATGGTACCAAGAAAACTGAACAGTTACATGGAAAAAAATGAAATTAGAACATTTCCTAACACCATACACAAGGATAAACTCAAAATGGATTACAGACCTAAATGCAAGATCAGAAACTATAAAGCTCTTAGAGGAAAGCATAGCCAGAACACTCTACAACATAAATCAAAACAAGAATCTCTATGACCCAAAACCTAGAGGAATGGAAATAAAAACAAAAGTAAAAAAGTGAGACCTGATTAAACTTAAAAGCTTTTGCATAGCAAAGGAAACCACAAGCAAGGTGAAAAAGCAACCATCAGAATAGAAGAAAATAGCAAAAGAAACAACTGACAATGGATTCCAAAATGTGCAAGCAGCTCAAACAACTCAAAATTAGGGAAACGAACAAACCAATCAAAAAGTGGGAAAAAGACCTAAACAGATATTTCTCCAAAGACGACATATAGATGACTAACAAACACATGAAAAGATCCTCAACACTTCTCATTATTAAAGAAATGCAAATCAAAACTACAATGAGCTATCACCTAACACTGGTCAGAATGGCCCTCATCAAAATACCTATAGCCAATCAATACTGGAGAGGATGTGGAGAAAAGAGAATACTCTTGCACTGTTGGTGGGAATGTAAATAATGCAGGCATTATGGAAGATGGTATGGAGATTCCTTAAAAAGCTAGGAATCAAACCACAATACGACCAAGCAATTCCACCCCTAGCCATATACCCTGAGGAAGCCAAAATTGAAAGAGACACATGTATCACATTGTTCATTGCAGTAATATTTACAATAGGTAAAACATGGAAGCAACTTAGATGTCCATTGAAAGATGAATAAATAAAGAAGTTGTGGTATATATATATACACACACATATATACACACACACAATAGAATATTACTCAGTCATAAAAAGAATATATTTGAGTCAGCTCTAATGAGGTGGATAAACCTAGAACCTATTATACAGAGTGAAGTGAGTTAGAAAGAGAAACATGCATGCCGTATTCTAATACATATATATGGAACCTAGAAAACTGATACTGAAGAGTTTATTCACAGGGCAACAGTGGAAAAACAGACATAGAGAATAGACTTATGGACATGGGGAAAGATGAGGAGAGGGTGAAATGTATGGAAAGGACAATATGGAAATTTATATTACCATATATAAAATGCATAGCCCATGGGAATTTGCTGTATGTCTCAGGAAATTCAAACAGGGGCTCTCTATCAACCTAGATAGGTGGGATGGGGAGGGAAATGAGCGAGAGTTTCAAAAGGGAGGGGATATATGTATACCTATGACTGGAAAGTGAAAAAGAACTAAAGAGCCTCTTGATAAAAGTGAAAGAGGAGAGTGAAAAGTTGGCTTAAAGCTCAACATTCAAAAACTAAGATCATGGCATCCGGTTCCATCATTTCATGGCAAATAGATGGGGAAACAGTGGAAACAGTATCAGACTTTATTTTTCTGGGCTCCAAAATCACTGCAGATGGTGATTGCAGCCATGAAATTAAAAGACACTTGCTCCTTGGAAGAAAAGTTATGACAGCATATTAAAACCTAGACAGCATATTAAAAAGCAGAGACATTACTTTGTCAACAAATGTCCATCTAGTCAAGGCTACGGTTTTCTCAGTAGTCATGTATGGATGTGAGAGCTGGACTATAAAGAAACTGAGCACTGAAGAATTGATGCTTTTGAACTGCAGTATTGGGGAAGACTCTTGAGAGTTCTTTGGATGGCAAGGAGATCCAACCAGTCCATCCTAAAGAAAGTGAGTCCTGAAAATTCATTGGAAGGACTGATATTGAAGCTGAAACTCCAATACTTTCCCCACCTCATGTGAAGAGCTGATTCATCTGAGAAGTTCCTCATGCTGGGCAAGATCGAGGGTGGTAGAAGGGGATGATGGAAGAGGAGATTGTTGGATGGCATCACTGATTCAATGGACATAATTTTGAGTAAATTCTGGGAGCTAGTGATGGACAGAGAGGCTTGGCATGCTGCAGTCCATGGGTCGCAAAGAGTCGGACATGACTGAATAGACTAAACTGAACTGAACTGAACTGAATGACCATCATTATTTCCTCAGCCCTCATGCACGTTCTGAAAACTTGTTTATCTCATTATTTCCCACCCCCCCAGGATGACAACACTGATTGTGATCAACCATCTATGTGAATCTTTGCCTAGTTCTGAAGTGGTCATCGTGAGGCTCAGGACGAATTAAGTGTTATACATAAAATCACCTGACTCAGCAAAAGTAAAGCTGGAATGTCTTCTGATTCTGAATCCCCCCCCCTCCTCCCCACCATCTTCCATATGGAAACATAACTGTTTAGGGGATTAGGCCTCTGGCTAGTAATAGCAACTAGAATCATCTCTTCTCTGGCACCATTTTGCTTGACACACAGTGATAATTTAAACTACTCTAGAACCTTCTCCTCTCTAGGTAGCTGGTTTGGTAGTCAATGTACGAAGCTTAGTTCATGCATTCCAAATATTGTCCTAGATTTCCTTTACACACAATCTCCAAATAAGGCAAGTTTTGTAGTATTTCC
Source organism: Nanger dama (assembly GCA_917880005.1). Classification (NCBI taxonomy): domain Eukaryota; kingdom Metazoa; phylum Chordata; class Mammalia; order Artiodactyla; family Bovidae; genus Nanger; species Nanger dama. The sequence continues at coordinate 368,267 of CAKJTW010000033.1, forward strand.
ATATGAAAGATAGATGTATCTTGGATGGAAGCTTGCACCACACATGCTTAGGAAGATTAGACTGTCTTTTTTTTTTCACTTTATAAAACTGTTCATGCTTTATTATCTATATACTCAGATAAAATTAGGTGGGACACATTTTTAATGCTTCCAATAAATAATAAATGTATGCCTGCAGCATGAAAAATCCTGTGATTGCCTTATTTGCAACAGATGAACCTGATTTATATTCAGGCATCAGTGCTGTAACTAACTAGACAAATAAAATGAACATCTATGACCTCTCTTCAATTTAGAAAAGATGAAGTGTCAATTGGCTAAAAATAATTATGCTGTGGCTATATTTAGTGTTATACACATTAGGTAAAACATGTAGGTAGAAAATACATACATACATATATACATACACACACACACACACGTGCACACACGCGCAAACACACACACAAATACACAGAAGATATTAATAGCACTAAAGTTAAGGAATCCGCAATCACCATATTATTTTTAGGAGACCAGAGTATTTATATATCAATTAGTTGGTGTTGACAGGGGCTTAAAATTCTTCTATCATGTTATACAGATAGAAATTTACTTTTCTTCTTTGGCATTAATATGTTCAAAAATACATTATTGAAGCTTAAGAATTTACCTATTGAGCAGTAGTAACAGAAATACATTCATCTACAACACAGTCTCACTAGACTTGGGATATAAGGGGTCTTGCAAAAATCTTGCAAAGAGGACTCGAATACATAGATGTATAATACCATTCTGGGTTTACCCTAAATCAAGAACTTTTGTATCCTATGTGAATGTCCAGATTTCAATCATGCACAGACTCTTTGTAAGGCGAGCATAATATTTTTGAAACTTGTACACATTGTTGGATTCAACTTTTAAGTTGCAACAAGAAAAACATAATTCACAAATCAGAACATGCTTTATTCTATCACTGATTAAAGACAAATCATTAGTAGATGAGCATCTCATACTATTCAATATGTACAGTATTGTCCCACATTTTGTGAAAGTGAAAGTCACAGTATCTGACTCTGCCAGGCTCTGTCCATGGAATTCTCCAGGCCAGAATTCTGGAGTGTGTAGCTGTTCCCTTCTCCAGGGGATCTTTCCATAACTATGTGGAATCATAAAATGTCCACATTTCAACAGCTACTGAAAGAATAGAGAATGAGAGGAATATAGAATGCACAAAATTCTGCAAGCTTTTCTGCATCTTCTGTCACCAAACGCTTTTACTCTGGAGTTCATCTCTTCCTTAGGCACCAACATCTAAGACACCAGTCGTCTCTTTTGGTGGAGAAATTTCAATAATGCATAAAAACTTCAATAATGCATTATCTAATATACAAATGCTAAAGAAAAAAATAAATTTCTTTTTGGATGAAACCCAGAATGAAAGGCAATGAATCCATGACTCTGGACTGGAGAAAGTCTTACTGTAAGATAGAAACAAGAGTGACTATTCCTGCCTTGTTTCCTCTTTCCTTCAGTGTTATGCGTGTATGATTGGTGGGGATAGGTGAGGGGTGACCACCCTGGCCGGGGTGGCTCCTAACTCCAGGATTAGAAGGATAAAGACAAACTGTCATTTTTTTTTCCTGCCAGCATGAGAGACCATATAGCAACTGCATTAATGACTAGTTATCTCTAGTGTTTTCTTCTGGCTCGGAGAGCCAATTAAGATCTTGCCTGATATATGGAAATGCGTTCTGATCAAGTTCGGTGAAGAAACCCTCATTCAACATCTCAGGCAACCTATAGCACCTGCCTACTATCCAAACCACACATTGAGGTGAAGCACCTGGATTCCTTTAGGAGTAGAATAATGCAGACACCCCATCAGTTGACCATAGGGAGAGAATTCCCATTAATCTTAGATAATGACAAAAAGATCTTTTGGTATAAACGTCAGAAAAATATTAAACACAGTACACTTTTCTTTAGAACTAAGGAAAGGGAAAGAGAATAACTTCCAAAAGGCACAAAGGAAGGCAGACTAATTTTATCATTCTTTTCCTCCCCATATGTGGGTTTTTCCATAAGAATTATGATGAATGGTCCTCATTCAGGGTTGGTATGGAATACTTATTATAATGGGTTTCACTCATAGCTCAGTTGGTAAAGAATCTGCCTGCAACACAGGAGACTCAGGTTTGATCCCTGGGTCAGGAAGTTCCCCTGGAGAAGGAAATGGCAACACACTCCAGTATTTGCCTGGAGAATAGACAGAGGAGCCTGTCAGGCTATAGTACATGGTTTCACAAGACTTGGACATGACTAAATAACTAAACTACCACCAGCAGCACTTATTATAGTAAGCTGCTCTTATATTTGCTGCTGCTGCTGCTGCTAAGTCACTTCAGGCGTGTCCGATTCTGTGCGACCCCATAGACTTCAGCCCACCAGGATTCCCCGTCCCTGGGATTCTCCAGGTAAGAACACTGGAGTGGGTTGTCATTTCCTTCTCCAATGCATGAAAGTGAAAAGCGAAAGTGAAGTGACTCAGTCGTGTCCAACCTTCAGTGACCCCATGGACTGGAGCCCACCAGGCTCCTCCAACCATGGGATATTCCAGACAAGAGCACTGGAGTGGGGTGCCATTGCCTTAGTGCCTAAATCAAAGGTATAAAAAGTTGAAGAAAAGGACATCATATGACTCACTGTCTCATAAACAGAGTACATGAGTATTTTTTATTCTTAATATTATTTCATATATCTTTGGAATATTTCCTTTGTATACAGTTTACCCCCAAAATAATCACACACACTATTGCTATAATACAATAATGAAAACACTATTATCTCTTCTAAGAAATCAAAGCTATTTAATTTATATTTCTTTCTTCACCTTGAGAGAGTAACAGGCAGGAAGGTCAGGGGTCTCCAAATGGAGGAATTAGGCTGCAAATGTCAGACATTTTTATTTTCTCTCTTACGAGGCAGGAGGAAACAAGCAAGTGTTAGATTTTTTTCCCCTTCTCTGTACAAATTTAAAAAGAGGTGCCTCTTAAAACTCTGTGTTGCCATTGCGACACCTGGTTCCAATTCAACTTAGCTTTTCTCAAACCTTGAGCTAACCAATGCGTTTTTCTTATGGAAATGTTTTTCTTAAGTTGTGTTAATGAACTATGTATTTAACCTAGACTCTGTCTTTCAAGTCTGACAGAATGTGGTCCACTGGAGAAGGGAACGGCAAACCACTTCAGTATTCTCGCCTCGAGAACTCCATGAACAGTATGAAAAGGCAAAATGATAGGATATTGAAAGAGAAACTCCCCAGATCAGTAGGTGCCCAATATGCTACTGCAGATCAGTGGAGAAATAACTCCAGAAAAAATGAAGGGATGGAGCCAAAGCAAAAACAATACCCAGTTGTGGATGTGACTGGTGAGAGAAGCAAGATCCGATGCTGTAAAGAGCAGTATTGCATAGGAACCTGGAATGTCAGGTCCATGAATCAAGGCAAATTGGAAGTGGTCAAACAGGAGATGGCAAGAGTGAATGTCGACATTCTAGGAATCAGAGAATTAAAATGGACTGGAACGGGTGAATTTAACTCAGATGAACATTATATCTACTACTGCAAGCAGGAATCCCTCAAAAGAAATGGAGTAGCCATCATGGTCAACAAAAGAGTCCGAAATGCAGTACTTGGATGCAATCTCAAAATAACAGAATAGTATCTGTTTGTCTCCAAGGCAAACTATTCAATATCACAGTTAACCAAGTTTATGCCCCAACCAGTAACGCTGAAGAAGCCGAAGTTGAATGGTTTTATGAAGACCTACAAGACCTTTTAGAACTAACACCCCCAAAAGATGTCCTTTTCATTATAGTGGACTGGAATGCAAAATTAGGAAGTCAAGAAACACCTGGAGTAACAGGCAAACTTGGCCTTGGAATGCAGAATGAAGCAGGGCAAAGACTAATAGAGTTTTGCCAAGAAAATGCACTGGTCATAGCAAACACCCACTTCCAACAACACAAGAGAAGACCCTACACATGGACATCACTGGATGGTCAACACCAAAACCAGACTGATTATATTCTTTGCAACCAAAGATGGAGAAGCTCTATACATTCAATGAAGACAAGACCAGGAGCTGACTGTGGCTCAGATCATGAACTCCTTATTGCCAAATTCAGACTTAAATTGAAGAAAGTAGGGAAAACTGCTAGACCATTCAGGTATGACCTAAATCAAATCCCTTATGATTATACAGTGGAAGTGAGAAATAGATATAAAGGCCAAGATCTGATAGATAGAGTGCCTGATGAACTATGGAATAAGGTTCGTGACATTGTACAGGAAACAGGGATCAAGAAAATCTCCATGGAAAAGAAATGCAAAAAAGCAAAATGGCTGTCTGGGAGGTTTACAAATAGCTGTGAAAAGAAGAGAGGCGAAAAGCAAAGGAGAAAGGAAAGATAGAAGCATCTGAATGCAGAGTTCCAGAAAATAGTGAGAAGAGATAAGAAAGCCTTTTTCAGCGACCAATGCAAAGGAATAGAGGAAAAGAACAGAATGGGAAAGATTAGAAATCTCTTCAAGAACATTAGAGATACCAAGGGAACATTTCATGCAAAGATGGGCTCGATAAAGAACAGAAATGGTATGGACCTAACAGAAGCAGAAGATATTAAGAAGAGGTGGCAAGAATACACGGAAGAACTGTACATAAAAGATCTTCATGACCCAGATAATAACAATGGTGTGATCACTAATCTAGAGCCAGACATCTTGGAATGTGAAGTCAAGTGGGCCTTAGAAACCATCGCTATGAACAAAGCTAGTGGAGGTGATGGAATTCCAGTTGAGCTGTTTCAAATCCTGAAAGATGATGCTATGAAAGTGCTGCAGTCAATATGCCAGCAAATTTGGAAAACTCAGCATTGACCACAGGACTAGAAAAAGTCAGTTTTCATTCCAATCCCAAAGAAAGACAATGCCAAAGAATGCTCAAACTACCGCACCATTGCACTCATCTCACAAGCTAGTAAAGTAATGCTCAGAAATCTCCAAGCCAGGCTCCAGCAATACATGAGCCATGAACTTCCTGATGTTCATGATGGATTTAGAAAAGGCAGAGGAGCCAGAGATCAAATTGCCAACATCCACTGGATCAGGGAAAAAGCAAGGGAGTTCCAGAAAAACGTCTATTTCTGCTTTATTGACTATGCCAAAGCCTTTGACTGTGTGGAACACAATAAACTGTGGAAAATTCTGAAAGAGATGGGAATACCAGACCACCTGATCTGCCTCTTAAGAAATCTGTATGCAGGTCAGGAAGCAACAGTTAGTACTGGACATGGAAAAACACACTGGTTCCAAATAGGAAAAGGAGTATGTCAAGCCTGTATTTAGCCACCCTGCTTATTTAATTTATATGCAGACTACATCATGAGAAATGCTGGACTGGAAGAAACACAAGCTGGAATCAAGATTGCCGGGAGAAATATCAGTAACCTCAGATATGCAGATGACACCATCCTTGTGGCAGAAAGTGAAGAGGAGCTAAAAAGCCTCTTGACGAAAGTGAAAGAGGAGAGTGAAAAAGTTGGCTTCAAGCTCAACATTCAGAAAACGAAGATCAATGCATCCAGTCCCATCACTTCATGGGAAATAGATGGGGAAACAGTGGAAACAGTGTCAGACTTTATTTTTGGGGGCTCCAAAATCACTGCAGATGGTGACTTCAGCCATGATATTAAAAGATGCTTACTCCTTGGAAGAAAAGTTGTGATCAACCTAGATATTATGTTCAAAAGCAGAGACATTACTTTGCTCACTAAAGTCCATCTCCTCAAGACTATGATTTTTCCTGTGGTCCCGTATGGATGTGAGAGTTGGACTGTAAAGAAGGCTGAGCACCGAAGAATTGATGCTTTTGAACTGTGGTGTTGGAGAAGACTCTTGAGAGTCCCTTGGATTGTAAGGAGATCCAACCAGTCCATTCTAAAGTAGATCAGCGCTGGGATTTCTTTGGAAGAAATGATACTAAAGTTGAAACTCCAGTACTTTGGCCATCTCATGTGAAGAGTTGACTCATTGGAAAAGACTCTGATGCTGGGAAGGATTGTGGGCAGGAGGAGAAGGGAACCCCAGAGGATGAGATGGCTGGATGGCATCACTGACTCAATGGATGTGAATCTGAGTGAACTCCGGGAGTTGGTGATGGACAGGGAGGCCTGGCGTGCTGCGAATCATGGTGTTGCAAATAGTCGGACATGATTGAGCCACTGAACTGAACTGAACTGAACTGTCTTTCAAGTCAGTTTCACTTAAGACTCAGAACCTATAAGAGCTCAACAAACCTGTATGTTTTACTCATACACTGTTCTCTTAATCTATTTTAAGGAATCTATATATTTACTTGGAAACCTGCCTTCAAGATTCATGCCAATCATTTTATGGCCCAGGTAGACTCACCTGTTGCCAATGTCATTTCAAAATGTATGTTGTGGGTCAGGGGTCTGGTGCCACTCTGAGTTTTGGGATATATCCTTCTCTAATTAACAGCTTGCTGATATAGGTATATAACATACTGCTAAAGGTTAGCAGTGGGGGGAGGAGGAAGGGGAGTAGTCTTTCTGCCCCCTTCTGATATTTATGTTAGAAGCTTTCTTTCTCCTTTACTTTAATAAAACTTTATTACACAATAATTCTGAGTGATCAGGCCTTGTTACTGTCCCTGGATTGAATTCTTCTCCTCCAGAGGCCAAGAATACTGGTGTCTTTCAGGCTCAGCAACAGGTTTTTAACCCTGTAGATGGCGAAGAATGCAAGATAGATATAAAGGAAACACTAAAACCTAGAATGATTTGTAATTTATTCAGGCACCTGTGATTGTGTTTAAATAGAAATATACCTGAATTCACCCACTTTTCACCATCTCTCTTGTCACCACCCAAGCCAAGCTACTAACATCTTTCAATTGGACAATTATTGTGGCTTCATAACTGGTCCCTATGTCTTTACTTGCTTCCTCTGATTTATTTTCTATGCTGCAATTAAGGTGATCTTTATTTTTTTATTTTTATTTTTAATACTTTATTCTATGTTATAATACTGTATTTGTTTTGCCATACATTGACATGAATCAGCCACAGGTGTACACGATCTCCCAATGTCAAAGCCCTCTCTCACCTCCCACCCCATATCATCTCCCTGGATCATCCCGTGCACCAGCCCCAAGCATCCTGTATCCTGTATTGAACATAGACTGACACTTCGTTTCTTCTATGATAGTATACCTATTTCAATGCCATTCTCCCAAATCATCCCACCCTCTCCCTCTCCCTCAGAGTCCAAAAGTCCGTTCTATACCTCTGTGTCTCTTTTGTTGTCTCACATAGAGGGTCATCATTACTATCTTTCTAAATTCCATATATATGTGTCAGTATACTGTATCGGTGTTTTTCTTTCTGGCTTACTTCACTCTGTATAATTGGCTCCAGTTTCATCCATCTCGTTAGAACTGAGTCAGATTTATTCTTTTTAAGGGCTGAGTAATACTCCATTGTGTATATGTACCACAGTTTTCTTATCCATTCATCTGCTGATGGACATCTAGGTTGTTTCCATAACATGGCAATTATAAACAATGCTGCAATGAACACTGGGGTACATGTGTCTCTTTCAATTCTGGTTTCCTTGGTGTGTATGCCCAGCAGTGGGATTGCTGGGTCATAAGGCAGTTCTATTTGCAATTTTTTTAAGGAATCTCCACACTGTTTTCCATAGTGGCTGTACGAGTTTGCATTCTCGCCAACAGTGTAAGAGGCTTCCCAAAGGTGATCTTTAAAACATACAAATGTGTTCACATATTCCTTGATTTAAAGATTTATTATTGCATAAGGTGAAAGCAATAGAAACAACAACAAAATCTGGAGTAAAATTTGTTGACAAATCTAGCTCTGCTTAGCTCCCAGGATCATTTCTGATAGTTATCTTCCAGACTTACAATGTTCTAGCAACTCTAGACTTTTTTTTTAAAGAATCCAACACTTTTCCACCAGACGGATCTTGCAAATAAATCTGGAATGGTATTTTCATAGCTATAAAGGGCTAATTTCCACACTCTCCAGATCTCATTTTAAAGCCTATCTCATCTTAAATCTGAAGAAAAAAAAGCTTTACTGAGTTTCCAATCATAATGTCTTATAGCAGTTATCTATTTTTCTTACATAGGAATCAGATTATAATTTGTAATTATATGTTTATTTCTGTGCTTATCTGTGTGATTTCTCTATACCCTCAGTCTACATTGTGACTGTTTCCTAGTTGCTTTGCATTCGATGGCCTCTGTCTAGCAAGGGATGGCTAGAAGCAAGGGCCTAAATGTAACTATTTTTAAGAGAGTGACTGAGGGGGCTGAAGAGATGGATGAGTGAGTAAAAGGACAGAGCCCATGACCAGTATCCAAGGAGGTGAAAGTGTTTGATTATCAAATGCGCAGGGTCCATTATTGTCGAGGTTTAAATCCTAGCTTTGCTAGTGTGTGTGTGTATAACATTGCTACGTTTATAAACTTTCTTTGTCTCTTTCTCTCTCTCTCTCTCTCTTTTTTTTTCCCCTCCTTTTTTACTGTATGGTTTGGGGCTTAGTATGATATTATTGTTCAGTCATTCAGCTGGTTTTGGATCTTTGTGGCCCCATGGGCTGTAGCACTCCAGACTTCCCTGTCTTTCAGTATCTCCTGGAGTTTTCTCAAACTCATATCCATTGAGTCAGTGATGCTATACTGTCATCTCATCCTCTGTTGCCCCCTTCTCCTCCTGCCCTCAGTCTTTCCTAGCATTAAGATCTTTCTCAATGAGTTTTTTCTCATCAGGTGGCCAAAGATTTGGAGCTTCAGCTTCATCATCAGTCCTTCCAATGCATATTCAAGGCCAATTTCCTTTAGGATTGACTGGTCTGATCTCCTTGCTGCCCAAGGGACTCTCAGGCGTCTTCTCCAGCACTGCAGTTTGAAAGCATCAGATCTTCAGTGCTCAGCCTTCTTTATGGTCTAACGCTCACATCTGTACATGAGAACTGGAAAAGCTGACTATATGGACTTTTGTTGGCAAAGTGATGTCTCTGCTTTTTTAATATGCTCTCTATGTTTGTCATAGTTTTTCTTCCAAGGATCAAGTGTAACTTCATGGCTGTAGTCACTGTACACAGTGATTTGGGAGCCCAATAAAATAAAGTCTGTCAGTGTTTCCATTTTTTCCCCCATCTATTTGCCATGAATTGAAAAGATTGGACGCCATGATCTTAGTTTTATGAATGCTGAGTTTAAGCCAGCTTTTTCACTTTCCTCTTTCACTTTAATCAAGAGGCTCTTTAGTTCCTCTTTGCTTTCTGTCATTTGGGTGATATCATCTGTATATCTGAGGTTATTGGTATTTCTCCTGGCAACCTAGAATCCAGCTTGTGCTCCATCCAGCCCATTATTTTGCATGATTTAACGTCATATAAGTTAAATAACTAGGGTGATAATATACAACCTTGACATACTCCTTCCCAATTTTGAACATAATTTTCCCAGTTTAATCATGATAGTAAAATTACAATGATTAAATAAATAAGAAAGTTAGCTAAGAAGTAAAAAGTGATGACAATATAGAGAAAATTGATGTGTTAATGAGCTATTGAGAGTCAATGAAAGATCAAAAACTCAAGTGTTTAGAGAGTTTTAGAGAAGAAAGAAGCAAACATATCACTCAAAAGGAGGATGTAGCATATCATAGGGACATTGAAAGAAGTAGTTCAGTGTGGATGATGAAGAACATGGAGGAGAAAAGAAGTGTAGAAGTTAATGACTGGCTCTTCTAGTTTTGCCATTCTCCCCAACTGGAGAAAATATTTATTAATACTTAAGAATAAAATATGATAAATTGTGCATTGATTTTAAATGAAATATTTGTGGTGAAAATATTTATGCAAGTTTTTGTCAACTTTACATGATACTATTTGTCCTAAATTATTGCTAGAGCAAGAATAGAAAATAGTGCAAGTAGAAAGTGAAAGTGGTAATTGCTCAGTCGTGTCTGACTTTTTGTGATCCCATGGACTGTATCCCATCAGGCTCCTCTCTCCATGGGATTCTCCAGGCAATAATACTGGAGTGGATAGCTAGGGTATCTTCTCAACCCAGGGAGTGACCAGGGTCTCCTGCATTGAGGGCAGATTCTTTACTGTCTGAGCCACCAGAGAAGCCCAGCAAGACATTTTGATAATTTTCAAGTGAATGCTAAAAAACTGTCTTCAAATTGGCAGACATTTGGACAAAAAAAAAAAAAAAGAGCTAGATTTATGCAGTAAAAATGACATTAAAATTGCATATATTTAAGTATATAATGTTTGCCTATGTCAAACAAGTAGCATGGGATTTTTTTTTCACATTATTACAAATAATGTCTTTTGACTTCATAAAAATAGACAACACAAATATGATTTTGCTTGATTGCTTGCCTCATATAGTCCAAGGCAACTGTAACACACAGTCTAGTGTATATTTGCATGCTAAGTCACTTCAGTTGTGCCCAACTCTTTGTGACCCTGTAGAATGTAGCCCACCAGGCTCCTCTGTTCATGAAACTCTCCAGTAAAGAATAATTTAGTGGGTTGACATGCCCTCAGGAGATCTTCCTTACGTAGGAATGGAATCGGCATTTCTTGTCTCATGCATTGGCAGGCAGGTTCTTTACCACTAGCGCCATCTGGGAAGCCCACACTAACTAAAAGCAATATTCTGTTAAAACTTGATGCAGCAAACCATGGTGAAAGAGCCTATCTGTTCTTTGGACACACGCTTCCTAATAATGAGCAAACAAAAAGGAAAGAGGGGCACAATTTGAAGCTTAAAATCCTCTGCAACAAGAACAAACATCTAACAGATAAAATTATATCTAGTAGCTGAGGCTGATGCTTAACTGGTGCTTCTCACAGAAGTCCTGGGAACCAAGAGAGACAAAAACACTGATGGTGCCCATGGTCAAGAGGGAGAGGATGCATGTATGATTGCGCATGGCAGTGATGATCTAGTCACATCAGTGGCCTTTGCCCTGTCTAATTTTAAACTGAACCCTCAGTGCTGCTGCTCAAGCTGAGCTCATTAACCTTCAGGGGTTTGATCCAGGGAGAGATGAAATTCTTATCCGATTCTCTGTGGAAGCAGAAAAACAACTGACTCTGTCTAAGTTCCCATCTTCTGTTCCCTGATAATGCATAAAATGATCCTTTTAGAGTGAAACAGACATGGAGTCCTAACAATAGGCCTCAGTGATTCTTGGGGACCATCTGTTCCATGTGTGTTTATTATATTCTGGAATTAAATTCGAGAGTTAAAATTTTTATCAAAATAAAACTGAATTTGCAACCTTAAAGTAGTCCTTAAAACAACTTAAAGCCCAAAATTATAGGGCATTTGAGTTCTGGTAGTACTAATCACAAGAAATGCTAGTTTCCTTATATTTAAGGTAAGCCAAGTTTCAAACAAGCTTTAGTTAGAGTCAACCAGTCTCAGTCTAAGCATTTTTTTTTCCAGTTTATTCTACCTTATTGCTTTCTAAATACTCTGAAAATAGGTAGTAAAATACTTGTGCTAGGCATGGTTTTGCATGCTTTCTAGATCATAAGTCCTCTCAAGAGCAGGATCCATGTCTTTAAATTTATCTCTTTTCTTATAATAGTGCTTTTCATGTAGAAAGCTATTCAATGAATATCTCAAATACATTTATAATGTAAAAGAATTGAAGCTTGAAAATTTTCATCTTTAAAATAAAGCAGAGTAGATATAAATAGTAAACAAGATCAGGAAGATTCATTTGGTTTACAAGCATTAATATTACTCTCCCATTTTATAAGCAGCCTTTTAATATATATTTATTGTGTTCTTACTGATGACAGGCTCAGATCTTGGTACTATGAATTAAACTCTTGGTATTTCCATGTACTCTGCTGGGACAAGCTTGACTATATCATTCCAAATAAGCCCCACACTTGCATCTTCCAGGGAACAGAATGAATCATCTACAACAGACAGCACTGAAAAGTACCATTGATATGGCAGTATTTATTATAAAACATACCCATTTGAAACAGTAATTATTTGGCTACCAGGACACAACCATTTATAACATCCCAAAAGCAGGGTTTTTTTTTTTTTTTTTTTTTAATAAAGATGGAACTTTAATTTTTTCAGCAGCTACTGAGTGCAATGCTTGAGTACTTTTCTTCATTTGTTTTTCATCATACATCACTACAAAGAGGCAATCATTAACTAATTTGCTGATTTACAGTTGCAGTTTATGAGCTTTCAGTTCAGTTCAGTTCAGTTCAGTCTCTCAGTCATGTCCGACTCTTTGCGACCCTATGAACTGCAGCATGCCAGGCCTCCCTGTCCATCACCAACTCCCAGAGTTTACTCAAACTCATGTCCATCGAGTCAGTGATGCCATCCAGCCATCTCATCCTCTGTGGTCCCCTTTTCCTCCTGTCCCCAATCCCTCCCAGCATCAGAGTTTTTTCCAATGAGTCAACTCTTCGCATGAGGTGACCAAAGTATTGGAGTTTCAGTTTTAGCATTAGTCCTTCCAATGAACACCCAGGGCTGATCTCCTTCAGAATGGACTGGTTGGATCTCCTTGCAGTCCTAGGGACTCTCAAGAGTCTTCTCCAACACCACAGTTCAAAAGCATCAATTCTTCGGTGCTCAGCTTTCTTCACAGTCCAACTTTCATATCCATACATGACCACTGGAAAAACCATAGCCTTGACTAGATGGACCTTTGTTGGCAAAGTAATGTCTCTGCTTTGCAATATGCTATCTAGATTGGTCATAACTTTCCTTCCAAGGAGTAAGCATATTTTAATTTCAGGGCTGCGATCACCATCTGCAGTGATTTTGGACCCCCACCCTCACCCCCAAATAAATAAAGTCTGAGACTGTTTCCCCATCTATTTCCCATGAAGTGATCAGACCAGATACCATAATCTTAATTTTCTGAATGTTGAGGTTTAAGTCAACTTTTTCACGCTCCTCTTTCAATTTCATGAACAGGCTTTTTAGTTCCTCTTTACTTTCTGCCATAAGGGTGGTGTCATCTGCATATCTGAAGTTATTGATATTTCTCCCATCAATCTTGATTCTAGCTTGTGCTTCTTCCAACCCAGGATTTCTCATAATGTACTCTGCATATAAGTTAAATAAGCAGGGTGACAATATACAGACTTGACGTACTCCTTTTCCTATTTGGAACCAGGTGTTCCATGTCCAGTTGTTCCATGTCCAGTTGTTCTATGACCAGTTCTAACTGTTGCTTCCTGACCTGCATATAGGTTTCTCAAGAGGCAGATCAAGTGGTCTGGTATTCCCATCTCTTTCAGAATTGTCCACAGTTTATTGTGATCCAAACAGTCAAAGGCTTTGGCATAGTCAATAAAGCAGAAATAGAACTGGAACTCTCTTGCTTTTTTCATGATCCAGCTGATGTTGGCAGTTTGATCTCTGATTCCTCTGCCTTTTTAAAAACCAGCTTGAATATCTAGAAGTTCATGCTTTAAAATATCCTAAACCTTTCTTTTGTTTTCTTCAATGCATGGGCAGATGAAGAATATCTGTCATTTATATCTGTAGCTATGTTAAGAAATTTCTCCTCACCCTATGTGTTCAAGGCTTCTATAACATCTGAAATCGCTGCCATGTTACTTTCCTGCTGAATCTTAACCAAAAACAGTTTTTACCTACCTACCAAAGTGAAGCTGCTAAGGAACTTTGTGCTGCCCTGAAAACAAAACAAGGTCAGAACACCAGGTTAGCATGGTAACAGGTATTACTTATGCTGTTTTCTAGTGACATACATCTTGGAGAATTGGTTACTGCTTTGTAGGCTGACGGGAACTGCATGAGTGAGAGTCATGTTTTTATTATTCAGTGAAATGCAAACATTTACATTTAATACTTGGTTTGAATAGTGGCTTCCCTCGTGGCTCAGACAGTAAAGGGTCTGCCTGCAATGCTGGAGACCAGAGTTCAATCCTTGGGTTGGGAAGATCCCCTGGAGAAGGAAATGGCAACCTACTCCTGTACTCTTGACTGGGAAATTCCATGGACTGAGGAGCCTGGTAGGCTACAGTCCATGGGGTAGCAAAGAGTCAGACACAACTGAGTGACTTCACTTTCTTTCACTCTGAATAATGACAGTCCATATTGCCTTTGCATTGCAATTCAAATTTCACAGTAAACAGGGGGCAGATTTTGAATCCTTCCTGCTATTGCCTTGGTAATATGTCTTAACATGTCTAAAGAGCTAAAAAGGCACATGTGAAACAGCATAACTATGCTTCCAAATACGCTGAAAAAATACACATATTAGCTGGACAATAACAAGTACTGGAAAGGATACAGAGTAATTGGAACCTTCAGACATTGCTGATGAGAATATAAAATGGTGTAGCTGCTTTATAAAACAGTCTGGAAACTTCTCAAAAGAGTTAAACACAGTTACAATAAGAGCTAGCATACACTCAGATAACAAAATTAAATGATCACACAAAAATTTGTACACAGGTGTTCATAGCAACTTTATTCATAGCATGTGAGAAGTGGAAACCACCTGAATTTCCATCAGCTGAAGAATGGGTAAATTGTGGAATCAGTACAATGGAATACTGTTCAGCCATAAAAAGGAATAAACTATTGATACACACTACAAGCAGCATGAACACTGAAATCATTGTACTTTGTGAAAATGCCAAACACAAAAGGCCATAGATTCCATAATTCCACTGTTATGAAATGTTCAGAACAAGTGAATTCATAGAGACAAAAAGTAGATCAGTGTGGGCCAGGGGCTGGGGGAGAGAAGGCTGGGGATGAGTAGCAGATAACCAGCACAGAGTTACGTTTTGGCATGAGGAAAATGTTTTGGAATGAAGCTGTGCACATTTTGTGAATATATTAATGCCCACTGAATCATCGCCTTGAAAGGATGAAATGTAGGGCATTTGAATTATATCTTAAAAATAAAACAACTCACTTTTTATTATTGAAAGGCTTCTTTATATTAGACATCATTAGGCCATTACTTTTCCACATGCACACAGAACGCTTATTTGGAAAGCTTTCTTTTAAGAACAGTTTCAGTTATAACAACCGTTATTCAACATTTGTATCAAAAAGCCTAGGATTTGTTTTTTAATATATAATCATTAATGTATCTAATTATTATTTGACCGATCACATTTGATATTTTCATCTCTTTTCACTGAAAGAATCCCTAATTCTCTCTTTTAAAAAAATTCCTTTATTGTATTTAATGTGTCAATTTTTTCTGTTTCAAATAGTGAGAACTAATCCATTGTAAATATCCAAACTGATCTAAAATCTGAGCTGTTTTTTAATTTATCCTAGTGCCTTGGGTAAAAGGGTGAATATGTACTCTGCATATAAGTTAGAGAATATATATTCATCCACAGAGTGCATCATGGAAAGACTGGGCTGGATGAAGCACAAGCTGGAATCAAGATTGCTGGGAGAAATATCAATAGCCTAAGATATGCAGATGACACCACACGACAGAAAGTAAAGATCTAAAGGGTCTCTTGATCAAAGTGAAAGAGGAGAGTGAAAGCCTGGCTTAAAACTCAACATTCAAAAACTAAGGCCATGGCTTTGGGCCGGATCACTTCATGGCAAATAGATAGGGAAACAGTGCAAACAGTGACAGACTATTTTGGGGGCTCCAAAATCACTGCAGATGGTGACTGTAACCATGGAACTAAAAGACACTTGCACCTTGGAAGAAAAGTTATGGCCTACTTAGACAGCATATTAAACAGCAGAGATATTACTTTGCTAACAAAGTTCATCTAGTCAAACTATGTTTTTTCCAGTTGTCATGTATGGATGTGAGAGTTGACCTATTATATAGAGTGAAGTAAGGCAGAAAGAAAAACACTAATACAGTATACTAATGCATATATATGGAATTTAGAAAGATGATAATGATAACCCTGTATGCGAGACAGCAAAAGAGACACAGATGTATAGGACAGTCTTTTGGACTCTGTGGGGGAGGGAGAGGGTGGATGATTTGGGAGAATGGCATTGAAACATGTATAGTATTATATATGAAACGAGTCGCCAGCCCAGGTTCAATGCATGATACTGGATGCTTGGAGCTGGTGCACTGGGATGACCCAGAGGGATGGTATGAGGAGGGAGGAGGAATGGGGTTCAGGATGGGGAACATGTGTATACCTGGGGTGGATACATGTTGATGTATGGCAAAACCAATACAATAATGTAAAGTAATTAACCTCCAATTAAAATAAATTTATTAAAAAGAAAGAAAGAAAGCAGAGCGCCAAAATGCTTTTGAACTGTGGTGTTGGAGGAGACTCTTGAGAATCCCTTGGACTGCAAGGAGATCCAGCCAGTCTACCCTAAAGAAAATCAGTCCTGAATATTCATTGGAAGGACTGATGTTGAAGATGAAACTCCAATAGTTTGGCCACCTGATGCAAAGAACTGACCCATTTGAAAAGATCCAGATGCTGGGAAAGATTGAAGGTGGGAGGAGAAGAGGATGACAGATGATGAGATGTTTGGATGGGATCACCGACTCAAAGGATATGAGTTTGAGTAAACTCCAGGAGTTGGTGATGGACAGGGAGGCCTGGCGTGCTGCAGTCCATGGGATCTCAAAGAGTCAGACAAGACTGAGCTGAACCGAAAAGGATGAAGGAAAGGGAGGAAGCTGGTCCTAATTTGTGATTCTATTTTTAAAGTCTACTGGAAATGGAGTGCTCTCTCTCTCTATCTCAGACAAAAGCAAAGGCATCAAATCACCATATTTCTCAAAATCTGTTCCATAATTTCGCTATTTTATTGCTTTTCACTGGGGCCTTAAAAATGATCTCAACTAGCATTAGCTGGTGCTGGCCCTGTCTCTCTCAATTATCATCACAGTTATTCCTCACCAAAGCAACTTGTGTGACAACATTCCTCTCATCCTTCAGTAAATTCCACTGTCCTATTGACTGTATTGGAGTTCCCTTTCTTCTCACCTGATATTCCATTAATTCCTGTATGTATATTACATTCTAGCCAAATAGCTTCCTTCCTATTTCCTATTTTCTCACACATTTACCAGTATCCATGGATTTCACACTGCCTGGAATAATTTCATTTCATCTACACTACTGATACTCTATTCACTTCTTAAGGCTATAATGAATCACATGTAACAGAACATCCTGAAAGCAGGAACTTTGTCATGTTTCCTACATCAGCTCTGGTGACTAGAGCATTCCCTACACAAAGTATAAATTCCATTAATAAATAAGCAAATTAGTAAAAATACATTTGTGTTTAAATGAAGGAACAAATAGCTTCTACAGGTGTTCTTGATATCCTAATTCTCTTTCCTCCTGAAATCATATAAAATTATTTTTTCATTGTACGTAACATCTTTTTATACATTTATTTGGGCTACCCAGATGTCTCAGTGGTAAAGAATCTGCCTACCAATACAGGAGATGAAAGAGACACGAGCTTGATACCTGAGTCGGGAAGATCCCCAGAGTAGGAAGTGGTAACCAGCTACAGTATTCATGCCTGAAGAATCCCATGGACAGAGGAGGCTGTCAGCCTACAGTTGATGGGGTTGCAAAGAGTCAGGCATGACTGAGCAATGGAGCAATGCAAACACACACACACACTTTTATTTAAATAATTATCTTTGTATTTCTTGTCTCTTTTGCATTTCTACATTTTATTATATCTCACTATTTTTCATTGTATATAACATTCTGTTATACATTTATTTGGGTTAGACTCTATTCAGTCAATACTATCTGAATTAAGTCAATAAATAGCTCAATATCTCCACTTGATATTTCTCCAGGCAATCTTGATTTCAGCTTGTGCTTCCTCCAGCCCAGAGTTTCTCATGATGTACTCTGCATATAAATTAAATAAGCAGGGTGACAATATACAGCCTTGATGTACTCCTTTTCCTATTTGGAACCAGTCTGTTGCTCCGTGTCCAGTTTTAACTGTTGCTTCCTGATGTTCATACAAGTTTCTCAAGAGGCAGGTCAAGTGGTCTGGTATTCCCATCTCTTTCAGAATTTTCCACAGTTTATTATGATCCACACAGTCAAAGGCTTTGGCATAGTCAATAAAGCAGAAACAGATGTTTTTTTCTGGAACTCTTTTGTTTTTTCAATAATCCATCAGATGCTGGCAATTTGATCTCTGGTTCCTCTGCCTTTACTATGCATAGTACATCATCAGAAATGCTAGGCTAGGGGAAGCACAGGCTGGAATCAAGATTGCCAGGAGGACTAACAATAACCTCAGATATGCAGATGACAACACCCTTATGGCAGAAACTGAAGAATAACTAAAGAGCCTTTTGATAAAAATGAAAGACGAGAGTGAAAAATTTGGCTTAAAGCTCAACATTCAGAAAATTAAGATCATGGCATACATTCCCATCACTTCATGGCAAATAGATGGGGAAACAGTGCAAATAATGGCTGATATAATTTTTCTAGGCTCCAAAATCACTGCAGATGGTGACTGAAGCCTTGAAACTAAAAGATGCTTACTGCTTGAAAAGAAAGGTATGACCAACCTAGACAGCATATTCAAAAGCAGAGACATTACTTTTCCAACAAAGGTCCACCTAGTCAAGGATATGTTTGTTTGTTTTCAGTAGTCATATATGGATGTGAGTGTTTGACTCTAAAGAAAGCTGAGCACTGAGGAATTGATGCTTTTGAGCTGTGGTTTTGGAGAAGACTCTTGAGAGTCCCTCGGACTGCAAGAAGATCGAACCAGTCAATCCTAAAGGAAATCAGTCCTGAATATTCAATGGAAGTACTGATGTTGAAGCTGAAATTCCAATACTTTGGCTACCTGATGTGAAGAACTGACTCACTGGAAAAGACCCAGTGCTGGAAAAGATTGAAGGCAGGAGGAGAACGGGATGACAGAGGATGAGATGTTTGCTTGACATCACCAACTCAATGGATGTGAGTTCGAGTATATTTCATGAGTTGATAATGGACAGAGAAGCTTGGCATGCTGCAGACCATGGGGTCTCAAAGAGTCAGACATGACTGAGCAACTGAACTGAGCTGATGTCATTTCAGAGCAATGTGTGTAATCAATTAATTTTATTTTACAGATTAAAATATACTTGACAAATTCTTTAAAAATGATTCTTCTCCTTAATGTTATACACTGATTCTATTGTTAAATTGATAAATCACAGGCCTTCATAGTTAATAATTGTTATATATATTTGCATCTCTCTTCTTGGTTTCATGGTTGGCACACTTTAATAATCTCTAACCCATTATCCAACATCTGTACTAATTCCTAGAGTTCAGTTAAGAAAGTATTTTCTCACATGTGATTATGTTCCAGACTCTACACTGGATACGAGGTACAAGACAAGGCAAGATGGTCACAGAGAAACTTTTTTTGAAACTGTCTTTTAAAACAAGCCCCTGAATTCTGAGGCAGGGCTCTGGAGGCCACATTTTATGAAATACCATTTATGAAACTAGCTACCCTCCCCCTATTTCTTTCTACATCCAAGTTCCAAAACTGTAGCATATCTAGAGAAAACTGCTTAATACATTTGCATTTGAACACTCGGGTGGCACTGTTATATGTACAACACTGTAGAGATCTCCCCATGTACAAATGAAACTAGAAGGGAATCCATCAAAAATTATATATTGAGAATGATGAAGGCATATTTTCTTTTTATCAGGTTCCATGATTCTCATACATCTTATCTGTTCTTTGCTGTCAGTTCTTTAATGAATTTCCCTGATCACCAAGACCTGCAATCCTTGGCTCTACCATCAGATTCCTACCATCGCTCATTCATATTGCTTTTATTGCATTTATTATAATATAATGTATACCTACTTGTTTCCTTTTTATACTATAAATTATTTGCAGTTGGGAAAATTTCCTTATTATATGTTCAACTATGCTAAGTTGAAAGGCAGGTCAACTCAATTCAGTCACTCAGTCGTTTCTGACTCTTTGTGACTCCATGAATCACAGCATGCCAGGCTTCCTGGTCCATCACCAACAACCGGGGTTCACTCAGACTCACGGCTATTGAGTCAGTGATGTCATCCAGCCATCTCATCCTCTGTTGTCCCCTTCTCCTCCTGCCCCCAATCTATCCCACCATCAGAGTCTTTTCCAATGAATCAACACTTCGCATGAGGTGGCCAAAGTATCTGAGTTTCAGCTTTAGCATCATTCCTTCCAAAGAAATCCCAGGGTTGATCTCCTTCAGAATGGACTGGTTGGATCTCCTTGCAGCCCAAGGGACTCTCAAGAGTCTTCAGCACAACAGTTCAAATGCATCAATTCTTCGGTGCTCAGCCTTCTTCACTTCTAAATCTCACATCTATTCATGACCACAAAAAAACCATAGCCTTGACTAGACAGACCTTTGTTGGCAAAGTAATGTCTCTGCTTTTGAATATACTATCTAGGTTGGTCATAACTTTTCCTCCAAAGAGTAAGTGTCTTTTAATTTCATGGCTGCAAGCACTATCTGCAGTAATTTTGGAGCCCCAAAAATAAAGTCTGACACTGTTTCCACTGTTTCCCCATCTATTTCCCATGAAGTGATGGGACCAGATGCCATGATCTTCGTTTTCTGAATGTTGAGCTTTAAGCCAACTTTTCCCTCTCCTCTTTCCCTTTCATCAAGAAGCTTTTTAGTTCCTCTTCACTTTCTGCCATAAGAGTGGTGTCATCTGCATATCTGAAGTTATCGATATTTCTCCTGGCAATCTTGATTCCAGCTTGTGTTTCTTCCAGTCCAGCGTTTCTCATGATGTACTCTGCATAGAAGATAAATGAGTAGGGTGACAGTATAAAGCCTTGACATACTCCTTTTCCTATTTGGAACCAGTCTGTTGTTCCATGTCCAGTTCTAACTGTTGCTTCCTGACCTGCATACAGATTTCTCAAGAGGCAAGTCAGGTGGTCTGGTATTCCCATCTCTCTCAGAATTGTCCACAGTTTATTGTGTTCCACACAGTCAAAAGCTTTGGCATAGTCAATAAAGCAGAAATAGATGTTTTTCTGGAACTCTTGCTTTTTCCATGATACAGTGGATGTTGGCAATTTGATCTCTGGTTCCTTTGCCTTTTCTAAAACTAGCTTGAACATCTGGAAGTTCTCGGTTCACATACTGCTGAAGCCTGGCTTGGAGAATTTTGAGCATTACTTTACTAGCTTGTGAGATGAGTGCAAGGGTGTGGTAGTTTGAGCATACTTTGGCATTGCCTTTCTTTGGGATTGGAATGAAAACTGACTTTTTCTAGTCCTGTGGTCAATGCTGAGTTTTCCAAATTTGCTGGCATATTGACTGCAGCACTTTCACAGCATCATCTTTCAGGATTCGAAACAGCTCAACTGGAATTCCACCACCTCCACTAGCTTTGTTCATAGCGATGGTTTCTAAGGCCCACTTGACTTCACATTCCAAGATGTCTGGCTCTAGATTAGTGATCACACCATTGTTATTATCTGGGTCATGAAGATCTTTTATGTACAGTTCTTCTGTGTATTCTTGCCACCTCTTCTTAATATCTTCTGCTTCTGTTAGGTCCATACCATTTCTGTCCTTTATCGAGCCCATCTTTGCATGAAATGTTCCCTTGGTATCTCTAATGTTCTTGAAGAGATTTCTAATCTTTCCCATTCTGTTCTTTTCCTTTATTTCTTTGCATTGGTGACTGAAGAAGGCTTTCTTATCTCTTCTTGCTATTCTTTGGAACTCTGCATTCAGATGCTTATATCTTTCTCTTTCTCCTTTGCTTTTCGCTTCTCTTCTTTTCACAGCTATTTGTAAGGCCTCCCCAGACAGCCATTTTCCATTTTTGCATTTCTTTTCCATGGGGATGGTCTTGATCCCTGTCTCCTGTACAGTGTCACAAACCTCATTCCATAGTTCATCAGGCACTCTATCTATCAGATCTAGGCCCTTAAATCTATTTCTCACTTCCACTGTATAATCATAGGAATTTGAGTTAGATCATACCTGAACTTTGCCAAGTAAGGTCCATCAAGTCAAGGCTATGGTTTTTCCAGTAGTCATGTATGGATGTGAGATTTGGACTGTGAAGAAGGCTGAGCACCGAAGAATTGATGCTTTTGAACTGTTGTGTTGGAGAAGACTCTTGAAAGTCCCTTGGACTGCAAGGAGATACAACCAGTCCATTCTGAAGGAGATTAACCCTGGGATTTCTTTGGAAGGAATGATGCTAAAACTGAAACTCCAGTGCTTTGGCCACCTCATGTGAAGAGTTGACTCATTGGAAAAGACTCTGATGCTGAGAGGAATTGGTGGCAAGAGGAGAAAGGGATGACAGATGATGAGATGGCTGGATGGCCTCACTGACTCGATGGCTGTGAATCTGAGTGAACTCCGGGAGTTGGTGATGGACAGGGAGGCATGGTGTGCTGCGATTCATGGAGTTGCAAAGAGTCAGACACGACTGAGCGACTGAACTAAACTGAACTGAATGGTCTAGCAATTTTCACTACTTTCTTCAATTTAAGTCTGAATTTGGTAATAAGGGAGTTCATGATCTGAGTCACACTCAGCTCCTGGTCTTGTGTTTGTTGAATGTATAGAGCTTCTCCATCTTTGGCTGCAAAGAATATAATCAATTTGATTTCGATGTTGACCATCTGGTGACGTCCATGTGTAGAGTCTTCTCTTGTGTTGTTGGAAGTGGGTGTTTGCTATGACCTGTGCATTTTCTTGGCAAAACTCTATTAGTCTTTTTCCTGCTTCATTCTGCATTCCAAGGCCAAATTTGCCTGTTACTCCAGGTGTTTCTTGACTTCTTACTTTTGCATTCCAGTCCCCTATGATGAAAAGGATATCTTTTGGGGGTGTTAGTTCTAAAAAGTCTTGTAGGTCTTCATAGAACCATTCAACTTCAGCTTCTTCAGCATTACTGGTTGGGACATAGACTTGGATTACTGTGATATTGAATGGTTTGCCTTGGAGATGAACAGAGATCATTCTGTCGTTTTTGAGATTGCATCCAAGTACTTCATTTTGGACTCTTTTGTTGACCATGAGTTATAGACTCAAATAATCATCTTCCAAATTTTAGAGTGAGTAGAGATCTCTTAAATGATTATTTATGCTTAAAGATTTATTAGAACTAATCTTAAACTTATGGTAGAGACAAGGACCAGATGCTTCAGAGCTTCCACAACTCATTGGCTGGGGTAGCAATGCTGTTACCCATTGGCCATCTTAATGAAAATAGACTTACTAGCATCTCATTTAACTTATTATGAACTTTGAAAAACAAAAGAATGTTCAGATATGAATGCTTCCTAAAATCAAAGCTCATTGCCACAGTATAGGTACTGTCACCCAGAGACTTCAGGCAATTCCAGGCCCTGACACTTAGTAACTCTCCATCTGTGAGTAACCTCAGAGCTTCAACCTCCAGACACTTAGGATGCAGATATAAACCTGCATTTCAATTGTCAACTCTCAAGCATAGAGCTTCTGTCAGTTGAATTCAGGCAGCTGCAGAGGGCAAGCTGAGGCAACACTCCTTAAGAGAGAGGGGGCTCTGATGGGGTGGGGTTGAGAAGATCCAAAACAGCAGGGGTGCTTTAGAACATCACCCCTCCCCCACATCACTGTTGTTATAACCAAAGATTTTGTTTCCTCTAAACTTGTTCTTGTTGGAGAGGTTGTAAATAACTTGTCAAAGAATCTGAAAATGAAACTTGATTGGTCATCTTATGTTGTCGACTGGTTACAACATTGCTGAGAACCTCAAGGTTTCTGTCTTAAGCTCTTCTAAGAATCTCCTGGCTGATCACTCATCTCCGTATTTTCTCTCAACCATCAACAATATTGTTAGCATCAACTTTTCCACAAACAAATACTATTTTAACTTACTTCTCTAAAAGACTCTTCAAGAAAACTGAACAAAAATTATTCTCTACTTGTCTCTCAATGTAAATTCTGTCTTTCAGCATTTGGCCCAAGACCTCAGAATGTGATTGGTTTTGAAGAGGGGCCTTTAAAGAGGTAATTAAGGTGATAAACGGCTGTTTGTGTGCCCTTGATAGCATATTCAAAAAAAGAGACATTACTTTGCCAACTAAGATCTCTCTAGTCAAGGCTATGGTTTTTCCTGTGGTCACATATGGATGTGAGAGCTGGACTGTGAAGAAGGCTGAACGCCGAAGAATTGATGCTTTTGAACTGCGGTGTTGGAGAAGTCTCTTGAGAGTCCCTTGGACTGCAAGGAGATCCAACCAGTCCATTCTAAAGAAGATCAACCCTGAGATTTCTTTGGAAGGAATGATGCTAAAGCTGAAATTCCAGTACTTTGGCCATCTCATGTGAAGAGTTGACTCATTGGAAAAGACTTTGATGCTGGGAGGGATTGGGGGCGGGAGGAGAAGGGGACGACCGAGGATGAGATGGCTGGATGGCATCAATGACTCGATGGATGCGGGTCTGCGTGAACTCCTGGAGTTGGTGATGGACAGGGAGGCCTGGCATGTTGCGATTTATGGGGTTGCAAAGAATCGAACACGACTGAGCGACTGAACTGAACTGAACTGAATCTCATATTACTGGTTATCTTATTAGAAAATATTAGGACACAAACAACATACAGACTGAGGGGTAACCTGTGAGGACATGGAGAGGATTTGACCATCTGCAAGCCTATTATCAAGAGGCAGGTCAGGTGGTCTGGTATTCCCATCTCTTTCAGAATTTTCCACAGTTTATTGTGATCCAACAGTCAAAGGCTTTGGTTTCTTGGGAAACCTATATGCAGGTCAGGGAGCAACAGGTAGAGCTGGACATGGAACAACAGACTGGTTCCTAATAGGAAAAGGAGTATGCCAAGACTGTATATTGTCCCCTGCTTATTTAACTTATATGTAGAATATATCATGAGAAACACTGGCTGGAAGGAGCACAAGCTGGAATCAAGATTGCTGGGAGAAATATCAATAACCTCAAATATGCAGATGACACCACCCTTATGGCAGAAAGTGAAGAGGAGTTAAAAAGCTTCTTGATGAAAGTGAAAGAGGAGAGTGAAAAAGTTGGCTTAAAGCTCAACATTCAGAAAACAAAGATCATGGCATCCGGTCCCATCACTTCATGGCGAATTTTGGGGAAACAGTGGAAACAGTGTCAGACTTTATTTTTCTGGGCTCCAAAATCACTGCACATGGTAACTACAGCCATGAAATTAAAAAAACGTTACTCCTTGGAAGGAAAGTTATGACCAACCTAGATAGCACATTCAAAAGCAGAGACATTACTTTGCCAACAAAGACCTGTCTAGTCAAGGCTATGTTTTTTCCACTAGTTATTTATAGATGTGAGAGTTGGATTGTGAAGAAAGGTGAGCACCACAGAATTGATGCTTTTGAACTGTGGTGTTGGACAAGACTCTTGAAAGTCCCTTGGACTGCAAGGAAATCCAATCAGCCCATTCTAAAGGAGATCAGTCCTGGGTGTTCTTTGGAAGGAATGATGCTAAAGCTGAAACTCCAGTATTTTGGCCACCTCATGCAAAGAGTTGACTCATTGGAAAAGACTCTGATGCTGGGAGGGATTGGGGGCAGGAGGAAAAGGGGATAACAGAAGATGAGATGGCTGGATGGCATCATCGGCTTGATGGATGTGAGTTTAAGTGAACTCAGGGAGTTGGTGATGGACAGGGAGGCCTGGTGTGCTGCGATTCATGGGGTCGCAAAGAGTCAGACACGACTCAGCAAATGAACAAAACTGAACTGAAGCCTATGTCTGTTGGATCATAGAAAAAGCAAGAGAATTCCAAAAAACATCTACGTCACTGACTACACTAAAGCCTTTGTGTGGATCACAAGAAACTGTGGAAAACTCTTAAAGAAATGGGAATACCAGACCACCTTACCTGCCTCCTGAGAAATGAAGGAAAAGAAAGAGCTGTTAGAACCAGACATTGAAGAACAGACTAGTTTAAAATTGGGAAAGTAGTACATCAAGATTGTATATTGGTCCCTGCATATTTAACTTATATGCAGAGTACATCATGTGAAATTCCAGGCTAGATGACCCATAAGCTAGAATCAAGATTGCTGGGACAAATATCAATAACCTCACATATGCAGATGACACCACCCTTATCACAGAAACCAAAAGGAACTAAAGAGCCTCTTGATGAAGGTGAATGAGGAGAGTGAAAAAGTTGGCTTTAAAATTAACATTTGAAAACCTAAGAGCATAGTACCTGATCCCATCATTCATGGCAAATAAATGGGGAAACAATGGAAACAGTAACATATTTTATTTTCTTGGGCTCCAAAATCATTACAGATGGTGAATGGAGCCACAAAATTAAAAGACACTTGCTCCTTGGAAGAAAAACTATGACAAACGTAGACAGCATATTAAAAACAGAGACATTACGTTGACAACAAAAGTCCATATAGTCAAAGCTATGGTTTTTCCACTAGTCATGTATGGATGTGAGAGTTGGACCATAAAAAGGCTGAGTACTGTGATGTTGGAGAAGACTCTTGAGAGTCTCTTGGACAGCAAGGAGATCAAACCAGTCTATCCTAATGGAAATCAGTCCTGAATATTCATTGAAGGACTGATGGTGAAGCAGAAACTTCAATATTTTGGTCACTCAATGTGAAGATCTGACTACTTGGAAAAGACCCTGATGCTGGGAAAGATTGAAGGCAGGAGGAGAAGCGTATGGTATGGACAAGATGGTTGGGTGGCATCACCAACTCAATGGATATGAGTTTGAGCAAGCTCTGGGAGATGGTGGAGGACAGGGAAGCCTGGCATGCTGCAGACCATGGGACCACAAAGAGTCGGGCATGACTAAAGTTACTTAGCAGCAGCAGCAGCAGGAAGGCCAGGAGTAGGCCTCAGAAGAAGTCAAACATGCTGACACCTCCTCCTAGAATCCTAGCCTCCAGGACAGTGAGAAAATAAAATTTAAGCCACCTAACCTGTGATATTTCCTTAGGATAACCCTAAGCAAACTGATACATACATCTTAAGGCAATATTCACTAAGTTTTGTCCCTTATGTTGTTGTTGTTGTTCATTCACTAAGTCGTGCCAACTCTTTGCAACCCCATGAACTGCACTGCGGTACTACTGTACAAATGAAGCATGCATTTAACAGATAAGCCAAGAATATTAATATAAATTTATTAAAAACTAAATTTAGTACATAATTGTAAGAAAATATGCACTTTCTGTATTGACCAAACCAGTGTAAACCAGAATAGCATTGATTTAGTCACCTATCAAATAATTTTTTTCTTTCTAACATTTCTGATAATATCAGTATGATTAAAAAAGAAGGTCAGATCTACTGCTGGTAGAAGTCTTATTTGCTAGAAGCTTTAAAGAAACCAACTGAGAAAATTTTATAAAGAATGAAATGAAATATGGCCTAGGTATTCCATTTTTTTCTAAATAATTCACGGAAATAATCTCAAAAATTTAATGTGTGTGTGTGTGGGGGTATGTTTTCTTTTCTCTACTGAAATATTTATAAAGAAAAAATTAAAAACTGCTCACAAATGTAACTGAGGATCACTTTCATCTTAACTCTGCATGCCACATCTAACCCGCTAAGCAAAAACCTACTAAATGCCAAGACCCTGTTTCCTCCATCCTTGTACCCATGCATAGAAGCATCCCCCACCCCCACATGCATATACATTTTTAAGGTACTCTTGTATTAGGATTCTTCCCTTGAGCTGGGAATCCCTCCTTGGTCAGTCCAGAACTGGTCATGTTTGATAGTTTTTATTTCTTTGGCCTCCATGGGCCCTGCCCTCCTCGTGATTCCCCACCCCCTCCACCTTTGTGTCCTCTGCTCCTCTGGCTGTATGCTGTTCTAGTGAGTTCTCTCTACAGCCATAAACTGTGTAAAATTTATCCCCAAATCTAGTCAATGAGTTTCTTGCCTAACTAAGCTATTCTTACACATTCACACTTTATACTCATTACATTTACTTCCTGTAGTTAAATAAGTAAGTGTTCATCACTCAGTCATGGCAGACTCTTAGGCTCCTCCCAAAGTAAGAATAGTGGAGTGGGTAGCCATTCCCTTTTCCAGGGGATCTTCCTGACCCAGGGATGAAACCTGGGTCTCCTGCACTGCAGATGGGTTCTTTACTGTCTGAGCCACCAGGGAAGCCCTAACTTCCCATATGCTTTAAAAACTTATTGTCATTAAAACTTATGTGTTGTTTTCTATGTGCTAAGGACTACCCTTATATATGCTAATACTATAAGTCTGCAGCAACAGTAGCAATACTCTTATTTTCTGAAGTTTGTCTCTGTATCCAATAGGATTAGGTTCAAGAGCAGGCAACATAAAGCCCTAGATAGACATAATTTAAACATCACTCTGCCTAAAAGTCAAGGTGAATGCTTAGGTTTGCTTTGGTTTCCTAAACATTAAGTCCTTCTGTTGTTGCTTTCCTGTCCTGAAATACTTTGACCCCAAGGTCCACTAGGGATGGCATCTGCTTTTCTGAGATTTGGCTGGATGAAATTCAGAGGGAAAAAAAAAAATCTTTTACACTATCTTGAAAAAGAATTTTAGAAACTCTCATTAGAATATTATATCCGGGCCAGAACATAGTCACAGGTCTCCCCTACCTGCAAGGATGCCAGTGGCCCCAGCTATGAAACCTATAGAAGAATTATTGAAAAAAAAATCACCATTTTTGGCACAGTCTCAATAATTCTGCAAATTTTAAAATATAATTGTGAAATCAAAGCTGTGGTATTTTGTACTTTTTCCATAGCAGTTTTACAATATACTCTAATTTTTCTTCTGCCTCTTTATTCTATTAATATAATCTTTGGCTTATATCATCTCGATTCGAATTTCTTAATTATTTTAGAATTCATTTATTCTTTAATGTATGGCTTTTATGACATAAAATTTGTTCAGAACTAGACCTATAAACCTGGGTGTTGGTTGTTGCTATTTTCTCTTGAAGCTTGGTGAAAGCATTCAGTCTATACAGGCATTCAGGACTCCAGGACAGCATCTCATGCACTGTCCCAATCTCCCTTTCCTTTGGTGTATGTTCCTAAGATGTCTTCCACGTGGCTCTGGAGAGGGCACCAGTGAGAATGAGCTACATCAGTAACCAGTTACACAACACACCTTTTAGGGCTTTCTGTCCCCTTCTCTTTCAGTCAGTTCAATTGCTCAGTTGTGTCCAACTCTTTGAGACCCCATGGACTGCAGCACCCCAGGCTTCCCTGCCCTGCTCATCACCAACTCCTGAAGCCTACTCAAACTCATTGTGTTGGTGATGCCATCCAACCATTTCATCTTCTGTTATCCCCTTCTCCTCCTGCCTTCAATCTTTCCCAGCATCCGGGTCTTTTCCAGTGAGTCAGCTCTTCACATCAGGTGCCAAAGTATTGGAGTTTCAGCTTCAGCATCAGTCCTTCCAATGAATATCCAGGACTGATTTCCTTTAGGATGGAAGGGTTGGATCTACTTGCAGTCCAAAGGACTCACAAGAGTCGTATTCAACACCACAGTTCAAAAGCATCAATTCTTTGGTGTTCAGCTTTCTCTATAGTCCAACTCTCACATCAATACATGACTACTGGAAAAACCATAGCTTTGACTAGACAGACCTTCATCGGCAAAGTAATGTCTCTGCTTTTTAATATGCTGTCTAGGTTTGTCATAGCTTTTCTTCTAAGGACCAAGTGTCATTTAATTTCATATCTGCACTCACCATCTGCAGTGATTTCAATCAGACTACTCCTTAAATTTTGGCTATTGGGTAAGCTACCTCACTTATATCCTCTTAAATAAACCGTCTCTGCCCAATTCCTTGTTTCCAGGTCTGATTTTTATCAGAACAAAAACTAAGAGGAACATTACCATTCTCCTGTTCAGTCTGAGCTATACCTGAGGTTTCTGTCCACCACTTTGTAATTCCAGTCTCATTTCCTTTTCTCTTTACTTGGGTATAGTGAGTTTTTAATCAAGTTGATTTTTCCCACCTCTCTCATGTCTGACGTTAAATTTTCACTTTGTACTTTCATTCTCTATTTTGTATTTTAATTTCTCTGTGCCTCTCCTTCCCTTCCCCTTTATTACATTAATGGTCCACAGTGGGATACCTGACACACGTGTTAATGCTTTAATGTCTGATCTTCACCATGGTGTGGTTGAGAGCAGATGATGCTGATTCAGCCCCAACCTGGTAACTAGTCTGCTGCCCTGCTAATAACAGAAAAAAAGCCGCCTTGATTTTTGCTTCTATATCACATACTTATTTTTACCCAGGACAGATAACTGAGTTTGAAGGAAGTCCCTCCATCTTTATAAATATGCTTAAAGCCTGATGATTTTATCTGAAAATAGAAGAATATTGTGAGGTGTAATGAAAAGCCCATGAAGCCCATGTTACAGTCACTTTATTTTGAAAGGTAATTGTGTGCTGTTTCTTATTTTAGATGTAAGTTTTATTTTAAAGCTTTCCTTTTGCCTCTTTGGTTAGAAGATAGATTTGTAAGATTCTTTCCAAGGTTACTGAGTTATTGTGCTGTTTTGTAAAACCATCATGTTTTTCCTTTGTGCTTTCCCCTAGGAGTATGGGTGTATTTTCTGCTGAGACCTCAACAGGGGTGCTTTTTAAGGCTTGCGGGTGCTTGAAAAGGTCCAGGCACACTCCTATAATTTCTGAGCAAGGCCAGCAATACAATACAGTGGCTGTTCATCCTGTGTTTTTGCAAAGATTTTCTGTCCAGAATATGAGAACAATCATGAGTGGCAAGTCCCTTCAAATATTGTGTGGATGAGTACAGCTCTAAACTTGCTTTGGACATATTTAATAATATGACATAGTAATTTCAGGCTTCCCTGGTGGCTCAGATGGTAAAGAATCTATCTGCAATACAGGAGACCTGGGTTTGATCCCTGAGTCAGGAAGATCCCCTGGAGAAGAGAATAGAAAACCACTCTAGTATTCTTGCCTGGATAACTCCTTGGACAGAGGAGCCTGGTGGGCTACAATCCACGATGTCTCAAAGAGCTCAACACCACCGAGCAACTTTCACTCACTCACTCATAGTGATTACAGGAATGAGAATAGTATAAAATAGACTTTAATTAAGTAACTGGCGTTCCTGGATTTGCCTCCACTACCTCATGCAGATAACACTACCTTATGCAGATGGCACCACCCTCACGGCAGAAAGTGAAGAGGAACTAAAAAGCCTCTTGATGAAAGTGAAAGAGGAGAGTGAAAAATTTGGTTCAAAGCTCAACATTCAGTAGACGAAGACCATGGCATCCCATCACTTCATGGGAAATAGATGGGGAAACAGTGGAAACAGTGTCAGACTTCATTTTTGAGGGCTCCAAAATCAATGTAGATGGTGACTGCAGCCATGAAATTAGAAGACGCTTACTCCTTGGGAGAAAAGTTATGACTAACCTAGATAGTATATTCAAAAGCAGAGACGTTACTTTGCCGATTAAGGTACGTCTAGTCAAGGCTATGGTTTTTCCTGTGGTCATGTATGGATGTGAGAGCTGGACTGTGAAGAAGGCTGAGCACCGAAGAATTGATGCTTTTGAACTGTGGTGTTGGAGAAGTCTCTTGAGAGTCCCTTGGACTGCAAGGAGATCCAACCAGTCCATTCTGAAGGAGATCAACCCTGGGATTTCTTTGGAAAGAATGATGCGGAAGCTGAAACTCCAGTACTTTGGCCACCTCATGTGAAGAGTTGACTCATTGGAAAAGACTCTGATTCTGGGAGGGATGGGGGCAGGAGGAGAAGAGGACGACCAAGGATGAGATGGCTGGATGGCATCACAGACTCAATGGACGTGAGTCTGAGTGAACTCTGAGAGATGGTAATGAAAAGGGAGGCCTGGCGTGCTGCATTTCATGGGGTCGCAAAGAGTCGGACACGACTGAGCGACTGAACTGAACTGAACCTTATTTTTAAGGTGGACTTACAAATGGACTTAATGGATTCCAGACTTTATTTTGGGGGCTCTAAAATAACTGAAGATGGTGATTGCTGTCATGAAATTAAAAGATGATTACTCCTTGGAAGGAAAGTTATGACCAACATAGATAATACATTAAAAAGCAGAGACATTACTTTGCCAACAAAGATCTGTATAGTCAAGGCTATGGTTTTTCCAGTGGTCATGTATGGATGTGAGAGTTGGACTGTGAAGAAAGCTGAGTGCTGAAGAATTGATGCTTTTGAACTGTGGTGTTGGAGAAGACTCTTGAGAGTCCCTTGGACTGCAAGGAGATCCAATCAGTCCATTCTAAAGGCGATCAGTCCTGGGTATTCATTGGAAGGACTGATACTAAGGCTGAAACTCCAATACTTTGTCCTCTTCATGCCAATAGTTGACTCATTGGAAAAGACCCTGCTGCTGGGAGGGATTGGGGGCAGGAGGAAAAGGGGACCACAGAGGATGAGATGGGTGGATGGCATCACTGATTCGATGGACATGAGTTTGGGTAAACTCTGGGAGTTGACGATGGACAGGGAAGCCTGGTGTGCTGCGATTCATGGGGTCACAAAGAGTTGGACACGACTGAGCGACTGAACTGAACTGAATGGACTCCAGTAATATTCTAAGTATGTATTTCAGAAATATATGGAAAATATATGCCAGATTAGTCTTGGATAAAATAGCATATTCATTTCAATTTATGAAGTGAAATGACTACATAGATTAAGATGAATTTGAAAATATAACTTTCAGAAATTGCTTAAAAGAATGATTAAACTTTTCTCTAAATTCCCATGACATTTTCATGGTGTCCCTTTTGTATGTCATCGTTTAATTATAATTAAAGCTTTACAATTTTCACAAATTATCAACTAGCATTCACAATAAGGAATAGATATGCATAGTGAAGAAAGAAAAAAAAATCAAGACTGGTGTAAGAGTATGATTTTCTCTGGAGCCTCATAGAATCTATAATCAATCTTTCCATGGATAAAGGAAAATACAACTGCTTATTACACATTTTTAAAAAAAAGACAATTGAAATTGCCACAGCACCTTTAAGTAAAAATCATGTTAGTAACATACTGCAGGTTAGTTTACCCAACCCCAGAGTGAACCACAGGCTATTTAAATACATGGAGTTTACCGTCATAGCTTTTAGAATTGATTGAAAAGTATGATATAATAAATCTCAAGCAGGGTTGGTGTGATTATCAATCATTTGTAGCAACTCTTGCTCCCTGTAATGCTTTGAAATTCTTGGTATTTGTAAATTTATTTAATAAAAGATAGTACAACATGACATGGACTTTTCATTGTCAGATTGTCAAACCAGACTTATTTGGTTGATTTTTTTTTTTTTTTAATCTCTGGAACAACTGAATGAGCACTTCAGAAGCATTTATTCCTACTTGCTATTTTACATTACATTAACAGCTGTTTGTATTTAAGAGACTTAATGTTTCATTTCCAAAAATCTTCCTTTCCATTAAAAAAAAGCAAAAATGGTGTGTTTTTGATGTGACATAAAGATTTTGTTTCTTTATAATCTATCAGGGCTAAATTTACTCATAAGGGAAAATATGAGTTAATATTGAATCTTCTTATTTCATTTTCTACTTTTATCATTTTTTAAATTACTAACTTTGTAATATAATATATAACAGCCAGTTTTTACATAAGAGCTGTATGGTCACCAGATTCTCTAAGAACCTATGCAAATGATATAGTATATTTGCTCAGTATTCAACTCATAATATATATTGTAATATATACATTTAAAATTATGTATAGATGTGGATAAAGACTTCAAAAAGTTTTTTGAAAGCTCTTCTCTTTTGAATTCTGGGTACTATGGATGAGAAATTCAGGAAAACTTTTAGAGCTAAACATGAGGGACAAAATATATTTTAAAATGTGCATATGTGTGTGTGCTTAGTTGTTAAGTAGTGCCCAACTCTTTGTGATTCCATGGACTATAACCTACAAGGTTCCTTTGTCCATGGGATTTCCCAGGCAAGAGTACTGGAGTGGGTTGCCATTTCTTCTCCAGGGGATCTTTCTGACTCAAGGATCACACCTGAGTCTTCTACACTGCAGGCCGTTGCTTTACCACTGAGTCTCCTGGGAAGCCTCTATTTTAAAATCTGTATTTTTAGATTATATAGGTGAGCAGAAGTAGAAATAACTGAGCCCCAAATAGTTAGAAAATGGGATTTCAGAAAAGTGAGAAAGCTCTGTGCCCACAGGAATGGAAACAACCTAAACACCCATCAACAGATGAATAGATAAAGAAGATGTAATGCTTATATACTATGGAATATTACTCAGTCACAAAAAGAACAAAATAATGCCATTTGCAACAGCATAGATGGACTTGGAGGGCATTATGTTGAGTGAAATAAGTCATACAGAGAAAGATAGTGTATGATGTCACTTATATGTAGAATCTAAACAAATACAACAAACTAGTGAATAAGAAAAAAAAGAAATAGACTCACAAATATAGAGAGTAAACCTAGTAGTTACCACTGGCGGTGGGAAGGGGAAAGGGGTAAAGTAGGGGTAGGGGGAAATAGCTTTATTATGGAATTATATGAAATTGTGTGTATGAAACTTTTGAAAATTTTAAACCACTACAGAATTTAAAGAATCTCTCATTCATTATAAAACAAACAAACAAACAAAAAACCATTATGGCCCAAATTTTCCCCTGGACTATCTACTTATACATGCTGCCTAATGCTTGATTTTTAATAGTCTGCATACATGCATGGATAGGAAATACAGTAACTTTTAGCACTAGAAAGGTCAAAATCAGGTTAAAAAAAAACTCACAAAATGTTGGAACCCTTTTAAAGATGACACTTTATTAGGTAATAAGGGAAAAATCACATAAAGAGAAAACCAATGCAAATACCTTCCTGAAAAGATATTTGATTAAAACTTACAACAAACAAACAAGCAAACAGAAAAACAAACAAACAACCCTTCCATACATATGGGATTTGGGAATATATTCATAATATCAATTGACCCAAAGCCTTTTAAGTCCCAGATCTGGTTAAATGGTTCTGTTTAGCAGTGCTCCCACAAGCCTGGGAAGCACTTCTGGCCTCAATGTAGTTCCAGCAGTTCTGAGCTCACACTTCATCATGGAACAAGCCATCTCAAGTATGAACCAACACAGACAGCTCAGAATGTTGTTTAGAAAAACTTCAGGTATCAGAATTGCAGAAAGGATGGGGGTGTGTTCAATACATTTACATAAATAGAAATGGATAACTGAGAAGAAGTAGGAGGCAGTAGAATGTGACTGGACTGAAACACAAAATATGTTAAAGATATAACTATTATAGTAGATCAAATATCAGATTAAATAAAGTAACATGGAAGAAAGATCTGAGAAATGAGATGAGATCTCATTCATGCAGATGAGAGGAATAGGAAAAAAATGAGAAAATTCTGGTATAATCAATGTTTGAAAATTACATAACAAATGGAATAAAAAGAGCAGTTTTGAAATTATAAGAGCTTCTAGAATTGTTGAAAAACCTAGTCCACAAATTTAGTAAGTCTAAAACACCTAAAGAAGAATACATAAAAATAAATCCATACTTATGCATTTCAGGATAAAAACAGAAGTATATCAAAGATGAAGAGAAAGTATTAAAAGAAACCAGAGATAAATGGGTTCTCTATCCATCAAGGCTGATTTCTGAATAACAATTATGAAAGCAAGGTGAATATTTTCAATGTAATGAGAGAAAATATTTGGTGACTCAGACTTCTATGTCAAGTGAAACTATCTTTCAGTGAACAAGGGTAAAAATGAAAACATATTAGACAGATTAAAAACTTAGAGAATTACTATTAAGAACTGACTAAATTAGCTTCTAAGGAATGCATTTTAGACAGGAAATTTATCTTAAATTTTGAGAGTAGGCAAGCATGAAAAATTCAGAAATGAAGTGAAAAATTACTGCAAAGTAGTCTAGGATTTGAGAGGTTCATTGGAATTTGTTAATTCTGTGTTCTTTGTCTTATAAGGGAGAAGTTTTAAAATATTGATAGACTTTTTTTTTTAAGTATAATGCACACAGGTCCAAATTTCTGGGCTCAAAGAATCTTCAGACACATTATTAGAATTAGCAAAAAGCTTTGTAATATTACAGGAGATTATATTCATATACAAGATTAAATTAAATTGCTTTATGATAAAAATAAATCTTAGAATAATGTTTTAAAATTTACCATGTAATATAGAAGCTTGCTGCTGCTGCTGCTAAGTCACCTCAGTCATGTCCAACTCTGCGACCCCATAGATGGCAGCCCACCAGGCTCCCCCTCCCCTGGGATTCTCCAGGCAAGAACACTGGAGTGAGTGGGTTGCCATTTCCTTCTCCAATGCATGAAAGTGAAAAGTGAAAGTGAAGTCGCTCAGTTGTGTCCGACCCTTAGCGAACCCATGAACTGCCACCTACCAGGCTCCTCCATCCATGGGATTTTCCAGGCAAGAGTACTGGAGTGGGGGTGCCATTGCCTTCTCTGATATGGAAGCCTAAAATATATTAACGAAAACATAAAACTTTTTGAATGAAATTGGAAACTCAATCTCATAAAGATATTAATTCCTTCCCAAATAACATAGCAATGCTTTTTATATGAAGGAAAACAGGCTCAGAGCAGTGTAGGATGTTCCTAAAGAGGGAAGAAGAGGACTTGAGTGACTAGATACCAGGATTCAATAAAAAAAAAATTATGAAAATTAGTCACTGTTGTATAGACTTGCAGAAAGAGAACTAGGGACCAGAGAACTTGGAAAGAGATTTGCATGTTTGTATACATACACTTGTATATATGAGAGCAGACTGCTCAATATATTGCACTGATTTAATTGGTGATCATGGAAGGAAAAAAAAAAAATGAAATGCTGTTCACATACCACACAAAACATCTCTTTCCAGTCATTCAATAGGGAAAGAAAAACAATATCACTTTCAAAAGACATCTAAAAGGGAAAATTTTTACTACAATAAAATAGGAGAGAATTTCTTATGTAAGACACAAAAATCACATTTTGTAAAAGAAAAACTAACAAATGCTACCACATTCAAAGAATAACCTACATTCATCAAACATCATAAAAAGAGTTAAAAGATAAGAGTTAAAATCAAAAACCAGGGATGATTTAAAGAATAAATATAAATGGCAAAAGGTTACTAACATATATATGCATATGTATATATAGAAAGAATTCTTACAAATAAATGCAAAAGACAACCTAAAAGAGGCAAAAATCATGCAAACACATCCCCAAAGAGAAAACTGCATAAATATATGAAAATATAACAAATCATAAAAATGCAAGATAAAGCCACAATAAAATTTTATTTAATTGGAAAGAATGTGGAGTAACGAGGACTCTAATAATACACTGGGTAACCTGGCGTGCTGCGATTCATGTGGTCACAAAGAGTTGGACACGACTGAGCGACCGAACTGAAACTGAACATATCTAAAGAAACTGAACATTCTCTTTCCCTATGGCACAGCCCCAGGAAATAAAACACAAGAATGTTCATAAAAGTGAAAAATGAGAAACTATCCAAATGAATTTTAAAAACGATGGTATATTCCTCAGTGAAAATGAACAAGCTATAGCTACTTATACCAATATAAATAAACTTTAAAATTAAGAACAAGCTTAGTCTGTATATAAAGTTAAAAAGAAACAAAACTAAACAGCACATTATTTTCATATATAAGTGACAAAAGAGAAGCAAGGTGATGATTACTACTCAGTTCAGCCTGTTACGGAGAAGGCAATGGCACCCCACTCCAGTACTCTTGCCTGGAAAATCCCATGGATGGAGGAACCTGGTGGGCTGCTGTCCATAGGGTCGCTAAGAGTTGGACACGACTGAGAGACTTCACTTTCACTTCTCATTTTCATGCAGTGGAGAAGGAAATGGCAACCCAATCCAGTGTTCTCACCTGGAGAATCCCAAGGAGGGGGAGCCTGGTGGGCTACCGTCTATGGGGTTGCACAGAGTCAGACACGACTGAAGCAACTTAGCAGCAGCAGCAGCAGCAGCAGCAGCAGCGGCGGCCTATTACATGTGAAGGGGCTGTGATTAGATAGGGATGCATGGGGAGCTTCAGACTTGTAATGGTTAATTTTTTGTCTCTGTGTTTTACATGCTATATTTTATGAATAATGTTATTCTTTAAACTGCACATTAGTGATATAAACTCTTACATGTATGAAAGTTGCCATATGGGGAAAAAAAAAAAAAGAAAAATGAAAGCAATTTAGGATAAGGGATAACTGAATTTTTAATTTTTGAAAATTGCCTTTGATTTTATAATGCTGCTTTTATATTAAATACCAAAGGAATTGATTCATTTGTATGATTTTTTTTCAGATAAGAAATAGCAGCTAACATTCATTACACATATGCACGAAACATAAGTTTAAATGTCCTCAAAAATAAATCCTGATACATAATTTTATTTTAAGAAACCTAAATTAACAATTTCCACAAAGTGCTTCATTTAAAACATTTGTCAGCATCATGTAAGAACTCATATTATTTAAACCGAATAGCTGGCAAAGTGAAAACTGCACAGTCATGTCTGAGTTTTTGTGACCCCATGGACTACACAGTCCATGGAATTCTCCAGGCTAGAATACTGGAGTGGGTAGCATCTCCCTCCTCCAGTGGATCTTCCCAACCCAGGAATCAAACCCAGATCTTCTGCATTACAGACAGATTCTTTACCAGCTGAGCCACAAGGGAAGCTGAAGAACGCTGGCGTGGGCATCCTATCCCTTCTCTAGCGGATCTTCCTGACCCATGAATCAAACCAGGGTCTCCAGCATTTTAGGTGGATTCTTTATCAATAGCTTGCAAAATGAACACAAAAGAAGTCTCTAGTTTACATCAGGAATCAATTGATCTGATTTAGCTCCCTTCTATCTAAATGGTATACTTTTTTTTTCTCCTTTATCTGAATCATTAATTACTACTAAGAAAATACTTTACCCAATCAGTATTTAATCTAAATATTTGCTTAACTGCCTCTTTATTATTTGTGCCTGTATCATAAGCTTGACGCTGGTAAAGAGAGTGATGTTTTATGAGAATACATAGCTCAACCCCAATGGGCACCTCATGTAGATGAATCCGAAGGTCTAAGGAATGAATAAAACACCTCTGGATAATGGAAGCAACTTGATGGACAGTAGTCTAGACACAGATGGTTAGCCTTGCCCACCACACTCACTGACTGGGGAGTCAGTCCTGGAGTCTAGTCATAACTCCTGATGCCACAGTTTAAAAGCCTCTTGGCTCCTTTGTCGAAGATAAGGTGTCCATAGGTGTGTGGGTTTATCTCAGGGCTTTCTATTTTGTTTCATTGATCTATATTTCTGTCTTTGTGCCAGTACCATACTGTCTTAATGACTGTGGCTTTGTAGTAGAGCCTGAAGTCAGGCAAGTTGATTCCTCCAGTTCCATTTTTCTTTCTCAAGATTGCTTTGGCTATTCGAGGCTTTTTGTATTTCCATACAAATCTTGAGATTATTTGATCTAGTTCTGTGAAAAATACTGCTGGTAGCTTGATGGGAATTGCATTGAATCTGTAGATTGCTTTAGGTAGTATACTCATTTTCACTATATTGACTCTTCCGACCCATGAGCATGGTATATTTCTCCATCTATTAGTGTCCTCTTTGATTTCTTTCATCAGTGTTTTATAGTTTTCGATATATAGGTCTTTAGTTTCTTTAGGTAGGAATATTCCTAAGTATTTTATTCTTTTCGTTGCAATGGTGAATGGAGTTGTTTCCTTCACTTCTTTTTCTACTTTCTCATTATTAGTGAATAGGAATGCAAGGGATTTCTGAGTGTTGATTTTATATCCTGCAACTTTACTATATTCCTTGATTAGCTCTAGTAGTTTTCTGGTCGAGTCTTTAGGATTTTCTATGTAGAGGATCATGTCATCTGCAAACAGTGAGAGTTTTACTTCTTCTTTTCCAATTTGGATTCCTTGTATTTCTTTTTCTGCTCTGATTGCTGTGGCCAAAACTTCCAATACTATGTTGAAGAGTAGTGGTGAAAGTGGACACCCTTGTCTTGTTCCTGACTTTAGGGGAAATGGTTTCAATTTTTCGCCATTGAGGATAATGTGAGCTGTGGGTTTGTCATATATAGCTTTTATTATGTTGAGGTATGTTCCTTCCAGTCCTGCTTTCTGGAGAGTTTTTATCATAAATGGATGCTGAATTTTGTCAAAGGCTTTTTCTGCATCTATTGAGATAATCATATGATTTTTATTTCTCAGTTTGTTAATGTGATGAATTACATTGATTGACTTGCGGATATTGAAGAATCCTTGCATCCCTGGGATAAAGCCCACTTGGTCATGGTGTATGATCTTTTTAATGTGTTGCTGGATTCTGATTGCTAGGATTTTGTTGAGGATTTTTGCATCTATGTTCATCAGTGATATTGGCCTGTAGTTTTCTTTTTTGTGGTGTCTTTGTCAGGTTTTGGTATTAGGGTGATGGTGGCCTCATAGAATGAGTTTGGCAGTTTACCTTCCTCTGCAATTTTCTGGAATAGTTTCAGTAAGATAGGTGTTAGCTCTTCTCGGAATTTTTGGTAGAATTCAGCTGTGAAGCCGTCTGGATCTGGGCTTTTGTTTGCTGGGAGATTTCTGATTACAGTTTCAATTTCCATGCTTGTGATGGGTCTGTTAAGATTTTCTATTTCTTCTTGGTTCAGTTTTGGAAAATAGTACTTTTCTAAGAATTTGTCCATTTCTTCCAAGTTGTCCATTTTATTGGCATATAATTGCTGATAGTAGTCTCTTATGATTCTTTGTATTTCTGAGTTGTCTGTCGTGATCTCTCCATTTTCATTTCTAATTTTGTTGATTTGATTTTTTTCTCTTTGTTTCTTGATGAGTCTGGCTAATGGTTTGTCAATTTTATTTATCCTTTCAAAGAACCAGCTTTTTGCTTTGTTGATTTTTGCTATGGTCTCTTTTGTTTCTTTTGCATTTATTTCTGCCCTAATTTTTAGGATTTCTTTCCTTCTACTAACTCTGGGGTTCTCTATTTCTTCCTTTTCTAGTTGCTTTAGGTGTAGAGTTAGGTTATTTATTTGACTTTTTCTTGTTTCTTGAGGTATGCCTGTATTGCTATGAACTTTCCTCTTAGGACTGCTTTCATAGTGTCCCAAAGGTTCTGTGTAGTTGTGTTTTCATTTTCATTCGTTTAGATGCATATTTTGATTTCTTTTTGATTTCTTCTGTGATTTAACAGGTGGTGCTGGGAAAACTGGTCAACCACTTGTAAAAGAATGAAACTAGACCCCTTTCTAACACCATACACAAAAATAAACTCAAAATGGATTAAAGATCTAAATGTAAGACCAGAAACTATAATACTCCTAGAGGAGAACATAGGCAAAACACTCCCGACATTTACACTCCCCTGATTTACACAGCAGGATCCTCTATGATCCAACTCCCAGTATACTGGAAATAAAAACAAAGATAAACAAATGGGATCTAATTAAAATTAAA
Source organism: Nanger dama (assembly GCA_917880005.1). Classification (NCBI taxonomy): domain Eukaryota; kingdom Metazoa; phylum Chordata; class Mammalia; order Artiodactyla; family Bovidae; genus Nanger; species Nanger dama. Next base: position 409,988 of record CAKJTW010000033.1, read on the forward strand.
AGCTTCTGCACAACAAAGGAAACTATAAGCAAGGTGAAAAGACAGCCTTCTGAATGGGAGAAAACAATAGCAAATGAAACAACTGACAAACAACTAATCTCAAAGATATATAAGCAACTTATGCAGCTCAACTCCAGAAAAATAAATGATCCAATAAAAAAAATGGGCCAAAGAACTAAATAGGCATTTCTCCAAAGAAGACATACGGATGGCTAACAAACACATGAAAAGATGTTCAACATCACTCATTATCAGAGAAATGCAAATCAAGACCACAATGAGGTACCATTTCACACCAGTCAGAATGGCTGCGACCCAAAAGTCTACAAGCAATAAATGCTGGAGAGGATGTGGAAAAAAGGGAACCCTCTTACACTGCTGGTAGGAATGCAAACTAGTACAGCCATTATGGAAAACAGTGTGGAGATTCCTTAAAAATTGCAAATAGAACTGCCTTATGACCCAGCAATCCCACTGCTGGGCATACACCGAGGAAACCAGAATTGAAAGAGACACATGTACCCCAATATTCATTGCAGCGCTGTTTATAATAGCCAGGACATGGAAGCAACCTAGATGTCCATCAGCAGATGAATGGATAAGAAAGCCGTGGTACATATACACTATGGAATACTACTCAGCCCTTAAAAAGAATAAATTTGACTCAGTTCTAATGAGATGGATGAAATTGGAACCGATTATACAGAGTGAAGTAAGCCAGAAAGAAAAACACCAATACAGTATACTGACACATATATATGGAATTTAGAAGACAGTGGTGATGACCCTATATGTGAGACGACAAAGAGACACAGAGGTATAGAGTGGACTTTTGGACTCTGAGGGAGAGGAAAGGGTGAGATGGTTTGGGAGAATGGCAATGAAACATGTATATTTTCTTGTAAGAAACGAAGCGCCAATCTATGTTCAATGTAGGATGCAGGATACATGGGGCTGATGCACAGGATGATTCAAGTAGAGGATGTGAGGTGGGAGGTGGGAGGGGGCTTCGGCATTGGAAGATTGTGTTCACCTATGGCTGATTCGTATCAATGTATGATAAAACAAATACAGTATTGTAATTAAAAAAATAAATAAATTTAATAAAAAAAAAAAAGCCTCTTGGGACTTTCACATCATTCTATCCCCTTACTGGGTTTCACGTCTTTTTCAAGTGACTGACTAGATTGATTATGGTCATTCAATTGATTCTTTTTATTGGCTACTTATTTGTAAATAACATAGAAAATAAATGAGAATAAGCCATATGGTATCTTCAGTGGGACTTATAATCTAGCAGAAGAAATAGTCAAGTGTGTAATTAATTATATTAAAGACAGGGCACACCCAGGATCACTTTTAAGGTGCAAGTTAAAGTAATGCTTGTGTAAATTCTGAGCTGGGAACCTGAAGTTTGAGTAGAACTTCTGTGTAAATCCTTGTGTGTATATATTTGAAAAGTAGAAAGAAACAGAACAAATGTAGGAGGTGTGAAAATGCACATAGTGTTGTGGGTTAGTAAATAGAAGCTAGGTTTATAGAAGCAAGATGCAGGAGGAAATGAAGCAGAATGTCAAGCCAGCATTGAAATACCAGTTCCAGGGTAAACAAAAAACACCTCATCATACACCCAAGTAACAGGTGCCAATGAGTAAAGTCCATTCAGTCTGTTTTACTCAGATCCTACTCTTGCCTGAAGGTGATGCCCTTCAGAAATTTACAATCTACACTCTTCATGACTGATTCAGGTTACCTCTTAGAAATTTGTTGCAATTATATTTCTATAACTGCTTGTCCTTCACAGACCACGGGGAGCCATGAACAAGGAACTTTCCACATTTCTGTGAAGTATTACATCTCTGCTTCTATTGAATTCTGTCATGACTATAACATGTGCCACTGACATCAAGCTTCTAAAAGGCATCACATGCAAATATGACTTTTTCACCATCTCTTATCAACTTGATAATTATTTAAATCTCCATGCCTATAATAGTTGATTCCATATTACTTTATTTCTAAAGCCAAACTAGCCTATTTGGTTATAACTCTCCAAATATAAACTCAATTATAGTCATCTTATTGTACTTGATGGTATGGAGAGGGAGGTGGGACGGGGGTTCAGGATGGGGAACACGTGTATACCTGTGGTGGATTCATGTTGATGTATGGCAAAACCAATACAATATTGTAAAGTAATTAACCTCCAATTAAAATAAATACATTTATATTAAAAATAAAAATAAATAAGAACAAGGTTGGACATGTTAAATAAATAAATAAAAAGTAAATACTCAAAAAAAAATTAAAACAATTTGCTGGGTTTTTTGCTTGTCCTCTGTGAAGATGGAATAATCTTAAAATCTTCAGGTCTATCCTCTTGGATTTAAAAAAATGCTGGGAAGGAAGACATTATTTATTTATTAGTTTGTACATGTGGGGAACCCTAGAGCAGCAGTAGGTGACAAATAAATGACCAACTTGAAAGATTAGGTTGATAACCTGTTCCAATTTCTCAATTTATGCCTTTAGAACTATTACCTTGAAAGTCAGTTGTTGCTTCTCTGCCTTACTGATTGCCAAAGTCTCTAAGTGGCATAGTGTCAAAATTAAGGTGCTAAATTTTACAACAAGATCAATTTCCACAAGATTTTTACTGCCAGATACATTTTTAAAAGGTTGCATTAAATCTGAGTCTATCTGAGGCATGGTGGTGAATGAGTTCTTTCAGGAGAAAACAAGTAGTGCACTTGTGTGAATATTTACCTGACAGCAGCTTATAATACTAGATTAATAAAAACGGCAGGGCTATAGCACTCCCAGTGAGGTGACATAGAGGAGAATTTATCATCAGAAGTATGTGGCATTATACAGTATTAGTATCACTGTACCTACATTCTTCTAAAAACTATGATGGTCAAAGTTCACTTTCATTTAACAAGACACTCATCTGCACTATGCCTCCATTTCCCAGCTTTCAGAAACTCTGCTGAAAATGAGATCTTTTCTTCAGTGGTATTCAGCTGTTGTGGTGAGGTGTTTGGCAGTGTGCTTCATCACACAAGCATTTTTAAAAGGGCGGGAAGGGCTTGAAATGAAATTAATTTTATGTAAACTGACGTCTCTGAGAACTGATGGAGTAAATTTCATATGTTTTTTTTTTTAATTTTATTATTTTTTAATCAAAGATAAAAAATGTAGTTTGAAGACCACATCTAAAGGTTTGCTACAAAAACAGTAGTCTTGGTTTTTCACACCCTCCCCAGAGGCGTCTATTTTGAGTTCTTTTCAGTAATTCTTGATACTTCAGACTCCAGAGTATGTCTACATCATATGCTTCTCTCTCACCAGGTGACGAGTTTATCATAAAAGGATGTAACTCGGGAACAGGCCTTAGAGGGGGCAGGTGCGGGGGCGAGGGCAGGGTATGTGGCTCTCCCCACGGCTCCACAGGCTCACGGACGGGAAGTGCTCCAGACCTGGCCCCTTGGGGTTTTCTGGAGGCTTCAGTTCACTCACTGGCCGCTGGTGATTGATGGCGCCTCCGCCTCTACCCTCCCCAGGGCTCAGGTTCACCCGTGTGCTCTCACTCCTTGTCTTTTGGCTCTAGCCATCACCAGGGACATTCCCACCCTCAACACACTTTTCCCGCTCCTTTGACACAGTCCTGCTGGCTGGCGCTGGTGCCCAATGTCTGCGTTGCCACAGAGACGCGCAGCCGTGTGCTGACAGAACCTGCCTTTCCTGCAGCCTGTGGTTTCTTGGGGATGGCAGTTGGTTTGCCTTGTTTCTAACGTTGATCTCTCCATCGGTTATCTGGATCTCTCCAGATGTTCCATCAGTTTTCATTTCCCTAGAGGCACGGAGCTATCTGACCACCGCTTCTCTTACTATTCATCTTTTATTTTCTGTATCTCGACTAAGGAGTCATTTCTAATTTACTTTCTCATCTTGATGGATTTTCTAGGAGCTTCTTGAGAAATATGTGGGTTGTCTATTTTTGAGCTCTTGTATCTTTGAAAAACTTCACTGTACCCAGATACTTTTTGGTTGAGTTTACAATTCCAGGATGAAAGTATCATCTCTTTGGCTTTCTTACTCATTTATTTGGCTGTGCCGGGCTGGCTGTAGACTGCAGGGCATTCTCCTTGCAGCGTGGGACTCTTAGTTGTGGCCTGTGTGAGCCAGTTCCCTCACCAGGGATCCAGCCTGGGCTCTGCACTAGGAGCACCGGGTCTTAGCTTAGCTACTGGATCACTAGGGAAGTCCCTCTTCTGACTCTCTTAAAGCACGCCCCCCTCCCCTGGTCCCCTCTGCCCTTCGCTCTGGAGGGTGAGGTGCTCTGTGTCTCCACGTCCTGGGTGGGCCTCTATCTCCTGACCCTGTGCCCAGGGGGCTCCTCTGTCTGGAAGCCCGTCTCCACTCTTTCAGGCGCTCCATCTTTCGTGCTCTTCCTGTCCAGGAGGTGTTTTTCAGGCGCTCCATCTTTCGTGCTCTTCCTCCAGGAGGTGTTTTTCACTTTCCAGCTTGTGGGTCAGTTTTGTGGTTGCAGCATTTTCCCTGTTCCCAGGCTGTAGCCGGGAAGGTCTGAAGCCTCGCCCAGGTTGGTTTCTCTCGGTCCTTTGTTCCCCAGGCTGCTGGGCAGTCCCCAGCTTGAGCTTGGACAGTGAAAGCTGACAGCGGATCTGACATGGAGCACGCAGGTGGCTCAGGCCCAGGATCACTTTCCTTCCTGCCACTGGGAATGTGCAGGGGTTACACTTAAAAATGAAAGTTATGTGGCATTTTAGTTGAAGTTTTTCACGTGAGTTTTCACATGTTTTCCAAAGCCAGAGTGGTATGCCTCTGACAGCTGCCTGGCCTGAGGGTGTGGGCGTCCGCGGAGGTCTGCAGGTTCTGGGAGCCGAGTGGGAGGCGCTGAGGAGCACTGACCCGGGGCCCTCGCCGTCCGCTCCGCCCCAGGCAGAGGTGGCCAGGACGTCTTTGTAGACAGGTTTGTTCTGCCTTTCCCACTTCACCCAGAAGTCCCTTTACCTCTGGCCATCATATGGTTTGTTGTAATATCTTACCTTCCTCTTTGGTAGGCAACTCTATGAGATCAGGGGCTGCCTCAGGCAGTTTACATGAGATAAACCTCCAGGGTCTTCTTTTTCCCACCATTGCAGTAATATGTTACTTGTAAATCTGATTCTTGTATGTGTTTTGGGATAAATGCAAAATGCAATGGCTGCTATATATTTAGTCAGTGGGCCAAATCAGCCCTGTCACGTATTTTTGTTACTTTTTATTGGACACATAAGTCACTTTCATTCATTTTGTGCTGTGCATGGCTGCTTTTGTGCTACAAAAGCAAATCTAAGTAGTTCTGACAGTCACTGCTCAAAAGCCAAAAGTGGTGTCTTTCTGTCCCTTTATAGTCAGAGCTTGCTGACCCCTGTGTTGGACTAGCTCTGTTGTGTACTGTCCAGATGTTCTGGTGGTTCTGGCTGAAGAGCCTGAAGGAACAGAAAGGTAAGAGCTAGAGGAATGCAAATGCCTACAAAATACATAGGGGTAAAAACAATTCCACAATTCCTAAACATTGTAAATGTTTTCCTAAAAGTAGAAAGAAAATGTAGTAGGTGATAAGCAAAAGGAAGGTGGTCTATTACTTGTCCCAGCTTCCCTTCCTAAACTCCCCACCTCATCCACATCACTTCCCCTCAGAGGTCATTGATCCTTGGACCACACCATCCCCCAGAGGAGCTGCAGAGGCCCTGAAAACAGAGAAATGACCTCTGACACATAATGAAGATTAATTATCAGATGAACAGAACAAAATGAAAAACTTGTTCCCCCACTATTATGTAACCAGAAGTGACGTGAAGTGAAGTCGCTCAGTCGAGTCCAACTCTTTGCGACCCTGTGGACTGTAGCCTGCCAGGCTCCTCTGTCCATGGGATTCTCCAGGCAAGAAATACTGGAGTGGGTTACCATTTTCCTTCTCTAGGGGATCTTCCTGACCCAGGGATCGAACCCAGGTCTCTGGCATTGGAGGCAGACGTTTTAACCTCTGAGCCACCAGAGTGAGCAAGGTCTAAAATTGCCTTTGACAGATGGGTGCCTCTAAAAAATAAATAGTGTAAAAACCATGTTGTTATAGTGATCATATATCACTTGAAATATCACTTTAGAAAGTGGGTCAAGCATTTGGCTGACGTGAAATCAGTAGTCATTATAGGAGTACATTATATTATTTTACTTAAAGAAAAAAATGAATACAAATTTTCTTTTCTAAATATCTTTTTAAAATCTCACTTAAAGTTGTGGTTTTCATAAACAACTGTCAAAAATGTGTACTAAATTAAGCTTCATTATGATGTAGATAAATTGGAAAACAAGATTTACAGTAAAAGAGGGTGAAAAAAGTAATATTGAGAGTAGAGATATGGGACGATGTTGGTCAAAGGAAATAAACTCCTACTTAAAAGGTAAATAAGATTTATGGTCACGATATCAATAATGTGTTATATACTTGAAAGTTGTTAAAACAATAGATCCTAAATGTTATCACCACACACAGAGAAATATTGTAATTATGTGAGAGGATGGAAGTGTTAACTAATCTAATTGTGATAATCAATTTGCAATATATAATCTAATTATCACATTATACACGTTATAATTGCATGTTTTATGTCAGTAGTATCTCAACAGGGCTGGAAAAGAAACTGCCACATATATAAATTTTTAAAAGACATTTTCTATGATAAGCTATTTTCAACCTGAAAATAGGAAAGAGAAATAATAATGAATAGCATTTTATTTTTAGATTACCTAAAGTGTTTTGCTGAACTGAAATTTTAAAATTAGTTCCAGAGTTCATAATTCACCATCTCTTTCATTCTCCCCTTTTGTCTATTCCCTCTTGTTGAGATTATGACACAAAGTTTTCCATGGTGTTTCCTGCCTCTGGCGTCTGCCTGCCTCAGTCCTTGCCTATGTGCATAGCCACAATAATCCCCAAATGTCTTAGAAACGGTTAACCAGTCCCTACTAATGATCAACTTAAATCCTATATTTCCTTCCAGGCATTTTCCCACAATTCATTTTATTATTTGGCTCCAACACATGATCAACCTTTCCCTCCTCATTCCATCCCTGACAAGTTCTTGATTTTATTTGTTCATTCTAGAACAGGTGGATTTACCAGGTCGTTTTCCAAAGTGTTTCACTCATTTCTTTTCCATTGGTATCATTTGCAAATGATTTTTCAAATTATTATTATTATTATTTTGCTAGTTCCCTAGTTCTCTTAGAGACAGTAGAGCAAGGTGATGTGGATTGGAACTAGAAGGTTTGAAATTCCAGTTCTGCTGTCAATTACCTGGGTGATGTTGGCTGAGCTACGCAATCTATCCTATATGTAAGCTTTTGTTTGTAAGAAAGTAATACTACCTAATGCATATAGATGACAAGAGGGTCACTTGAATCTATGCACATAAAGTACTTAGGAAAGCACCTGCTGTATACTATGGACCATGTTATAGCTTTGAGAGTATAAGAACCATCCTTGGATTCTTAAGAACATTTTGCACTGTTGCTTACTAGCTATGTAACTTTGAGTGAACAATTTACCCTCTTTAAGTTTCTTCAACTGTTAAATGGGAATAATGCCAACATAGTAAGATTGTTGTAAAAATTCAATGCTGAAGCTGAAAAATTGTGTGTAGTGTCTGGCTCATAATAAGTACTTTTATTACTAATTGTTTCTATTATCAATATTATCATTATTTATTATCATCATTCTACTTTTTGCTACTTTTAAGTTTATGCTTCTGGAGAACTTGAGGGTGTGCCCAACTGCCCCAGTCTTTTCAATCAACTAATATAAAGTTGAAGATTATTAGTTGCTTTCCTTCTAAATTTCTTTATTTGCAGGATATCAAATAGACTGCATTAGAAATAATAAGTTCATCAAGCTTTCTGAGTGGAAGAAAAGCAAATTTAAAAATTACAAGTATGTTTAATTAGTGGGATTTCCAGCAAGTGTCATAACTACTTTACACCCAGTTTATTAAATAAATCAGAAAAATATCAGCATATTTCATACAATGAAGTCTTAATCCATTCTCAAAAATTCTACTCTGCCCTGAACCTGTGGAGTTTTGTCCAAGTGTTTTTATCTGTTGTCCTTTTAACCCAGGAGATTTGCATTTTGCATATTTATATCCAAAAATTAATTATGAAGACAGAGCTATCTGGTTCTGCTGTCAGATGGGTAATTGATAGAATTCTCTAATCCTCTGACCCCACAATTTCCTAATAGAAAAGCAAAGATTCTACCTCTTACCTTTTATGATTGTTGTGAGATTATGTATGTAAAGGTCCTAAAATACAACAGCCAACTATTAAAAGATACCACAGATTTTTTTAATCCCTCATTGCCTCTTCCTGTGGAAATTCACATAATATAGAATGAGCATTCAATAAATGATAAATTGAATTGAATCAACTAGCACAAAACATTCTAATATGCTAAGCATTATGAAGTTACCGATAACTGGATTGGCTATATAAAGTTAGAACTTTTCTCTCTTGTTTATTCATTTTTTTATTCATGTTCAAAATTTCATTTGAAAAGAAAACAAAGTTAATAGAAAGTAAGCACATAAAATTAGAGTGCTTCTCCTTCTAATAAAATTAAGAAGATGGACTTTTATTCTTTAGGCACCAGGGAGAGATTGTTGTTGTTTTTTTTTAAAAAGTAGTACCATTATGAATTCAGTATTTTAGGAATACCAATCTGAATTTAGCAATTACAACAAAATAAAGAAACAAAATTGAGTGCAAATTGTGTGTATGTGTGTGTGTGTGTACTCAGTCACTAAACTGTGTCCAACTCTTTGTGACCCCATGGACTGTAGTCTGCCAGGTTCCTCTGTCCATGAGATTTTTCAGACAAGAATATTGAGTGGGTTTCCATTTCCTTCTCCAGGGAATATTCTTGATGCAGGGATCAAAATGCATCTTCTGCATCTCCTGCATTGGCAGGTGGATTTTTACCACTGAGCCACTTGGAAATATTTTGAGATTCAACTAAGAAGATAAATCAGTAGAAACACTAAAATGGTAGACACTGATGGATAGTTTAGATGAGTGTGCATAGGAAGAGAAAGATGTCTGAGTGGGAAGCTCCACAAAGGTTTGGAACCTCTAAAGACAAGTAGGTCCACAAGGAGAGTCAAAGTTTAAGATAGTTTTGGAGATGGAAACTGAAAATGTTACATTATGATAACCTAATAGAAAAAGTGGAATATAGCTAGGTAAAACTTGGTTGTTTAGGGAAAAAAATTAATTGAAATGTTTAATGGAGGAAGGGGATTTGGTAGATTTATTTTAGAATGTTTATTTGCTGCCTAAATTACATATGAAAACTATCATACAATATGGTTTCATTTAAAGGGAAAGTAAGATTTCCTATCTTCACTAATTAATAGAAATTGCTTTAATTCAAATAATGAGCTTTTAAAAGTCATTGCAAAGAACACATAGTTTCACCAGTAAAAGGCTTTAGTTCATAAAACATAATGAAAAATAATCACAAAAATCTGTAACTGATGGAAAGAATTAGCAGCCACTATTTTCCACTGAATTAAGACTCCAAAATGGAAGACAGCCAGAATATGGACAAGGACTTAATGCTAATTAACCATTTCAATTTGGAAAAAACATTGATAATCAAACTACCCATGCATGTTATATTTAATTAAGCTTTCTTTTACTGAAAATTATGAAAGAGGTGTTGGCAAAACACACAGAATAATGCTTTAAACCAGCAAAACAAACAAAAAAATAAATAAACTTTGGGATTCTTAAGTATACTTAGGTATTTGTCACATTTACTCTGTCTTAATTTTTCAGTGGATATATAATCATCAAAATCATAATTCAGGAAAAAAATTACATAAAAATTATTAACTTGTACCCAAAGAGCCTTTCAAGAACATACCTATAGCAATAAATTAAGGCTCAACTCACTTTCATTATTAAATCTTAGGGGCCATGTTTAAAAACTAAAGATAACTAAAGATAAAAAAACTAACCTAATATATACTAATAATGGGAAAAAACAAGGGAAAAATAAGAGAATGGTAGACTTTCTTAATGTTAAAGTGGCAGTTTTGCTCTTCTCCCCATATAAGACACTAAGAAAAGATCATAGCTGCAGAGTTTAGAAGAAGCTTTAAAATATTATTAGTACATAATATATATTTTCTATCAGCTAAAATTTACCTTAAAAGGTACACAGAGAAAAATATGTTTTCATCCTTGCAAATGTTATAAAAAGAAATTATCATGGCAATTATAAGGTACAAGTTTGGGGATGGGTCCCAGGATGGTGGAGGAATAGGGAGACCACTTTCTCCCCAACAAATCCTTCAAAAGATCATTTGAATATGAAACAACTTCCACAAAACCACTGAATGCTGGTGAAGGACTCCAGACACCAAGAAAGGCAGCCCAGTTTCTTTGAAAGGAGGTAGGACAAAATATAAAAGATGAAAACAGAGACAAAGGATTTAGGGATGGAGCCCAATCCTCGGGAGGGAGTCATGGGCAAGAGGTTTCCACACAACAGGAAACCCTCTCACAGGTGTGTCAGTGGGAAAATTTGAAACCTCAGAGGGGCAAAATAATCAGGATGGAAACACCCACAGAGTATGGACCTAACTGCAATTACCAGTGGAAAAGGGGCTCAGATGCTTGCATCCACCAGCAGCAAGTGCAGGCTGGGCAGGGAGACATAGGTTGCATCATTGCCTTAGGATAAGGACTGGGTTTAAATGTCCTGAGAACAATCTGAGAGGGCTAATGTGACATACCAACCCAAACTGTGGGATGGCCAGAGAGACATTAAAAAACAACAACAACCTTTCCCATGAAAGGCTCTAATGCTGCACAGTGACACTTGGTGTGCTCACAGAACAAAGGATTGTGCCCTAGTGAATACCAAGAAGTTGGGTGCCATTTAGGGCTCTCCTCCCTGGAGGCAGAAAGGCAGGTGCAACAGCCAGAGCCAGAAGGCAGAAAGGCAGGTGAAACAGCCAGAAACAGAAGGCTAGAGGCTGTGGCAATCTCAGTCCCAGAGACCTCATGTTCTACCAAACTGTGAGCAGGATGCCAGTTGTAAAGTACATCTTCCTGGGATCCTGGATGGTTCACATCCAGCAGGAGTGTCACAGCTGGAGATCAGCTCCCCAGAGGAAACACATGGCATACTTGGGACTGTGCCCTCATGGTTCCCTCAGGAAGCCAAGCAGCCAGGAACAGGGAGGTACATAAGATGCATAGCCCACCTGGGACAGTGTGCTCACCAAGCACCTGATCACCTGAGAAGCTTGCACCAGGGAAGAGCACAAAACGCACAGCCCATCTGGGCTTTGCTCCTTGCGGAGCAAAGAACCTGAACACCTTAGACCTGAGAATGCAAGAAACACAGGGTCCAGTTGGGACAGTGCCCACATGGAATACGCTGGGAGCCAGAGCAGTGTGCACCCAGGAAGTAAACACTGTTTTTGGGCTGTGGTTAACCCAGTGTGGTCCATCCACAGCGAGCACTCCCCACACACACCAGCAGTATTTGTTTGCAGTGTTCCTCTCTCCACAGCACAACTGAACAAGTGAACTTAAAGAGTGGCCAACTTCACCTCATCATGTTAGGGCAGAAATTAGACATTGAAGAGACTTGTTAACAGAGGAAGCCAAAATGAACAAAGATCTGAAGGAACCGCTCTGGAAGTTACAGGTGCAACAGATTAAAACCCTACAGTTAATGCTGAGACTGCATTTGAGCAGCAACAATATACTTTGAGAACAAGTACAAGTAGAAACAAGGGATAATCTTACACTGAACTGACCCCACACTGCCGACAACAGTGCCAGAGAAATTTCTAGATATATTTTTACTATTATCATTTTTTTATTATTTTTTAAAATGTTAGTTATTACTCTTTTTAACTTTCATTTTTATAGCCTACTAGGGCCGCCTCGCTGGAGAGCGTTGTCCCCAGGATGTCCAGCCTCCCGGTAAGACTAGATGGAAGACAGACTAGATGGAAGAGGGATCTGTCGAGGACGGATCGCGGAAGATGGGTGGACAGCTCGCTGGCCCTGGCTGCGGGGCAGGGTCGTGGGGCCTGCTCCGGGAATGGCCAGCACCAGCAAGCAACCCAGGCGTCGCAGGACCGCCCTCGTGTGTGGGTAGCTGTGGGCTCCTCCGCTGGTTTTCCTGGTGGCCTGGCCATGTCCCGGTGTTTTTCTGGCCCCCCGGACGGTGCCCGTGCCCCTGTCCCTTGGCCCCCGCCGTGCGTGCTTCCAGACCCTCCCCACCGCTGCCGGCCTTTCCTCTTCATCCTGCACGTGCGACTGCCTGCGGCCTGCGTTCCCTGCCCCTGCCTGGGACCCAGCCGGCCTCGCCTCACATGGGTGTCGTTCCCCAGCCTCCGTCGGCCTGTGGCATCCCAGGGCAGAGCAGTGCCCTCGGAGCCCTGACAAAGGGGGCAAGGCGGGGAGCCTTGTACGTGTGAGGGCCGTGGGGACTGCTGGTACGGGGCGGGAGAGCGTTCTCCCAGGCCGGCTGCAGCTCTAGGTGTGTCTAGCAACCTCCTCTGCTTTCAGCCTACTATAATCTTTCTTTTATTTTTATTTTTTTAATTTTTTTTTATGGACACCTGTGGCTGATTCATATCAATGTATGGCAAAACAAATACAGTATTGTAATTATAATCTTTCTTTTAAAAAACTGTTTTTAAAAATATATTCCAAATATTTAATTTTTGTAGTTAATTCTGTTTTGTATTTTTTATATTTTGTTTTCTACAGTCTAACCTCTATTCTAGGTTTTTAACCTTTGTGTTTTTTTGATATTATCAATTTTATACCTTTAAGAATCTAACATACATTATCCGTTTTCACTTATGGATCTGATTACTGGCTTGATACATCTCTCCCATTCTGACTCTCCCTTAGCTCCTCCTGGAAGTCTCAGATATTCAAGCTGGTTTTATAAAAGGCAGAGGCACCAGAGATCAAATTGCCAAAGTCCGCTGGATCATCGAAAAAGCAAGAGAGTTACAGAGCAACATCTATTTCTGCTTTATTGAATATGTCAAAGCCTTTGACTGTGTTAATCACAATAAACTGGGGATACTTCTGAAAGAGATGGCAACACCAGCCTACATATCCTGCCTCTTGAGAAACATGTATGCAGGTCAGGAAACGACAGTTAGAACTGGATATGGAACAACAGACTGGTTCCAAATAGAAAAAGGAGTATATCAAGGCTGTATATTGTCACACTGTTTATTTAACTAATATGCAGAGTATATCATGAGAACCACTGGACTGGAGGAAGCACAAGCTAGAATCAAGATTGCTGGGAGAAATATCAATAACTTCATATATGCAGATGACACCACCCTTATGACAAAAGTGAAGAACTAAAGAGCTTCTTGAGGAAAGTGAAAGGGGAGAGTGAAAAAGTTGGGTAAAAGGTCATCATTCAGAAAATTAAAGTCATGGCTTCTGGTCCCATCATTTCATGACAAATAGATGGGGAAACAGTGGAAACAGTGGCCGCTTTATTTATTTGGCTCCAAAATCACTGCAGATGGTGACTGCAGCCATGAAATTAAAAGACACTTACTCCTTGGAAGGAAAGTTATAACGAACCTAGACAGCATATTAAAAAGCAGAGATATTACTTTGTCAACAAGTGTCCGTCTAGTCAAAGCTGTAGTTTTTCCAGTGGTCATATATGGATGTGAAAGTTGGACTATAAAGAAGGCTGTCCACTGAAGAATTGATGCTTTTGAACTGTGGTGTTGGAGAAGACTCTTGAGAGTCCCTTGGACTGCAAAGAGATCCAACCAGTCCATCCTAAAGAGTGGTCCTGCGTGTTCATTGGAAGGACAGATGCTGAAGCTGAAACTCCAGTACTCTGGCCACCTGATGTGAAGAACTGAGCCATTTGAAAAGACCCTGATGCTGGGAAAGATTGATGGCAGGAGGGGAAAGGGATGACAGAGGATGAGATGGCTGGATGGCAACACCAACTCAATGGACTTGGGCTTGGGTAGACTCTGGCAGTTGGTGATGAATAGGGAGGCCTATTGTTCTGCGGTTCATGGAGTTGCAAAGATTTGGACACAACTGAGCGACTGAACAGAACTGAACTGATTACCTACCAGCCTGCAGAAAGGGGCACCCGAAACACAGCAAGTTAACAAAATGAAAAGACAGAGAAATACAGCAGGTGAAGGAATATGATAGAAAACCTACCAAACAAAACAAAGAGAAGAAGATAGTGAGTTTATCTGAAAAATAATTCAGAAAAAATGATGTTAAAGATGATCCAAAATTTTTAAAACAAAATGGAATTACAGATGATAGACTAGAGACAAAGACTGAGAAGCGGCAAGGAATGTTTAACAAGGACCTAGACAAATAAAAGGAGCCAATCAATAATGGACAATGTCATAACTGATGTTAAAAACACTTTGGAGAGAACTCAGTTCAGTTCAGTTCAGTTGCTCAGTCGTGTCCGACTCCATGACTGCATGAACTGCAGCAGGCCAGGCCTCCCTGTCCATCACCAACTCCTGGAGTTCACTCAAACTCACGTCCATCAAGTCGGTGGTGCCATCCAACCATCTCATCCTTTGTTCTCCCCTTCTTCTCCTGCCCCCAATCCCTCACAGCATCAAGTATTTTCCAATAAGTCAACTCTTCACATGAGGTGGCCAAAGTACTGGAGTTTCAGCTTTAGCATCATTCCTTCCAAAGAAATACCAGGGCTGATCTCCTTCAGAATGGACTGGTTGGATCTCCTTGCAGTCCAAGGGACTCTCCAGAGTCTTCTCCAACACCACATTTAAAAAGCGTCAATCCTTCAGTGCTCAGCCTTCTTCACAGTCCAACTCTCACATCCATACATGACCACAGGAAAAAACATAGCCGTGACTACTGGGACCTTAGTTGGCAAAGTAATGTTTCTGCTTTTGAATATACTATCTAGGTTGATTGCATCTTCCAAGATATAAGCATCTTTTAGTTTTATGGCTGCTGTCACCATCTGCAGTGATTTTGGAGCCCCCAAAATAAAGTGAGACACTGTTTCCACTGTTTCCCCATCTGTTTCCCATGACATGATGGGACCAGATGCCATGATCTTCGTTTTCTGAATGTCGAGCTTTAAGGCAACTTTTACACTCCTTTTACTTCCATCAAGAGGTGTTTTAGCTCCTCTTCACTTTCTGCTATAAGGGTGGTGTCATCTGCATATCTGAGGTTATTGATATTTCTCCTGGCAACCTTGATTCCAACTTGTGTTTCTTCCAGTCCAGGGTTTCTCATGATGTACTCTGCATATAAATTAAATGAGCAGGGTGACAATATACAGCCTTGACATACTCCTTTTCCTATTTGGAACCAGTCTGTTCTTCCATATCCAGTTCTAACTGTTGCTTCCTGACCTGTATACAGATTTCTCAAGAGGCAGGTTAGGTGGTCTGGTATTCCCATCTCTCTCAGAATTGTCCACAGTTTATTGTGATCCACACAGTCAAAGGCTTTGGCATAGTCAATAGAGCAGAAATAGATGTTTTCTGTAGCTCTCTTGCTTTTCCGTGATCCAGCAGATGTTGGCATTTGATCTCTGGTTCCTCTGCCTTTTCTTAAAACAGTTAAGCCTTTGACTGTGTGGATCACAATAAACTGTGGAAAATTCTGAGAGATGGGAATACCAGAACACTTGACCTGCCTCTTGATAAATCTGTATGCCGGTCAGGAAGCAACAGTTAGAGTTGGACATAGAACGACAGACTGCTTCCAAACAGGAAAAGAAGTACGTCGTGGCTGTATATTGTCACCCTGCTTATTTAACTTATATGCAGAATACATCATGAGAAATGCTGGACTGAAAGAAACACAAGCTGGAATCAAGATTGCTGGAAGAAATATCAGTAACCTCAAACTGTAGATGGTGACTGCAGCCATGAAATTAAAAGACGCTTACTCCTTGGAAGAATAGTTATGACTAACCAAGAAAGCATATTCTAAAGCAGAGACATTACTTTGCCGACTAAGGTCCGTATAGTAAAGGCTATGGTTTTTCCTGTGGTCATGTATGGATGTGAGAGCTGGACTGTGAAGATGGCTGAGCCCCCGAAGAATTGATGCTTTTGAACTGTGGTGTTGGAGAAGACTCTTGAGAGTCTCTTGGGCTGCAAGGAGATCCAACCAGTCCATTCTGAAGGAGATCAGCCCTGGGATTTCTTTGGAAGGAATGAAGCTAAAGCTGAAACTCCAGTACTTTGTCCACCTCATGTGAAGAGTTGACTCCTTGGAAAAGACTCTGATGCTAGGAGGATTGGAGGCAGGAGGACAAGAGGATGACCGAGGATGAGATGGCTGGATGGTGTCACTGACTAGATGGACGTGAGTCTGTGTGAACTCCAGGAGTTGGTGATGGACCTCAGTCTTAGTGAACTCCAGTAGTTGGCGTGCTGCAATTCATGGTGTCACAAAGAGTCGGATATGACTCCGTGTATGAAATGAACTGAACTGAGACTTTCGAATCCCAACCATCCTGATTGGTGTGAAATGGTATCTTATTGTGGTTTTGATTTGCCTTTCTCTGATAATGAATGATGTTGAGCATCTTTTATGTGTTTGTTAGCCATCTGTATGTCTTCTTTGGAAAAATGTCTATTTAGTTCTTTGGCCTATTTTTGATTGGGTCATTTATTTTTCTGGAATTGAGCTGCAGGAGTTGCTTATATATTTTTGAGATTAGTTGTTTGTCAGTTACTTCTTGTGCTATTATTTTCTGCCATACTGAAGGCTGTCTTTTCACCTTGTTCTTAGTTTCCTTAGTTGTGCAGAGGCTTTTAATTAGATCCCATTAGTTTACTTTTTGCTTTTAGTTCCAGTATTCTGAGAGGTGGATCATAGAGGATCGTGCTCTCATTTATGTCGGAGAGTGTTTTGCCTATGTTCTCCTCTAGGATTTTTATAGTTTCTGGTCTTATGTTTAGATCTTTAATCCATTTTGAGTTTATTTTTGTGTATGGTGTTAGAAAGTGTTCTAGTTTCATTCTTTTTCATGTGATTGACCAGTTTTCCCAGCACCACTTGTTAAAGAGATTGTCTTTTCTCGATTGTATATTCTTGCCTCCTTTGTCGAAGATAAGGTGTCCATAGGTGTGTGGATTTATCTCTGGGCTTTCTATTTTTTCAGTTGATCTATATTTCTGTCTTTGTGCCAGTACCATACTGTCTTGATGACTATGGCTTTATAGTAGAGCCTGAAGTCAGGCAGGTTGATTCTTCCAGTTCCATTCTTCTTACTGAAGATTGCTTTGCATATTCGAGGTTTTTTGTATTTCCATAGAAATTGTGAAATTATCTGTTCTAACTCTGTGAAAAACACCGCTGGTAGCTTGATATTTATTGCACTGAGTCAGTAGATTATGGTATATTTCTCCATCTATTAGTGTCCTCTTTGATTTCTTTCACCAATGTGTTATAGTTTTCTATGTATAGGTCTTTAGGTAGATATATTCCTAAGTGTTTCATTTTTTTGTTGCAATGATGAATGTAATTGTTTCTTTAATTTCTTTTTCTACTTTCTCATTACTAGTGTATCGGAATGCAAGGGATTTCTGTGTGTTGGTTTTATATCCTAGAGCTTTATTATATTCAAAATTCAACATCCATTTGTGATTAAAAAAAAAAAAAAACTGTCCAGAAAGCAGGAATAGAAGGAACATACCTCAATATAATAAAAGCTGTATATGACAAACCCACAGCAAACATTATCCTCAATGGTGAAAAACTGAAAGCATTTCCCCTAAAGTCAGGAACAAGACAAGGGTGCCCACTCTCACCACTACTTTTTAACATAATTCTAGAAGTTTTGGTCACAGCAATCAGAGCAGAAAAAGAAATAAAAGGAATCCAAATTGGAAAAGAAGAAATAAAATTCTCACTGTTTGCAGATGACATGATCATCTACATAGAAAATGCTAACGACTTCACCAGAAAATTACTAGAGCTAATCAATGAATACAGTAAAGTTGCAGGATATAAAATGCAGCCATGAAATTAAAACACACTCCTTGGAAGGAAAGTTATTATCAACCTAGATAGCATATTCAAAAGCAGAGACATTACTTTGCCAACAAAGGTCCTTCTTGTCAAGGCTATGGTTTTTCCAGTGGTCATGTATGGATATGAGAGTTGGACTGTGAAGAAAGATGAGTGCCAAAGAATTGATGCTTTTGAACTGTGGTGTTGGAGAAGACTCTTGAGAGTCCCTTGGACTGCAAGGAGATCCAACCAGTCCATCCTAAAGGAGATCAGTTCTGGGTGTTGTTTGGAAGGAATGATGCTGAGGCTGAAACTCCAATACTTTGGCCACCTGATGCGAAGAGCTGACTCACTGGAAAAGACCCTGATGCTGGGAGGGGGTTGGAGGCAGGATGAAAAGGGGATGACAGAGGATTAAATGGCTGGATTGCATCACCAAATCAATGGATATTAATTTGAATGAACTCTGAGAGTTGATGGACAGGGAGGCCTGGCATGCTGCGATTCATGGGGTTGCAAAGAGTCAGACACGACTGAGCGACTGAACTGAACTGAACTGATTTATCTTATAGAAAATGAATTCTATAAAACTATAGAAAACTTTCTATAGTTTTATAGAAAACTATAACACTGATGAAAGAATTCAAAGAGAACACAAATAGATGGAGAAGTATACCGTGTTCATGCATTGGAAGAATCAGTATAGTAAAAATGAGTAAACTACCCAAAGCAATCTATAAATTCAATGCAATCCCTATCAAGTTACCAATGTATTTTTCACAGAACTAGAACAAATGACTTCACAATTTGCATGGAAATGCAAAAAACCTCGAATAGTGAAAGATTGGAACTGGAGGGATCAACATGTCTGACTTCACACTGTACTACAAAGCTACAGTCATCAAGACCATATGGTCCTGGCACAAAGACAGAAACATAAATCAATGGAACAAAATAGAAAGCTCAGCGATAAATCCACACACGCATGGACACCTTATCTTTGTCAAAGGAGGCAAGAATATACAATGGAGAAAACATACTCTCTTTAAAATGTGGTGCTGGGATAACTGGTCAACCACATGTAGAAGAATGCAAACAAAATACTTTCTAACACCATACGCATAAATAAACTCAAATGGATTAAAGATCTAAATTTAATACAAGAAACTATAAAGCTTTTAGAGGAAACATAAAGTTTTCTCTATTATCCACCTCAGAGTAATGGAAGGTATATCACTCTATGATCCTCCTCCCAGAGTAATGGAAATAAAAGCAATGATAAGCAAATGGTACCTAATTATACTTAAAAGCGTTCTCACAATGTACAATGTAGGCAACTGTAAGCAAAGTGAAAAGGCAGCCTTTGGAATGGAGAAAATAATAGCATAGAAAACTGACAAAAAATTAATCTCCAAAATATGCAAGCAGTTCACATAGCTCAATATCAGTAAAACGAGCAACTCAATAAAAAAAAAAATAGGCAAAAGAACTAAACAGCCATTTCTCCAAGGAAGACATACAGATGGCTAATAAACTCATGTAAATATGCTCAATATTACTCATTTTTAGAGAAATGCAAATCAAAACCATGATGAAGTCTCACATTGGTCAGAATGGCTGTAATTAAAAAGTCTACAAACAATGAATACTGGAGAGGATGTGGAGAAAAGGGAACCCTCTTACACTGTTGGTGGGAGTGCAAACTGGTACAGCCATTTTGGAGAACAGTGTGGAGATTCCTAAAAAAAAAAAAAAAAAAAGGAAATAAAACTGCCATATGACCCAGCAATCCCACTGCTGGGAATGCACACAAGAGGAAAGCAGAACTGAGAGAAACATATGTACCCCAATGTTCATTTGCAACACTGTTTACAATATCTGGGACATGGACCCAACTTAGGTGTCCATCTGCAGAAGAATTAATAAAGAAGTTGTGGTACATATACAAAATGGAATAATACTCAGCTATAAAATGGAATACATTTGAGTGAGTTCTAATGAGGTAGATGAAACTGGCACCTATTATACAGAGTGAAGTAAGTTAGAAAGAGAAACACCAGTAATATATACTAAAACATATATTTGGAATATAGAAATATGGTAACAATGATCCTATATGCAAGTTAGCAAAAGAGACATAGATGTAAAGAACAGACTTTTTGATTCTGTGGGAGAAGGCAAGGGTGGGATGATTTGAGAGAATAGCATTGAAAAGTTTATATTACCATATGTATAATTGATGACCAGTGCAAATTCAATGCATGAATCAGGGTGTTCAAGGCTGGTGGTCTGGATAGGGGATTCAGGATCAGGGAATACATGTGCAACCATGGCTGATTCATGACGATGTAGCCAAAGAATGTTCAAACTACCGCACAATTGCACTCATCTCACAAGCTAGTAAAGTAATGCTCAAAATTCTCCAAGCCAGGCTTCAGCAATATGTGAACCATGAACTCCCTGATGTTCAAGCTGGTTTTAAAAAAGTCAGAGGAACCAGAGATCAAATTGCCAACATCCGCTGGATCATGGAAAAAGCAAGAGAGTTCCAGAAAAACATCTATTTCTGCTTTATTGACTATGCCAAAGCCTTTGACTGTGTGGAACACAATAAACTTTGGAAAATTCTGAAAGAGATGGGAATACCAGACCACTTAACCTGCCTCTTGAGAAATCTGTATGCAGGACAAGAAGCAACAGTTAGAACTGGACATGGAAGAACAGACTGGTTGCAAATAGGAAAAGGAGTGTGTCAAGGCTGTATATTGTCCAACCTACTTATTTAGCTTATATGCAGAGTACATCATGAGAAACGCTGGACTGGAAGAAACACAAGCTGGAATCAAGATTGCTAGGAGAAATATCAATAACCTCAGATATGCAGATAACACCACCCTTATGGCAGAAAGTAAAGAGGAGCTAAAGGGCCTCTTGATGAAGGTGAAAGAGGAGAGTGAAAAAGTTGGCTCAAAGCTCAACATTCAGAAAACGAAGATCATGGCATCTGGTCCCATCACTTCATGGGAAATAGACGGGGAAACAGTGGAAACAGTGTCAGACTTTGTTTTCTTGGTCTCCAAAATCACTGCAGATGGTGACTGCAGCCATGAAATTAGAAGGCGCTTACTCCTTGGAAGACAAGTCATGACCAACCTAGATAGTATATTCAAAAGCAGAGACATTACTTTGCCAACAAAGGTCCGTCTAGGCGAGGCTATGGTTTTTTCTGTGGTCATGTATGGATGTGAGAGTTGGACTGTGAAGAAGGCTGAGCACCAAAGAATTGATGCTTTTGAACTGTGGTGTTGGAGAAGACTCTTGAGAGTCCTTTGGGCTGCAAGGAGATCCAACCAGTCCATTCTGAAGATCAACCCTGGGATTTTTTGGAAAGAATAATGCTAAAGCTGAAACTTCAGTGCTTTGGCCACCTCATGCGAAGAGTTTACTCATTGGAAAAGACTCTGATGGTAGGAGGGATTGGGGGCAGGGGGAGAAGGGGACGACCAAAGATGAGATGACTGGATGGCATCATGGACTCGATGGACGTGAGTCTGAGTGAACTCTGGAAGATGTGATGAACAGGGAGTCCTGGCCTGCTGCGATTCATGGGGTTGCAAAGAGTCGGACACAACTGAGTGACTGAACTGAACTGAACTGATGGCAAAAAAGCATCACAGTATTTTAAAGTAATTGTCCTCCAATTAAAATTAATTAATTAACAACATTAAGAACACCATCAAAATACCCCAAATATGCCAAAGTTCATTTAATTTCAAAATTAAATTCTGTCCACTATTTGAGCTGTTATCTTTTCATTTATTGAGGGACTCCCTCACTTCTGGTGAGATACATTTACTGTCTTCCAATTTGCAAGTCTTATTTTGAGTAAATGGAATTTTCTGGAGGAAAAAAAAAAGATGGAAGTACAATCTTTAAGCGTGTGGCTAATTGAAGAATCTAAATCTATTCTTATTATTGTTGTTCAATCCCTAAGTCATGTTCAACTCTTTGTGACCTTATGGACTGTAGCACACCAAGCTTCTCTGTCTTGCTCTTTTTCCTGGAGTTTGGTCAAGTCCATGTCCGTTGAGCTGGTAATGCTAAAAACTCAGTCATACCAACTCGTTCTCTGCTGCCCTCTTCTCCTTTTTCCCTCAATCTTTTGCAGAATTAGGACCTTTTCTAAAGTGGATTAAAAATCTAAAACACGAGGCTAGAAAGATAGCTTATTCAAGTCTCAACCTTGAAAGAAAAATACACACAATTTTAAAAGACAGCAGTTATACTCTTTGGAAATATAATTTAATATTTAATACTGTTTAAATATCACTAAGTTTCTATGAGCATTTGAATCTCAGTAGTATTATGCCCATAATATAGTTTAAAAAATACTTCATTAACCTTACATGTTTTAGTTATTGCAAATGTTAGTTGTTGTCCCATCATTACATCATTTTTGACTCTTTGAGATCCCATGGACAATAGCACACCAAGCTTCCCTGTCCTGAATTATCTTCCAGAGTTTGCTCAGACTTATGCCCATTGAGTTGGTGATGACATCCAACCATCTCATTGTATGTTACTCCCTTCTCCTCCTGCACTTAATCATTCCATTTCACAAAACAAAATTTGACAATGCATTCTGGTTAATATGTCTGGAACATGGAAAAAGGAAGAGAGTTCCAGAAAAACATATTTTTCTAATTTATTGACTATGCCAAAGCCTTTGACTGTGTGGATCACAATAAACTATGGAAAATTCTGAGAGAGACGGGAATACCAGACCACCTGATCTGGCTCTTGAGAAATCTATACGCAGGTCAGGAAGCAACAGTTAGAACTAGATATGGAAAAACAGACTGGTTTCAAATAGTAAAAGAAGTACGTCAAGGCTGTATATTGGCACCCTGTTCATTTAACTTCTATGCAGAATACATCATGAGAAATGCTGGGCTGGAGGAATCACAAGCTAGAATCGAGATCACCAGGAGAAATATCAATAACCTCAAATATGCAGATGACACCATCTTTATGTCAGAAAGTGAAGAAAACCTACAAAACCTCTTGGTGGAAGTGAAAGAGAAGAGAGAAAAAGTTGGCTTAAAGCTCAACATTCAGAAAACGAAGATCATGGCATCTGGTCCCATCACTTCATGGGAAATAGATGGGGAGACAGTGGAAATAGTGTCAGACTTTGTTTTGTTGGGCTCCAAAATCACTGCAGATGGTGACTGCAGCCATCAAATTAAAAGACGCTTACTCCTTGGAAGAAAAGTTATGATCAACCTAGATAGCATATTCAAAAGCAGAGACATTACTTTGCCAACAAAGGTTCGTCTAGTCAAAGCTATGGTTTTTCCAGTAGTCATGTATAGATGTGAGAGTTGGACTGTGAAGAAAACTGAGCACCAAAGAATTGATGCTTTTGAACTGTGGTGTTGGAGAAGACTCTTGAGAGTCCCTTGGACTGTAAGGAGATCCAACCAGTCCATTCTGAAGAAGATCAACCCTGGGATTTCTTTGGAAGGAATCATGCTAAAGCTGACACTCCAGTTCTTTGGCCACCTCATGCGAAGAGTTGACTCATTGGAAAAGACCCTGATGCTGGGAGGGAATGGGGCAGGAGTGGAAGGGGACGACAGAGGATGAGATGAATGGACTCCATCACTGAGTCGGTGGACGTGAGTCTGAATGAACTCTGGGAGTTGGTGTTGGACAGGGAGTCCTGGCGTGCTGCGATTCATGGGGTCGCAAAGAGTTGGACACAACTGAGCGACTGAACTGAACTAAGGCGAGAGCTGAGTATGAAAGTTAAACAAGAACATGTAATGGAATACAAATATCCAATCTAGTAGCTCTAATAAGAACCTCCTTTCACTGGGTAATGGATCTTAGCTATTACACAGAAAATTACCTAACACATGGCTCCTCCTAAAACGTGTTATAGATCAGACTCATATTTTTCTTTCCAAAAAATGGCAGAAGAATTGATTTCAGTTATTATTTAATGCTTATTTCCCTCCCTTGTCAAAAAAATGCTCTATACACCTGAAATTTGAGGTTGGCAGCCTGAATTCATTCATGGAACTTTTAAGGACTCTTCATTTACAGTGAATTTTCTAGTTCTATCAATGTTACTGGAAATCTGAAATAGATGGTAGGGTGTGCTGAAGTGCCAATAGGCTTAGGGGAAGAAAAGCTTCTCAAATTTTTTTTCTAAAATGAATTTTATAAATTTGGTTAACATGATATTATATATAAAACCAGTACCTCTTGCACAGAACTGAGCTGACATTCCTCCTTGCTTTGCTTGCTCCTATACATGTCCCTGATATCTGTGTATGAACTGTCAGCAAAAACAACAGGTAAATAATTAGTCTCCAATTAAGTTAAATAAAAAATAAAATAAAAATAAATTAGGCCTCTGTCTCTGAAAGCTAGAAAGTATTTTGTGAATTGTTTTTTTTTTTTCCCTTTTTAATTTTAATTGGAGGCTAATTTCTCTACAATATTGTGGTGGGTTTTGCCATACATCAACATGAATCAGCCATGGATGTACATGTGTCCCACCATCCTGAACCTTCTTCCCACCTCCTTCCCTTTCCCCTCCCTCTGGATTGTCCCAGAGCACCAGCTTTGGGTGCCCTGCTTTATGTATCAAATTTGCACTGGTTTGACTTCTTTGCTTGTTTGTTTTCATGTTATACCAACACTTAAGGTGCTAGAGAGTATTTATAGTGTTGGTGGTGTATCTTCACAGAGTGTTAGGTTCCAGTGGGCACTTCCAAAACTGTGTGCCTTTACTGACATGCTCAATTCTCCCATAAAGGTTTTGTTAAAAGGATAGCATCTCCACTGGGAACAGCATGCATATCAATAGTAGCAATATGGTTGTAGCTAAGTACTGCAGAATATACTTGCAGTACTGGAAACAAACTAAGATTACAGTTTTGTCTTTAAACAATACCCACTGGACCCCTCCAACGTTATATATACACTTTCCTATCAATGTTTCCATTGTGTTCCTCTATAGAATCCAAAGTTCATGGGTTTGAAGATTATGTAATTTTGCATTCTATCTTTAAGAAAAAAAGGTTGCAAAATTATTAATGGAAGTTAAACACTAGAGTGAACATTTATTTTGAGGGAAGAAAGCAATCAATATCGACTGCAAAATTTTAACAGCTGATGATCCTATAAATATCATAAAATCCAGAAAATGATACAGTATTTTATTAACTGCCTAATAGCCCTAAACATTTCCCTATTTTTTGATGCATACTTATTTTTCACCTCTAAAATGACATAGTATTTTCTATGCAGAGGTGGAGAAATTAAAATTTTTCCCCTTAGTGTGATTGATAGAAAACATTTTTAACACTGATATTTTTGAATCCTTTCTTTCAGTTTCACATCTCATTAGTGTTATGGTATCAACTGTTAGAATTGTTAAATTGGGGGAAGCCTCTATCACATTTCTTTCCCAACTGAGCTAAATGTCACAGAAGAGTTTTTGACAGACCATTTCTAGCCCCAAACAATTCAGTCCCTGTTATTCCAACAGTAACCACATATTCCAGCACTAGTGCTGGAGGTCACAAATGAACAGCAGAATCAGACCTCTATCCATGAAAACAATAGAGGAAATGGGAAAAATATCCCTGGAGTCATTTCTACAAAAGAGTGCTAGTGATAACTAAATCACACAAAACTACTCTGATAAATACAAACTTACAGATCTCCAAAAGAAACTCCACTTGGCATGATCCCACAAGCAACTTTGTTTACTCTAATACAACCGCCCAAGGGGAAGTGTGACAGATGGGCAAGCGATCACATCTGATAGCAGGTAAAACAACTTACTTTCCGAACAAGGAAACATGATGGTGTGAGCACACTTGGCAGGCTCCTCCCTGAAGTTGGAAGGTCAGTTCTTCACTGCTCACCCTCCCTGGCACAGCCTCCCTTTCTCCTGTCCCCCATGAGCAACCCTCAACACAGAGACACACCTCTGCTTGAGCCTATACCATGTGACCTGACTCCTTCCTCATCCCCCTGATGTCAGACTTTGGTGTTTTCATCTTCAGTGTTACCTTTGCCTGATTTCCAAGCCCATCCTTGTGCACCTAGCCAAGGCCACATCTCAGTAAATCTCACAATGGTTGAATTCCTAAATAGTTTCCCCTTTCTTTACTCTGTTCTCCAATCCTCCCTTAACAATTGAGAATTAGAAAATCCTCCTAAACCTTACTGAATCCTCTGCCTAAAAACTTTCAGGTAGCCCTTAATTACAATCAGTGATGTTATAACCTCAGCCTTTGAGGTCATCTTTATCCCTGTATTATCCCTGTATTATTTTCCCTGCTATTTTAAATGAATACTGATTCCCCTAACTGTTTCCCCATATATTTCAGGTTTGCTTTAGAAAGTCCCTCTTGTCTTGTATTCCACCCCCATTCCACTTTTTTTCTTCTTTTTTTTTTGCATGGAGCATCCTAACTCTTCTCTTTCTTTTTCAAATAAATGTCAACTAATTATAATTGAATATTAGTGATATTATTGATCCTCAAATTTCTAGAATAAAAAGATTTTCAATTTTAACTTATATGAAGAATATATCATGAGAAATGCTGGGCTGGATGAAGCACAACTGGAATAAAGCTTTCCAGGAGAAATATCAATAACCTCTGATATTCAGATGACACTACCCTTATGACAGAAATTGAAGAACTAAAGAGCCTCTTGATGAATGTGAAAGAGGAAAGTGAAAACATTGGCTTAAAATTCAGCATTCAGAAAACTAGGATCATAACATCTGGTCCCATCACTTCATGGCAAATATAAGGGGAAACAGTGGAAACAGTGATAGACTTTTTTTTTGAGAGGCTTCAAAACCACTGCAGATGGTGACTGCAGCCATGAAACTAAAAGTTAAATGACTCTTGCTCCTCGGAAGAAATGTTATGACCAACATAGGCAGCATATTAAAAAGCAGAGACATTACTTTGGCAACAAAGGTCCATCTAGTTAAGGCTATGGTTTTTCCAGTAGTCATGTATGGATGTGAAAGTTGGACTATAAAGAAAGATCAGCACTGAAGAATTAATGCTTTTGAACTGTGGTGTTGGAGAAGACTCTTGAGAGTCCCTGTCAATCTTAAAGAAAATCAGTCCTGAATATTCATTGGAAGGACTGATGCTGAAGCTGAAGCCCCAATGGACATGGAGCATCAGACTGGTTCCGATAAAGAAAGGAGTACATCAAAGTTGTGTATTGTCACCCTGCTTATTTAACTTATATGAAGACTACATCATGAGAAATGCTAGGCTGGAAGAAGCACAAGCCGGAATCAAGATTGCCAGGAGAAATATCAATAACCTCAGATATGCAGATGACACTACCCTTATGAGAGAAAGTGAAGAAGAACTAAAGAGCCTCTTGATGGCTGTGAAAGGAGAGTGAAAAGGTTGGCTTAAAATCCAGCATTCAGAAAACTAAGATCATGGTATCTGGTCTCATCACTTCATGGTTCCAATAAGGAAAGGACTACTTTAAGCAGCTGCACCACCCTCATGCTCAATCCTCACTGGGCCAGAACTGCCACAGGCAAATAATAATAATAATAATAACAAAAAATGAAGTCACATGCAGGGTCACTTCGGTCCTGTCTGATTCTTTGCAACTCTGTAGACCTTGGTCTTCAAGCTTCTCTGTCAGGGAAGGGGTTCTCCAGGCAAGAGCTCTATATTTCCTAATAATCTAGCTGCCAACACCCTGAGCACCTGGTGCTGCCAGAACCCCTGCGACCCAAGCAGCTTCACCACCTCCACACCTGGCCCTCAGAGGGGCAAAGCCAAGTACTCCAGGGTAGCCTCAGGAGCTAAACCCCAGTGGATGGCTCATATCCAGAAGTGGAAATAAAATAACAATTGAAACATATGGGCAATGTGGCTAAGGAAAAGACTCAAAACCCTCAGACCATTTGTACAAGCTGCAGATTAAATCCACACAATCAAAACAGCAGACTCTATGTCTATGGAATATATAAAAGGACATTGAGAGTCCCCACAAAAGAAAATGAGCTAGCTCTGACAGCTGTGGACATTGGAGGCAAGAACACAGCAGCATAGGACCAGATTAAAGTCTGAGCAGCTTCCACAGCAGGTCCAGAGATCAGCAGTGTTGGAGGGCATCCTAGTGAGGTAAGCACAGGAAGGGACTCTGAGAACATTGACTCAAGAAAAACATTTATTGTTCTTATTTTCTTACTTGTTCTGTAGATTCTTTTGGATTTCTTTTTTTTTTTTTTTTTTTTCCTTCCCCTCCCCACCCCTCTCCCGCATTGTGGTTGCTGATCTTTTCGTCATTAAGAAATCCAATTAAAAATTTGAGCCTTTTTTCCCCCCCTCAGTCACAATTTTTATTGTTGTCATAAACCTCTGCCTCTATGTTGAGCTTTTGCAGTTTAGTGGATTTTTCTTCTTTTTCTAATTTTAAATTTTAATTTTTAAAAACCTATTATTAGTGTACCTTTATTCCCTTGTGCACATTCCTTACTGTTCTTTTCCCCTTGCAGTTAATCTTTAACGTATATAAATCTTCTTTATCTACCTCTATTTAACATTGCATATTTATTCTTTCTTTCATTTCTTTCTCTCCTTTCCTCAAAACATATTTGTTAGTTTTAGTTTCATTGCTTTATTCTGCAATTGGCACCCTGCTTTAGTTTTCTTTCGCATTTTGTGTTTTAATTAGTTTTGCTAGGGTAGATATAATTTTTGGTTTCCTTTGTTCACCAGGTCAATCTATTGTACTTAACTTTTGTTGGACTGTTTTGATTTTGCTTATGAGTGTATATATATGTGTGTATATTCAGTCATACATTCTGTTATTGTTATAAATCTCTGCCTCTGTACTGGGCTCTTGCAGTTCTGTAGAATTTTCCCTTTTTCCTCCTTTTTTTTCTCTCTGCTTTTTTGTTTCTCTTTTTTCTTTTTTATGATTTTAATTTTTAGAACCTATTATATTTTTTTCAACATTTATTCCTTCATTTGCCTTTCCTACTGTTCTTTTCCCCTTACAGTTAAACTTTAATGTATATAAATCTTCCTCATCTACCTCCATTTACCTTTGCATATCCTTCAACTATTTGTTATTTTTGTTTTCATTGCTTTATTCCTTACTTGGCACTTTGCTTTAGTTTTGTTTTCCAGTTTGTTCTTAAGTTAGTTTTGTTCTTAACTGGTAAATATAATTTTTTATTACCTTTGTTTGCTGGATCAATCTACTGTATTTTGTTGGACTGTTTTCACTTTGCACATAGGTGTATATACATATGTGTATTTTCCATTATTTTAATTATTATTTGCCTGATTTGGTAACTGCCATTAGTCTGGGGTTCATCTTTGGTTTCTTATTTTTGGATATTTGTTTTACTCTCCCTTAATGCCATACCAAACCACTTATGAAACATTTGTTCCTGACCAGAGATCAAAGCCCGAGCCTTTGCAGTGGAAACACTGACTACAAGACCCTAGACTACCAGAAAACTAACCCTAGGGAGTGTAAAATACTGAGAACTCACACAAAGGAAACTACTTGAATACAAAACCTAGCATCACCCAACCAACAGTAGCACCCCATGCAGGTTGCCTCATCTAAAAAACAAACAAAACAAAAATACAAATCTAATCATCAGCATATAAGAGTACCACCTCACTCAGCCTTGTCTATTAGAGGAAAAACAAACAAACAAATAAAAACTCATCACAAATCTCACCCTATACAAAGCTCACATAAACCACTGGACCAACCTTAGGAAGACAAAAACCTAAAGGAAGAAATAATTCAACCTTCTTCAAGGAAAGAATTCAACTTTCCTTGAAGCTTGGGAAAAGAAGACCTCAGTAACTTAAAAAAGAAAATGAAAAGGCAAAGAAATACTGCACAAATGAAGGAACAAATTAGAAATGCAGAAGTCCAAATAAACAGAGAGGAAACATGAAAATTACCTGAAAAAGAATTTAGAATAATGATAATAAAGATGATCAAAAGCCTTGAGAACAAAATGGAGAAAATGCAATAATCAATTAATAAAGGCCTATAAAAATTAAAGAATAAGCATAAAGAGACAAATAACACAATTACTGAAATTAAAAATACTCCAGAAGGCATCAATTGCAGAATATCTGAAGTAGAAGAATGAGTTAGTAAGCTGGAAGATAAAATGGTGGAAATAACTTCTAAAGAGTAGAATAAAATAGAAAGAATGAAAAGAGCTGAGGACAGTCTCAGAGACCTTTGGGACCATATCAAACACACCAACATTCGAACTAGAGGGGTCCCAGAAGAAAAAAAAGGGAAAGGGTATAAGAAAATTTTTGAAGCTATTATAGTTGAAAATTTCCACAACATGGAAAAAGAAATAGCCATCAATTCCAAGAGGCACAAAGATACAGGATAAACCTAAGGAGAAACATGCCAAGCCACATACTAATCAAACTAAAAAATACTAAACACAGAGAAAGAATATTAAAAGCAGCAAGGGAAAAGCAACAAGTTACATACAAAGGAAAGCCCATACTCTTAACAGCTGATCTTTCAGCAGAAACTCTGCAGGCCAGAAGGAAATGGCAGGATATACTTAAAGTACTGAAAGGGAAAAATCTACAACCAAGATTACTGTACCCAGCAAGGATCTCATTAAAAATTGATGGAGAAATAAAAAGGTTTTCAGACAAGCAAAAGTTAAGAGAATTTAGTACCACCAAACGAGCTTTACAACAAATGTTAAATGGATTCTTATAGTCGAGAAATACAGCAGAGGAAAAAAAAAAATCTACAAAATCAACCCCAAACAATTAGAAAATGGCAATAGGAACATATATATCAATAGTTACTTTAGTTATCTAAGATGAAAAAAATTTTAATATAAATTTATTTATTTTACTTATATGCCAGACAGCAAAAGAGACACAGATGTATAGAACAGTCTTTTGGACTCAATAGTTACTTTAAATGTAAATGGATTAAATGCTCCAACAAAAACAGACTGGCTGAATGAATGCAAAAAAACCCGACACATATGGTGTCTACAGGGAACCCATTTCAGACCTCAAGACCCATATAGCCTGAAAGTGAGAAGAAAAATATATTCCACGCAAATGGGAAGGAAAAGAAAGTTGGAGTAGCAATCCTTATATCAGACAAAAAAAGAAAAACTCAAGACAATTACAAAAGATAAGGGAGGACACTACATAATGATAAAGGGGTTAATCCAAGAGGAAGACATAACGGTTGTAAATATCTATGCACTTAACATAGGAGCACCTCAATACATAAAAGGAACACTAACAGACAAAATGAAAAGTTGACAGTAACAAAATAATAGTGGGAGGCTTTATCACCCCATTCACACCAAAGGACAGATCATCAAACAGAAAATTAAGAAGGAAATGCAAGTCTTAAATAATACATTAGATGAAATGGATTTATTGATATCTTCAGGACATTCTGTCCAAATGCAGAGAAATACCTCTTCTTTTCAAGTGCACTTGAAACGTTATCCAGAATAGACCACATTTTGGGTCACAAATCAAACCTCAGTAAATTTAAGAAAATTGAAACCATCTTCTCTGACCACAATGCTATGAGACTAGATATCAATTACAAGTAAAAAAAAAAAACAAACCAAAAACAAAAACAAAAACTAAGAAACACAAACACATAGAGATTATACATGTTTCTAAACAATGAACAGGTTACTGAAGAAATCAAAATGGAAATCAAAAAAGTTCTAGAAACAAATGACAATAAGAACACAACAACTCAATACATATGGGATGCAGCAAAAGCAGTTCTCAGAGGGAAGTTTATGGCAATACAATCCTACCACAAGAAACAAGAAAAACATTGAATAGACAACCTAGCCTTACACCTAAAGCAACTGGAAAAAGAAGAACAAAAACCCTCACAATTAATAGAAGCAAAGAAATAAACATCTGAGAAGAAATCAATGAAAAAGAAATCTAAGAAACAATAGTAAAGATTAATAAAACTAAAAGCTGGTTCTTTGAGAAGATAAGCAAAATTGACAAACCCTTAAACATACTCATCAAGAAAAAAGAGAGAAGAACCAAATCAACAAAATTAGAAATGAAAAAGAGAGGTTACAACAGACTTGCAGAATTACAAGGGATTATAAGAGAATATTGTTAATAACTATATGGCAATAAAATATATAACCTGGTAGAAATGGACAGATTCTTAGAAAAGTTGAATCTTCCCACACTGAACCATAAAGAAATAGAAATTATGAACAACCCATTACAAGCTCTGAAATTGAAGCTGTGATTAAAAAAAAAAATCTCCCTGCAAACAAAAGCTCAGGACCAGATGGCTTCACAGAAATATTCTATCAAACATTTAGAAAAAAGCTAATGCCTATCTTCTAAAAGTCTTTCAAAAAACTGCAGAGGAAGGAACACTTTCAAATTCATTCTTTGAGGCCACCATCACCTTGATACCAAAACCAAACAAAGACAACACAAAAAAGAATACTACAGGCCAATATCACTGATGAACATAGATGCAAAAATCCTCAACAAAATTTTAGCAAACAGAATTGAGCAACACATCAAAAAGCTCATACACCATGATCAAGTTGGTGTTATTCCAGGGATGCAAGCATTCTTCAATATATGCAAATCAAGCAATGTGATACACTATATTAATTAACTAAAAGATTAAAAACCATATGATCATCTCAGTAAATGCAGATAAAGACTTTGACAAAATTCAGCACCTGTTTATGATTAAAATTCTTCAAAAACTGGGCATAGAAGGAACTTACCTCAATATAGTAAAGGCCCTATATGATAAGCCTACAGAAAACATTATTCTCAATGGTGAAAACGTGAAAGCATTTCCCTAAGATCAGGATCACGACTAAGCTGTCCACTTTCACCACTATTACTCAAAACAGTTCTAGAAGTCCAGGTGACAGCAATCAGAGAAGAAACAGGAAAAAAAAAAAAAAAAGAATCCAGATAAAAAGAGAACTAAAGCTCTCACTGTTTGCAGATGACATGATACTGCACATAGAAAACCCTAAAGATAGTATCAGAAAACCGTTAGAGCTAATCAGTGAATTTAGCGAAGTTGTGGGATACAAAACTCAATAGAGAATTCAGTTGCATTTCTACATATTAACAATGAAAATCAGAAAGAGCAGTTAAAGAATAAGTCCCATTCACCGCTGCAACAAAAAAGAATTAAATATCTAGGAAAAACGTAGGCATCTGGTCCAATCATTTCATGGGAAATAGATGGAGAAACAGTCTAAACAGTGTCAGATTTTATTTTGGGGGCTCCAAAATCACTGCAGATGGTGATTGGAGCCAGGAAATTAAAATATGCTTACTCGTCAGAAGGAAAGTTATGACCAACCTAGATAACATATTAAAAAGCAAAGACATTACTTTGCCAACAAAGGTCCGTATAGTCAAGGCTATGGTTTTTACAGTGGTCATGTATGGATGTGAGAGTTGGACTATGAGGAAAGTTGAGCACCAAAGAATTGATGCTTTTGAACTGTGGTGTTGGCAAAGACTCTTGAGAGTCCCTTGGACTGCACAGAGATTGGCTAGTCCATTCTAAAGAAGATAAGTCCTGGGTGTTCATTTGAAGGACTGATGCTAAAGCTGAAACTCCAATACTTCGGCCACCTCATAGGAAGAGTTGACTCATTGGAAAAGACTCTGATTCTGGGAGGGATTGGGGGCAGGAGGAGAAGGGGACAACAGAGGATAAGAAGGATGGATGGCATCACCAACTTGATGCACATGAGTCTGGGTGAACTCTGAGAGTTGGTGTGCCTCCACGAGGCCTGGTGTGCTGTGATTCATGGAGTTGCAAAGAGTCGGACATGACTGAGTGACTGAACTGAACTGAACTGAAGGAGATAAAGAACTGCACACAGAAAATTATAAGACACTAATGAAATGAATCAAAGATGACATAAACAGATGGAGGGATATTCCTTGTTCCTGGGTAGAATGAATCAATATTTTGAGAATGACTTTAGTATCAGATGATATCTACTGATTCTATTAGATCTCTATCAAATTTCCAATGGCATTTTTCACAGAACTAGAACCAAAAAATTCACAATTCATATGAAAACAAAAAGACCCCAAATAGCCAAAGCAGTCTTGAGAAAGAAGAATGGAGCTGGAGAAATCAAACTTAATGACTGTAGGTTATGCTACAGTCATCAAGACAGTATGGTACTGGCACAAAAATAGAAATATAGACCAAATAATCAAGATAGAAAGCCCAGAAATAAACCCATGCACCTATGGATACTTTTTTTTTTTTTTTTTTTACAAAGGGGGCAAGAATATCCAATGAGGCAAAGACAACCTCTTCAATAAATGGTACTGGGAATACTGGACAGCCATATGTAAAAGAGTGAAATTAGAACACTTCCTAATTCCATACACAAAGATAAACTAAAAATGGTTTAAAGACCTAAATATAACACCAGAAACTAGAAAACTTTTAGAGGAAAACATAAGCAGAACACTCGATGACATAAATCAATGCAAGATCACCTATGATCCACCTCCTAGAGTAATGGAAATAAAAATAAAAGTAAACAAGTGGGACCTAATTAAACTTAAAAGCTTTTTCACATCAAAGGAAACTTTAAGCAATGTAAAAAGAAAACCCTCAGAATGGGGGAAAAAAAACAGCAAATGAAACAACTGACAAAAGATTAATTTCCAAAATATACAAGTAGCTCATGCAACTCAATACCAGAAAAACATCCAAATCAAAAAGTGAGAAAAAGACTCAACAGACATTTCTCCAAAAAATACATACAAATGGCTAACAAACACATGAAAAGATGCTCAACATCACTCATTATTAGAGAAATGCAAATCAAAACTACAATGAGATAGCACCTCACACCGGTCAGATTGGCCCTCATCAAAAAGTCTGCAAACAATAAATGCTGGAAAGGGTGTAGAGAAAAGGGAATACTCATGGACTGTTGCTGGGAATGTAAATTGATACACTCAATGTGAATAGAGCCACTATGGAAGACAGTATGGAGATTTCTTATAAAACTAGGATTAAAATCACCATCAGTTCAGTTCAGTTCAGTCGCTCAGTGGTGTCCGACTCTTTGCAATCCCATGAATTGCAGCACCAGGCCTCCCTGTCCATGAACAACACCTGGAGTTCACCCAAACTCATGTGCATCGAGTTGGTGATGTCATCCAGCCATCTCATCCTCTGTCATCCCCTTTTCCTCTTGTCGCCAAACCCTCCCAGCATCATGGTCTTTTCCAATGAGTTAACTCTTTGCAGGAGGTGGCCAAAGTATAGGAGTTTCAGCCTCAGCATCAATCCTTCAAATGAACATCCAGGACTGGTCTCCTTTAGGATGGACTGGTTGGATCTTCTTGCAGTCCAAGGGACTCTCAAGAGTCTTCTCCAACACCACAGTTCAAAAGCATCAATTCTTCGGCACTCAGTTTTCTTCACAGTCCAACTTTCACATCCATACATGACCACTGGAAAAACTAGATGGACCTTTGTTGTCAAACTAATGTCTCTGCTTTGTAATATACTATCTAGGTTGGTCATAACTTTACTTCCGAGGAGTAAGCATCTTTTAATTTCTTGGCTGCAATCACCATCTGCAGTGATTCTGGAGACCCCCAAAATAAAGTCTGGTACTGTTTCCAGTGTTTCCCCATTTATTTCCTGTGAAGTGATGGGACCAGATGCCATGATCTTCATTTTCTGAATGTTGAGCTTTAAGCCAACTTTCTCACTCTCCTCTTTCACCTTCATCAAGAGGCTTTTCAGTTCCTCTTCACTTTCTGCAATAAGGGTGGTATCATCTGCATATCTGAGGTTATTGATATTTCTCCTGGCAATTTTGATTCCAGTTTGTGCTTCTTCCAGCTCAGCATTTCTCATGTACTCTGCATATAAGTTAAATAAGCAAGGTGGCAGTATACAGCAATGATATACTCATTTTCCTATTTGGAACCAGTCTGTTGTTCCATGGCCAGTTCTAACTGTTGCTTCCATATGACCCAGCAATTCCACCCCTAGCCATATACCTTGAAGAAACCAAAACTGAAAGAGACACATGTATCCCATTGTTCACTGCAGCACTATATACAATAACAAGAACATGGAAGCTACCTAGATGTCCATCATCAGATGAATAGATAAAGAATTTGTGGCATATATGCACAGTGGAATATTACTAAGCCATAAAAAAGAATGCATTTGAGTCAGTTCTAATAAGGTGGATGAACCTAGAACCTATTATACAAAGTAAGGTGAGTCAGAAAGAGAAAGATAAATACCATATTCTAACACATATATATGGAATCTAGAAAAATGGTACTGAAAATTTTAATTACAGGGCAACAATGGAGAAACAGACATAGAGAATAGACTTATGAACATGGGGAGAGAGGAGGAGAGGGTGAGATGTATGGAAAGAGTAACATGGAAACTTACATTACCATATATGAAATAGATAGCCAATGAGAATTTGCTGTATGGCTCAGGAAACTCAAACAGGTGCTCTGTATCAAACTAGAGGGTTGGGATGGGGAGGGAGATGGGACAGAGTTTCAAAAGGGAGGGGATATATGTATACCTATAGCTGATTCATGTTGAGGTTTGACAGAAAACAGGAAAATTCTGCAAAGCAATTATCCTTTAAAAATAAATAAATTTTAAAAAGGAAAACCATAGCTTTGACTAGACGGACCTTTGTCAGCAAAGTAATGTCTCTACTAATACTAATGATGGTTTTAAACAGCAGTCTCATTGATGGTGAGCTACAAAGAGATGATCTGGCCACCTGTAGACAGTCCATGGGATCAAAGCCTCAGCAGGGAAGGAAGAAAACTGTGAAGAGTGAATTGCTCTGTAGTGCCACTTATAATAAAGGGAAACTTGTCTAAGAAATTTTATCTTAAAGTGAAGAACTCCTTTGATATTTGCACCATCAACTTATCATGGTCCTGTTATTTTGCTACTGAGATATTTAAATTTTTGTTTAAGAGGAACTGATTGTTTAAAGAAGAGAGCAGCAGCTTTTGAATGTTAATCTGGGTTTGGCTGGAGATATCAAAGGCTAGTGTCAGAGATTATCAGCCACGTGTTCAACTTTGTATGTATTCATTGGATTATTTATAGAAAAATGAAAATATGACAGGTTTTAATATAGTATAAGTTTTCTAAGAGATAATATCTCCTTTTACTTATTATCAACAGTATGCTATTAAAGGTATAGTTAGGATATCTGCAAATTTTATATTTTTCTCCTCTGTGGAAACTAATGTCTCTCCATATGACACTTGGGGCTGAGTCCCCAGGAACTGTGCTTGTATCCATGAACTTGTATCAGTGAACTTCAAACCTGAACCACCCATATTAGTGGTGGTTAATGAGTGTAGATCCCAGATCTAATTTCCTGAAACTCTTGTTCTATAGTCATAGACACCTGGCATGTTCAAGTGAATACAATTCTCATACCTAGGTATCTGAGTTTGATTCGGCCAGCCAGCCAGTATCTCCAGGTGAGGAGAACTGTATGTGTAGATACCACAGTCCTAGGGTGGAAGGATTTCACCACAAGCTGAGCCAAGTTGATCAGAGAAGCCAAATATACAGTCTGTATGTTAGCATTGGATGAAAACATACGTGCAAAGAAAATAGAGAGGAAATGTGGGGAGACAATCTAGTGCCTCAGTCTAGCTGTTTCTTCAGCCCTGATGGCATTCCGATTATTGGACTTCATGACACCTGATAGAAGAAATGTTCACATGCTGAGGTGTAAGGAAGTCATTCTGGCTTATACGCATTAACTTGACTTTTTGCTAAAGAGAACAGTCTCTTTGATAACATACATTGTACATTTACTTTAATTATTAAAAAAAAAAGTATGCATTGACCAGAAGTTAAAAAAAAAAAAAAAAGTCCAAGTTTACAATAAGATTAAACTCTTCCCTTCCGAGGACACCAGTGTTAGTCCTACTAGTTCATAAGACTCCCTTTGCATGTGCCAAGGCCATGCTGACTACCTGTGTATGTATCGATCTGGCTTTTCAGAAAACTTGAAGGGAAGAATCCCTAACTTGTTTGGTGTTTTTTCTTTTGACAAGACATAAAACTATGCTGAAAACCCTGCTTAACCTGAACATTTCTTGAGAGTAATCTTGGAAGCTGTCTTCTGGGTAATTGTCTTCAGTTTGGCTCAATTAAAACTTTATTTTATTTCTATTATAGATAGTTTACTGAATGTTTTCATCAACACAGCACCCCCTCAGGTTTGTTTGTTCACTTATTTATTTATCATTAAAAGAAGATGATATAGCTTCTCTATTTGAAAACAACTAATTTGCCCAGCTAATTTAAAAAGTAAATAAATATTTGTGATTTCAGTGGGTCCATAATTTACCTAGGGAGAAACTGTAGAGTATGATACATGATGAAATTTTTATAATAGTTACTTATTTACTCTCTGTAATCTTCTGGGTACTCATGAATACTCATGTTTTAAGTGCTTATGGATGTTTATTTTTAATATTCAGTGGAGTATTGTGAGATTGAAATGATTACCCCCATTTTATGGAAGAGGAAATCCAGGACCCAGAGTGTTCTAAATTACACAGCTAGTGACACAGTTAGAATTCAAACTGTGGGATGCTGCTTTCTGTTTTGAAAGTCAGGTAAGGTCCACCCAGCAACATGACAGACTTTCCTGAAAGCCAAACACTTCACTAGATCTCCAACGACCTTTACATTCCCCCCACCTCCACCACCCTATACTCAAAAATTCAACAAATGACACCTCAATTTTATCCGGTTGGTAAGTTTAACCTACGCTTCACAAAACTTCACAAAGTTATCTTTTCCTCGCTTCTGTTTGCACACATTCTCCCTCTGTCCAATCACAAATCCTTCTAGATCATTTCCATAGACTCAGGATAGATCTCTTCTCACCCCTCTTAGCCTTGTTCTGTCCATGGGGATGTCACCAGTCTCCTTGCTTCTATTTCTGTGCCCATCTCATTGCATATTCTGTCCACTGCAATGTGTACAGAAGAAATCTTTTAAAACATAAATCTGCTCATGTGCTTTCCTGCCTCAAGCTCTCCAATAGCAACATGAATTGGTCTGCCCTGCCCTTGTCCTTCTCTGTCTCCCTCACATACTCTCCAGCTCTGATGTTTTCCTTGCTGATCCTCAAAACATTTTGAGCAGATTTTTCCGAGTGCCTTTCTGCTTGCTGTTTCCTTAACCAGGGATGTACTTATATAGATGCAGATCCTTGATCTAGACTCAGAGGTTTACTGAAACCTGAATGAATGAAGGAATTGATTCTTTAAATTTAAGTTTTAAAAATCAGATTTATAAGGCTCGACATACTTTCTTTACTTACTATAAGAATCATCCTCCTAAAATTTTCAATTCAGAATATAACCTTTTTCAGAATATGCTCATGTTTCCATAAAATCTTTATGCCTTTGCAGCTTACTGTTTTGCTTTGCACTTCTTGACTTATTCACTACAAGTTGGAATGAATGTGAAAGGCCACAATGCTTTTGTAGCTACATGAAGGACTACAGTTTTTCCAATGTTGTTCTCTTTTATTTTGTCATATAAGTGCTATAAATTTATTTATTGATAACAATGTTGACCACTATTTCTCTCTTAATTTTTGAGATAAAGATCTGACTGTCTAGCTTTCTGTTTGGTAGACAAAAACATCATAGTGTCCATACACATAAAGATGGTAGACCTGGTTCCTCAGAGATAAGAAAAACAAAACAAAACAAAACAATCCCACTGTCCCTGTTGTGGATTATTCATTCATTCATTTAAAGAACACTTATTTCTGAAGCAGTACTTATGTCTCACTGAAGAGACGGTAGGACCAGGACCAGGTTCTAAGTTTCTAGATCCACGGGCTTGTTCAGAAGGTAGAATACAATATCTGCTGCAGGTTTTTCAATTTTTCAGACTAAGATTTTAAATATTGATAGCTGATGTTGTACAAAAGATACTTACACACTTCCATTTTCCCATATAAATGAATCATTAGACTTAATATTCTTCTTCACTCTTAGAGACATTATTCCATGTTTCATTTTTAATCAGTAACTTTCCTAAAAACTAACATGCTATAACATTAAAGTTCTTAGGGATGCCTAGCAAACATTTTTACTTTATTTTAGGATTAAGTTTTGCTTGGTTATTGACCAATTCATAAAATATTTATATGCTTTTAATGAATAGAATGTGATGCTAACTGTTCCTGAAGAGTTTATATAAGTAATAATTCACAAAGGACAGTGTATCTATGTCAGAATGAAGCAAACACATAGGTTAGTGGATGGACTAACCAATGTGTTTGGAGAGGTTAAAGGCAAAATATATCTGTTTCATAGGATGATAATCTGGTTGTGTCAATTCAATCAAACTTTTACAGTGGACTTACTATGGCTACAAAAGTGAATAGGAAACTTCCCCTTTTAATCAGTTTATCAATCCAGTAGGAGAAATAGAGACAGAAACTAGATCACATGATCAGAAGAAAGTTAACAACTCAGGTGAAAGGTTCAAAGGGAGTGTAAAGTAATACAGAAGACTAGAAGGGGAAGAGGTACTTAGAGACATTGCAATTCATATATTCATTCTGTACTGAGCTCTGAATCCACACCTGCCTATTTCTTATCTTTCATACACAGAGTAGGAAATTTAAATGAAAAACCAACCACATGGTCTTAAATTACTAACAAAGTTTGTAATATAATCACATTATATTTGTCAAATATTTCTGAGTTATATTCATCTTTATCATGTTTCAGGAGAATCTTCTACATACATGACTATTCACATTATGTTCATAATTATTTCTTTTTGAAATGAATCAAGTCTTCTAAAACCTCAAGATAGCTTGTTTCTTAAAATGTAAGCTATTTAACTGGTAATAACAACAGTGATGGAACCTGTACAATGAAATCTTTTCTCAAAATGGCCTCATTTAAATGCACTACAACATTCTGTTGCAAATGACACTTGTTTCCTGCAACAAACATCATCTACTATAGTGATGGTAGATGAATGTCTTTGAAGATTAGCTTGATGCTCAGTCAATTTAACTCCTCCTAACAATTGATTTTTCAAGAGTACTTACATACTCTTCATACCCCTTGTGGGCTGGCAGAGGGGGTGCTCTGTATCCTGGCATGGTGGGTGACCCCCGTGCTCGTGGGGTAGGAATGCCTCTCGCTATAGGGGGCGCTGGAAGAGCACCACGGGTCACAGTGGTCCCTCGAGGGGTGAGAATGCCTCGTCCAGGTGGTGGGGGAGGAGGAATGGCTCCCCCACGTCCCCTAGGAGAAACAGGCCATGTACAGATGAGAAACAAGTGATGAGAGAAAGGAATTAAAGCTGGCAAATTTCTCATCTTACAGGCTGTATACAATGGGAAGAAAACCACATTTATCTCTGCATGTCTGAGAGATTCTTTAGGATATAAAGCATTTTGACCTCCACATAATAAGTTTTGTAAATATTGGGTATGACTTAGTTATGAAAACCATGTAAAATACTTTGATATTTTTTATAGCAATAAAATATTTAAAGCAAAACAACCAAAAATAAACCCACTCTTATTTCTATTTCAAGTTTACCAAAAGGTGAAAACCAGAGCAATGTCTAATATATGACTCACTGGACCATTCAGAGCACCTGATTTTTAATGACTTCTCCATGCTGGAGGTAACTGACAGTGATAGACGATTTTGTCACTTAAAGAAAAAAAAGCTGTCTGCACTTTGACAATACTTGGCGCTATCATGATATCATTCTGCTTTTTATAGTAGCTTAGATTTAATTTAAGGTCACTTAAATCACAACTCATTGTCACTGATTTATTATTATGCATATAACCCTTTAAATAGGCAGAGTCTCTGATATAATTTATTTCCTGGGGGTAACTATGGTGCTAGTGAACACATGCGGACTCTGCTATAAAAATAATAACTGAGTACCTTGCACTGTAGT
This sequence comes from Nanger dama, assembly GCA_917880005.1. NCBI lineage: Eukaryota > Metazoa > Chordata > Mammalia > Artiodactyla > Bovidae > Nanger > Nanger dama. Next base: position 452,234 of record CAKJTW010000033.1, read on the forward strand.
GCTGGACACAAAAGTAACTTGTACAAAAAGCATGAGATCAAATGGCTGCAGTTAATTCTTAAGTATTAGGAGGCCTTTGGAAGGGTTGAATGTTTGTCTAAAATCTTTGGGCAAAACCATCATTATTTCACTTTTTATTCTGCCTGAAATTATGGCCTCGAGAAAGCACTACTTTCAGCAAGATCACTAAGACTTTAAGGAAAATGATGATCATGGGATGTAGAATGAGAAAGACTAGAGGTCTCTTCAAGAAAATTAAAGATACCAAGGGAACTTTTCAGGCAAAAATGGGCACAATAAAGGACAAAAATGGCATGGACCTAACAGAAGCAGAAGATACTAAGAAGAGGTGACAAGAAAGCACAGAAGAACTATATAAAAAGATTTTCATGATCCAGATAACCACAATGGTGTGATCACTCATCTACAGCCAGACATACTGGAATTTAAAGTCAAGTGGGCCTTAGAAAGCATCACTATGAACAAAGCTAGTAGAGGTGATGGAATTCGAACTGAGCTATTTCAAATTCTAAAAGATGATGCTCTTAAAGTGCTGCACTCAACATGTCAGCAATTTGGAAAACTCAGCTGTGGCCACAAGACTGGAAAATGTCAGTTTTCATTTCAATCCCACAGAAAAACAATATCAAAGTATGCTCAAACTACCACACAGTTGCACTCATCTCACATGCTAGCAAAGTAATTCTCAAAATTCTGCAAGCTAGGCTTCAACAGTACATGAACTTCTAGATGTTCAGGCTGGATTTAGAAAAGGTAGAGGAATCAGAGATCAAATTGCCAACATCTGCTGGATCATGAAAAAAGCAAGAGAGTTCCAGTTCTATTTCTGCTTTATTGACTATGCCAAAGCCTTTGACTGTGTGGATCACAATAAACTGGAAAATTCTGAAAGAGATGGGAATACCAGACCAACTCACTTGCCTCCTGAGAAATTTGTATGCAGGTCAGGAAGCAGGAGTTAGAATTGGACATGGAACCACTGACTGGTTCCAAATAGGAGTACATCAAGGCTGTATATTGTCACCCTGCTTTTTTAACTTATATGCAGAATACATAATGAGAAATGCTGTGCTGGATTAAGCACAAGCTGGAATCAAGATTTCCAGGAAAATATCAATAACCCCAGATATGCAGATGATACCACCCTTATGGCAGAAAGCAAAGAAGATCTAAAGAGTCTCTTGATGAAAGTGAAAGAATAGAGTGAAAAAGTTGGCTTAAAACTCAACATTGAGAAAACTAAGGTCATGACATCTGGTCCCATTACATCATGGCAAATAGATCAGAAAACAATGAAAACAGAGACACACTTTATTTTTAGGCCCCAAAATCAAAAATTAGGCAAAAATTAGTTTATATTTCCATAATGACTGAAGACATGAAATTAAAAATGGTTATTCCTTGGAAGGAAAATTATGGCCAATCTAGACAACATATTAAAAAGCAGAGACATTACTTTGCCATCAAATTTCTGTCTAGTCAAAGCTATATTTTTTCCAGTAGTCATGTATGGATGTGAGAGTTGGACTGTAAAGAAAGCTGAGCACTGAAGAATTGATGCTTTTGAACTGTGGTGTTGGAGAAGATTCTTGAGAGTCCCTTGGACAGCAATGAGATCCAACCAGTCCATCCTAAAGGAAATCAGTCCTGAATATTCATTGGAAGAACTGTTGCTGAAACTCCAATTCTTTATCCACCTGATTGTAAGAACTGACTCATTTGAAAAGACCCTGATGCTGGAAAGGTTGAAGGCAGGAGAAGAAAGGAATGACCGAGGATGAGATGGTTGGATGTCATCACCAACTCAATGCACATGAGTTTGAGTAAACTCTGGGAGTTGATGATGGACAGGGAGGCCTGGCTTGCTATAGTCCACGGGGTCACAAAGAGTCAGACAGGACTGAGTGAGTGAATTGAATTGAACTGAACTGAACAGGTAGGGGTGTAGGTTATGCTTTCTGCTATGGTTGGCTTTTGTGGTAAAAGAGCTTTAAGAGTGAATAATAAGAATACTGGTAAAGCTTTTAAAAGTTTTCAATAGATTATAGAGCTAATGAATAGAGATATTATTAGGGAACTTACTGTAAATCTAATGTATAGAGCATGCTCTCCTACATTGGGAGACCCTTAAAGGCCTAGTGCCCCCTTCAATCACAATATATCTACACCCATAATATTCTAAACTACTGTGATAACACAAAAGCCAATCTATAAAATGGAAATATACACTAAATTTTGCCTTCACTGGGCCTCCTAACACTTCATATGGAAAGTTTGCCCAGTATAGTTCAGAATGATAACTGTTGTCCTAGTTTAGCATTTTAATACTTTTGAAAGTGTCCTTGGGTGGGTAGTAAATCATGTCACCATACTTTAGCCACAAATTCTATTTATGCCATTAAACAATCCCAGGTAAGCTGTTATAACTCCTTGAGCCTGAGTTGTTATAAATTTTCTTAATGGGTAAAATAAGATTTCTGAATCTGTAACAATTCTCCCCACTTTAGAATTATGCTTACATCAAATTTAATTTCTCATCCCATTTCTTCATCAAGTGTCTCCCAGACAGAGCCTTGCCTGTTTCTTGAACCTGACTCATTACCTCTGATATTGTATGTTCTTACCCTGGAATATTAACCCTATATCTCTCATCAACTCAGATCTTCAATTCAACTTAGGTTGATATCACCTATTTAGAACATAGTGTTCCTGGCTGAATCAACACTATAGTGTCCTTTTCTCTACTTTTTGACTTCTTGAAAGTTTTCTATCCTTAATTCCACACCCCTACTCAATCCTGAATCAAACAAAATCTGTTTATTGTCACTTTGTTGAAAATACTTTACTGGTGTCACCAGTATCTTACTAGTTTCCAGATCCACCGGGTTCATTTATATAGCCCCCATATCACAGTACCTCCTACATTTATCACTGTGGGTTATAAATGCCTTCTTTGCATATGTATAGCTCTGCTTATCTTCCCATTCCTCCTTTTTACTCTTCAGGTTTATTCACTGACATCTGTTCCTAGGCCCTCCTTGGGAAATGATTGTCACCGTTTTCTGTGCCTCACAGTGCACTTTGCAGCACTTTCCTCCCTACCATACACCATAACCTGGACCGTGTCTCCTTAGCTGGTCTGCATGTTAGAGTCACCTAAAATTCATTGAAAACATCCAGACTTTAGACTCCACTCCACAATGATTAAGTCACAGTCTCCAGTAGCAGTGATCTTCAGTGATTCCAATGTGCTAACCAGTTTTGCCATGGCGTCGGAGAGTCAGACATAACTGAGCAACTGAACTGAACAGAACCAGTTTGGGAAAAAGTGCTTAACATGTGTCATCTAACTTAGAAATCTTGACAAAGTTGTCACATAGCTATTTCTAAACTATTATAAAAGTTGAGAACCAAGTCACAGAAAATATAAGTCATATTCCCAAGGAAACACCGGCAATCCATAGACCTAGGATCAATTATAGGAATAATTATATTTTTCATTAAACTTAGTATTTTATGTAATTTTAATGGATGCCATTAATCTCTAACCAGGGCAGACATCAGAGATTTATCCTGTGTAGGACCACTCTCTGACCTCCAACATCTAATCAGGCACTGAAAGTAAAGTGAAAGTGAAAGCCGCTCAATTGTGTCTGACTCATTGCAACCCCATAGACTATACAGTCTGGAATTCTACAGGCTAGCATACTGAAGTGGGTAGCCTTTCCCTTCTTCAGGGGATCTTCCCAATCCATGGACTGAACCCAGGTCTCCTGCATTACAAACAGATTCTTTACTAGCTGAGCCAAATGGAAACTAATTCATAAAAAAATTTGTCTCTAATCTCATCATTTACTTCTTTTTTTTTTTTTTGGTTTTTTTTTTTATTTATTTTTAATACTTTATTCTACATTACAATACTATATTTTTTTTTGCCATACATTGACATGAATCAGCCACAGGTGAACACGATCTCCCAATGCCGAAGCCCCCTCCCACCTCCCACCTCATCATTTACTTCTAATATTCTGAGTGGTATTTATTTCTGGGTGGAATAATGGACTTGCTTTTTCCTGGGTTCTCTGCCATGAGTGTCTGTCTCTCTGTGTCTTTCTCTAATTTTTCTTTGTCATCACAGTGGTGATTGAGTCATATTTCTTGGAAACAAATGTGATTACTCTTCTCTTTAACAAGCTCCATTTGTTCTATCTATGTGTTAGTTCTTATTGTTGTTGCTGCTGCTGCTGCTGCTAAGTCGCTTCAGTCGTGGCTGATTCTGTGCAACCCCATAGATGGCAGCCCACAAGGCCTCCCCGTCCCTGGGATTCTCCAGGCAAGAACACTGGAGTGGGTTGTCATTTCCTTCTCCAATGCATGAAAGTGAAGTCGCTCAGTCGTGTCAGACTCCTAGCGACCCCATGGACTGCAGCCTAGCAGGCTCCTCCGTCCACAGTTCTCATTATAGGAAACAAACAAAAATAGCTTCAAAGATTGATTCAAATGTCTTATTTTTCTACTGTTCACACTCATCCAACATGTAAAGATCTTAAGTCTTCAATTATGTAATGTTTTCTACTGTTCAGTAGCTAAGTCATGTCCGACTCTTTGTGACCCCATGGACTATAGCACATCAGTGTCCTCTGACCTCCACTGTCTCCCAGAGTTTGCTCAAGTTTATGTCCATTGAGTTGTGATGCTATCTAACCATCTCATCCTCTGTAGCCACCTTCTCCTCTCAACTCAGTCTTTCCCAGTGTCAGGGTCTTTAACAATAAGCTAATTCTTCATATCAGATTTGTCATAGCTTTCTCTCCAAAAAGGAAGCGTCTTTTGATGCTTATTCTTACAATTGCAGATGCATTTCATCAAGTGGTCTGAAAAAGAAGACATCAGAGTTCTGCTACATTTACTTTTATAAATGTTAATATATTAGTGACATTAAGATGGCATTGAAGTTAAGGTTTAATTTTCAATATTCTTTTTTTACATATGCAGTATCAGATTGAGCAAAGCTTTTAATCAAATTTTTTCAAAGTATTTAAAAATTAAGAATACAATGCTCTGTCCTTTACTAAACAATTGGAGAAATTAATATTTTACAGTAAAAATTCACTAAAGTTGAAATTTTATATGGTTTACTCAAATATGACAGCTGAATTATTACCTTAAGAAACATCAATAAGAAAACAAAATATTTTAATAGAATTATTTTATAATCTCAAAAACAGGCTATTTTTTTAATGGTGCCAATTCCAAGGAATATAGAATATAAAAAGACTAGTTCCCTGTATACTCATTCAATACACACTTGGTGGTGGTGGTTTAGTTACTAAGCCATGTCCATATCTTTTGACCCCATGGACTATAGCCCACCAGGCACCTCTGTCCATGGGATTTCCCAGGCAAGAATACTGGAGTGGATTGCCATTTCTTTCTCCTTTAATACATAATTTACACCATAAAAAAACTGCCAAAATTATCACTTTTTAAACTACAAAAATGACAATTTCATTATTTAAACCCTAAGATATGATCAATTTAACATTAGCTGCAGTGATGTCATCCCCAACCCATAAAAATAGGGTTAGTATAAGGGTCTTATAAAAGTCTGATTCCATAAAAGGTATATCCATAAATATAAACTGTTTCTGGGTAGCATTAGAAAGCTCAATTATAAAAATTTTTTAAAGAATAAAATGTAAAAATAATCAGTGAAACATTTTCAGAAGGTTTTTCATTAGGCAAAGTAATCACATAGCTGCCAGGTTTTACATTTAGATAGTAAATTATTCCCTTGATATTTTATTTGGGAAATTTGTCATTCTTATCTTTTTTTCCTGATAAGTATAGATTTTTTTGATGTGTGTGATTAAAGGTTAAAACCAGTGTTGGAAGGTGGTTAAAATATTTGGGATATAATTTTTTTTTTTTTTTTAAAAAAGCACAATTCAGAGGGATAGGGTGAGGAAAGAGGTGGGAAGGATTTCAGGATGAGAGGACACATACATATCTGTGACTGATTCATGTTGATGTTTGGCAAAAACTGTCACAATATTGTTAGGTAATTATCCTCCAATTAAAATAAATCATTTAATTTAAAAAGAAAAATAAATTAATGATGATGTTAATAAAAGCAAATAAAAGGCAAATTAAATTAGTAAAGTATCTTAGAATCTCTCTTTGAGATGGTTTCTAGGCAATATACTACTCTAATTCTAAGACATTTAGAGATTTGAAAGCCAACTTCAACATGATAAAGAGAAGGACAGAATTACACAGTCTCTCTGTGAAATGTGTGAGTATTTTTTATTTTACCTCTTTACAGAACAATGCTTCCTGTTGAAAGACTGAAGAACACAGAATCCTACAAAACAAATTCTGATACAAAAAGATTCCAGTTTGTTTGTTAAGTGAATTATATACATAAAAAAAAATTCTCTGATGACATTGCATAGTGTAACTAAACTTAAAGCATTCTTACTCTCACCCATGTAGGTAATATACATCTGGCTTTCTAGACTCTTTATTTATTTAAATATCTACTTATTTACCTCCATCTATAATTATCCTCATTTATCTCTATACCTATCTGGCAAGACTGTATCAATTCAAGGACCACTTAAGGCACTGAAAATATTTGAAATTTTCTCTTTACGCAAGGTCCTCCTGGTTCAAAGATGTGTATAACTGTATCATCTGCTTGCCTTAATCTTGGGGACAAGACCAGAGTAAAATGTTTCAGGTTTGCTCCTCTTTTTGGAATAGTTGTTAAGAGCTCAGACTCTGAATTTTGGAGTCCGACTGCTTGTGTGTTCTCAGGCATATTGGTTACATCTTTATTAGTTGCTCACCTGTAGATAATGCTTAACTGTACACTGGTGATAATTTATGTAAAGCTCTTATGAGCTATATAAGCATCAGTTGTTAGTGAACTTTTTTTGTCAGTGGTGGTTATTGTTGCTAACGTTGTTTATTCTTAGCTGTGATCATGACAAAGAACAGGCCGATGAAGGACTGCCATCTTTAGTGACTGTTAATTTATTTAAAGCAAGAAGTAATGTACCTTGAAGGAGCTGTGGGAGCTATTCTTATCCCTCTGCCTCTAACACCTCTGCCACGACCAGAGTCCTCTGAGCCATTTAAGTAAGATAATTCACGTAGTTGTTCCTGACGAATTTCATCATTATAGTCCTAGAAAAGGAAAAAAAAAAGACCTGTTGAGTTAAAATGGGGCCTGAAGGTCTTAGAACTGAACAAACACAGTAAGAAAAAAGTTTGTTTGTTTTTTGTTTGTTTTTCATTTATTTGCTGGATAGATATACAAAAATCCAAAGTGATGTTAAAGTAAACATACTTTAAGTTCTTAGTTTTATAGAGAGAAATTGAAATTGCTTCTTTTATCAAGGAAGTACACAGCTGGAAATCAAATGAGATTTGCTGGGATATCACTTTATATGTTAGCCAGAAAAGAAAAGATAACAATACAGAACAAGATTTTAGACGGCACCATGATTGCTCATAAGATAAACAACTTTACTGGAACGAGCATGTACAGATTGTGAATGACTGCATAACACTCAATTATCCCTGACACATAAACTGAAGAGGGTCAACTCCAAGGACCAAAGTAGACTCAGTGCTAAAATAATTTAAAAATTCAAATGAATGGCCAGTTTCAGACAACTTAGAACTGTGCAATTGAACTAAACAACTTGATGAACAATGTTTAAAAATAAATACGTTCCTATGTGTTCTAGCTATGGGCTGATGGAGAATAATAGCCAGAGCAGAAGAGAAGCTTCATAGCAGTCAAAGACTGGATCAAAGTCAAAGAGACTAGCTTCATCCTGCACCAATGTGGAAAAATATCTGTCATTTAAATAGGACTAAAGAATGACCTGAGTCAATGAAGATGAATGCTATCTGCAAAAAACTAGTATCAGTCTTACATGTTCCTCTTTTACTGCAACATTTATGTGAATGTACACACACACACACACAAACACAAACTCCTGGTGGAGCAATGCAAAACTGGATAATTGATATTTTTGCCAAATGGGCAATCTAAGTAAATTCTATTTCATTAAAGATGGGTTTAAGTGAAAGTCATGAGCTATCTAGGAATTGAGATGAGAAATATTTGTAGCAATGTTTGGGTTAATATAAATGATGTCTGAGGTCTTTTGGACACTTGAGCCAAGTTAGATCTATGCATATGAGTTATAATGGAAACCGTGCGCTCATCTGAATATCCCAGCCTAGAAGATGGGGGATGCATGTAATCTACAAGCATTTCTAAAACAAATTTTACCTCATGCCCCTCAAACTACTTTGTTCACAAGTAAAAGTACTAGTCACTCCAAAGCATTTACTTTTTATTTTTAACATTTTGCTTTCATGTTCACCCTGTTCAGCACCTGAATAATGGATTCAGGAGAGTAGATTGACAGAAGAGCTATTGACAATTAAAAAGTCATATATTATTCAATTTGTACCTCTTATTTTTCACATTCACACAATAATCAAACTGAAGAATTAACATGCCTAATATTTTATTAGAATTGAGGAATGTGACAAATTGCTACTTCTGATTGAAATGACTAGTCATTATCAAATGAAAAATTAATTCCATAATGTTTCTCCCATGTAATATTCCTAATTTGACAGCAAATCTTTGCAGCTTCTTATTTAATGAAAATCCATGGACCCCCTCAAAGTTTTTTTTTTTAATTTATTTTAATTGAAGAATAATTTCAGTATTGTGATGGATTTTGCCATACATCAATGTGAATCGGCCATAGGTATACATACATATGTCTCTTCCATCCTGAACCCCCTCTTCCACCTCTCTCTTTACCTTACCCCTCCAGGTTATCATGAATTATACAAAAGAGACATATGCTAATTCTTGCAACATTGAAGGCTGAGAAAAAGTTAATAAATTGCAGATAAATTTATACATGTAATATTACTTTAGAGCATATCTTATGATAGAATTAAACAATGTACTATTATGAATATTAATGTCAAAATTTGACACTAAGATTGTTAGCTCTTAGTATAAGCAAAACAGTATTGTTAATATATAATCAAATTTCTTATGAAGTAGTTAGACATAATATATTTTAAAAACTGAACCATCTTCCAGGGTTGTGTCGGCCAACTGAACTCAGAGCTATAACTGCAGATGTAACTGACAATAGAATTCCTCTTGCTTTGTTCTGAACTGATATTGCTCCCAAGGCCATCTACCCAAGAGCAACTCCCAGTGAATGATCGGATGTGATTGAAATGCTAAAATAAGTTAGCCTGGGAGTTACAAGTCTCTGCCTGTGCCACAAGGATTTCTAGACAGCCAAGCTGAACTTCCCTGTAATGCCATTTCCCCAGGCTGTCTAGGACCTCTTCTTACTTTGGGTCAGATATTCTATTGTGAGGGCTCTCCACCCTTCCTTGGCTCCCTCTTTGCTGCTGCTACCGCTAAGTCACTTTAGTCGTGTCCGACTCTGTGCGACCCCATAGACGGCAGCCCATCAGATTCTGGCATCCCTGAGATTCTCCAGGCAAGAACAGTGGAGTGTGCTCCCTCTTTACTTACTCATTTGTCTTTTTCGCCATAACAACATTTTCCCTAATGAAGTCCTTACATGTTTAATCCAAGTTAAACTTGATTCTGGGGGAATCAGAACTAACATAGAGAATGCTGACAAAATCAAGTTCCCAATATTACAGGCTGAGATCTTTGGTATATCCATTGATGTAAATGCTGGTGAAGCCTATTCTGTTCAACATACCTTATACTCTGATTATTTAGAATATTTGCCACTGTCTTATTTAAAAATGATTACATATAGATTAAACATGGAACATATTGCTGATTAGCAAAATATGTTAGTTGCTCAGTCCTATCTGACTCTTTGTGATACCATGGACTATTGTCCACCACGTTCCTCTGTCAATGAAATTTTCCAGGCAAGAATACTGGAGTGGGTTGCCATTCCCTTCTCCAGGGTATCTTCTCAACCCAGAGATCAAACCTGGATTCCTTCATTGCAGGCAGATTCTTTGTCACCTGAGCCATGAGGGAAGCCCCACTGACTAATAAAAAGAATGGTAATTGATGTTTTAAGAAAATAAATTGAATGTTGTCCAATTTTCTAAATCATTTCACTTAATAATAAAGAAAAATATGGGAGAGTCATACAATGAGCAAAACAAGACATGTTTTAGGCTTTAGCTGTGGTAGATGAATTATGGAAACAATGAAATTCTACTTAGTATGTACCTGTGTTGTGGAGTAAGAGAGGATGGGCAACGACAAGCTGTTCAAGAATACTTTAGTGGAAGGTGTACAGTATGACTTGGGAAGGTAAGAGTAAAAGACATTTTAATGCAGAAATGGCTAGAAGAATAATGACACTATTAACCAGAGAAAGAAAGGAATGAAAAAGAGTTTGTAGAGAATTTACATTTGATCTTGATAACCTTAGTTTAAAATGTCATGGAAACATTAAAGTTTATCTTATAAATTCAGAGATGGGTTGGGGGAGTAATTTTGAATATCATTTTCATGTCAAATTTGGAGTAAATTTGAATGTCATTTGTGATAAATGAAACAGATATTGAATAAGAGAACTGCAAAGTAGTAGTGACACTTTTTAATCATACTTTTAATGCAAATTTATATCATTGAAGAAAAATCAGTTGATATGTTAATAGATTAGATTATTAAATTAAATTATAGATTATTAAATGACCAGGTTTTTAATAAACTCAAGTTTTTCTAGGTATGCAACTAAAATATATAACTGTATTTATAGTAATAAAGCATCTAGCTCTTTCAAATAAATGATAAATAATTTTAAAAGCCCAAATGTAAAGCTACTGAAACTCTAAGTATTCTCTAGACTAAATATATCTTCTGTATTATTTTCATGACATAAATATAATTTTCTAAACTCCAAAGCTTTTAATTGTGTATCATGTGCTCATATCCAGTTCTTCATTAAGCACAGATCAAACTTTGAGTTAATCGTTCATTACTAGGTCATGAATCCAGCTGAAACTAGAGCATCTTAATACACATTTAATTGAGGCATATGTTCCTGATATTTTGTTACCTAGAATTTTAAAATTACTACTAAAAAAAGTGATCCACAATTGCATTGAAAATGTGATATTATCAAAAATATACTACAACCTGAATTGGAGACAAGATGTTTGAGTAGAAGGACTTGAGCTCACCTCTCAAAAAAAAAAAGAAAAAAGAAAACAAAATTACAACTAAATGTTGACCAACCATCAGCCAAAAACACTGGAACTAACAAAAAATTATGTTCTACATCCAAACACAGAGAAGAAGCCACACTGAGATGGTAGGAGGGATGCATTTGTGATATAATTAAATCCAATATCTACTGGACAATAATTATAACACAGGAGCTCTCCCACAGAAGTTATCATTTTGAGACATACAGTAGGCTCCCAAGACTGGGGAGTCTGGCATTAGGAGGAGGAACTTCCAGAGCCTTTGGTTTTGAGGCCAGTGAGGCTTAATCTCAGGAGCTCCACAAGATTTTGGGAAATAAATTCTGCTCTTAGAGGCACAGACAAGCTCTTGTGCACATTGGGACCCAGGGAAAAAGCAGTAACTTCACAGGAACATGGTTCAGACCATGGTTTTGAAGGGTCTTTTTGTGGTGGCAGGGGCAGCTGTGGATCATTGTAGGAATGAGGACATTAATGATACAGGGATCATTGAGTACCAACTGGCATGAGCCCTCTGAAAGCTACTATTTTGGCAATAAGAACTGGACCCACCCAGTAGACTATAGTCTCCAGTGCCTGGATGCTTCAGGCCAAACAACAAACAGGGCAGAAATGCAGATTCACACATCAGCAGATAGGCTGCCAAAAGTGCTACTAAACTAACAGCCACCTGTCAACACACGATTTGGCATGGCCCTTCCCATAAGAGATCTTACTCACTAGTGGTCAGACACCAGTCTTTTGCACCAGGAAGTCTGCCCAAGCTTCTAGCTCAGTTTCACTCACCAAGAGCAGACACTAGTAGCAGTGGAGCCACAGTCCTGCAGCCTGTGGAAAGGAGGCCATGAATACAGACAAAATGAGATGGCAGATGAGAGGATAAAATAAAACCCCAGAAGAACAGGTAAGTGAAATGGAGGTGGGGAATCTACCCCAAAATAAATCAGAGTAATGATGGTAAAAATGATGCAAGGTCTTGGAGGAAATGAAGGTACAGACTTAGAAGATACAAAAAAAAAAAAAATTAACAAAGAGATAGAAAGAACAAACAGAGCTGAAGGATAAAATAACTTAAATAGAACATACACTAGAAGAAATCAGGAGTAGAATAAATGAGGCAGAAAAACTATAAGTGATCTGGAAGATAGAATGATGGAAATAATTAAGTGGAACAGAATAAAGCAAAAAGGACTGAAAAGAAATGAGGAAAGTTAAGAGAACTCTGAGGCAATATTAAATGCACCAAGATTTGCACTATATAGGTCCCAAACGAAAAGAGACAAAGAGACTAAGAAAATATTCAAAGAGAAAATAAACGAAAATTTCATTAAAGGGGAAAGAAAAGAGTCAAAAAGTTCAGAAAGTGCAGAGATTCCTATACAAGAAAAGCCAAGGAAGAACATGCCAAAACATATGTTAATTTAATTGAAAAAACTTAAAGACAAAGAAAATATACTAAAAGCAGCAAAGGAAAAGCAATAAATAACAAACAAGGGATTTCCATAAGACTATCATCTGATTTTGTTCATCAGAAACTTTGGAGACAAGAAGGGATTTGCATGATATATATAGAGTGATGAAAGAGAAAAACTTTCAACTGAGAATACACAACAGAGCAAGGTTCTCATTCAGATATGAAGAGACCAAATGATCTATAACAAGCAAAAGCTAAGAAAATGGTAATAAGGATATTTGTTGTTGTTGTTCAGTCACTAAGTCATGTCTGACTCTTTGAAACCCCATGGACTACAGTATGCCAGGTTTCCCTGTCCGCCACTATCTCCTAGAGTTTGCTTAAGTTCATGCCCATTGAATTGATGATGCTATCTAACTATCTCATAATATATAGCAATAATTACTTTAGGTGTAAGTGGATTAAATGCTCCAACCAAAAGACAGAGTGGCTGAATGGATACAAAATCAAGACCCAAGTACATGGTGTCAACAAGAGACGTACTTCAGACCTACGAACACAAGAGCACAAACAGACGCAAGTGAGAAGATGGAAGACACTGCTTCATGCAAATAGAATTCAAAATAAAGCTGGAGTAGCAATACTAATATCAGACAAAACGGACTTTAAAATAAAGACTATTACAGGAGACAAGGAAGAGCACCGCATAATGAACAAAGAATCAATCTGAGAAGAAGATATAACAAGTGTAAGTATACATGCATCAAATATAGGAGCACCTCAATACATAAGGCAATGCTAAGAGTCATGAAAACCAAGAAGCAACAGTTAGAACTGGACATGGAATAACTGACTGGTTCCAAATCGGGAAAGGAATATGTTAACACTGTATATTGTCACCCTCCTTAATTAACTTATATGCAGAGTACATAATGGAAAATACTGAACTGAATGAAGCACAAGCTGGGATCAAGATTGCCAGAGAAATATCAGTAACCTCAGATATGAAGATGACACCACCCTTATGACAGAAACTGAAGAAAGACTAAAGAGACTATTGATGAAAGTGAAAGAAGAGAGTGAAAAATTTGGCTTAAAATTCAACATTCAGAAAATCAAGATCATGGAAACTGATGTCATCATTTCATGGCAAATATAAAGGGAAACAGTGACACAGTTTACTATTTTGGGCTCCAAAATCACTGTAGATGATGACTGCAGCCATGAAATTAAGACACTTGCTCCTTGGAAGGAGCGTTATGACCAAAATAGACAGCATATTAAAAAGCAGAGACATTACTTTGTCAACAAAAGTTTGTCTCATCAAAGTGATGGTTTTTCCAGTAGTCATGTATGGATGTGAGAGCTGGACTACAAAGAAAGCCGAGAGCTTTCTTTGAATTGTGGTGTTGGAGAAGACTCTTGAGAGTCCTTTGGACTGAAAGGAGATCCAACCAGTCCATCCTCACAGAAATCAGTCCTGAATATTCATTGGAATATGGGGTTGCAAAGAGTCAGACACGACTGAATGACTGAGCTGAACTGAACAGCCATGAAAGGGGAAATTGACAATGACTCAATAATAGTGGGGGCTTTAATGTTTTACTTATATCAATGGATAGACCATTCAGACAGAAAACTGTTAAAGAAACACACATTTTACATGATAGAATTAATGTAAATGTCTAATACTAGACCAGATAGAATTAATGGGACATTCCATCCAAAAACAGCAGAATACACTTTCTTCTCAAATTCATACAGAATATTCTCTAGAATAGATCACATCTCGATACACAAATCAATCCTTGGTAAATACAAGAAAATTGAAATCATACTAAGAATCTTTCTGACCACAACACTATGAGATTAAAAATCAACAACAAGAAATCAATCAAATTTTAGGAAGCAAAATATAGGAAGCAAACACATGATTGCTAAACAATATGCTACTAAATAACCAATGGATCACTTAAGAAATCAAATAAAATTTTAAAAAAATATAGAGAGACAAATGATAACAAAGGCAAGGTTATCCAAAACATATGGGATGCAGGAAAGATGTTATAAAATGGATGTTTATAGAAAAATAAGTTTACCTCAGAAAATAAGAAAAATCACAAACAATCAACTTAACTTTTTCTTTAAAACAATTAGAGGAAGACGGACAAGCAAAACCCAAAGTTAGTAGAAGGAAAGGAACCATAAAAATCAAAGCAGAAATAAGTAAAATAGCAATGAAGAAAATAATAGCAAAGCTTAATGACACTAAAAGTTGGTTCTTTGGAAAGATAAACAAAATTGATAAACCTTCAGTCAGACTTATCAAGAAAACAAGGAGAGGACTCAAATCAATAAAATTATTAATGAAAAAGGAGAAGTTACCATTGACATTGCAAAAATACAAAGGATCATAAAAGACTACTATAAGCAAGTATATGCCAATAAAATGGACAATCTAGAAGAAATGGATACATTCTTGAGAATCCTAAGTTCCAAAATTGATTAAGTTCCCAAGGCTGAACCAGCAAGATATAGATAATATGAAAATAATAATCATAAGTATGATTTAAAATATTCCAACAGACAAAAATCCAGGAACATATGGCTTCATATGTGAATTCTATCAAATATTTAGAAAAGACCTAACGATTATCCTTCTCAAATTCTTCTGAAAGCTTGCAAAGGGATGGACACTGCCAAACTCATTCTACAAGGCCACAACTACCCTGATACCAAAATTGATAAATATATCACACATAAAAAGAAAACTACACGCAAATATCATTGATGAACATAGATGCAAAAATTTTCTTCAAAATATTAGTAAACAAAATCCTGCAACACATTAAGAAGATCAGATAACATAGTTAAGTGGGACTTATCAAGTGCACAGATTCAAGGATTCTTCAGTATATGCAAATTAATAAATGTGATTCACTATACTAACAAACTGAAGAATAAAAACCATTCTATAATCTCAGTGGATTTAATAACAGCTTTTGACAAAATTAAATAATCATTTATGGTAAAAACTTCCCAGAAAGTGGGCATAGAGGGAAATAACCTCAACACATTAAAGGCCATATGTATATGAAAAATCCACAACAAACATCATTGTCAATGATAAAATGGGAATAATTTCATCTAAAAGCTGGAACAAGGCAAGAATGTACTTTATTAATTACTCCAGCCTTTATTATTAATCAATACAGTTTGAAAGTCCTAGTGAAAGCAATCAGACAAGGAAAGGGAATAAAAGGAATCCATACCGGAAATGAATAAAACTGTCCCTATTTGCAGATGACATGATATTACATGTAAAACATCCTAAAGATGCTGCCAGACACTATTAGTGATAATCTATGAATTTTGCATAGCTGCAGGATGTGAAATTAAGATACAGAAATCTTTTTCATTTCTATGTACTAAAGATGAAAAATCTGAAAGAGAAATTAAGGAAACAATCTCTCTTACCATTGATGCAAAAAGTAAAATACTTGGGAATAAATGTATGTAAGAAGGCAAAAGACTTGGGCACAGAATATATGATACTGTTATAAGAAAGTGAAAATGACATAAGTAGATGCAGAGATAGATCATAATATTGCATGGGAAGAATTAATATTTTGAAAGTGACTGTACTACCCAAAGCAATCTACAGATTGAATGAAATCTCTGTTAAATTATCAATGATATTTATCACAGAATTAGAAAAAAAAAAAACCTTTATAATTTGTAAGGAACACAAAAGACTTCAAATCATCAAAACAATCTTTAGGAAGATAAACGAAGCTGGAAGATTCAGGCTCCTTGATTTCACACTATACTGCAAACCTACAGTAGTCAAGATAGTATGGCAAAGGTAGAAAAAGAGAAATATAAATTAATTGTATTATTTGCATTTGAAGAGGAAGAGGCTCTATACAGTCAGCAAAAATAAGACCTAAAGCTGACTGTGACTCATCAAAGATTTTTATTGGAAATTTCAGGCTTATGTTAAGGAAAGTAGGGAAAGCCACTGAGCCATTCAGATGTAGCCTAAATCAAAATTTTTATGATTTTAGGCTGGAGATGACAAATAGATTCAAGGGATTAGATCTAGTGGACAGAGTGTTGAAAGAACTATGGACAGAAGTTTGTAACATTGTACAGGAGGCAGTGACCAAAGCCATCCCAAAGAAAAAGAAATTCAAGAAGGCAAAGTGATGATCTTAAGAAGTTTTACAAATATATGAGAAAAGAAGAAAAATGAAAGGCAAATGAAAAAGGGAAATACATACCAAAATGAAAGCAGAAATTCAGAGAATAGAAAGGAGACATAAGAAGGCCTTCTTAAATGTACAATGCGAAGAAATAGAGGAAAACAATAGAATGGGAAAGACTAGACATCTCTTCAAAAGAAATTAGAGAGATCAAGAGAATATTTCATGCAAGAATGGGATGATAAAGGGCAGCAACAGTAAGGACCTAACAGAAGTAGAAAAGAAGGGTAGCAAGAATTACACAAAACTATATTAAAAACGTCTTAATGACTCAGATAACCACGATGGTTGTGGTCAGTCACCTAGAGCTAAATATCCTGGAATGTCAAGTGGGCTTAAGGAAGAATTACTATGAACAAAGCAGTGGAGGTGATGGAATTCCAAATGAACTATTTAAATTCCTATAAGATGTTGTTGTTAAAGTACTGCACTCAATATGTCAACAAGTTTGTAAAACTCAGCAGTGGCCACAGGACTGGAAATGGACAGTTTTCATTCCAGTCCCAAAGAAGGGCAGTGCCAAAGAAAGCTCAGACTACCACCCAACTGTGCTCATTTCCCATGCTAGCAAGGTTATACTCAAAATCCTTCAAGCTAGGCTTCAGCAGTACATGAATCAAGAAATTCCAGATGTACAAGTTGGGTTTAGAAAAGGCAGTGGAAACAGAGATCAAGTTGGCAACATTCATGGGATCGTAGAGAAAGGCAGGGAATTCTAGAAAAACATCAGTTCCACTGACTATGCTAAAGCCTTTGACTATGAGGACTACAGTAAACTGGAAACTTCTTAAAGAGATGAGAATACCATCTTACCTGTCTCTTTACCTGTCTCTTGAGAAAAGTGTATGCAGTTCTAGAAACAACACTTAGATCCCAACATGCAAAATGGGAAAGGAGTTCGATAAGGCTGTATATTGTCACCTAGCTTATTTACCTTGTATGTAGAGTATATTATGCAAATATCAGGCTGGTGAATCACAAGCTTGAATCAGGATTTCTGGGAGAAATATCAACACCTTCAGATATGCAGATAATACCACTCTAATGGCATAAAGTGAAGAAGAACTAAAAACCTCTTGAAAAAGTGAAAGAGGAAAGTGAAAAAGCTGGTTTTAAACTCAACATTTAAAAAAAAAATGGCATCCAATTCCCTTCATGACAAATAGAAGGGAAAAATTGGAAGTGGTGACAGATTTTATTTTTTTGTACTTCAAAATCAATGTTGACAGGGACTGAAGCCATGAAATTAGAAGTTTGTTCCTTGGAAGAAATGCTATGACAAACCTAGACAGCATATTGAAAAGCAGAGACATCACTTTGCTGACAAAATCTGCACAGTCAAAACTATAGCTTTTCCGTTAGTTATGTATAGAGGTGAGAATTGGGCCATAAAGAAGGCTGTGCACCAAAGAATTCGTGCTTTGGGGTTGTGGTGCTGGAGAAAATTTTTGAGTGTTCCTTGAACTATCAGTCCTAAAGGAAATCAAGCCTGGACATTCATCAGAAGTTCTGATGCTGAAGCTTAAGTTCCAAGACATTGACCACCTGAGAAGGGCTAATTCCCTGGAAGAGACCCTGATGCTGGGAAAGACTGAGGGCATAGGAGAAGGGAGGGGGTGGCAGAGTATGAGACAGTTTGATAGCATTATGAGTCAATGGACATGAATTTGAAAAAAAAAAATCTGGGGGGCAGTGAAGGACATGGGAGCGTGGCTTGCTGCAGTCTTTGGGGTCACAAAGAGTCAGACATGACTTAGCAACTGAATAACAATAGTATAGAGCAATGAAACAGGGTAGAAAGCCTAGAAATAAACTTGTGCACCTATGGTCACCTAACTGATGACAAATCAGGCAAAAGTATACAATGAGGATCAGATAATTTATTTAATAATTGTTGCTGCAAAAGCTGGACTGCTACATGCAAAAAAAAATAAAATAGAACACTCCCTAACATTATACACAAAAATAAATTCAAAATGGATTAAAGATTCAGTCCTCATCTTTAACAGGTGTTCTGCCTATTCAGTCCAACATGATCTTATTTGCAAAGTAGAAATAGAGACACAATATACAAAACAAATGTACGAGTACCAAGGGCAGGGTGGGGGGGAAGGAGTGGGAATGAAATTGGAGATTGAAGCTGACATATATACACTATTGATACTATTCATAAAGTAAATAACCAGTGAGAACTTACTGTACAGAACAGAACTCTGCTCAATGTTCTGTGATTATATAAATGGGAAGAAAATCTAAAATACAGAGAGAATAAATGTGTACATATAGCTTATTTACTTTGTTGCATGGGAGAGATTAATATAACTTTGCAAAGCCAACTATGCTCCAATAAAAATTAATTAAAATGTATATCTGCATATATGTATATAACATATTAATTGACTTGAGTATTACTGAGTTCCAAGATTTGGGAGTCATAAAATAATTTTGGATATGAATTGGTAGTTATAGTTGTATGGTCCTTAAAATTTTATGCTTAAGTTGCTAAAATAGATATTCAATGAGAGGTAGATATTCACTGAAGTATCAGTTCAGTAGTAGTAACAAATTTTTATATTATTTTTTATTACTGGGTTAAGCAGAATTTTCTTCAGTTTTTAAGTAAAAATAAAAGACACATGTTTTATTTTCATGAAGAATTTTATTGAACAACACAGTCATCATTTTGTTGCACTACCTTTTGTGATTTTTCAGGGCACTTAATTACTCCATTTTCCCAAAACTTTTTCTTTTTGAGCAAAGAACTATTCCAGTTACCTTTTTCAGTTTTCCAATGATTTTTTTTTTTCATTAAGAGAACTTTGTAAAGACCCAAAGTGAAAATCTGAAGGTAAAATGTCTGGTAAATATGGTGGAACAGTCAGAACTTAGCCAAGCTGGAACAGTTTTTGCCTGTTTATCAAAGAAGCATGCAGCCTTGCAGTATCCTGATGGAAGATTATGTGTCTTCTGTGGATTAATTCTGAATGCTTTTCATCAAGGTATCTAACCGGGAGCTGTATAGTGCCAAGTCACTTCAGTCATGTCTGAACCCTTACAAATTGTACCCCTCCAGGCTCCTCTGTTCATGGGATTCTCTAGGGAAGAATACTGGAGTGGATTGCCATTTCCTCATCCAGGGGATCTTCCCGATCCAGGCATCAAACTCACGTCCCTTTTGTGTTCAGCATTGGCAGGTAGGTTCTTTACCATTAGCACTACCTGGGAAGCCCCATATTGGGGGCAGTACTTGTTGGAATTAATTCTTTGATTTTCTGGAAGCAGCTAATAACAGAGGAATCTGCCCCCTCCCCCCAGCCCCACTCATACACTACAGTATCTTCTTTGATGAAGACCAGTCTTCAGCTTGGTTGGTGATAGGGAAATTAAACGGAAGTAGTCTTTTCAAGTTTCAGAGACAAGAAAGCAGAGTGGGCCACTGACCTTGCTTCTGACCTGCCTGGACACTTTCCTGACTACACACCTGCTCAGAACTGCAGATTGTTACCTGCTTAAAGCCAACAGGCACTATTTTCAGATCAGGAGTGAGTCTTAGAGTTCTCCTGACCTCTGTGGATCTGGCCAGTTCCCAGGGGTCTGGAAATCTCACAAGAGGAAACAAACAGCACTGTAAAAAGATTAACATGAAACCAGAACTGCATTTTTGCTCACACAGTTTGCAGCCGGGGATTACAAGGAGGAACCCCCAAAACTGCAGTAGAAAGTATCCCCAAGGGGAGGTTGCACTGCCCAGGACCTTTTCCCAATTATGACTCCAGATTGCTGTTACATGGGACTTCCTAGCACTATTTTAATATGACTGTTAGTCAGCCCAATTTGGAGATGTATTTGCTGCTACTCTTCTCTACTGCTTTTATCTCTCTTTAATTTTAATGATTGTATATCGAAAGTAAGTTTGATACTCTATTAGATACTGACTCTCTTTCTCAATATATGTCTTGATATGGTCCCTATAATCTTCAACTGGTTTACCTGACTGTGGAGCATCGTCCAACAACAAATTCTCATGTGAAACTTCACAAAGCAATTTTGACACATTTAGTAAGTCACAGCATCTTCTCTAGATACTGCACATATCTTTTCTTGCATTTAAGTTGCATCTTCACCTTTCTTGAAATAATAAATCATGTAAAAATGTTGCTGTTTTCTTCTGTATTCAGTATTTAAATGGCTACACAAAAATTCACCAATTTTGAATAGTCTTTTAAAGTGCATGCTGAAATGATAGCTGTCACAATACAATCTAGCAAAATTGTTTCTAAAGAAGTTAAAGGCAATTAAATACTACTTAATCCAGCTTACAGAAAATCTCAAATGAACTTTTTACCCAATCCAGTATTTTCTTTATTTTAATGTTAAAAGACCCTCCACAGATAAAGAAATGCAGATAGAGAAATAATCACATAAGCTTGTGAAAATATTCATAAGGGAAAAAGAAAGTCAAAATTATAACAATTCAGAGTGAATAAATGTAAAAGCTAATTCCAATCATTTAAAATAAATAAATAATAAAACATGACAATATACATATTTAGTTTGTATGCCAACTTGAAATATAATGAAATTTTTATAATAAGGCCTGCTTATCATATGAAGAAAATATTCTTATTATAAAAGTTATACTTATGCATTAATCTTATTTTAGATAGGATTTCAAATTACTGGAAATTTAGAAGTGCTGAGTATCTTGATCTGCATATTTGACTTCAGATAGTAGGGGTTCAAATAAGTAACAGTGAAACTTAAAAGAAGTTTTTTGTTGTTGTCCAGTCACCCAGTGTTTCCAACTCTTTGTAAGCCCATGGACTGCAGCACCCCAACCTTCTCTGTCCTTCATCATCTCCTAGAGTTTGTTCAAACTTAAGGCTTAAATAACATGTGGACATTATATAAAAACATTTTTAAGAATGTACACCTGTGGAGGATTCGTGTCAATGTATTGGAAGACCAAAACAGTATTGTAAAGTAAAATAAAGTAAAAATAAAAATTAAAAAAAAATTACTTCAAATTTTAACTCTATTTTTCCTATAATATCCAAATTTGTCTTTTTGCTACCAAAATTTGTCTGTTTTACTACCAAAATCAGGTTTCAAATTTTGCTATTTTGAAATAACAACAAAGATATTCACAACACTGGTATATATTCCTTCCAATCAGGGTAAGGCAAAGTCTCCCTACGAAACAATTTCTGTAAAATTCATGAGTGCATCTCCAGTAAGGCCCTCCCACTGTAGTGGCATTTGACATAAACAGTACACAAAAGCTCAGAGCAGACACATGTTTGAATATTACTAGAAAGGACTCATGCTCATAGTCTGCATGTTTAATTATATGCATAATTGCCCAGTTATAGATTTTCATGTCCATATGTTAGGATGGCATTTTTCCCAAATACAAATTAGGAAGATTATTTCACTTGTGTGTGGATGCCATGTAATGACAGGTGTAGATAGGCTACAGAGGGGCACAGCATGGGACGATTTTCTTGTCAAATTCCCTCCTTTAAGGCCCTGATGGGCACTGATCTTGCACATTGAAAACTGATTATAACTACCAATAGCATATGAATCTGAACTTATCTCTACCAATGCCATGTTGCTGCCAAATGACACCAGGGATTAATGAAATTTAGACTGTAACCTATCTAGGCCATGACAAAAAGACTTGGGTGGAACTTTCAGCCCCTACAAACAGGTTAGGACACTTGGACCAGAGTAATAAACAGGGAAGTATGAGAGGGAATGTATCCTATGCCAATATCAAATCTGTAGCCAAGCTAGAATGGGTAGGAAGCTATTTTATGAAAACAGCTAGTTCTGGGCAAGGCAGACCATTATTTAGCTATTAGATAACAGCTCTTAGCCAACACAGTTCAGTTCAGTTCAGTCACTCAGTCATGTCTGACTCCTTGCAACCCCATGAATCGCAGCACGCCAGGCCTCCCTGTCTATCACCCACTCCCGGAGTTCACTCAGATTCACTTCCATTGTGTCAGTGATACCATCCAGCCATCTCATCCACTGTCGTCCACTTCTCCTCCTGCCCTCAATCGCTCCCAACATCAAAGTCTTTTCCAATGAGTAAACTCTTTGCATAAGGTGGCCAAAGTACTGGAGTTTCAGCTTTAGCATCATTCCTTCCAAAGAAATCCCGGTGCTGATCTTCTTCAGAATGGACTGGTTGGATCTCCTTGCAGCCCAGGGGACTCTCAAGAGTCTTCTCCAACACCACAGTTCGAAAGCATCAATTCATCTGTGCTCAGCCTTCTTCACAGTCCAATTCTCACATCCATACATGACCACAGGAAAAACCATAGCCTTGACTAGACAGACCTTAGTCTGCAAAGTAATGTCTCTGCTTTTGAATATGCTATCTAGTAGCCAACACAAGGTGAGCTTTAATCAACCCAGACTAGAGACCAGAAAAACTCATTAACAAAATGTAGTCAGGAAAAGTTAATTAATGTCTACTAAAAATATGCTCAGTGTATGTCTCTACATAAGATCTGTATAAAGGCTTTACATTTATCAAAGGAAATTGAATATCATAAAGTGAAAATGTTGTGCAGTTTATATCTTGAACTACTAGAGATGATAATTTGTTACTCAAGATTGCTTTTTTTTTTTTTTTTTACCATTACTAATGTTATATTGCACTCTATGTAAAAATCACCAAACAAGAACATAGGAACTATATAGATTTTATGTTTATATTCTGCATGATTATTGGAAGAGTTTATATCATACTTTGTTTTATTTTAAACATTAGCCACAGACATATGAGGTCTATTAATCAAGACTTTCTAATGATCATGAACTACTTGTGTGTTTGGTCTTATACTTAGTTACTAAGTCATGTCTGACTCTTTTGTAATCCTATAGAGTGTATCCTCTGTCTATAGGATTTACCAGGTAAGAATACTGGAGTGGGTTGCCATTTCCTTCTCCAGGGGAGTCTTCCCAATCCAGGGATTGACTCTGAGTCTCCTGAATTGGCAGGTGGATTCTTTATAACTGAGCCACCAGGGAAGCCCATACTTTCATTGATCCTAGCTTATAAAATCATCCATGACGACAGGGTAGATTGTGTGGTAGATAAGTTTTCAATTAAAACTAAATGAGAGACATAGGCTGTTATAAACATAGCAAGCTACATTTGTTAAGGTAGAGTCATAATGACTAAATTTTATTCAGCAAATTTTCTTGGTAATTTATTGTGCATATGATACAGGAGCTCTATCTGCATTTTTAAGTTGAAACAGGCACTACAATAAGTCTCCTTCACACAAACATTCATGCTTTGAATGTTCAAAGAGGCTATTATGGATTCAAATGTTCAATCATGTAAGTTAGTTCATGTGTGCTGTCATATGTGTGCATCCTCTACAAGTGGTTGTGCTTTTGTGCACTTTATTGTACAGTACTGTATACAGTAAAGTAGTACAGTGTCTTTATTTCAAGCCCAAGATGTCTGGTTGCAAGTGTAGGAGCAGTGGTGACATAGCTTGTACTGCTCAGAAGTGCCAAGAGCTGAGGATGGAAATGAAAGTGAAAATAATTAAGGGAGTGGAGTGAGGCAGAAAGATTGTAGACATTGTTTGTTCTTATAACATGAATCATTCAACCATTGCTATGATTCCAAAAGAAAAGATCGTGAAACATGTGAAGTCTGCTGTGCCAATGATGTTGACAATAATATTGAGGAAGCTTGGGAAAGTGATGGAGGCCATGAAGAAACTTCTTAGTGTATGGGTGTAGAATTAGTATCATCCTCTAGTTCCACTTAACTTAATGCTAATTCAAGAGAAAGCTAAAAACCTTTATGAAGACTTGAAGAATAAACACAGCAAAGAATCAGAGGACTCATCTTTTAACAACAGCCATGGAAGATTTCATTGGTTCAAGGCTAGAGTCAAACTTTACAACAGAAAAGTCAGTGCTGAGATAGTGAGAGCAGATACAGTAGCTTCCCAGGAATTTCCTGAACTGTGGAGAAATCATTGATGAAGGTGTGTATTTACCCAAGACATTTTTTAATGTGGATGAGACAAGACTGTACTATCAGAGGATGTCAGACTGAAGTTACATCAGTTAGGAGGAATTGCAGATACCAAGCTTGTTCAGTTGCTCAGTTGTGTCTGACTCTTTGTGACCCCATGAACTGTAGCCCGTTAGGCTTTCCTGTCCTTCACTATCTCCCAGAGCTTGCTCAAACATATCTGTAGAGTCAGTGATTACATCCAACCATCTCATAATCTCTTGCCCTCAATCTTTCCCAACATCAGGGTGTTTTCGAATGAATCAGCTCTTTGCATCAGGTGGCCAAAGTATTGAAGCTTCATCAGTCCTTCCAATGACTGTTCAGGGTTCATTTTCTTCAGGATTGACTGATTTGACCTCCTAGTGTTCTTGCCTTAATATCCCATGAATACAATGGTATCAGAATATAAAGCAGCAAAAGGTAGGCTAACTTCATTGTTTTGTGGCAATGTTTCAGTGATATGAAGCTGAAGCCCCTCTTAGTTTATTATTCAGAGAAGCCAAGAGCCCTTAAAAATATAGCCAAGAGCTCTCTCCATGCAGTGTGAAATAGCAACAGGTCATTTTTCCAGGTCTGTTTTTTCTACCATTTTATCCTGGAGGTAGAGAATATTCGTTGGAGCAGGATGTCCCATTCAACATTTTTTTCGTGCATGACAATGGTCTGGGCCAATCCCCATTCATGTATGAGTTCCATCCGAACATAAAAATAATGCATCTACCGTTGAATACTATGCTTTTCCAGTTTATGGAACAGTTATAGTGATTTTCAATAAATATTATTTATGTTAGACTTTTCATCGGGCAGTAACGATTCTGGAACAATCTTAAAACATTGACTTTACTTGGCATAAAGTTAAAGCCATCACCAGAAATGGGGTTTAGAGGAAATGTTGCCTGCAGTTTGTTCACAGTTTTTGTGGATTTGAGAAGGTGAATGAGGAGTTCAAAGAGGTCTTCATCAACTTTGTGACCTTCAGCAATAAGCTGTAGCTATATCTTCAAGATGAGGACTTCATTGAACTCCTTGCTATGCAACACAAGGAGCTTACTAATGAAGATTTGATGAAACTGGAGTTCTAGAGAAAGGACAAAGAGAGAAAAGAGGAAGAAGTAACTGAAGAACTGAAGAGGTACATGACATAGGAAATGGCAGTTTTTCTTTATTTGAGGAGGCACTGTTAGTTTTTGAGGCACAAGACTTAACGTAGAATGGTACATGAAAGTTGCAGAAACCATTCATGATGCTATCTTGTGCTACTATTTTTCACCTATGACAAGAAAAACAGCCACTACCCCGACATCACTGGATTGTTTTTACAAGAAGGTAGATAGAATTGAACCCAACAAGGAACCTGTGACATCAAAGACCGGATGTGAGTGAAATTTCAGCTTTTCCCATCTCCTATTGTTGGAATCCTTCAGTTATATTGTCTTCTACCTCCTCTCCCTCCCCCAGGCAGTAACTCTTCTTTCCTGAACACTCAAGGGCAGTCCATGTATGCCAGGTATTGCATTTTACTGCTGTACTTTTCTAGTACTGTACTGAATGATTAAAAGGTGCTTTCCTTTTTGTATTTGTGTTTTATGTATTATTTGTGTGAAAAATATTACAAACATATTACAGTACAGTACTACGAAGTTGAATGTGTTAGTTAGGTACCTAACTAACTTCTTGGACCTATGAGCACATTGGACTTACGAACATGCTCTCAGAACAGAACTTGTTTGTATGTAGGGAACTGACTGTAATTTAATACTTTCACATATAATGCATACCTTAATTTACAAAATGAACTCTTGGTTAACACAGGACTCAAAATTTTAACAAAGAAATCATCATGATAAGGATATGTTTAAAGGAGAGTGAAAATTCTATTCATGAAAATGTTGATAGGATATGTCTCATATGGATGATTTTTATCAATAATCTCAATTCGTCCTTCCCCAGACATGAAAAAAATGTTATATTCAAGATAGTAAAGCATCTGGCCAGCTGGAGTTTTAAAAGTATCTAAAGGAGTTTAAGAAGTATCTAAATGATCCATTTATTTATTCAATGAACCGTTATTATTGGTATTTTTTGCATTGAAACATCTTTATTGAGGGGAGCATGGGTCGTGCTGAGTTTGGGGATGTGTGGCAAGCCATCCTTTGTTTTCAGGGCCCCAGGTCTGCCCTGAACCCCTAGGTCTTCAGGGTTTCCATAAGGGTATTTTTATGGCCAGGGTACTCTGAAGTCCTTTAAGGCCAGTAGCTTATATTCAGTGTTTAGGACCTATCACCAAAATGTAGATCAAAATGGGGGTTTCAGGATTTGCACCTGAGTCCTTGATGCCCATCATATATTAGAAATGACTGCTTGAGGATTTAGGATTCCTATGGGGTTGGGGTTCTTGGAATTTAGGTGTCTTCAGATCCATGGACTCAGGATATGGAATTCCTCTGGTTTCCAGGGATGAGAATTTCTCTTTGGGGTCTCCTGGTGCCTGTGAATTGGGCCTTGAGGTGACCTAGGAGCCTAGGATGCAGAGACTGACTACAGTCTCCTCCATCCCAGACACAAGGACCTCTATGACTGGGGCTTGGGATTGGAATTTTTAACTTTGGGGTTCCCTTGGGATTTGGGCCTTCCACGAACTGGTGGTTCTGAGAGTTAGGGCTTTGGGTCTAATAGGGGCTGTAGGACTTGGGGACATATACTCTGGGGCTTGAGCTCCACAGAGTTCCAGAATGAGACCTCCAAATTTTAGAGTCCCCCAAAACGGGAAATAATTACTTAAAATAGAGAATTTTCTGGGAGCTTGGCCAGCACAGGTGCTTTTGGATGTATGGGGTGGGCTTCATACAAACAACTTGTTGTTTTTTCAAGGTGCAGAGGATAGGAAATCTTGAGAGTTCTATAATTAGCACTTCCAAGACTATTTTGGTGTCTGTAAATTGGGAGTGACCATGGGCTGGTTAATGTTCTCTTCTTGAGAGGTAGGAGAAGGGAGTTTCTTAATAGAAGAGGTCTCTGGTTGCAATGTAAGTGTTTGGTGGTGACTAAGGTGGTTGCAACATTTTGAGGTGACTGATTTTAAATGTGGATCCATTACTCTATTGCTCTGGAGATGTTTCTTTCAATGGGATTCAATGGGATAGGGGGGCTTCTCTTATTAATTGCAAAGGATTCTGATCCAGTGACTAGTGATTCAGAAAGTTCTGCTGTAGAGCATTACATAGAGGAAGTCACCATTATTTAGGAGGATGTGGAAATCTATTATTGGGAGGGGGGTTAGTCTAAGGGGCTAGGAATAGTCTATAGGTACTACACTCAAGGAATCTGTTTCTCAGTAACCTAGGGTCTGTATTTGGAAATATCATGGGGAAATCTGTTAATACTGGGACCTCTAGGGCTGGCTAGTGGGGCTTTCTATTCTGGATGTGTTGCTGGGAATCTCTATCTCAGGTGACTGTGTCAGGAGACACTAGAAGGGGCTCTGTGTCTCTGTGGGATGTCCAGAGCCTCTAAACCTGCATCACCTCCCTGGCAACCAGGGAAAACCAGCAGCATAAAAGCAACCAGGAGGCAGATTTCTCTGATGCCATGTCTTTTGGGATCCACAAGGTACATTTGGGTTGTATCAATGCAATTTGTTCTACTTTTTGGCTCTGACATCATCCCCAGGGAGGTCAGTGGATTCACCAGTCCTCTGAATTTGAGATGCTGGTGTAAAGACTCCATCCTTGGGGGACAGGTGAAGTTCCTGACACCAAAAACAGCTGTCATGCTTGCTGGTGGGCTGGTCTAGCTCGATGCCATACCAGTAACCTGAGGTCAAGTCTGTCTTCCTGCAGAAGCACATAATCCCTTGTTTCTGGCCTATGACCAGGATTTGGTTTCCAACCTCAACCTTGGCTCCTTCACGCTGCCAAAAACAATGCAGAAACAAGGATGAGAAAGGCCTTCTCTAATCCTCATGTTCCCTGTGGCCTTTGCCTGTGATGTGGGAAAAGTCCACCTGGAGAGCCTGAGGTGTGGAGGTGAGGGGTATGGGAGGTGCACCCACTGCCTTGGAAATCTTGGACACAGAGGCAAAAGACCCTGCTTGGTAGGGCAGATGAAGTCTAGCACTGTCATCATTCTTGCCCTCAGGTTTATCCGGCTTCTCACTCACTCACTGGCCACTGGTGAACTCTGTCATCCTGCAAAACCACCGCAAGCCTGTTTCTGGCCACCCAGTAACATGTGGTCTCCCAGGTTCAGACCCAGTGCAGTAAGCATGAAATTGTCTGGGATGTTGTCACATAGTTGGATAGCATGATATTAGGGTGCATGCAGGAGAGCAGTACAGCCTCCTCCAGTGGCACCCACAGCTCCTTGGCCACCAGAAGTGCCTCTGCCTCCTCCAGAGACATATTCATGGGGTCTGGGACCACCTCCACTGGGACCTGTCCCTTTCAGTTCCAAAGCTCTGGGTTGATGCCATGATCCAGCAAATATTTGGCCACATCCAGGCACAGGTTGGCCTGGAGGAGGAAATGGCAACCCACGCCAGTATTCTTGCCAAGGAAATCCCATGGACAGAGGAGTCTGGCAGGCTACAGTCCATGGAGTTGCAAAGAGTTGGACACAACTAAGCAACTGAGTACACATACACACATAGATTTGAAGCAATAGTGTGCAAAACTGAGCCACAGTTGAAATCACTGCACATGAAGCTCATACCCTCGGGGCTGTGCACCCTTCAGTAGCAAGTGCTCAAGATCCAACAGGTCAAAATAGGCCACATATTTAAATGCATTCATGTTGGTGCAGTGGCTGTAGAGGATCATGTTTATGTCCAGAATCAGCAGCTGCTGGGAGAGGCAAATGGCCACCTTATGGTCCCCAATTCCATGGTTCCCAGCCTTGCATGAATAAGGGAGCAGTGTCATGTTGATCAGCCCATTGTGATAATTCCAAAACCAGTCTCAATGCAGAATCTCATTGACAATGACATTGATCTTGTGTTGGACTTGGGGCACCCACTGGCACACGGTGGCAAGTAGCTCAGGGTTGGTGATACACAAGTCAAACAGAATCTTATGATAGGCAGGATCATTGGGGTGGAAGGAGGTGAAGTCCAAGGGAAGTGCTGCAGGTGCTGAAGGGTACACAACAGGCTCTGTCAGAACTCCTGAGTGGGCCTGGGATGCTCTGGGACAGGCTTGTCAGCCTCCTCTTCTACTCTTGTGGCGAGCCACCAGGGCAGGATCTGTCTTAGTCATGGTCCATGGTGGCCTTCAGAGGGAAAGGACAGAGTTGGGGGTGGCCTTCTGACTAATCCTCAGGTGAATGGTTGGAGACCAAAACAGAAATTGTAGAAACTGGAGTAATGGGGTGTCAGTGTCTAGGGAAGTGATAGGGGAGAAAGAGATGCAAAGAAGGGGGTGAGGCCCGGATGTTGATGGAGGATGGGGTGGAGAGGGCAATTTGATGCAATTTTTGAGCTGAAAGTATATGCCAGGCACTGAGATAGTACTGAGGACACAGAAGAGGCCTGAATCAGTGGAGATGCTGCATCTTGTACCTTTTCATGAAATATAAGACCAACCAAAATTTCAACAAAATACCTGGGCAAGGACAGAGGCCTTCTTTAAATTCTCTGAATCATTGTTCTCTCAATTCAAATTTGATTCCTTCTGTTGGTTTAAAAAACTATCTATTGCCAGTGAAGTGAAGAAGTGAAGTCGCTCAGTTGTGTGACTCTTTGCGACCCCGTGGACTGCAGCCTACCAGGCTCCTCCATCCATGGGATTCTCCAGGAAAGAGTACTGGAGTGGGTTGCCATTTCCTTCTCCATTATTGCCAATATTATGCTAATATTTTAGTGGCTGCTACTCTTTTGTTATATTTACTATTTTATTTTTTTTTATTCTGCATATATGTGATATTATACAGTATTTGCTTTACTCTATGACTTATTTTAGTAAACATAATAGCCTCTAATCTATTCTTATTGCATGCATATTTTCAAACTAGCGTTTTTTTGAAATATACCCAGGAGTGGAATTGCTAGATCATATGGTAGCTCTATTTTTTAGAGAAATCTCCATACTGTTTTCCTCAGTGTCTGTGCCAATTTACATTACCAACACTGTTCAAAGGTTCTCTTTTCTCCACATTATTGGCAACATTGGTTATTTGCATTTTTGTAGATGATAAGATAGTCATTCAGAGATGGCAATGGCATCCCACTCCAGTACTCTTGCCTGGAAAATCCTATGGATGAAGGAGCCTGGTAGGCTGCAGTCCATGGGGTCACTAGGAGTCGGACATGACTGAGTGACTTCACTTTCATTTTTCACTTTCATGCATTGGAGAAACAAATGACAACCTACTCCAGTATTCTTGCCTGGAGAATCCCAGGGATGGGGGATCCTGGTGGGCTGCCATCTCTGGGGTTGCACAGAGTCAGAAAAGACTGAAGAAACTTAGCAAAAGCAAGATAGTCATTCTGACAAGTGTGAGGTGGTATCTCATAGTGATTTTAATTTGCATTTCCCTGATGATGAATGAGGTTGAGCATCTATTCCTGTGCATGCTGGCCATCAGCATATCTTCTTTGGAAAAATTTCCATTAAGGTTTTCTACCCATTTGGGTCATGGCATCCAATCTCATCACTTCATGACAAATAGAAGCTAGGAATGTGGAAGCAGTGACGAATTTTAGACAGCATATTAAAAAGTAGAGACATCACTTTGGAAACAAAGGCCCATATAATCGAAGCTATGGTTTTCCCAGTGGTCATGTATGGACATAAGAGTTGGTCCATTAAGAAAACTGAGCACCAAAGATCTTCATGACCCAGATAATCATGATGATGAGATCACGAATCTAGAGCCAGACATCTTGGAATGTGAAGTCAAGTGGGCTTTAGAAAGCATCACTATGAACAAAGCTAGTGGAGGTGATAGAATTCAAGTCAAGCCATTTTAAATCCTGAAAGATGATGCTGTGAAAGTGCTGCACTCAACATGCCACCAAATTTGGAAACTGAGCAGGGGCCACACGACTGGAAAGGTCAGTTTTCATTCCAATTCCAAAGAAAAGCAATGCAAAAAAAAAAAAAAAAAGCTCAAACTACCACACAGTTGCACTCATCTCACATGCTAGTTAAAGTAATGCTCAAAACTCCCTAAGCCAGGCTTCAGCAATACGTGAAACATGAACCCCCTGATGTTCAAGCTGGTTTTAGAAAAGGCAGAGGAATCAAAGATCAAATTGCCAACATCCGCTGGATCATGGAAAAAGCAAGAGAGTTCCAGAAAAACATCCATTTCTGCTTTATTGACTTATACCAAAGCCTTTGACCATGTGGATCACAATAAACAGTGGACAATTCTGAAAGAGATGGGAATACCAGACCACCTGACCTGCCTCTTGAGAAATCTGTATGCAGGTCAGGAAGCAACAGTTAGAACTGGACATGGAACAACTGACTGGTTCCAAATAGGAAAAGGAGTACATCAAGGCTGCATATTGTCACCATACTTATTTAACTTCTATGCAGAGTACATCATGAGAAACGCTGGACTAAAAGAAACACAAGCTGGAATCAAGATTGTTGGGAGAAATATCAATAACCTCAGATATGCAGATGACACCACCATTATGGCAGAAAGTGAAGAGGAGTTAAAAAGCCTCTTGATGAAAGTGAAAGAGGGGAGCGAAAAAGTTAATTTAAAGCTCAAAATTCAGAAAATGAAGATCATGGCATCTGGTCCCATCACTTCATGGGAAATAGATGGGGAAACAGTGGAAACAGTGTCAGACTTTGTTTTTGGGGGGCTCCAAAATTACTGAAAATGGTTAATGCAGCCATGAAATTAAAAGACACTTTCTCCTTGGAAGAAAAGTTATGACCAACCTAGATAGTATATTCAAAAGCAGAGACATTACTTTGCCGACTAAGGTCCGTCTAGTCAAGGCTATGGCTTTTCTTGTGGTCGTGTATGGATGTAAGAGTTGGACTGAGCTGAGCGCCAAAGGATTGATGCTTTTGAACTGTGGTGTTGGAGAAGACTCTTGAGAGTCTGTTGGACTGCAAGGAGATCCAACCAGTCCATTCTGAAGGAGATCAACCCTGGGATTTCTTTGGAAGGACTGATGCTAAAGCTGAAACTCCAGTACTTTGGCCACTTCATGAGAAGAGTTGACTCATTGGAAAAGACTCTGATGCTGGAAGGGATTGCGGGCAGGAGGAGAAGGGAACGACTGAGGATGAGATGGCTGGATGGCATTACAGACTCAGTGGACGTGAGTCTGAGGGAACTCCAGGAGATGGTGATGAACAGGGAGTCCTGGCGTGATGCGATTCATGGGGTCGCAAAGAGTCGGACACGACTGAGCGACTGAACTGAACTAAGCATCAAAGAATCGATGCTTTTGAACTGTGGTGTTGGAGAAGACTCTTGAGAGTCCGTTGGACTGTAAGGAGATCAAACCAGTCAATCCTGAAGGAAATCAATCCTGAAAATTCACTGGAAGGACTGTTGCTGAAGCTGAAGCTCCAATACTTTGTCTACCAGATTTGAAAAGCTGACTCATTGGAAAAGACCCTGATGCTGCTAAAGATGAAGGCAAAATGAGAATGGGCAACAAAGGATGAGATGGGTGGATGGCATCACTGACTTAATGGACGTAAATCTGAGTAAACTTCAGAAGACAGTGGAGGACAGAGAAGCTTCAATGTGCTAGAGTCCATGGGGTTGCAAAGAGTTGATCATTACTTAACAACTGAACAACAGCAAGGATACTTTGATTTAACACAGACATAATTTAAACTAAAATTGGAGTCTAAGAAGTATAATGGCAGGAAATGATGTTTTTGGTTATTAAATACTTCAACTTTATTCAGGCAGTTAGCAAACCAAAAAACCATTAATTTGTCTTTTGCATTATCATGGATATTGCTTCCAAAGTATTAGTGAGGACCCATTAAATCTATGGTTCTCCTTCCTCTATCACCCACCAGATAATTTATAGGTTAGATGCACATGTTTAAGTCTACTATTACAATGAACAAAACTATTTTTACTGGAGGTTTGAGTTCCATGGTTTTCTAAAACACACTTGATTATAAACTTAATTAATCTGATACTTACAAATCACCTATTTTGAGGCTTAGAATTTAATTCTAAATTTGATTACCATATAGTCTTGTTCTGAAAAGTTTAAAAGATATTTGTAAAATCTTCTTGCCTCAGAGATGGTTATCAATGTGAAGGCAGAGCACCCAAGTTTCATAAATTACTCTTGCAATTCCTCTAAATTATTTGCAACACAGAATTTTGAGACCCCATCCAAACTTCCTAGATACCTCAACCTCTGTTTTATCCATATTTCAAATATAATTATAGTATATTTACATATACAAATCAATATTGAAAGAATTGTCAAGTCCTGCTTGAATTAGCACTGTAAAATAATTTTTATGTTCAGAATAAAGTGCAACTACTGATGTGAAAACTAATAAAAAATCTTAAAAATAATGCAAAATAAATTTAAAAAATCAATTGGGTTATCAAGAGAATAAAGGGAAAATATTTGTAAAGACATACGTGAAAAACTGTTATCAAAAAATATACAATCTGGAGTTGAGCTGCATAAGTTGCTTATATATCTTTGAGATTAGTTGTTTGTCAGTTGTTTCATTTGCTATTGTTTTCTCCCATTCAGAAGGCTGTCTTTTCACCTTGCTTGTAGTTTCTTTTGTTGTGCAGGAGCTTTTAATTTTAATTAGATCCCATTTGTTTATCTTTGCTTTTATTTCCAGTATACTGGGAGGTGGATCATAGAGGATCCTGTTGTGATTTATGTCGGAGAGTGTTTTGCCTATGTTCTCCTCTAGGAGTTTTATAGTTTCTGGTCTTACATTTAGATCTTTAATCCATTTTGAGTTTATTTTTGTGTATGGTGTTAGAAAGGGGTCTAGTTTCATTCTTTTACAAGTGGTTGTCCAGTTTTCGCAACACCACCTGTTAAAGAGACTGTCTTTACTCCATTGTATATTCGTGCCTCCTTTGTCGAAGATAAGGTGTCCATAGGTGTGTGGGTTAATCTCAGGGCTTTCTATTTTGTTCCATTGATCTATATTTCTGTCTTTGTGCCAGTACCATACTGTCTTAATGACTGTGGCTTTGTAGTAGAGCCTGAAGTCAGGTAAGTTGATTCCTCCAGTTCCATTTTTCTTTCTCAAGATTGCTTTGGCTATTAGAGGCTTTTTGTATTTCCATACAAATCTTGAGATTATTTGATCTAGTTCTGTGAAAAATACTGCTGGTAGCTTGATGGGAATTGTATTGAATTAAAAAAATAGGCCAAAGAACTAAATAGGCATTTCTCCAAAGAAGACATACGGATGGCTAACAAACACATGAAAAGATGTTCAACATCACTCATTATCAGAGAAATGCAAATCAAGACCACAATTAGGTACCATTTCACACCAGTCAGAATAGCTGCAATCCAAAAGTCTACAAGCAATAAATGCTGGAGAGGATGTGGAGAAAAGGGAACCCTCTTACACTGCTGGTGGGAATGCAAACTAGTACAGCCATTATGGAAAACAGTGTGGAGATTCCTTTAAAAATTGCAAATAGAACTGCCTTATGACCCAGCAATCCCACTGCTGGGCATACACACTGAGGAAACCAGAATTGAAAGACACACATGTACCCCAATGTTCATTGCAGCACTGTTTATAATAGCCAGGACATGGAAGCAACCTAGATGTCCGTCAGCAGATGAATGGATAAGAAAGCTGTGGTACATATACACTATGGAATACTACTCAGCCCTTAAAAAGAATAAATTTGACTCAGTTCTAATGAGATGGATGAAATTGGAACCGATTATACAGAGTGAAGTAAGCCAGAAAGAAAAACACCAATACAGTATACTGACACATATATATGGAATTTAGAAGACAGTGGTGATGACCCTATATGTGAGACAACAAAGAGACACAGAGGTATAGAGTGGACTTTTGGACTCTGAGGGAGAGGGAAAGGGTGGGATAGTTTGGGAGAATGGCAATGAAACATGTATATTTTCCTGTAAGAAACGAAGCGCCAATCTATGTTCAATGTAGAATGCAGGATGCATGGGGCTGATGCACAGGATGATTCAAGTAGAGGATGTGGGGTGGGAGGTGGGAGGGGGCTTCGGCATTGGGGGATTGTGTTCACCTATGGCTGATTCGTGTCAATGTATGGCAAAACAAATACAGTATTGTAATTTTTTAAAAAATAAATAAAAATAAAAAAATAAAAATATATATATACAATCAACTCTTCAACCTGGACAATAGAAAATTAATGTCTTAATTTAAAAATTGACAAAAGACACTTCACTAAAGAAGATATACAAATTGCAAAGAAGTATGTGAAAAGATGATCATCATTCTATGCATTAAGACAGGCCTCCCTGTCCATCACCAACTCCCGGAGTTCACTCAAACCCACTTCGATTGAGTCAGTGATGCCATCCAGCCATCTCATCCTCTGTCGTCCCCTTCTCCTCCTGTCCCCAAATGCTTCCCAGTATGAGGTATTTTCCAATGAGTCAACTCTTCACATCAGGTGGCCAAAGTATTGGAGTTTCAGCTTCAGCATCATTCCTTCCAATGAACACCCAGGACTGATATCCTTTAGGATGGACTGGCTGGATCTCCTTGCATTCCAAGTGACTCTCAAGAATCTTCTCCAACACCACAGTTCAAAAGCATCAATTCTTTGGTGCTCAGCTTTCTTCATAGTCCAAATCTCACATCCATACATGACCACAAGAAAAACCATAGACAGACCTTTGTTGGCAAAGTATTTTCTGCCATTCAATGTGCATCTAGGTTGGTTATAATTTTCTTTCCAAAGAGTAAGCATCTTTTAATTTCATGGCTTCAATCACCATCTGCAATGATTTTGGAACCCCGAAAATAAAGTCTGACAGTGTTTCCACTGTTTCCCTATCTATTTGCCAGGAAGTGATGGGACCAGATGCCATGATCTTCATTTTCTGAATGTTGAGCTTTAAGCAAACTTTTTCACTCTCCTCTTTCACTTTCCTCAAGAGACTCTTCAGTTCCTCTTCACTTTCTGCCATAAGGGTGATGCCATCTGCATATGTGAGGTTATTGATATTTCTCCTGGCAATCTTGACTCCACCTAGTGCTTCTTCCAGCCCAGCATTTTTCATGATGTATTCTGAATATAAGTTAAATAATCAGGGTGACAATATACAGCCTTTATGTGTAGTCATTTTCCTATTTGGAACCAGTCTGTTGTTCCATGTCCAGTTCTAACTGATGCTTCCTGACCTGCCTATAGGTTTCTCAAGAGGCAGGTCAGGTGGTCTGGTATTCCCATTTCTTTCAGAATTTCCCACAGTTTATTGCTACCCACTAATTAGAAGGGCAAAATACAAGACACTTCCTATTATGGTTGATTCATGTTCTACAACAGAAACCAACAAAACACTGAAAAGCAATTTTACTCCAATAAAAATAAATTATAAAAATTCAAAACACTGACAACACCAAATGGTGGGAAGACTATGAAGCAGCAGAAATTCTTATTTATCATTGATAGTAATACAAAACGTACAGCCACTTCAGAAGACAGTTGGGTGGTACTTTACAAAACTAAACCCAAATAGGCTGAAAATTAATATCTGCAAAAAAACCTGCACATAAATATTTAGAAAAGTTGTAGTGATACTTACCAAACTCTGGAAGTAACCAAGAAGTCTTTCATGGGTGAGTAGGTAAATAAATTGGTATATACAGACAATAAGGGCATGGCATCCCATCCAGTATTCTTGCCTGGATAATTCCATGGACAAGCAGCCTAGTGGACTACAGTCCATGGAGTCACAAGAGTTGGACATGACTAAGTGATAAACATTTCACTTCATTTTCAGCAATTTAAAAATGTGAACTAAAAATACATTAAAAGACATAGAGTAAATGTAAGTATATGTTACTAAGTGAGAGAAGGCACTCTAAACATTTAGATAATATATTATTCCAATTATAGGATATTCTGAAAAAGTCAAACCTATCAAGGCATAAAAGAATCAATAGTAGCCAGGGGTAGTGGGAGGAAGGGATGAACAAGTGGAATGCAGAGGAGTTTTAGGGCAGTGAAACTGTTCTGTATGATACAATAAAGGCAGGCACATGTCTTAGTCCATTCAGGCTCCTATCACAGAATACAGAGTGCTTATAAACAACAGAAATTTATTTCTTACAGTTCTAGCAGTTCGTCAAGGAGATTCAGTGTCTGATGAGGGCTGAGTTCTTGGATCATAGATAAAGTTTTTCTCTGTGTTCTCACATAGCAGAAAGGGTGAGAGATTGCTCTGGGCCCACAAATAATGGCTCAAATTTCATTTTATGAAGGTTTCATCTTTAAGATTTAGCTACATCGAAGGCCCCCACATTCTAATACCATCACTCAGGTGGTTAGGATTTCAACATATGAATTTTAGAAAGACAGTATATAACAATACATGTCATAATGCCTTTGTCAAAACTCTTAGAAAGTGTATCACCAAGAGTGAATCCTAATATAAACCATAAATTTAGGGTAATAATGATGCTTCAATGTAGGCTTATTAATTGTAACAAATGTACCATCTGGTGAGGGATAGTGATAATCAGGGAGGCTATGCTTCGGAGGCAGGGGACATATGGGAAATCTGTGTACTTTCCTCTCAATTTTGTTATGAACCTCAAAGTGCTCCAAAAATAAAGTTTATTTACAAAGGCAATCAGAATCTGGCATGATGATATGAAATAAAGACCACTTTTATCTAATTGAAACAGCTCATGCAAGCTTAACAAATCTGGTGCCAGATAAGCACATGTTTTCTCATCAGAGGTGGGAGCTCCTCTCTCTAGGCAGCTGCTGTACTGGGAGTCCTAGAACATCCTGGACCCTTGGTGCTCTTTATGACTCCTCACAAGTGACAAAGGGTGAGAGAATTATCAACCCCATTCACAGACTGTGGGGCAAATCACAAGCAGACAGTTAGTGTCAGGAAACATTTTAAATACCTCACATTTCTCATCTTTATCTCAGCTAACATCTTTTCAAAGTATCCTCTTGTCTGAGATCCTCTCAGAGAAGGTCTACTCAGAAATTAAGCATGTTGGAATCAAATGGGCACAGATTTCTGCGTCAGAGTTCAGTTCCTTAGTGTACACACGTTGTTATGAGCTTTATGAGGGGGATGTCTTTCCAAATTCATGTGCTCTTTTTAAAAGACAAAAAGCAGTCAAAGAATCTCACTCTATCACCGTTTCTAAATTGGTATTATTCTCATTCATGATGGTGGTGGTGCTGATGTCGAGTTTTTGACATGTGTGTAAAGTGTGTGATGGTAGCTGTCTGACTAAGGAACTGAAACAGGGGAAGCAAATGATTAGATAAATGTAAAAATCAGATCGATTTCTAGGCATAAAGACAGGCATTTTGAGCTATAGTTCAGATTCTGTCTGTGTGACATTATGAAAATCAGCTTTCCTCAGTCTACCATCTATTATCTTGTCTCTAAATTGAGTAACAGAAAATCTGACACCATTTCTAGCGATTTGAAGAAAATTCAGTCTATATTCTGAGCCTCTAGGTAACCACATTCACACGCAAATGTGTATGTTATGCTATGTCTGTTATATGTACATTAGAAAGAGAACAAAGCCTGCGGGCAAGGATTGGGTAAAAGGAAAGCGAAATACACAGCAGCCTGGTATTTATATAAAACAGGTTACTGTGCAGAAATTTTAAAACATACAGAAGACATCTAAAGGAGTCAGGGTAGGGTTAGCGAAAGCAACATAAATGTGACTTGGGGCACAGAGAAATGGGGTTGTGTACCTCACACTGTAACAAAATGAGCAATAAAGGACAACATAGTCATTTTTAGTATGTTAGAAATTGACCTATAGAGTCTGATGAGATCTAAGTTCACAATGTGATTAAATAGAACTGTTGTGTCAAAATTATTTGCATGAACTGTCTAGCTCTAAAACTTTTTTTTTTCTTTTTAATTCTTAATTCTTGTGGACTTGCTAGTTTGCTAGTTTGGCATAACGTGACCCTTCAGTAATATCTCCCTTCTAAAAGGTAGTCTTTTATCTAATTTCCTCATTTCAAATTATTTCTGGCCATGTTCAGTTCAGTCACTCAGTCATGTCCGATTCTTTGCGACCCCATGAATCACAGCATGCCAGGCCTCCCTGTCCATCACCAACTCCCATTGTTCACTCAGATTCCCGTCCATCGAGTCAGTGATGCCATCCAGCCATCTTATCCTCTGTCATCCCCTTATCCTCCTGCCGCCAATCGCTCCAAGCATCAGTCTTTTCCAATGAGTCAACTCTTCACATGAGGTGGCCAAAATACTGGAGTTTCAGCTTTAGCATCATTCCTTCCAAAGAAATCCCAGTGTTGATCTCCTTCAGGACTGGTTGGATCTCCATGCAGTCCAAGAAACTCTCAAGAGTCTTCAACACCACAGTTCAAAAGCATCATTCTTCGGTGCTCAGCCTTCTTCACAGTCCAACTCTCACATCTATACATGACCACAGGAAAAACCATAGCCTTGACTAGACGGACCTTAGTTGGCAAAGTAATGTCTCTGCTGTCATAAATTCTCCAGCAATCCCACTGCTGGGCATACACATTGAGGAAACCAGAATTGAAAGACACACATGTACCCCAATGTTCATTGCAGCACTGTTTATAATAGCCAGGACATGGAAGCAACCTAGATGTCCATCAGCAGATGAATGGATAAGAAAGCTGTGGTTCATATACACTATGGAATACTACTCAGCCCTTAAAAAGAATAAATATGACTCAGTTCTAATGAGATGGATGAAATTGGAACCGATTATACAGAGTGAAGTAAGCCAGAAAGAAAAACACCGATACAGTATACTGACACATATATATGGAATTTAGAAGACAGTAATGATGACCCTATATGTGAGACAACAAGAGACACAGAGGTATAGAGTGGACTTTTGGACTCTGAGGGAGAGGGAAAGGGTGGGATGGTTTGGGAGAATGGCAGTGAAGCATGTGTATTTTCCTGTAAGAAACGAAGCGCTGATCTATGTTTGGTGTAGGATGCAGGATGCATGGGGCTGATGCACAGGATGATTCAGGTAGAGGATGTGGGGTGGAAGGTGGGAGGGGGCTTCGGCATTGGGCGATTGTGTTCACCTATGGCTGATTCGTGTCAATGTATGGCAAAACAAATACAGTATTGTAATTAAAAAAATAAATAAATTTAATTAAAAAAATAAAAAAAAATAAAAGGATAACCCCAAAACAGTCACATTTTCCAGATTTTGAAAACCACTGGCCTATATATGAGGTAAGAAGAAAAGACCTACATTGCCTCTGTGAAAGCTGCAAGATCTGGCATGTTCACATGGGGTTCAGAACTAATGTTTCAGAGAGATGAGGGGGTGAAATATCACTTAGTGCCTTTCTCTCTACTTTTAAAATTCTGAGTGGTGTCAAAAATCTATTTTTATGTATCTGAGTTGAGATAAAAATCATTTTCTACTTTAACAAAATGATACAAGACATCAAGAGCTTAAAGCCAAAAATTTTAAATAAAACAAATACTTAAGAGGAAAGTTTTAAATCCAAATCATTTAGAAGGGGTATATAATGAAGGAAAACAAAATATCAGTTCACTAGTTCAAATCTGTATTCTCACTTTAAATTTCATGATAAAATACTCAGACAATGAGCATCACAGGTCAAAGTTACTGGATATGTTGTTGCTGCTGCTGCTGCTAAGTCGTTTCCATGGTGTCTGACTCTGTGTGACCCCATAGATGGCAGCCCACCAGGTTCCACCATCCTTAGGATTCTCCAGGAAAGAACACTAGAGTGGGTTGCCATTTCCTTCTCCAATGCATGAAAGTGAAAAGTGAAAGTGAAGTTGCTCAGTCATGTCCAACTCTTAGCGACCCCATGGACTGCAGCTGACCAGGCTTCTACCTCCATGGGATTTTCCAGGCAAGAGCACTGGGGTTGGTTGCCATTGCCTTTTCCACCGGATATGTTGAGGTACTTCTAAATGTTCCTGCCATTTCTAGTGCCTTAATCGTACCCATCTGCAACTGTTCTTTTATCATTTAACTACTAAGTAGCTTTTCTTGTAGTTATATGTAAATGGTATATTCTATAAACTTCTCGTTTCATTCAGTTCAGTCACTCAGTCATGTCCGACTCTTTGCGACCCCATAAATTGCAGCACGGCCAGGCCTCCCTGTTCATCATCAACTCCCAGAGTTCACTCACACTCATGTGCATCGAGTTGGTGATGTTATCCAGCCATCTCATCCTCTGTCTTCCCCTTCTCCTCCTGCCCCAATCCCTCCCAGCACAAAGGTCTTTTCCAGTGAGTCAACTTTTCACATAAGGTGGCCAAAGTATTAGAGTTTCAGCTTCAGCATCATTCCTTCCAATGAATACTCAGGACTGATCTCCTTTAGGATGGACTGATGAATCTCCTTGCAGTCCAAGGGACTCTCAAGAGTTTTCTCAAACACCACAGTTTCATTACCTACACAGTAAAGTGAACTTCCTTATTTATTTTATTTCATTATGTGTGTAAATATTTTAGTGAATTAATTTGACACTGGCAAGATTCCTGGGATTTTAAAAATTCTTATTAATTTTTAAGATTGAAAGCAATACTTGTTTAGAATAAAAAGCAATAGGTAATGAAAGAGGAAGTAAACTTTTAATGACATCTCTCCAGCACACCCTCCTGAAGTTTAAAAAATTAGAATGGTGTTTATTCCTTTGCTTTTTCCCCTATCATTTTATTTTTCCTAATAAAATCATCAGAGTATTCATGTTGCTTAGTGTGTTTCTCTTTTAACTGAACAAGATATCATGACCAGTCTTCATGGTCACAGAGACAGAACTCACTCTTTTTAGTAGCTGATTAGGTTTCCATAGCATATATATTACTGATATGTTTTATCATTCTACTGTTTGTGGAAGCTTAAAAACTGTATACTCCTTTTAGATTATTATTTTGTTGCATTATTTTTATGCTGAAATTAGATTCTCTGAAAAGGAATATTGAATCAAATGATTTTTTTTTAATTACCAGACTTTCCAAAATGGTTTGCATTAATTCACACTTGTACTAATAAGATATTAAAATGCTCATTCTTCATAACTTTACAAACAATAGTATGTCATAATTTAAAAAAATCATTTGTGTGGATAAAAATATTTAACTCATGGTGAATATCTTCTTTTTAATCATTTTGATACCCTTCCTAAATACCCTATTCACATTTCTATTTGTACATTTTAAGACTCTCTTTATAAGAATTCCTGTTTCAATTCATGATGAAGTAACAGGGAGTAAATTTATCTTTCCATCTGACAAAAATAACAAATGAGAAATAATTTTTTATTGTATTTATTTTTTATTAAATTTATTTATTTTTTTAATTACAATTTAAAACTCAACAAAGCAATGGAATAAAGGTGATGGTGCATTGTCATCTATTAGTAACAGTAAACAAATGGGGTAAGCTTTATGATTTATTGCCCTTTGAAAATTTCCAATCCATGACATACATAAGAGAAATTGAGGCATAACCCAGAACACTTCCTGTGTTGTAAAGACATGGCTGAGGTTCCATGGAGACCAAAGTGGCTAGAGTTCCAAGGAAAGAGTAGTGAAGAGCTGCAAAATTAGACAACTTTTAAATATAAGGAGGTTGACTTCTGAACATTCAACAGAGTCCATTTCAGTGACTATTTGAAAAGAAACTACCCAGAGACAAGAAAAGCATCACCAGAAAAGACTAGAAGAAAATGTTGACGTTTCTTAGAGGACAAAGAGTAGAAATTGTCCAACTACACTGAAAGCTTTTCATTAACAGCGATATTGGGTCAGGTACTCAGAGAGTCTTTCATCAGTTTCTTGAATTACTAGCCCTAGATTAAACAGTTCTTTGTCCTTGTCTAAGAAATCTTAAAAGTGAGACTAATGAGAATCAATCTGTTTACAAGTAACAACCACATTCCAGAGTAAAGTTCAACAATTAAGAAAATAGTAATAGGAATATGTATATCAATAATTACTTTAAATGTAAATGAATTAAATGCTCCAACTAAAAGACACAGACTGGCTGAATGGATTGAAGAAGAAGGAGGAGGAGGAGGAGAGGAGAAGGAGGAGAAGAGGAGGAGGAGAAGGAGAAGAAGAAGGAGAAAGAGGAAAAGAAGGAGAAGAAGAAGGAGAAAGAGGAAAAGAAGGAGAAGGAGGAGTAAAGGAGAAGGAGGAGAAGAAGAAGAAGGAGAAGGAGGAGAAGAAGTAGAAGGAGAAAGAGGAAAAGAAGGAGAAGGAGGAGACGAAGAAAAAGAAGGAGAAAAAGAAGGAGAAGAAGAAGGAGAAGAAGCAGAAGAAGGAGAAGAAGAACAAGGAGGAGAAGAAGGAGAAGAATGAGAAGAAGAAGGAGAAGAAGCAGGAGAAGAAGAAAAAGGAGAAGAAGAAGGAGAAAGAGGAAAAGGAGGAGGAGATGAAGAAGAAGGAGAAGAAGCAAGAGAAGGAGAAGAAGAAGGAGAAGAAGATGGAGAAGGAGGAGAAGAAGACAGAGAAAAGAAGAAGGAAAAGAAAGAGAAGGAAAAGGAAGAGAAGAAGGAAGAGGAGAAGAAGGAGGAGGAGGAGGAGGAGAAGAAGAAGACCCATATATATGCTGTCTACAAGAGATCCACT
Organism: Nanger dama; assembly: GCA_917880005.1. NCBI lineage: Eukaryota > Metazoa > Chordata > Mammalia > Artiodactyla > Bovidae > Nanger > Nanger dama. The sequence continues at coordinate 497,059 of CAKJTW010000033.1, forward strand.
TCAGACATATGGACATATATAGACTGAAAGTGAGAGGATAGAGAAAGATATTACATGCAAATGGAAATCACAAGAAAGTGGAGGAGAGATTCTCATACAAGACAAAATAGACTTTAAAGTTAACACTGTTACAAGAAACAAGGTTGGACACTACATAATCAACAAGGGATCAATCCCAAAAGTAGATATACCAATTGTAAATATTTATGCACCTAACATGCTGCTGCTGCTAAGTTGCTTCAGTCGTGTCCAACTCTGTGCAACCCCATAGACCATAGCCCACCAGGCTCTGCCATCCCTGGGATTCTCCAGGCAAGAGTACTGGAGTGGGTTGCCATTTCCTTCTTCAATGCATGAAAGAGAAAAGTGAAAGTGAAGTCACTCAGTCGTGTCTGACTCTTAGCAACCCCATGGACTGCAGCCTACCAGGCTCCTCTGTCCATAGATTTTCCAGGCAAGAGTACTGAAGAGTACTGGAGTGGGGTGCCATTGTCTTCTCTGACACCTAACATAGGTGTATTCAATATATAAAGTAAATGCTAACAGCCATAAAAGGGGAAATTGACAGTAGAACAGTAATAGTGGGAACAATAACACCCCACTTACAACAATGGATAGACCATACAGAAAGAAAATTAATAAAAGCATATAAGGCTTAAATGATACATCAGATGAAAAAAAGATTGGTATTTATAGGAATTCCATCTGAATGCAGAAGGATACACTCTCTTCACAAATGCATGTAAAACTTTCTCCAGGATACATCTTGGATCACAAATCAAGCCTCAGAAAATCTGAATAAAATCAAATTGCATCAAGTATCCTTTCTGACCACAAAACTATGAGATTAGAAATCAATTACAGGGGGAAATAAAGTGAAAAACACAAACACTTGGAGGCTAAACAATACATCACTAAATACATAGATGATCATAGAAGAAATTTCTAAAACTACATAGAAACAAATGACAAGGAAAACACAAAAACTCAAACCTATGTGATGCAGCAAAAGCAGTTCTAAGTAAAAAGTATGTCAAAAAAGAAAAGAAAAATCTTAAATAAATAACGTAATTTCCCCCTAAGCAGCTACAGAAATAAGAACAACAAAACTAAGTTAGTAAAAGAAAAGTCATAAAAAGCAGAGCAGAAATAAATAACATAGAAACAAATAAAACAATAGCAAGATCAATGAAACTAACAGCTGATTCTTTGAAAAGATAAACAGACTTTAGCCAGATTCATCAAGAAAAAAGGAGAGGACTCAAATCAGTTGAATTAGAAATTAAAGGAAAAAATTACTCCAGAAAACACAGAAATACAAATATGAGACCGCTATTAGCAACTAGATGCCAATAAAATGAACAACCTGGAAGAAACTGACAAATTCTTAGAGTGCTACAATCTTCCAAGACTAAATGAGGAAGAAATAGAAAATATGACCAGATAAATTGCAAGTAATTAAATTGAAACTGTGATTAAAACTCTTCCTACAAAGAAAGTTCAGGGCCAGATGACTTTGTAGGTGAATTCTATCAAACGGTTAGAAAAGAGTTAACACCCATTCTCCTCAAACTCTTCCAAAAATTTGCAGAGGAAGAAACACTCCAAAATTAATTCTATGAGGCCACTATCACCTTGATACAAAAACAAGACAAAGAAGTCACAAAAATTAATAGAATATAGACAAAAAACTTTTCAATAAATATTAACAAGCAGAATCCAACAACACATCAAAAAGTTCATAAACCATGATCAAGTGTGGTTTATACCAGGGATGCAAGGATTCTTCAATAAATGCCAATCAATCTGATGCATCATATTAACAAATTAAAGAATAAAATCCATATAATAATCTCAATGGATGCAGAAAAAGCTTTTGACAGAATTCAACACCTATGTATGATAAAAAAAAAACCTCTCCAGAAAGTGGGCATAGAGAGAACCTACCTCAACATAATAAAGGCTATATATGACAAACTCACAGCAAACATCATTTTAAATTGTAAAAACTGAAAGCATTTCCTCTAATTTCACGAACAAGACAAGTAAAACTCCTTGCCACTAGTAAGCAACATAGTTTTGGAAATATAGCTATGATAATCACAGAAGGAAAAGAAATAAAAGAAATCCAAATTGGGAAAAAAGTAAAACTGTCAGTGTTTTGCAGATGACCTAATACTATACATAGACTATCCTAAAGATGTCATCAGAAAACTACTGGAACTAATCACAGAATTTAATAACGTTTCAGTGTATAAAAACTAATTCACAGAAATCTCTTGCATTTTTGTACACTAGCAGCAAAATAAGTTAAGGGGGAAAATAATCTCATTTACCATTGCAACAAAGAGAACACTTAGGAATAAACTTATCTAAGAAGGGAAAAGTCTGTACTCAGAAAACTCTAAGATACTAATGAAAACAATCAAAGATGACACAAACAGATGGAGAGATATAGCATATTATTGGACTGGAAGAATCAATATTGTGAAAATGAGTCAACTACCCAAAGCAATCTACAGATTCATTTCAATCCCTGTCAAATTACCAAGGGACGTTTTTCACAAAATTAGAACAAAAATTTTCAGTTTTCATGAAAATACAAAAGACCCCAAATAGCCAAAGCAATCTTGAGGAAAAAGAAACAAACAAACACAAAGCTGGAGGAAGTAGGCCTTTTGAATTAAGGTTAAACTACAAAGCTACAGTAATCAAGACAGTATGCTGCTGCTGCTGCTGCTGCTGCTAAGTCGCTTTAGTCGTGTCCAACTCTGTGCGACCCCATAGATGGCAGCCCACCAGGCTCGTCCATCCCGGGGATTCTCCAGGCAAGAACACTGGAGTGGGTTGCCATTTCCTTTTTCAATGCATGAAAGTGAAAGTGAAGTTGCTCTATCATGTCCAACTCTTTGCAACCTCATGGACTGCAGCCTACCAGGCTCCTCCATCCACGGGATTTTACAGGCAAGAGTACTGGAGTGGGGGTGCCATTGCCTTCTTCAAGACAGTACGTACTGGCCAAAATTTCAATCAATGAAATAGGATAGAAACACCAATACAGTATACTAACGCATATATATGGAATTTAAGGTGATAACGATAACCCTGTATGCAAGACAGCAAAAGAGACACAGATGTATAGAACAGTCTTTTGGACGCTATGGTAGAGGGAGAGAGTGAGATAATTTGGGAGAATGACATTGAAACATTATAATATCATATAAGAAATGAATCGTCAGTCTAGGTTCGATGCAGGACACAGGATGCTTGGGGAAGTGCACTGGGATGATCCAGAGGGATGGTATGGGGAGGGAGGTGGGAGGGGGGTTCAGGATTGGAAACATGTGTACACCCGTGGTGGATTCATGTTGATGTATGGCAAAACCAATACAATATTGTAAAGTAATTTGCCTCCAATTAAAATAAATAAATATAAATTTAAAAAGAGGAAGCCCAAAGTCTTTTTCCTATTTGGAACCAGTCTGTTGTTCCATGTCCAGTTCTAACTGTTGCTTCCTGACCTGCATACAGGTTTCTCAAGAGGGAGGTCAGATGGTCTGGTATTTCCATCTCTTTCAGAATTTTCCACAATTTATTGTGATCCACACAGTCAAAGGCTTTGGCTTAATTATTCCTAAACCCTAAGTTCTGCAAATTTCCTTTGCCATAAAAATTTCCCTCACAAATAGGTCTCAGATAATAATCTTTCCCATGGCCTCAAGCTGTGGCCTACGTGCTCATCTTGGAACATTTTTTTGTAAAGTTCCTTGAACGAATGTCAATGGTTACTTTATAGATTATTTTCTGGACACAACTGCAGAAGGCTTTGTGCTTTCTCATGCTTCTCTCAAGAACAATAAGCACGTTAACATTCTTTCCAGCCAACTCAAACAAAGAAAGGAAAGAATAAGTCAGAATCATGAGACCTAACTCCTTCATCCTGGGACTGTGCCTGTGGGATGAGGCGAGTGGGTTGGGGCCGTGTCTCCATTTTTTCAATAATGCCTAATGTGGCTCCCAACATCTCGCCCTTTCTTATTATTTAAAGCATAAGTATAAAACTCAGTATATAAAGCAGGAACACTTCAGCTGAGTATTCTGAAAAGGCACAGGGGCTAATACATAAATCAAAAACAACAGATATAAGCACATGGCCACATTAATCATTATTGTAAAAAGGATTCATGGGAAAGATACCCCTCTAGATTTTTAAAAAGAGAATTAGAAAGCCATTGAGAAGAAAAGTCAGACTCTGCCTGCTTCCTACTCTGAATATCCTGATGTAACTTAGAAATATCAATACTAAAATCTGAATGACTCTAGACGCCTAGAATATGATTCCTAATGTGTTCCCAAGAATGTAGGGAATCATTCACTTGTAGAAGGGTAACATAACATTCATTTAAATGCATTAGGCATTACTGACATTTCTCTTGTAAAGTATAAATTGGCACTTACCAAGAGCATTGTCCAGAGAAGGCAATGGCACCCAACTCCAGTACTCTTGTCTGGAAAATCCCATGGACGGAGGAGACTGGTAGGCTGCAGTCCATGGGGTTGCTAAGAGTCAGACACAACTGAGAGGCTTCACTTTCACTTTTTACTTTCATGCATTGGAGAAGGAAATGGCAACCCACTCCAATATTCTTGCCTAGAGAATCCAGTGGAAGGGGAAGCCTGGTGGGCTGCCATCTCTAATGTCACAGAGTCGGATACGACTGAAGTGGCTTAGCAGTAGCAGCAAGAGCATTTCCAATGACTGAACAGCAAGGCATTTACCGTCTGCTTCTACTGAGATTGAATCCCATGCTGCTATAGCTGTTAACCTTCAACAACCCCTGAGGGTGCTGAGGGTGGAATGAGGCACTCTGTGCTCCAGGGAATCTAGGGGTGGGGGGGTGGGGGACAGGTCTTTAGATAGTTGGATGTTTTCAGGAACAAATTTTATGATCTCAATCCTTGCATCTCCTCATATCTAGAGAAGAACTACATCCCCTCATGGTGACATCAGACCCTCATGACTAACAAAAATCTTTTATAAATTGAATGCTTCATGTTATTGAACTCCCCCTTCACAAAAACCTTATATATTGACTTTCCCTCATTGCCACTTTGGATCAGTCTGTCAGAGCTATCTGAGGTGCTGCCTCCAGGGCTGCAGTCCTCATTTTGCCCCAAATAAAACTTAACTCACAACTCTCAAGTTGTACATCTTTTTCAGTTGATACTCGGATGGGAGGAGACATGTTCAGTAATAATTTAATCCAGTTTTCTGTGGAAATATACAGTAGGACCTTGTGGTTTATTCACCCTATATATACTGCTTACATCTGCTAGCCCCAAATTCCCATTCCACCCCTCCCCCAGTCCTTCTCCCTTTACAACCACCAGTCTTTGTTCTGGTCCATGAGTCTGTTTCTGTTCCATTTAGGCTCATTTGTGTCATATTTTAGATTCTATATACAAGTGATATCATACAGTATTTAGTTTTCTCTTTCTGACTTTTCTTCACTTAGTATGATAATCTCTAGCTGCATTCATGTTGCTGAAAATGGCTTTATTTCATTCTTTTTTCTGTGAATGAGTAATAATCCATTGTATATATGTACCACATCTTTACCCATTCCTCTGTTTATGAACATTTATGATTTTTCCATGTCTTGGATACTGTGAATAGTGCTTCTGTGAAGTGTTCATGTATCTTTTTGAACTATAGTTTTGTGTGGATATATGGCCAGAAGTAGAATTGCTGGATCATATGATAATTCCATTTTTAGTTAAAAACTAAAAAAAGAGCTACTATATTATACTGCAACCTGATTCTTAGGCATATATCTGGAGAAAACCATTGACACATGAATGGGTAATGAAGATGTGGTATATACATACAATGGAATATCACTCAGACATAAAAACTGATAAAATTATTTCATTTGTAGCAACATGGGTTGACCTAGAGATTATCATACTAAGTGAAGTAAACCAGGAAGAGAAAGGCAAATATCATATGATATCCTTATATGACTAAAAATATGATACAAATGAACTTATTTACAAAACAGAAATAGATCCACAGATATATAAAACAAACATGGTTATCAAAGGCAGATGAGGGGAGGGGCAAATTAAAAGTCTAAGATTAACATATACTTAACCAACAGAACTACATTTAATACTTTACAATAACCTATAAGGGAAAAGAATGTGAGAAAGACTAGATATGTACATATGTGTATAACTGAATCAATTTGTTGTATACCTGAAATTAATACAACATTGTAAATCAACCATATTTCAATAAATACAAAAGAACAGCACATAGTATATGTATTTTTCCAGTATATGTAATTCTGATTTTCAAGAATCCATGTTAGTAACATTTACTGTGTAACATTAAAGAGTGCATTTAAAGGGCATCGATGTAAACTGATGAACATATAATTCACTGACAAAATTGAAATCAGAGGAACTTGTCTCTCATACTTGGTTGATGTGAGAGGAAAAGTAGAGTTTGAGGAGCAGTCACTTCCCACACCTTCCACCAGCAAGCCTTCTGCTGCTTCTCTATCCTGCATAACAATACAGCTGTTATTGCAGCCACAGAGAGCTCAGGGGCAGACCCCACTATACTACTATACTCTATACAGTTTCTTGTTATTGTTTAAATGCTAAGCCGTGTCCACCCTTTTGCAATCCCATGGACTGTAACCCCACCAGGCTCCTCTATCCATGAGATTTCCCAGGCAAGAATGCTGAAGTGGATTTTCATTTCATTCTCCGGGGGATCTCCCTGACACAGGAACTGAACCCACCTCTCCTGCATTGACAGGTGGATTCCCTACCACCGAGCAACCCGGAGAAAACTACTCTATACAGTACTATACAGTAAAGTACACAATAGAACAAACAATGGAATAAGATGCAAGTATGTGACAACTGTCTGCCCAACACCTGAACTAACATATTATTGGACATTCACACACATTTTTTCCCATTAGGAAGCTTCCATAAGCCTCTTAGCCATATCTGTCAGAGGACAGACAGAAAGAAAACCACAATCACAGAAAACAAATCAAACTGACCACATGGACCACAGCCTTGTCTAGCTCAATGAAATTATGAGCCATGCCATGTAGGGCCACCCAAATGGACTGGTGATGGTGGAGAGCTCTGAAAAAAACATGGTCCACTGGAGAAAGGAATGGCAAATCATTTCAGTATTCTAGCCTTGAGAACCCCATGGACAGTATGAAAAGGCAAAATATAAAACACTGAAAGATGAACTCCCTAGGTTGGTAGAGGCCCAAAATAACTCCAGAAAGGATGAAGAGATGGAGCCAAAGCAAAAACAATGCCAGTTGTGGATGTGACTGGTGATGGAAGTAAAGTCCAATGCTGTAAAAGCAATATTGTATAGGAACCTAGAATGTTAGGTCCATGAATTAAGGTAAAGTGGAAGTGGTCATACAGGAGGTGGCAGGAGTGAATATTAAAATTTTAGAAATCACTGAACTAAAATGGACTAGAATGAGTAGATTTAATTCAGATGACCATTATACCTACTACTGAGGGTAAGAATACCTTAGAATAAGTGGAGTATTCCTCATAATCAATAAAAGAGTCCAAAATGCAGTACCTGATTGCAATCTCAAAAATGACAGAATGATCTCTGTTCATTCCCAAGTTAAACCATTCAATATCAGAGTATTCAAGTCTATGCCCCAAACAGTAATGCTAAAGAAGCTGAAGTTGAATGGTTCTATGAAGACTCACAGACTTTCTAAAACTAACACACAAAGAAGATATTCTTTTCATCATAGGGGACTAGAATACAAAAGTAGGAAGTCAAGAGATTTCTGGAGTAACAGGCAAGTTTTGCCTTGGAGTACAGAATGAAGCAGAGCAAATGTTAACAGGGATTTGTCAAGAAAACACACTGTTCATAGCAAACAGCATTTTCCAACACAAGAAAAGACTCTACACACGGACATCACTGGGTATTCAGTACCAAAATCAGATCAGTTATATTATTTGCAGCCAAAGATGGAGAAGCTCTAAAGAGTCATCAAAAACAAGACCAGCAGCTGACTGTGGCTCAAATCACGAACTCCTTATTGCAAAATGCAGACTTAAATTGAAGAAAGTAGGGAATATCAATAGACAAAAATCAAATCCCTTAGAGTTATACAGTGGAAGTGACAAATAGATTCCAGGGATTAGGTCTGATAGAAACAGTGCCTGAAGAACTATGGATGGAGGATCATGACACTGTACAGGAAGAAGTGATCAAGACCATCCCCAAGAAAAGGAAATGCAAAAGGACAAAACAGCTATCTGAAGAGGCCTTACAAATGGCTGAGAAGAGAAGTAAAAGTGGAAAAAGGATAAAAGGAAGGATAACCCATTTGAATGCAGAGTTCCAAAGAATAGTAAGGGGTGATAAGAAAGCCTTCCTCAGAGATAGATGGAAAGAAATTGAGGAAAGCAATAGAATGGGAAAGACTAGACATCTCTTCAAAAACCTAGAGATACCAAGGGAACATTTCATGCAAAGATGTGCACAATAAAGGACAGAAACAGTATGGATCTAGCAGAAATAGAGGATATTAAGAAGAGGTGGCAAGAATACACAGAAGAACTGTACAAAAATTATATTCATGACCCAGATAACCAAAACGGTGTGATCACTCACCTACAGCCAGACATCTTGGAATGTAAAGTCAAATGGGCCTTAGGAATCATCACTAAGGGCAAAATTAGTGGATGCGATGGAATTCCACTTTAGTTGTTTCAGATTTTAAAACATGATGCTGTGAAAGTGTTGCACTCAATATGCCAGCATATCTGGAAAACACAGCAGTGGCCACAAACTTGAAAAGATCAATTTTCATTCTAATCCCAAAGAAAGGCAATACCAAAGAAACTCAAACTACCACACAATTCACTCATCTCACATGCTAGCAAAGTAATGCCCAAAATTCTCCAAGTGAAGCTTCAACAGTACATGAACCATGAACGTCCAGATGTTCATGCTGGTTTTAGAAAAAGCAGAGGAACCAGAGATCAAATTGCCAAAATCCACTGGGTCATCGAAAATCAAGAGAATTCCAGAAAAAATATCTACTTCTCCTTTATTGTCTATGCCAAAGACTTTGACTGGGTGGTTCACAACTGGGTGGTTCCACAAACTATGGAAAATTTTTCAAGAGTTGAGAATACCAGACCACTTGACCTGACTCCTGAGAAATCTGTATGCAGGTCAAGAAGCAATAGTTATAACTGGACATGTAACAACAAACTGGTTCGAAGTTGGAAAGGAGTACATCAAGGTTGTATCATTTCACCCTGCTTATTTAACTTATGTGTAGAGTACCTCATGCAAAGTGCCAGGCTGGATGAAGAACAAGCTGGAATCAAGATTTAGAGAAATGGGAGAAATGTCAATAACATAAGATATACAGATGACACCACCCTTATGGAAGAAAGTGAAGAACTAAAGAGCCTCTTGATGAAAAGGAAAGGGGAGAGTGAATGAGTTGGCTTAAAACTTATCTTCCAGAAAACTAAGATCATGGTTTCTTGTCCCATCCCTTAATGGAAAATAGATATGGAAACAGGGAAAAAGTGAGAGATTTTTTTGGGGACTCCAAAATTACTGTGGATGGTGAGTACAGCCATGAAATTAACAGAAGCTTGCTCTTTGGAAGAAAAGCTATGCCCAACTTAGACTTTGCCAACAATGGTTGGTCTAATCAAAGATTTGTTTTTTTCCGGTAGTCAAGTATGGATGTGAGAGTTGTATTATAAGCAAAGCTGAGTGGCAAAGAATTGATGCTTTTGAACTGTGGTGTTGGAGAAGAATCTTCAGAGTCCCTTGGACTGCAAGGAGATCAGACCAGTCCATCCAAAAGGAAGTCAGTCCTGAATATTCACTGGAAGGACTGATGCTAAAGCTGAAACTCCAATAGTATGGCCACCTGATGCAAAGAACTGACTCCTTGGAAAAGACCCTGATACTGGAGAAGATTAAAGGCAGGAAGAGAAGGGAATGACAGAGGATGAAATGGTTGAATGGCATCACCGACTCCATGGACATGAGTTTGAGCAAGCTCTGGGAGTTGGTGATGGACAGGGAAGCCTGGTGTGCTTTATTTCATGGGGTGGCAAAGAGTTGGACATAACTGAGCGACTGAGCTAACTAGCAGACACACATTCCCATCCCTCAAAAGTCACAAGTTGAAGGTTTGTATGTAGGGGATTTACTGTAGCAAGTCGTCTGATTGTTGTGAAGTATGCATTACACAGAGTGAGCATTCAGAAGCTGTTAGCTCTTCTTGTCATCAACATTGTTACTGTACCTACCTAGTTTGCACCCTTGTTCATGACGTTTTTATGGGTTTTGTCCCTAATTTGGCCTCTGAATTCTGTGTTCACACCCAAGCCATTTCACTCTGTTCTATGAATGCATTTTTATGTGCAGCAAATGCCATGACAGAGCAATATACTCTTCATTATCTTGGACAGAATTTTCATTTTCTTATCTGAAACCTGCAGTCTAGCAAGTGCAGGATATTTCTGCACATATTGCATCTGTCAGAGTTACAAAGAGGTGTAGGGTTCCTCCATCCTCACCAATGTATTTTTCAATGATTATATTCATATCTGCTAGGTTAAAAATAGCTGCAGTCTTACAGAGAAGGTCATTGGCCAATACTTTTTCATATGCTGTTTTCCATTAACCATGTAGATGTAACTTTAAAGTTTGCTTTGTGATATTAACGTTTGGTTTATTTGAACAAAGCATGAACTAATAAAGCAGATTTCAAACAGTCTATGAGGACATCTAGGTTGCTTCCATGTCCTGGCTATTATAAACAGCGCTGCAATGAACATTGGGGTACATGTGTCTCTTTCAATTCTGGTTTCTCGGTGTGTATGCCCAGCAGTGGGATTGCTGGGTCATAAGGCAGTTCTATTTGCAAATTTTTAAGGAATCTCCACACTTAGATGTCCATCAGCAGATGAATGGATAAGAAAGCTGTGGTACATATACACTATGGAATACTACTCAGCCCTTAAAAAGAATAAATTTGACTCAGTTCTAATGAGATGGATGAAATTGGAACCAATTATACAGAGTGAAGTAAGCCAGAAAGAAAAACACCAATACAGTATACTGACACATATATATGGAATTTAGAAGACAGTAATGATGACCCTATATGTGAGACAACAAAGAGACACAGAGGACTTTTGGACTCTGAGGGAGAGGGAAAGGGTGGGATGGTTTGGGAGAATGGCAATGAAATATGTATATTTTCCTGTAAGAAACGAAGCGCCAATCTATGTTCAATGTAGGATGCAGGATGCATGGGGCTGATGCACAGGATGATTCGGGTAGAGGATGTGGGGTGGGAGGTGGGAGGGGGCTTCGGCATTGGGAGATTGTGTTCACCTGTGGCAGATTCGTGTCAATGTGTGGCAAAACAAATACAGTATTGTAATTAAAAAATAATAAATTAATTAAAAAAAAAAGATGGTATGAAAAAACAAAATGGATTAGGAAGAAATTTTTGATGGCAGATTAGTGATTTGCCTGTTCAATGTTTCCTAGCTTAGAATTTTTTTTTCTTTTGTCCTTTAGATTTTAATGCCAATAAATCAGAACAGAAAATCAAATGTTTTAATATACTAAAAAAAAAAAAAAAAACAGTCTATGAGGATCTCATCTCCATTTCTAGATCCACTACAGTGCTGCCTACTTCTGCTCCATTTCAATGCACATTCTTATGGTCATACTCTTCACTTTCCCTACTCTATTCACCTTTAAACCCTCCATTTAAGCTCTATCATGCTATTTACAACTTTGATCCTACTCTGTCTTAAGTATTCTTAGTGTACAGCATCATTCTTTTAAAAATCTTCTTGGCGCCGTATTTTAATTTATGCACCCTCTGGCCTTCCACTTTACCCCCCCCACGGTTGAGCTTTGATGCTATGATCTGCAATTCAAACCATGACCTTGACAATGCGATCAGTTTTCTTGGCTCTTGTCTCTACCTCAAATCCACCTTAAAAAAAAAAAAACACCCAACTTTGGATCAGTCTAAATCTCTGTCCCTTAACATCCACACAGTGGTCATGGTGGCAGCTGGAGGGGCTGACAGAATTGCAGAAAGACATGTTTCAACCTCAATGACGCTGCAATAACCTTGCCTAATGCCTTTTAACAGCCTCTGGTTCTTCAAATGTTTTAGGATTTTCCTAGTATCTCCTACTGTCACAAGTATTTCAAGTTTTTTACATGTCCCTAGTCTTCTTTTTATTATTATTATTTTTATTTATCTATTTTTCTTTATTTTACTATACAATACTGTATTGGTTTTGCCATATATCAACATGAATCTGCCATGGGAGTACACGTGTTCCCAATCCTGAAACCCCCGCCCACCTCTCTCCACATATCATCTCTCTGGGTCATCCCAGTGTAACAGCCGTAAGTATCCTGTATCCTGTATCGAACCTAGACTGGGGATTCATTTCTTACATGATATTATACATATTTCAATGCCATTCTCCCAAATCATGCCACCATCTCCCTCTTCCACAGAGTCCAAAAGACTGTTCTATACATCTGTTTCTCTTCTGCTATCTTGCATACAGGGTTACCATTACCATCTTTCTAAATCCCATATATATGCATTAGTATATTGTATTGGTGTTTTTCTTTCTGGCTTACTTCACTCCGTATAATCGGCTCCAGTTTCATCCACCTCATTAGAAATGAATCAAATGTATTCTTTTTAATGGCTGACTAATACTCCATTGTGTATATGTACCACTGCTTTCTTCTCCATTCATCTGCTGATGGACATCTAGGTTGCTTCCATGTACTGGCTATTATAAATAGTGCTGCAATGAACATTGGGGTACATGTGCCTCTTTCAATTCTAGTTTCTTTGGTGTGTATGCTCAGAAGTGGGATTGCTGGGTCATAAGGCAGTTCTATTTGCAATTTTTTAAGGAATCTCCACACTGTTCTCCATAGTGGCTGAACTAGTTTGCATTTCCACCAACAGTGTAAGAGGGTTCCCTTTTCTCCACACCCTCTCCAGCATTTATTGCTTGTAGACTTTTGGATAGCAGCCATTCTGACTGGTGTGAAATGGTACCCCACTGTGGTTTTGTTTTCCATTTTTCAGATAATGAGTGATGTTGAGCATCTTTTCATGTGTTTGTTAGCCATCTGTATGTCTTCTTTGGAGAAATGTCTATTTAGTTTTTTGGCCCTTTTTTTTTTTTTTTGATTGGTTCGTTTATTTTTCTGGAATTGAGTTGCAGGAGTTGCTTATATATTTTTGAGATTAGTTGTTTGTCAGTTGCTTCATTTGCTATTATTTTCTTCCATTCCAAAGACTGTTATTTTTTTTTTTTTAAACCTTGCTTATAGTTTCTTTTGCTGCACAGAAGCTTTTAATTTTAGTTAGATCCTGTTAGTTTATTTTTGCTTTTACTTCCAGCATTCTGGGAGGTGGGTCATAGAGGATCCTGCTGTGATTTATGTCGGAGAGTGTTTTGCCTATGTTCTACTCTAAGAGTTTCACAGTTTCTGGTCTTATGTTTAGATCTTTAATCCATTTTGAGTTTATTTTTGTGTATGGTGTTAGAAAGGGGTCTAGTTTCATTCTTTTACAAGTGGTTGATGAGTTTTCCCAGCACCACTTGTTAAAGATTTTCTTTAATCCATTGTATATTCTTGCCTCCTTTGTCAAACGTAAGGTGTCCATAGGTGTGTGGGTTTACCTCTGGGCTTTCTATTTTGTTCCATTGATCTATATTTCTGTCTTTGTGCCAGTATCATACTGTCTTGTTGACTGTGGCTTTGTAGTAGAACCTGAAGTCAGGCAGGTTGATTCCTCTAGTTCCATTCTTCTTTCTCAAGATAGCTTTGGCTATTCGAAGTTTTTGCATTTCCATACAAACTATGAAATTATTTTTTCTAGCTCTGTGAAAAATATTGCTGGTAGCTTGATAGGGATTGCATTGAATCTGTAGATTGCTTTGGGTAGTATACTCATTTTCACTATATTGATTCTTCCGACCCATGAGCATGGTATATTTCTCCATCTATTAGTGTCCTCTTTGATTTCTTTCACTAGTGTTTTATAGTTTTCTATATATAGGTCTTTAGTTTCTTTAGGTAGATATATTTCTAAGTATTTTATTATTTTCATTGCAATGGTGAATGGAATTGTCTCCTTAATTTCTTCTTCTACTTTCTCATTATTAATGTATAGGGATGCAAAGGATTTCTCTGTTGATTTTATATCCTACAGATTTACTATATTCATTGATTAGCTCTATTAATTTTCTGGTGGACTCTTTAGTTTCCTATGTAGAGGATCATGTCATCTGCAAACAGTGAGAGTTTTACTTCTTCTTTTCCAATCTGGATTCCTTTTATTTCTTTTTCTACTCTGATTGCTGTGGCCTAAACTTCCAGAACAATGTTGAATAGTAGTGGTGAAAGTGGGCACCTTTGTCTTGTTCCTGACTTTAGGGAAATGCTTTCAATTTTTCACTATTGAGGATAATGTTTGCTGTGGGTTTGTCATATCTAGCTTTTATTATGTTGAGGTATGTTCCTTCTATTCCTGCTTTCTGGAGAGTTTTTATCATAAATGGATATTGAAATTTGTCAACGGCCTTCTCTGCATCTATTGAGATTATCATATGGCTTTTATTTTTCAATTTGTTAATATGGTGGATTACATTGATTGATTTGTGGATATTGAAGAATCCTTGCATCCCTGGGATAAAGTCCACTTGGTCATGGTGTATGATCTTTTAATGTGTTGCTGGATTCTGATTGCTAGGATTTTGTTGAGGATTTTTGCATTTATGTTCATCAGTGATATTGGCCTGTAGTTTTCTTTTTTGTGGTGTCTTTGTCAGGTTTTGGTATTAGGGTGATGGTGGCCTCATAGAATGAGTTTGGAAGTTTACCTTCCTCTGCAATTTTCTGGAAGAGTTTGAGTAGGATAGGTGTTAACTCTTCTTTAAATTTTTGGTAGAATGCAGCTGTGAAGCTGTCGGGACCTGGGCTTTTGTTTGCTGGAAGATTTCTGATTAGAGTTTCAATTTTCGTGCTTGTGATGGGTCTGTTAAGATTTTCTATTTCTTCCTGGTTCAGTTTTGGAAAGTTGTATTTTTCTAAGAATTTGTCCATCTTTTCCACGTTGTCAATTTTATTGGCATATAATTGCTGATAGTAGTCTCTTATGATCCTTTGTATTTCTGTGTTATCTTTTGTAATCTCTCCATATTAACTTCTAATTTTATTGATTTGATTTTTCTCCCTTTGTTTCTTGATGAATCTGGCTAATGGTTTGTCAATTTTATTTATCCTTTCAAAGAACCAGCTTTTGGCTTTGTTGATTTTGTCTATGGTGTCTCTCTCTCTCTCTCTCTCTCTCTCTCTCTCTCTCTCTTTTGCATTTATTTCTCCCTTAATTTTTAAGATTTCTGTCCTTGTACTAACCCTGGGATTCTCCATTTCTTCCTTTTCTAGTTGCTTTAGGTGTAGAGTTGGGTTATTTATTTTCCTTTTTCTTGTTTCTTGAAGTATGCCTGTATTGCTATGAAACTTTCCCCTTAGCACTGCTTTTATAGTGTTCCACAGGTTTTGCATTGTTGTGTTTTAATTTTCATTGGTTTCTATGCATATTTTGATTTCTTTTTTGATTTATTCTGTGATTTGTTGGTTATTCAGAAGCGTGTTTTTCAGCCTCCATATGTTGGAATTTTTAATAGTTTTTCTCCTGTAATTGAGATCTAATCTTACTAAATTATGGTCAGAAAAGGTGCTTGGAATTATTTCAATTTTTTTGAATTTACCAAGGCTAGATTTATGGCCCAGGATGTGCTCTATCCTTGAGAAGGTTCCGTGAGCACTTGAGAAAAAGGTGAAATTCATTGTTTTGGGTTGAAATGTCCTATAGATGTCAATTAGGTCTAACTGGCTATTGCATCATTTAAAGTTTGTGTTTTTGTGAGTGGAGTATTAAAGTCTCCCACTGCTGCTGCTGCTAAGTCACTTCAGTCATGTCCTACTCTGTGCAGCTCCACAGATGGCAGCCCACCAGGCTGCCCTGTCCCTGGGATTCTCAGGCAAGAACACTGGAGTGGGTTGCCATTTCCTTCTCCAGTGCATGAAAGTGAAAGTGAAGTCACTCAGTCGTGACTGACTCTTAGCAACCCCATGGACTGCAGCCTACCAGGCTCCTTCAACCACGGGATTTTCCAGGCAAGAGTACTGGCGTGGCGTGCCATTGCCTTCTCCAAGTCTCCCACTATTATTTTGTTATTGTTAGTTTCCTCTTTTTACTTGTTAACATTTATCTTACATATTGTGGTGCTCCTATGTTGGGTGCATCAGTTCAGTTCACTTCAGTCGCTCAGTCGTGTCCAACTTTTTGTGACCCCATGAATCGCAGCATGCCAGGCCTCCCTGTCCATCACCAATTCCCGCAGTTCACTCAGACTCGCGTCCATCGAGTCAGTGATGTCATCCAGCCATCTCATCTTCTGTCGTCCCCTTGTCCTCCTGCCCCCAACCCCTCCCAACACCAAAATCTTTTCCAATGAGTCAACTATTCGCATAAGGTGGCCAAAGTGCTGGAGTTTCAGCTTTAGCATCATTCCTTCCAAAGAAATCCCAGGGCTGATCTCCTTCAGAATGGACTGGTTGGATCTCCTTGCAGTTATAATTGTTATATCTTATTCTTGGATTGATCCTATGATCATTATGTAGTGTTCTTTTTTGTCTCTTTTCACAGCCTTTGTTTTAAAGTCTATTTTATCTGACATGAGTATTGCTACTCTTGCTTTCTTTTGGCCTCTATTTGCATGGAATATCTTTTTCTAGCCCTTCACTTTCAGTCTATATGTGTCCCTTGTTTTCAGGTGGGTCTCTTGTAGACAACATATATAGGGGTCTTGTTTTTGTATCCATTCAGCCAGTCTTTGTCTTTTGGTTGGGACATTCAACCCATTTATGTTTAAGGTAATTACTGATAAGTATGATCTCGTTAACATTTACTTTATTGTTTTGTGTTCAAATTTATACACCCTTTTTGTGTTTTCTGTCTAGAGAATATCCTTTAGCATTTGTTGGAAAGCTGGTTTGATGGTGCTGAATTCTCTCAGTTTTGCTTGTCTGTAATGCTTTTGATTTCCCCTTCATATTTAAGTGAGATCCTTGCAGGGTACAGTAATCTGGGCTGTACGTTATTTTCTTTCATCATTTTAAGTATGTTGCCATTCCCTCTTGGCCTGAAGAGTTTCTATTGAAAGATCATTTGTTATCCTTATGGGAATCCCCTTGTGTGTTATTTGTTGTTTTTCCTTTGCTGCTTTTAATATTTGTTCTTTGTGTTTGATCTTTGTTAATTTGATTAATATGTGTCTTGGGGTGTTTCACCTTGGGTTTATCCTTTTGGGGACTCTCTGGGTTTCTTGGACTTGGGTGATTATTTCCTTCCCCATTGAAGAAAGTTTTCAACTATTATCTCCTCAAGTATTTTCTCATGGTCTTTCTTTTTGTCTTCTTCTACTGGGACTCCTATAATTCGAATGTTGGAGTGCTTCATATTGTCCTGGAGGTCTCTGAGGTTGTCTTCATTTCTTTTCATTCGTTTTTCTTTTTTCCTCTCTGATTCGTTTATTTCTACCATTCTATATTCTTCACTAATCCTATCTTCTGCCTCCAATATTTTACTATTTGTTGCCTCCAGAGTGTTTTTTTTTTTTAATCTCATTTATTGCATTTTTCTTTATGTATTGACTCTTTTATTTCTTCAAGGTCCTTGTTAAACCTTTCTTGCATCTTCTCAGTCCTTGTCTCCAGGCTATTTATCTGTGATTCCATTTTTATTTCAAGATTTTTGGATCATTTTCACTATCATTATTCAAATTTCTTTATCAGGTAGATTTTCTATCTCTTCCTCTTTGGTTTGGTTTGGTGGGCATTTATCCTGTTCCTTTACCTGCTGGGTATTCCTCTGTCTCTTCATCTTATTTATATTTCGGCATTTGGGGTGGCCTTTCTGTATTCTTGCAGTTTGTAGAGTTCTCTTTATTGTGGAGTTTCCTCACTGTGGATAAGGTTGCATCAGTGGTTTATCAAGGTTTCTTGGTTAAGGAAGCTTGTGTCGGTGTTCTGGTAGGTAGAGCTGGATTTCTTTTCTCTGGAGTGCAATGAAGTGACCAGTAATGAATTATGAGATGTCAATGGTTTTGGAGTAACTTTTGGGCAGTATATTAAAGCTCAGGGCTGTGTTCCTGTGTTGCTGGAGAATTTGCATGGTATGTCTTGCTCTGGAACTTGTTAGCCCTTGGGTGGTGGTTGGTTTCAGTGGAGGTATGAAGGGATTTTATGAGCTCCTGTTGATTAATGTTCCCTGGAGTCAGGAGTTCTCTGATGTTCTCAGGATTTGGACTTAAGCCTCCAGCTTCTGGTTTTCAGTCTTATTTTTACAGTAGGCTGAAGACTTCTCCTTCTATACTGCACCATTGATAAAACATCTAGGTTAAAGATGAATAGTTTTTCACATTGAGGGACATCCAGAGAGGTTCACAGAGTTACATGGAGAAGAGAGGGAGGAGTGAGTTAGAGGTGACCCGAATGAGATGAGGTGAAATCAAAAGAGGAGAATGCAAGCTAGCCAGTAATCACTTCCTTATGTGAGCTCCACAGTCTGGGCAGCTCAGATGTGTTCATGGAGTTACACAGAGAAGAGGGAAGAAGGAGACAGAAGTAGCCAGGAGGACAAAAGAGGGGAATGAAAAGGAGAGAGACAGATCCAACTAGTAATCAGTTCCCCAAGTGTTCTGCACCATCTGGAACACACAGAGATTCACAGAGTTGGGTAGAGGAGAGAAGGGGGAGGGGAGGAAACAGAGGCGACCTGGCAGAGAAAATGGAAAGTCCAAAGGAGGAGAGAGCAGTCAAACCAGTAATCTCACTCTCCACTCAAAATGGTACTGAAGATTGGGTTTTTGAAGGTACAAAATTGATAACAAATACCAAAAAGTAAAGATTAAAAATCTAGAGTAGAGGTTGGATTTTCAAAAATACAATATTAAAGAAAAGAAGAGGGAAAAATACAAATATATATATATGAAGTTCGCTTTAAAAATAGGGTCTTTTTTTTTGAAAAGTAATAGTAGGTTATAAAAATGAAAATTAAAGGAGTGATAGATGACTTAAAAATTTTTTAAGTTAAAAAAAAGAGACAGAAAGAAGAAAAAAGAAGAATGATTGTAAAAATAGTAAAGATATATCTAGGACTTTCTCATGTGTTGTTATGGGCAGTGTAGGGTCAGTTCATTTTTAGATAATTCCTTGGTCCAGCTTATATTTCTCAAGATCTAGAGCCCCCTTCCTATGTAGTCGGTACTAACAACAGGGTTTTCATCTATTATGCCTGTCACCTCCAAGGCGGTTCCCTCTTTTTTTTTTTTTTAGGCTCACTTGTTCAGTTGCACTGCGGGGAGGGAGGGACACTGCAAACAAACAACACTGGCATGTGCTCACAGTGTCTCAGCCACACTGAGCCTGCCACCGCTCATGGCGTACACAGCTTAGGGTCTAGGTTGTTCTGCTGGGAACCATCTAAGGCTGGCCCTGGGCTGCATCCACCTCCTAGGTCTAAGCAGCTCAGGCTCAGGCACTCAGGTAGTCCTCAGAGGCACAGACTCGGCGGGGCCTGCATTTTGTACCCTTGCCAGGTCCAAGTAGCTCAGGTGTTTGGCGAGCATGGTCGCTGTGATTTATCACTCTGCAGTCCCCAGTGCTCAGTTTTCTGGATGTACAACTGGCGCATCATCTCAGGTGGATGATAACTGCCCAGAACCCCAAGAAGTCTTAGTTAGCAAAGAAGCCTGTTTGCAGTTTGGTAGTTAATGTCACTTTGGGGCTGCGATTGCCCCCCTTCTGGCCCTTCTGGCTCTGGCTGCCTGTCACCAGAGGGGTATGGTCTGCAGTGGGCTAATTCTGTTTGTCTTTTTTCCTGTGCACGGTCCTGGCAGTGACTTATGTTAGAGCTTTTCACGAGGTAGGTATCCCACAGTCTGGTTTGCTAGCTCAAGTTAGTTTGCTCTGTTTACCCTCGGGGCATTCGGGCCTGATCCTTTAAAAGCAATGCAGCCTGCACCTCCCTGCCCAGCCCCCGGGATGCAGGCGTCTGCACTGCTTCTCTGCTGGGGGAGTTACCGTTGGGCTAATAATGTATGGGGTTTAATTATTTATTTTTCCTCCCAGTTATGTTGCCCTTGTGCTTCCAAGGCTCACCACAGACTCAGCAGCGAGAATGTTTCCTGGTGTTTGGAAACTTATCTTCTTTTAAGATTCCCTTCCTGGGACAGAGCTCCCTCCCTACCTCTTTTGCCTCTTTTTTGTCTTTTATATTTTTTTCCTGCCTCTTTTCAGACAATGAGCTGCTTTTCTGGGTGCCTGATGTCCTCTACTGGCATTCAGAAGTTGTTTTGTGGAATTTACTTAGCGCTGAAATGTTCTTTTGATGAATTTGTGGGGGACAAAGTTGTCTCCCTGTCCTATCCCTCTGCCATCTTAGGACCCCCTCCCCATCCCCCATCCCCAGTCTTCTGACCAAATATCTCTGTCTTTACATTTAACAGGTAGCATACACTGCCTTCTACTTCACAAGGAGTTATTGAGTGAGATGCATACAAATGGAAATATTTATTTGGATTTAAAATAAAAGAACATACTGTTAGTTACCATATCACTTGCCAATGGTTTCAACTACCTGCCTTTAAGGACTGCCTATTGAAAATCATATTCAAAACTATACTTAGAACTACCAGTTCAGTCCAGTTCAGTCTCTCAGTCATGTCCAACATTGTGACCCCATGGACTGCAGCACGCCAGGATTCCTTGTCCATCACCAACTCCCAGAGCCTACTCAAACTCATGCCCATCGAGTCAGTGATGCCATCCGACCATCCCATCCTCTGTCATCCCCTTTTCTTCCTGCTGTCAATCTTTCCCAGCATCAGGGTATTTTTCAATGAGTCAGTTCTTCCACTCAGGTGGCCAAAATATTGGTGCTTCAGCATCAGTCCTTCCAATGAATATCCAGGACTGATCGCCTTTAGGATTGACTGTTTTGATCTCCTTGCAGTGCAAGCGATACTAAAGAGTCTTCTCCAACACCACAGCTAAAAAGCATCAGTTCTTCAGTGCTCAGCCTTTTTATGGTCCAGTTCTCACATTCATACATGACTGCTGGAAGAACCATAGCTAGATGGACCTTTGTGAGCAAAGCAATGTCTCTGCTTTTAAATATGCTGTCTAAGTTGGTCATAGATTTTCTTCTAAGGAGCAAGCATCTTTTAATTTCATGGTTTCAGTCAGGATCTGCAGTTATTTTGGAGCCCAAGAAAATAAAGCCTGTCACTGTTTGCATTATTTACCCATCTATTGTCCAGGAAGTAATGGGACTGGATGCCATGATCTTAATTTTTTAAATCTTGAGTTTTAAGCCAGCTTTTTCACTCTCCTTTTTCACTTTCATCAAAAGGTTATTTAGTTCTTCTTCACTTTCTTCCATATATCTGAGGCTATCAACATTTCTTCCTGCAATCTTGATTCTAGCTTGTGCTTCATCCAGCCTGGGATTTTGTGTGATGTATTCTGCATATAAGTTAAATAAGTAGGATGACTATATACAGCCTTGATGTACTCCTTTCCCAATTTGGAACCAGCGTGTTATTCCATGTCCAGTTTTAACTGTTGCTTTTAATCTGCATACAGATTTCTCAGGAGGCAGGTAAGGTGGTCTGGTATATCCATCTGTTTTAAGAATTTTCCACAGTTCATTGTGTTCCACACAATCAAAGGCTTTGGCCTAGTCAATAAAGCAGAAGATGTTTTCCTAGAACTCTCTTGCTATGATCCAACCAGTGTTGGCAGTTTAGTCTCTGGTTCTATCATTAGCTTCTTTAAATATTGACTCTTCAATGTCATAAAATTTCAGTTAATTCAAATAAATACTGATTTGTGAAACTTCTTGAATTTAAATTGTATAAGACATAAGTGAATCAAATCTGGTAACTGTTAATAAAGTCATACAATAAATGAAATATTAAAATACACACATCTCAACCTATTTCTTTTGGATTAACAGACAATAAAATGATTCACTATATGCTGCCAAGTTGCAGATTTCTGTAGGCTAATTCTGAATTGTATTATAGTTTATGGCAACCATCTGTTGAAATCTCTTTACTTCTTGTCATTTGGTTCACATGAAATTTAAGTGTTGATAGAAACAATTTCTGAAATTTAATTGGAAAAGTCAATGGGAAAACCGGTAAGAATTTCATGAGATTATATAACCTATTTTCTGGATACTTCTACTATTTTTAATCATGTGACAGGTTAAGAATAAAATATAATAGAAAGTAAACTCTGCCAAATGCAGGTAAAAATGTGAAGATAGTCATGGTTTATGTCTAATACAATATGATGTAAGATTCACCATAGAAATCAAGTCTTCATTCAGTGGCGGCTCTAAAAGTAGAAAAATTCTAATAAAAAGATAAGGTGCAGCTCTATAATGACAATAAAAAACTAAGTTACATGTAAATGTCTGGCTGTTAGGAAGTTTTCAACACCCTACCTCTGTGCTTACATAGTCCAGCTCAGTATAGATTTTACCTTTTCAGTTGACTCAAGACTTAGTTCTCATTTCACTTAAAAACAAATAAACATAAGGATTCCTTGACTCAGAAAATACTATGTCACTACCAAGACTGTTTGATGAAATGTAGAGAACAGAATGAAAACTTAAATTTGTGACCTGATATCAAATGTTTTTCTGTACTCTGCAGGTCCCTGGATAGCTTCTTGGCTCTCTGCAATAATCACAGGGCTTGGAAGCAGCCTTCTTTACACACTCTTTTAACTTTTTTTTTTTTTTTTGGGTCTGAGGTGATCTACTGGACTCTGTAATCTAGTCTCCTGAATGAGTTTAAAGCTCCTACTCGCTCTCAGTCTGGTATCTTTCTTGACTATCAGTGGACTGGATATTTTCCGTCCCCTCTGCACCTGGTTCCTTCAAACCTGTATCCTTCTGTTGATATGGAACAGCTAGTAAAAATTCCCATTCCAGAAAGGATATTTTATAGCTTTATCCAAAACCATTTGCAATATCCCAGAATAATCAGAAGACACCAACTAAATTCTATATTGGGATGAGACAAAAAGAACTGTAACCTAAAATTAGATTTTATTTACAAGACTAATTTAATCCAGTTCTTTGTATTAAATTATTGCATTTTCAAAATAATAAAAACATATGCTGCTTTTTTTTAAAAAAATTACAAAGATAGTACTTAGGCTCAACCAGCACTTTCATATATTTTAAATTGAAATCCACACAAAGTTTGGGGCAAATGATGCATATATTCACAATAATATTGTTAACAGTAATTGATCCTGTTAATTTGCTAATTATTATTTAATTCTGAAAATGATAATTTAGAGGAATAATATGTTAATATATACATTGGATATAAATATTTGACAATAGTTGTAAAGATGATCTTTATAATTTTCGAAATGGGCTGACCACTTATTATAAGCAAAATTCACAGTCAAAATAATGTGGATGGACTTCCACTGAATGCATGCTTTTAAAAGAAACAAAGAAATGCTTGCTAAAAAAGTTAAGATCATTATAAGCCAGTGTTTTCTGAAAGAAATCACCTGCAGCACCACTATAATTATTATGTCCTAAATGAATACCCTTAAAGGAAAAGCAGAATCTTTGAAAATCGGTTGTGGTTAACTAATGTGTATGTGTGCGTGTGCGTGTGTACATGTGTGTGTGTGTATGCGTGCGCATGCACCCTGATTTCTCTGTCATGTCCAATTCTTTGCAACCTCATAGACTAGGGTCTGCCAGACTCCTCTGCCCATGGGCTTTTCCATGCAAGGATACTGAAGTGGGTTGAATTTCCTACTTCAAGGCCTCTTAGTGGTTCACTGTTACACATTGTTAAAGCATAATTGTTTAAAGGATATAAAAAGATCATAAGCATTGATGTTCTGCTGTTGGTTTTGGGGAAAAAGACAAATAAGCATATTATGATGTTTTTCTAATTTTATTTGTGAAGCAACACAGAGGAAAACTGCATTTAAGCAGGGAATTTTATGATTAACAAACTGATTGTTAATAATCACAATTACGTGTAGTATGAGGTTTTGTGCAGCATTGTTGTGATCAAATAAAATAGTATAATTCAGAATTAACATACACATTGAAGCTCAGACCAACAAAATGCAATGGGCTTCCACTGATGGGTTTTACCAAGTAAATATAAAGGTCAGGTCTGTAACATTTCAGCAAGAAGCAATGTGTCACAGATATTCTAAACATTTAAATATATTTATTTCTTTAATTTAAATTTATTTATGAAAATGACCATTTTTTCCTTCTACAAAAGCTTATCTTTGATAGGAGTCATATACATTTGAGAGCAAAATATGAGTCAAAAACTTGATCTAAATGAAGTAAACTGTAGAAGAAAGATGTTGAGAGAGTCCAACTTGAGTTATATTGGATCAGCAGAATCTCCATTGTGTCTCCCAGGGCTGTTTGTGACGCAGCTATTTGGGGATTCCAAAAGCATCATGTATATCAGGGAAGAATTTGAAAAGTTTTCTATGGTTTAATCTTCCATTATCCCCAAGTTGGAACTCAAGTCAGTTTGTAACTTGTAAATGGGCACCATCAATGATAAAGAGAAAGTTGAGTGAAATTCTTCTTATGGTTTTCAAGCAGGTGGACATTATTAACTATGTAGCATGAATAATGCTGGACTTCCCTAGTTGTTCAGTGGTAAAGAACCTGCCTAACAAAGCAGGAGATGTGGATTCAATCCCTGAGTTGGGAAGATTCCCTGGAGAAGAAATGACAACCCACCCCACTATTCTTGCCTGGGAAATACCACAGACAGAGAAGACTGGTGGTCTACAGTGCATAGAGTAACAAAAGAATTAGACATGACTTAGCAACTAAACATTGATGAGTCTCCACAACATTAATAATGCTACATCAACAGTCCTACAACAAACTTTCATTCATTGGTTCTTCGGCAATTATTTGATGAGTTCATCTCTTGAGTCAGATATTTTTCTTAGCTTTAGTGATGATCAGTAAACAAAATAGACAGACATCACTATATCTTACATTCTAGTAAAGAAAAACAGACAATAAACAATAAACCTAATAATTAAGCAAGTCATACAGTGAATTAGAAGTTAATGAGTACTTTACAAAAGATAAGGCAGGAGAGCCAGTAGAGGAAGCAAGTTGCAGTTTCAAGAAGCATTTGGGGAAGATCCATTGGGAAAAATGACATCTGAACAAAGATTTGCAAAAGTTGAGGAAATCTATGCTGAAATAATGGCGGGGGGTTTCAAAAGAATAGCCTGAACAAAGGCTAAAGGGGGAGTATGGTAAAGACTGAAGGTGACAGAACATGAAGTCAAAGAAGATTCTGAAAGCTATTATAAATTCTTAACTTTGACTCAGCTTGAAGCAAAGCCATTGTAGGGTCTTGGGCACGGGATTCGCATCATCTGCTGAGAGTTTAAAATGGATCATTCTGGCTGATATGTTGAAAACAGACTATTTGGGGGCATAGAATAAATATAATAGCTGCAACATCACCTTTTATAGGGCTTTATTATAAGATATCACTGTCAGAAAACGTGATTCTACACAAATATGTGTGAATATTTATATACATATATGTGTGTGTGTGTGTGTGTGTGTGTGTGTGTGTGTGTGTGTATTCTTTGCAGAGAAACTACTAGAGACTCTAATCCATGGGAAATGCTCCAGTAATATTAACTCATAATTTATTTATGATCTCAAGGTGAGCATATCTTATATACAGTTTTCAATAAACATTATGTCTAAAAATCTTCAATCTTTGATAGGAGTTGGGCAGGGTATGGCAGAATCTGAAGGGCATGGCTACTGTGTTGCCAATCAAAGGTATAGCCATATGTTCTGCAAATTTACATTTTGAAAAAGCTGGTTTTTGTACTAACTGCACAGGGTTAGTTTGGATTATTGCTGGTTTACAGAATTGGTAAGGATACTAAATAGCAAAAAAAGAAATAAGGGGTCTCCGTAGGATGCCTGTCGTGGTAGAAAGAAATGTGTTCTCAAATATCAGTCAGCTTGTGATGAGGCCATAACTGTGGGCTTTTCGGGATATTGCTGTTGTAACACAATAGCATGTGCACCTGTAGATCTGGGCTCCATTTCAGTGTTTTGCAGTCCAAAGGCTGCAGACCCTAGAAGGTCAGATTTTTGTGGGATATGTCAAGCTTTTACAAAGTTTTCTGCTTGCCTATTTTTTTCTTGTGAAATTTACTTTTCAATTACTATAAAAGTACAACTTCTACATTGTGGAAGATCTGTTAAATTTCCCAACAATAAAATTGTCTACAATGTTGGGGGCTATTTTTATCATCAGAAAAAAATTATTTAGGATAAATACATTTGGAGGGTATATGTAAAACATTCTTCTTCTTCTTTGTTTTATGACAAAAAGTAATGCCAGTTATTTAGGCCAGGTAAATCTTAGGTTGTGACAATAAAATAATATGCCACTTTTATGAAAATTACATGTATAACTGATATCCCACCTGCTATCTATTAACAAAATTTTAACTATAGAAGCCTAGAGTTTTAGATTATCAAAAGGAAAACTGATTTGCATTTTAAATGTGATGATAAATGTGTGATAAGTCTTATTTTGGGGAAACGTAAGATTCAAGAGAAAATATTCTCAATGGCAAACATATTTATTAATCTGTTTTCATTTCTCACAAAAATAGAAGGAGACATTAATTATCAAACACCACTTGAGTTTGTTGCTAGTTAGTAGTGAAATAAAATTTGGCAGTAAACACACTTGAAGAGGACACTGCTGCAGTCATATACCTTCACAATCAGAGAATGTCCCGTGTCAATCTAGTTTCAAAAGTGAAAGTGAAAGTCACCCAGTCATGCCCTATTCTTTGTGACCCCATGGCCTATATATTCCATGGCATTCTCCAGGCCAGAATACTGGAGTGGGTAGCTTTTCCCTTCTCCAGGGGATCTTCTCAACCCATGGATCAAACCCAGGTCTCCCTCATTACAGGAGGATTATTTACCAGCTGAACCAGTAGGGAAGCCCAAGAATACCAGAGTGGGTAGTTATCCTTTTTCCAGCAGATTTTCCCGACTAAGGAATGGAACTGGGGTCTACTGCATTGAAGGAGGATTCTTTACCAGCTGAGCTACCGGAAAAGCCCTTACCCATGTTAATCTAGTTTTCCAAAGACAATGGTCTGAGCATGAGATTAGATGGTCTAAGGTGGTGATAAATCATGGAATTTAAGTTTATGCAATATGTTATCAATCTAAGAGAATACCTAGGATACAGAAACTTCAGGGTGAGATAAATACTACTATTTTAAGAACTCACTTTCAATACAGGAAGATACAGATAAAAGACTTTCTAAACTGTGCAGAGAATAAGGGAGACAATTTCCTAAACAAGGTGATACAGGACCAAATAAATTTTGTAAATCCTGTGTTAAAATGTTAGCATAGCTTCAGGACCTCTTGGAGCCTTTAAAATGGTAATTTGGCTATAACTCTCTAAGACAACTAGCCAGTCTAATCACATGGACCACAGCCTTGCCTAACTAAATGAAACTAAGCCATGCCATGTGGGCCACCAAAGATGTATAGGTCATGGTGGAGTGTACTGACAAAATGTGATCCACTGGAGAAGGAAATGGAAAACAACTTTGGTATTCTTGCCTTGAGAACTCCATGAACACTATGAAAAGGCAAAAAGATGGGACACTGAAAGATGAACTCCACAGGTTGGTAGGTGCCCAATTAGCTACAGGAGATCAGTAGAGAAATAAATCCAGAAAGAATGAAGGGATGGAGCCAAAGCAAAAACAACACCCAGTTGTAGATGGGACTAGTGATAGAAGTAAGGTTCAATGCTGTAAAGAGCAATATTCCATAGGAATCTCGAATATTAGGTCCAAGAATCAAGGCAAATTGGAAGTGGTCAAACTCTATAGAACTAACAACCAAAAAAGATGTCCTTTTCATTATAGCGGACTGGAATGCAAAACTAGAAAGTCAAGAAACACCTGGGGTAACAGGCAAATTTGGCTTTGGAATATGGAATGAAGCAGGGCAAAGGCTAATAGAGTTTTGCCAAGAGAACATACTGGTCATAGCAAACACCCTCTTCCAACAACACAAGAGAAGACTCTACACGTGGACCTCACCAGATGGTCAACACCAAAATCAGATTGATTATATTATTTGGAGCCTAGGATGGAGAAGCTCTACACAGTCGGCAAAAACAAGACCAGAAGCTGACTGTGGGTTAGATTAGGAACTCCTTATTGCTGAATTCAGACTTAAATTGAAGAAAGTGGAAAAAACTGCTAGAACATTCAGGTATGA
Source organism: Nanger dama (assembly GCA_917880005.1). Classification (NCBI taxonomy): domain Eukaryota; kingdom Metazoa; phylum Chordata; class Mammalia; order Artiodactyla; family Bovidae; genus Nanger; species Nanger dama. The sequence continues at coordinate 525,648 of CAKJTW010000033.1, forward strand.
CCTAAATCAAATCCCTTATGACTATACAATGGAAGTAAAAACAGATTTAAGGGCCTAGATCTGATAGACAGAGTTCCTGATGAACTATGAATGGAGGTTCATAACATTGTACAGGAGACAGGAATCAAGATCATCCCCAAGAAAATGAAATGTAAAAAAGCAAAATGGCTGTCTGAGTAGGTCTTACAAATATCTGTGAAAAGAAGGGAAGTGAAAATCAAAGGAGAAAAGAAAAGACACTCTTATTTCAATGCAGAGTTCCAAAGAATAGCAAGAAGAGATAAGAAAGCCTTCCTTATATCAAAGCAAAAAAATAGAGGAAAATAATACAATTGGAAAGGCTAGAAATTTCTTCAAGAAACTGAGAGATACCAAGGGAACATTTAATGCAAAGATGGGCTTAATAAAGGACAGAAATGGTAGGGACCTAACAGAAGTAGAAGATATTAAGAAGTGACAATACACAGAAAGAGTGCACAATGAAGATCTCCATGACCCAGATAATCACGATGGTGTGATCACTTAACTAGAGCCAGATATTCTGGAATGTAAAGTCAAGTGGGTCTTAGAAAGCATCACTACAAACAAAGCTAGTGAACATGATGGAATTACAATTGAGCTATTTCAAATCCTGAAAGATGATGCTGTGAGAGTGCTACACTCAATATGCCAGCAAATTTGGAAAACTGAGCAGTGGCCACAGGACTGGAAAAGGTCAGTTTTCATTCCAATTCCAAATAAAGGCAATGCTAAAGAATGCTCAAGCTACTGCACAATTACACTCATCTCACATGCTAGTAAAGTAATGCTCATAATTCTCCAAGCCAGGCTTTAGCAATACATGAACTGTGAACTTCCAGATGTTCAAGATGGTTTTAGAAAAGGTAAAGGAGCTAGAGATCAAATTGCCAACATACACTGGATCATGGAAAAAGCAAGAGAGTTCCAGAACATCTATTTCTGCTTTATTGACTATGCCAAAGCCTTTGACCATGTGGATCACAGTAAACTATGGAAAATTCTAAAAGAGATGGGAATACCAGACCACCTGACCTGCATCTTTAGAAATCTCTATGCAGGTAAGGAAGCAACAGTTAGAACTGGACATGGAACAACAGACTGGTTCCAAATAGGAAAAGGAGTACATCAAGGCTGTATATTGTCACCTTGCTTATTTAACTTATATGCAGAGTACATCATGAGAAACGCTGGGCTGGAAGAAACACAAGCTGGAATCAAGACTGCCAAGAGAAATATCAGTAAACTCAGATATGCAGACGACACCGCCTTTATGGCAGATAGTTAAGAGGAACTAAAAAGCCTCTTGATGTAAGTGAAAGTGGAGAGTGAAAAAGTTGGCTTAAAGCTCAACATTCAGAAAACGAAGATCATGGCATCTGGTCCCATCACTTCACGGGAAATAGATGGCAAAATAGTGGAAACAGTGTCAGACTTTATTTTGGGGTGGCCTCAAATTCTCGGCAGATGCTGATTGCAGCCCTGAAATTAAAAGACACTTACTCCTTGGAATGGAAGTTATGACCAACCTAGATAGCATATTCAAAAGCAGAGACATTACTTTGCCAACTAAGATCCGTCTAGTCAAGGCTATTATTTTTCCAGTGGTCATGTATGGATGTGAGAGTTGGACTGAAGAAAGCTGAGTGCTGATGAATTGATGCTTTTGAACTGTGGTGTTGGAGAAGACTCTTGAGAGTCCCTTGGACTGCTAGGAGATCCAATCAGTCCATTCTAAAGGAGATTGGTCCTGGGTGTTCTTTGGAGGGAATAATGTTAAAGCTGAAATTCCAGTACTTTGGCCACCTCATGCGATGTACTGACACACTGGAACAGACTCTGATGCTGGGAGGGACTGGGGGCAGAAGGAAAAGGGGACAACAGAGGATGAGATGGCTAAATGGCATCACCGACTCGATGGACATGGCTTAAATTTGAGTGTGAGTGAACTCTGGGAGTTGGTGATGGATAGAGAGGCCTGGCATTCTGCAGTTCATGCGGTCGCAAAGAGTCAGACATGACTGAGCAACTGAACTGAACTGAACTGAACTTTCACTCTCCTTTTCAACTTTCATCAAGAAATTCTTTAGTTCTTCTTCACTTCTGCCTTAAGGGTGGTGTCATCTGCATATTTGAGGTTATTGATATTTCTCCAGCAAATCTTGATTCCAGCTTGTGCTTAATACAGCCTAGCATTTTGCATGATGTACTTTGCATATACGTTAAGTAAGCAGGGTGACAAGAGACAGCCTTGACCTTCTCCTTTCCCAATTTGGAACCAGTCCATTGTTCCATGTACAGTTCTAATTGTTGCTTTTTGACCTGCATACAGATTTCTCAGGAGGCAGGTAAGGTGGTCTGGTATTATCATCTCTTTAAGAATTTTCCTCAGTCAAAGTCAGTAAAACATAGGGAGATATTTTTCTTGAACTCTCTTGCTTGTTTTTTCTATGATCGAATGGATATTGGAATTTGATCTCTGGTTCCTCTGCCTTTCCGAAAGCCAGCTTGAATATCTGGATTTCTCTGTTCACATACTGTTGAAGTCTGGCTTGGAGAAATTTGAGCATTTCTTTGCTAGCCTGTGAAATGAGTGCAAGTGTGTGGTAATTTGAATATTCGTTGGCATTGCCTTCTTTGCAACTGGAATGAAAACTTAACTTTTCGATTTCTGTGGCCACTGCTTAGTGTTCCAAATTTATTGGCATATAGAGTGCATCACTTACACAGCATCATCTTTTAGGATTTGAAATGGCTCACCTGAAATTCCATCACTTTCACTAGCTTTGTTCATAGTGATACTTCCTAAGGCCCACTTGACTTCACATTCCAGGATGTTTGACTCTAGGTGAGTGATTACACCATCGTGGTTTTCTATATCATGAAGATCTTTTTGTATAGTTCTCCTCTGTATTCTTGCCACCTCTTCTTAATATCTTCTATTTCTGTTAGGTCTATACGGTTTCTGTCTTTTATTGAGCCCATCTTTGCATGAAACATTCCCTTCATATCTCTTGTTTTCCACAGGTCACAAAGAGTTGGACAGAGTTTAGTGACTAAACAACAACAATAGCAACAATCTAGTAATGGATACAGCTGAGGTAAATTAAGTACATCACACCAAAAGTAAAGCTGGTGCAGGATAGGTGCTTGAGGTGGACTCTACAATGAAAAGGAGGACAGTTTATGGAAAGACGGGTCATAAATGCATTTCAAAAGTAAGAGCAAGATGGCAGAGTAGAAGGACATGTACTCATCTTCTCCCGACATAACTCCAAAATTGTAACTCACTGTTGAAGAACCATCGACAGGAGACTGTTAGATCTTATCATAAAGTTACCCAACATCCAAGGGCAAAGGAGAAGCCCCAGAATATGGTAAGAGGGGGTGAAATCATGTTTAGAATCAAACCCCATATCTGCCAGAGATGCTCAGAGCACTCAAACAAAACCATGTGCACACCAGGATCCAGAGAGTCCAAAAAAAAAAACTGAGCCAGACCTGCCTTTGATTGTCTAAGTATCTCCTGCAGAGGCGTGGGCCAGCAGTGGCCTGCTGCAGGGGCAGGGGCTCTGGGTGCAGCAGACCTGGGTCACACAGTGTGTGGCATAAGCCCTCTTGGAGGAGGTCAGCATTAACCCCACCATAGAGCTGACAAGCAGATAATCCACAAACTGCACAACAGTTATACCTAATAAATTCTCTTACTGTTAAGAAAGTTCTAGGACCCACAACAGATTTTCCAAACTGGGGATTTGTCAAAGGGATTGAGAACATTGGGAAATTAGACTTTGAATGCCAGTAGGATTTGATTACAGAACTTACCCAGGCCTGGGGAAACAGACTCTTGTAGGGTGCAAACAAAACTTCATGTGCATCAGGACTCAGGAGAAAGAAGCAATGACCTCACAAGGGACTGACCCAATTTGCCTGTGAGTGTGCAGGAGTCTCCAGTGGAAGTGTGGGTGAACAGTGGCCCGCTGCAGGGTCAGGTGTACTGAAAACAACAGTGCTTGCACAGGTCATTTGAAGGAGGTCACCATTACTTTCATTACCATAGTTTGAAGTGAAAGTGAAAGTGGCTCAGTCACGTCCGACTCTTTGTGAACCCATGGACTATAAAGTCCACGGAATTCTCCAGGCCAGAATACTGGAATGGGTAGCCTTTCTCTTCTCCAGGGTGTCTTCCCAACCCAGGGATCGAACCCAGGTCACCCACATTGCAGGTAGATTCTTTACCAGCTGAGCCACAAGGGAAGCCCATAGTTTGATCTCAGGTCAAACAACAGGAGGGGGAACACAGTCCTGCCTATCAACAGGAAATTGGATTAAAGATTTACTGAGCATAGCCCCTCCCATCAGAACAAGACCCAGTTTCTCCCACAGTCAGTCTCTCCCATCAAGAAGCTTCCATAAGCCTCTTATCCTTATTCATCAGAGGACAGACAGAATGAAAACTACAATCACAGAAAATAATCAAACTCATCACATGGACTACAGCCTTATCTAACTCAATGTAACTACAATCCATGCTGTGTATGGCCACTCAAGGTGGACGGGTCATAGTAGAAGGTTTTGACAAAACGTGGTCCACTGGAGAAGGAAATGGCAAACCACTTCAGTATTCTAGCCTTGAGAACTCCATGAACAGTATGAAAAGGCAAAAAGATATGACACTGAAAGATGAACTCCCCAGGTCGGTAGGTGCCCGATATGCTACTGGAAAACAGTGGAGAAATAACTCCAGAAAGAATGAAGAGATGGAGATAAAGCAAAAACAATGCCAGCTGTGGATGTGACTGGTGATATAAGTAAAGTCCAATGCTGTAAAGAACAATATTGCTTAGGAACCTGGAATGTTAGTTCCATGAATCAAGGAAAATTGGAAGGGGTCAAACAGGAGATGACAAGAGTGAACATCAACATTTTAGGAATCAATGAACTAAAATGGACTGGAATGGGTGAATTTAGATAAAGTGACCATTATATCTGGGGCTTCTCTTGTGGCTCAGCTGGTAAAGAGTCTGCCTGCAATGCACTGCTGTGGGCAAAAATCTCTTAGAAGAAATGGAGTAGCCCTCATAGTCAACAAGAATCCAAAATGCAGTACTTGAGTACAATCTCAAAAATGACAGAATGATATCTTTTTCTTTTCCGAGGCAAACCATTCAATATCACAGTAATCCAAGTCTATGCTCCAACCATTAATGCCAAAGTTGGATGGTTCTATGAAGCCCTATAAGACCTTCTAAATCTAACACTTGCACACACACAAGCTATTTTTAAGTTGTATTTTATTTTTAATATAAATTTATTTATTTTAATTGGAGGTAAATTACTTTACAATATTATATTGGTTTTGCCATATGTCAACATGAATCCACCACGGGTGTACCCATGCTACCCATCCTGAACCCCCATCCAATTTCATTATAGGGAACTGGAATCAAAAGTAGAAAGTCAAGAGATACCTGGAGTAACAGACAAGTTTGGCTTTGGAGTACAAAATAAAGCAAGGCAAAGGCTAACAGAGTTTTGCAAAGAGAATGCACTGGTCATAGCAAATACCCTCTTCCAGCAACACAAGAGGTGACTCTACACATGGACATTCAGTTCAGGTCAGTTCAGTCGCTCAGTCATGTCTGACTCTTTGCGACCCCATGAATTGCAGCACGCCAGGCCTCCCTGTTCATCACTATCACTCAGAGTTCACTCAGACTCACATCCATCGAGTCCTTGATGCTATCCAGCCATCTCATTCTTGGTCGTCCCCTTCTACTCCTGCACCCAATCCCTTCCAGCATCAGAATCTTTTCCAGTGAGCCAGCTCTTCACATGAGGTGGCCAAAGTACTGAAGTTTCAGCCTTAGCATCATTCCTTCCAAAGAAATCCCAGGGCTGATCTCCTTCAGAATGGACTGGTTGGATCTCCTTGCAGTCCAAGGGACTCTCAAAGAGTCTTCTCCAACACCACAGTTCAAAAGCACCAATTCTTCAGCTCTCAGCCTTCTTCACCGTCCAACTCTCACACCCATACCTGACCACAGGAAAAACCATAGCCTTGACTAGATGGAACTTGTTGGCAAAGTTATGTATCTGCTTTTGAATATGCTGTCTTGGTTGGTCATAACTATGTGATCCACATAGTCAAAGGCTTTTGCATAGTCAATAAAGCAGAAAGAGACCATTTTCTGGAACTCCCTTTCTTTCTCGATGATCCAGTGGGTGTTGGCAATTTGATCTCTGGTTCCTCTGCCTTTTCTAAAACCAGTTTTGAACATCTGGAAGTTCACGATTCACATATTGCTGAAGCCTGGCTTGGATTATTTTGAGCATCACTTTACTAGCGTGTGAGATGAGAGCAATTGTGCGGTAGTTTGAGCATTCTTTGGCATTGTCTTTCTTTGGGATTGGAATGAAAACTAATGTTTTCCCGTCCTGTGGCCACTGCTGAGTTTTCCAAATTTGCTGGCATGTTAAGTGCAGCACTTTCACAGCACCATCGTTCAGGATTAGAAACAGCTCAACTGGAATTCCATCATGTCCACTAGCTTTGTTCATAGTGATGTTTTCTAAGGGCCACTTGACTTCACATTTCAGGATGTCTTGCTCTAGGTGAGTGATAACACCATCGTGATTATCTTGGTCATGAAGATCTTTTTGTACAGTTCTCTGTGTATTCTTGCCAATTTTTCTTAATATCTTCTGATTCTGTTAGGTCCATACCATTTCTGTCCTTTATCAACTCCCTAAATTCCTGAAATGTTTCCTTGGTATCTCTGATTTTCTTGAAGAGATCTGTAGACTATCAAATTCTGTTGTTTTCCTTTATTTCTCTGCATTGATCACTGAGGAAGACTTTCTTATCTCTCCTTGCTATTCTTTGGAACTCTGCATTCAGATGCTTATATCTTTCCATTTCTCCTTTGCATTTCGTTTTTCTTCTTTTCACAGCTATTTGTAAGGCCTCCCCAAACAGCCATTTTGTTTTTTGCATTTCTTTTCCATGGGGATGGTCTTGATCCCTGTCTCTGGAACAATGTCACAAACCTCCATTCATAGTTCATCAGACACTCTATCTATCAGATCTAGTCCTTTAAATCTGTTTGTCACTTCCACCTTATAATCATAAGGGATTTGATTTAGGTCATAGCTGAATGGTCTAGTGGTTTTCCCTACTTTCTTCAATTTCAGTCTGAATTTGGCAATAAGGAGTTCATGATCTGATCCACAGTCAGCTCCTGGTCTTGTTTTTGCTGACTGTATGGAGCTTCTCCATCTTTGGCTGCAAAAAATAATGTAATCAGTCTGATTTTGGTGTTGACCATCTGGTGATGTCCATGTATAGAGTCTTCTCCCATGTTTTTGGAAGAGGGTGTTTGCTATGACCCAGTGCGTTCTCTTAGGAAAACTCTACTAGCCTTTGTCCTACTTCATTCCATATTCCAAGGCCAAATTTGCCTGTTACCCTAGGTGATTCTTGACTTCCTGCTTTCACATTCCAGTCCCATACTATGAAAAGGACATCATTTTTGGATGTTAGTTCTAAAAGGTCTTGTAGGTCTTCATAGAACCATTCAACTTCAGCTTCTTCAGCGTTACTGGTTGGGGCATAGACCTGGATTACTGTGATATTGAATGGTTGACCTTGGAAAGGAACAGAGATCATTCTGTCATTTTTGAAATAGCATCCAAATACTGCATTTTTTTGACCTTGATGGCTATCCCATTTATTCTAAGGGATTCCTGCCCACAGTAGTAAACATAATGGTCATCTGAGTTAAATTCACCCATTCCAGTCCATTTTAGTTCACAGATTCCGAGAATGTCGACGTTCACTCTTGCCATCTCCTGTTTGACCACTTCCAATTTGCCTTGATTCACGGACCTGACATTGCAGGTTCCTATGCAATATTGCTCTTTACAGCATCAAACCTTGCTTCTATAACTAGTCACACCCACAACTGGGTATTGTTTTTGCTTTGGCTCCATCCCTTCATTTTTTCTGGAGTTCTTTCTCCACTGATCTCCAGTAGCATATTGAGCACCTACCAACCTGGGGACTTCATCTTTCATCTTCATATCTTTTTGCCTTTTCATACTGTTTATGGGGTTTTCAAGGCAAGAATACTGAGGTGATTTCCCATTCCTTTCTCCAGTGGACCACATTCTGTCAGACCTCTCCACCATGACCCTCCCATCTTGGGTGGCCCCACAGAGCATGACTTAGTTTCATTTGGTTAGACATAATATTTTTCTAAAAATTTTTGTTTATTTTAAATTAAATTATTTTAATTGGATGCTAATTGCTTTAAAATATTGTAATGGTGTTTGCAATATATCAACATGACACTTCTTTAAGCAAATAATACTTCCTATATAGTGGATCACTTATTCATTTCTTATTCAGTAAGTCTGTTTATATTTAAAAGTGTGTCTTGGATAAAACAGCATTTGTACTTTTCATCAGGACTAAGTGAGCTGAAACCTTGTCTTGTCTAGGGATTGTCTATTTATGGGTTTCAGAGGGAGAATATTTACACACCCTCTCTAACTGTAGGAGGTTTTCAAGGGAATTTAAGAATTTCAAGAGAATTTCACTTTAATTCTAATATATGTCCTTGCCTATGATGCTATTTTGAAAGCTTCTCAAATTTCTCAAATAAGTAGGTTAGGATGAAAAGGAAAAAGCAGAAAAATTAAACCAGATGGAGCTTTCTTTTTTAAAAAATATAAATTTATTTTAATTGGAAGTTAATTACTTTACAATATTGTATTGGTATTGCCATACATCAACAAGAATCCACCACAGTTATACAGGTGTTCCCCATATGGAACCCCCCTTCTCCCTCCATGTACCATCCCTCTGGGTCGTCCCAGTGCACCAGCGCCAAGCATCCAGCTCTCAATGTGCTCTGGATAATAGATATGACCAATAAGGCAGGATAAAATTATTGCAAGATTTTGTATGCTCAACTATTATTTTAACTTCAGCAAAGCTCAATACTAGGTGGAGAACATAGATTTCTAGATGAGATATGTAGTTTAAATAGCAGCTTCCTAATATTCTAAATGACTTCAGCCATGAAATTAATAGACACTTATTCCTTGGAAGGAAAGTTGTGACCAACCTAGATAACAAACTGAAAAGCAGTGACATTACTTTGCCAACAAAGGACCGTCAAGTCTATGGTTTTTCCTGTGGTCATATATGGTTGTGAGAGTGGATTGTGAAGAAAGCTGAGTGCCAAAGAATTGATGCTTTTGAACTGTGATGTTGGAGAAGACTCTTGAGAGTCTGTTGGACTGCAAGGAGATCCAACCAGTCCATTCTAGAGGAGATCAACCCTGGGATTTCTTTGGAAGAAATGATGCTAAAGCTGAAACTCCAATACTTTGGCCACCTCATGCAAAGAGTTGACTCATTGGAAAAGCCTCTGATGCTGGGAGGGATTAGGGGCAGGAGGAGAAGGGGACGACAGAGGATGAGATGGCTGGATGGCATCATGGACTTGATTGACGTGAGTTTGAGTGAATTCTGGGAGATAGTAATGGACAGGAAGGCCTGGCGTGCTGCGATTCATGGGGTCGCAAAGAGTCAGACACGACTGAGAGACTGAACTGAACTGAATATTCCAAGATTCCATTATTCTTGTTAAAACAGAGTAAGTAAATTTTCTGTATTATATCAACCAAGCTCTAAAAGTCTAAACTTCAGAATAGGAAAAAAAAAAAAAAAAGGAAAACAAAAATGCGGAAGCAAATGGCATCTGATAAATGGTGATAATCTAAAAGTGATCAGGTTTTCAAGAATCTCACACTGCAAAGGGACCAGTTTAAACAGTTATTAAGTATTGATCGCAATGATAGGTTATTCATATATTTACCAAAGTGATTATTTTCTTTATGTATGTATAGTGCAATAGTGCTGGTGGTTGACTAACCAAAAGTCATTATCAATAATACAACATTTCAATCCATATTAGTTGACTGAGCTATTTGGAAAAAAGCTTCTTATTTGCCTGAATAACGTGAAGAGCTGACACGCTGAAATTACTGAATATTTTTAGTCTCTTTCAAACACATTTTAAACAATCTCATAATTTTATTCATAGTTTCTGGTCTTACATTTAGCTCTTTAATCCATTTTGAGTTTATTTTTGTGTATGGTGTTAGAAAGGGGTCTAGTTTCATTCTTGTTCAAGTGGTTGACCAGTTTTCCCAGCACCAACTGTTATAGAGACTGTCTTTACTCCATTGTATATTCTTGCCTCCTTTGTCGAAGATAAGGTGTCCATAGGTGTGTGGGCTAATCTCAGGGCTTTCTATTTTGTTCCATTGATCTATATTTCTGTCTTTGTGCCAGTACCATACTGTCTTAATGACTGTGGCTTTGTAGTAGAGCCTGAAGTCAGGCAAGTTGATTCCTCCAGTTCCATTTTTCTTTCTCAAGATTGCTTTGGTTATTCGAGGTTTTTTGTATTTCCATACAAATCTTGAGATTATTTGATCTAGTTCTGAGAAAAATACTGCTGGTAGCTTGATGGGAATTGCATTGAATCTGTAGATTGCTTTAGGTAGTATACTCATTTTCACTATATTGACTCTTCCGACCCATGAGCATGGTATATTTCTCCATCTATTAGTGTCCTCTTTGATTTCTTTCATCAGTGTTTTATAGTTTTTCGATATATAGGTCTTTAGTTTCTTTAGGTAGGAATATTCCTAAGTATTTTATTCTTTTCGTTGCAATGGTGAATGGAATTGTTTCCTTCACTTCTTTTTCTACTTTCTCATTATTAGTGTATAGGAATGCAAGGGATTTCTGAGTGTTGATTTTATATCCTGCAACTTTACTATATTCCTTGATTAGCTCTAGTAGTTTTCTGGTCGAGTCTTTAGGATTTTCTATGTAGAGGATCATGTCATCTGCAAACAGTGAGAGTTTTACTTCTTCTTTTCCAATTTGGATTCCTTGTATTTCTTTTTCTGCTCTGATTGCTGTGGCCAAAACTTCCAGTACGATGTTGAAGAGTAGTGGTGAAAGTGGACACCCTTGTCTTGTTCCTGACTTTAGGGGAAATGGTTTCAATTTTTCGCCATTGAGGATAATGTTAGCTGTGGGTTTGTCATATATAGCTTTTATTATGTTGAGGTATGTTCCTTCTATTCCTGCTTTCTGGAGAGTTCTTATCATAAATGGATGCTGAATTTTGTCAAAGGCTTTTTCTGCATCTATTGAGATAATCATATGATTTTTATTTCTCAGTTTGTTAATGTGATGAATTACATTGATTGACTTGCGGATATTGAAGAATCCTTGCATCCCTGAGATAAAGCCCACTTGGTCATGGTGTATGATCTTTTTAATGTGTTGCTGGATTCTGATTGCTAGGATTTTGTTGAGGATTTTTGCATCTATGTTCATCAGTGATATTGGCCTGTAGTTTTCTTTTTTTGTGGTGTCTTTGTCAGGTTTTGGTATTAGGGTGATGGTGGCCTCATAGAATGAGTTTGGCAGTTTACCTTCCTCTGCAATTTTCTGGAATAGCTTCAGTAAGAGGAGAACATAGGCAAAACACTCTCCGATATAAATCACAGCAGGATCCTCTATGATCCAACTCCCAGTATACTGGAAATAAAAGCAAAGATAAACAAATGGGATCTAATTAAAATTAAAAGCTTCTGCACAACAAAGGAGACTATAATCAAGGTGAAGATAGCCTTGTGAATGGGAGAAAACAATAGCAAATGAAACAACTGACAAACAACTAATCTCAAAGATATACAAGCAACTTATGCAGCTCAACTCCAGAAAAATAAATGATCCAATTAAAAAATGGGCCAGAGAACTAAATAGGCATTTCTCCAAAGAAGACATACGGATGGCTAACAAACACATGAAAAGATGTTCAACATCACTCATTATCAGAGAAATGCAAATCAAGACCACAATGAGGTACCATTTCACACCAGTCAGAATGGCTGCGATCCAAAAGTCTATAAGCAATAAATGCTGGAGAGGATGTGGAGAAAAGGGAACCCTCTTACACTGCTGGTGGGAATGCAAACTACTACAGCCATTATGGAAAACAGTGTGGAGATTCCTTAAAAAATTGCAAGTAGAACTGCCTTATGACCCAGCAATCCCACTGCTGGGCATACACACTGAGGAAACCAGAATTGAAAGACACACATGTACCCCAATATTCATTGCAGCGCTGTTTATAATATCCAGGACATGGAAGCAACCTAGATGTCCATCAGCAGATGAATGGATAAGAAAGCTGTGGTACATATACACTATGGAATACTACTCAGCCCTTAAAAAGAATAAATTTGACTCAGTTCTAATGAGATGGATGAAATTGGAACCGATTATACAGAGTGAAGTAAGCCAGAAAGAAAAACACCAATACAGTATACTGACACATATATATGGAATTTAGAAGACAGTGGTGATGACCCTATATGTGAGACGACAAAGAGACACAGAGGTATAGAGTGGACTTTTGGACTCTGAGGGAGAGGGAAATGGTGGGATTGTTTGGGAGAATGGCAATGAAACATGTATATTTTCCTGTAAGAAACGAAGTGCCAATCTATGTTCAATGTAGGATGCAGGATGCATGGGACTGATGCACAGGATGATTCAAGTAGAGGATGTGGGGTGGGAGGTGGGAGGGGGTTTCAGCATTGGGAGATTGTGTTCACCTATGGCTGATTCGTGTCAATGTATGGCAAAACAAATACAGTATTGTAATTTAAAAAATAAATAAATTTAACAAAAAAAAGAAAAGAAAAACAAACAAAAAAATTTTATTCATTCACTTTCATAGGAACTTAAATATACACCATTTATATCAATGTTAAAAGCAGTAACAAGAATTGCAGACATCCCTAGTTTATCTCAAGCTAATTAAAGTTTTACATGTTTATACTCTGCATGTCAGGGTATACTCTCAAATACCAGATAATTAAATTAATTAAATTATAATAGCTTTTACCTCTCCTTTCTTGTTTATGACACTTAATGTGAAAAACTAAGAGAAACTACAAACTAAGTACAGAAAGAGACCATTATTAAGAGAAATTTCTGCCAAACATCAGAATTAGAAAATAGACTTTAAAAAATTGCCCTGTAATATTAGCACTCTTACTACAGCAAACTATCTTTTGGCAATTATTCATCATATTTACCTCTAATCATCAGTGGTAAATAATATATGAAAACATGCAAAGATAGTTTTCCTATGTTTTATTAAAATCTAGTTTATGCCATTTATCAATAAATTTGTGATTAAATGGAGATGTCTAATTGGGTCAAATTTTAGACAGTTATTTTTTTTTAAATTATCCACAATGAGAAAGCCCTGGACTCTCATGTCAGATGGGCCATGCTGAGGCCCGTACTGCTGATGTAGCTACAGCTGGTATTCAGATTGGGTCTCCTTACTTATGTGATGGTCACTGCACACCTTTCTCAGACTTGTGAAGATGAAAAAAAGGTAATGTGTATAAACCACCCACCAGATTACCTGACAGTTCAGAGATTCTAACCTTCTGTACCTTCCCTAAAGAAAAACTTACAGGTAAGAGGTATGCAAAGAGCAGAAATAAGGCACTAACATTCTAATTTTTCCAGTGAAAAACATTTTAAAATGAATTTTACCCTCAGAATTGACTATTAGTGAGAAATAAGAATTACTAGTGACAGATTCAACATTTACATGAATGCTCTGATTCCCAAATAGGTTATCATAACAACTCTGTCATTAGAGTGACACCTTCATTAGTATCTGTGCATATTAACTTTGCAGCATCTATGTAAGACATAGGGAAACAACTGTGTATCTAGTCTTTATAGAGGTAGATAGTCACAGAATGTTATGCTTTTTCTCTGTGAAACTTAATTTAAAATACATAATTTGTCATTTATCATAAAATAAAGTACTTAGAAAAGTGGAATACAGAGTTCAAATTTAAAAGCTCTGGTGCCTATAAACTTACTTCAGATGCTTTTACCCATATGCTATATAAAAAGTGATCTCATCAAACTAAACTGTGAAAGACTCACTAATTCTGGGAAGATGGTGACCTAAGTGCGGGGTTTCTTCTCTTTCTTTACCAGTTCTAAAGCAGCAGCATGTTTTGGGGGAAATAGTGGCTAAGATCCTGAGAAGCTCATGTGCATGTCAGGCCTTCAGACCTCTGAGAGACTCAGCTGACAGAATTGAATGGAATGGCCAATTACCCATTGGCTGAGTAAGTACATGAAACCTGGTGTTGAAAAATCCACTATGGTCATGGTGGAGTAGATATTTGGGAAAGAGTTTGGTTTGCACAGATATATACTGCATCCAAGGGTAAAGCTGCCACAGACCTACTGGAATCTGCCTATTCAACCTAGTGGGGAGGCCAAGAAGGACCAGAATTGGTGAGTCTTCAAGTCTGTGAAGGTGATGGGAGATTGGAGACAGAGATTTATTTTAGGTTCTTACCACATTTTTTGGTGGCCTGCTTAGTTAGATATTTTTGGTTCATGTTGAGGAGACTATTTCACTTTCTAACACTTTTGGGGGACTAATGGTATCTAAAAATACCAACCTACATCAAGATAGAAAGAAAACCTGCCCAGTGAAATAAAACTACTGGAGATGATAGAAATAAACAGAGAAACAAAGGAATCACTTATGACAATGCAGTTATAATAAATATTTTCTGAAGAAATACAACAAAACAACTAAACTCTTCACCTGAATGTGTGACTTAGAAGACCTTGGAGATCGTATCTTTAAAACTCATGACTAAAACAAAAACAAGATAGAAATCATTAGGAAAAGACAATTTGAAAAGAAGATCCAGGAGACTTGCCAGAATAGTAGGAGTAACCAAAGAAGGAAAGAGAAAAATATTTCAGAGAAAATATATAAAAAATAGAGAGAGCATTCTCCTGAAAGACCTAATCCTGCCAGTGGGCAAAGCTTAGCAATGACTGGTGGATGGATGAGGACAGGACTGGATCTGGTAGATTCTGGTGGATCCTTCAGCCCCAGGTTCAGATATGATAACCTTACAGGTACTCAGGATGGACAAGCTCACTTGCAGGAGAAAGGAGACCTGTAGCAAGAGGTACTGAAAGAAGGAGAACACTGTGTTTTGAGATGATTTCCTCCCACAGTTCACTGGACTGAGAGGATGATCAGTTCTTTGATGATCAGCAACAATTCTGCAGCTAGTGTTTGATGATCAGCAACAGTTTTACAGCCCATCATCCAAATAGTCCATCTGAGGATGGTACGTGAAGGATGACTCCAACCAACAAAACTCACCAAGTTGAGATTTATAGTCCATCTTTCTCCAATTTCCTGATATCTCCTACCCCACCTGACAAGACCATCCACGAAGCTCCAGGAGCACCAATCCCTGCTGGTGGAGATGAGGTAGGAGATAATGGGTCTTTGGACCAGACACCTCTAGTTTGTTAAGTGGAGTAAAATTCAAGCTGTGTTCTCACTCAGACACTCCAAGGACAAAACTCCTGGCAAAAGGTGAGGTCAGCTAATGTGGTGTTGGAGAAGATTCTTGAGAGTCCCTTGGACTACAAGGAGATCCAGTCAATCTCTTCTGAAGGAGATCAGTTTTGGGTGTTAACTGGAAGGACTGATGCTAAAGCTGAAACTCCAATACTTTGACCACTTCATGCGAACAGTTGACTCATTGGAAAAGACTCTGATGCTGGGAGAGATTGAGGCCAGGAGAAGAAGAGGACGGCAGAGGATGAGGTGGCTGGATGGTATCACCAACTCGATAGACATGAGTTTGAGTGAACTCCGGGAGTTGGTGATGGACAGAGAGGCCTGGCCTGCTGCGATTCATGGGGTCACAAAGAGTCAGACACGACTGAGCAACTGGAATGAACTGATAGAAAAATAAAACCAAGTCCACTTTGTACTATTCCTGAGTACAATCTAGTAAATTGTTTGTACTTGCATTTTAAAGAATTGTATGTGCATCCTTACACAAACTACATAGAAAGACAAAATAGAAAAGGCAGAGAAATGAAGAAAAAAAAGCAAACAATAGAGATTAGATAAAAGATATATTTCTTGGAGGAGTGGGGCTCTTCCGAGTTCCCTGAATATCTAGGTTAAATACTGTCTGGAGGAATCAAATATTTTCCATTGTAGCTTACTAAAAGAAGCTTCAGAACAGCAAAGTGAGAGGAATTCATCAAGGAAGAGTGATTAAAAATAAACTTACAGGTTTCCGATTCAAGATGGCAGAGTAGAAGGATATGAACTCATCTCCTGTGAGAGCACCAAACTTGCAACTAGCTATTGAACAATCCCTGACCACTATTGGATGCTGGATCTCACAAAGACAAAACAAACAAATAATCACCTCATATTCAAAGGCAAAGAAGAAGCCACAGTGAGACAGTAGAAGGGGCTCAATCATGATAAAATCAAATTCTATACCCATTGGGTGGGTGATCCACATACTGGAGAACAATAATATCAAAGAAGTTCTTGCAGTATTGTGAAGGTTCTTAACCCCATGTCAGTCTTCATAGCCTGGAGATCCAACAAAGGGACTGGGAATCCCCAGGAATCTGGCCTTGAGGGCCAGTGGGATTTCACTATAGGACTTCCAGAGGACTGTTTTAACAGACACTCCAGTCTTGGAGAGCACAAACAAAATTTTGCAGGCACCAAGACCCAGAGAAGAGGATCAGTGACCCCACAGGAGACTGAACCAAAAGTATCTGCTAGTGTTGGAGGGCCTCCTGTGGACATGTGGGTCAGCAGGGGCTCACCACAGGGATGGGGGCGCTGGAAGGTCAGCATATCATAGAACCTGCAGAACCCAAAGTTAGGTTTCCTCAGGTAAAACAACTACCAGTGAGGGAGTACAACCACATCCATCAGCAGATAATTGGATTAAAGCTTTACTGAACAAGACCCTGCCCACCAGAGCAAGACCCAGTTATTCTCATTTGCAGTGCCTCCCATTAAGAAGCTTACACAAGCTTCTTAGCCTCATCCATGGAAGGACAGACAGAAGAAGCAAGAAGAAGCACAGCCTTACAGCAGCTTAAACAAAAACCATATTACAGAATCTTAATAATAATGAAAAAGCAGAAAGTTATATCCCAAATGAAGGGACAAATTAAAATCCCAGATAAACAACTAAATGAGTGGAGATAGGCAAACTTCCAGGAAAAGAATTCAGAATAATGATAGTGAAGATGATATAGGATCTTGGGGGAAGAATGGAGGCAAAGATTGAGAAGAGGCAAGAAATATTTACCAAAGACTTAGAAGAACTAAAAACAAAGATGTATGATACACTGCTGCTGCTAAGCCGCTTCAGTCGAGTCCGACTCTGTGCCACCCCATAGATGACAGCCCACTAGGCTTCCCCGTCCCTGGGATTCTCCAGGCAAGAACACTGGAGTGGGCTGCCATTTCCTTCTCCAATGCATGAAAGTGAAAAGTGAAAGTGAAGTCGCTCAGTCATATCTGACTCTCAGCGACCCCATGGACTGCAATCCACCAGGCTCCCCGTCCATAGGATTTTCCAGGCAAGAGTACTGGAGTGGGGTGCCATTGCTTCTCTGGAATGATACACTAGAAGGAATCAAAATACTAATTAATGAGGCAGAAGAATGGATAAATGACCCAGAGGACGAAATGGTGGAAATCACTGCCACAGAACAGAATATAGAAAAAAGAATGAAAAGAAATGAAGATAGCGTAAGAGACTGCTTGGATAACATTAAACACACCAACATTTGCATTATAGAGGTCCAAGAAGGAGAAGAGAGAGAGAGAAAGGACTTAAGAAAATATTTGAAGAGATAATAGCTGAAAAAATCCTGAACATGGGAAAGGAAATAGCTAACCAAGTCCAGGAAGCACAGAGAGTCCTAGTAAGGAAAAATCCAAGGAAGAATACACCAAGAGTGACATAGTAATCAAACTGACAAGAATTAAAGACAGAAAAATATTAAAAACAATAAGGGAAAAATGACAAATAATATACAAGGGAACTCCCTTCAGGTTATCAGCTGACTTCTCAACAGAAATAAGCCAGAAGAGAATGACATGATATATTTAAAGTGATAAAAGAGAAGCTACAACTGGGAATACCACTCAGCAAGACTCTCCTTCAGATTTAAAGGGGAAGTCAAAAGATTTCCAGACAAGGAAAAGTGAAGAGAATTCTGCACCACCAAACCAGATTTACGAGAAATGCTAAAGGAATTTCTCTAGGCAGGAAACACAAGAGAAGGAAAAGACCTACAGAAAATAAACCTCCTCAAAATTAATAAAACAGTAATAGGATCATATCTATCAACATTTACCTTAAATGCAAATGATTAAATGCACTAACCAAGAGGCATATTCTGGCTGGGGGATGAAAACACATGCATATATGCACTTTCGCTTACCACATTACTCTGCTTGAACCCCCAAACTGTGTGTCATTATTTTATATTAAGTTAATAATGTTCTCATTATGGCTTGCAACTGTAATTATCCTTTATTTTTATCTATCTATTGATTATGAAACCTGATAAACATCTTTTACTATTGTATGTAACTATTACTCACCATACACAAAAATAAACTCAAAATGGATTAAAGATCTAAATGTAAGACCAGAAACTATAAAACTCCTAGAGGAAAACCTAGGCAAAACACTCTCCGACATAAATCACAGCAGGATCCTCTATGATCCAACTCCCAGTATACTGGAAATAAAAGCAAAGATAAACAAATGGGATCTAATTAAAATTAAAAGCTTCTGCACAACAAAGGAAACTATAAGCAAGGTGAAAAGACAGCCTTCTGAATGGGAGAAAACAATAGCAAATGAAACAACTGACAAACAACTAATCTCAAAGATATACAAGCAACTTATGCAGCTCAACTACAGAAAAATAAACGAACCAATCAAAAAATGGGCCAAAGAACTAAATAGGCATTTCTCCAAAGAAGACATACGGATGGCTAACAAACACATGAAAAGATGCTCAACATCACTCATTATCAGAGAAATGCAAATCAAGACCACAACGAGGTACCATTTCACACCAGTCAGATGGCTGTGATCCAAAAGTCTACAAGCAATAAATGCTGGAGAGGATGTGGAGAAAAGGGAACCCTCTTACACTGCTGGTGGGAATGCAAACTAGTACAGCCATTATGGAAAACAGTGTGGAGATTCCTTTAAAAATCGCAAATAGAACTGCCTTATGATCCAGCAATCCCACTGTTTGGCATATACACTGAGGAAACCAGAATTGAAAGAGACACATGTACCCCAATGCTCATTGCAGCACTGTTTATAATAGCCAGGACATGGAAGCAACATAGATGTCCATCAGCAGGTGAATGGATAAGAAAGCTGTGGTACATATACACAATGGAGTACTACTCAGCCCTTAAAAAGAATAAATTTGACTCAGTTCTAATGAGATGGATGAAATTTGAGCCGCTTATACAGAGTGAAGTAAGCCAGAAAGAAAAACACCAATACAGTATACTGACATATATATAATATATATATATATATATATATATATATATATATGGAATTTAGAAGGATAGTAATGATGACCCTTTATGTGAGAAAACAAAAGAGACCCAGAGGTATAGAACAGACTTTTGGACTCTAAGGGAAGGGGGGGGATGATTTGGGAGAATGGCATTGAAACATGTATACTATCTTGTAAGAACGAAGCACCAGTCTATGTTCAATACAGGATGCAGGATGCATGGGGCTGGTGCACGGGATGATTCAGGGAGATGATATGGGGTGGGAGGTAGGAGGGGGCTTCAACATTGGGAGATCGTGGACACCTGTGGCTGATTCATGTCAATGTATGGCAAAACAACTACAGTATTGTAATGTAGAATAAAGTATTTAAAAAATAAAATAAAATAAAAATAAAATGAATGGTTTTATGTCAAGAATAGGGTTTTATTCATCCTTTTATGTTCATAACACAGTACCAGATACAGAGAAAATGCTCAATAAATAATTACTAAGTGGAAAAAAAAATAAAAATAAGAAAATAAAAATAAAATCCAGATTCACATCAGATTTATCTTGAGAGTTTTTGAAAAATACAAATATTCAGATATTCCTTTCTTTTTCCTCTCAAGAGCTTCAGATGTTTGTAGTGAGTAGTCATATTTAAAAACAACTGAACTGTATGATGATCTTTTATCTAGTTTGTTTTACTTTTTCTATTTCATATTCAGTGCTCCCATTTCACTTAGTTTATGTTCTCCAATTTCTCTATCTCTCTTTTTTTAATGTTCTTTCTCAATCTGTTATCAAGTATAGTAGAAAAGCTTTTGTTTAAATATATATAAATATGTTTTTACAAGTTTTAGAAAACTTACAAATTTTTGTCTCACTAAAAATTTATGACATTTTGGTTCCACTTGTTTGACTTTGTATGAAAAGAATGCTGGGTTTCTAATTAAAAAATAAATATGCAACAAGCAACAAAGGTTTACTGTATAGAATAGGGCACTATAGTCAATATCTTATAGCAACCTATGAAGGAAAATAATTTCAAAATTATATATGTGTATTTGTATAACTGAATCAGCTGGCTGTGCACCTGAAACATTGTAAATCAACTACTCTTCAATTTTATATATATATATATATATATATATATATATATATATAATCAGTTCGGCTCAGTTCAATCACTCAGATGTGTCTGACTCTTTGCGAACCCATGAATTGCAGCACGCCAGGCCTCCCTGTCCAGCACCAAGTCCTGGAGTTCACTCAGACTCACATCCGTCGAGTCAGTGATGCCATCCAGCCATCTCATCCTCGGTCTTCCCCTTCTCCTCCTGCCCCCAATCCCTCCCAGCATCAGAGTCTTTTCCAATGAGTCAACTCTTCACATGAGGTGGCCAAAATACTGGAGTTTCAGCTTTAGCATCATTCCTTCCAAACAAATCCCAGGGCTGATCTCCTTTAGAATGGATTGGTTGGATCTCCTTGCAGCCCACGGGACTCTCAAGAGTCTTCTCCAACACCACAGTTCCAAAGCATCAATTCTTCAGCACTCAGCCTTCTTTACAGTCCAACTCTCACATCCATACCTCACCACTGGAAAAATCATAGCCTTGACTAGACGGACCTTAGTTGGCAAAGTAATGTCTCTGCTTTTGAATATGCTATCTAGGTTGGTCATAACTTTTCTTCCAAGCAGTAAGCGTCTTTTAATTTCATGGCTGCAATCACCATCTGCAGTGATTTTGGAGCCCCTAAAATAAATTCTGACACTGTTTCCACTGTTTTCTCATCTATTTCCCATGAAGTGATGGGACCAGATGCCATGATCTTTGTTTTCTTAATGTTTAGCTTTAAGCCAGCTTTCTCACTCTCCACTTTCACTTTCATCAAGAGGCTTTTAGCTCCTCTTCACTTTCTGCCATAAGGATGGTGTCATTTGAATATCTGAGGTTATTAATATTTCTCCTGGAAATCTTGATTCCAGCTTGTGTTTCTCCCAGTCCAGCATTTCTCATGATGCATATAAGTTAAATAAGCAGGGTGACAATATACAGCCTTAACAAACTCCTTTTCCTGGAACTGTAAAACGAGCTCTGTAAAAATAGGAACTAATTACAAGAACAAAAATTGAAGACATATTTCAGGAATACTAATTTTGCAAAAATATTCATTTTACAAATACGAAATTCTCTGTAAGTTTTTCTTGTTGCATGACAATATATTTTGTCAACAATAAATATATGGGTCATCAACAGTCAAGAAGCTGATGAAAGAAATCTCTTTCTTTGTCCCCCACATCCTTCTCTCTTTTCCCTCTCTCTGCCTCAGGGTATAATTTACCATTTTCTGTATAGCAATAGTCTTTGTCAACAATTGATTTTCTTGGCTCTAGAAATATACTTTCTGTTTGATTACTGTTGCCTGGTCGATCATCACTATTGTTTATACTGTCTTCATTCTCCAACCTGGCCTCCCATTTCCAATAGTCTCTTAAATATTTCTCCATAATGTTCACTTTTTAAATCTTGAAAACAGTTTTCTGGTTCTTAAATTCTACAAGGGTAGTGTCCGATGTAACAAAAATTCCTAGAATTAGGCTTGGCATACATTTGATGCTTAGAAATATTCCTGGAATTTAAATAAACTGTCTTGCATTAGACAATACCATTTATGTTACTTAAATTAACTTTTCATTTTTTCATTAATTATTGTCATTTATTTTTTATTTAAATTTAGTTAAAATTTATATATTTTGTTTAACAGCTTCTGTTTATGGAGATACTTTTCTGACTTGTTTCCTTTCTTTGGATAAATTCCTTCAATAATCATGAGTCTTTTTTTTCCCCATCAATAACAGTATTGGCATGGACTGTTTTTGGCATGTGTTTATCATGCAGCTAAGCACAAGTTCATGATTAGCATTCAGTGAAGTTTAAAATAAAATACACAACTTCTATTTCATCTTCTAAGACTTTCCTTAATACTAAAATTAAGTAAAAATAAGAAGTGATTTTCCCCTTAGAGATCAAACCTATATCCTTAGAAACTGCAGTCTGTAAAAACATGCATAACTCATTAGAAATGCTGCTAAGCCTTGACTAAATATGGAATTGAAAAGGCAGTTCTTTTGATTACAATATCACTTAATGCAGGAGAAATAACTCATCAACATGAAATCAAGGTACACATAGGAATGGGAGAATCATGCTCAGCATCTAAAAAACAATCACTGCTCAGGAAAGCAGTAGCCTTAGAGAATTCAGAGGCCTGGCATCAAATGAGACCATATATAATTACTGATAACTTTTTTCTTAAGATAGAAAGCAGATGATCACATCCTGATCCTAGATGGATGAACTGAACATTTGATTATCTGTAATAGGGAGGCCCAAGACAAACACTTGTATTAAGGTTGGTAGAAATCACACTGAAAAATCTATAGATGATTCCATCTGTTTTTCCGGTTATGTTAATCAATAAATACACTAAAGTAGTCTTGGGTGTTAATAGTAATATTAAGAATAATAATGTCATATGTATTGTTAATAATAAACCATCTTATTATTGATTATAGTATAGTTATTATTACTTCATTTTAAGAAAAAGAAATCATTTGAATTATTTAAAAGTAATTGGCCTGTATTATCTATTACAATTTTTCAGATAAAAAGAAGTACTCAATATCAGAAGATGATAAATATTTCCAAATATAATCAGAATATGATCATAGTACTATAGCAACACAGGAAACATTTCTGCTCAAGTAATAACTACACAAATAGATTATGGTGGATGTTGTTCAGTTTCTAAGTGTATCTGAAATTTGTAAGCCCATGGACTGCAGCATGCCAAACTCCCCTGTACTTCACTGTCTCCAGAGGTTTGCTCAAATTCATGTTCATTGAGTCATCCTTTGGTACCCTCTTCTCCTTTTGCCTTCAATCTTTCCCAGCATCAGGGTCTTTTCCAATGAATCAGTTCTTCCCATTAGGTGGCCAAAGTTTTGGAGCTTCAGCTTCAGCATCAGTATTTCCAATGAATAGTCAGGACTGATTACATTTAATATTGACTGGTTTGATTTCTTTGCAGACCAAAGAACTCTCAAGAGTCTTTTCCAGCACCATAGTTTGAAAGCATCAGTTTTTTGACACTCAGACTTCTTAATGGCCCAACTTTCAATCCATATGTGGGCACCAAAAAGACCACAGTTTGAACTGTATGGACTTTTGTGGGCAAAGTGATGTCTATGCTTTTTAATATGCTGTCTAAGTTTGTCATAGCTTTGCTTCCAAGGAGTAAGTGTCTTTCAATTTCATGGCTGCAGTCACCATTCACAGTAATTTTGGAGACCAAGGAAAGGAAAGCTGTCACTGCTTCCACTTTTCCCCCTACTATTTGCTATGAAGTCATGGGGCTAGGGGGCTTCTCTTACAGCTCAATTGGTAAATAATCTTCCTGCAGTGCAGGAGCCCCTGGTTCGATTTGTAGGAGGAAAGTCCACTGGAGAAGGGATAGGCTACCCACTCCAGTATTCTTGGGCTTCCCTTGTGGCTCAGCTGGCGATGGGGCTGGAGGTCATGGTCTTAGCTTATTTTAATGTTGATATTTAAGCCAGCTTTTTCTCTCTCCTCTTTCACCCCCTCCAAAGGCTGTTCAGTTACTCTTCACTTTCTATCATTAGAATGGTTTCATCTGCACATATGAAGTTGTTGATATTTCTCCTGGCAAACTTGACTCCAGATTGTGATTCATCCAACTTGACATTTCACATGATGTACTCTGTATATGAATTAAATAAGCAGAGTGTCAACATACAGCCTTGTCACATTCCTTTTCAAATTCTGAACCACTGCATTGTTCCATGTCTGGTTCTAACTGTTGCTTCTTGATGGCATATAGGTTTCTCAGGTAAGATGGTCTGGTATTATTCTAATTTCTTTAAGAATTTTCCAGTTTGTGGTGGTCCAACAGTCAAAGGCTTTAGTGTAGCCAATGAAGCAGAAGTAGATATTTTTCTGGGTTCCCATGGCATGGTTTTTCCAGTAGTCATGTATGGATGTGAGAATTGGACTACAAAGAAAGCTGAGCACCGCATAATTGATGCTTCTGAACTATGGTGTTGGAAAAGACTCTTGGGAGTCCCTTGGAATGCAAGGAGATCCAACCGGGCCATCCTAAAGGAGATCAATCCTGAATGTTCATTGGAAGGATTGATGTTGAAGTTGAAATTCCAATACTTTGGCCACCTGATGTGAAGAACTGACTCATTTGAAAAGATCCTGATGCTGGGAAAGATTAAAGGTGGGAGAAGGGGACGACAGAAAGCAGGAGTTGGTAATGGATAGGGAGGGCTGGAATGCTGAAGCCCATGGGGTCACAAAGAATCAGACATGACCGAGCGACTGAACTGAACTGAACTGAACTGAACTGACTGATGCTTTCTATATGAACCAATGAATAATGCCAATTTGACCTCTGATTCCTCTGCCTTTTCAAAACCCAGTTGTATACCTGGAAGTTCTCAGTTCATATACTGATGAAGGCTAGCTTGAAAGATTTTGAGTATAAACCTACTAGTATGTGAAATGAGTACAACTGCATGGAAGATTGAACACTCTTGGCATTGCCCTAAATTGGGATCAGAATGAAAACTGAGGTTTTCCAGTCCTTTGGCCTCTGTTGAATTTTCAAAATTTGCTTATACATCTTGTGCAGTACTTTAACAGCATCATCTTTTAGGATTGTCAATAGCTCAGGTAGACTTACCTCACCATCAATAGCTAAGTTGCTAGTAATATTTTCTAAGGCCCACTGGAGAAGGGAATGGCAAGCAACTTCAGTATTATTGCCTTGAGAATCCCATGAATAGTATGAAAATGCAAAATGATAGGATACTGAAAGAGGAACTCCCCAGGTTGGTAGGTGCCCAATATGCTACTGGAGATCAGTGGAGAAATAACTCCAGAAGAATGAAGGGATGGAGCCAAAGCAAAAACAATACCCAGTTGTGGGTGTGACTGGTGATAGAAGCAAGGTTCAATGCTGTAAAGAGCAATATTGCATAGGAACCTGGAATGTCAGGTCCATGAGTCAAGGCAAATTGGAAGTGGTCAAACAAGAGATGGCAAGAGTGAATGTCAACATTCTAGGAATCAGTGAACTAAAATGGACTGGGATGGGTGAATTTAACTCAGATGACCATTATATCTACTAATGAGGGCAGGAATCCCTCAGAAGAAATGGAGTAGCCATCATGGTCAGCAAGAGTCTGAAATGAAGTACTTGGATGCAATCTCAAAAAGACAGAATGATCTCCGTTCATTTCCAAGGCAAACCACTCAATATCACGGTAATCCAAGTCTATGCCCCAACCAGTAATGCTGAAGAAGCTGAAGTTGAATGGTTCTATGAAGATCTACAAGATCTTTTAGAACTGAAACCTCAAAATACATCCTTTTTATTATAGGGGACTGGAAGGCAAAAGTAGAAAGTCAACAACACAAGAGAAGACTCTACACATGGAGATCACCAGATGGTCAACACCAAAATCAGATTGATTGTATTCTTCAGAGCCAAAGATGGAGAAACTCTATACAGTCAAAAACACAAGACCAGAAGCTGACTGTGGCTCAAATCATGAACTCCTTATGGCCAAATTCAGATTTAAATTGAAGAATGTAAGCAAAAGCGCTTGACCATTCAGGTATGATCTAAATCAAATCCCTTATGATTATACAGTGAAAGTGAGAAAAAGATTTAAGGAACCATATCTGATAGATAGAGTGCCTGATGAACTATGGAATGAGGCTCATGACATTGTGTGGGAGATAGGGATCGAGACCATCCCCATGAAAAAGAAATGCAAAAAAGCAAAATGGCTGTCTGGCGAGGCTTAACAAATAGCTGTGAAAATAAGAGAAGCAAAAAGCAAAGGAGAAAAGGAAAGATATAAGCATCTGAATGCAGAGTTCCAAAGAATAGTAAGAAGATATAAGAAAGCCTTCCTCAGCAATCAATGCAAAGATACAGAGGAAAAGAACAGAATGAGAAAGACTAGAGATCTCTTCAAGAAAATTAGATACACCAAGGGAACATTTCATGCAAAGATGGGCTCGATAAAGGACAAAAATGGTCTGGACCTAACAGAAGGAGAAGATATTAAGAAAAGGGGGCAAGAATACACAGAGGAAATGTACAAAAAAGATCGTCATGACTTGGATAATCACGACGGTGTGATCACTAATCTAGAGCCAGACACCCTAGAATGTGAAGTGGGCATTACAAAGCATCACTACAAACAAAGCTAGTGGAGGTGATAGAATTCCAGTTGAGGTTTTTCAAATCCTGAAAGATGATGCTCTGAAAGTACTGCACTCAATATGACAGCAAATTTGGAAAACTCAGTAGTGGCCACAGAACTGGAAAAGGTCCGTTTTTATTCCAATTCCAAAGAAAGGCAATGCCAAAGAATGCTCAAACTACCGCACAATTGCACTCATCTCACACGCTAGTAAACCAATGCTCAAAATTCTCCAAGCCAGCCTTCAGCAATACGTGAACCGTGAACTTCCTGATGTTCAAACTGGTTTTAGAAAAGGCAGAGGAATAAGAGATCAAATTGGCAACATCCTCTGGATAATGCAAAAAGCAAGAGAGCTCCAGAAAAAAACATCTATTTCTGCTTTCTTGACTATGCCAAAGCCTTTGACTGTGTGGATCACAATAAACTGTGGAAAATTCTGAAAGA
This sequence comes from Nanger dama, assembly GCA_917880005.1. Taxonomy (NCBI): domain Eukaryota; kingdom Metazoa; phylum Chordata; class Mammalia; order Artiodactyla; family Bovidae; genus Nanger; species Nanger dama. The sequence continues at coordinate 552,970 of CAKJTW010000033.1, forward strand.
GATGGGAACACCTCAAGAGCCACCTGACCTGCCTCTTGAGAAATCTGTATGCAGGTCAGGAAGCAACAGTTAGAAATGGACATGGAACAACAGACTGGCTGCAAATAGGAAATGGAGTACGTCAAGGATGTATATTGTCACCTTGCTTGTTTAACTTATATGCAGAGTCCTTCATGAGAAACACTGAGCTGGAAGAAACACAAGCTGGAATCAAGATTGCTGGGAGAAATCTCAATAACTTCAGATATGTAGATGACACCACCCTTATGGCAGAAAGCGAAGAGGAACTAAAAGCCTCTTGATGAAAGTGAAAGAGGAGAGTGAAAAATTTGGCTTAAAGCTCACGTTCTGAAAACAAAGATCATGGCATCCGGTCTCGTCACTTCATGGGAAATAGATGGAGAAACAGTGGAAACAGTGTCAGACTTTATTTTGTGGGGCTCCAAAATCACTGCAAATGGTGATTGCAGCCATGAAATTAAAAGACACTTACGCCTTGGAAGAAAAGTTATGACCAATCTAGATAGCATATTCAAAACAGACATTACTTTGCCAACTAAGGTCTGTCTAGTCAAGGCTATAGTTTTTCCAGTGGTCAGGTATGGATGTGAGAGTTGGACTGTAAAGAAGGCTGAGCACTGAAGAATTGATGCTTTTGAACTGTGGTGTTGGAGAAGACTCTTGAGAGTCCCTTGGACTGCAAGGAGATCCAACCAGTCCATTCTGAAGGAGATCAACCCTGGGATTTATTTGGAAGGAATGATGCTAAAGGTGAAACTCCAGTACTTTGGCCACCTCATGCGAAGAGATGACTCACTGGAAAAGACTCTGATGTTGGGAGGGATTGGGGGCAGGAGGAGAAGAGGACGACAGAAGATGAGATGGCTGGATGGCATCACTGATATGATGAGCGTGAGTCTGAGTGAACTCCGGGAGTTGGTGATGGACAGGGAGGCTTGGCGTGCTGCGATTCATGAGGTTACAAAGTGTCAGACACAACTGAGGGACTGAACTGAAATGAACTGAATGCCCACTTGACTTTGTATTCTAGCATGTTTTAGCTCTAGTGAGTGACCACATCATCATGGTTATCTGGGTCACTGAGACATTTTTTTAAAATAGTTCCAATGTGCATTCTTGCTATCTCTTCTTAATTTCTTTTGCTTCTTTAGTTCCATCACACTTTTGTTCTTTATTATGTCAATTTTTGCATGAAAAGTTCCCTTGATATATCCAATTTTCTTGAAGAAATATCTAGATTTTACCATTCTATTGTTTTCCTCCATTTATTTGCACTGTTCATTTAAGAAGGCTTTCTCATCTCTCCTCTGGAACTCTGCATTCACTTGTGTATACCTTTCCCTTTCTCCCTTGATTTTCACTTCTCTTATTTTCTCAGCTATTTGTAAAGCCTGCTGAGACAACTACTTTGACTTCTTGCATTTCTTTAGGATGATTTTAATCCCTGCCTCCTGTACAATGTTTTGAACTTCGATGCATAGTTCTTCAGGCACTCTGTCTACCAGATCTAATTTCTTGAATCTATTTGTCACCTCTAATGTACAATCATAAGGGATTTGATTTAGGTGATACCTGAATGACCTAGTGATTTCTTTACTTTCCTCAATTTAATCTGAATTTTGCAATGAGGAGCTCAAGATCTGAGCCACAGTCAGGTCCATGTCTTGATCTGGTTACTAGATGGAAATTTCTTTGCCTTCCAATAATATACTCAATCTGCTTTTGGTACTGACCTTTTGGTTATTTCCATGGATATAGTCATCTTGTGTTGTTAAAAAAAGTTGTTTCCTATAATCAACGTGCTCTCTTGACAAAACTCAGTTACCTTTTCTTGCTTCATTTTGTATTTCAAGACCAAACTTGCTTGTTAATCCAGGTATCTCTTCCTACTTTTGCATTCTAATTCCCTATGATTAAAAGGTCATCTTTTCTGGTATTAGATTTAGAAGGTCTTGTAAGTCTTCATGGAACCAGTCAACTTTAACTTCTTCAGAAATAGTGGTTGAGTCATAGACTTGGGTTACTCTGATGCTGAATGGTTTGTTTTGGAAACAAACCAAGGACATCCTGTTGTTTTTGAGACTGCACCAAATACTGTATTTTGGACTCTTCTGTTGACCATGAAGGTAATTTCATTTATTCTAAGGGATTCTTATGGTAGTATAATGATCATCTGAATTAAATTTGCTCATCCCCTATCAATTTTAGTTCACTAATTTCTAAGATGCAATTGATCACTGTTGCCATTTCCTGCTTAAGTACATCCAACTTTATTTATGTACCTAAATTTCCAGATTCCTATGCAATATTATTCTTTACAGCATTGGACTTTAGTCTCAACATCAGACACACCCACAACTGAAGTGTTGTCCCCTTAAAGCATCACAGTCTTTTGGTGATGAAGGGACTTGCATAAATCAGTGAATCTCTGAGCCATGATGTGCAGGATCACCCAGGTCAGACAGGTCATAGAGAAGAATTCTGAAAAAAACGTGGTCGACTGGAGGAGGGAATGGCAAATCACTGTATTACTTTTGCAATGACAACCCATGAACAGTTTTTGTTGTTCAGTTGCTCAGTCATGTCCAACTCTTTGCGGAACATGAGCTGCAGGATGCCAGGCTTTCCTGTTCTTCATCATCTCGTAGAGCTTGCTCAGACACATGTCCATTGAGTTGGTGATGCTATCCAAACATCTCATCTTCTGTCGTCTCCTTCTCCTCCTACCTTCAATCTTTCCCAGCATCAGAGTATTTTCCAGTGAGTCCACTCTTTGCATCAGGTGGCCAAAACACTGGAGTTTCAACTTCAGCATCAGTCTTTCAAATGAATATTCATGACTGATTTCCTTTAGGATTTACTGGTTTAATCTTCTCCAACACCACAGTTTGAAAACATGAATTCTTCAGCCCTCAGTCTTTTTTATGCCCTAACTCCTACATCCATACGTGACTACTGAAAAACTATAGCTTTGACTATATGGAGCCTCGTCAGCAAATTAATGTCTTTGCTTTTTAACATGCTATCTAGATTTGTCATAGCTTTTCTTCCAAGAAGCAAACATCTTTTAATTTCATGTAGAGAAAGGCAAAAGATATGACACTGGAAGATGAGCCCCACAGGTCAGAAGGTGTCCAATATGCTATTGGAAAAGAGTGGAGATCCATTACTAATAGAGCATGGTTAATAATGGGAAGTAAAGGGAATTCATTGGTTTGAAAGATAGAAATCGATGGACACTTGATAATGTTTTAACAACCACCATAACAATAAAAGATGACATCCAAGTTGTGAGTTCTGTTTTCCCCTCTGCACCGAATGTTATTGTTTTACTCCATTCTCCATCATTCTCTTGCTTGCAGGATGTTGTTTCCTTGTATTGTGGACTTCTCTGTCAGTCAGACAAAACATACCTGCCATACCCCAACTCATGGCATTGATATATATCAATATTGCTTTAGCTAGCTGGTGGGTTTTCCACATATATCTACTTTGACCATATTTTTACTTTTAGTACAATTATAGTATGAATTTGTATATATATTTATATTACACTAGATCTATTTCTAAATATTCTTAAGTTTATAATCTACCCAAATGCTGTAAATATTTTTTCAGTGCATGAAAATCTCCCCTTCATGGTTAATAGCCTTATTGTGGTGAAAGGGCTTGTACAAGTCAATGAAGTTATAAGCTATGCCATGTAGGGTCACTCAAGACAGACGGGTCATAGTGAAGATTTCTGACAACACATTGTCCACTGGGAGAAGGAATGGTAAACTCTCCTATATTCTTGCCTCGAGAACTCAATGAACAGCATGAAAATGAAAAAGATATGAAACTGGGAGATGAGCATGATCAGGTCAGAAAGTATCCAAAATGCTACTGGGGAAGAGCAGAGGGCAACTACTTATCATTCCAGAAAAAATGAAGTGCCTGAGCCAAAGGGGAAATTACCTAAGCTGTGGACATGTCCAGTGGTGAAAGTAAAGTCTGATGCTGTAAATAACAATATTGAAAAGGAACCTGGAATTTTACATCCATGAGTCAAGGTAAATAGGACACAGTCAAGCAGGAGATAGAAAGAATGAACATTGACATCTTAAGAATCAGTGAACTAAAATGGACAGGAATGAGGGAATTTAATTCAGATTATCATTATATAGATAACTATGAGTAAGAATCTCTTAGAAGGAATGGAATTGCCACTATGGTCAACAAAAGAGTCAAAAATGCAAGAAAAGGGTGCAATCTCAAAAATGACAGGATGCCCTTCATTCCCAAGGCAAATCATTCAAAATCACAGTAATCCAAGTCTATGCCCCAATCATTAATGCTGAAGAAGATGAAGTTGACTGGTTCTATGAAGACTTAAAAACCTAAATCAATACCAAAAAAAGAAAAATATATCCTTTTACACACAAGGAAATTAGAATGCAAAAGTAGGAAGAGATACCTGGGTTAACAGGCAAGTTTACTTATACCCCTTGCCCAAAGTAAGGCGCAGTGGCTGCACTTTGTTGGAGCAGCTGTGAAGAGATACCCCACGTCCAAGGTAAGAGAAACCCAAGTAAGATGGCAGGTGTTGTAAGAGGGCATCAGAGGGCAGACACACTGAAATCATAATCAAAGAAAACTAGTCAATCTAATCACACTAGGACCACAGACTTGTATCACTCAATGAAACTAAGCCATGCCCTGGGGGCCACCCAAGGTCATGGGTCATGGTAAAGAGGTCTGTCAGAATGTGGTCCACGGGAGAAGGGAATGGCAAACCACTTCCAGTATTCTTACTTTCAGAACCCCATGAACAGTAGGAAAAGGCAAAATGATAGGATATGGAAAGAAGAACTCCCCAGGTCAGTAGGTGTCCAATATGCTACAGAGATCAGTGGATAAATAACTCCAGAAAGAATAAAAGAAAGGAGCCAAAGCAAAAACAATACCTAGTTGTGGATGTGACTGGTGATAGAAGCAAGGTCCAATTCTGTAAAGAGCAATATTGCATAGGAACCTGGAACGTCAGGTCCATGAATCAAGGCAAATTGGAAGTGGTCAAACAGGAGATGTCAAGAGTGAATATTAACATTTTAGGAATCAGCAAAATAAAATAACTGGGATGGGTGAGTTTAACTCAGATGACCATTGTATCTACTACTGCGGGAAGGAATACCTCAGAAGAAATGGAGTAGCCATCACGGTCAACAAAAGAGTCTGAAAGGCAGTACTTGGATGCAATTTCAAAAATGACAGAATGATCTCTGTTCGTTTCCAAGGCAAACCACTCAATATTACAGTAATCCAAATCTATGCCCCAACCAGGTAATGCTGAAAAAGCTAAAGTTGAAAGGTTCTATGAAGATCTACAAGACCTTTAAGAACTAACACCCCGGCAAAAAAAAAAAAAAAAAAAAAAAAGATGTCCTTTTCATTATAGGTGACTAGAATGCAAAAGTAGGAAGTAAAGAAACACCTGGAGTAACAGGCATATTTGGCTTTGGAATGCGAAATGAAGCAAGGCAGACTAACAGAGTTTTTTTTTTTTTTTTCAAGAAAATGCACTGGTTATAGCAATCACCCTCTTGCAACAACACAAGAGAAGATTCTACACATGGACATCACCAGATGGTTAACACCAACATCAGATTTGTTGCATTCTTTGGAGCCAAAGATGGAGAAACTCTATATAATCAACAACAACAACAAAGACCAGGAGCTGACTGTGGCTCATATCATGAACTCCTTATGGCCAAATTCAGCCTTAAATTGAAGAAAGTAGGGAAAACCACTAGGCCACTTTGTCAGACAGTTTAGTTCAGTTCACTTGCTCAGTCGTGTGTGACTCTTTGCAGCCCCATGAATTGCAGCACGCCAGGCCTCCCTATCCATCACCAAGTCCCGGAGTTCACTCAGACTCACATGATCGTCTCAGTGATGGCATCCAGACATTTCATCCTTTGCCATCCCCTTCTCCTCCTGCCCCCAATCCCGCCCAGCATCGCAGTCTTTTCCAGTGAGTCAACTCTTCACGTGAGGTGGCCAAAGTATTGAAACTTTCACCTTTAGCATCATTCCTTCCAAAGAAACCCCAGGGCTGATCTCCTTCCAGAATGGACTGTTTGGATCTCTTTGAAGTCCAAGGGACTCTCAAGAGTCTTCTCCAAAACCACAGTTCAAAAGCATCAACTCTTCGGTGCTCAGCTTTCTTCACAGTCTAACTCTCACATCCATACATGACCATAGGGAAAACCATAGCCTTGACTAGATGGACCTTAGTTGACAAAGTAATGCCTCTGCTTTTGAATATGCGATCTAGGTTGGTCATAACTTTTCTTTCAAGGAGTAAGCATCTTTTAATTTCATGGCTGCATTCACCATCTGCAGTAATTTTGGGGCCCCCAAAATAAAGTCTGACACTGTTTCTACTGTTTCCCCATCTATTTCCCATGAAGTGATGGGACCGGATGCCATGATCTTCGTTTTCTGAATGCTGAGCTTTAAGCCAAATTTTTCACTCTCCACTTTCACTTTCATCAAGAGGCTTTTTAGTTCCTCTTCACTTTCTGCCATAAGGGTGGTGTCATCTGCATATCTGAGGTTATTGATATTTCTCCCAGCAATCTTGATTCCAGCTTGTGTTTCTTCCAGTCCAGTGTTTCTCATGATGTACTCTGCATAGAAGTTAAATAAGCAGGGTGGCCATTCAGATATGACCTAAATCAAATTCTTTATGATTATACAGTGTAAGTGAGAAATAGATTTAAGGGACGAGATCTGATAGAGTGCCTGATGAACTATGGATGGAGATTTGTGACATTTTACAGGAGACAGGGATCAAGACCATCCTCATGGAAAAGTAATGCAAAAAGCATTACTGTCTGGCTGTAATTACTGGCTGTAATTACTGTCTGGCTGCATTACTGGCTGTCTGAGGGGATTTACAAATAGCTGTGAAAAGAAGAGAAGCTAAATCAAAGGAGAAAACAAAAAATATAAGTATCTGAATGCAGAGTTCCAAAGAATAATAATAAGAGATAAGAAAGCCTTCCTCAGTGATCAATACAAAGAAATTGAGGATAACAACAGAACTGAAAAGACTAGAGATCTCTACAAGAAACTTAGAGATGCCAAGGGAACATATCATACAAAAATGGGCTCGATAAACGACAGAAATGCTATGGACCTAACAGAAGCAGAAGATGTTAAGAGGTGGCAAGAATACACAGAAGAACTGTACAAAAAATATCTTCAGGACCAAGATAATCACAACAGTGTGATCACTCACCTAAAGCAAGACATCATGGATGTGAAGTCAAGTGGGCCTTAGAAAGCGTCACTATGAACAAAGCTAGTGGAGGTGATGGAATTCCAGTGGAGCTCTTTCAAATTCTGAAAGATGATGCTGTGAAAGTGCTGCACTCAATATGCCAGCAAATTTGGAAAACTCAGCAGTGGTCACAGGACTAGAAAAAGTCAGGTTTCATCCCAATCCCATACAAAAGCAATGCCCAAGATCACTCAAACCACCACACAGTTTCACTTATCTCACAAGCTAGTAAAGTATGCTCAGAATTCTCCAAACCAGGCTTCAGCAATAAGTGCATCGTCAACTTTCAGATGTTCAAGCTGATTTTCAAAAAGACAGAGGAACCAGAGATCAAATTGCCAACATACACTGAATCATGGAAAAAGCAAGAGAGTTCCAGAAAAACATCTATTTCTGCTTTGTTGACTATGTTAAAGCCTTTGACTGTGTGGATCACAATAAACTATGGAAAATTCTGAGAGATATGGGAACATCAGACCACCTGACCTGCCTCTTGAGAAACCTATATGCAGGTTAGGAAGCAACAGTTAGAACTGGACATGGAATAACACACTGGTTCCAAATAGGAAAAGGAGTACGTCAAGGCTGTGTATTGTTATCCTTCTTATTTAACTTCTATCCACAGTACATCAAGAGAAATGCTGGGCTGGAAGAAGCACAATTTGGAATCAAGATTGCCAGGAGAAATATCAATAACCTCAGATATGCAGATGACACCACCCTTACGGAAGAAAATGAAGAGGAACTAAAAACCCTCTTGATGAAAGTGAAAGAGGAGAGTGAAAAAGCTGGCTTAAAGCTCAACATTCAGAAAATGGAGATCATGGCATTTGGTCCTATCACTTCATGGGAAATAGATGGGAAAACAGTGGAAATAGTGTCAAATTTTATTTTTGTGGGCTCCAAAATTACTTCAGATTGTGACTGCAGCCATGAAAATAAAAGACACTCTTTAGAAGAAAAGTTTTGACCAACCTAGATAGTGTATTCAAAAGAAGAGGCATTACTTTGTCAACAAAGGTCTGTCTAGTCAGGACTATGGTTTTTCCAGTGGTCATGTATGGATGTGAGAGTTGGACTGTGAAGAAGGCTGAGTGTTGAAGAATTGATGCTTTTGAACTGTGGCATTGAAGATGACTCTTGAGAATCCCTTGGTCTGCAAGGGAATGCAACCAGTCCATTCTGAAGGAGACCAGCCCTGGGATTTCTTTGGAAGGAATGATACTAAAGCTGAAACTCCAGTACTTTGGCCACCTCATGCGAAGAGTTGACTCATTGAAAAAGACTCTGATGTTGGGAGGGATTGAGGGCAGGAGGAGAAGGAGACGACAGAGGATGAGATGGCTGGATGGCATCACCGAGTCAATGGATGTGAGTCTGAGTGAACTCCGGGCGTTAGTGATGGACAGTGAAGCCTGGTGTGCTGTGTTTCATAGGGTCGTAAAGAGTCCAACACGACTGAATGACTGAGCTGAACTGACTGAACTTGTTCTTGGCGTACCAAATGAAGTATTGAAAAGGTAACTGGGCTTTGTCAAGATAATGCATTGGTCACAGCAAACAATCTTTTGTAACAACACAGGAGATGACTCTATCCTTGGAAATTATCAAAAGGTCAGTAGCAAAAGCAGATTGAATATATTCTTTGCAGCCAAATAGGGATTATCTATACACTCAGGGGTAAAAAAAAAAAAAAAAGACCTGGATTTCACTGGCTCAGATCATGAGCTCCTCATTGCAAAATTGAAAGTGAAAGTCACTCAGTCTTTTCTGACTCTTTCTGAATTCTCCAGCCCAGAATGCTGGAGTAGATAGCCTTTCTCTTCTACAGGGGATCTTCAAAACCCAGGAATCCAACCCAGGTCTCTCACATTGCAGGCGGATTCTTTACCAGCTGAGTCACAAGGAAAGTCCCTTCACTACAAATCTCAGGCTTAAATTGAAGTAAGTAGGGAACAGCAATAGACCATTCAGTATGACCTAAATCAAATCTCATTATTATACAGTGGAAGTAACAAATAAATTTAAGGGATTAGATCTGGTAGACAGAGTGCCTGAAGAACTATGGAGAGAGGTTCATAACATTGTACAGGAGGCAGTAACCAAAATCATAAGAAAGAAAAAGAAATGCAGGAAGGCAAAGTGATTGTCTCAGGCAGGTTTATATTTAACTAAGGAAGAAACAGAAGGGAAAGGCTGAGAGAAAAGTAAAGAAATGCTCAAGTGAATGCAGAGTTCCATAGAATAGCAAGGAGAGATAAGAAGGTCTTCTTAAATAAACAATGCAAAAAAATAGAGGAATACAATATAATGGAAAAAATCTAGATATCTCAAGAAAATTGGATGTATCAAGGGAACATTTCATGCAAGGATGGGCATGATAAATGCCAGAAACTGTAAGGACCTAACAGAAACAAAAGAGATTAAGAAGAGATGGCAAGAATACAAAAGAAGAACTATACAAAAAAGGTCTTGATGACCTAGATAACCACAGTTGTGTGGTCACTCACAGAGAGCTAGACATCCTGGAGTGTGAAGTCAAGTGGGCCTTAGGAAGTATTACTGCAAACAAAGCTAGTGGAGGTGATAGAATTCCAGCTGAGCTATTTAAAATCCTAAAAGATGGTGTCGTTAAAATACTGCACTCAGTATGTTAGCAAATTTAGAACACTCAGCACTGTCCACAGCATGGGAACAGGTCAATTTTCTTTCCAGTCCCAAAGAAAGGAAATGCTAACTACCATACAATTGTGCTCATTTCACATGCTAGGAAGATAATGTACACAATCCTTCAAGGTAGGCTCAGTAGTACATCAACAAAGAATTTTCAGGAGTAACAGCTGTGTTTAGAAAAGGCAGAGGAATGGAGATTAAATTGCCAACATCCATTGTATCATAGGGAAAGCAGGAGAATTTTGAAGAAAATAATCTAATTTTTTTCCACTGATTGTGCTAAAGCCATTGACTTTGTGGATCACAATAAACTGGAAAATTATTAAAGACATAGGAACACTAGACCTTCTTATCTGTCTCCTGATAATCTTGTTTGTGGGTCAAGATGCAACACTTAGAACTGGACACAGAACAACTGACTGGCTGAAAATTGGGAAAGAACATCAAGGCTATATGTTGTCACCCTCATTATTTAACTTATATGCAGAATACATCATGCAAAATGCCAGGCAAGATGAAGCACAAGCTGGAATCAAGATTTTTAGGAGAAATATCAATAATCTCAGTTACACAGATGACACCACCTTAATGGCAGAAAGTGAAGAACTAAAAAGCCTCTTGATGAACATAAAAGTGGGGAGTGGAAAAGTTGGCTTAACGCTGAACATTCAGAAAACGAAGATCATGGAATCTGATCCCATCACTTCATGGGAAATAAATGGGGAAACTGTGGAAACAGTGTCAGACTTTATTTTGGGGGCTCCAAAATCACTGCAGATGGTGACTCCAGCCATGAAATTAAAAGCCGCTTACTCCGTGGATGAAAAGTTATGACCAACCTAGAGAGCATATTCAAAAGCAGAGACATTACTTTGCCAACTAAGTTCTGTCTAGTCAAGTCTATTGCTTTTCCAGTGGTCGTGTATGGATGTGAGATTTGGACTGTGAAGAAACCTGAGTGCTGAAGAATTGATGCTTTTTTTTTTTTTAATTAAATTTATTTATTTTTTTAATTACAACACTGTATTTGTTTTGCCATACATTGACACGAATCAGCCATAGGTGAACACAATCGCCCAATGCCGAAGCCCCCTTCCACCTCCCACCCCACATCCTCTACCTGAATCATCCTGTGCATCAGCCCCATGCATCCTGCATCCTACACCAAACATAGATTAGCGCTTCGTTTCTTACAGGAAAATACACATGCTTCACTGCAATTCTCCCAAACCATCCCACCCTTTCCCTCTCCAGCAGAGTCCAAAAGTCCACTCTATACCTTTGTGTCTCTTGTTGTCTCACATATAGGGTCATCATTACTGTCTTCTAAATTCCATATATATGTGTCAGTATACTGTATCGGTGTTTTTCTTTCTGGCTTACTTCACTCTGTATAATCGGTTCCAATTTCATCCATCTCATTGGAACTGAGTCAAATTTATTCTTTTAAGGGCTGAGTAGTATTCCATAGTGTATATGAACCACAGCTTTCTTATCCATTCATCTGCTGATGGACATCTAGGTTGCTTCCATGTCCTGGCTATTATAAACAGCGCTGCAATGAACATTGGGGTACATGTGTGTCTTTCAATTCTGGTTTCCTCAGTGTGTATGCCCAGCAATGGGATTGCTGGGTCATAAGGCAGTTCTATTTGCAATTTTTTAAGGAATCTCCACACTGTTTTCCATAATGGCTGTACTAGTTTGCATTCCCACCAGCAGTGTAAGAGGGTTCCCTTTTCTCCACACCCTCTCCAGCATTTATTGCTTGTAGACTTTTGGATCGCAGCCATTCTGACTGCTGTGAAATGATACCTCATTGTGGTCTTGATTTGCATTTCTCTGATAATGAGTGATGTTGAGCATCTTTTCATGTGTTTGTTAGCCATCCGTATGTCTTCTTTGGAGAAATGCCTATTTAGTTCTTTGGCCCACTTTTTTATTGGATCATTTATTTTTCTGGAGTTGAGCTGCATAAGTTGCTTATATATCTTTGAGATTAGTTGTCTGTCAGTTGTTTCATTTGCTATTGTTTTCTCCCATTCAGAAGGCTGTCTTTTCACCTTGCTTATAGTTTCCTTTGTTGTGCAGAAGCTTTTAATTTTAATTAGATCCCATTTGTTTATCTTTGCTTTTATTTCCAGTATACTGGGAGATGGATCATAGAGGATCCTGCTGTGATTTATGTCGGAGAGTGTTTTGCCTATGTTCTCCTCTAGGAGTTTTATAGTTTCTGGTCTTACATTTAGATCTTTAATCAATTTTGAGTTTATTTTTGTGTATGGTGTTAGAGAGGGGTCTAATTTCATTCTTTTACAAGTGGTTGACCAGTTTTCCCAGCACCACCTGTTAAAGAGACTGTCTTTACTCCATTGTATATTCTTGCCTCCTTTGTCGAAGATAAGGTGTCCATAGGTATGTGGGTTAATCTCAGGGCTTTCGATTTTGTTCCATTGATCTATATTTCTGTCTTTGTGCCAGTACCATACTGTCTTAATGACTGTGGCTTTGTAGTAGAGCCTGAAGTCAGGCAAGTTGATTCCTCCAGTTCCATTCTTCTTTCTCAAGATTGCTTTGGTTATTCGAGGTTTTTTGTATTTCCATACAAATCTTGAGATTATTTGATCTAGTTCTGAGAAAAATACTGCTGGTAGCTTGATGGGAATTGCATTGAATCTGTAGATTGCTTTGGGTAGTATACTCATTTTCACTATATTGATTCTTCCAACCCATGAGCATGGTATATTCCTCCATCTATTAGTGTCTTCTTTGATTTCTTTCATCAGTGTTTTATAGTTTTCGATATATAGGTCTTTAGTTTCTTTAGGTAGGAATATTCCTAAGTATTTTATTCTTTTCGTTGCAATGGTGAATGGAATTGTTTCCTTCACTTCTTTTTCTACTTTCTCATTATTAGTGTATAGGAATGCAAGGGATTTCTGAGTGTTGATTTTATATCCTGCAACTTTACTATATTCCTTGATTAGCTCTAGTAGTTTTCTGGTCGAGTCTTTAGGATTTTCTATGTAGAGGATCATGTCATCTCCAAACAGTGAGAGTTTTACTTCTTCTTTTCCAATTTGGATTCCTTGTATTTCTTTTTCTGCTCTGATTGCTGTGGCCAAAACTTCCAGTACGATGTTGAAGAGTAGTGGTGAAAGTGGACACCCTTGTCTTGTTCCTGACTTTAGGGGAAATGGTTTCAATTTTTCGCCATTGAGGATAATGTTAGCTGTGGGTTTGTCATATATAGCTTTTATTATGTTGAGGTATGTTCCTTCTATTCCTGCTTTCTGGAGAGTTTTTATCATAAATGGATGCTGAATTTTGTCAAAGGCTTTTTCTGCATCTATTGAGATAATCATATGATTTTTATTTCTCAGTTTGTTAATGTGATGAATTACATTGATTGACTTGCGGATATTGAAGAATCCTTGCATCCCTGGGATAAAGCCCACTTGGTCATGGTGTATGATCTTTTTAATGTGTTGCTGGATTCTGATTGCTAGGATTTTGTTGAGGATTTTTGCATCTATGTTCATCAGTGATATTGGCCTGTAGTTTTCTTTTTTTGTGGTGTCTTTGTCAGGTTTTGGTATTAGGGTGATGGTGGCCTCATAGAATGAGTTTGGCAGTTTACCTTCCTCTGCAATTTTCTGGAATAGTTTCAGTAAGATAGGTGTTAGCTCTTCTCGAAATTTTTGGTAGAATTCAGCTGTGAAGCCGTCTGGACCTAGGCTTTTTTTTGCTGGAAGATTTCTGATTACAGTTTCAATTTCCGTGCTTGTGATGGGTCTGTTAAGATTTTCTATTTCTTCCTGGTTCAGTTCTGGAAAGTTGTACTTTTCTAAGAATTTGTCCATTTCTTCCAAGTTGTCCATTTTATTGGCATATAATTGCTGATAGTAGTCTCTTATGATTCTTTGTATTTCTGAGTTGTCTGTCGTGATCTCTCCATTTTCATTTCTAATTTTGTTGATTTGATTTTTTTCTCTTTGTTTCTTGATGAGTCTGGCTAATGGTTTGTCAATTTTATTTATCCTTTCAAAGAACCAGCTTTTTGTTTTGTTGATTTTTGCTATGGTCTCTTTTGTTTCTTTTGCATTTATTTCTGCCCTAATTTTTAGGATTTCTTTCCTTCTACTAATTCTGGGGTTCTCTATTTCTTCCTTCTCTAGTTGCTTTAGGTGTAGAGTTAGGTTATTTATTTGACTTTTTTCTTGTTTCTTGAGGTATGCCTGTATTGCTATGAACTTTCCTCTTAGGACTGCTTTTATAGTGTCCCAAAGGTTCTGTGTAGTTGTGTTTTCATTTTCATTTGTTTCGATGCATATTTTGATTTCTTTTTTGATTTCTTCTGTGATTTGTTGATTATTCAGTAGGGTGTTGTTCAGCCTCCAAATGTTGGAATTTTTAACAGTTTTTCTCCTATAATTGAGATCTAACCTTAGTGCATTATGGTCAGAGAAGATGCTTGGAATAATTTCAATTTTTTTGAATTTATCAAGGTTAGATTTATGACCCAGAATGTGATCTATTCTGGAGAAGGTTCCGTGTGCACTTGAGTAAAAGGTGAAATTCATTGTTTTGGGGTGAAATGTCCTATAGATATCAATTAGGTCTAACTGGTCTCTTGTATCGTTTAACGTTTGCATTTCTTTGTTAATTTTATGTTTAGTTGATCTGTCCATAGGTGTGAGTGGGGTATTAAAGTCTCCCACTATTATTGTGTTATTTTTAATTTCCTCTTTCATGCTTGTCAGCAATTGTCTTACATATTGCGGTGCTCCTATGTTGGGTGCATATATATTTATAATTGTTATATCTTCTTCTTGGATCGATCCTTTAATCATTATGTAGTGGCCTTCTTTGTCCCTTTTCACAGCCTTTGTTTTAAAGTCTATTTTATCGGATATGAGTATTGCTACTCCAGCTTTCTTTTGGTCTTTATTTGCATGGAATATCTTTTTCCAGCCCTTCACTTTCAGTCTGTATGTGTCCGTTGTTTTGAGGTGGGTCTCTTGTAGGCAGCATATATAGGGATCTTTGAACTGTGGTGTTGGAGAAGACTCTTGAGAGTCCCTTGGACTGCAAGGAGATCCAGCCAGTCCATTCTAAAGGAGATTGGTCCTGAGTGTTCTGAGGAAATGATGCTAAAGCTGAAACTCCAGTACTTTGGCCACCTAATGTGAACAGTTGACTCACTGGAAAATACTCTGATGCTGGGAGGGACTGGGGGCAGGAGGAGAAGGGGACGACAGAGGATGAGATGGCTGGATGGCATCGCTGACCACACAGATGTGAGTTTGAGTGAACTCCTGGAGTTGGTGATAGACAGGGAGGCCTGGCATGCTGCTATTCATGGGGTCACAAAAACTCGGACACAACTGAGCAACTGAACTGAACCAGGCATTTAGTTTAAAAACAGAAGGAAGAGCGGACATAGCATCCTCATTTTTAAGAAATATAGGATCTATTTAGAAAGATGTTCAGTTAAGTACCAGATAATAAATTGGGCACAGATTCCGGGTGTATATAAACTTATGGAATAATCAGAGTGGTATGGGATTATTCTATAAATTCGTCTTGACAAATTTTAAAACTGGGCATTACAAATAGGTTGTGTGGTTATATTTTTATAGTTTTTGTTGTTAAATTCTGCCCCCACCCCCAATTCGGAAAACGACTGCCAATCAATGAATTTTACCCACACTTCCTCTGAGTTTATTACTTAGTTTAGAAATCTATAATGTTTCTTCATTGCACAGACAGATATCAGCTACTCTTTTGTCTCTCTGCTGAAGACATCTGCCAGGACAATAGAGAAAACTTTACTCAGCATTCTCTAATTATTTCATTCCTAGGTACAAGCCTGATGTGAAGCTTTCTGTTCAAACAACCTCTTCCTGGAATACTAAATTGTTGACCTTTAGGAAAGCTTCATTATTTAATCTTCTATTTCTTAGAAAATCAGTAGAGGATTCTATTCAAAATGCAACCCTGAATATGCTGGCTTACGTTTTCTGAACACTGATCGTCCTTTTTCTCTCATACAACGCAATGACTGTATTTTTCTCACTTTTGCATGATCTCAATAAATGTTTAGTTTTATTAATATTGATTATTTTACGTTATATTTTATAATGAGGCAGCGCCTGGCATACTATTGCATTAAAGTACACTATCATTCCAAATACTATCATTGTCATTACACATATTGCATGCTGAGTCTCTTTCCCCTCCCACTATACCTAGAAATATTTTAAAATTATGAATAATACATGTCAACTAACAAGTAATTAAGAAACAAAAGTATACAACTTCAGTTATGTATTTAAGCTTTAGTGTTAATTGTCTTACTCTTCATGGCTCTGAAGGATAGCCCAGCATGTAACATACTGAAGAAAAACAACTGCCAAATCATCACTTGGTAGCAACATGCCAGAGCCTGTGCTAAGTGCTTTTGTATTCCTTTCTATTTTCACTTTCACATCAATTCTACAAATAATTAATCTGCAACATAAGTTTCTTTTCTAGAAGTCAGTGAAGATCAAGGCACATTTTTTAATAGGAACTGATGAGAAACATCTTTGTAAAAAATGATAAGTACTTACGGGAACCAGAAATTTTTAATCTCTTCCAAAGCATGACTCATACGTGAATAAGCCTCCCCTGGTGGAGCAAACACTTCAATTAATACATGAAGTTCATCACTCAAGTGAGCATACTTGGCTTCCCCACTTTTTCTTAATTCTTCTTCCTGTGAAAAAAGTTATTTTTATAAATACAAATCCACTCATTTTACATTGATTAACATTTACTGAGGAGATGACAAAAGCATATAATCTAAGCAAATTTTCCCCAAGTGAAGAGTAAAAATCTGGCATAAGTCATTTAAAGATTTCAAAATAATTTTTAAGAGTTTGAATTTTTTTTTTAATCTGGCATAATTAGCTGCACATTTTAATCAGCTAAATGAAAAATACTAAATCCCCTAAAAGAAGCAACAGAAATGCCATTAACTCCACTGGAAGAAAATATTGCTTTTGTGTCTGACAAGTAATCATTTGCAGGCAATAAACACACGATGACACTGTTCTTTAAGAAAAGTAGGATTTTATAGATACTTTTTGAGAGATGGTGAAGTGGTTACTTGTTCTCCATGAAACTGAGCAAAACAGGCTTCTCTCACAGGGTCATTCCCATGGGAACAGGTCCTAACCATCACTCTGCTATCATTTGCCACCTCATTCAGAAGTAAGTTAAAGCAATGGCTACTAAGCATTATATTGGCCTTCATTCAGAGTCAGCTACATACCCAAGATTTTTGTGAGCACTGCACCTGAGTTATTACACATGACTGGTCAGTACAGTTCAGATGCTTCTGACTTTATTTATGTGTGCAAAATTTTTACTCACGTTGGCTCTAATCTTTCAATAACATTGCATCAATTCAGTTCAGTTCAGTTCAGTTGCTCAGTCATGTCCGACTCTTTGCAACCCCATGAATCGCAGCATGCCAGGCCTTCCTGTTCATCACCATCTCTCAGAGTTCATTCAGACTCACATCCATCGAGTCCGTGATGCCATCCAGTCATCTCTTCCTCTGTTGTCCCCTTCTCCTCCTGCCCCCAATCCCTCCCAGCATCAGAGTCTTTTCCAGTGAGTCAACTCTTCGCATGAGCTGGCCAAGGTACTGGAGTTTCAGCTTTAGCATCATTCCTTCCAAAGAAATCCCAGGGCTGATCTTCTTCAGAATGGACTGGTTGGATCTCCTTGCAGCCCAAGGGACTCTCAAGAGTCTTCTCCAACACCACAGTTCAAAAACATCGATTCTTCGGCACTCAGCCTTCTTCACAGTCCAGCTCTCACATCCACACATGACCACAGGGAAAACTATAGCCTTGACTAGACGGACCTTAGTTGGCAAAGTAATGTCTCTGCTTTTGAGTATACTATCTAGATTGGTCATAACTTTTCTTCCAAGGAGTAAGCTGCCTAGCATTCACATAATTCAAATTAGGGGTATTGAGTTTAAAAGACTTAAGTGACCTCAGCAAAGTTGGGATTCAAGTCCAGCTCATTTTTCAAGGATTTCAGGGAAGTAAAATTCAGTGAAAAATTAACACATGCTTGCTCAGTCATGTCTGACTCTTTGCAACCTATTGGTTGTATCCCACATGGCTCTTCTGTCCATGTCTGAGACTGTCTAAGAAATAATACTAGAGTGGGTTGCCATGCTCTACTCCAAGAAATCTTTCCAACCCAGGTGTTGAACCTGAGTCTCCTATATTGTAGGTTGATTGTTAATCTGCTGAGCCTGTTGAGAAGCTCAAAAGTTACCGTACATAATATTAATTGTATTTTACTTATATTGACTCTCCTGTCCCAAGCTAGCAATTTATTCTCTAAATTTCAAAGGATAAAAAGTAAAAATTAGGATTGCTGCTGATTCCTGCCTCTTGGCTCCACATACAATGAGAGCATCACCTCAGGACCTTTTATGTCAGACAAGCTTTCTGAGAAATCTGAAATAATTCTCATTTTGAATTTACAAAGAGATCAAGCCCTGAGTGTTTTGAGTGGGAGAATTGACTCCAAGACCCCAGACTACCATAGAAATAACCCTAGGGGAGTATCAGATAGTGAGACCTCACATAAAGGAAACCACTTTAATACAATATCTGGTATCACACAACCACCCGTGCAGGACTCCTCATGTAAACAACAAGCAAAACAAAAATACAAACCCAATCATCAGCAGACAGGATTGCCACCTCACTCAGCCTTGTCCATCAGAGAAAAAACAAACACACTCACATACACAACTCAACACGAAGCTCACCCTATACAAAGCTTACACAAACAACTGGACAAACCTTAGTAAATCAGAAATTAAAAGGAAGAAAGAATTCATCCTTGAAGCCTGAGAAAAGGGGACCTCAAACATAATAAGTTAAAAAAAAATGATAAAAAGGCAGAGAAATACTACACAAATGAAGGAACAAACTAGAAGCAAAGAAGTCCAAATAAATGAAAAGTAAAAAGGCAAACTATATGAAAAATAATTCAGAATAATGAGGGTAAAGATGATCAAAACCTTTAAAAGAGAATGGAGGAAATGAAAGAATCAGTTAACAAAGACCTAGAATAATTAAAGAAAGGATGCACAATTGTACTCATCTCACATGCTAGTAAAGTAATGCTCAAAATTCTGCAAGCCAGGCTTCAGTAATATATGAACCGCTAACTTCCAATGTTCAAGCTGGTTTTACAAAAGGCAGAGAAACCAGAGATCAAATTAGCAACATCTGCAGAATCATCAAAAAGCAAGAGAGTTCCAGAAAAACATCTATTCCTGCTTTATTGACTATTACAAAGCCTTTGATTGTGTGCATCGCAATAAAATGTGGAAAACTCTGAAAGAGATGGGAATACCAGACCTGCCTGTTGAGAAACCTATATGCAGGTCAGGAAGCAACAGTTAGAACTGGACATGGAACAACAGACTGGTTCCAAATAGGAAAAGGAGTACGTCAAGGCTGTATATTGTCACCCTGCTTATTTAACTTCTATGCAGAAATTACAGCAATTACAGAAATTAAAAAATACTCTAGAAGGAATCAATAGCAGAATTTCTGAAGCAGAAGGACAAATCAGTGAACTGGAAGAAAAATTGATGGAAATAACTTCTGAAGAGCAGAATAAAGTAAAAAGAATGAAAAGAACTGAGGATAGACTCAGAGACCTCTGGAACAAAATCAAACATACCAACATTCAAATTATAGGGGTTCCAGAAGAATAAGAGAGAAAGATGGTGTATGAAAAAATTTTGAAGAGATTATAGTTGAAAATTTCCCCAGCATGGAAAAGGAAATAATCAATCAAGTTCAAGAGGGATGAAAAGTCCCATATAGGATATACCCAAGCAGAAATATGCCAAGAGACATATTAATCAAACTAACAAAGACTAGACACAAAGAAAGAAAAGTAAAATAGTCAAGGGAAAAGCAACAAATAAAATAATAGGAAAACCTCATATGTTTAACAGCTGATCTTTCAGCAGGAACTCTGCAGGCCAGAAGGGAATGGCAGGATATATTTAAAGTATGGGGAAAATGTACAACAAAGATTACTGTATCCATCAAGAATCTCATTCAAAATTGATAGAGAAATAAAAAACTTATCAGACAAGCAAAAGTTAAGAGAATTCAGTACTAGCAAACCAGCTTTACAACAAATGTTAAAGGGACCTATATATAGTCAAGAAACACAAGAGTTAGAAAAACATCTGCAAAATCAACACAAAACAATTAACAAAATGGCAATAGGAACATATATATCAATAATTACTTTAAATGCAAATGGATTAAATGCTCCAACCAAAAGACACAGGCTGTCAGAATGGATACAAAAACAAGACCCATACATATGATGTCTGCAAGAAACCAACTTCAGACCTTAAGACAGATATAGACTGAAAGTAAAAGGATGGAAAAATATATTCCATGCAAATAGGAAGCAAAAGAAAGCTGAAGTATCAATCCTCATATCAGACAAAATAGAGCTTAAAATAAAGAAGATTACAAGAGATAAAGAAGGAAACCACATAATGATCAAGAGATCAATCCAAGAGGAAGACATAGCAATTGTAAATATCTAAGCCCCCAACATAGGAGCACTTCAATACATAAGACAAACACTAACATATATAAAAGGAGGAATTAACAGTAACACAATAATAATCAGTTCAGTTCAGTTCAGTCAGTCATGTCCGACTGTTTGAGACCCCATGAACCACAGCACGCCAGGCCTCACTGTCCATCACCATCTCCTGGAGTCTATCCAAACCCATGTCCATTGAGTCAGTGATGCCATCCAACCATCTCATCCTCTGTCACCCCCCCTTCTCGTCCTGGCCTCAATATTTCCCAGCATCAGGGTCTTTTCAAATGATTTAGCTCTTCCAATCAGTTGGCAAAGTATTGGAGCTTCAGCTTAACATCAGTCCTTCCATTGAACACACCTTTATGATGGACTGGTTGGATCTCCTTGCAGTCCAGGGGACTTGCAAGAGTCTTCTCAACACCATAGTTCAAAAGCATCAGTTCTTTGGTGCTCAGCTTTCTTTATAGTCCAACTCTTACATCCATACATGACCACTGGAAAAACCATAGCCGTAACTAGATGGACCTTTGCTGACAAAGTAATGTCTTTGTTTTTTAAAATGCCGTCTAGGTTGGTCATAACTTTCTTTCCAAGAAGTAAGCATCTTTTAATTTCTGCAATCACCATCTGCAGTGATTTTGGAGCCCTCAAAAATGAAGTCAGCCACTGTTTCCACTGTTTCCCCATCTATTTGCCATGAAGTGATGGGACCGGATGCCATGATCTTAATTTTCTGAAAATTGAGCTTTAAGCCAACTTTTTAACTCTCCTCTTTCACTTGCATCAAGAAGCTCTTTAGTTCTTCTTCAGTTTCTGCCATAAGGGTGGTGTCATCTGCATATATGACGTTATTGATATTTCTCACAATAATAATAGGAAACTTTAAAACCCCACTCACATCAATGAACAGATCATCAAAACATAAAATTTATTAAAGACACACAAATCTTAAATGATGCACTAGATGAGATGGATCTCATTGAAATCTTCAGGACATTCCATTCAAATGCAGAAGAATACACCTTCCTCTCAAGTGCACATGGAGCACTCTCCAGGATAGATCACATCTAGGGTCACAAATGAAACCTCAGTAAATTTAAGAAAATTGGAATTGTGTCAGACATCTTCTCTGACCACAACACCATAAAAGTAAACATCAATTACAAGAAAAAAACCTGTAAAAAAATAAAAACAAATGGAGATTAAACAATACATTTCTAAATAACCAGTATGTTACTGAAGAAATCAAAAGGGAAAACAAAAAATGTCTATAAACAAATGAGGAGGAAAAGACAACAACTCAAAACCTACACAGCAAAAGCAGTTATAAGAGGGAAGTTTATAGCAATACAATCGTATCTCAAGAAACAAGAAAAACATCGAATAGACAATCTAACTGTACATCTAAAACAACTGTAGAAAAAAGAACAGAAGCCTCAAAATTAGTATAAAGAAAGAAATCATAAAGAACTGAGCATAAATAAATGAAAATTAAATGAAAGCAACAATAGTAAAGATTAATAAAACTAAAGGCAGTTCTTTGAGAAGATAAACAAAAGTGACAAACCTTTAGTCAGACTCATCAAGAAAAAAAGAGAAGAATCAAGTCAACAAAATTAGAAATTAAAAAGGAGAGGTTACAACAGGCAACACAGAAATACAAAGGATTGCAAAAGACTATTATAAACAACTATATGACAATAAAATTGATAACTTAGAAGAAATGAACAGATTCTTAGAAATGTTCAATCTTCCAAGACTGTACTTTGAAATAGAAATTATAGAAATAGAAATTATGAACAACCCAATTACAAGCACTGAAATTGAAGCTGTGATTAAAAATATCACAAAAACAAAAGCCCAGGACCAAATGACTTCACAGAATTTTATCAAATATTTAGAGGAGAGCTAATGCCTATCCTAAAACTCTCTTAAAAAACTACAGAGGAAGGGACACTTCCAAACTCATCCTATAAGGCCACCATCACCCTGATACCAAAACCAGAAAAAGATAACACAAAAAAAGAAAACTACATGCCAATATCAATGATGATCACAGATGCAAAAATCCTTAACAAAATATTAGCAAACAGAATTCAGCAAGACATCAAAAAGCTTATACACCATGATCAGACTGGGTTTATTCTAGGGATGCAAGAATTCTTCAGTTCAGTTCAGTGGCTCAGCATATCCAGCTCTTTGTGACCACATGGACTGCAATACACCAGGCTTTCCTGTCATTTACCATCTCCCTGAGCTTGCTCAAACTCATGTCCATTGAGTCAGTGATGCCATCCAACCATCTCATCCTCTGTCATCCCATTCTCCTCCTACATTCTGTGTTCCCCAGCATCAGGGTCTTTTCCAATGAGTTGCCTCATCACAGCAGGTGGCCACAGTATTGGAGCTTCAGCTTCATCAGTCTTTCCAATGAATATTCAGGATTGCTTTCCTTTAGGATTGACTCTTCTCAAGGACTACAATTTAAGAGCTTGAATTCTTTTTTTTTATTTATTTTTATTGGAGGCTAATTATTTTACAATATTGTATTGGTTCTGCCACACATCAACATGAATTTGCCACGGGCATACACGTGTTCCCCATACTGAATCCCCCTCCCATCTCCCTCCCGGTACCATCCCTCTGGGTCGTCCCAGTGCACCAGCCCAAAGCATTCTGTATCGAACCTGGAGTGGGGATTCACTTCTTATATGATATTATGCATGTTTCAGTGTCATTCTCCCAAATCGTCCCACCCTCTCCCTCTTCCACAGAGTCCAAAAGACTGCTCTATACATCTGTGTCTCTTTTGCTGTCTTTGGTGTTCAGCCTTCTTTATGGCCCAGCTCTCACATCCATACATGACTATTGGAAAAAGCTAATTATTATTAAATTAATTTAAATGTACTACTTTACTCCAAGAGATCATACATTTGAAAATTAAGCCAAAGAGCTCATGTGTTTCAGAATAAGAAAAAAAAATTAAAATCACCACATCTACTTTCTTGAATTTTACCTTTCAAATGAATCATACAGCATGTCAAATGGATGCTATAACTGTGAAAGAACACATGTCATATTAGCTCCAACAGTCCAGATTCTGATCATGGTTACTAGAGCAAAAATCGCAGCTCCTCTCTTCAACAGTGTATGAATTTTGACAAGTGACCTCACCAGTTTTGACCTTCTAATTCTTCAATGGTAAAATGATAATAATAACAATAATAGCATTAGTCAAATATGACTTGCTAAATATCTAAGGTTCAAAACAATATAAAAACAAATATGAACAATGAATCCAAATATCCTAATTATTCTCCTGAAAGCTCTGTCAGTGCCAAGAATAAGCTAAACAATAAAAGAAATGTTGAAAACACATAATACATAGTACACAAAGTTTTATATTTTAGTTTTTACTTTAGTAATTACTCTTGTCATATTTTATCCTCAGAGTTATAACTTACTGTTTTCTGCAGATTTTTTTATTATTAATGCTCAGAGAACTTTCTTTTAATACAAATCTTCTTCAGTAATAAATAAGTCTATTATCTATACAGCATTCTCTATCATGAAATTCAAATAGAAACAAATGAATTATTTATACTTTGGACTAAATGGGATTGTCTGAATGACTAATTTAAATGCATTTGTAACTACACTTATGTAGAAATTCTTTTCTAGTACATTCATCCATTCAAGTTGCATCCTCACAAAGGGATTTTGTACAAATGTATATATGTGTATAAATGTATATATATATGTGTGTGTGTGTGTGTGTGTGTGTGTGTGTGTGTGTGTGTGTACATATATATGTGTACATATTTGTCTGTCATAGAGATGCAATGGCTGGCCTTGAAGAGGATCTCAGTTTCTTTTTCCTTTGCCTTGCTCCTTGAGACTGAAGAGGCAAGAACTCTCCTAGATTATAGCATCTGTGGCCCAAATGGTCAGCTCTGTGAGAGAATCTTGTCAGAGCTGTACATTCAACCTAACACTATCTAAATTCATGAAGAGTGAAGGGCCAGAAACATCAATGACATAAAAGGTAGTATTTTTAAAATAGGTCAGTAATTTGAAGTCAGAGAGGTAGGAAATACCAAACAAAAGATTTTTTATGCTTGAGTTTGGAAGTTGAGGGTTTACTAGAATGCATGACTCTCAATTCAGAACAATCAAACCATACACTCTAGGGAACATCAAGGATGCTTTGGTTTTCCAAACTCTGAAAATGTTTTATCCAAAACAATGAAGAGTATCTTAATACAACACAAGGGTCATTTCATTATTCAAGCAGAAAAAAGGCCATCAATTATTTTATTATTTTTATTGAAGTATAGTCAAAACACAATCTTATATTAGTTTCTGTTGTACAGCAAAGAGAATTAGCTATACACATACACATATTCCCTCTTTTGGATTTTCTTTGCATTTAGCCCATCAATCTTGATGTAATGAAACCTACAGGTAGGTTTGATCACAGGTCAAACTCTTGAATTAAAAAATGAAAGACATTTACTTTAAAAGTCATTTGCTTATTAAGGAAGATACTCAAAAACAGTTATTTTGTGGAAATAGAATGAACTGGGGCCACAATTACCAAAATGTAGTTCTCTAGCATCTGCTTTTCCTAATCCACCTGAGACTTTGTTTGGGTTAGGTAGAGGGAACTGTAATGGGGATGTGAAAGCACTTGTGTTGGAGGCCAGAGGTGAAGTAGAGAAAGAGGAGAGTAGATCCCAGAAATAGCCTGGGGTCAAGGATCTGGACTTTGTGGAGAAAGAATGTGCTTGCAAGACAAGTCACTTCAGTTGTGTCTGACTCTTTTTGACCCTATGGACCATGGCCAGCCAGGGTCTTCTATCCATGGGATTCTCCAGACAATAAAACTTCAGTAGGTTGCCATGTCCATCTCCAGGGGATCTTCCCAACCCAGGGATCTCCCTGTATTGGTGTAATAATTCTCCCTGAACTCAACAGCTGAGAAGTAACCAAGAAGTAGGTTTCATATGCTTTGCTTTGAGGTTGGGAGAAATCCCGGAAAGCCAGGGTTTTTGAAACCTAGGGATCAGTGGCCCACAGGGACCTGTTTTCCACTTACTATTTAAAGGACTTCATAAATTATTCAATTTCAATAACCATATCTAAGCTGACAAATAAAAATAACATATAATATTCCCAGCCACAGACAGGAAAGTCAGGCAGAACATCTGAACACACTGACTACAAGTCAACTAAATTGCAGGAAGAGAAACACTTGAATAAACACATTCCAGTCAGCAGTTGAGATAAAATGCAGGCACAGATATTTCATGGTTTTAAAAATACTTGATTTCCAATTTAAAAACTATTATAAATAAAAATAAGAGACTTAGTTTTTCCTGTTGAAAATAAGGAAAGCTATTACCCTCACTCCTTTTTCTTGGAGCATTTTTTTTTTCCCTCCCAGAGCCTTTAATTTAGAAAACTTCTGATTGTAAGTACTTTCTCCTCTCTTTGAAAAGTACATAAATACTTTGGAAGATATAAGTTAGGCCTTTTGTCAGCTTTATGACCTAGGGATGTCTTTCTCAAGGATATAGAGGCACCTTTTAAATGTAGGCATCAAGACAAGCATCTGTCTTCTAGTTTCTATGAGGGGATTGTAAAAGATTAACTTTGGTAGGGGCCTTGCTCCAGGTTGCAAAACTACTTCCTGTCATAAAGATATGAGAAATTTGCTTTTTCCCGGATGAACCCAATTAGCTAACCAATAATCATGCAAAGTTAGGATGCTCTTTGTGCACTATCAAGACCTCTTACTTGGGGATTACTTGTTTTCTACATTGAGAACAAGTATGTAATGGTTTGTATCTACTTGGCTATAAAAGGATGAGCTCTCTCCTGGTCTTTTCATGTCTTGATGAATGGCCCATGATGCCCATCACATTCAGATCTAATGCTTAAAAATAATGCTTCTCTACAAAAAGAGAGGTTTGTTTGTTTGTAGACACGATTCTGGGCTGGGAGAAGATTTTCTTATTGTACAAATTCCAACAATACTCTTTGTAACAGATGCTGTGAATACTCTATACATATTCATTAACTTCGTTATCTTCATGTAACCAGCATTTATTTATTTTCCTGCTGGAGGCTTGGTCTGGCCTTGAAGGATAGCCCTACTTAAGCACAAACCAGGCAGGACATGCCAGGACTCAACTCTCTATGGACCAGTTGTCAACTAGTGATTGGAGATAGCCAGCTTATGAACACCCCAGCCTGCTCCACCCTTAGATGTGGTGCTAGCCATAGTTGCCCCGTAGGTTTGGTTGCTTAAGTTCAACTGCTAAACTTTAGCTGCTTCAAAGAAAGCTTATCAGTTGCACAAAGCAACTGCTCTGTGCACAGGTGGAGGTATGTCTTTAGCTTGTTTGAGAATGCACATTACATGAGTTTCCTTACGTTTCTCATTTTGCTTCCTTACTCCTATACGAAGGTTTCCAGAGATTTCCTTCCAAATAAACTTCACATAACTAAATTTTTCTACATTGTCCTCATCTAGGGAACTCAAAGCAAGACAACAATACAGTAGTTTAAATTAATGAGAGATGACTGAAATCAGAAATTTTGTACAGAAATATTAAATACAAAGCAAAGTACATAAATAGATAAAGTTTATGAAGGAAATATCAGATACATGGAAAATAGATCCAGGAAAGCTGATATGTAATAGTAAGAATTACACAAGGAGAAAACAAAACATTAAAACAAACAAATAAATAAATAAACAAATAATAGAAGAAAACTTTTTGCAGGATGCAGAATATAAGTTTTTACCTAATTCTATTCTGAACCTAAGAGAAAAGAGTCAAAGTGAGATGCATTTCAGGAAAATCCATGAATTTAAAAAAAAAAAAAGGGCAAGAATAAGCAAGCAAACAAGTGAACAGCAATAAAAATTTACTATATGCCTCTAGAGCTAGATCCACAAAGGGAAAATATACAGTTGACAATGGACTTCCCATGTACACAATTTCAGATTGAGAAACAAGGATAGCAGGCTTGCCAGTGAATATGCACCAGGTTCTGTGCTGAGGGCAACTTTCTGCTCACTGCCCCTGAAACAATCCAGGGCCTGAGAGTCTTCTGGAACACCAAGAACTGTCCTTCAGTTTCTGGGGCCATGGATGCTGATGATGTCATAAGATGATAATTCATTATTTTAACTATTCCACTATAATTTATGGCATTTGTTACACTCTTTCCAAGAAACACAATGTTCAGACTACATGGAATTTGTCTGTTGAAAACTTTCACCAGTGAAAAAGACAATGCCTATTCCCAAGAAGGCTCAGTAGTCTAAAATTCATGAGGAATTAAGCTGTCTTGAGTGTATGGTGACTAAAGCAAAAAGCACAACGAAAGGTTCTTGACAAGACATTGTTAAAGATGGAAGTGTGCTTCCAATTCTTTTAGACCCCATGGCTGCCAGGCTCTTCTGTCCATGGAATTCTCCAGGCAAGAATGCTGGAGTAGGTAGCCAATTCCCTTCTCCAGGGGATCTTCCAGATCCAGGGATTGAACACAGGTGACCTGCATTACAGACAGATTATTTACCATCTGAGACACCAGAGAAGTGTATTTTACAAATCACTTAGCATGTTGAGTCTCAGGGGAGCTGTATCCTGTTTCCATTACAAGAAAACTTATCTTCAAGGATAAGTAAAACCTAGACAGGAACCTGTTGAATTGGAATAGGGCTATGGGAGAAAATTAAGAAGTGAAAACAACTAGTGAGCTGGTGAGGGATTTAATTCAGTACAGTCACTTTTGACCCAGTAGATATGGTCAGATTTGCTTCTGAGACTCATGATGCTGCTAGCTAATGATGGAAAAGCAAGTATTAGTGAATCCCAGTTGTCAAGGAGCATTGCCAAATGACTGGTTCTGAGAGAAAATGTGGAGGTGGGATATCAATTTGGGGAAGGTCACCTTGCACAGCCATTACTGTCTGTAGAGGAGATAGCAACAGGATACCAGACAGCAATGACAAGGGTGCTGAAGCCAGAGGAGGAAAAAAAAAAAAAGAACAAAAGAAATGCCGCAAAACCTGCTGAAGACATTCAGAGGACTCTAGAGAGGCTGTCTCCTGCCCTTGGAAGGAAGGTATCACACAAGGTAATTTTGCCTTGAAGGTAGGATTTGGAAGGCTTTACTTTAGACAAATGCATTATGCTGTTCATCAAGCAGCCAGACCGACAAGCAAACACATTAGGACTTATAAAGTGGCTAACCACTGAATAGAATACTTGTGGCATCAGCACAGAACAGCATCCAAATTTACAATATATGGATGCAAAGTTAATAAACAGCACAGGTAGGGTATGTATTATTGCCACTTTTAGCTTCCTGTAAAAAATATTCCTGATTATACCAGTCGCTACCAACAAGCCTCTGCTGGCATATTGTATACCTAAAATTCTATGATTTCCACATGGATTACAGGGTTTTTTCATCTGGTGTTGGCTGACCTCACCAGCTTCATCTTCTGCATGCCCTCTGTAGATAACTCATTAGAAAAACCTTACCTTTCTCTGAAATCATCATTGGCTTTCAACCCCCTGTGGACTTTTATTTGGAACAAATATATTCATCTAACTCGACATGGTCAGCAACATAGAAATGATTGCTCAATAGAATCTTAACTGCAACACCTTCTAAATACGATTATATCACAAACATTTGGTGTTATATTACTAATATTGATAGTATCCATCAACAGAACATTCAGTTCCATGGATCCTTGAACACAAAGTGTTTTTCTATTGGCATAATATATGTGTGATTAAGGAGTGGATTATGGCAGAGTATATATAAGTGATGTTTCTTAGATTATATCTAAATCTTAATAGAAAGTATAATCTCTATATACTTTTATATTAATTGCTTTATTCAAATAAATGGATAAGTTTTCTGTTACCTGATAATACTTTCCAAAGGAAATGGGGAACATAAGAATTTGATCCTAGAGATGTTGTAACTTTCCCTTTCTGTCCTTCATATTGTTTTATCAAAAGTATACTTGATAATATCTAAAAGAAAATCTCTTTTATAGACTAGACAAAAGAATGGAAAGAGTGAAGATATTTCTATTCTCTTCAAATAATTCAATTACATGGAAAGACTATTAACAGTGAATGTTAATTTTTATTTTTTTATTTCTGATGAGTTTGCTTCATTTTTATAGACTTATAAAATGTTCTATCAGTGCTGGGAAATAGAAACTGAGCATAGAACCTCTGAAACACATCAGAATCAAAGCAGAGTGGAGGGAGTGTGTACACATAACTCTGGAACTGACTTCCAAGTGCTGAAGTTTACTAGGAATCTGAGCTTGGGTGTTTGGTACTGGAGCAACTACAACACTTCTCCTGGCTGTGGAAAGCCCTTCTGCATTTTTTTTTCTTAAAGTCAGTGAAATCAATGTTTTTGGAAAAGCATAAGGAAAAGTAAGGAGCTCAGGACCTAGACTTGGATTTCTCATGATACTTTATATTGATCAAGGTTTGTTCTGCATCTTAGCACAGAATATGTCTTTTCCAGGAGAGGAACTGTCCCCTCACTAATCCTGACAGTTGTTGTTTTCATTGTATTGTCTTAAAATTTTCAACATCACCTATATACACTTAAGTGAATTTAGACTCACTCTTTCTTTACGTTACGGCAACAAACATTTTTGGATGCTGCATAAACAGAAACGTGGAGTCATAATAGTTTGATGTACTAGTGTTTGTCCTATAGCACTGGTACAGGATGTATATAAAATGAATAGAATCTATTAATCCAAAGTATTAACCCAACCTCTTAGCACAGTCCCCTCTCTGTTCCTGCTGGTCCAAGAGCAAGGATATGGGGTTCGCAAGGATGGAAAAATTTGGAGAACACAGGTCAATGCAGGGAGGCTACAATGGCCCTCTAATCTTTCAACCACACACACATACATACAAACCACACACACACACACAAAATATTGTGTACTGAAGTAAGACTATATATTCAGCTGTCTTGCCCCAGTGCTAACACTGCTAGGTTCACTGGGGAACAAAACAGAACATATATTGACTGACCACAAGGTGCTGGGACTATACCAAGGATTTTCTCATCTGTGATTTAGTAAAGCTGCATCATAGGTTGGGCTTCCCAGGTTGCTCAGTAGGTAAAGAATCTGCCAACCAATGCAGTAGACACAGGAAATGTGGGTTTGATCCCTAGGTTGAGAAGATTCCCTGGAGGAGGGCATGGCCACCAACTCCAGTATTTTTGTCCAGAAAATCCCATGGATAGAAGAACCTAGCAGGCTACAGTCCACAGGGTTGCAAAGAGTTGGACATGACTGAAGTGACTTAGCACGCAGCTCAATCTCTGACTTAAAATTTAAAAACTATCAAATACATCCCAAGTTTCAGCAAAGCAGATAGCACACTATTTTCTATGAATGGAGAATCACTACAGGAATCAAATTAAAGTTGAGGATACAAAATCACTTTGTATTGATTGGGGCTCCTCTTACTGTAACACTATGAATAGAAATGCTGCACATACCAGAAAAAGTTAAACACATTTCAAAACAGCACATACTTTTGAGAGAGTACTACAAAAGGGAAACTTGAAATTGTCCAGAGTGGAAAAAGTTTACTGAAAACAAAGATTAACAAGACAAAATAAGCTTTAGTGATATCAGTGATTAAATTTTGGTAAATACATTCATTTCTAAATGTAATGCAAGTTATTCACAGTCTCTGTTTACATTACTTTAAATTTGTTAAATACCAGTGGAATAATTTAGCCTTTCCATGAAGCACAGCCATCAGGATCCATGAAAATATTAATGACACATACAAACGATGAACTAAAGTGACACTGGGGTGAACAGATATCAGAATTGAAAAGTTTTTGGATTGTTGTTTCAATTTTCTTTTTGCTTTCTTTATGCATCTATTTCATCCTTAGGTTGAAGAGAGATGGATTCTGTGGCACTGCTTTTACTAAAAGAAGTTAATTTGAGACATTACTTGAAAGGAGCAAAGAAACATGTGAAAAGGAACAAAGATAAAATTAAAGTTTAGCACATTATGGCACTTACTAACTTTAGATGAAGTACAGGAGGTATAATGTCTGTTGACCTCTGTAAGGTGCTTACCCAATCGTTAGAACATTTGCCATCAGTAGACAGAAGATGAAGAGTATAGAAACCATTCATTTATGTTACTGTTTCCTTTATCTGCATTAAGTTTAGTGACTACAGTGTTATATTTTTAAAAATTTAATTGAAGGTGTTTAATACTTTTCTTCATGAGTCTCCCAGATTTTCTAGTATTGAAAGTTGGACCACATATAAAAGATGCTTCTCTTGGGTACGATTGCTTTTGTTCGTCCATTGCTATCACGGCAAATAATGAATAAAGTAAGAGCTAAGATATTTTAAAATATCTGTTACTCAACTGGCATTGGAGAATTTTACTGAAAAAAATGCATCTTAAAATCTACTAATTTAATAACATAAATAGCTGTTATTTCTACCATTTCTGTCTATAAAAATCACTATGGTAATCAGTTATAAAATTAGTTTTATCTAATTTCCTGTTTATTTTAATCTATTAAATGCTATATCTTCTGGTTTGAAATAACTTATCTGAACATTTAAATTATAATATATAATTCAATAGTATAAAATCATTACAATTATTTTTAAAATATTGATTCAATAAAATTACAAAGAAAGCATTGTAAATTGCTATTATAAAAGTCTCATTTAATTTATGCTTCTTTGTGTTTGATTATACTTTATTGTTGCTGCTGCTTAGTTGTGTCAGTTGTGTCTGACTCGGTCCGACCCTATGGACTATAGCCTGCCAGGCTCCTCTGTCCATGGAATTCTCTGGGCAAGAGTACTGGTGTAGATTGTCATGCCCTCCCTCCTCCAGGGGATCTTCCTGACCCAGGGACTGAACTCCGGTCTCTTGAATTGCAGGCGAATTCTTTACCTGTGAGCCACCAGGGAAGCCTGTGATTATATTTCAGTGATAAGTGAAAGCTGCTTAGTCATGTCTGACTCTTTGTGACCCCATAGAATTCTCCAGGCCAGAATGCTGAAGTGGGTACCCGTTCCCTTCTCCAGGGGATCTTCACAATCCAGGGATCAACTGCAGGTCTCCCACATTGTAGGCAGATTCTTTACCAGCTGAGCCACCAGGGAAGACCACATTGATCAGACTCAAAGAAACTGAAGCTCCTTCCAGCCAGTGCTGAGTGATGACAACCAGCACAAGTGCCATAATACTGGGGGTAAGAGAAAATCCTACCACAAGAAGAAGTATAAACTGGAATGTCCCGCTGCCAACATGAAGATTGGTCCCCATGACATACACATAGTCCATGTGTGGGAAGGCAACAAGAAGTACCGGGCCTTGAGGCTGGATGTAGGGAACTTCTCCTGTGGCTCAGAGTGTTGTACACGTAAGACAAGAGGCAATCTACAGATTCAATGCAATCCCTATCAAGCTACCAATGGTATTTTCCAGAGAAGTAGAGCAAATAATTTCACAATATGTATGGAAATACAAAAATCTCAAATAGCCAAAGCAATCTTAAGAAGAATGGAACTGGAGGAATCAACCTGCCTGACACCAGTCTCTATTACAAAGCTACAATCATCAAGACAGTATGGTACTGGCACAAAGACAGATATATAGATCAATGGAACAAAACAGAAAGCCCAGAGATAACTCCACACACCTATGGACACCTTATCTTTGACAAAGGAGGCAAGAATATACAATGGAGAAAAGACACTCTCTTTAACACGTGGTGCTGGGAAACTTGGTCAACCTCTTGGAAAAGAATGAAACTAGAGACTTTAAAAATTAAATTTATTTATTTAAATTGGAGGCTAATTACTTTTTTTCAATATTGTATTGGTTTTGCCATACATCAACATGAATCTGCCACAGGTGTATACGTGTTCCCTATTCTGAACCGCCCTCCCACCTCCTTCACTGTACCATACCTCTGAGTCATCCCAGTGCACCAGCCCCAAGCATCCTGTATCCTGCATTGAACCTGGACTGGCGATTTGTTTCTTATATGATATTATACATGTTTCAATGCCATTCACCCAAATCATCTCACCCTCTCCCTCTCCCACAGAGTCCTAAAACCATACACAAAAATAAACTCAAAATGGATTAAAGACCTAAATGTAATACCAGAAATTATTAAACTCCTAGAGGAAAATATAGGCAAATCACTCTCCAACATAAACTGCAACAGGATCCTCTATGACCCACCTCCTAGAATACTGGAAATAAAAGCAAAAATAAACAAATAAGACCTAATTAAAATTAAAAGCTTCTATATTTCCATGCAAATTGTGAAATTAAAACCTCGATAGCCAAAGCAATCTTGAGAATGAAGAATGGAACTGGAGGAATCAATCTGCCTGACTTCAGGCTCTATTACAAACCACAGTCATCAAGACAGTATGGTACTGGCACAAAGACAGAAATACAGATCAATGGAACAAAATAGAAAGCCCAGAGATAAATCCATACACCTATGGATACCTTATCTTTGACAAAGGAGGCAAGAATACACAATGGATTAAAGACTACTTCTTTAACAAGTGGTGCTGGGAAAACTGGTCAACCACTTGAAAAAAAATGAAACTAGAATACTTTCTAACACCATACACATAAGTAAACTCAAAATGGATTAAAGATCTAAATGTAAGACCAGAAACTATAAAACTCCTGGAAGAGAACATAAGCAAAACACTCTCCAACAGACATCACAGCAGGATCCTCTATGACCCACCTCCCAGAATATTGGAAACAAAAGCAAAAATTTAAAAAATGGGACCTAATTAAACTTAAAAACTTTTGCACAACAAAGGAAACTATAAGCAAGGTGAAAAGACAGCTTTCAGAATGGGAGAAAATAATAGCAAATGAAGCAACTGACAAACAACTAATCTCAAAAATATACAAGCAACTCCTACAGTTCAATTCCAGAAAAATAAATGACTCAATAAAAAAATGGACCAGAGAACTAAATAGACCTTTCTCCAAAGAAGACATACAGATGGCTAATAAACACATGAAAAGATGCTCAACATAACTTATTATCAGAGAAATGCAAATCAAAACCACAATGTGGTACCATTTCATGCCAGTCAGAAAGGCTGCTATCCAAAAGTCTACAAGCATTAAATGTTTGAGAATGTGTGAAGAAAAAGAAACCCTCTTACACTGTTGGTGGGAATGCAAGCTAGTACAGCCACTATGGAGAACAGTGTGGAGATTCCTTAAAAACTGGAAATAGAACTGCCTTATGACCCAGCAATCCCACTGCTGGGCATACACACTGAGGAAACCAGAAGTGAAAGAGACATGTGTACCGCAATGTTTATCGCAGCACTGTTTATGATAGCCAGGATATGGAAGCAACCTAGATGTCCATCAGCAGATGAATGGATAAGAAAGCTGTGGCACATATGCACAATGGAGTATTACTCAGTCACTAAAAAGAATGCATTTGAATCAGTTCTAACGAGGTGGATGAAACTGAAGCCAATTATACAGAGTGAAGTAAGCCAGAAAGAAAAACACCAATACAGTATACTAACACATATATATGGAATTTAGAAAGAAGGTAATGATAAACCTGTATGTGAGACAGCAAAAGAGATGAAGATGTGTTGAACAGTTTTTTGGACTCTGTGGGAGAGGGAGAGGGTGGGATGATATGGGGGAGTTCATTGAAACATGTAAAATATCATATGTAAAATCAATTGCCAGCCCAGGTTTGATGCATGATACAGGGTGCTTGGGGCTGGTGCACTGGGATGACCCAGAGGGGTGGTACAGGGAGGGAGGTGGGAGTGGGATTCAGGATGGAGAACACATGTACACTCATGGCAGATTAAAGTCAATGTATGGCAAAACCAATACAATATTGTAAAGTAAAATAATTAATTGAAAAAATAAATCACAGTATAAGTAAAAATTCTTATGATTTAATTTTAGTTATCTATGTCCTATATGGCAATAAACATGAGATTTTATAAAAATCATTTAAAGATAATACCTTATGCAAGAGAGAAATGAAGGCAATTAAAATTTTATGACAAAATCATTTTGAGAATTTAGTATACCTGCTACTTCCTAACACCTACTCACATGTAAACTTTTCATGGATAAATCTAAGATATATAAAACTTCCCTTTTCTTTCTGACTAAAATATAGACATTTTTCTCTGATTTTCTAAATTATCTTACTTTGTATTAGTCATACTGTAAATTAAGCCAAGTCCTTGTATATCATAATAGCGCTGTCTCCAAGTATTTGTTAATTAAAAATTACCAAATGCATTAAAATATAAAGGCATTAACAGCAAAGCAAAATCATGTTATAAAAGAAATTCCTCCAATCCAAAATGAATAAAAAAATTAAGAGAATGAATTTAATGGAACACTTAGCTTTCTAGGGCACTAGCCCTCTAAACCATCAGATTATCATTTTAAATAGTTTTTGTATATTAGAAAGTTGTTTGTTTTGGTAATATGAAGGCTTATATACTAACAACATAAAATTTCACTCTGTAGAGAGTAACTTTTCCAGATATTGTCAGGGAATAAAATAATAGTCATTCTGTCAGATTCACTGAGCTAATATGTATATTTATTAGTATTGATTGTCTATAATACAACATTCATATCACTAGCCCTATTCTCCTCTGACCTGAACTCTCTACAAAAATTATATTTAAACTTTCAATGTAGCTATGGAAATGGACAGCACAAATTAAAATTAACAATATGAAAAGCAAAATTTAGTAAATGTTGATGGAATTAATGTTTGTTGATGCTCTTTCCAGTTTAAAACAATCTATCATTTGTTAGGATGTGTTCATAGCAGAATATATCACTGTTCCTACAATATCTCTCTTTTCTACTTTTTCAATTAAATCAACATTGTCAAAGTAGAATTATTATAACTATTAGACAAAATAAAGTTGCTTCTAAAACAACACACACATTTTGTATCCACATAAATGTAGTTTATGTAGTAGAAATGGGGGAAAAAGATCACTTATCCAATGAAAATATCATTCTTATTAGCTAAACCAAAACTATTTGAGTAGAAAGTCTTTCACATCCGTGGTTGAGAATTGTGTCTCTTATTATTATTGTTATTGAGGCAAAGGTGAAACATTTTTATTTTCAAAATTCATTTAAGAGATTTGATGATCTGATCACAATTTCTTAATGTTATTGGGAAACACTGATGGCAAAAGGAGAAGGGGGGTGGCAGAGAATGATTTGATTAGATATAATCATCAACTCAATAGACATAAATTGAGCAAACTCCAGGAGATAGTGACGGACAAAGAAGCCTAGCAAGGTGCAATCCATGGGGTCTCAAAGAGTCAACACAATTTAGTGACTGAACAAAAACAGCAATGTGAATAATCCTGATAGCAAGGTTCTGTCTGCAAATATAATTAATCATTCAATTCACTCTTCTTCCTAACCAATAAAAGTAGCATTTTTAATAACTTCCACTGATTCACATTGCGGTTATTATTAATATTTTCACTATTTCTACTACTTGTCATTGTCATTTGAAGCCACAACAATACTTTATGCATTTTATAAAAAGAAAGATTAAAATTCATTTCTACTATGAAAAATAAAACAGAATCATCTCAATATCCTTTGGCAGTATGAAGGAATAGTTACTTTGAAGAACTGCCTCACTAAACCATGAATTGTCTTCATAAAAATAGAACCAGACATAATCAACACATTTATATACTTAGTAGAAGAGAACATTTTAATTACCAAAAATTAAATTCAATTAAATATTGAAAATAAAACAAAACAAACTTTCTGAGACCTCAGAGGAGAAGCATTCACTTTTTGTTTCCCTATCCTACACTCTTATGCCAGGATCTCTTAGAGGACACTCATATACATATCTGGAGCCCTAGGTTTTATGTCTGGTACATGGTTTTTTATAGCTTCTTCCCAGGACATTCCTCTTGATTGCCTGGCTCTATTGGCCAAGTGTCCCTGTGATCTTGGATCCCAGAAGACTCTAACAATTGGAGAGATAGTTCTTGGCTGTCTGTCACCCCAGGGCAGTGCAACATCCTCCCAACCTTTCTATGAAAGAGAATGACTTACTTGTCCTGGAATTTATACCTGAAGGGCACGCTTCAGGTCTACCACACATCAGAAGTCTATGAAGGTGTCCTTCAGGAACACAAGCCAGAGAATGCTGTCTTTGTGCTCTCACTCTGCCTTGCTACAGCTGACTGGTGTCTTGTATAAAGGAGCTTCCACATTTGTCTGTTGCCCCAGTTTCAGTGACTGCCACCCAGGGGGTAGTAGATATTTGCATTTTCTAAAAGATGCTGTCTGGGGATCTACTTTCCAGTTAGTCTAAATCTGGTCACTAACTGAGATGCTACCCTTTGCACATTGACTGTCTTAAGCATACCTTTAATTTCTGGTAGTTATTAAAATAAAATAGGCTGTTTGGACAATCACATAGGTTTGAGAGACAACAAATAGCTAGTGCAGGGTTGAATGAGAACTTTCATCTTTTACATAAGGCCAGTTCTACAAGCCTTGTTGTTTCATTTAATGCACAGAAACAAACACAGGAGTCAAAAAAATAAAGAAAGAGGTATATGTTCCAAATGAAAGAACAAGATAAAGCCTCGGGGGAAAAAGCTTTATTGAAATGGAGATAAGTAATTTACCTGATAAAATATAAAAGTATAGTCACAAAGATGCTCAAATATTGGTAGATAAAAACAGTGAAATTTTTAACAAACAGATTAAAATCAAGAAAATAGCAGACAGAAGCCACAGAGCTAAATAAATACAATTAGTGAACTGAAAAATTCATAAGAAGGGTCAAAAGCAGACTAGATAAACCAAGAGAAATGATCAGTGAATGAAAAAGCAGGGCAGAACTCACCTAATTACAGCAGCAAGGTAAAAAGGAATGAGTTTTTATAATAAAAGTAACAAGAGACTTATAGAGCAACAAGTGAACTAACATTTGCATTACAGAAGTCTTAGAAGGAAAAGAGAGAGGGGGCAGAAAACTTATTCAGGGAAAAAAAAATCTGAAAACTTCCCTAAACTGTTGGCAATTTGATCTCTTGTTCCTCTGCCTTTTCTCAAACCAGCTTTAACATCTGGAAGTTCACAGTTCATTTATTGTTGAAGTCTGGCTTGGAGAATCTTGAACATTACTTTACTAGCATGTGAGATGAGTGCCTTAATATTCTTTGACATGTTAGAATCAGTTGAGTTCCATTTAGTTGTTCAGTCGTGTCTGACTCTTTTCAACCCCATGAATTGCAGCATTCCAGGCCTCCCTGTCCATCACCAACTCCCGGAGTTCACCCAAACCCATGTCCATTGAGTCGATGATGCCATCCAACCATCTCATCCTCTGTCGTCCCCTTTTCCTCCTGTCCTCAATCCCTCCCAGCATCAGAGACTTTTCCAATGAGTCAACTCTTCACATGAGGTGGCCAAAGTACTGGAGTTTCAGCTGTAGCATCATTCCCTCCAAAGAACACCCAGGACCGATCTCCTTTAGAATGGACTGGTTGGATCTCCTTAAAGTACATGGGACTCTCAAGAGTCTTCTCCAACACCACAGTTCAAAAACATTAATTCTTCGGTGCTCATCTTTCTTCACAGTCCAACTCTCACATCCATACATGACTATTGGAAAAAACATAGCCTTCACTATATGTTAGAATAGATAAAGTTAATTGACATACACATAATGTTCTATCCAAAAGCGACAGAATATACATTCTTCCAAATGACATGTAAGATTATCCAGGATAGATCATAGTTATGCCAAAAAAATGTATTAGTAAATGTAAAAGTTTAAGATCGTATTAAGAATCTTTTCCAACAATAGCTCTATGAAACTAGACATCAAATACAAGAAGAAACTTGAAATATCAGTATGTAAAGATTAAGCATAATGCTACTGCACAGTTCAATGAACAAATGAAAAAGAAATTAGAAAGATACTTTGAGACAAATTAAAGTGAAAATGAAAAAACATCAATTAAGAGGAAACTTCCTGAAATAAATGACTATCTCAAGAAAGAAGGAAAATCTCAAATAACAAGCCAACTCTATACCTCAAAGATTTAGAAAAAGATGAATAAACAAAGCCCAAAGTCACTCTAAAGAAGGAAATAACTAAAAAGAGAGGAAACAATAAAAGAAATACAATGCAAAAAGATAATAGAAAAGATCAATGGAAATTAGATCTGGTCCCCTGAAAATACCAAAATGTCAAAATCTTTTAATGAGACTCAGAAAAGAGCGAGAACTCAATCAAATAAATAAACTCAGAATGGAAAGAAAATACATTACAATTGTATCACGTAAATACAAAGGACCTAATAGACTATGAACAAATTGGATAAACTGAAATAAATAGACACAATCCTAGAAACAGGTAAACATCTAAGTATAAATCATGAAGAAAAAGAAAATCTGAATAGACTGATTAACAGTAAGGAGACTAAATCAGTCATCAAAAACCTCTCAACATATAGAAGTCTGTTACCAGAGATCTTCACTGGAGAATTTTATCAAATGTTCAGAGAATCAATAGCAGTCCTTCTCAAACACTTTCAAAAGACACAAAGAAAGAAAGCACTTTCAAACTCACTTTAGGAAGCCAGTATTACTCTGATATCAAAACCACACAAGGGCATCACAAGAAAATAAGCTTATACGCTAATATTCCTGAGAATATGGATGTAAACATCCTCAACAAAATACTAGTAAATTGAATTCAGCAGTACTTTAAGAGGATTACAAACCATGATTAAGTTTGATTTATTCTAGGGATGCAGGAAATATATCTCAACATGAAAAAGGCCATATACAACAAACTCATAGATACCATCCTCAATGTGAAAATCTGAACGTTTTTACTCTAAGTTCCAGGAAAAGACAAGGATGCCCAATTTTCCCATTTTCAGTTAACATACTATTGAAGTCCTGGTCAGAGATATTAGATAAGAAAACATTCAAATTTGAAAGGGATAAGTAAAACTATTATTATTGGTAGATGATATATACAGAAAACCATAGACTCCACCAGAAAGCTATTATAATTAATAAATTTTTTCAGTCAAGTTGCAGGATACAAATTCAGTTTGTTACAGCCACTGTGAAAATAATATAGCGGTTTATCAAAAAGAATTAAAAATGGAATGGCAATATAATCCAGCATTTTCACCTCTGGCTGTTTTTCTGGCAAAACTAAAAATACTGATGTGAAAAATTGTATGCACACTATGCCCATTACAGGATTATTTATAATAATCAATATATGGGAGAAATAAAGAATGAATTTGCTGGTTTGCTTAGACTGGATAGTGGAAACAAGGCTTCTGCTTGGAAAGATGACTCAAGAGGAAGAGTAGTCAAGATGGAAGAATAGGAGGATGTGGATATCATATCTCAAAAACACCAAGAAAACATCTACAAAAGAAACAGTTCTCAGGGAGCACATGCTGAACATTAATGGAAGACTTCAGACATCTAAAAGAACAAGAAAAAAACCCTCAGAAGCAGGTAGCATGAAAGGAGGGTGGTGTGAAAAAGAAAAGAGGAATAATAATAATAATAATAAGGTACTAGCAACACCAGTGGGAAACTGAAGGTGAAGAGAGATCACTGCACTCAGAAAAGCCATCTTATAGTGAGGAAATAAGATGGTACAGAAAGGGACCTTAGGGAATTGAAGGATAATGTAGCCAATGGCCTGTGGAAGAAAGGAAAAAGTAGGAACTGTGTAAATTGCTGCATATTGAGTGCAGCACTTTAATAGCATCATCTTATAGGATTTGAAATAGTTCAGCTGGAATTCTGTCACCTCCACTAGCTTTGTTTGTAGTGATGCTTCCTAAGGTCCACATGACTTCACACTCTGGGATGTCTGGCTGTAGGTGAGTACTCACACCACTGTGGTTATCTGGGTTATTAAGATGTTTTATCGTATAGTTCTTCTGTGTATTCTTGCCACATCTTCTTAACCTCTTCTGCTTCTGTGAGATTCATACAATTTCTGTCCTTTTTGTGCCTACCTTTGCATGAAATATTCCCTTAATATCTCTATTTTTCTTGAAGAGATCTCTAGTTTTTCCCATTTTATTGTTTTCTGCTCTTTCTTTGCATTGATCACTTAGGAAAGCTCTCTTATCTCCCCTTGCTATTCTTTGGAAATCTGAATTCACATGAATATATCTTTCCTTTTCTCCGTTGCCTTTCGCTTCTCTTTTTTCTTAGCTATTTGTAAGGCCTCCTCAGACAAATATTTTACTTATTACATTTCTTTTTCTTGGGGATGTTTTTGATCTCTGCCTCCTGTATGATGCTGTGAACCTCTGTCCATAGTTCTCCAGGCACTCTATCTA
Organism: Nanger dama; assembly: GCA_917880005.1. Classification (NCBI taxonomy): domain Eukaryota; kingdom Metazoa; phylum Chordata; class Mammalia; order Artiodactyla; family Bovidae; genus Nanger; species Nanger dama. The sequence continues at coordinate 595,173 of CAKJTW010000033.1, forward strand.
TCCGATCTGATGCCTTGAATTGATTTGTCACTTCCACTGCATAATCATGAGGGATTTGATTTAGATCCTATCTGAATGGTCTACAGATTTTCCCCCACTTTCTTCAAGTTAAGTCTGAATTTGGCAATAAGAAGTTCACGTTCTGAGCCACAGTCAGCTACTGGTCTTGTTTTTGCTGACTGTATAGAGCTTCTGCATCTTTGGCTACAAATAATATGATCAATCTGATTTCAATATTGACCATCTGGTGATGTCCATGTGTAGAGTCATCTCTTGCATTGTTGGAATAGAGTATTTGCCATGACTCATACATTTTCTTGGCAAAACTCTGTTAGCCTTTGCCCTTCTGCATTGGTACTATAAGGCCAAATTTGCATATTATTACAGGTATCTCTTGTCTTTCTATTCTTGCATTACAGACCCCTATGATGAAAAGAGGTAGCTTTTCTTGGCTGCCACCCCTCGGGCATGGGGTCCTCTAACCTCAGAAGTGGGATAGCTCCTCTTGGCGGCACTTGAGTGCCATCACAGCCACCCACGCTTGGGCAGTGGCTGGGAGGAGCTACCCCCACCCGAGGTCAACGGTGGCAGCCGAGAGGAGCAACCCTACATCCAAAGAGCAGTGGCTGCCCAGGCGCAGGAGAGCCTAGAGGAGCTACTCTGAGTTCAAGGTCAGGAAGGGGGGCAGTGAGTAGATACCCCTCATTCAAGGTTAGGAGCAGTGGCTGCGCTTTGCTGGAGCAAACATGAAAAGATACCCCACGTCAAAGGTAAGAGAAACCCGAATAGATGGTAGGTAATGCAAGAGGGCATCAGAGGGCAGACACACTGAAACCATACTCACAGAAAACTAGTCAATCTAATCACACTAGGACCACAACCTTGTCTAACTCAATGAAACTAAGCCATGCCCTGTGGAGCCACCCAAGATGAGTAGGTCATGGTGGAGAGGTCTGACAGAATGTGGTCCACTGGAGAAGGGAATGGCAAACCACTTCAATATTCTTGCCTTGAGAACTCCATGAACAGTATGAAAAGGCAAAATGATAGGATACAGAGAGGAAATCCCCAGGTCAGTAGGTATCCAATACCACTGGAGATCAGTGGAGAAATAACTCCAGAAAGAATGAAGGGATGGAGTCAAAGAAAAAACAATACCCAGCTGTGAATGTGACTGATGATAGAAGCAAGGGCCGAGGCCATAAGGAGCAATATTGCATAGGAACCTGGAATGTCAGGTTCATAAATCAAGGCAAATTGGAAGTGGTCAAACAGGAGATGGCAAGAGTGAATGTCAACATTCTAGGAATCAGCAAACTAAAATGGACTGGGATGGGTGAATTTAACTCAGATGACCATTATATTTACTACTGTGTGCAGGAATCCCTTAGGAGAAATGGAGTAGCCATCATGGTCAACAAAAGAGTCCGAAATGCAGTACTTGGATGCAGTCTCAAGAAAAACCAAAATGATCTCTGTTCGTTTCCAAGGCAAACCATTCAATATCACAGTAATCCAAGTCTATAACCCAATCAGTAATGCTAAAGAAGCTGAAGTTAAAGTTGAAGCTGCAGTTCTATGAAGACTTCCAAACCTTTTGAACTAACATTCCCAAAAAACTTGTTCTTTTCATTATAGGGGATTGGAATGCAAAAGTAGGAAGTCAAGAAACACCTGGAGTAACAGGTAAATTTGGCCTTGGAATACAGTATGAAGCAGGGCAAAGGCTAATAGAGATTATCCAAGAGTCGGCACTGGTCATGGCAAACATCCTCCTCCAACAACACGAGAAGATTCTACACGTGGACATCACCAGATGATCAGCACCCAAATCAGATTGATTATATTCTTTGCAGTCAAAAATGGAGAAGCTCTATACAATCAGCAAAAACAAGACCAGGAGCTGACTGTGGCTCAAATCATGAACTCCTTATTACCAAATTCAGACTAAATTAAAGAAAGTAGGAAAACCATTAGACCATTCAGTTATGACCTAGTCAAATCCCTTATGATTATACAGTGAAAGTGAGAAATAGATTTAAGGGACCAGATCTGATAGATAAAGTGCCTGATGAACTGTAAACAGAGATTCATGACATTTTACAGGACACAGGGATCAAAATCATCCCCATGGAATAGAAATGCAAAAAGCAAAATGGCTGTCTGGGGAGGTCTTACAAAAATAGCTGTGAAAAGAAGAGAAGCAGAAAGCAAAGAAGAAAAGGAAAGATACAAGCATCTGAATGCAGAGTTCCAATGAATAGCAAGGAGAGAAAAGAAAGTCTTCCTCAGTGATCAATGCAAATAAACAGAGGAAAAGAACAAAATGGGGAAGACTAGAGACTCTTCAAGAAAATTAGAGATCCCAAAGGAGCATTTCATGCAAAGATGGGCTCGATAAAGGACAGAAATGCTATATACCTAACAGAAGCAGAAGATATTAAGAAGAGGTAGCAAGAATACACAGAAGAACTGTACAAAAATATTTTTATGACCCAGATAATCACGATGGTATGATCACTCATCTAGAGCCAGATATCCTGGAATGTGAAGTCAAGTGGGCCTTAGAAAGCATCACTAGGAACAAAGCTAGTGGAGGGGATGGAATTCCAGTGGAGCTCTTTCAAATCTTGAAAGATGATGCTGTGAAAGTGCTGCACTCAATATGCCAGCAAATTTGGAAAACTCACCAGTGGCCACAGGACTGGAAAAGGTCCGTTTTCATTCTATATCTCAAAGAAAGGCAATGCCAGAGAATGCTCAAACTACTGCAAAATTACACTAATCTCACATGCTAGTAAAGTAATGCTCAAAATTCTCCAAGCTAGGCTTCAGCAATACATAAACAATGAAATTCCAGATGTTCAAGATGGTTTTAGAAAAGGCAGAGAAACCAGAGATCAAATTACCAACATCTGCTGTATCATGGAAAAAGCATGAGAGTTCCAGAAAAAAACATCTATTTCTGCTTTATTGATTATGCCAAAGCCTTTGACTATGTGAATCACAATAAACTGTGGACAATTATGAGAGAGATGGGAATACCAGACCACCTGACCTGCCTCTTGAGAAACCTGTATGCAGGTCAGGAAGCAACAGTTAGAACTGGACATGGAACAAAAGACGGGTTCCAAATAGGAAAAGGAATACGTCAAGGCTGTATATTGTCACCCTGCTTATTTAACGTATATGCAGTGTACGTCATGAGAAATGCTGGGCTGGATGAAGTACAAGCTAGAATCAATATTGCTGGGAGAAATATCAACAACCTCAGATATGTAAATGACACCACCCTTATGGCAGAAAGTGAAGAAGAACTAAAAGGCTCTTGATGCAAGTGAAGGAGGAGAGTGAAAAAGTTAGCTTAAAGCTCAACATTTAGAATACTAAGATCATGGCATCTGGTCCCATCACTTCTTGGGAAATAGATGGGGAAACAGTGGAAACAGTGTCAAAGTTTATTTTGGGAGGCTCCAAAATCACGTTAGATGGTGATTGCAGCCATGAAATTAAAAGACACTTACTCCTTGGAAGGAAATTTATGACCAACCTAGATAGCATATTCAAAAGCAGAGATGTTACTTTGCCAAGAAAGGTCTGTCTAGTCAAGGCTATGGGTTTTCCAGTGGTCATGTATGGATGTGAGAGTTGGACTGTGAAGAAAGCTGAGCACTGAAGAATTGATGCTTTTGAACTGTGGTGTTGGAGAAGACTCCTGAGAGTCCCTTGGACTGCAAGGAGATCCAACCAGTCCATTCTGAAGGAGATCAGCCCTGGCATTTCTTTGGAAGGAATGATGCTAAGGCTGAAACTCCAATACTTTGGTCACCTCATGTGAAGAGTTGATTCATTGAAAGATTCTGATGCTGGGAGGGATTGGGGGCAGGAGGAGAAAGAGACTACCGAGGATGTGATGGCTGGATGGCCATGGATATGAGATTTGAGTGAACTCCAGCAGATGGTAATCGACAAAAAGGCCTGGCGTACTGCGATTCATGGGGTTGCAAAGAGTCACACACGATTGAGCAAGTGAACTGAACTGAACTGATGGTGAAAAGGACATCCTTTTTGGTGTTAATAATGAAAGGGTTTTTTTTAGGTCTTCATAGAACCATTTGACTTCAGCTTCTTCAGCATTAGTGGCTGGTACATAGACTTGGATTACTGTGATATTGAACAGTTTGTCTTGGCAATAATCAGAGATCATTTTGTCTCAACTACTGCATTTTGGACATTTCTGTGGACTTTGAAGGCTACTTCATTTCTTTTAGGGTGTTCTTGCCCACTGAAGTAAATATAATGGTTATCTGAATTAAATTTGCTCATTCTGGTCCATTTTAGTTCACAGATTCCTAAAATGTCATTAATTCAATTAAAAAATAGAATAGATTCATGGATCAATAAATATTTAACAAGACCTAGAAGAACTAATGAGCAACCTAGATAGCATATTCCAAAGCAGAGACATTACTTTGTCAATTAAGGTCCATCTAGTCAAGGCTATGGTTTTTCCAGTGATCATGTATGGATGTGAGAGTTGGACTGTGAAGAAGGCTGGGCACCAAAGAATTGATGCTTTTGAATTATGGTGTTGGAGAAGACTCTTGAGAGTCCCTTGGACTGCAAGGAGATCCAACCAGTCCATTCTGAAGGAGATCAACCCTGGGATTTCTTTGGAAGGAATGGTGCTAATGCTGAAACTCTAGTACTTTGGCCACCTCATGTGAAGGGTTGACTCTTTGGAAACCTTTTTGATGCGGGGAGGGATTGGCATCAGGAGAAGAAGAGGACAACAGGGGATGAGATCGCTGGATGGCATCACTGACTCAATGGATGTGAGTCTGAGTGAACTCCAGGAATTGGTGATGGACAGGGAGGCTTGGCATGCTGCAGTTGATGGCGTCGCAAAGAGTCAGGCACGACTGAACGCCTGAACTGAACTGAGAAGAACTAAACAACAAGTACACAGAGACGAAGAACAAAAAACTGAAATGAAGAATACACTAGAATGAATAAATAAAATAACTTAGGCAGAAGAATTGATAAGTGAGCTGTTGAGAAAGAGGCAGAAATAACTGCTACAGAGTAAACACACACACCTCAAATAGAAAATGGAAAAAATGGATAGCAGTCACTGAGATATTGGGTACATCTCCACCAATAATGTTTCCTAGGAAATTGTTAGAAATATACTTCAAGAAATAGGAAATGATCGTAAACAGTTGTTAAAATCCACCTGCAAATGAAACAAAAATGCATTTCCTGACTACTTGCCCAGTTCCCATCTCTTCCGGAGGTAGATAAGCTTCATCTAAATTATTTCATTTGATTGATGATTGTCATTTATAAATTTATTGCTAATTCTGTCCTAGGTATTCCTTTGTAAATGGTGTATGGATTTATTGCATATTCTAAAATATTGTCTATAGATTATAAAATAAAGTCAAGCATGTATGTGCTGATACTTTTAAAGTTGACTTGTCCTTATACTTAGAAATGTCTCTCTCTTTTTGAATTTAAATATATTTATTTCAATTGGAGGCTAATTATTTTACAGTATTGTATTGATTTTGCGATACATCAATATGTATCCAACACAGGTATACACGTGTTCCCAATCCTGAACCCCCCTCCCGCCTCCCTCCCCATACCATTTCTCTGGGTCATCACAGTGCAACACCCCGAAGCATCCTGTATCCCTCATCGAACCTAGACTGGTGATTCATTTCTTACATGATATTATACACGTTTCAATGCCATTCTCCCAAATCATCCCACCCTGTCCCTCTCCCACAGAGTCCAAAAGAATGTTCTATACATCTGTATCGCTTTTGCTGTCTTGCATGCAGGGTTATCGTTACCATCTTTCTAAATTCCATATATATGCATTAGTATACTGTATTGGTGTTTATCTTCCTGGCGTACTTCACTCTGTATAATGGACTCCAATTTCATCCACTTCATTAGAACTGATTCAAATGTATTATTTTTAATGGCTGATTAATACTGTATTATGTATATGTACCACTGCTTTCTTATCCATTCATCTGCTGATGGACATCTAGGTTGCTTCCATATTCTGGCTTTTATATGCAGTGCTGTGACGAACATTGAGGTACATGTGTCTTTTCAATTCTGGTTTCCTCAATGTGTATGCCCAGCAGTGGGATTGCTGGGTCTTAAGGCAGTTCTAGCTCCAGTTTTTTAAGGAATCTCCACACTGTTCTCCATAGTGGCTGTACTAGCTTGCATTCCCACCAACAGTGTAAGAGGGTTCCCTTTTCTCCACACCCTCTCAAGCATTTATTGCTTGTAGACTTTTGATTGCAGCCTTTCTGACTGGGGTGAAATAGTATCTCACTGTGGTTTTGAATTGCATTTCTCTGATAATGAGTGATGTTGAGCATCTTTTCATGTGTTTGATAGCCATCTGTATGTCTTCTTTGGAGAAATGTCTATTTAGTTCTTTGGCCCATTTTCTGATTGGGTCGTTTATTTTTCTGGAATTGAGCTGCAGGTGTTACTTGTATATTTTTCAGATTAGTTGTTTGTCAATTGCTTCATTTTCTATTATTTTCTACCATTCCGATGGCTGTCTTTTCACCTTGCTTATAGTTTCTTTTGTTGTGCGGAAGCTTTTAAATTTAATTAGGTCTCATTTGTTTATTTTTGCTTTTATTTCAAGTATTCTGGCAGATGGGTCATAGAGGATCCTGCTTTGATTTATGTTGGAGAGTGTTTTGCCTAAATTCTCCTCTAAGGGTTTTATAGTTTCTGGTCATATGTCTAGATCTTTAATCCATTCTGAGTTTATTTTTGTGTATGTTGTTAGAAAGTGTTCTAGTTTCATTCTTTTACAAGTGGTTGACCAGTTTTCCCAGCACCACTTTCTTTAATCCATACTATATTCTTGCCTCCTTTGTCGAAGATATGGCATTCATAGGTGTGTGGATTTATCTCTGGGCTTTCCATTTTGTTCCATTGATGTATATTTCTGTCTTTGTGCCAGTATCATACTGTCTTGATGACTGTGGCTTTGCAGTAGAGTCTGAATTCAAGCAGGTTGATTCCTCCAGTTCCATTCTTCTTTCTCAAGATTGCTTTGGCTATTCGAGTTTGTTTGTATATCCATACAAATTGTGAAATTATTTGCTCTAGCTCTGTGAAAAATACTGCTGGTAGCTTGATGGGGGTGTATGGAATCTATAGATTGCTTTGTGTAGTATACTCATTTTTACAATATGGATTCTTCTGATCCATGAAAATGGTATATTTCTCCATCTATTGGTGTCCTGTTTGATTTCTTTCACCAGTGTTTTATAGTTTTCTATATATTGGTGTTAGAAATCTCTCTTAATATTAGGCTTCCGTTGTGGCTCAGATGGTAAAGAATCTTCCTGCAATGCAGGAGACTTTTGTTTGATCTCTGGGTGGGGAAGATCCCCCTGAAGAAGGAAATGGCAACCCACTCCAGTATTCTTGCCTGGAGAATTCCATGGATAAAGGGGTCTGGCAGGCTAAAGCCTATGGGGTCTCAAAGAGTCAGAGAAGATTGACTATCATTAAGTCACTCTACAAATGCAGGGTACACAGGGGCTTTCCTACTGTCTCAGTGGTAATGAACTCACCTGTCAATGAAGGACACATGGGTTCTTCTGAACAATCTGAACAGTCCCACATGCTGAAGAGCAACCAAGTCCATGTGCCACAAATGTTAAGCCTGTGCTCTAGAGCCTGGGACTGCAACTACCAAAGCTTGTGTGCCTAATGTCCCTGCTTTGCAACAAAATAAGCTGCTATAATGAGAAGCCTGCACAGGAAAACTAGAGAGCAGCCCTCACTCACTGCAACTAGATAAAGCCTGCACAGTGACGAAGACCCAGAAGAGCTAAAAATAAATAAATTTTAAAAAATTGAGTGTAGGGTGGACAGGTTTCACACCTGGTCCTGGAGGAGTCCATATACCACAGAGCAACTAAGTTCATGTACCATAACTACTGAGCCTGAGCATTCTAGAGCTTGTGCTCAGCAACGAGAAGTCACTGTATTAAGTCCCTACTATAGAGTACCTTGTTCTCTGCAACTAGAGAAAGCCACAGCACAACAACAAAGACCCAGCATGGTCATATACAATAAATAAATAATGTTTAAAAACAGACTTGAGATGCAAAGAGGAGTGAACAATTGGTTCGGTTCAGTAGCTCAGTCGTGTCCGACTCTGTGATCCCATGAATCGCAGCATGTCAGGCCTCCGTGTCCATCACCAACTCCCAGAGTTCACTCAGACTCATGTCCATAAAGTCAGTGATGCCATCCAGCCATCTCATCCTCTGTCATCCCCTTCTCCCACTGCCCCCAATCCCTCCCAGCATCAGAGCCTTTTCCAATGAGTCAACTCTTCTTTTTCAATAAGTCAACTCTTTTGAGGTGGCCAAAGCAGCAGGGACAGGAGAGGCGATAAGTCACGGCAAACACGCTCACCAAACAACTGAGCTGCTCAGTCCTGGAAAGGGCACAAAATGCAGGCCCAACCGATTCTGCACTTCTGAGGACCAACTGAGTGCCTGAGCCTGAGCGGCTTAGACCTGGGAGGTGGATGCAGCCCAGGCCTGGCCTCAGACTGTTCCTGGCAGAGTAACCTAGAGCCTGAGCTGTGTGCGCTGTGAGAGGAGGCAGACCCACTGTGGCTGAGACACTGTGAGCACATGTCAGTGTCATTTGTTTGCAGCGTCCCTCCCTCCCCACAGTGTGACTGAACAAGTGAGCCTGAAAAAAATGTCCACTAACGCCCCCCTTGTGTCAGGGCAGAAATCAGACACTGAAAAGACCAGCAAACAGAAGCTAAAACAGAGGGAACTGCCTTGGAAGTGACAGGTGCAATAGACTGAAACCCTGTTGTTAGTACTACTTAGGAAGAAATATACTTGAGAAATATAAGCCAGACCAAGGAACTATCCAAAAATGAACTGACGCCACACTGCCCACAACAACACCAGAGAAAGTCCTAGATATATCTTTACTATTTTTACAATCATTTTTTCTTTTCTTTTTCCTTTATTAACTTTTTTTTACTTTTAAGTCCTCTATTACTCCTTTAATTTTCATTTTTATAATCTACTATTACATCTCAAAATAACCACACCCTATTTTTAAAGCAAACTTTATATATATATATATTTTTTTTTTTTTAAATAATTCTTCTGACTTTTTTCTTCTTCTTCTCTTTAATATTGTATTTTTGAAAATCCAACTTCTCTAGATTTTTAACCTTTGCTTTTTGGTATTTGTTATCAATTTTGTACCTTCAAAACCCCATCTTCAGTACCCAGTTTTACTTGAGAGCCAGATTAGTGGCTTGACTGCTCTCTTCTCCTTTGGAATCTCCTTCATCTCCATCAGGTCGCCTCTGTCTCTTCCCTTCCCCTTCTCTTGTTTACCCAACTCTGTGAATCCCTGTGTGTTCCAGATGGTGGAGAACACTTAGAGAACTGATTACTGGCTGGATCTGTCTCTTTCCTTTTCATTCCCCCCTTTTATCCTCCTACAACCTCTGTCTCTTTCCTCCCTCTTTTCTTCTCTGTATAACTCTGTGAACATCTCTGAGTGGTCCAGACAGTGAAGCACACATAAGAAAGTGATTACTGGCTAGCTTGCTCTCTCCTCTTTTGATTCCACCTCATCACAGTCGGGTCACCTCTAACACCTTCCTCTCTCTTCTCCTCTCCATGTAATGCTATGAACCTCTCAGGGTGTCCCTCAATGTGGAGAAACTTTTCTTCTTTAACCAAGATGTTTTATTAACAGTGCAGTATAGAAGGAGAGGTCTTCAGCCTACTGTAAAAATAAGACTGAAAACCAGAAGCTGGAGGCTTAATTCCAAATCCTGAGAACATCAGAGAACTCCTGACTTCAGGGAACATTAATCGATAGGAGCTCATCAAACACCTACATACCTACACTGAAACCAAGCACCACCCAGGGGCTAACAAGTTCCAGAGCAAGACATACCATGCAAATTCTCCAGCAACACAGAAACACACCCCTTAGCTTCAATATATAGGCTTCCCAAAGATACTCCAAAACCATTGACATCTCATAACTCATTACTGGACACTTCACTGCACTCCAGAGAGAAGAAGCCCAGCTCCATCCACCAGAACACCGACAGAAGCTTCCCTAACCAAGAAAGCTTAACAAGCCACTGATACAACTCCACCCACAGCGAGGAAACTCCATGACAAAGAGAACTCCACAAACTGCTAGAATACAGAAAGACACCCGAAATGCAGCAATATAAGCAAGATGAAGAGACAGAGGAATACCCAATACATAAAGGAACAGGATAAATGCCGACCAACAAACAAAAGAGAAAGAGACAGGCAATCAACCTGATAAAGAATTCTGAATAATGATAGTGAAAATGATCCAAAACTTTGAAATAAAAATGGAATCACAGATAAATAGCCTGGAGACAAAGATTGAGAAGATGCAAGAAAGGTTTACCAAGGACCTAAAAGAAATTTAAAAAGAGTCAATATATAATGAATAATGCAATAAATGAGATCAAAAACACTCTGGAGGCAACAAATAGTAAAATAACAGGAGGGAGAAGATAGGATTAGTCAAGAAGAAGTTAGAGTGGTAGAGATAACTAAATCAGAGAGGAAAAAACAAAAATGAACTAAAAGAAATGAGGACATTCTCAGAGACGTCCAGGACAATATGAAATGCTGCAACATTCGAATTATAGAAGTCCCAGAAGAAGAAGATAAAAAGAAAGACCACGAGAAAATACTTTAGGAGATAATAGTTGAAAACTTCCCTAAAACGGGGAAGGAAATAATCACCCAAGTCCAAGAAACCCAGAGAGTCCCAAACAGGATAAACCCAAGGTGAAACACACCAAGACACATATCAATCAAATTAACAAAGATCAAACACAAAGAACAAATATTAAAAGCAGCAAGGTAAAAACAACAAATAACAAACAAGGGGATTCTCATAAGGATAACAGATAATCTTTCAATAGAAACTCTTCAGGCCAGGAGGGAATGAGAAGACATACTTAAAGTGATGAACAAAAATAATGCACAGCCCAGATTACTATACCAAGCAAGGATTTCATTCAAATATGAAGGAGAAATCAAAAGATTTACAGACAAGCAAAAACTGAGACAATTCAGCACCATGAAGCCAGCTTTCCAACAAATGCTAAAAGATATTCTCTAGACAGGAAACACAAAAAGGGTGTATAAACTTGAACCCAAAACAATAAAGTAAATGTCAATGGGATCATACTTATTAATAATTACCTTAAACGTAAATGGGCTGAATTCCCCAACCAAAAGACAAAGACTGGCTCAATGGATAGAAAAACAAGACTCCTATATATGTTGTCTACAAGAGACCCACCTCAAAGCAAGTGACACATACGGCCTGAAAGTGAAGGGCTAGAAAAAGTATTCCACACAAATAGAGACCAAAAGAAAGCAGGAGTAGAAATACTCATATCCGATGAAATAGACTTCAAAACAGAGGTTGGGAAAAGAGATAAAGAAGGACACTACATAATGATCAAAGGATCAGTCCAAGAAGATATAACAATTATAAAGATATATGCACCCAACATAGGAGCACTGCAATATGTAAGACAGTTCAGTTCAATTCAGTTGCTCAGTCATGTCCGACTCTTTGCAACGCTATGAATTGTGGCATGCCAGGCCTCCCTGTCCATCACCATCTCCCAGAGTTCACTCAGACTCACGTCCATAGAGTCAGTGATGCCATCCAGCCATCTCATCTTCTATGGTTCCCTTCTCCTCCTGCCCCTAATCCTTCCCAGCATCAGAGTCTTTTCCAATGAGTCAACTCTTCACGTGAGGTGGCCAAAGTACTGGAGTTTCAGCTTTAGCATCATTCCTTCCAAAGAAATTCCAGGTCTGATCTCCTTCAGAATGGACTGGATGGATCTCCTTGCAGTCCAAGGGACTCTAAAGGGTCTTCTCCGACACCATAGTTCAAAAGCAGCAATTCTTCAGCACTCAGCCTTCTTCACAGTCCAACTCTCACATCCATACATGATCACTGGAAAAACCATAGCCTTGACTAGACGGACCTTTGTCTTTGCTTTTGAATATGCTAAGTTGGTCATAACTTTTATTCCAAGAAGTAAGCGTTTTTCATTTCATGGCTGCAGTCACCATCTGTAGTGATTTTGGAGTCCCCAAAAATAAAGTCTGACACTGTTTCCACTGTTTCCCCATCTATTTGCCATGAAGTGATGGGACTGGTTGCTATGATCTTTGTTTTCTGAATGTTGAGCTTTAAGCTAACATTTTCACTCTTCATTTTCACTTTCATCAAGAGGCTTTTTAGTTCCTCTTCACTTTCTGCCATAAGGATTGTGTCAGCTGCATATCTGAGGTTATTGATATTTCTCCCAGCAATTGTGATTCCAGCTTGTGTTTCTTCTACTCCAACGTTTCTCATAATGTACTCTGCATATAAGTTAAACAAGCAGGGTGACAATATACAGCCTTGAGGTACTGCTTTTCCTATTTGGAACCAGTCTGTTGTTACATGTCCAGTTCTAACAGTTGCTTAACGACCTGCATACAGATTTCTCAAGAGGCAGGTTAGGTGGTCTGGTATTCCCATCTCTTTCAGAATGTTCCACAGTTTATTGTGATCCACACAGTCAAAGGCTTTGGCATAGTCAAGAAAGCAGAAATAGATGTTTTTCTGGAACTCTCTTGCTTTTTCCATGATCTAGCAGATGTTGGCAACTTGATCTCTGGTTTCTCTGCCTTTTCTAAAACCATTTTGAACATCAGGAAGTTCACAGTTCACGTATTGTTGAAGCCTGGCTTGGAGACTTTTGAGCATTACTTTACTAGCATGTAAGATGAGTGCAATGGTGTGGTAGTTTGAGCATTCTTTGGAATTACATTTCTTTGGGATTGGAATGAAAACAGGCCTTTTCCAGTCTTGTGGCCACTGCTAAGTTTTACAAATTTGCTGTCATATTGAGTGCAACACTTTCACAGCATCATCTTTCAGGATTTGAAAGAGCTCAACTGGAATTCCATAACCTCCACTAGCTTTGTTTGTAGTGATGCTTTCTGAGGCCCAGTTGACTTTACATTCCAGGATATCTGGCTCTAGAGGAGTGATCAGACCATCGTGATTATCCAGGTCATGATGATCTTTTGTACAGTTCTGTGTATTCTTGCCACTTCTTAATATGTTCTGCTTCTATTAGGTCCGAACGATTTCTGTCCTTTATTGAGCCCATCTTTGCATGAAATGTTCCCTTGGTATCTCTCATTTTCTTGAAGAGATCTCTAGTCTTTCCATTCTGTTGTTTTCTTCTATTTCTTTGCATTGATCACTGAAGGAGGCTTTCTTATCTCTTCTTGCTATTCTTTGGAAATCTGCATTCAGATGCTTATATTTTTCCTTATCTCCTTTGTTTTTCACTTCTCTTCTTTTCACAGCTATTTGTAAGGCCTTCCCAGACAGCCATTTTGCTTTTTTTTGTGAACAAATATGAAAGGGTAAATAAACAATAACAAAATAACAGTGGGAGACTTTAATACCACACTCACACCTATGGATAAATCAACTAAACAGAAAATTAACAAGGATACACAAACTTTAAATGATACAATAAACCTAATTGAAATATAGAGATCTAATTGAAAATATAAAGGACATTTCACCCCAAAATAATGAATTTTACCTTTTTTAAGTGCTCACGGAAAGTTCTCCAGGAGAGATCACATCCTGGGTCATAAATCTAGCCTTGGTAAATTCAAAAATAAAATTTAAATCAGTCCAAGCATCTTTTCTGACCATAATTCAGTAAGATTAGATCTGAATTGCAGGAGAAAACTATTAAACATTCCAACATATGGAGGCTGAACAACACGCTGCTTGAATAACCAACAAATCACAGAAGAAATCAAAAAGAAATCAAAATATGCATAGAAAGGAATGAAAATGAAAACACAACAACCCCAAACCTGTGGGACACTATAAAAGCAGTGCTAAGGGGAAAGTTCACAGCAATACAGGCATACCTCAAGAAACAAGAATAAATCAAATAAATAACCTAACTCTACACCTAAAGCAACTAGAAAAGGAAGAAATGGAGAACCCCAAGGTTAGTAGAAGGAAAGAAATCTTAAAAATTAGGGCAGAAATAAATGCAACATAAACAAAAGAGACCATAGCAAAAATTTTAAAAGCCAATAGCTGGTTCTTTGAAAGGATAAATAAAATTAACAAACCATTAGCCAGACTTATCAAGAAACAAAGGGAGAAAAATCAAATCAATAAAATTAGAAATGAAAATGGAGAGATCACAACAGACAACAAGGAAAAACAAAGGATCATAAGAGACTACTATCAGCAATTATATGCCAATAAAATGGACAATGTGGAAGAAATAGACAAATTGTTAGAAAAGTACAACTTTCGAAAACCGAACCAGGAAGAAATAGAAAATCTTAACAGACCCATCACAAGCACGAAAGTTGAAACTCTAATCAGAAATCTTCCAGCAAACAAAAGCTCAGGTCCAGATAGCTTCACAGCTAAATTCTACCAGAAATTTAGAGAAGAGCTAATACGTATCATATTCAAACTCTTCCGGAAAACTGTAGAAGAAGGTAAACTTCCAAACTCATTCTATGAGGCCACCAGTACCCTAATACCAAAACCTGACAAAGATGCCACAAAAAAGAAAACTACAGGCCAATATCACTGATGAACATAGGTGGAAAAATTCTTCACAAAATTCTAGCAATCAGAATCCAACAATGCATTAAAAAGATCATACACCATGACCAAGTGGGCTTTATCCCAGGGATGCAAGAATTCTTCAATATCTGCAAACCAATAAATGTAATTCACTGAATTAACAAACTGAAAAATAAAAGCCACATGGTTATCTGAATAGATGCAGAGAAAGCCTTTGACAAAATTCAATATCCATTTATGATAAAAACGCTCCAGAAAGAAGGAATCGAAGGAACATGAAAGTGAAAATGAAAGTGAAGTCGCTCAGTCGTGTCCGATTCTTTGCGACCCCGTGGACTGTAACCTACCAGGTTCCTCCGTCCATGGGATTCTCCAGGCAAGAATACTGGACTGGGTTGCCATTTCCTTCTCCAGGGGATCTTCCCGACCCAGGGATTGAACCCTGGTCTCCCACCTTGCAGGCAGACGCTTTAATCTCTGAGCCAACAAAGAAGCCCACCTCAACATAATAAAAGCTATATATGACAAACCCACAGCAAACATTACCCTCAATGGTGAAAAATTGAAAGCATTTCCCCTAATGTCAGGAACAAGACAAGGGTGCCAACTTTCACCGCTACTATTCAACATAGTTCTGGAAATTTTGGCCACAGCAATCAGAGCTGAAAAAGAAATAAAAGAAATCCAAATTGGAAAAGAAGAATTCACACCCTCACTGTTTGCAGATGACATGATCCTCTACATAGAAAACCCTAAAGACTCCACCAGAAAATTACTAGAGCTAATCAATGAATACAGTAAACTTGCAGGATATAAAATCAACACCCATAAATCCCTTGTATTCCTATACACTAATAATGAGAATGTAGAAAAAGAAATTAGGAAACAACTTCATTCACCATTCCAAAGAAAAGATTAAAGTACTTAGGAATATATCTACCTAAAGAAACTAAAGACCTATATAAGGAAAACTATAAAACACTGGTGAAAGAAATCAAAGAGGACACTAATAGATGGAGAAATATACCATGTTCATGGATTGGAAGAATCAATATCAAAATGAGTATACTACCCAAAGTAATCTATCGATTCAATGCAATCCCCATCAAGCTACCAGCAGTATTTTTCACAGAGCTAGAGCAAATAATTTCACAATTTGTATGGATATACAAAAAATCTCGAATAGCCAAAGCAATCTTGAGAAAGAAGAATGGAACTGGAGGAATCAACCTGCCTGACTTCAGGCTCTACTACAAAGCCACAGTCATCAAGACAGTATGATACTGGCACAAAGACAGAAATATACATCAATGGAACAAAATAGAAAGCCCAGAGATAAATACACACACCTATGGACACCGTATATTCTACAAAGGAGGCAAGAATATACAATGGATTAAAGACAATCTCTTTGAAAAGTGGTGCTGGGAAAACTGGTCAACCACTTGTAAAAGAATCAAACTAGAACACTTTCTCGCACCATACACAAAAATAAACTCAAAATGGATTAAAGATCTAAACCTACGACCAGAAACTATAAAACTCCTAGACAAGAACATAAGCAAAACAGTCTCTGACATAAATCACAGCACGATACTCTATGATCCACCTCCCAGAATACTGGAAATAAAAGCAAAAATAAACAAATGAGATCCAATTAAAATTACAAGCTTCTGTACAACAAAGTAAACTATAAGCAAGGTGAAAAGACAGCCTTCAGAGTGGGAGAAAATAGCAAATGAAGCAATTGACAAACAGCTAATCTCAAAAATTTACAAGTAATACCTGCAGCTCAATTTAAGAAAAATGAACGACTCAATCAAAAAATGGGCCAAAGAACTAAATAGACATTTCTCCAAAGAAGATATACAGATGGCTAACAAACACATGAAAAGATGCTCAACATCACTCATTATCAGAGAAATGCACATGAAAACCATAATGAGGTACCATTTCACACCAGTCAAAATGGATGCGATCCCAAAGTCTACAAACAATAAATGCTAGAGAGGGTGTGGAGAAAAGGGAACCCTCTTACACTGTTGGGGGAATGCAAGCTAGTACAGCCACTATGGAGAACAGTGTGGAGATTCCTTAAAAAACTGGAAATAGAACTGCCTTATGACCAAGCAGTTCCACTTCTGGGCATACACACCAAGGAAACCAGAAGTGAAAGACACACGTGTACCCTAATGTTCATTGCAGCACTGTTTATAATAGCCAGGTCATGGAAACAACCTAGATGAATGGATAAGAAAGCAGTGGTACATATACACAATGGAGTATTACTCAGCCATTAAAAAGAATACATTTGAATCAGTTCTGATGAGCTGGATGAAACTGGAGCCGATTATACAGAGTGAAGTAAGCCAGAAAGAAAAAACACCAATACAGCATACTAACACATATATGTGGAATTTAGAAAGATGGTAATAATAACCCTGTATGTGAGACAGCAAAAGAGACACAGATGTATAGAACAGTCTTTTGGACTCTGTGGGATAGGGAAAGGGTGGGATGATTTGGAAGAATGCATTGAAACATGTATAATATTATATAAGAAACGAATCACCAGTCTAGGTTTGATGCAGGATACAGGATGCTTGGGGCTGGTGCACTGGGATGACCCAGGGAGATGGTATAGAGAGGGAGGTGGGAGAGGGGTTCGGGATTGGGAACATGTGTACACCCGTGGTGGATTCATATGGATGTAGGCAAAACCAATACAGTATTGTAAAGTAAAATAAAAATAAAAACCGAGATCTTGTACGTTTTCATAGAATCATGTAAGCTTAGCTTCTTCACCAGTAATGGTTGGGGCATATACCTGGATTATTGTGATGCTGAATGGTTTGTCTTGGAAACAAATGGATATCGTTCTGTCGCTCTTGAGACTGCATCTAAACACTGCATTTCAGACTCTTCTGTTGACTCTGAGGCCTACTCCATTCCTTCTAAGGGATTCTTGCCCACAGTAGTAGATATAATTATCATCTGTATCAAATCCATGCCTTCCCGTCCATTTTAGTTCACTGATTCTTAAACTGTTGATGTTCATGCTTGCCATTTCCTGTTTGACCATTTCCAAGTTACCTTGATTCATGGACCTAACATTGTAGGTTCCTATGCGATATTGATTTTTATAGCATCAAGCTTTCATCACCAGACATATCCACACCTAAATGTCCTTTTCTCTTTGGTTCAGCCTCTTCATTCTTTCTGGAACTCTTTCTCCATTCTTCCCCTATATCATAATGGACACCTACTGACCGGGGGTGGGGGGAAGGTGTTCATATTTTAGTGTCATGTATTTTTGCCTTTTCATACAGTTCATGCAGTTCTTAAGGCAAGAATACTGAAGTGGTTTGCCACTCCCTTCTCCACTGGACCACATTTTGTCCTGCCCTGACTAGCAGAGACATTCCCTTTAACCACCTCATATAGCCTGATGACATGCCTGGCACCCTGCTTGTCTCATTGCTGGTCCTCATTAAGTGTATAAAATTTCACTGGTCATTGGATGTTAGTCAATGTGCTGCCCAGGGGCTGAAGAACAGGCTGTACTGGAGTCACCAGGAAGGGGTTCCATGGAAGCTGGAGCTGATGTTGGAGAATGCCTAGGAGAGGAGGGTACCCCAGCCTCTCTGCTGCCATTGGCCATGGATAATAATAATGTTTCTTTTCCAACATTAATATGATAAACTGCCATATAATACTTGACATTTGAGGAAGAGAGGGTTTGTTTTTTTTTTTTTTCAACATGGATGAGGTATAGCACTAAACAAAACCTTCAAATAACTTCAAAAATCTGCCCAATTCATCTCACATCCTTCTATAAAACTGTTTCACAAAACATAGCAAACATTTTCTAATCAAATAAATTACCCTGCCACCTATTATAATGTTCCCCAAATTCAGGAATAAGTAACACTTATAGGGAAACATAACTAGATTTAAAAATTAACTTATAACTCCCAGGCAGTTTGTCATGGAAGACAAACACTCCCCAAAATAACTATCTAAATATGTCTGTCTTCATCACATAAAAGAGTTGAATGGTTAATCTGTGTCATTAACACAGCAAAAGAGAGAAAGAAAATCATACCTCTATGCAGCAAAAATAAAACAGGAGCATAGCATATTAACAGACTTGTGAATTTTCATAATAAATCAACCTTCAGGATTTTCCCTACTAAAGCAATCATATGAGATGTTAAATTAATATATAATGACATAGATAAAATTCTATTAATATTATACATGGATTGTGCATTTTATTTATTTTTAATTGAAAGTACTTTTAGTAAGAACATTCTTTGAGTGAGAGAGAAATGCAGACATTATATTCTGAAATAAGTAATCCATTTTCCATTAGAGAAAAGATGTCTTAGAGTTTCAAGAAAAAAAGAAAAGAAACATAAACACTGGACTTAATGACTACAGTTCAATTTTTCAATGGAGGATGAAAAAGAAGGTGGGCTTTTTATTTATTTATTTATTTATTTTTGAATAGCCACAAGAGATACACCACTAACCTGTCAGAGCTGAGAAGTGGGAAATCTGCTCCAATAGCAGATGGGCAGGAGAGCAGCCTTTCGGTCTTACCACTCGTGCTGAGCCAGCAGTAAAATAAGGATCTTGCACATGTGTTCAAAGCCTGATGTAATTCTTCAGTGAATATTCACTTAGACCAATATAATTTTCTAAAGTACCAACTTAGAATGTGCAATTCTTTAGATAAATTTAAATCTTTTCTCAGGGATCAACTTTTAAAAATGCCACTGCTAATTACATAGAAGTATTATACACTTCATGAATCAGTTTGGTAGAACTATTTAAATTGATGCAGATGGCTTCATTTATCTAACAAATCAGCATCTCCATTTTGCTTCTGAATTTTGGAATCTTTTTTTTTTTTCACTTTCCTTAAAAACCATGTTTAATAATGGCAAATATTTATTCTATCTTAAAAACTATTCTGAATGACTTTCATATGTTAACCTACTAATCCTCACAATAACAAGAGGTATATAATATCACTCTCATACCATTTTACACAAGATAAAAGTAAGGCACAGGGAAGTTACTAGAATATGGTGACACTGCTATTTTATGGTGCAGTTGAGATTCAGACAATCTAGCTTCAAAGCCTGAATATTCAACCATTACTCAACACTGCTTTAGGAACAATAGATACAAGAAAAGTTGGTCCACCTTACTCATGATGTGATCCACCTTACTCATGATGAAAAATGTAAATTGAATAAAAATGGGTACCAAATTTCAACTCTAACAGAGATGCAAAGGTTGACAGATAGGTACTCCATAACTGTAACTGGTAGTATACACTGAAGGGAAACTTGGCAAGATCTGTGCAGTGTACCCATATGTGTACAAAGAGACATACACAAGAAAGTTCAAGACCAAACTGTTCATAAAAGGAAACAAGTAGGAACTGCCTAAATTTAAAAGGAAGCAGCTCTGATTACATATATGATTATATATTCAAACAACAGAATAATGTACTGTTGCTAAAAATACCAAAATAGGTGTATCTATACTAACATGGAAAAGCTGTCCCTGACATAATTTCAACTTAAGAAAAAAGACCCACCAAATTCCTGAAAATATTTTAAAGCCTTATGGATAAGAATTAATATGTTAAATATACTTTGTAAATCTCTAGAAAGCTATACTTTAAAGTATTAACAGTGGTTATGTCCATATAATTGGTCAGTATGCTGAGGGGAGATGGATTTGGGACCATTCTACTTTTTTTTTTTACTTTATTCTACGTTACAATACTGTATTGGTTTTGCCATGCATTGACATGAATCAGCCACAGGTGTACACGAGCTCCCAATCCCAAAGCCCCTCCCATCTCCCACCCCATATCATCTCTCTGGATCATCCCCGTGCACCAGCCCCAAGCATCCTGTATCCCGTATCGAACATAGACTGGCGCTTTGTTTCTTACATGATAGTATACATGTTTCAATGCCATTCTCTCAAATCCTCCCACCCTCTCCCTCTCCCTCAGAGGCCAAAAGTCCGTTCTATACCTCTGTGTCTCAAATTTTGGAATCTTCATTGAGGTCATTGATGCAAAAATATTTTCTAAAACCTTAATTTTTTTAAATTTTATTAATTTATTTAATTGGAGGCTAATTCATGTCAATGTATGGCAAAGCCAATACAGTATTGTAAAGTAAAATAAAGTAAAAATAAAAATTAAAAAAATAAAAATAAAATGATTACTTCCAGAATAAAAATTAAATAGCTAATAAAAAATTCTTACAATGAAATAATAGATGTAACTAATGGCAAGTAACCACACCAAAAATCAGAGAATAAATATACAACCGATATTATTAGGAGAACATCTTTAAAAGTTTTTTTTAAAAAGGTATAATCCTGTGATAAATATGCTATATTATTTCTAAAAAGGTATAATCCTATGATAAATATGCTATATTAATGGAAAAAAACATATGAATGTCTTGTGCTTTAATTTTAGAGGAATAATTTCCAAATCCTCTATTGTGAAATTATGTGTTTATCGAAAGATTTACATATGGGTCTTCATAACAGCCTTCAAACTATAACTAATCTAAATTACCATGAAGAAAGAGTGGATAAACCAATTTTGGTATAGCATACCATGGAAAACCCTTCAGTAATAAAAAGAAAAAACTCTTGATTCAGTCAACAACATGAACAGTCCTCAAAAATGAAAACATTATTTTCAGTGAAAGAATGCAGAAGCAAGACTATATACTGTTTAAATCAATTCATGAAATGCTAGAGAAAGGATAGTTGATAGTAACAGAAAGTAGATCAGTGGTTACCAGAGACCAGGGGTGTGAGAGGATAACAGGCAGGAAGGCCAGGGGCCTCCAAACGGAGGAAATAGCCTGCAAGTGTCAGACATTTTATATCTCTTAAGTGGCAGGAGGAAACAAACTAGGGATACTTTTTCCTTCTGTATACGAATTTAAAAGGAGGTTTCTCTTAAAATTCTGTGTTGCTATAATGACACCTAGTTTCACTTAAAGTTAACCATTGCCTTTTTCTTATGGAAATGTTATCTTAAGCTATGCTAATATACTATGTATTTACCCCAAGCTCTGTCTTCAAGTCGGTTCCACCTTTTGGGCTCAGACCTACTTGATAAACCAATATGTTATACTCCGATATTGTTCTTCTAATCTATGTAAATGAAACTATTTGTATGGTTGTATGGTGATCTGCCCTTATTCAAGATTCAAGTTAATCATTTTATGGCCCAGGATGGGCCATTTGGAGCCAAGGTTATCCCAAAATACATCTTATGGGTGAGGGGCCTGATGCTATTCTAAGTTTTGAGACATTCCTTTCTTTCATTAACAAACTGCTGGTGACTATATAACATCCAGCTAAAGACTAGCAGGGGGTACTCTTTCTACCCCCTTCTGATGCCTATGTCAGAAGCTTTCTCTATCTCCTTTATACTTTAATAAAACTTTATTACACAAAAGCTCTGAGCAATCAAGCCTCGTCTCTGGCCCCAGATTGAATTCTTCTCCTCCTCCGGGGGCCAAGAATCCCGGCGTTGTGATTCAACAACAACCTTTCAGGTGCAGTGGAGCTGAAAGGAAATTTTTGGTGTGACAAAAATATTTTTTATCTTGACCATGATAATACAAGCATGACTACATATATGTTTGTATGCTTTGAGAGGCAAATTTCCATGCATGTAAGTTACATCCTCATAGAAGTAAGGCAAAAAGGTGCAATGGCCTAACTCAGGTGGTTTAATAAAACCAATGTTTAAAGAAAATGTCTACACTAAAATGACATTTTTTGTCTTATTATTTTAACAATAATTTGCAGCAATGTGAAATGAATTCTGCATAACGCTTGCAGTTAAATATATTGTCATTAATTTGCTACCCTATAAAATTCCACAGAAATGAAGAAATGAGGACTTCCCCTAAAAAATGCTCTGGTGGCCAGGTTTGGAGTTTCCCAAGGAGCCCAGAAAGCCTCTCATCTTCCCCTGGGATGGGATTAGAGTTGCCTAGTGGTGACCTCACTTCTCTGTACTTGCTGTTACCAAATGGAGATGACCCACCAACCTTAGCTTGTAAGTGTGTTCCTTCCAGAACCTTTCCACCAGGATGCACACAGAATGTGATAAACAGGATGGAGGAGGCATCCTGTAATTTTCATAAATAAACTATATCAAAGCTACTTGGTTTTACAGAGGCCAGACCCTGAGAAAGAACCATGGTCAAGTCAATGTTTTATATCCTGCAGGTAATTTCATACTATTTAAAGCAATTTGGATGTATTTTCTATTTATTTTGAATATAATAGTTTAAGAAAATGTAATAATAATCTATTTTTCCAATGATATTATTTCTTGACACTAATATGCTAATAAGTAAGCTAAAATAATGAAATTGGCTCTCATATTTCTATTTTCTTTTTACATCTAGTAATTAAATATTTTCTTCTAATTTTGTAGCAATCTCAGGCAAATTATTATCTCTTAGGCAATGATATGTCTTGGCGATAAAAACGAGTGAGTTAAACTAACATCTTTATCTTCAATGCCGACTTGAAGACTTGTATGAACTCACAGTCTGTATGAAGACTATATGAACTCACAGTGCATGTATACCTACAACATGGAAGCACCAGTACACTTTTGACCAGTTGGATGGAAATAACATGGCCCCACAGTCATCATCACATTATTAATGGTTGATCAATTTTAATTATTATGGCACACATTATTATGTTTAAGCCATAGAGTTAGCAAAAACAAACAAACAAAAAACCCATTGTTTTGCCTTACTCATTTTGTGAACTTCCATTAAGACAATCCTAATAAAAGTTCCCACATACTTTTTTTTTTGGATGATTATTCCTATTGTCATTATTATTAAATAAATGGTAGATAAAATTTCAATCTCAACAGTATATAGAATTAGAATCCCAAAATTGTAATTCAGTACAACATGGGCTACATCTGTTCAGCTGATGGCTACTGTATGTCTTTTTTTTTTTTTTCCAACTGGGTGAGAATTACAGCTTGTTTTGCCCACACAACAAGGCAAATCAGCCATAATTATACATATATCACTTCCCTCTTGAGCATCCTTCCTCATTCCCCATTTTACCCCTCTAGGTCATCACCGAGCACCAAGCTGGGGTTCCTATGTTATACAGCAACTTCTCAGAAGCTATCTATTTTACATGTAGGAGTGTATAATGTGTAGAAGGCAATGGCTCCCCATTCCAGTACTCTTGTCTGGAAAATCCCATGGACGGGGAAGCCTGGTAGGCTGTAGTCCATGGGGTACCTAAGAGTCAGACTCAACTGGGCAACTTCACCTTCAATTTTCAGTTTCATGTATTGGGGAAATAAATGGCAACCCACTCCAGTGTTCTTGCCTGGAGAATCCCACGGATAAGGGAGCCTGGTGGGCTGCCGTCTATGGGGTCACACAGAGTCGAACACGACTGAAGTGAAAGCAGCAGCAGCAGCAGCAGCAGTGTTTAATGCCGTTGTCATTTTCTCCATTTGTCACATTCTCTCCTTCCACTTTGTTCACAAGTTCATTTTCTATATCTGAGTTTCTACTCCTTCACTACAAATAGGTTCATCAATACCCTTCTCCTAAATTCCATATATATATACATTAATATATTAGTTTTTCTGTTTCTGACTTGCCTAATATATCATTTAAAGCTTGTGCTTCCTTACTAATTTTCTGTCTGGATGATCTATCCATTACTCAGAGTAGGATGTAAAAATCCTCCACTATTATTGTGTTACTGTCAATTTCCCCTTTAATAGTTGTTAGCATTTGCCTTATGTATTGAAGTTCTCCTATTTTGAGTGTATATGGAGAAGGTAATGGCACTGCACTCCAGTACTCTTGCCTGGAAAATCCCATGGACAGAGGAGCCTGGCAGGCTACAGTCCATGGGGTTGCTAAGAGTCCGACATGACTGAGAGACTTCACTTTCGTTTTTCACTTTCATGTATTGGAAAAGGAAATGGCAACCCACTCCAGTGTTCTTGGCTGGAGAATCCCAGGGACGGGGGAGCCTGGTGGGCTGCCGTCTCTCGGGTCACACAGAATCAGACACGACTGAAGCGACTTAGCAGCAGCAGCAGCATATATTTATAATTGTTATATCTCCTACTGAGAGGAAAGGTAAATAAAAAAAATTTTAAAAGAAAAAGGTTAAAATTTACTAGAGCCTTAGGGCAACAGGCCCTCTAGTTAATCTTAAGACAGACCTTTATCTCAAGAATGTGTAAGGAGCTCATCTCTCAGGAATGCAGCCTCCGGGAGGCTTTCCAGGAGATGTTTACCTCAAAAACCATTCAGCCGTTTTGGCCGGATAACAAATGGACCTATCCCTGAAAATATCAAAGACCTGTACACCAATCAGGCCGCTCCACCCTAGCTGTACCTGTTTGTGGTTTTAGTGCTTAAAAACTGCTCTGTAACAAATGTTCAGGGTTCGTTCTTCCCCTAGTGGTGTTCGAACCCCGGTGCACCGGCCTAATAAATCCTCTTGCAGTTTGCATCAAGTCCGTGTCTTGGTGATCTCTTGGGCGACTGATCTCTGGAAAAGGCCATGAGGTCTAACACTACTTTCATTGATCTCTTGATCATTATATAATGACCTTCTTTGTTTCTTGTTTCTTGTCTTTATTTCTTTGTTTCTTGTCTTTATTTTAAAGTCTACTTAGTCTGATATAGTTATTACTACTCTTGCTTTCTTTTGATTTCTATTTCCATGTAACAACTTTTCCAATCCCTAACTTGCAGTCTGTCTGTGTCCCTAGATCTGAAGAGGGTCTCTTGTAGACTGTGTATTCAGGGCTCTTATTTTTATATTCATTCAGCCAATCTGTGTTTTTTTCATTTGGTGTATTTATCCCATTTGCATTAAGGTAATTATTGAAATATATGATCCTATTATCATTTACCTTATTTTGGGAGGTCCATTTTTGTAGGCCTTTACTTTCTCTTATGTTTCCTGTCTAGAGAAGCTCTTTTAGTATTTATTGTATAGAGGATTTGCGGTTCTGATTTATCTTAGTTCAGTTCAGTTCATTTCAGTCGCTCAGTGGTGTCCAACTCTTTGTGACCCACATGAACCACAGCACTCCAGGCCTCCTTGTCCATCATCAATTCCTGGAGTTTACCCAAACTCATGTGCATTGAGTCAGTGATGGCATCTAACCATCTCATCCTCTGTCACCCCCTTCTCCTCCTGCCTTCAATATTTCCCAATATCAGGGTCTTTTCAAATGAGTCAGCTCTTCACATCAGGTAGCCAAAGTATTAGAGTTTCAGGTTCAACATCAGTCCTCCTAATGAACACCCAGGACTCATTTCCTTTAGGATGGACTGGTTGGATCTCCTTGCAGTTCAAGGGGCTCTCAAGAGTCTTCTCCAACACCACAGTTCAAAAGCATCAATTCTTCTGTGCTCAGCTTTCTTTATAGTCCAACTCTCACATCCATATGTGACTACTGAAAAAACTATAGCTGTGACTAGATGGACTTTTGTTAACAAAATAATGTCTCTGCCTTTAATATGCTGTTTAGGTTGGTCATAACTTTCCTTCCAATAAGTAAGCGTCTTTTAGTTTCATGGCTGCAATCACCATCTACAGTGATTTTACAGCCCACCCCACCCCCACCCCCAAATAAAGTCAGCTACTGTTTCCACTCTTTCCCCATCTATTTCTCATGAAATGATGGGGCTGGATGTCATGATCTCATTTTTGGACTGAGCTTTAAGCCAACTTTTTCACTCTCTTCTTTCACTTTTATCAAGAGACTCTTTAGTACTTCACTTTCTGCCATGGTGTCATCTGTATTATCTGAGGTTATTGATATTTCTCCCGGCAAACTTGATTCTAGCTGTGCTTCATCCAGCCCAGCCTTTGATTTACCCTTCAAATCTGATGAGATTCCTGCTGGATAGAGTAACCTTGTTGCTGTTTAGTTACTAAGTCATATCTGATTTTTTGCAACTCCATGGGCTCCTCTGGTCATGGGATTTTCCAGGCAAGAATACTGGAGTGGATTGCTAATTCCTTCTCCAGGTGATCTCCCTGATTTAGGGATTTGAACTCTGAGATTTCTGCATTGAAATCTGTGTTGTTTTCTGCTTGCAGGCAGATTCTTCACTGCTGAGTCACTGAGGATGTCACTAGAGTATCTTATCTTTTATCACTTTAAGGGTTAATATATCCTGCCACTCCCTTCTGGTTATTTCCACCATTCTATCTTCCAGCTCGGTTATTCATTCTTCTGCTTCAGTTATTCTGTTCTTGGTTTCCTCTAGTGTATTTTTAATCTCAGTTATTGTGTTGTTCATTTATTTGTTATAAGTCCTTGTTAAATACTTCTTGTATTTTCTTGATCCACACCTCTATTCTACTTATCTTTGTCTCCATTTTATTTCCAAGATTTTCGATCATCTTTACTATCATTGCTCTGAATTCTTTTTCAGGTAAAACTTTCAGGAAGTTTTACCATGCTCCTTTATCTACTGTATGTTTCTTTGTCTTTCATTTTGTTTAATTTACTGTGTTTAGAAGATGACAGTTCCACTTATTTGTGGAATCTGCCCCTCTACAAATGGGTTTGTGAAGTTTTTCCTGGTTGGGGGACTTGTGCCTGTGTTCTGGTGGATATAGCTGGATCATATCTCTCTGAAGGGCAGTGCCAAGACAAGTAGTGTGTTTTGGGGTGTCTAGGTGCTTGATATGGCTTCAGGTAGCCTGTCTGCTAATTTTCAGGGTTGTGTTCCTGTTTTCCTAAAGGTTTGGTATGAGGCATCTGGCACTGGTGCTTGCTGCCCCTTGGGTGGGACCTGGTTTAAGTGATATGATGGAGGCCTTTAGGAATGCTTTTACAGATTAATATTCCATGGTGTTGGAAAGTCTCCGATTGTTCAAAGTTCAGGACTCATGTCTCTCACCTCTGAGGTTCAGGCCTGATCCCTTACTAAAGCTCCAAGACTTCACAGGCCATGAAGAACCGAAAAGAAATACCCTAGAAAAACCAATGGTGAAAGCAACACTCAACAGGCAATTACATTGAAAGAAATTAAATTACACTGAAAGAAATTAACACACAAATAGAAAAGAAGAGAGAAAAAGTAGGGGGAAAAAAGAATAAGAATAAATATCAGAATCAGAAGAAGAGAGAGCACTCACACTAATAAACCCAAAATTAAAAATGAATACTAAAACCTAGACTAGGAAAAATACAAAATCAAAAGCATGGAAAAAGCAATAGAGTTAAAGAGTACTATAAAAATAAGAAAAAGAAAAATCAATTTATCTAAAGACAGGATTTTTTTAAAGGAAAAGATAAGTTAAAAAGTAAGTAGAAATTAAAATAATAATAATAAAGAACAATATTAAAACAATACAAAAACAAGTAAAGAAAAAAAAATATATAAGAGAGAGTGATAGAAGACTGTCATCCTGATTCCTTGGTTGTCCTCTCCACATAGTGATCAGCAGTCAATCTGCTTACTCAGGAGGTCCTCTAATATTTCTAGGAAGATCTCTGGACCTACTGTAGGTGCTGTAAGGTTTGTTCAGACTTAGATCTGGGTTTACTCCAGCTTGAACTTGCTCCCAAAGTCCACAATTGCCCCAATATCCACAGTCTCAGGCTACTTGTGGATATTTAATCTGCTGCACCTGTTGCTGCAAAGTGACTTTCCTTCCACTTTGCTCACACAGCCCCCGGTGCTCTGCTTTAGTTTTGGCCCCACCTCTGCTTATAGGCTACCCTTCTTTGTCTATTCCCTGCCCAGAGCAAAGGGGATGAAAGTGGTGACTTATTAGGGCTCACTTGCTGGTCAGGCTGGTGAGAGGGAGGGGTATGGCACTTTTAGTTACAGTGTTTGGGGAGTGCCTATTGTGCCTCAAGGTCTGTGCGAAACCACTATAGTCTGAGGTGGGTAATACATTATCCTCCGGGGTTGTGACAGCAACAAATGTGCTTTGTCCCCTGCCTTCAGCACTCACCCTGGCTTTGGCAATTCCCCAGTCTGGGATTGTAAACTTCAGCCGAGTGTTGTTCTGCCTCTGGCACTCGTTCTGGCTTTGACAGTGGCTTTGGTCAGATGTACCTACCTCTGAGGTACAGCAGTTCACAAGCATTGCTCATCCAACCTACGCCATTCAAAAAGGCAAGTTCCTGTGTTCTGTGAGTGCAAGGAGTTAGAGTGTCCCAGCAGCAAGAAGAACAGATTTCCTAAATCTGTTGCCTCTCTGGGAGGCCCAGGCTTTTCTTTTGACCCCCTTAGTACTGTCATACTAGCTCCATCAGAGTCTCTTTCATGGCAGGCAACCCTGATTTTCTGTCTGAGGTCCAACCCCTCAAGCCTGAGTCTCAGTATCCAGCCCCCATTCACTGCAGTGGTCATGCAAGCCACTTCTCAGCTGGGAAGTGCTATTTGGCAATGATCTCTGTGGTGAATTCTCTCAGTTTAGCCTCCTGAGCACCTGCTGGTGCATTCTCCTCTGAGGTTCCGAAGTTACCCCCATCCCCACCCATGAGGAGGTTTAAGTGTGCAGAAACTCTTCTTCCTTTAGGACTCCTTCCACAAAGTGCATGTCCCCATCCTGAAATCTTTTGTCTTTCTTTTCTTTTCTTTTCTTTTTAACCTTTATCTGTTGCCCTACCTTATTCTTAAGCTGAAACTCAATACTTTGACCACCTGATGCAAAGAGCTGACTCATTTGAAAAGACCCTAATGCTGGGAAAGTTTGAGGGCACGAGAAGGGGATGACAGAGGAGATGGTTGTATAGCATCACTGACTCAATGGACATAGGTTTGGGTGAACTCTGGAATTTGGTGATGGACAGGGAGGCCTGGTGTGCTGCGATTCATGGGATTACAAAGAGTCGGACATGACTGAGCAATTGAACTGAACTGAATGTTATTCTGAGGACACCAGCTTGCTTTTTAGGAAATCTGTTCTTCTGCCAGAGTTCAGAAGGTATTCTGTAGTTGTTCCACATGCAGATTTATTTTTGATGTATTTGTGGGAAAGAGATGATCTCCCATCTTGCTCCCCACCATCTTGAAAGTTCCATGGCTACTATCATTTCTCATTTGTGCTCCTAAATTGGAGAGTCAACTGTTGATTTAAGTAGTTTTATTTAAATAAATGTGATAACAGTGGTGGTGCTAAAGAAGGAAACATTTCTCACACATTCTAGTTATATTCAAGAAAATAGAAATGAGAGTTCCTCAGGATTCAAACATGGGATAAATTATTCTGATTTTAGACTACTTTGGCTTTTTTTTTTTTTTAAGGTAGATAAATGAAAGTGAGAAAAATTTAAAAGACTGGGGAAAACATGAAAATGTGCTAAATGATGGGAATAAAATATTTTTCAAAATGAGTAAAACATTAAAAAGGGAGAGAAAAAGCAATACAATGAACCTGCTATTTAGAAAGGGGACACAGCATAGAGAGGGCATTATAAGCTTAGAAATATTTATTAAATCTTTTTGAGACATTCCAAATTCTCTTAATCAAGGGCCAAGTTAGTTTGTCTCCCCCCCCCTTTTTAGCACAATAGCAATGCTAGCATTGTAGATGTTTGCAATTATGTTCTTATAGGTTTGGGATGATTCCTCTGGTATAAACCAGAGAGAAGAACATGGGCACAGCAATTGATAGTCTATCTCAAAACTCTGATCTCAAAAAGAAAAAGAAAATAGTATTTTCAAAGTATAAACAAATACTCCATTTGAACAAATTACTTATAAAACAATACATATCTTTGTGGATAACTTTTAAAAAATAAATGTATTTAGAAGGATTCTGGGTTATTTGTACTGTTTAGATATTAAAAAAAATTACATGAACGTGTTTCATTTATTGACATCTGGTAAGTATGCTCCCGTAACTAGTTTAACTTCTGGTGAGAGAATGTCTTGTGAATGCATCCCTGAAACTGTACAAACCATGGTCTAGGTTGCAAAAATAAATGGTTCAATCAATTGTGTTCATAGCAAAACACTGTGAAATAAAATGTATATTCTATGGCAAGATAGAAATTTAAATATAAAAAATACTCTGTCTGCCCCTTGGTCTCCTCTCTCCCTGCACTGTGTCTGGATTAGGTATCAACCAGACTTTCCTCATTGGCAGAAATGCCTGCTTAACCATAATGAACAATAGTTTCCAAGCACCAATGAAAGATGTAAAAAAGTAAAGTAAAATTTGATAAAGATATATTTATATGTGCATGCTCAGTTGCTCAGGCTTCTCCAGTGGTTCAGGGGTAAAGAATCCACCTGCAATCCTGGAGGCACAGGAGACACAAGTTCAATCCCTGGGTCAGGAAGATCCCCTGGAGGAGGGCACAGGCAACCCATTCCAGTATTCTTACCTGGAGAATCCCATGGGCAGAGGAGCCTGGTGGGCTACAGTCAACAGGGTCAAAAAGAGTGATCAAAGTACCTGAACACACACACACTGTCCATGGGATTTTCCAGGCAAAAATACTGAAATACATTGCCATTTCCTCCTCCAAGGTATCTCCTCGACCCAGGGATCAAACCCACATCGTCTGCATCTCCTGCATTGACAGCCAAATTGTTTACCACTGAGCTACCCTTATGCCTACCAGAATATATTTATACATATAAACAAACAACTTAGTTTACTCATTTTTCGCCATACAGTGAGATAGACTACTGAATATATAATACCTATTTAGTACTAAATAACTTAAAATATAATATACAATTGTACATCACTACATTAAATCTCCTAAGATTTTTAGAAATTATTTTCTAATATAGGAAATTGGGAAAAAAAAGAAATATATCAATGAGTATAGATACTGTAGATAATTATAATGATGCATCCATATGTATAACTTGCTCCCATATCTAAATTCTACCATGTGTAATAAACATAAGAACTGACGAGAAAGCGAAAAAAAAAAGGGGGGGTTTATGTTCTTAGCACAAAAATGCCAATGACCTTTTCTTGACTAAGAAAAATCTTTAACTATTCTACTTGGTCAAACAGAGGGACTAAGAAAGAAAACTGTCACAGTCTTGGTCTGGAACAGTATTTTCAGTACAGTGCAATTTACTTCCCATCTGACTCTTTGCGAACCCATGGAAAGCAGCTCCCATGGACACCAGGCTTCCCTGTCCTTCATCATCTCCTGAAGTTTGCTTGAGTTCGTGCTCATTGAGTTGGTGATGCCATCCAACTATCTCAACCTCTGTCATCCTCTTGTTCTCCTGCCTTCAATCTTTCCCAGCATCAGTGTCTTTTCTAATGAGCTGGCTCTTCACATCAGGTGGCCAAAGTATTGGAGCTTCAACTTCAGATTCAGTCCTTCGAATGAGTATTCAAGACTGATTTCCCTTGGGATTGACTGATTTAAACTCCTTGTAGTCCAAGGCATCCTCAAGAGTCTTCTCCAACACTCAGTTCAAAACTATCAATTGTTCAGCACTCAGCCTTATTTATGGTCGAACTCTCACATCCATACATGACTAAAGGAAAAACCATAGCTTTGACTAGATGGACATTTGTTAACAAAGTAATGTCTCTGCCTCTTAATATGCTGCCTAGGTTTGCCACAGATTTTCTCCCAAGAAGCAAGTGCCTTTTAATTTCATGGCTACCATCTCAATCTGCTGTGATTTAGGAGGCCGAGAAAATAAATTCTGTCACTGTTTCCATTGTTTTTCCATCTATTTGCCATGCAGTGATGGGACCAGATGCAATGATCTTTGTTTTCTGAATGTTGAGTTTAAGCCAGTCTTTTCACTTTCCTCTTTCACTTTCATCAAGAGGCTCTTTACTTTCTGCCATAAGGGAGGTGTTATTTGCATATCTGAGGTTATTGCTATTTCTCCCAGCCATCTTGATTTCATCTTGTGCTTCATCCAGTCCAGCATTTCATGTGATGTTCACTGTATACAAGATAAATAAGCAGAGTGACAATAAGCAGCCTTGACATACTCCTTTCCTGATTTGGAACAAGTCTATTGTTCCATGATGGGTTCTACCTTGACTTCTTGACCTGTATACAGATTTCTCAGGAGGTAGATAAGGTGGTCTGGTATTCCCATCACTTTAAGACTTTTCCACAGTTTGTTGTGATCCACACAGTCAAAGGCTTTTGTGTAGTCGATGAAGCAGAAGTAGATGTTTTTCTGGAATTCTTTCACTTTTGGTATAGCCCAACAGATGTTGACAATGTGATCTCTGCTTCCTCTGCCTTTTCAATATCCAGCTTGAATATCTGGAAGTTCTTGGTTCATGTACTGTTGAAATCTCACTTGGAGAATTTTGAGCATTATTTTCCAGCATGTGAGATAAGTGCAATTGTGTGGTAGTTTGAATATTCTTTGGCATTGCATTTCTTTGGCTTTAGAATGAAAATTGGCATTTTCCAGTCTTGTATTGTAGCTATGATGGAACTTTCTAAATTTGCTGGCATATTAAGTTCAGCACTTTAACAACATTATCTTTTAGGATTTAAAATAGCTCACCTGTAATTCCATCAACTCCACTAGCTTTGTTCATAGAGATGCTTCCTAAAGTCCATTTGACTTCACACTGCATTTGTGACTCTAGGTGAGTGATCACACCATCATGGTTATCTGGGTCAAACAACACCAGGAGCTGACTGTGGCTCAGATCATGAACTCCTTATTACCAAATTCAGACTCAAATTGAAGAAAGTAGGGAGAACAGCTAGACCATTCAGGTATGACCTAAATCAAAACCATTGTGATTATACAGTGGAAGTGAGAAATAGATTTAAGGGCCTAGATCTGATAGACAGAGTGCCTGATGAACTATGGAATGAGGTTCATGACATTGAACAGGAGACAGGGATCAAGACCATCCCCATGGAAAAGAAATTCAAAAAAGCAAAATGGCTGTCTGGGGAGGCCTCACAAATAGCTGTGGAAAGAAGAGAAGAGAAAAGCAAAGAAAACAAGGAAAGATATAAGCATCTGAATGTAGAGTTCCAAAGAATAACAAGAATAGATAAGAAAGCCTTCCTCAGTGATCAATGCAAAGATAGAGGAGAACAACAGAATGAGAAAGACTAAAGATCTCTTCAAGAAAATTAGAGATATCAAGGCAACATTTTATGCAAAGATGAGCTCGATAAAGGACAAAAATGCTATGGACCTAACAGAAGCAGAAGATACTAAGAAGATGTGGCAAGAGTACATAGAAGAACTGTAAAAAAAAAATCTTCATGATTCAGATAATCACGATGGTGTGATCACTCATCTAGAGCGAGACATCCTGGAATGTGAAGTCAAGTGGGCCTTAGAAAGCATCACTAGGAACAAAGCTAGTGGAGGTGATGGAATTGCAGTTGCGCTCTTTCAAATCCTGAAAGAT
This sequence comes from Nanger dama, assembly GCA_917880005.1. NCBI lineage: Eukaryota > Metazoa > Chordata > Mammalia > Artiodactyla > Bovidae > Nanger > Nanger dama. The sequence continues at coordinate 629,388 of CAKJTW010000033.1, forward strand.
GGTGCTGTGAATGTACTGCACTCAATATGCCAGCAAATCTGGAAAACTCAGCAGTGGCCACAGGACTGGAAAAGGTCCGTTTTCATTCCAGTCCCAAAGAAAGGCAATACCAAAGAATGATCAGACTACCACACAATTGCACTCATCTCACATGCTAGTGAGGTAATGCTCAAAATTCTCCATGCCAGGCTTCAGCAATAGGTGAACTGTGAACTTCCAGATACTCAAGCTAGTTTTAGAAAAGGCAGAGGAACCAGATATCAAATTGCCAACACCCGCTGGATCATGGACAAAGGAAGATAGTTCCAGAAAAATATCTATTTCTGCTTTATTGACTAAGCCAAAACCTTTGACTGTGTGAATCATAATAATCTGTGGAAAATTCTTCAAGAGATGGAAATACCAGACCACCTGACCTGCCTCTTGAGGAAACTGTATGCAGGTCAGGAAGCAACAGTTAGAACTGGACATGGAACAACAGACTGGTTCCAAATAGGAAAAGGAGTATGTCGAGGCTGTATATTGTCACCCTGCTTATTTAACTTCTATGCAGAGTATATCATGAGAAATGCTGGGCTGGAAGAAGCACAAGCTGAAATCAAGATTGCCGGGATAAATATCAATAACCTCAGATATGCAGATGACACCACCCTTATGGCAGAAAGTGAAGAAGAACTAAAAACCCTCTTGATGAAAGTGAAAGGGGAGAGTGAAAAAGTTGGCTTAAAGATCAACATTCAGAAAACGAAGATCGTGGCATCTGGTCACATCACTTCATGGGAAAAAGATGGGGAAACAGTAGAAACAGTGTCAGACTTTATTTTTGGGGACTCCAAAATCACTGCAGATGGTGACTGCAGCCATGAAATTAAAAGACGCTTACTCCTTGGAAGAAAAGTTTTATGACCAACCTAGATAGCATATTCAAAAGCAGAGACATGACTTTGTCAACAAAGGTCCATCTAGTCAAGGCTATGGTTTTCCCAGTAGTCATGTATGAATGTGAGAGTTGTACTTTGAAAAGGCTGAGCACCGAAGAATTGATGCTTTTGAACTGTGGTGTTGGAGAAGACTCTTGAGAGTCCCTTGAACTGCAAGGAGATCCAACCAGTCCATCCTAAAGGAGATTAGCCCTGGGATTTGGAAGTACTGATGCTAAAGCTGAGACTCCAGTACTTTGGCCACCTCATGTGAAGAATTGACTCATTGGAGAAGTCTCTGATGCTGGGAGGGATTGGGAGCAGAAAGAGAAAGGGACGACTGAGGATGAGATGGCTTAATGGCATCACTGACTCAATGGACGTGAGTCTGAGTGAACTCCGGGAGTTGGTGATGGACAGGGAGGCCTGGCATGCTGCGATTGATGGGGTTGCAAAAAGTCGGACACGACTGAGTGACTGAACTGAACTGATATTCTTTTTTGTATATTTCTTCTGTGTCTTCTTGCCACTTCTTCTTAATACTGCCTGTTTCTGATAGATCCATACTGTTAGTGTCCCTTATTGTGCCCATCTTTGCATGACATATTCTCTTGGTATCCCTAATTTTCTTGAAGAAATCTCTAGTCTTTCCCTTTCTATTGTTTTCCTCTATTAATTTGAACTGATCACTTAAGAAGGCTTTATTATCTCTCCTTGATATTCTTGGGAACTGTACATTCATATAGGCATATCTTTCCTTTTCTCCATTGCCTTTCACTTTTTTTCTCACCTATCTGTAAGGTCTCCTCAGGTAAACATTTTGCCTTTTTTCATTTCTTTTTCTTGGGGATGGTTTTGATCACTGCCTCCTGTACACTGTTGCAAACCTCTGTCCACAGTTCTTCAGGCATTCTATCAGGTCTAATCCCTTGAATCTGTTTATCACTTCAACTGTATAAGCATCATCATTTTGATTTAGGTCATACCTGAATGGTCTAATCTTCTCCCAAATTTCTCCAGTTTATGTCTGAATTTGGCAATAAGGAGCTCATTATCTGAGCCATAGTCAGTTCCTGGTCTTGCTTTTGCTGACTGTAGAGAGCTTCTCCATCTTTAGCTGCAAAGAATATAATCATTCTGATTTTGGTATTGACCACTTGGTGATGTCCATGTGTAGAGTCATCTCTTGTGTTGTTGAAAGAGGGTGTTTGCTATGACCAATGTGTTCTCTTGGTAAAACTCTGTTAGCCTTTGCCCTGCTTCATTTTTTACTCTAAGGCCTACTTGCCTGTTACTCCATATATTTCTTGACTTCCTACTTTTGCATTCCAGTCTTCTATGATGAAAAAAACTTTTTTGTTGTTGTTTATAGTCCTAGAATGTCTTATAGATAGTAATAGAACATTTCAACTTCATATTTTCAAGCATTAATGACTGAGGTTGTAAACTAAAATATAGTTACAACCTGAAAGTAGAAAAATTTTTTGGTGAGGATGTTTAGGACTACAAGCCCGAAAGACAGCATCTCAGTAGCTCTGAGAAATTGTTCCAAGGAGGCAGATGCTGAAGTCAGGCTATATACAAGTTTGCAACAAAGGAAACAGGCAGTCTGGACATCAAAGATTGTTATCAGCATTTTGTGTTTCTGAAGATGGAAGCCGTCTGGCCTCACTGAATTCATTCCTTTCATATGCACCTCAGTTATCTATGGCCAAATCCTGTTTCCTTGTTCACTTGGCTTCTTGCATTCTCCCAACTTCACAGCAATTAACATGGGTGGTGGCTGCATCCACTGGATCACAGTTTTGGGAGACCTCATCCACATTTTGAGGCCAGAAATTGCTGAAGACTGTGACACTTCTTGTTTATTATGGCAGCAGATATTTTCACTTCACAGGGCATAGACTTTGATCACTGTGATGTTGAATGGTTTGTATTGGAAAGGAAATGAGATGAATCCCTCATTTTTGTGACTGCACCCTAGTATTGTGTTTTATACTCTTTTGATGACTATGAGGGCTATTCCATTTCTTTCAAGGGATTTTTGCCCAAAGTAGTACATAAAGTGGTCATCTGAATTAAATTTGGTTATTCTCGTCCTTCTTAGTTCACTGATTCCTAAAATGTCAGTGTTCACTCTTGCCATCTCCTGTTTGATCACTTCTAATTTACTTCCGTGTCCCTGGAGTGTCAGTCAAGGAGCCTCCAGTGTGCAGGTGCATCTTAGCAGTTTTCTTTGCTTGTTTTCAGGCACCACATCTTAGGCCTGGATCCTCAAGTGAGCAGTGGGTTCTCAGGCTGGATGTTTCCTTCCAGTGCCCTTAACTAGAATCTAGGCTCCACAAGATTGTAGTCATGGTCCTGGACTTTCTCCTAGGCCCACCTGTACCCTACCTTGTCAAATCGAGTTTTGGTAAGAACTCTATGGTGTCAGGGGCAGCGGCCAAGAGGAGCTACCACATGCACGAGGTCAGAGCAGCAGGCAAGAGGAGCAACCCCACACCCAAGGTCAGGGTGGCGACCGAGAGGAGCTACCCTACGTACAAGGTTAGGAGGGGTGGCAGTGATGAGATACCCCTTGTCCAAGGTAAGGAGCAGTGGCTGCACTTTACTGGAGCAGCCGTAAAGAGACATCACAAGTCCAAGGTAAGAGAAACCCAAGTAAGACGGTAGGTTTTGCGATAGCGCATCAGAGGGCAGACACACTGAAGCTATAATCACAGAAAACTAGCCAATCTGATCACACAGACCACAGCCTTGTCTAACTCAATGACACTAAGCCATGCCATGTGGGGCCACCAAGATGGACAGGTCATGGTGGAGAGGTCTGACAGAATGTGGTCCACTGGAGAAGGGAATGGCAAACCACTTCAGTATTCTTGCCTTGAGAACACCATGACAGTATGAAAAGGCAAAATGATAGGATACTGAAAAGGGAACTCCCCAGGTCGGGTAGGTGCCCAATATGCTACTGGAGATCAGTGGAGAAATAACTCCAGAAAGAATGAAGGGATGGAGCCAAAGCAAAAACAATACCCAATTGTGGATGCAACTGGTGATAGAAGCAAGGTCTAATGCTGTAAAGAGCAATATTGCATATGAACCTGAAATGTTAGATCCATGAATCAAGGCAAATTGGAAGGGCTTAAACAGGAGATAGCAAGAGTGAACATTGACTTTCTAGGAATCAGTGAACTAAAATGGGCTAGAATGGGTGAATTTAACTCAGATGACCAATATATGTACTACTGTGGGCAGGAATCCCTTAGAAGAAATGGAGTAGCCATCATGGTCAATAAGAGTCCAAAATGCAGTACTTGGATGCAATCTCTAAAACGACAGAATGATCTCTGTTCGTTTCCAAGGTCAACCATTCAATATCACAGTAATTCAAGCCTATGCCCCAACCAGTAACGCTGAAGAAGCTGAAGTTGAATGATTCTATAAAGACTTAAAAGACCTTTTAGAACTAACACCCCCAAAACATGTCCTTTTCATTATAGAGAACTGGAATGCAAATTTAAGAAGTCAAGAAACACCAGGAGTAACAGGCAAATTTGGCCTTGGAGTACAGAATAAAGCAGAGCAAAGCTAAAGGAGTTTTGCCAAGAGAACACACTGGTCATAGCAAACACCCTTTTCAAACAACACAAGAGAAGACTTTACACATGGACATCACCAGATGCTCAACATCAAAATCAGATTGATCATATTCTGCAGCCAAAGACAGAGAAGCTCTATACAGTCAGCAAAAACAAGACCGGGAGCTGACTGTGGCTCAGATAATGAACTCCTTATTGCCAAATTCAGACTTAAATTGAAGAAAGTAGGGAAAACCACTAGACCATTCAGTTATGACCTAATCAAATCCTTTATGATTATACAGTGGAAGTGAGAAATAGATTTAAGGGAATAGATCTGACACATATAGTGACTGATGAATTATGGACAGAGGTTTGTGACATTGTACAGGAGACAGGGATCAAGACCATCCCCATAGAAAAGACATGAAAAAAGCAAAATGGCTGTCTGGGAAGACCTTACAAATAGCTGTGAGAAGGAAAAAAAGTGAAAAGCAAAGGAGAAAAGGAAATATATAAACATCTGAATGCAGAGTAACAAAGAATAGCAAGGAGAGATAAGAAAGCCTTCCTCAGGGATCAATGCAAAAACAAAGGGGGGGATAACAAGAGAATAGGAAAGACTAGAGATCTCTTCAAGAAAGGGAACATTATGCAAAGATGGGCTCAATAAAGGACAGAAATGGTATGAACCTAACAGAAGCAGAAGATATTAAGAAGAGGTGGCAAAAATACACAGAAAATCTATAGAAAAAAACTTCATGACCAAGATAATCATGATGGTGTGATCACTCACCTAGAGCCAGACATCCTGGAATGTAAAGTCAAGTGGGCCTTAGAAAGCATCACTATGAACAAAGCTAGTGGAGGTGATGGAATTCCAGTTGAGCTCTTTCAAATCCTGAAAGATGATGCTGTGAATGTGCTGCAGTCAGTATGCCAGCAAATTTGTAAAACTCAGCAGTGGCCACAAGACTCAAAAAAGTTCAATTTTCATTCCAATTCCAAAGCAAGGCAGTTACAAACAATGCTCAAATTACCAAACAATTGCACTCATCTTACATGCTAGTAAAGTAATGCTCAAAATTATCCAAGCCAGGCTTTAGCAATACATGAACCGCGAACTTCCAGATGTTCAAGCTGGTTTTAGAAAAGGCAGAAGAATCAGAGATCAAATTGCCAACATCTGCTGGATCATTGAAAAAGCAAGAGAGTTCCAGAAAAACATCTATTTCTGCTTTATTGACTATGTCAAAGCCTTTGAACTGTGTGGATCACAGTAAATTGTGGAAAATTCTGAAAGAGATGGGAATACCAGGCCTCCTGACCTGCCTCTTGAGAATCCTATATGCAGGTCAGGAAGCAACAATTATAACTGGACATGGAACAACAGACTGGTTCCAAATAGGAAAAGGAGTACGTCAAGGCTGTATGTTGTCACCCTGCTTGTTTAACTTATATGCAGAGTACATCATGAGAAACGCTGGACTGGAAGAAACACAAGCTGGAATCAAGATTGCCGGAAGAAATATCAATAACCTCAGATATGCAGATGAAACCATCCTTATGGCAGAAAGTGAAGAGGAACTAAAAACCCTCTTGATGAACGTGAAAGAGGAGAGTGAAAATATTGGCTTAAAGCTCAACATTCAGAAAATGACAATCATGGCATCTGGTCCCAACACTTCATGGGAAATACATGGGGAAACAGTGTCAGGTTTTATTTTTCGGGGGCTCCAAAATCACTGCAGATTGTGATTGCATCCATGAAATTAAAAGACGCTTACTCCTTGGAAGGAAATTTATGAACAACCTAGATATCATATTGAAAAGCATAGATATTACTTTGCCAACAAAGTTCCATCTCGTCAAGGCTATGGTTTTTCCAGTGGTTATGTGTGGATGGGAGAGTTGTATTGTGAAGAAGACTGAGCACCGAAGAATTGATGCTTTTTAACTGTAGTGTTAGAGAAGACTCTCGAGAGTCCCTTGGACTGCTAGAAGATCCAACCAGTCCATCTTAAAGGAGATCAGTCCTGCGTGTTCACTGGAAGGACTGATGCTAAAGCTGGAACTCCAATAGTTTGGCCACCTCATGCAGAGAGTTGACTCATTGGAAATGACCCTGATGTTGGGAGGGATTACAGTCAGGAGTAGAAGGGGACGACAGAAGATGAGATGGCTGGATGGCATCATTGATTCGATGGATGTGAGTCTGAGTAAACTCCAGGAGTTGGTGATGGACAGGGAGGCCTGGCGTTCTGTGATTCATGGGGTCACATAAGAGTCGGACACGACTGAGCACTGAACTGAACTGAACTGAATTTACATTGATTCATGAACCTAACGGTTCCTATGCAATATTGTCCTTTACAGCATCGTAATTTACTTTCACCACCAGACACATCCACAGCTGTGCATTGTTTCTGCTGTGGCCCACCCTCTTCATTCCTTCTGGAGCTATTCTTCTGCTCTTCTCCATTAATATATTGCACACCTACTGACCTTTGTGGTGTTTATCTTTCAGAGTTATTTCTTTTTCCTTTTCATTACTGGTCATGTAGTTCTCAAGGCAAAAAGCTGAAGTGCTGTGTCATTCCCTTCTCCAGTGGGCCACATTTTATCAGAACTCTTCTCCATGATCTGTCTTTCTTGGATGGTCCTACATGGCTTGTAGTTACATTGAGTTACACAAGGCTATGATCCATGTGGTCATTCTGGTTAGTTTTCTGTGTTATGGTTTCCATTTGTCCTGCCCTCAGATGGATAATTATAAGAGGATGTGCAAAGTTCCTCATGGAAGGGATTGGCTGTGGGGGAAACTATGTCTTACTCTGGTGGGCAGGGCCATGCTCAATATATCTTTAATTCAGTTTTCTGCTGATGGTGCAGCTGTGCTCCCTCCCTGTAATTTGGCCGCAGCTGACACAATTCTGAAGTTTTGCAGTCTCTATGCAAGGGCTATAGTCTGAAATGAATGTTGATTTTCTCCAACAGGACTCACTCCAACACACTGTATCTCCTAGGAATACTGCTCCTAGTACCCTTGATCTTGCAGCAGGCACTGTTGACCCATGCATTCACAGAAGACTCCCAAACACTCAAGGCAAATCTGACTCAATCTCTTATAGGGTCACTGCTCCTTTCTCCTGGTTCCTGGCGTACACAACATTTTGTTTTTGCCCTCCAAGAGTCTCTGTATCCCCAGTCCTGTGGAAATTCTGTAACCAAATCCCACTGACCTTCAAAGTTAGATTCCCTGGGAATTCCCAGTCTTTCTTCTGGATCACCTTGTTGGAAAATCTGTTGTGGGTCCTAGAACCATTTCAACAGTGCAAGAACCTCTTTGATATAAATGTTCTTCAGGTTGTGGATCACCTGCCTAGGACTGATGATACCTCTTCCACGAGGACTCACAGTACATGCTGCTCTGCCCAGGACAGCTGCTGCCAGTGCCCCATCCCCACGGTAGGTCATTGCTGACCCATGCTTCTGCAGAGATCCTCAAAGAGTCAGGCATGTCTGGCTCAGTCTCTTGTGGCGGTCCCTGCTCCTTTCTCTGAGTTTTGGTGTGCACAAGGTTTTGTTTGTGCCATTGAAGAGTCTCTGGCGGGTATGAGGTTTGGTTTTAAATGTGATTGCAGTTCTCCTACCATCTTCTGTGGCTTCTCCTTTGTCAGTAGACATATAGTATCTTTTTGGTGGTTTCCAACATCCTTCTGTCTTTCTCTGTATATGTGTATATATTGCACTTCATATATAGGTAAGCATATAAATAATTTACAGGTAGGTAAGTAATGCATATCAGTTCAGTTCAGTCGCTCAGTCGTGTCTGACTCTTTGCAACCCCATGAATCACAGCACGCCAGGCCTGACTGTTCATCACTAACTCCTGGAGTTCACTCAGACTCATATCCATTGAGTCAATGATGCCATCCAGCCATCTCATCCTCTGTTGTCCCCTTCTCCTCCTGTCCCCAATCCCTCCCAGCATCAGAGTCTTTTCCAAGGAGTCAACTCTTCGCATGAGGTGTCCAAAGTACTGGAGTTTCAGCTGTAGCATCATTCCTTTCAAAGGAATACCAGGGCTGATCTCCTTCAGAATGGACTGGTTGGATCTTTTTGCAGTCCAAGGGACTCTCAACAGTCTTCTCCAACACCACAGTTCAAAAGCATCAATCCTTTGGCGCTCTGCCTTCTTCACAGTCCAACTCTCACATCCATACATGACCACAGGAAAAACCATAGCCTTGACTAGACGGACCTTAGATGGCAAAGTAATGTCTTTGCTTTTGAATATGCTATCTAGGTTGGTCATAACTTTTCTTCCAAGGAGTAAGCGTCTTTTAATTTCATGGCTGCAGTCACCATCTGCAGTGATTTTGGAGCACCCAAAAATAAAGTCTGACTGTTTCTACTGTTTCCCCATCTATTTCCCATGAAGTGATGGGACCGGATGTCATGATCTTCGTTTTCTGAATGTTGAGCTTTAAGCCAACGTTTTCACTCTCCCCTTTCATTTTCATCAAGAGGCTTTTAGTTCCTCTTCACTTTCTGCCATAAGGGTGGTGTCAGCTGCATATCTGAGGTTATTGATATTTCTCCTGGCAATCTTGATTCCAGCTTGTGTTTCTTCCAGTCCAGCATTTCTCTTGATATACTGTGCATATAAGTAAAATAAGCAGGGTGACAATATACAGCTTTGACGTACTCCTTTTCCTATTTGGAACCAGTCTGTTGTTCCATGTCCAGTTCTAACTGTTGCTTCCTGACCTGCATACAGTTTTCTCAAGAGGCAGGTCAGGTGGTCTGGTATTCCTATCTCTCTATATTTAATTAATTCATACTGATATACACACACATATATATTTGATATGTGTGTTATGAACAATTACATTTCAATTCCTATTAAACACTGAGTCAAATATACAAATCTAAGGTATGAGGGAGAGAGGGGTCTGGAAGGAGATCATGAAGGAAGGAGAGGAAACAGGAAACTAAGTCCTGGACATGCAGGTCTGGAAGAGGAAAAGGATCCAGCTGCAAAGGAGGAGGGGAACAGTGAAGAATGAAAGAGAGTGGCCCTGCCCTGCTGGTGGGAATACAAATTGCTGTAGCCACTATGGAGAACAGGGTGAAGCTTCAACAAAACATTAAAAGTCCACTCCTGGATATTTTTTCCAGACAAAAATATAAACACTGATTCAAAAAGATACATTCATCACAATGTTCAAAACTGCACTATTGAGCAACAGTTAAAATATGTGAAGCAACCTAAATGCTCATCAGTAGTGAGCTGATAAAGATGTGGTATAAGATATATAACAATATTCCTCAGCAATTAAAAAAATGAGATCTCTCCATTTGTGACAACATGGATGGATCTAGGCAGTATTATACTAAGTGAAATAGAAACAGACAAATACTGTATGATTGTACTTATACACAGAATCTAAAAATAAAAATGAATGAAAAAATGTAATAGACAGAAACAGAGAATAAGCAGGTAGTTGTTGCAGGTGCAACTGGGGAGTGGAGAGAAATAAATGAGGGAGGTCAATATGCACAAACTTTCAGTCACAAAATTAATGAGTCAAATGTACAAAATGTACAGAGTGGGGACTACAGTTAACAATTATGTCATATCTCTGTGTGGTGACAGGCAGTGACTTATTTTTATGATCATTTTGAAATTATAGAAATACTGAATTTCTACGTTGTGTACCAGGAACAAATAATGTTTCCATTATATTTTGAAAACAAACAAACAAACAAACAAACTTCTTTAAAAAGAGATCAGATTTCTGGTTACCAGAGGCACAGGGTTAGAGGAGGAGGAACTGGAGGAAAGTGATCAAAGGTACAAACTTCAAATTGTGAAATAAGTACTCAGGATGAAATGTCCAGCAAGATTTTGCTACTGCTAAGTCACTTCAGTCGTGTTCATAGACAGCAGCCCAGTAGGCTCCTCTGTCCCTGGGGTTCTCCAGGCAAGAATACTGGAGTGGGTTGCCATTTTCTTCTCCAATCCATGGAAGTGCAAAGTGAAAGTGAAGTCATTTAGTCGTGTCCAACTCCTAGCGACCCCATGGACTGTAGTCTACCAGGCTCCTCTGCCCATGGGATTTTCCAGGCAGGAGTACTGGAGTAAGGTGTCATTAATGACATTTCTATATGATACATAGGAACGTGAAGAGTGTTAATCCTAAGAGTTCTCACCGAAGGAAAAAATAGTTGTCCTTTATCTCCTATTTAATATCTATAAGAAATGACAGATGTTCACTAAACTTATTGTGCTCATTTCATGGTGTATGTAAGTCAAATCATTATGCTGTATACTAAAAACATACAATCCTGTATGTCAATTGTACTTCAATAAAACTGGAAGATAAAAAGAAACAAGATTTAGATATTTTAAAAGGAAATGATACAGGCAGTTGGTCTGCAACAGAGCCCAGAAGCTGACCTTCCCAACAACTCCCCCAAAGGCACTGTGGCTGCTGGTATGGAGACAACACTTGAAGAACGACTGCTTTAATATACACACTAGAGGAGCTTATCTGCACTGAATGACAGGAAAACAGCTTTATAAACAATTGTTTTATGCTGGTAATGGAGGTGCACATTTTATACTTCAAAAGGAGGCTCCTGGAAGAACAGCCTGAAGATTCTATCTCAGGTGGTGAAGAAATAGCTATTTTGTAAGAAGCTGTGTGACTTCCTGAACGTTCTCTTTCCCAAGTGGGAGTGATCCTGACTGGAGGACAGCATCTCTAATGCAACAGGAGAAGAGAAGAAATCAAACCTTGAGACTTTGAAGTGGGAACATTGACTCCAAGACCCTAGACTATCAAAGAACTAACCCTGGGAAGTATCAAATAGTGAGAACTCACAGAAAGGAAACTGCTTGAATACAAGACACAGCATCACACAACCACCAGTAACACCCTATGCAGGATAAGTAATTAGCCTTCAATTAAAAAAATTATATTAAAAAACCATAAAACAATAAACAAAATAAATATACAAACCCTATCATCAAGACAAGATTACCATCTCATTCAGCCTTGCCCATCAGAGAAACAAACAAACAAACAAACAAAAACTTAGCACAAATCTCATCTCATACAAAGCTTACACAAAACACTAGACCAATCTTAGGAGGGCAGAAACCAAAAGGAAGAAAGAATTCAACCTTGAAGCCTACAAAAGGAGACCTAAAACACAATAAGTTTAAAAAAAAATTATGAAAAGGACGAAAAATACTACACAAATGAAGGAACAAACTAGAAACACAAAAGTACAACTAAATGAAGAGGAAACAGGCAAACTATCTGAAAAAAACTCAGAATAATGATAGTAATGATGATTTAAAAAAAAAAAAAACTTAAAGAATGAGGAAAATGCAAGAATCAATTAAGAAAGACCTAGACGACTTTATTATTCTGGGCTCCAAAATCAATGCAGATGGTGATTGCAGCCATGAAATAAAAAGACACTTGCTCCTTGGAAGGAAAATTATGACCAACCTAGACAGCATATTAAAAAGCAGAGACATTACTTTGCTAACAAAGGTCCATCTAGTCAAGGCTTTCGTTTTTCCAGTAGTCAGGTGTGGATATGAGAGTTGGACTGTAAAGAAAGCTGAGCGCAGAAGAATTGATGCTTTTGAATTGTGGTGTTGGAGAAGACTCTTGTGAGTCCCTTCGACTGCAAGGAGATCCAACCAGTACATCTTAAAGGAGATCAGTCCTGGGTGTTCACTGGAAGGACTGATGTTGAATCTGAAACTCCAATATTTTTTTGTGTATGGTGTTAGAGAGGGGTCTAGTTTCATTCTTTTACAAGTGGTTGACCAGTTTTCCCAGCACCACCTGTTAAAGAGACTGCCTTTACTCCATTGTATATTCTTGCCTCCTTTGTCGAAGATAAGGTGTCCATAGGTATGTAGGTTAATCTCAGGGCTCTCGATTTTGTTCCATTGATCTATATTTCTGTCTTTGTGCCAGTACCATACTGTCTTAATGACTGTGGCTTTGTAGTAGAGCCTGAAGTCAGGCAAGTTGATTCCTCCAGTTCCATTCTTCTTTCTCAAGATTGCTTTGGCTATTCGAGGTTTTTTGTATTTCCATACAAATCTTGAGATTATTTGATCTAGTTCTGAGAAAAATACTGCTGGTAGCTTGATGGGAATTGCATTGAATCTGTAGATTGCTTTAGGTAGTATACTCATTTTCACTATATTGATTCTTCCAAGCCATGAACATGGTATATTCCTCCATCTATTAGTGTCCTCTTTGATTTCTTTCATCAGTGTTTTATAGTTTTCGATATATAGGTCTTTAGTTTCTTTAGGTAGGAATATTCCTAAGTATTTTATTCTTTTCGTTGCAATGGTGAATGGAATTGTTTCCTTCACTTCTTTTTCTACTTTCTCATTATTAGTGTATAGGAATGCAAGGGATTTCTGAGTGTTGATTTTATATCCTGCAACTTTACTATATTCACTGATTAGCTCTAGTAGTTTTTTGGTCGAGTCTTTAGGATTTTCTATGTAGAGGATCATGTCATCTGCAAACAGTGAGAGTTTTACTTCTTCTTTTCCAATTTGGATTCCTTGTATTTCTTTTTCTGCTCTGATTGCTGTGGCCAAAACTTCCAGTACGATGTTGAAGAGTAGTGGTGAAAGTGGACACCCTTGTCTTGTTCCTGACTTTAGGGGAAATGGTTTCAATTTTTGCCATTGAGGATAATGTGAGCTGTGGGTTTGTCATATATAGCTTTTATTATGTTGAGGTACGTTCCTTCTATTCCTGCTTTCTGGAGAGTTTTTTTATCAGAAATGGATGCTGAATTTTGTCAAAGGCTTTTTCTGCATCTATTGAGATAATCATATGATTTTTATTTCTCAGTTTGTTAATGTGATGAATTACATTGATTGACTTGCGGATATTGAAGAATCCTTGCATCCCTGGGATAAAGCCCACTTGGTCATGGTGTATGATCTTTTTAATGTGTTGCCTCTCTAACACCATACACAAAAATAAACTCAAAATGGATTAAAGATCTAAATGTAAGACCAGAAACTATAAAACTCCTAGAGGAGAACATAGGCAAAACACTCTCCGACATAAATCACAGCAGGATCCTCTATGATCCAACTCCCAGTATACCGGAAATAAAAGCAAAGATAAACAAATGGGATCTAATTAAAATTAAAAGCTTCTGCACAACAAAGGAAACTATAAGCAAGGTGAAAAGACAGCCTTCTGGATGGGAAAAAACAATAGCAAATGAAGCAACTGACAACTAATCTCAAAGATATATAAGCAACTTATGCAGCTCAACTCCAGAAAAATAAATGATCCAATAAAAAAATGGGCCAAAGAACTAAATAGGCATTTCTCCAAAGAAGACATACGGATGGCTAACAAACACATGAAAAGATGTTCAACATCACTCATTATCAGAGAAATGCAAATCAAGACCACAATGAGGTACCATTTCACACCAGTCAGAATGGCTGTGATCCAAAAGTCTACAAGCAATAAATGCTGGAGAGGGTGTGGAGAAAAGGGAACCCTCTTACACTGCTGGTGGGAATGCAAACTAGTACAGCCATTATGGAAAACAGTGTGGAGATTCCTTAAAAATTGCAAATAGAACTGCCTTATGACCCAGCAATCCCACTGCTGGGCATACACACTGAGGAAACCAGAATTGAAAGAGACACATGTACCCCAATGTTCATTGCAGCACTGTTTATAATAGCCAGGACATGGAAGCAACCTAGATGTCCATCAGCAGATGAATGGATAAGAAAGCTGTGGTTCATATACACTATGGAATACTACTCAGCCCTTAAAAAGAATAAATTTGACTCAGTTCTAATGAGATGGATGAAACTGGAGCCGATTATACAGAATGAAGTAAGCCAGAAAGAAAAACACCAATACAGTATACTGACACATATATATGGAATTTAGAAGACAGTAATGATGACCCTATATGTGAGACAACAAGAGACACAGAGGTATAGAGTGGACTTTTGGACTCTGAGGGAGAGGGAAAGGGTGGGATGGTTTGGGAGAATGGCAATGAAACATGTATATTTTCCTGTAAGAAACGAAACGCTCATCTATGTTCAATGTAGGATGCAGGATGCATTGGGCTGATCCACAGGATGATTCAAGTAGAAGATGTGGGGTGGGAGGTGGGAGGGGGCTTCGGCATTGGGAGATTGTGTTCACCTATGGCTGATTCGTGTCAATGTATGGAAAAACAAATACAGTATTGTAATTTAAAAAATAAATAAATTTAATTAATTAAAAAAAAAAAAGAAACTCCAATACTTTGGCCGCCTAATGCAGACAGCTGACTCATTTTAAAGACCCTGATGCTGGTAAAGATTGAGGGCAGGAGGAGAAGGGGACCACAGGGGATGAGATTGTTGGATGGCATCACCGACACAATGGACATGGGTTTGGGTGAACTCTAGGAGTTGGTGATGGACAGGGAGGCCTGGCGTGCTGAGGTTCATGGGGTCACAGAGCCGGACACAACTGAGTGACTGAACTGAGAAGAATTAAATAATAAACATGTATCAAAAGTGAGCACTCTTGCTTGTTCTTGATGATAGGGGAAATGCTTTCAGTTTTTCACCATTGTGAATAACGTTTGCTGTAGACTTATAACATGTGTCCTTTATTAAGTTGAGGTAG
Source organism: Nanger dama (assembly GCA_917880005.1). Classification (NCBI taxonomy): domain Eukaryota; kingdom Metazoa; phylum Chordata; class Mammalia; order Artiodactyla; family Bovidae; genus Nanger; species Nanger dama. The sequence goes on from CAKJTW010000033.1 coordinate 644,610, forward strand.
CTTCCTTCCATGCCTATTTTTTTGAAGTGTTTTAATCTTAAAAGGGTGCTGAATTTTGCAAAGGCTTTTTTTGCGTATATTGAGATGATCATACGTTTTGACCTCCAGATTTTTTTTTTTTTTTTTTTTTTTTGGCGGGAGGGAGGGCTTTTGATCTTTTTAAAATTATTTTTAATATAAATTTATTGATCTATTTTTTAATAAATTTATTTATTTTACTTGTAGTCTAGTTACTTTGCAATATTGTATTGGTTTTGTCATACATCAACATGAATCCACCATGGGTGTACAAGTATTCCCCATCCTGAAAGGGGGAACACCCCTCCCTCCTCCCTCCCTGTAAAATTACTCTGGGTCATCCCATGCACCAGCCCAAAGCATCCTGTATCATGCATCAAACCTGGACTGGTGATTCATTACATATGTGATATTATACATGTTTCAGTGTCATTCTCCGAAAACATCCCAGCCTCTCCCTCTCCCACAGAGTCCAAAAGACTGTTCTATACATCTGTGTCTCTTTTGCTGTCTTGTATACAGGGTTATCTTTACCATCTTTCTAAATTTCATATATATGCATTAGTATACTGTATTGGTGTTTTTCCTTCTGGCTTACTTCACTCTGTATAATAGGCTCCAGTTTCATCCTCCTCATTAGAACTGATTGAAATGCATTCTTTTTAATGGCTGAGTAATACTCCATTGTGTATATGTATCACTGCTTTCTTATCCATTCATCTGCTGATGGACATCTAGGTTGTTTCCATGTGCTGGCTATTATAAACAGCGCTGCAATGAACATTGCAGTACACGTGTCTCTTTCAATTCAGGTTTCCTTGGTGTATATGCCCAGTAGTGGGATTGTTGGGTCATAAGGCAGTTCTATTTCCAGGTTTTTTAAGGAATCTCCACACTGTTCTTCTTAGCGGCTGTACTAGTTTGCATTCCCACCAACAGTGTAAGAGGGTTCCCTTTACTCCACACCTTCTCCAGCATTTATTGCTTGCAGACTTTTGGATAGCAACCATTCTGAATGGTGTAAAATGGTACCTCATTGTGGTTTTGATTTGCATTTCTCTGATAATGAGTGATGTTGAGCATCTTTTCATGTGTTTGTTAGCCATCCGTATGTCTTCTTTGGAGAAATGTCTATTTAGTTCTTTGGCCCATTTTTTGATTGGGTGGATTATTTTTCTGGAATTGAGCTGCAGTAGTTACTTGTATATTTTTGAGCTTAGTTCTTTGTCAGTTGCTTCATTTACCATTATTTTCTCACATTCTGAAGGCCGTCTTTTCATCTTGCTTATAGTTTCCTTTGTTGTGCAGAAACTTTTAATTTTAATTAGGTCCCATTTGTTTATTTTTGCTTTTATTTCCAGTATTCTGGGAGGTGGGTCATAGAGGATCCTGCTTTGATTTATGTCGGAGAGTGTTTGTCTATGTTCTCCTCTATGAGTTTTTTGTTTTCTGGTCTTACCTTTAGATCTTTAATCCATTTTGCATTTATCTTTGTGTATGGTGCTGGAAAGTGTCCTAGTTTCATTATTTTACAAGTGATTGACCAGTTTTCCCAGCACCACTTTTTAAAGAGATTGTCTTTAATCCATTGTGTATTCTTGCCTCCTTTGTCAAACATAAGGTGTCCATAGGTGCATGGATTAATCTCTGGGCTTTCTATTTTGTTCCATTGATCTATATTTATGTCTTTGTGCCAGTACCATACTGTCTTAATGACTGTGGCTTTGTAGTAGAGCCCAAAGTCAGGCAGGTTGATTCCTCCAGTTCCATTCTTCTTTCTCAAGGTTGCTTTGGCTATTCAAGGGTTTTTGTATTTCCATAAAAATTGTGAAATTATTTGTTCTAGCTCTGTGAAAAATACCATTGTTAGTTTGATAGGGATTGCATCGAATCTATAGATTGCTTTGGGTAGTATACACATTTTTCCTATATTGATTCTTCCGATCCATGAACATGGTCTATTTCTCCATCTATTAGTGTCCTCTTTGATTTCTTTCACCAGTGCTTTATAGTTTTCTATATATAGGTCCTTACTTTCTTTAGATAGATATATTCCTAAGTATTTTATTCTTTTCGTTGCAATGGTGAATCGTATTGTTTCCTTAGTTTCTCTTTCTATTTTCTCATTATTAGTGTATAGGAATGCAAGGGATTTCTGTGTGTTGATTTTGTATCCTGCAAGTTTTACTGTATTCATTGATTACCTCTAGTAATTTTCTGGTGGAGCCTTTAGGGTTTTCTCTGTAGAGGATCATGTCATCTGCAAACAGTGAGAGTTTTACTTCTTTTCTAATTTGGATTCTTCCAGGGTCCAGCCCCGGTGGATCCAGGGAAATTCAAAGTGTGGACGACGTAGGTGAGGAGAAAATTATTTACTTATTAATATAAGATTAGATTAAGAAGAAATAGTGTAGCAGGAAAATTAAGTGGAGAAAGGAGGGTGAATAACATGGCTTACTGGGAAGACCAATACAATCTCAGGACAAGAGATTTGCATAATCTACCTTGGGCCACCGGCACCCACTTGAATATTGAAGGGTCTCTTTCACGTGGGCCTTATATGCCAGGACAAGTAAATAGTCGTGGTGAGCCTCCATGCCTCAGATGGGAATTCAGCCTGAAATTAGAGTAAAGAGAAGACATGGGGAAACCAGTCCTTCCAATGACTGGCCCGGCCACTATTGTTCAGAAGGCTTTTTTTTTCTTTTGATAGTACATGGAGATCAATGGGTAATACAAAATTATGCAGCATTAGCAGCCCAGACTCATCAAAACCAGGCTTTTCTCTCTGCATATCTAGTTGTATACACAAGTCTTAAGTGATTTCTATCAACTTCTGGCCAAAAGGCTTGCTAACACATTTTTGGCTGTCTTCCTTAATGAATGTCAATCTTGTTTCCCCTGAAGTGTTTTTCTTTAATCTGCATCTCCTTAAAGCACTAAAGTTACATCTCTATAGAACAAAGGTGCAGTGGGTTATAACAAAGAAGGTACTTAACTCAAAGATCTAATGTTGCTACTTGTTTTTTCTATATACCAACTATATCAACAAATAAAAGATATGAAAATTTGGCAGCAAGTATTGACTCAACAATGAAATGCTTAATCAGTTTTATTCTAATGAGTTTGACACCTTGGAAGCCCCTGCATTCCTAAGATGTTTTAAGCTTCCTGTGCCTCTCCTGGTTGGGAGACTGTAAACAATTCACAAGCTGTAAAAAGTCCGGGGAACCTGTTAGGCAAGCTAGAGAGTTATCAGAGGGGGTTTTAAGCCTAGACATTCTTTTGCAGGAGACTGAAGCCCTGAATTAACTTTTTCCAGAGAATGTCAGAAGAGTGGAAAAGCAGGCATATTCTTACTTTTGGGGGTACATGCTCAGGAAATACCAGGGGAAAACCTGAGATCTGATTCGCCTTGTCTTATCAGATCTCTGCGGAATGACCTTGTCATGGGTGGGATTCCTCATGCTGGTTCCCGGCAGGATTCCGTTTATTACTTTTTCTGCTCTGACTGTTGTGGCCAAAAGTTCCAAAACTATGTTGAATAGTACTGGTGAAAGTGGGCACTCCTGACTTTAGGAGAAATGCTTTCAATTTTTCTCCACTGAGGATAATGTTTGCTGTGGGTTTGTCATATATAGCTTTTATTGTGTTGAGGTATGTTCCTCTATTCCTGCTTTCTGGAGAGTTGTTTTTTTTTTTTTTTTTTTTTTAATCATAAATAGATGTTAAATCTTGTCAAAGGTGTTCTCTGCATCTATTGAGATAATCATATGGTTTTTATTTTTCAATTTGTTAATGTGGTATATTACCTTGATTGATTTGCAGATATTGAAGAATCCTTGCATCCCTGGGATAAAGCCCACTTGGTCATGGTGTATGATCTTTTAAATGTGTTGTTGGATTCTGATTGCTAGAATTTTGTTAAGAATTTTTTGCATCTATGTTCATCAGTGATATTGGCCTGTTTTCTTTTTTGTGGCATCTTTGTCAGGTTTTGGTATTAGGATGATGGTGACCTCATAGAATGAGTTTGGAAGTTTACCTTCCTCTGCAATTTTCTGTAAGAGTTTTAGTAGGATAGGTGTTAGCTCTTCTTTAAATTTTTGGTAGAATACAGCTGTGAAGCTGTCGGGACCTGGGCTTTTGTTTGCTGGAAGATTTCTGATTAGAGTTTCAATTTCTGTGCTTGTGATGGGGTCTGTTAAGATTTTCTATTTCTTCCTGGTTCAGTTTTGGAAAGTTGTACTTTTCTAAGAATTTGTCCATTTCTTCCAAGCTGTCCATTCTATTGTCATATAGTTGCTGATAGTAGTCTCATGATCTTTTGTACTTCTTTGTTGTCTGTTGTGACCTCTCCATTTTTATTTCTAACTTTATTTATTTGATTTTTCTCCCTTTGTTTCTTGATGAGTCTGGCTAATGGTTTGTCAATTTTATTTATCCTTTCAACGAACCAGCTTTTTGGCTTTTTAAAATTTTTGCTATGGTCTCTTTTGTTTCTTTTGCATTTATTTCTGCCTTAATTTTTAAGATTCCTTTCCTTCTACTAACCCTAGGGTTCTTCATTTCTTCCTTTTCTAGTTGCTTTAGGTGTAGAGTTAGGTTATTTGTTTGATTTTTCTTTTCTTTTTTTCTTGAGGTAGGCCTGCATTGTTATGAACCTTCCCCTTATCACAGCTTTTACAGTGTCCCCCAGTTTTGGGGTTGTTGTGTTTCATTTTTATTCATTTCTATGCATATTTTGATTTCTTTTTTTTTTAAATTTCTTCTGTGATTTGTTGGTTATTCAGCAGCATGTTGTTCAGCCTCTGTATGTTGGAATTTTTAGTAGTTTTTCTCCTGTATTTGAGATCTAATCTTACTGCATTGTGGTCAGAAAAGATACTTGGAATGATTTCTTTTTTTCTCTTTTTGAGTTTTCCAAGGCTAGATTTATGGCCCAGGATGTTATCTATCTTGGAGAAGGTTCCACGTGCCCTTGAGAAAAAGGTGAAATGCATTGTTTTGGGGTGAAATGTCCTATAGATATCAATTAGTCCTAACTGGTCTATTGTATAATTTAAAGTTTGTGTATCCTTGTTAATTTTCTAGTTAGTTGATCTATCCATAGGTGTGAGTGGGGTATTAAAGTCTCCCACTATTATGTTGTTGTTTCCCCTTTCATTTTTTCAGGATTTGTCTTACATATTGTGGTGCTCCTATGTTGGCTGCATATATATTTTTAATTGTTATATCTTCTTCTTTGATTGATTCTTTGATCATTATGTAGTGTCCTTCTTTGTCTCTTTTCACAGTCTTTGTTTTAAAGTCTATTTTTTTCTGATACGAGTATTGCTTCTCCTGCTTTCTTTTGGTCTTTGTTTGCATGGAATATATTTTTTCAGCCCTTCACTTTAACCCTGTATGTATCCCCTGTTTTGAAATAGGTCTCTTGTAGACAACATATATAGTGGTCATCTTACCCCCACCCAGGGAATAGCAAAGTGAACAATTTATTTTTTTAGTTTTATTTTTACTTTATTTTAATTTACAATACCATATTGGTTTTGCCATACATTGACATGAATCTGCCACGGGTGTATACGAGCTCCCAATCTGGAATCCCTCTCCCCCTCCCACCCCATATCATCTCTCTGGATCATCTCTGTGCAGCAGCCCAGGGATGGTTTCCATTCAGCGAGTCTTTGCCTATTGGTTGGGGGATTAAACCCATTTATGTTTAAGGTAATTACTGATAAGTATGATCACGTTGACATTTACTTTATTGTTTTGGGTTTGAGTTTATACACTCTTTTTGTTTCCTGTCTAGAGAAGATCCTTTAGCATTTGTTGGAGAGCTGGTTTGGTGGTGCTGAATTCCCTGTTTTTTCTTATCTGTAAAGCTTTTGATTTCTCCTTCATATTTGAATGAGATCCTTGCTAGATACAGTAGTCTGGGCTGTAAGTTATTTTCTTTCATCACTTTAAATATGTCCTGCCATTCACTCCTGGCCTGAAGAATTTCTATTGAAATATCAGCTGTTATCCTTATGGGAATCCCCTTATGTTTTATCTGTTGTTTTTCCCTTGCTGCTTTTAAAATTTTGTTCTTTGTGTTTGATCTTTGTTAATTTGATTAATATGTGTCTTGGGGTTTTTCACCTTGTGTTTATCCTGTTTGAGACTCTCTGGGTTTCTTGGACTTGGGTGATTGTTTCCTTCCCCTTTTAGGGAAGTTTTCAACTATTATCTACTCAAGGATTTTCTCATGGTCTTTCTTTTTGTCTCCTTCTTCTGAGACTCCTATGATTCGAATTTGGGGGTGTTAAACATTGTCCTGGAGGTCTCTGAGAGTGTCCTCATTTCTTTTAATTCGTTTTTCTTTTTTTCCTCTCTGATTCACTTATTTCTACTATTCTACCTTCTATTTCACTAATCCTGTCTTCTGCCTCCTGTTATTCTACTATTTATTCCCTTCAGAGTGTTTTTGATCTCATTTATTGCATTATTCATTATATACTGACTCTTCTATTTCTTCTAGGTCCTTCTTAAATCTTTCTTGCATCTTCTCAATCTTTGTCTCCAGGCTACTTATCTGTGATTCCATTTTGATTTCAAGATTTTGGATCATTTTCACTATTATTATTTGGAATTCTTTATCAGGTAGATTCCCTATCTCTTCTTCTTTTGTTTGGTTTTGTGGGCATTTATCATGTTCCTTTACCTGCTGGGTATCCCTCTGTCTCTTCATCCTGTTTATATTGCTGTGTTTGGGATGGTCTTTCCATATTCTGGCAGTTTGTGGAGTTCTCTTTATTGTGGAGTTTCCTCACTGTGGGTGAGGCGGTATCAGTGGCTTATCAAGGTTTCTTGGTCAGGGAAGCTTGTGTTGGTGTTCTGGTGGTTGGAGCTGGATTTCTTCTCTCTGGAGTGCAATCAAGTGTTCAGTAATGAGTTATGAGAAGTCAATGGGTTTGGAGTGACTTTGGGCAGCCTGTATATTGAAGCTCAGGGCTGTGTTCCTTGTTGCTGGAGAATTTGTTTGGCATGTCTTGCTCTGGAACTTGTGAACCCTTGGGTGGTGCTTTGTTTCAGTGTAAGTGTTTGATGAGCTCCTGTCAATTAATGTTCCCTGGAGTCAGGAATTCTCGGGTGTTCTCACAATTTGGACTTATGCCTCCTGCTTCTGGGTTTCAGTCTTATTTTTACAGTAGCCTCAAGACTTCTCCTTCTATACAGCACCATTGTTAAAACATCTAGGTTAAAGATGAAAAGTTTCTCCACATTGAGGGACACCCAGAGAGGTTCACAGAATTACATGGAGAAGAGAAGAGGGAGGAGGGAGTTAGAGGTGGCCTGAACCTAGATAGTATATTCAAAAGCAGAGACATTACTTTGCCAACTAAGGTCCGTCTAGTCAAGGCTATGGTTTTTCCTGTAGTCATATAGGGATGTGAGAGTTGGACTGTGAAGAAGACTGAGCATCAAAGAATTGATGCTTTTGAACTGTACTGTTGGAGAAGAGAAGACTCTTGAGAGTCCCTCGGACTGCAAGGAGATACAACCAGTCCATTCTGATCAACCCTCAGATTTCTTTGGAAGGAATAATGCTAAAGCTGAAACTCCAGTACTTTGGCCATCTCATGTGAAGAGTTGACTCATTGGAAAAGACTCTGATGTTGGGAGGGATTGGGGGCAGGAGAAGAAAGGGACGACTGAGGATGAGATAGCTGGATGGCATCATGGACTTGATGGATGTGAGTCTGAGTGAACTCTGAGAGATGGTGATGAACAGGGGGGCCTGGCATGCTGCAATTCATGGGGTTGCAAAGAGTCAGACATGACTGAGTGACTGAACTGAACTGAACTGAATGAGATGAGGTGGAATCAATAGAGGAGAGAGCAAGCTAGCCAGTCATCACTTCCTTATGTGTGCTCCACAGTCTGGACCACTCAGAGATGTTCATGAAGTTATACAGAGAAGAGAAGAGGGAGGAAGGAGACAGAGGTGGCAGGAGGATAAGGGGGGGGAGGGGGCGATGGGGAATCAAAAGGAGAGAGACAGATCTAACCAGTAATCAGTTCTCTAAGTGTTCTCCACCATCTGGAACACACAAAGAGATTCAGAGTTGGGTAGAGAAGAGAAGGGGGAGGGAGGAGATAGAGGTGGCCTGGTGGAGAAAAAAGGAGAATCCAAAGGGGGAGAGAGCAGTCAAGCCAGTAATCTCACTCCCAAGTAAAAATGGTCACTGAAGATTTAATTCTTAAAGGTACAAAATTGATAACAAATAACAAAAAGCAAAGATTAAAAAGCTAGTGTAGAAGTTGGATTTTCAAAAATAGAATATTAAAAGAAAAGAAAAAAAAGAAGAAAAAGTCACAAAATTGTAATATATATACATATATATATGTATATAGATATGAAGTTTGCTTTAAAAGATAGAGTCCTTTTTTTGCATAGTAATAGTAGGTTATAAAAAGAAAATTAAAGGAGTAATAGAGGACTTAAAAATTAAAGAAAAATAAATAATAGTAAAAATATATCTAGGACTTCCTCTGGTGTTGTTGTGGGCAGTGTGGGGTAAGTTTATTTTCAGCTAGTTCCTTGGTCTGGCTTATATTTTTCAAGATCTATAGGCCCCTTCCTATGTAGGCAGTACTAACTATAGGGTTTTAATCTATTGTACCTGTCACTTCCAAGACAGTTCCCTCTGCTTTAGCTTCTTCTGTTTGCTGGTCTCCTCAGTGTCTGATTTCTGCCCTGACACAAGGGGGAGGTAGTGGACACTTTCTAGGCTCACTTGTTCAGTTGCACTGTGGGGACGGAGGGACGCTGCAAACAAATAACTGACATGTTCTCGCAGTGTCTCAGCCACACTGGACCTGACCCCGCTCACGGTGTGTGTGCCCTCCTTGCCCACATTGCTCAGGCTTTAGGTTGCTCTGCTGGGAACCATCAAAGGCCGGCCCTGGGCTGCATGCACCTCCCAGGTCTAAGCCACTCAGGTTGAGGCACTCGGGTAGTCCTCAAAGGCACAGACTCAGTTGGGCCTGTGTTTTTGCCCTTCCCAGTTCCGAGTAGCTCAGGTGATGAGGTGTTTTGTGAGTGCAGTAACTGTAACTTATTTCCTCCCTTGTCCCTGCAGCTCGGTTTTCTGGGTGTACAACTGGTGAGCCTTCTCAGGCAACATCTCTGAATGTTGACTGTACAGAACACCAAGAAGTCTTAGTTACCAAAGAAGCCTGCTTACAGCTTGGTAGATAATGCCTCTCTGGGGCTGTGATTGCCCCCCTTCTGGCTCTGGCTCCCTGTCACCAGAGGAGGATGGTCTGCAGACGGCTATCTCTGTCCAGTCCTTTGTTCTGTGAGTGGGCCTGATGGTGTCTTAGGTTAGGGCTTTTCGCATGGTAGCTATCCCACAGTCTGGTTTGCTAGCCCAAATTAGTTCCCTCAGATTGCCCTCAGGGCATTCAGGCCCAGTCCTTACTCTAAGCAATGCAGCCCATGCCTCCCTGCCCAGACCCTGCTTGCTAATGGTGGGTGCAGGTGTCTGCTCTGCTTCTCCACTGGGGGTTACTGTTGGGAATGTAATCTGCGGGGTTTAATTATTTATTTATTTTTTTCTCCCAGTTATGTTGCCCTCTGTGGTTCCAAGGCTTGCCACAGACTTGGCAATGAGAGTGTTTCCTGGTGTTTGGAAACCTCTCTTTTAAGACTCCCTTCCGAAGATGGAGCTTCATCCCTACCTCTTTTGTCTCCCTTTTTGCCTTTTATATTGTTTCCTACCTCCTTTTGAAGACAATGGGCTGCTTTTCTGGGTGCCTGATGTCCTCTGCTGGCATTCAGAAGTTGTTTTGTGGAATTTACTTAGCGTTTAAATGTTCTTTTGATGAATTTTGGGGAGAAAGTGGTCTCCCCATCCTATTCCTCCACCATCTTCCCTCCAGTACCCTTGCCTGGAAAATCTCATGGACTGAGAAGCCTGGTAGGCTACAGCCCATAGGTTGCAAAAAGTCAGACACAACTGAGGGACTTCATTTCACTTCACTTCACCATTTTTCTAGATTCCATGTTTATGCATTAGAATATAATATTTATCTTTCTCTTTCTGATGTACTTTACTCCATATAATAGGTTCTAGGTTCATCTATCTCATCAGAACTAAATCAAACATGCTTTTTTTAAATGGGTGAGTAGTATTCCATTCTGTATATTACCACAACTTCTTTATCCATTCACCTGTCAATGGATATCTAGGTTGCATCCATGTTCTAGCTATTGTAAATAGTGCTACAACGAATAATGAGATATACAAGTGCTTTTTTTCAATTTATGTTTCCCCCAGTATATGCCTAGGAGTGGGATTGCTGGTTCATATGGTGATTTTTAAGGATTATACATACTGTCTTTCAAAGTGGCTGTATCAATTTATATTCCCACCAACAGTGCAAGAGCATTCCCTTTTCTCCACGCCCTTCCCAGAATTTTTTTGAAGGTGGCTTTTGTAAGACTTTTGAAATGGCCATTCTGACTGGTGTGAGGTGATATATAATTGTAGTTTTGATTTGCATGTGTCTAATAATGGACTTCTCTAGTGGCTAAGACAGTAAAAGTGTCTGCATACAATGCGGGAGACCTGGGTTCGATCCCTAGGTTGGGAAGATCACCCTGGAGAAGGAAATGGCAATCCACTCTGGTACTCTTGCCTGGAAAATCCCATGGACGGATGGAGGAACTTAGTAGGCTACAGCCCACAGCACTGCAAAGAATTGGATACCACTGAGTCACTTCTCTTCACTTCACTTCAATAATGAGTGATGTTGAACACCTTTTCATGTGTTAGTTAGCCATCTGTATGTCTTCTTTGGAGAAATGTCTGTTTAAGTCTTTTTCCTACTTTTAGATTGGATTATTTGTTTTTCTGGCATTGAGTTGTATGAGGTGCTTGCATATTTTTGAAATTAATCATTTGTTAGTTCTTTTATTTGCTATAATTTTCTTCCATTCTGAGGGTTGTGTTTTCAGCTTTCTATAGTTTCCTTTGCTGTGCAAAAGCTTTTAAGATTAATCAAGTCCCACTTGTTTACTTTTGTTTTTATTTCCTTTAAGAGGTGGGTCATAGAGGGTTTTGTTTATATTTATGTCATCAAGTGTTCTGCCTATGTTTTAGTCTCAGAGTTTTAAAGTTTCTGGTCTTACATTTAGGTCTTTAAGCCATTTTGAGTTTACCTTTGTGTATGGTATTAGGAAGACTTCTAATTTCATTCTTTTACATGTAGCCATCCAGTTTTCCTAGCACCATTTATTGAAGAGGATGTCTTTGCCTCATTGTATATTTTTGCCTCCTTCACCAAAAATGAGTTACCCATAGGTACATAGGTTTATTTCTAGGTTTTCTATCTTGTTCCATTGGTTTATATTTCTGTTTTTGTGCCAGTGCCATACTGTCTTGATGACTGTAGCTTTGTAGTATAATCTGAAGTAAGAAAGATTGATTCCTCCAGCTCCATTCTTCTTTCTCAAGACTGCTTTGGCTCTTCAGGGTCTTTTGTGATTCCATATGAATTGTGAAATTTTTGTGCTAGTTCTGTGAAAAATGCCATTGGTAATTTGATAGGGGTAGCATTGAATCTATAGGTTGCATTTGGCAGTACAGTCATTTTCACATTGTTGATTCTTCCTACCTAGGAACATGGAATATCTCTCCATCTGAAGTGGGTTGCAATGCCCTTCTCCAGGGGATCTTCCCTACTCAGAGATTCAACTTGCATCTCTTACATCTCCTACACTGGCAGGCAAGTTCTTTACCACTAGTGCCACCTGGGAACGTCCAAATGGAAATAAGCATGGTTATAAACAAAGATAGGGATATGGCTGCCAGAATAGTTACAGATAAAGACATGAATTCATCTTCAGAGCCATCACTTGCATTCTCTCTTCTCTGATTTTCCTTGTGTTGGTCCCTTCTCCTTGTCCAGTGTTACACTTGATCATCATACCAAATTACTACTACCAGCATTAATATATCTCCCTTCTTCTATTTTGTTTTAATCCATAACAGTTTCAGATGTTTTAATCATTTGCTAGAAAAATAAAATTACATAAAATATTCCTTTCTGTTCAGGTCATGTAGCAGAGACAAAATTAGTAATATAGCAATTAAAAATTACCAAGCATTTATTTTTATTTTAATCAAGTGTTTACCAAGGTAAGTTTTTTTACATCTACATCTGTGGTTTTATTTCAGCTGTGTTGTCTTTGGTAGTTAAGGTTTTATCTAGAGTCTAACAAGCATATTTTATACTACTATATATTATTATTGATATTATCACTATTACATGTTTCCATTTTATTTCATTTTTAAAAAGAAGCAATGAAAATATCATGAAGCAATGAAAATATGATGGATCATCCAAAATGTAATCAATATAGAAACAGGATTTTAAGTAACAGGTAAATTAGAGAAGGAAATGGCAACCCACTTCAGTATTCTTGCCTGGAAAATCCCAATGGGCAGAGAAGTCTGGTGGGCTAGTCTATAGTGTTGCAAGAGTCAGACACAACTGAGTGCCTAAGCACACAGCACAATATTAGTAAACTAAACATAACAGAAAGTTAATAGAATCAAGTTTGTTTCTTGCTAGATTTTTCTAATAATTATGTTGGTAGCTAAATATGTTCACAGGAAAAATAGAATCCTATATAAAACTATATAAATAAGAAAAAATGTCCAAACGTGTGGGGGGATAAAAAACACACTTATTTGTTTAAAAAGTATGAAGAGACTACATGATGATTATGGGTGTGCAAACCTAACTAAGACATTTCTCTGGTCCATGAAAGTTAACAGTGTAATGAGTGAAAAGAAAATTTCAGTAAAATATGTTTTGTGGTTAAGTAAGCCTATCACATGGAGAAGGCAATGGCAACCCACTCCAGTACTCTTGCCTGGAAAATCCCATGGGCGGAAGAGCCTGGTAGGCTACAGTGCATGGGGTCGCTAGGAGTCAGACACAACTGAGCGACTTCACTTTCACTTTTCACTTTCATGCATTGGAGAAGGAAATGGCAACCCATTCCAGTATTCTTGCCTGGAGAATCGCAGGGACGAGGGAGCCTGGTGGGCTGGCGTCTATGAGGTTGCACAGAGTCAGACATGACTGAAGAGACTTAGCATAGCAAGCCTATCAGAGGGTTAGGAAATCTCTGCATGATCTAAATTTTAAAGACTATGTGAGAGTATAAAAACATACAAAATGAACTTTCTATTATGACTTTGAGATATCTGGTAAACATATGACAAATAATTTTAAAATATATGAAAGAACAAATATAGATAATTCTGTGTCAATTTATCCTCATATACATAGAAAATCTAAATATGCTTACAGCAGAAGACAAAAGCTATCTCTTAAATAGCTTTATTATTTCTTCTAAATATACTCTGATTAACTATAAGCAGTAGCTTTGGCCAAAAAAGTCATCTTATGAAATTATACACAGTAGAAAGTAACTAAAATTTACTCAAAATTTAATACTAGCAAGTAGCATCCTTTTTAAAATTACAAAACTAATTGTTACTGTTTTTTAAGTACCCATATAGCATGTGTGGATTACAATGAACTGTGGAAAATTCTTAAAGAGATGGGAATATCAGAACACCTGACGTGCCTCTTGAGAATCCTATATGCAGGTCAGGAAGCAACAGTTAGAACTGGACATGGATCAACAGACTGATTCCAAATAGGAAAAGGAGTACGTCAAAGCTGTATATTGTCACCCTGCTTGTTTAACTTATATGCAGAGTACATCATGAGAAACACTGGGCTGGAAAAAGCACAAGCTGGAATCAAGATTGCCAGGAGAAATATCAATAACCTCAGATATGCAGCTGACACCACCCTTATGGCAGAAAGTGAAGAGGAACTAAAAAGCCTCTTGATAAAAGTGAAAGTGGAGAGTGAAAAAGTTGGCTTAAAGCTCAACATTCAGAAAACGAAGATCACGGGATCTTGTCCCATCACTTCATGGGAAATAGATGGGGAAACAGTGTCAGACTTTATTTCTTTGGGCTCCAAAATCTCTGCAGATGGTGACTGCTGCCATGAAATTAAAAGACGCTTACTCCTTGGAAGTAAAGTTATAACCAACCTAGATAGCATAATGAAAAGGAGAGACATGACTTTGCCAACAAAGGTCTGTCTAGTCAAGGCTATGGCTTTTCCAGTGGTCATGAATGGATGTGAAAGTTGGACTGTGAAGAAAGCTGAGCACCAAAAAATTGATGCTTTTGAACTGTGGTGTTGGAGAAGACTCTTGAGAGTCCCTTGGACTGGAAGGAAATCCGACCAGTCCATTCTGAAGAAGATCAGCCCTGGGTGTTCTTTGGAAGGAATGATGTTAAAGCTGAAACTGCAATACTTTGGCCACCTCATGTGAAGAGTTGACTCATTGGAAAAGACTCTGATGCTGGGAGGGATTGGGGGCAGGAGGAGAAGGGGACGACCGAGGATGAGATGGCTGGATGGCATCACCGACTCAATGGACGTGAGTCTGAGTGAACTCTGGGAGTTGGTGATGGACAGGGAGGCCTGGTGTGCTGCGATTCATGGGATCTCAAAGATTTGGACACGACTCTGAGACTGAACTGAACTGAACTGAACTGATAGCATGTCTTGTTCAAACACCATATACAGCCTTGTTACAATAAAGATCCAACATTCATGGTACATTCACAAATTCAATAATATTTCTTACTATGAATTACTCCCTTTAATCTTTCATCCTAATATTTGAGCAACTCCTAAACTATCTCTAAGCAAATTGTATAGTCAGAATAAAAATTTATGATTATTTTATTTTTCCTGATAACATATCAAATTAGAAAAAGTATGACTAGGTCAAATAATACTACTTGAAAACAGTCACCCTTTTAAAATTAATTTTAAGAGATATTTTATGAATAAATCTCTATAAATAGTTATTTCAACAAAACAAAAAATTCAAAAGCAGAAGATATTTCCCATTTATAAAATGGGGAAATGATGTAGTTCAAATGCAATGCAAATTATTTTAAATATCCAAGTTGATATATTTATTAGCTTATTTTTCTTTGAGGATCATTTGAGTTTAATATTACTGACACATTTACAAAATAGTGGAACTCTGATGCGTGCATGTGTGTTTGCAAGTTGCTTAGTTGTGTCCAACTCTTTTCAACCCCGTGGACTGTAGCCTGACAGGCTCCTCTATTCATGGGATTCTCCAGGCAAGGACACTGGAGTGGGTTGCCATTTCCTTCTCCAAAACTCTCTTAGATTTGCAGATAAGTATTTGAAATTGCTTCAGTTAAGAGGATCAGAGTGAAGTGGAATGGAAAGATAAAATGAGGGGGAAAGATACATGGGATGGGAACAGAAGATACAACTGAAGAAAGAAAAAGGATTCAGTAAGGAAATTAAAGAAAATGAGCACACACATACAGAAACATCCTACAGAGGACACAAAAGAAATGAAAAGATTTGATAGCCACCTAAATAAAGGACTAAAAAGAATAAAATACAAAATTACATGCTTTGAGAGAAAAAGATCAGTAGCTTATTTTTATGAATAAAGAAGATATCAGAAGGTGCAGAGTAGTCCTAAAAGGGTTAAGATAATGGGAACTGATTGGAGGACAGCTCAAATGTGCTTGTGAATGTGGCCACCCTGCTACATACAGCTAATTCCCTGTGAATCTTTAGTACAAATTCAAAGTTCATACCTTTGCTTTATCTCTCATTGATCCTTTGCCCAGGATAGACATTTTAGCACCTGTTTCTTCCTGTAGCCTCTTCAGGGAGTTTCCTCTTGGCCCAAGCAATTTGCCCACAAAATTGAACTAGGAAACAAAATCATTAGAACATCTATTTTAAGTAGAGAAAATTAATGATTTAAACCAAGCAAAACTTACAGGTTATGGTTTTCAAACTTTACAATGGAGAATAGAGTTATGCCTCTCACACACCCAAACACACACAGAGACACACACACAGGAAACCACCCCAGACCTATGAGCTCAGATACACTTTTAAATAGATGCTTCTTCCTAAAGAAATGTTAGTCAGTAATCATTTGAAAATATAATTTATTCATATAATCACATAAATTATTTGAAAAGAAATTACGGAGAAGTACTATGGTTTATAAAATTTCTAAAGGGTTTTTCTCTCCAATTAGATTATTGAAATAAAGAAAAATTTTAACATGCCTCTGCACATTCAAAATTGCAAAAAATATTTTAAATTAAAATTTAACATTCATGTTTGGCAAGCATTGTCTATGCCTGTAAGAGTCCATTTCAATTTTATGACTGGTAATAAAGAGATTTAACTGTTCCTCAGTCTTACCTTCTTTGTGTTAAAGAGTTGTTCTAAAGATCAGCAAATAAGATATATGAATGCATACAAAAGGGTTTTAAATGCTAGAAAGATCATATATACAAAACAGTTTGCTTACATGCAAAATTCTAGGGCTAGGGGCATATATAACTGGTTTATTAAGTATAAAATCTGGTTATAAATAAGGGAAATAAAAGCAGTTATCAGCGTTTGTTGCCAGCTACTAAATGAATATCACTATATGAAATGACTGAGGTAATTACTCATTAATTTAAAAAAAGGATAAGAATACATTAAAGACTATGTTGAGTATGTTAAACAGAAATAAACAAAATTAAGTAACTGTCTTCTATATCAGAGTTATTATATATTTTAAAACACCCAGAATAAGAAATAAACCACACTTCATAGTAAAAAACTAAATACTTTCCCCATAAATACAGCATAAAGTCAAGATGCCTGTTCTCACCACAACTTTTCAGTGCTGCACTGGAGTGTGGATATCTATAGGCATGTAAGATAAATGGAATAGAATAACGTTCAAAAGACCACATTTAGATCAACTGATTCTCAACAAAAGTGCCAGAGCAGTAACATTTGAAAAGTAAAATATTTTTAACAAATGGTGCTGGAACAGCTGGACATTTGTATACAAAAACAAGCACAAACAAGTACTTTTACTTCTAACACACATTAAAGCAAAGTGAAGTTGCTCAGTCGTGTCTGACTCTTTGTGACCCTATGGACTGTATAGCTCATCAAGCTCCTGCATTCATGGGATTTTCTCAGGCAAGAATACTGGAGTAGGTTGCCATTTCCTTCCCCTGGGTCTCCCATATTGCAGGCAGACTCTTTACCATCTGAGTTACCAAGAAATCCCTGGGGTAGGAAGACCCCCTGGAGGAGGGCATGGCAACCCACTCAAGTATTCTTACCTGGAGAATCCCCATGGACAGAGAGCCTGGGAGGGCTACAATCTATGGGGTCACAAACAGTTGGACATGACTGAGCAACTTTCACAACACACATTAAGTAACTCTTATTTTAAGGTCTACCATAGGCCCATGTTAAGAAAGAAAGAGAAGTGAGGGACAAAGGAGAAGAGGAAAAAATTTACCCATTTGAATGAAGAGTTCCAAAGAATAGCAAGGAGAAATAGAAAGTCTTCTTAACTGGAAAAAAAAAAAAAGGCAAAGAAAGAGAGGAAAATAATAGAATGGGAAAGACTAGAGATCCCTTCAAGAAAATTAGAGATACCAAGGAAACATTCAAGAAATGGTAAGAACCTAACATAAACAGAAGAGATTAAGAAGTAGTGGCAAGAATACACAGAAGAACTGTACTAAAACAGTCTTAATGACTCAGATAACCATGATAGTGTGATCACTCCTTTAGAACCAGACATCCTGGAGTGTGAAGTCAAGCCAAGCTTAGGAAGCATTACTATGAACAAAGCTAGTGGAGGTTATAGAATTTCAACTGAGCTATTTCAAATCCTAAAAGAGGATGCTGTTTCAGTGTTGCACTCAATATGCCAGCAAATTTGGAAAACTCAGTAGCGGCCACAGGACTGGAAAACACATTTTCATTCCAATTCCAAAGAAAGTCAATACCAAACAATGTTCCAACTACTGCAAAATTGTGTTCATTTCATGCACTAGCAAGATAATACTAAAAATACTTCAAGCTGAGATTCCCTGATAGTTCAGCTGACAAAGAATCCACCTGCAATACAGGAGACCCAGTTTGATCCCCGGGTCGGGAAGATCCCCTGGAAAAGGAAATGGCAACCTGCTCCAGTATTCTCACCTGGAAAATCCCATGGACAGAGGAGCCTGGTAGACTACAACCCTTGAGGTCTCAAAGAGTCAGACACAATTGAGCAACTAACAATGAATGAATGAGGCACCAACAGTAGGTGAACTGAGAACTTGCAGATGTACAAGCTGGATTTAGAAAAGGCAGAAGAAGTAGAGATCAAATTGCCAATATCCAGTGGATCATAGAAAAAGCAAGGGAATTTCAGGGAAAAAAAAAAGTCTACCTTTGTTTCATTGACTACTCTAAAGACTCTGACTGTGTGGATCACAACAAACTGTGGAAAATTCTTGAAAAGATGGGGATACCAGATCACCTGACCTGCCTCTTGAGAAATCTGTATGCAGGTTAGGAAGCAATAGTTAGAAATGGATATGGAGCAATGGACTGGTTCCAAATTGGAAAAGGAGTACATCAAGGCTATATATTGTCGCCTTACTTATATAACTTCTATGCAGAATATATCATGTGAAATGCCAGGATGAAGCTCAAGCTGGAATCAAGATTGCCAGGAGAAATTTCAATAACCTCAGATATTCAGATGACACCACCATTTTGGCAGAAAGTGAAGATGAACTGAAGAGAATCTGGATAAAGTGAAAGAGGATAGTGAAAAAGCTGGTTTAAAACACAACATTCAAAACATTAAGATCATGGTATCTGGTCCCATCACTTTGTGGAAAATAGACGAGGAAACAATGGAAACAGTGACAGACTTTGTTTTCTTGGGCTCCAAAATCACTGCAGATGATGAGCGTAGGCATGAAATTAAAAGACAGTTGTTTCTTGAAAGAAAAACTCTGACAAACCTATACAGCATATTTGAAATCTGAGACATCACTTTGCCAAATAAAGTCTGTATAATCAAAGCTATCATTTTTCCAGTAGTCATGTATGGATGTGGGAGTTGGACTATAAAGAAGGCTGAGCACTGAAGAATTTATTTTTTCAAATGTGGTGCTGGAGAAGACACTTGAGAGTCCCTTAGACAACAAGGAGGTCAGACCAGTTAATCCTAAAGATGTCAACCTTGAGTATTAATTGGAAGGACTGATGCTGAAGTTGAAGCTCCAATACTTTGGGCACCTTATGTGAAGAGCTGACTCATTGAAAAAGCCCACAATTGAGGGGGAGGAGGAAGGGGCAACAGATAGTAAGATGGTTGGATGGTATCATTGATTCAGTGAATATGAGTTTGAGCAAACTCTGGGAGATGGTGAAGCCTGGGGTGCTGCAGTCCATGAGATCACAAAGAGCTGGACAAGACTGAGTGACTGAACAACAATAGATCTAAATACAAACAAAAAATAAATTAGCATAAAAGAAGGCCTTTGCAAATTTAAGCTGAGAAAGTTCACTAGCAAGCAAAGAGTATTCATTGAAATATTCAATGATCTGACAACCATTAAGAAATTAAATCTGCAAGCCACAGCCTGGGAGAAAATACTCCCCATGAATATATGTGAATAATTACTAGAATCTAGAATCTATGAAAAAAACTCCATCAAGTCAATAATTAAACACACACATAGCACACACACACGCACACACACAAACACATTGTTAAAACTGAAAAAAAAAAAAAAAAGCCAAATATTGATGGTGATGTGGAATCACTAGAGCAATTATTATTTCTAATTTAAAATAATACAGTTAATTTGTGAGGAAGATTGGCAGTTATTTATGAATTTAAACACAGATCCACTACAGCCCAGTAATCCTATTCATAAGTATTTATCTAAGAGTAATAAAAGCATGTGTTCCCAAATTTCCTTGCATAAATACATTGAGACATTTTATTCATGATCACCATTAAACTGGAAATACAGCACTGCCCATGCAAAGTGGAGAGATAAAGTTTATCCACAAAAGACCTCACTGATTGACACAGCAGAATGAAATATCTCACAGGCATTATACTGAGTGGAAGCATCCGACACAAAAGAGTATATCATGTCAGATTATCCACTAATACACAATTCTAGAAACATAAATAATACATGGTGTTAAAATTCATGAGTGGTTGCCTGTTGATAATGTAAGGCTGAGGTTGAACTGTCTAGAAAGTAAGTGCATGAAGAAACATCCAGGGTGATGGTATTATTATTTATTTTGTTGAAAGTATAAGCATATTCCTGTCAAAACTCTCCAAGATGCACACTAAGACCTGTGCAATTTAATGTATGTAATATTAGTTGCTCTGTCGTGTCTGAATCCTTGTGCCCCATGGACTATAGCTCACAGAACTCCTCTGTCCATGGGATTCTCCAGGCAAGAATACTGGATTGGGTTGCCATACCCTTCCCCAGGAAACTTCCCAACCTAGGGATCAAACCTGGGTGTCCTGCATTGCAGGCAGATTCTTTACCACCGAACCACCAGGGAAGCACTTATTGTGTGTAAAAATACTTCAATTAAGAATGTGGGGAAACTAGAAAGCAGAAACTCCATATAAATATTTTAAAATTAATATCATTATAAAATTCCCACCAAAAATACTAGCCCCAGGCAGTTGTATAGAGGCATCTCAATAGACTCTTAGAAAGTAGGTCCTTTTAATCTGTGCAGAAAGTGAGGAAACTATTCCAGAGAACATGACTAGTGGTTAACCTATTTACTGGACCCAGGAAATAGGAGACTCCTTACCCTTCCTCTGTCCTTATAATGTATGTTCTGCCCACTGTTCACACACATGCAGCCATATGCATGCAGCTTTGAGAGAGCTCTGCATCGCTGAGCCCATCTGGACTGTGTCAGTGACTGAACCCAGTTAAGCTCTTAAGATTCTGGTGGGCATCTTTCCAATGCCCAAGA
This sequence comes from Nanger dama, assembly GCA_917880005.1. NCBI lineage: Eukaryota > Metazoa > Chordata > Mammalia > Artiodactyla > Bovidae > Nanger > Nanger dama. The sequence continues at coordinate 665,622 of CAKJTW010000033.1, forward strand.
CAAGCCTCACATGTAACTTGCTTTACACTGGAGAAGGTAATGGCAACCCACTCCAATATTCTTATCTGGGAAATCACACAGACAGAGGAGCCTGGTGGGCTACACTTTGTGTAGTTGCAAAAGAGTTGGGCATGACTTAGTGACTAAACAACAAAAACAAATTACCTATTAAACCATCAAACTATCAGTCTGGTGTGATCTGGTTCTTTCTTCAGACTTTCTTTGCCCTTGTTTACAGGGACTAGATTTGAATTTTACCCAGAGATCTCCACAGATTACAAACCAATAGCAGATTATTTCAGAGAAATAAAAGGGAAAATAACCCCCAACTCACTTAGCAGGCTAATGTAACCTTAGAGGGGGTTCCCTGGTGGCTCAGATAGTAAAGAATCCACCTGCAATGCTGGAGACCTGGGTTTGATCCCCTGGGGGAAGGCATGGCTACCCACTCCAGTATTCTTGCCTGGAGAATCCTCATGGACAGAGGACCTTGGTGGGCTACAATCCATGAGGTTGCAAAGAGTCAGTCACAAATGATCGAGTAAGCACAGAACATAACCTTAATAGCTAGACCAAATCAGAAAAGAAAATTTAGAGTCTAAATCTACTCATGAAACAATCTATTCTACAAAATAGTAACATAACCAAGGCCTGTTCTATATATTAAAAGTGCATGATGATGAGTTCTGCTTATCAGAGATACATAGGCAATTTAAGACATAATATCTATTGTAATTCACCTATTAGCAATGGAGAAAAAAAAGTTAACATCCTGTTTGAACAGAAAAAATAATTTAATATAATTAAAATTCAATCATTATAAATTCATATCTAAAACATGAGAAACTTCCTTACCCAGATAAAATGTTTTCACTCAAAAACAGTAAGAATAGTATAAGTGTTTTAAATGTCAGAGTGCAAGAAAGAAAAAAAATCATATAGTTTATACAATTATATATACACATATAAGCTTAAAATAATTTCATAAACAATTATTAGAATTAGTAAAGAAGATTTGCAAGGTGTTTTATAAAAGATCAGTATGAAAATCAATTGCATTGTGTATACCAACAACATATAACTAGTAATTGTTTTTCTTTAAAAAAGATGGCATTTATAACAGCAGTCAAAGCATTTTTCTAAGAATAAATTTAATTATGTATGATCAAAACATTTACAAAGAAATTATAAAATACTGTAATAAAACCATCAATTGGATATCAAGAAACTGGCTAAAGTTCATAGGGTAGAAAATAGTTGGAGGTGACTGAAGTGACTTTACCCACAAACACAAATTGGAAGCTGATCACATTCATGAAGAGGGAGTCTCAGTGTTGTAGAGATTTCTAGTATTTTCAATTCTTGTGTAGATCTAACACAAATCTAGTTATAATCACAATTATATTTGAATCAATTTACCAAGTGGTTCCAAAAATATATAAAAGATGAAAGTCTAAGAATAGTCAAAGCTCTCAAATGCAGATGAATCAATTGAGGGTTATACCTATCACATATGTATTAACTATAATAGTGTGATACCTGTAATCCTGGAGCACAGACAGAGAACAAAGAAATGGAATCCAGAATAAGATCCCTGGTTACATTTAAATAGTATATGATACAGGGGCATTACTGAGGCAGGGTTCACTTCAGTTCACTCGCTCAGTTGTGTCCAACTCTTTGCGACCCCATGAATTGCAACACATCAGGCCTCCCTGTCCATCACCATCTCCCGGAATTCACTCAAACTCACATTCATTGAGTCTGTGATGCCATCCAGCCATCTCATCCTCTGTTGTCCCCTTTTCCTCCTGCCCCCAATCCCTCCCACCATCAGAGTCTTTTCCAATGAGTCAACTCTTCACGTGAGGTGGCCAAAGTATTGCAGTTTCAGCTTCAGCATCATTCCTTCCAAAGAACACCTAGGGCTGATCTCCTTTAGAATGGACTGGTTGGATCTTCTTGCAGTCCAAGGGACTCTCAAGAGTCTACTCCAACACCACAGTTCAAAAGCATCAATTCTTCGGTGCTCAGCTTTCTTCGCAGTCCAACTCTAGCAACCGTACATGACCATTGGAAAAACTATAGCCTTGACTAGACGGACCTTTGTTGGCAAAGTAATGTCTCTGCCTTTTAAATTTTTTTTAATACTTTATTCTACATTACAATACTGTATTGGTTTTGCCATACATTGACATGAATCAGCCACAGGTGTATTTTTGAATATGCTATCTAGGTTGGTCATAACTTTTCTTCCAAGGAGTAAGTGTCTTTTAATTTCATTACTGCAATCACCATCTGCAGTGATTTTGGAGCCCTACAAAAGTTTGACACTGCTTAATGGCCCCTAAAACTGTCCACATCATTATATATGCTATCCTGCAAAAAGAACTTTGCAAATATCATTAAACTAAGAATTCAGAGATGAAGACACTGCCCTATATTATCCATTTGTGCCAAATATCCTTATAAGTGAAAGAAGTCAGTAGTGTTCAAGTTTAGAGTGATGTAACTTCTGACTTTGAAGATGGAAAGAAGCCATCAGCCAAAGAATAAAGGCACAATCAAGGAGGTGGAGAAATAAATAGTTTCTCCCCAGATACCCTCAAAAGGATGCAGTCTTAGCAACACCTTAATTTCAGCCCCTAAGAACCATTTCAGACTGATTTCCATAGCTATAAAATAACAAATGCATTTTTTACTGTTTTGTTTTTAACTGTAGTATAATTGACTTACAATGTTTCGGGTATACAGCAAGTGAATCAGTTATACATACACATATATTCATATATATGTATGTATACATACATCTATAAATCTATCTATCTATCTATCTATCTATCTATCTATCTATCTATCTATATACACACACCATTTGTCAGGTGTTTTTTTATCATAGGTTATTGTGTGCATGTGTTCTAAGTCACTTCAGTCATTTCTGACTCTTTGTGACCTTATGGACTGTAGCGTGCCATTATAAGATACTGAATGTAGTTCTCTGTGCTGTACAGTAGATCTTTATATTTTAACTATTTTATATATAGTAGTATGTACTTTTTGGTAATATACATATCTTAATCTCAAACTCCTAATTTATCTCTGCTTACCATCTCTTGTTTATAATCATAAGTTTATTTTCTATGTCTATGAGTCTATTTCTATTTTGTAAATAACAAAATAAGGGTTCATTTGTAACCCTTTTTTTTTTCAGATTTCACATGTAAGTGATATATGACATTTATCTTTCTCTGTCTGACTTCACTTAGTGTGATGATCTCAAGGTCCCTCCATGTTGCTGCAAAATGCATTATTTTGTATTTTTATTACTAAGTAATATATATTATATAATTTATATTTCTTCATATGGAATGCTGTCATATCTGCATTTAACACCTGTGAATCTCCCCCATGTACTTTAAATCACCTCTGGATTGACTTAGATTGCCTAATACAAAGTAAGTGCCAAGTTATAAACTCAAAGTAAATTCTATGCAGAGAGTTACTAGCACACAGTAAATTCAAGCTTGTTTGGGGGAAATTTTTAAATTATATATATATATATATAATTTTTAATAATATGTGTATTATATATATGAAAAGTCTAATTTTAAAAAAGATACATGATAGAGAAATAGATAAAGAAGATGTATCCTCTGTCAGTGGACATTTAGGTTTCTTCCATGTCTTAACTACTGTAAATAGTGTTGCTATGAACATTGGGGTGTATATATCTTTTAAATTTTCATCTTTTCCAAATATGTGCCCAGGAGTGAGATTGCTGGATAATTTGATAATTCTATCTTTAGTTTTTAAGGAATATCCATATTGTTTTCCACAGTAGTTGCACCAATTTACACTCCCATCAAAAGTATAGGAAGGAGGATTCTCTTTTCTCCATACTCTAACCAGCATTTATTATTTGTAGACACTTTGATGGTGACCATTCTGACTAGTGTAAAGTGAAAGCAAGTTTTAATTTTGATTTACATTTCTCTAATAATTAGCAATGTTGAGTATCATTATTATGTACCTAGTAGACATCTGTGTGTCATTTAGAGAAATGTCTGAGACTTCTGCTCATTCTTCAAAAAAATTTTTTAATATATTGATCTCCATAAACTGTTTTCATGTTTTGGAAATAAATACCTTGTTGGTCACATAATTTGCAATTTTTTCCCCATCCCATTGTTTGTCTTTTCATTTTGCTAATGGTTTCCTTTGCTGTGCAAAGTTTTTATCTTTAATTAAGTGATAGTTGTTCAGTTGTGTCCAACTCTTTGTGACCCCCTGGATTGTAGCCCACCAGGCTCCTCTGTCTCTGGAATTCTCCAGGCAAGAATTCTGGAGTGGGCAGCCATTCCTTTTCCAGGGGACCTTCCTGATCCAGGGGTCTCCTGCATTGCAAACAAATACTTTAATCTCTGAGCCACCAGGGAAGCACTATTTGGTCCCATTTATTTTTTGCCTTTGCTTCCATTACTTTAGGAGACTGATCAAAAAAAAAAAAAAAAAAGTCATGATGATATATGTCAAAGAGTGTTCCCTCTATGCTTTCCTCTAGGAGTTTTATAGTATCCAATCTTACTTTTGGGTCTTAATCCATTTTTAATCCATTCCATTCACAAATAGCTGCCCAGTTTTTCCAAAAGAATTACTGAAGAAACTGGCTTTACTCCATTGTATACTCCTGTCACATTTGACTTAGATTAACTGACCATAGTTACGTGTGTTTATCTCTGGGGTGTCTATACTGAACCATTGATCTATATTTCTATTTTTGTACCAGTACCTTATTGTCTTGATTACTGTAACTTTTTAGTGTAGTCTGAAGTCAGGGACAGAGAAGACAATGGCACCCCACTCCAGTACTCTTGCCTGGAAAATCCCATGGACAGAGGAACCTGGTGGGCTGCAGTCCATGAGGTCGCGAACAGTCGGATACGACTGAGCGACTTCACTTTCACTTTTCATTTTTAAGCACTGGAGAAGGAAATGGCAACCCATCCAATCCCAAGGATGGGAGAGCCTGGTGGGCTGCCATCTATGAGGTTGCACAGAGTCAGACACGACTGAAGTGACTTAGCAGCAGCAGCAAAGTCAGGGAATGTAATTCTCCAGCCCTGTTTTTCTTACTAAGAAGTGTTCTGGCTATGCAGAGTCTTTTGAGTTTCTATACAAATTGTAGCATTTTTGGTTCTAGTTCTGTAAAAATAGCAACTGGTAACTTGATAGTGATTGCATTAAATCTGTAGATTGTGTTGGGTCGGTTCATTTCAGTTGCTCATCCATGTCTAGCTCTTTGTGTCCCCACGGACTGCATCATGCCAGGCTTCCCTGTCCATCATCACCATCTCCTGGAGCTTACTCAAACTCATGTCACCAACTCATGAGTTGGTGATGCCATCCAATCATTTCATCCTTTGTCATTCCCTTCTCCTCCTGCTTTCAATCTTTCCCAGCATCAGGGTCTTTTCTAATCAGTCATTTCTTTGTATCAGGAGGCCAAAGAATTGGAGCTTCAGTTTCAATATCATTCCTTCCATTGAATATTCAGAACTGATTTCCTTAGGATTGACTGATTTGATCTCTTTGCAGTCCAAGGACATGTCAAGAGTCTTCTCCAACATCACAGTTCAAAGGCATCAATCTTTCTATGTTCGGCTTTCTTTATGGTCCAACTCATCCATACATGATTACAGGGAAAACCATGCCTTTGACTGGACGGACTTTCATCAGCAAAGTAATGTCTCTGGTTTTTAATATGTTGTCTAGGTTTGGCATAGCTTTTCTTCTAAGAAACCAGGGTCTTTATATTTCATGGTTGCAGTTGCCATCTGCAGTGATTTTGGAGTTGAAGGAAATCAAGTCTGTCACTCTTTCCATTGTTTCCACATCTATTTGCCATGAAGTGATGGGACCAGATGCCATAATCTTAGTTGTGTTTTTTTTTTATATATAAATTTATTTATTTTCACTGGAGGCTAATTACTTTACAATATTGTAGTGGTTTTTGCCATACATTGACAGGAATCAGCCATGGGTGTACATGTGTTCCCATCCTGAACTCCCCTTCCCCCTCCCTCCCCATCTCATCCCTCTGGGTCATCCCAGTGCACGAGTCCTGAGCACCCTGTCTCATGCATAGAATCTGGACTAGCAATCTGTTTCAAAAATGATAATATAAATGTTTCAATAATATTCTCTCAAATCATCCCACACTCGCTCTCTCCCACAGAGTCCAAAAGACTGTTCTATATATCTGTGCCTCATTTGCTGTCTTGTATATAGGGTCATCATTACGATCTTTCTAAATTTCATATATATGCATTCATTTCAGTTCAGTTCAATTGCTGAGCTGTGTCCAACTCTTTGTGACCCCATGAATTGCATCACGCCATCACCATCTCCCAGAGTTCACTCAGACTCACATTCATCGAGTCTGTTATGTCATCCAGCCATCTCATCCTCTGTCGTCCCTATCTCCTCCTGCTCCCATCATCAGAGTCTTTTCCAATGACTCAACTCTTCACATGAGGTGGCCAAAGTACTGGAGTTTCAGCTTTAGCTTCATTCCTTCCAAAGAAACTCCAGGTCTGATCTCCTTCAGAATGGACTGGTGGCGTCTCCTTACAGTCCAAGGGACTCTCAAGAGTCTTCTCCAACACCACAGTTCAAAAGTATCAATTCTTTGGCACTCAGCCTACTTCACAGTCCAGCTCTCACATCCATACATGACCACAGGAAAACCATAGCCTTGACTAGACAAACCTTAGTCAGCAAAGTAATGTCTCTGCTTTTGAATATACTATCTAGGTTGGTAATAACTTTTCTTCCAAGGAGTAAACGTCTTTTAATTTCATGGCTGCAGTCACCATCTGCAGTGATTTTGGAGCTCCCCAAAATAAAGTCTGACACTGTTTCCACTGTATCCCCATCTATTGCCCATGAAGTGATGAGACTAGATGTTATGATCTTCATTTTCTTAATGTTGAGCCTTAAGCAAACTTTTTTCGCTTTCTTCTTTCACTTTCATCAAGAGGTTTTTAGTTCCTCTTCACTTTCTGCCATAAGGGTGGTATCATCTGCATATCTGAGGTTATTTATATTTCTCCCAGAAATTTTGATCCCAGCTTGTGTTTCTTCCAGTCCAGTGTTTCTCATGATGTACCCTGCATATAAGTTAAATAAGCAGAGTGACAATATACAGCCGTGTTGTCCTCCTTTTCCTATTTGGAACCAGTCTGTTGTTTCAAGTCCAGTTCTAACTGTTGCTTCCTGACCTGCATACAGAGTTTTAAAGAGGCAGGTTAGGTGGTCTCTTATTCCCATTTCTTTCAGAATTTTCCACAGTTCATTGTGATCGATACAGTCAAAGGCTTTGGCATAGTCAATAAAGCAGAAATAGATGTTTTTCTGAAACTCTCTCACTTTTACATGATCCAGGTGATGTTTTCTGCCTTTTCTAAAACCAGCTTGAACATCAGGGAGTTCACAGTTCACATATTGCTGAAGCCTGGCTTGGAGAATTTTGAGCATTACTTTACTAGTGTGTGAGATGAGTGCAATTGTGTGGTAGTTTGAGCATTCTTTTGCATTGCCTTTCTTTGGAATTGGAATGAAAACTGACCTTTTCTAGTCCTGTAGCCACTGATGAGTTCTCCAAATTTGCTGGCATATGGAGTACAGCACTTTCACAGCATCATTTTTCAGGATTTGAAAGAGCTCAACTGGAATTCCATCACCTCCACTAGCTTTGTTCGTAGTGATGCTTTCTAAGGCCCACTTGACTTCACATTCCAAGATATCTGGCTCTAGATTAGTGATCACATCATCATGATTATCTGGGTCGTGAACAACTTTTTCGTACAGTTCTTCTGTGTGCCACCTCTTCTTAATATCTTCTGCTTCTGTTAGGTCCATCCCATTTCTGACCTTTATCGAGCCCATCTTTGAATGAAATGTTCCCTTGATATTTCTAATTTTCTTGAAGAGATCTCTAGTCTTTCCATTCTGTTCTTTTCCTCTATTTCTTTGCATTGACCGTTGAAGAAGGCTTTCTTATTTCTTCTTGCTATTCTTTGGAACTCTGCATTCAGATGCTTATATCTTTCCTTTTCTCCTTTGCTTTTCAAAACGAATGGCAAGGCACTTCAGTATTCTTGCCTTGAGAACCCCATGAACAGTATGAAAAGGCAAAATGATAGGATACCAAAGAGGAACTCCCCAGATCATTAGGTGCCCAATATGCTACTGGAGGTCAGTGGAGAAATAATTCCAGAAAGAATGAAGGGATGGAGCCAAAGCAAAAACAATACCCAGTTGTGGATGTGACTGGTGATAGAAGCAAGATCCAATCCTATAAAGAGCAATATTGCATAGGAACCTGGAATGTCAGGTCCATGAATAAAGGCAAGTTGGAAGTGGTCAAACAAAAGATGGCAAGAGTAAACGTCGACATTCTAGGAATCAGCTAACTAAAATGGACTGTAATGGGTGAATTTAACTCAGATGACCATTATATCTACTACTGTAGGCAGGAATCCCTCAGAAGGAATGGAGTTGCCATCATGATCAACAACAGAGTCCAAAATGCAGTACTTGGATGCAATCTCAAAAACAACAGAATGCCCTCTGTTCGTTTCCAAGGCAAACCATTCAGTATCACAGTAATCCAAGTCTATGCTCCAATCAGTAATGCTGAAGAAGCTGAAGTTGAATGGTTTTATGAAGACCTACAAGAGCTTTTAGAACTAACACCAAAAAAAAAAAAAAAAAAGTCCTTTTCAATATAGGGGACAGGGATGCTAAAGTAAGAAGTCAAGAAACATCTGGAGTAACAGGCAAATTTGGCATTGGAATGAGGAATGAGGCAGGGCAAAGACTAATAAAGTTTTGCCAAGAAAATGCACTGGGCATAGCAAACACCCTCTTCCAACAACACAAGAGAAGACTCTACACATGGACATCACCAGATGGTCAACACCAAAATCAGATTGATTATATTCTTTGCAGCCAAAGATGGAGAAGCTCTATACAGTCAACAAAAACAAGGCCAGGAGCTGACTGTGGCTCATATCATGAACTCCTTATTACCAAATTCAGACTCAAATTGAAAGTAGGGAAAACTGCTAGACCAACCAGATATGACCTAAATCAAATCCCTTATGACTATACAGTGGAAGTGAGAAGTAGATTTAAGGGCCTAGATCTGATAGACAGAGTGCCTGATGAACTATGGAATGAGGTTCGTGACATTGTACAGGAGACAGGGATCAAGACCATCCCCATGGAAAAGAAATATATATACATTAGTATACTGTATTCGTTTTTGAATGTTGAGGGTTTTTTTCTTTTTTTTCTTTTTAATACTTTTTCTATGTTACTATACTGTATTGGTTTTGCCATACATTGACATGAATCAGCCACAGGTGTACATGGTCTCCCAATGCTGAAGCCCCCTCCCACCTCTCACCACCCACCCCATATTATCTCTCTGGATCATCCCATGCACCAGCCCCAAGCATCCTGTATCCTGTATTGAACATAGACTGGCGCTTCATTTCCTATATAATAGTATACATGTTTCAATGCCATTCTCCCAAATCATCCTACCCTCTCCCTCTCCCTCTCCCTCAGAGGCCAAAAGTCCGTTCTATACCTCTGTGTCTCTTTTGTTGTCTCACACACAGGGTCATCATTAATATCTTTCTAAACTCCATATATATGTGTCAGTATACTGTATCGGTGTTTTTCTTTCTGGCTTACTTCACTCTGTATAATCAGCTCCAGTTTCATCCATCTCATTATAACTGATTCAAATTTATTCTTTTAAAGGGCTGAGTAATACTCCATTGTGTATATGTACCACAGCTTTCTTATCCATTCATCTGCTGATGGACATCTAGGCTGTTTCCATGTCCTGGATATTATAAACAATGTTGCAGTGAACATTGAGGTACATGTGTCTCTTTCAATTCTGGTTTCCTCAGTGTGTATGGCCAGCAGTAGGACTGCTGGGTCATAAGGCAGTTCTACTTGCAATTTTTTAAGGAATCTCCACATTGTTTTCCATAGTGGCTGTACTAGTTTTCATTCCCACCAACAGTGTAAGAGGGTTTCCTTTTTCTCCACATCCTCTCTAGCATTTATTGCTTGTAGACTTTTGGATTGCAGCCATTCTGACTGGTGTGAAATAATACCTCACTGTGGTCTTGATTTGCATTTCTCTGATAATGAGTAATGTTGAGCATCTTTTCATGTGTTTTTTAGCCGTCCATATGTCTTCTTTGGAGAAATGTCTATTTAGTTCTTTGGCTCATTTTTTGACTGGATCGTTTATTTTTCTGGAGTTGAGCTGCATAAGTTGCTTGTATATCTTTGAGATTAGTTGTTTGTCAGTTGCTTCATTTGCTATTGTTTTTTCCCATCCAGAAGAGTGTCTTTTCACCTTACTTATAGTTTCTTTTGTTGTGCAGAAGTTTTTAATTTTAATTAGATCCCATTTGTTTATTTTTGCTTTTATTTCCCATCCACTCTCCTTTTCACTATCATTAAGAGGCTCCTTAGTTCTTCTTCACTTTCTGTCATAAGGGCACTATCATCTGCATATTTGAGGTTACTGACATTTCTCCCAGCAATCTTGATTCCAGCTTGTGCTTCATCCAGCCCAGCATCTGTCATGATATTCACTGCATAGAAATTAAATAAGCAGGGTGACAATATGCAGCCTTGTTGTACTCCTTTCCCAATTTGGAACCAGTCTCTTGTTCCAGACTGATTTCCCTGGTGGCTCAGGTGGTAAAGAATCTGCTTGCAGTGCAAGAGACCTGGGTTTGATCCCTGGGTTGGGAAGATCCCTGGGAGAAGGAAATGGCAACCCCAACCCCATGGACAGAGGAGCCTGGCATGGTACAGTCCATGGAGTCACAGAGTCAGACATGACTGACTCACTATCTTTCACTTTTTCACTTTCTGTTGTTCTATGTCTGGTTCTAACTTGCTTGAATTTGTGCTAACTTGTTGCTTCTTGATCTGCATACAGATTTCTTAAGAAGCAGGTAAGGTGGTTTAGTATTCCCATCTCTTTAAGAATTTTCCCACAGTTTGTTGTGATCCACACAGTCAAAGGCTTTAGTGTTATGAACGAAACAGAAGTTAATGTTTTTCTGGAATTATGTTGCTTTCTCTATGATCCAACAGATGTTGGCAATTTGTCCTCAGGTTCCTCTGCCTTTTCTAAACTCACCTTAAACATCTTAAACTTCTTGAAGCCTTACTTGCAGTATTTTAGGCTAATATGTGAAATGAGTACAACTGTGCAATAGCTTGAACATTCTCTGCCATTGCCTCTCTTTGGGATTGGAATGAAAACTAACCTTTTCCAGTCCTGTGGCCACTTCTGAGTTTTCCAAATTTGCTAACAGTATCATCTCTTAGGATTTGAATAGCACAGCTGGAATTTCATCGTCTCCACTAGCTTTGTTTGTAGTGATGTTTTCTAAGTCCCTCTTGACTTTTCACTTCACCCTGTGTAGTATGGACATTTTCACATTATTGATGTTTCCAATCCAGAAACATGATATAACTTTCCACCTATTGGTGTCACCTTCAATTTATTTTATCACTATCTTATAGTTGAACATAGGTCTTTTATATCCTTCTGTTCAGTTCAGTTGCTCAGTCGTGTCCGACTATTTGAGATCCCATGAATCGCAGCATGCCAGTCCTCCCTGTCTATCACCAACTCCCAGAGTTCACTCGACTCACATCCATCGAGTCAGTGATGCCAACCAGCCATCTCATCCTCTATCGTCCCCTCCTGACCCCAATCCCTCCCACCATCAGAGTCTTTTCCAGTGAGTTAACTCTTCACATGAGGTGGCCAAAGTACGGCGTTCCAGCCTTAGCATCATTCCTTCCAAAGAAATACCAGGGCTGATCTCCTTCAGAATGGACTGGTTGGATCTCCTTGCAGTCCAGGGGATTCTCAAGAGTCTTCTCCAACACCACAGTTCAAAAGCATCAATTCTTCAGCGCTCAGCCTTCTTCACAGTCCAACTCTCACATCCACACATGACCACTGGAAAAACCATAGCCTTTACTAGACGGACCTTAGTCGGCAAAGTAACATCTCTGCTTTTGAATATGCTATCTAGGGTGGTCATAACTTTTCTTCCAAGGAGTAAACGTCTTTTAATTTCATGGCTGCAGTCACCATCTGCAGTGATTTTGGAGCCCCCAAAAACTCTGACACTTACGGAGGCTTATTCCTGTGTATTGCATTCCTTTTGATGCCATGGTAAATGAGATTGTTTCCTCATTTTCTCTAATATTTTTTATTAGTGTATAGAAATGCAAAGTTTTCTATATATAAACTTTATATTCTGCAATTTTACCAATTCATTTATGAGTGCTAGCAGTTTTTAGTGACATCTTTAGAATTTTCTATTTACAGTATCATGTTATCTGCAAACAGTGACCAATTTACTTCTTCCTTTCCAATTTGTATTCTTTCTATTTCTTTTACTTCTCTGATTGCCGTGTCTAATACTTCCAGGTATGTTGAAAAAAGTGATGAGAGTGGGTATCCTTACCTTATTCCTGATCTTATAGGGAATGGTTTTAGCACTTCACCATTAAGTATGATGTTATTAGTGGTGAGTGTGTCATAGACAGACTTTATTATATTGATATGTGTTCCCTCTATGCCCATTTTCTGGAGAGTTTTTTTTTTTTTAATCATAAATGGATGTTGAATTATAACAAATCCTTTTTCCTGCATTTACTGTTATCATCATATAATTTTTATTCTTCACTTTGTTTATGTGGTATATCAAGGTGATTCATTTGCAGATCTTTGCATTTCTGGAATAAATCCCACTTGATCAGAGTGTATGATTCTTTAGTGTATTGTTGGATTTCATTTCTCATATTTTGTTGAGGATTTTTGTGTTCATCAGCAATTGTTCTTGTTTAGTCACTAAGTTGTGTGTGACTCTTTCATAACCCTGTGGACTGTGGCCCTGCCAGACTCACTCTACGGAATTTCCCAGGCAAGAATACTGAAGTAGCTTGCCATTTCTTTCTCCAGGGGATCTGCCTGACCCAGGGATACAATCTATGTCTTTTGCAGTGGCAGGCAGGTTCTTTCCGTCTGAGCCACCAGGGAAGCCCCATTCATTAGTAATACTGGCCTGTAATATTTTTCTCTGGTATTTTTGTCTAATTTTGATATTAGGCTGATGGAGACCTCATAAAATGAGATTAGAAATGTTCCTTTCTCTTCTTTGAATAGTTTCAGAAGGTTATGTGTTAACTCTTTTCTAAATGTTTGGTAGAATTCATTGTGTGTATATATGGTGTTGAAATTTTTGCTGGGAGTTTTAAATTATTGATTCAATTTCAGTACTCATGATTGGTCTGTACATATTTTTTCCTGTTTTATACTTGGGTGATTATAGACAATTCTATTGTAGTTTAAGCCACTAAGTTTGTGGCAAATATTGCAAGAACAATATAAATTAATATACTAAGGAAACAAGGAATTGTCTAATGCAGCACATAATGGAATCTCCATTGTAAGAAAAGTGAAAGTGTTTCATACAACATAGCGAAAAATAAATGCAGATGGATTACAGACTTATGTCTGAAAGACATATCTACAAGTCATAAAAATATGCTAACAGCAAACTAAAAGTTTTATTAGAATTAGGAATATCTTAATTAAAATATACCACCACAAAAACAAAAACTTAAGTCACAGATTTGGAGACTATTTACATTATATGTTAGCAATAAATCCGTTTACAAACACAAGTATAAAAATGTAAGAAAAAGACAACTGATAACAAGTATAATCTTGAAGAAGGAAGAGAATGGCCAAAGAAAAGTGTAAATATTCATCCTTATCAAAGTTTAAGCAAAAGTCAAATTAGGACTCAGTGAGATACCATTGTACATACTCTGTGATGATAAAAATATGGAGTCAGAAACCAAACATTAACCAGACTGTGGATCCACGGAGACTCATATACCTTGCTTGTAGGTCTGTGAGTAGGTACAACACTGGCACCATCCTGTAAATCTGTAAATTCACCTAACCTAGCTAGGCCTCAGTATACTCATTCCCAGGTATTCTCTAGAAAAATATTAGCAAATGTATAAGAATGTTCAAAATCTCAATGCTTGTAATAACAAAAATAACTGGGAAAAACCATCAGTCCCACAGTGGTGTTCTCTCACCTGGACTCCATACCAACACGTGTCTACACCTCAGACACATGCCCAAGTCTCTTCACAACGTGCTTCCTTTGGTCCTAGATTCTGCCAGTGACAGAATGTTGCATGACCTTTAGAAGGTGAACATGAACTGCAGTCCATCACTCCTGGCAAGTCAAAGCAGTTAGACATGACTGCTTACTGAGTTTCATGTAAACCCCACACCATGGACACAGCTGCCCCACAAAGTGCTTCACCTACCTCAGTCACAGGTCCTGACAGAGGTGGGATTCAGATTTTCCCATCCCTGATGGCAGCCTTCCTAAGGTTCCTTCCCTGTCTGCCAAGAGTCACATAAGTCCTGAATTGCACATTACAGTTAGTAAGTAGAAAGTGAATTCTATTTTCTTATCAGAACAATAACTGATATAAATGAGTAAGTAAATTGTGACACACTCATGATGGAATATTTACAGCAGCAAACATTAATTACACATAGCCATGTGAAATATCATTAAAATTCTAGAAATAAAACTTTTAAAAATTCAAGTTGTATATATATGACACTGTTTTTATAAAACTCAACAGCAAGGAAGTTAAATAATAGCTTACTTGTGAATATATCCATGAGGAACACACCTAATTCTTAATAAGAAAGTGTAATAATAAGCACAAAATTCAAGGACTTGGTAACATCGGAGAATAATAGAGGGACTGTGATCAAAAATAAATAACGGTCATGTCAAAGTCATAGGTAATATTTTAGATTGCAACTCAGAGGTTCATAAGTGTTCATTTTAATTTTTACAGCCTACTTGAAAGTTATACACACGTCAACACTTTGAATGCATTGACTATTGTTTAACTTTTAAAATAAATAAAAAAGAGCAAGCCAGTTGAGTAAAATTTGACTGAATTTATAGTCGTTTGCTAAAAATCCTGCTTGTTCTTTTACAGGTAGTATTAAAACTTTAAATTCAAAAATAGCAAAACACTCAAAGTGATGTCTCCACTGGGATACTCATGACTCTTAAAGGAAGAGGTGGCATCCAGGCATTCCAGGCTGAGGACACACAAATCCTACTCTCAGAATTTTCTATCCTCTGTCTTGATCATTGTGACACATTTACCAACATTTATATTTTAATATGGTAGCTTTACTTTTAACCAATGACCAACTTGAAATCAAATTGTCCTGAAACTATAATAGAGATTCCTCCTTAATTTTTTAACAAACTCTAATTTTTGGAATAGAACACAAGCATTGGACAGAATAAATACATCATATATAATCAGTAATTTAATTTCACAAGCTAACAGAAAACAGGTTTGTTTTTTTTTTTAATTAACATTAAGTGTGCAACATGTTAAAAGCAACCAGTTTTTCTTTCAATATGTTTTTAAAACTTATAAATGAACAACCTACTATTGCTTTTTGCTAACAAGTATTTATTATATTTGAAGTTTGCTTCTGTAATGGAGTTTTCAGAGCTAGCACTGAGGGCTGGATCAGAGGACGTTTTTGAAAATATATAATTATTATTTGGATGACTAAAATGCCCTAGCATCAGGGACTATGTACAGCAAAGTGCTTGCCCATGTGGCTCTGAAGCCTGATTTCATGGATTTGTAAATTCACTAGCTGTATAAGTTTGGCTCTATTGCGTACATTACCTTAAGCTTCATTTTTCTTCTCTGTAGATAGAGACAATAAAAATAATGATACATGTACAATAAGAGATCAACAAATCTTGCTGCTGTTCACTCAGTTTTGTCCAACTCTTTGAGACTCCATGCACTGCAACATGCCAGGCTTTCCTGTCCTTCACTATCTCCCAGGGCTTGCTCAAACTCATGTCCATTAAGTCAGTGATGCCATCCAACCATCTTGTCCTCTGTCATCCTCTTCTCCTGACTTCAGTCTTTCCCAGCAGCAGGGTTTTTTCTAACGAGTGGCTCTTCGCATCAGGTGATCAAAGTATTGGACTTTCACCTTCAACATCAGTGCTAACAATGAATATTCAGGATTGATTTCCTTTAGGATTGACTGACTATATATCCTTGCAGTTCAAAGGACTCCGAAGAATCTTCTTTAACACCACAGTTCAAAAGCATCGATTCTTCAGTGTTCAGCATTCTTTATGATCCAACTCTCACATCCCATACATGACTACTGGAAAAACCATAACTTTGACTAGACAGACGTTTGTCAGCAAAGTAATGTCAGTGCTTTTATTGTGTCGTCTATTTTTTTCATAGCTTTTCTTCTAAGGATCAAGTGTCTTTTAATTTCATGGTTGCAGTCACCATTTACAATCATTTGGGAGCCCAATAAAATAAAGTCTGTCACTGACTCCATTGTTTCCCCATTTATTTGACATGAAGTGATGGGACTGGATGACACAATCTTAGTTGTTGTGTGTTTTTTGTTGTTGTTGTTGTTGAGTTTTAAGCCAGCTGTTTTCACTCTCCTCTTTTACCTTCATTAAGAAGCTCTTTAGATCGTCTTCTCTTTCAGCCATACGAATGATGTCGTCTGCATATATGAGGTTACTGATATTCCTCCTGGCAATCTTGATTCCATCTTGAGCTTCATCCAGCCTGGTATTTCACATAATATACCCTACATACAAGTTAAATAAGTGGTGGTGGTGGTGGTGAAGTCGCTCAGTCGTGCCCGACTCTTCGCAACCCCGTGGACTGTAACCTACTAGGCTTCTCTGTCCATGAGATTCTCCAGGCAAGAATACTGGAGTGGGTTGCCATTTCCTTCTCCAGGGGATCTTCCTGACCCAGGGATCGAACCCAGGTGTCCCGCATTGCAGGCAGACGCTTTAACCTCTGAGCCACCAGGGAAGCACAGTTAAATAAGTAGGGTGACAGTATACACCCTCTGACGTATTCCTTTCCCAGTTTTGAACCAGTCCATTGTTCCATGTTTAGTTCTAAATGTTGCTTCTTGACCTGCATGTAGGTTTCTCAGGAGGAAGGTAAGGTGGTCTGGTATTCCCCTCTCTTAAGAATTATCCACAGTTTACTGTGATCCACACAAAGTGTAGTGTAGTCAATGTAGATGTTTCTAACTCAGCTTCATCAGTTATTATGTCTCCTTTTTCATTTCTTATTTTGTGTACAACATAGATGTAACTGAGATTATCATACCAAGTGAAGTAAGTTAGAAAGAAGATAAACACTATAAATATCACTTTTATGTGGAATTTAAAATATGATAGAAATGAACCTATCTATGAAAAAGAAAAAGAATCAGATTTGTGGTTGCCCAAGGGGAGGTTTTTGAGGGAGGGATAGTTTAGGATTAGCAGATGCAAACTAGTATATATAGAATGGATAAATATACAAGGCCCTACTGTATAGCATAGGGAACTATATTCAATATGCTGTGGCAAACCATAATATAAAACAATATTAAATATATATATATATATATATGTATACATATATGAATTACTTTGCTTTTTAACAGTAATTAACACAACATGGTAATTCAACTATGACCGGTACAAAATAAATCAAAAAAAGATGGTTTCAAATTACCCACTAAACATAATATAAATATATTTCCATATGGGAAATTTAGAGAGTTTGACATTTTGCTGAACCTTGATCACAGAGGTGGAAACTGGGCATGGAAAAAGGCAGGGGCAGAAGAATGAATAAAGAAGATATACCATCTCAGAAACCAGGGAAGTCCTTATATATATATATATATATATATATATATATATATATATATATATATATACACACACACACACACACATATATATATACACACATACACACATACAATGGAATATTACTCAGCCATGAAAACAATGCCATTTGCAGCCATATAGGTGAATCTTGACATGATCATACTAAATAAAGTTAGATAGAGAAAGGCAAAACCATATGATATCACCTATGAGTACTATCTAAAACATGACAGGAATGAACATATATACAAAATAGAAATAGACTCACAGACATAGAAAACAAATGTATGGTTACTAAAGTAGTTAATGGGTAGATGGGGAGATAAATTAGAAGCTTAGGATTAAGATATGAGAGAGTAATTTCCTAGGCAGGTTGATAAAAAGCTTAGGGGTCCCCAAGGAGAGAGGAGTCTGGAATTCTCCGAGGAAGAAAGGACAAACTTTTTCCCCTCTACATTCCTTAGAATTATGTATCCTGCCTGAAGGCAGTCTCTAGCTAATTCTAGCTAATTCTGTTATCTTAAAATGTAAATTATGGGAGTAGGTCTGGTGAGATCTTTATAACCTCCAGGAATTCTTTGGATTCATTGGAGAGTATTTGAAGAGCCCACTAAGTGCCCGCGGCTGTGACCACCGCTCTAAGTGTGGGCTGCTGCGACCGGCTTACTAAGCACGGCTGAGAGGAGCTACCCTACGTCCAAGGAGCAGTGGCTGCATGGGCACAGGAAGGCCTAGAGGAGCTATCCCACATTGAAGGTCAGGAAGGGCGGCGGTGAGGAGATACCCTTCCTCCAAGGTAAGGAGCAGTGGCTGCACTTTGCTGGAACAGCCGTGAAGAAAAACCCCATGCCCAAGGGAAGAGAAACCCAAGTAAGATGGTAGGTGGTGCAAGAGGGCATCAGAGGACAGACACACTGAAACAATATACATAGAAAACTAGTCAGTCTAATCACACTAGGAACACAACCTTGTCTAACTCAATGAAACTAAGCCATTATCACCGGGCAACCCAAGACAGGTGGATCATGGTGGAGAGGTCTGACAGAATGTGGTCCACTGGAGAAGGGAATGGCAAGCCACTTCAGTATTCTTGCCTTGAGAACCCCATGAACAGTATGAAAAGACAAAATGACAGGATACTGAAAGAGAAACTTCCCAGATCAGTAGGTGCCCAATATGCTGCTGGAGATCAGTGGAGAAATAACTCCAGAAAGAATGAAGGGATGGAGCCAAAGCAAAAACAATGCCCAGCTGTGAATGTGACTGGAGATAGAAGCAAGGTCCGATGCTGTAAAGAGCAATATTGCATAGTAACCTGGAATGTCAGGTCCATGAATCAAGACAAATTGGAAGTTGTCAAACAAGAGATGGCAAGGGTGAACGTCGACATTCTAGGAATCAGCGAACTAAAATGGACTGGAATGGGTGAATTTAACTCAGATGACTATTATATCTACTACTGCGGGCAGGAATCCCTCAGAAAAAATGGAGTAGACATCATGGTCAACAAAAGAGTCCGAAATGCAGTACTTGAATGTAATCTCAAAAATGGCAGAATGATCTTTGTTTGTCTCCAAGGCAAACCATTCAGTATCACAATAATTCAAGTCTATGCCCCAACCAGTAATGCTGAAGAAGCTGAAGTTGAGTGGTTCTATGAATACATACAAAACCTTATAGAACTAACACCCCCAAAAGATGTCCTTTTCATTACAGGGGACTGGAATGCTAAAGTAGGAAGTCAAGAAAAGAGGTGTTTGGCCTTGGAATGTGGAATGAAGCAGGGCAAAGCCTAATAGAGTTTAGCCAAGAAAACGCACTGGTCATAGCAAATACCGTTTTCCAACAACACAAGAGAAGACTCTACACATGAACATCACCAGTTGGTCAAATCCCAAATGAGACTGATTATATTCTTTGCAGCCAAAGATGGAGAAGCTCTATACAGTCAACAAAAACAAGATCAGGAGCTGACTGTGATTCAGATCATGAACTCCTTATTGCCAAATTCAGACTCAAATTGAAGAAAGTTGGGAAAATCACCAGGCCATTCAGGTATGACCTAAATCAAATCCCTTGTGATTATACAGTGGAAGTGAGAAATAGATATAAGGGACTAGATCTGATAGATAGAGTGCCTGATGAACTATGAAATGAGGTTTGTGAAATTGTACAGGAGACAGGAATCAAGACCATCCCCATGGAAAAGTAATGCAAAAAAGCAAAATGGCTGTCTGGGGAGGCCTTACAAATAGCTGTGAAAGAAGAGAGGCGAAAAGCAAAGGAGAAAAGGAAAGATATAAGCATCTGAATGCAGAATTCCAAAGAATAGCAAGAAGAGATAAGAAAGCCTTCTTCAGCGATCAATGCAAAGAAATGGAAGAAAATAATAGAATGGGAAAGAATAGAGATCTCTTCAAGAAAATTAGAGCTACCAAGGGAACATTTAATGCAAAGATGGGCTGATAAAAGACAGAAATGGTATGGACCTAACAGAAGCAGAAGATGTTAAGAAGACGTGGCAAGAATACACAGAAGAACTGTACAAAAAAGATCTTTATGATCCAGATAATCATGATGGTGTGATTACTCATCAAGAGCCAGACATCCTGGAATGTGAAGTCAAGTGGGCCTTAGAAACCATCACTCTGAACAAAAGTAACGGACATGATGGAATTCCAATTGAGCTATTTCAAATCGTGAAAGATGATCCTGTGAAAGTGCTGCACTCATATGCCAGCAAATTTGGAAAACTCAGCAGGGGCAAAAGGACTGGAACTGGTTAGTTTTCATTCCAATCTCAAAGAAAGGCAATGCCAAAGAATGCTCAAACTACTGCACAATTGCACTCATCTCACATGCTAGTAAAGTAATGCTCAAAATTCTCCAGGCCAGGCTTCAGCAATACATGAACCGTGAACTTCCTGATGTTCAAGCTGTTTTAGAAACAGTTTAAGATGTTTCAGAAAAGGCAGAGGAACAGAGATCAAATTGCTAACATCCGCTGGATCATGGAAAAAGCAAGAGAGTTCCAGAAAAACATCTATTTCTGCATTATTGACTATGCCAAAGCCTTTGACTGTGTGGATCACAATAAACTATGCAAAATTCTGAAAGAGATAGAAATACCAGACCACCTAACCTGCCTCTTTAAAAATCTGTATGCAGGTCAGGAAGCAACAGTTAGAACTGGACATGGAACAACAGACTTGTTCCAAATAGGAAAAGGAGTACGTCAAAGCTGTATGTTGTCACCCTGCTTAGTTTACTTATATGCACAGTATATCAAGAGAAATCCTGGCCTGGAAGAAACACAAGCTGGAACCAAGATTGCTGGAAGAAATATCAATAACCTCAGCTATGCAGATGATACCACCCTTATGGCAGAAAGTGAAGAGGAACTAAAAAGCTTCTTAATGAAAGTGAAGGTGGAGAGTGAAGAAGTTGACTTAAAGCTCAACATTCAGAAAATGAAGATCATGGCATCCGGTCCCATCACTTCATGGGAAATAGATGGGGAAACAGTGGAAACAGTGTCAGAGTTTGTTTTGGGGGCTCCAAAATCATTGCAGATGGTGACTGAAACCATGAAATTAAAAGACATTTACTCCTTGAAATAAAAAGTTATGACTAACCTAGATAGCATATTCAAAAGCAGAGATGTTACTTTGTTAACTAAGGTCCGTTTAGTCAAGGCTATGGTTTTTCCTGTTGTCATGTATGGATGTGAGAGTTGGACTGTGAAGAAGGCTGAGCACCGAAGAATGGATACTTTTGAACTGTGGTGTTGGAGAAGACTCTTGAGAGTCCCTTGAACTGCAAGGAGTTCCAACCAGTCCATTCTGAAGGAGATCATCCCTGGGATTTCTTTGGAAGGAATGATGCTAAAGCTGAAACTCCAGTAGTTTGGCCACCTCATGCAAAGAGTTGACTCATTGGAAAAGACTCTGATGCTGGGAGGGACTGGGGGCAGGAGGAGGAGACGACAAAGGATGAGATGGCTGGATGGCATCACTGACTCGATGTACATGAGTTTGGGTGAACTCTGGGAGTTGGTGATGGACAGGGAGGCCTGGCATGCTGCAATCATGGGGTCACAAAGAGTCGGAGATGACTGAGCGACTGAACTGAACTGAACTGAACACTAGCAAGAGGGTACTCTTTCTACTCCCTTCTGATGTCTATGTCAGAATTTTCTCGATCTCCTTTATATTCTAATAAAACTTTATTACACAGAAGCCCTGAGCAATCAAGCCTCGTCTCTGGCCCTGGATTGAATTCTTCTCTTCCAGAAGCCAAGAATCCCAGCATCTTTGAGTGATTCAGCAACAACCTTTCAGATATACACGTTACTAGATAATAACAAGTAAACTATTAGGAACTGATCCATAGCACAGGAAGCTATATTCAATATTTTTCAATAACCTAAAATGGAAAAAAACAAATATACACACACACACACACACATATATATATATATATTTGTGTATAACTGAATCACTGTGCTTTACACTTGAACAGAAATTGTAAATTAAAAATGCACACAAGTTGTAAATTAACTATACTTCAATTGAAAAGTTTTGTAAAGTTTCAAAAAACGAGACTGAGAAATATACTGTGGAGTGGAGAGAAATGAAAGATGGGAGAAATCATCAGAAGTTGTTTGGTGTAGTTTTGATACATGATCCTGGGAATAGTGGTCACAGAAAACCAATGGGGAGACAAGATGAGAGCCCAGGTGGTACCTTCAAGATCTGGTAATTCACTGAGTTAGGAGAATATGCAGTGTGTAGAATGAATTAGTAACCAAAATACACTCTATACTCAGAGAATTGACACTGTATCATTAATAAAATTATGGAAGACAGGAACAAAAATTTTAGAAGAAATTTAGTTGTTCTCCACATTGGGAACTCTAGGAACCATGAGTGAACAGACGTCAAGAAATATATTTAACATGAAAATAAAGGTCTACCAGTGTTCTACATAGGACCATTACTTACAGGCAATAAATTGGTAAGTGAGAGGAATAAAAAGGAAAGCAGGGATACTTATATTCAGAAGATAAAAATAAGAAAGAAGGGCAAAAGAGTAGTTTCTGAAGGAACAGGAAAGAATGAGAAACAGAAGAAAGGGAGTTTGTTTGTTTGTTTTTCAATAAATCACTCAACACACATATATGTATCAAGTGACAATTATGCTCCAAGCACTAGCCCAGGAGAACTCTAAGATTCCACAGGAATGTATAAATGAAGTCAATAAAAAACCTTTCCTAAAAAGAGCACTTAATCTGTGCTATGAGCTACAGAAAGTTAGAACAAGTAAGCCAAGGGGACTTCTTCTGGAGACAATCCAAAGAAGACAAGTTTGATAAACTGAAAGGAATTCACTTTGGAGATATGAGAAATTGGGCTAGATGCGAAAAGTAGAGAAAATATTCATGTAGTTATTGACTATGTTAAGAATTTTAGTCTTTATCAATTTAGGAATTTTTAGCCTAATTTATGTTATTTATTCCCATTTTATAGAAATATACTAGATGTACAATGTATTATAAGTTCAGTTCAGTTCAGTCACTGAGTCGTGTCCAACTCTTTGCTACCCCATGAATCGCAGCACATCAGGCCTCTCTTTCCATCACCAACTCCCGGATTCACGTCCATCGAGTCAGTGATTGATCCAGCCATTTCATCCTCGGTCGTCCCCTTCTCCTACTGAACCCAATCCCTCCCAGCACTAAAGCCTTTTCCAGTGAGTCAGCTCTTCACATGAGGTGGCCAAAGTACCGGAGTTTCAGCTTTAGCATCATTCCTTCCAAAGAAATCCCAGGGCTCATCCCCTTCAGAATGGACTGGTTGGATCTCCTTGCAGTCCAAGGGACTCTCAAGAGTCTTCTCCAACACCACACACAGTTCAAAAGCATCAATTCTTTGGCGCTCAGCCTTATTCACAGTCCAACTCTCACATCCATACATGACCACAGGAAAAACCATAGCCTTGACTAGATGGACCTTAGTCAGCAAAGTAATGTCTTTGCTTTTGAATATGCTATCTAGGTTAGTCATAAATTTTTCTTCCAAGGAGTAAGCGTCTTTTGATTTCATGGCTGCAGGTGTACAATATTGTGATTCATAAATATTAAAGGTTATGGGGAAGCTCATATTCCATTTATTTGTGTTGCAAAACATTGACTATATCCCTGTACTGTACAATATATACTTGTAGTTTATTTTATACATGATAGTTTGTACCATTTAATCACTATATCTATATTGTGCTTCCCCATATTCCTCTTCCCACTGGTAACTACAAGTTTATTCTCTAAATCTGTTAGTCTTCTTCTTCTTTGTTCTATTCACTAGTTTTGAGTTTTTAGATTCCACATATAAGTGATATCATACAGTATTTGTCTTTTTCTGTCTGACTTATTTCACTTGTGTAATACCCTCCATGTCCATCCATGTTGTTGCAAATGGCAAAAATTTCATTCCTTTTTATGGTGAAGTACTATTGCATTGTATGTATATATACCATACCTTCATCCATTTGTCTGTTAATGGGCACTTAGGTTGCTTTCATATCTTGACTACTGTAAACAGTGCTGCAATAAATGCTGGGGTGCATGTATCCTTTCAAGTTAGTGGTTTAATAATTTTTTTTTTTTAATTTCTACTGAAGAATGGAATTATTGAATCATGTGGTATTTCTTTTTTAGATTTTTAAGAAATCTTCATACTGTTTTCCAAAGTTGCTGTACCAAATTTGCATTCCCACCTGTACTATAAAAGGGTTCATTTTCTCTACATCTTTGCCAACATTTGTTATTTGTTTTCTTTTTGATGATGGTCATTCTGACAGATGTAGAATGATATCTCATTGCAGTTTTGATTTGCATTTTATTGATGATTAACAATGTTGAGCATCTTTTCATGTGCCTGTTGGCCACCTGCATTTCCTCTTTGGAAAAATGTCTATTCAGTTCCCATGAACATTTTTAAAGTGGGTTGTTTCTCTTTTTATTGAGTTGAGCTTCCTCAGTGGCTCAGCAGGTAAAGAATCTACCTGTAATGCAGGAAACACAGGAGACTTGGGTTTGATCCCTGGATCAGGAAGATCCTCTGGAAGAGGAAATGGTAACTCACTCCAATACTCTTGCCTGGAGAATCCCCATGGACAGAAGGGCCTGGTGGGCTTCAGTCCATGTGGTTGCAAAGAATCGGACACAACTGAGCAATTAAGCATGCACACACACATAAATAAAATATAATCTTTAACATTTATGAATCACTATATTGTACATCCATACATATAAAACATTGTACATCAATTATATTTCAATTAAATGGAAATAAATAACATAAATTAGGCTAAAAATTCATGAATTGATAAGACTAAAATGCATATGATTTTACAGTTTTCTTTATTTAATTACTTTGTGTGATTATACCTTCTTATATTGATCTTATTATTAGCTTATAAAGGTTTGCCACTTGAATAGGTTTTGCGACACCATGGACTGTAAACTTTGTACATGGAATTCTCCAGGCAAGGATACTGGAGTTGGTAGTCATTCCTTTCTCTAGGGCATCTTTCTAAATTAGAGACTGCACCTGTGTCACCTGCTCAGATTCTTTACTGTCTGAGCCATGAGGAAATCCCCGATGAACACAAAGTTTTCTCACTTGAATATGGAAGTGTTTAAGTACCAAAGATGAATGCTGAATAGAGAAAAGGAACAAACCATAAAGGATGGCTTTATTTAAATCAGTAAGCACCAGAATACAAATTAGAAATCCTATAGGCATGCTAAATGTTTTACATTAATTATCTTATTTAATTCTTAGCCAAACCTCTGAGGAAGTGCCGTTTTGCAGACAGTGCAGGCATGGAATTGTTAAGTAATCAACCCAGGCTCTGGGGGAATAATAGCAAAGGATATTTTAAGAACAGTTATTGTACTGGCACAAAGATTCAAGAAAACAGAGTGTTTGTAATCATGGGCATTAATTTAGAGATAACATATGGATTTTATAGGTGTAAAACTGAGCCCAAAGCCCTGTAATGTAGCATCTAGTACACTATTTTTTTCAACCAAATATGAAATAAAACTTAAGCAGTTACCTGATGGTCATACTTTGTTACAAGAACCTTAACTGAAATGCTGCCCATTAGTCATTCTTCTGGATTTATGAATGTGTACGTCCAGATCCCCTTACCCTCCTCTATTCTGTTCTATGTCCCTGAGTTTTTCAGAACCAGCTGTCACCAAGCTCCTTGCCTTTTGTAACTGGTTGTGTTCAGTCAATAAGATGGGCCTCAAATAACTGGAGTGTAGGACAGAAGCGGGTGTGTTTATTTCCCTAGCTTCTTCCTTGTTGTCCTGGTTTAACAGTGATTCTGTCCCTCTATATGGACACACCTCCTGTCTCCTCTGTAGCTGTCTCTTCCCTTAGCCCTTCAGAATTTGGAGGAGCCAAGCTCCTCACTTTAATATGCCTAGATATCTTACTATCCCTTGTTGGCTCCCTTAATAAGGACCATACTTTGTAAACTTTCCCTCAATAATCTCCTGTTGACCACCAACTTTTGAGTGTGCTGTTTCTTTTTGAGAATATGACCAAAAATAGGGTTAACGTATTTTTCAAGCTTATGCCTAAACAAGATTTTCACTTAATAGAAGACTATGCTACATTAGGAAAAGGAGTATGCCAAGGCTGTACATTGTCACCCTGCTTATTTAACTTATATGCAGAGTACATCATGAGAAACGCTGGGCTGGAAGAAGCACAAGCTCAGATATGCAGATGATACCACCCTTATGGCAGAAAGTGAAGAGGAACTAAAAAGCCTCCAGATGAAAGTGAAAGAGGAGAGTGAAAAAGTCGGCTTAAAGCTCAACATTCAGAAAACTAAGATCATGGCATCTTGTCCTACCACTTCATGGGAAATAGATGAGGAAACGGTGGAAACAGTGTCAGACTTTACTTTTGGGGGCTCCAAAATAACTGCAGATGGTGACTGCAGCCATGAACTTAAAAGACTCTTACTCCTTGGAAGGAAAGTTATGACCAACCTAGATAGCATATTGAAAAGCAGAGATATTACCTTGCCAACAAAGGTCCCAAAGGTCTGTCTAGTCAAGGTTATGGTTTTTCCAGTGGTCATGTATAGATGTGAGTTGGACTGTGAAGAAAGCTGAGTGCTGAGAATTGATGCTTTTTAACTGTGGTGTTGGAGAAGACTTTTGAGAGTCCCTTGGACTGCATGAAGATCCAACCAATCCATCCTAAAGGAGATCAGTCCTCGGTGTTCACTGGAAGGACTGATGCTGAAGCTGAAACTCCAATACTTTGGCTACCTCATGTGAAGAGTTCCCTCACTGGACAAAAACCTTGATGCTGGGAGGGATTGGGGGCAGGAGAAGAAGGGGACAACAGAGGATGAGATGGCTGGATGGCATTACTGACTCAATGGACGTGAGTCTGAATGGACTCCAGATGTTGGTGAGGGATAGGGAGGCCTGACATGCTGTGGTTCATGGGGTCGCAAATAGTCAGACACAACTGAGTGACTGAACTGACTGACTGATGCCTTATGTATTCAGTGATGTGCTAAGGAATGCAACTTAATAACTGAAAAATGAATGTAAAAATAGAGTTCCATGGAGCAAAAGAATAGCCTAACTAAAGTCATATCTAGTTGGAGAGGTTTGGAAAATATTTTAGAAGAAAGCAAGGCTTCATGCTTGAAGCTGAGGGAGGATTAAGATGTTTTCTACTATTACGCAATGAGCAAAAATAATTTTCTTGTGTACTAAAGTTGCATTAAGCATTAAATTTAAAATTTTTGAGAAAACATATGATGTCAAAAATAGAAATTCAAAGCGGCAAAGATTTACCAAAACATCTCAAATGAAACTATGTAAAACTAGAACTGAGTAAGAAAGAAAAATGAAATTGAGAATGAATTTAGAAATCATAGAAAGGAATGACTTACCAAAATCATGTATATGTATTAAAAGATAAAGTGTTTCAACAAGTTATTCAAGCTAGAAGATATTTTTATATAAAAATCTTCATTACTAATAATGCAAGACCATACAATCAAAATATTCCTTTTTTTCTTCTAATCTCTTCTCACTAGCTACTATCAGTATGTTTATTGCTAAGATTTTACACATTTTAAAATGTCCATATACTGTTTAGAAAGGAAGAAGAATAAATTTTATTATATAATTAAAGTTACTTATTCTTATTTTATGTAGCATTAGATATAATTACCTAGTATAAGCAAAATATCAGGAATAAATAGAAACTGCTATTGCCATTGTTGGAAATAACTCAAGAATCTCTTTAAGTTATTTCAAGTAGGGACAAGATGGCAAAGAAATAGGTGGATGTGGAGTACTTCTTTCTCCATAGGTGCATGGGGAATACGTCTTCAGATGCAGAAGATCTTACACAGTACCAGCTAAGAGCTGGCAGGCGTCCCCTGACCACCAGAAAGGAATATACAGATCCACACAAAACTCAGTAGAATGAGGGAAGGAAGGACAAATGCAAAAGACAGTGAGTGGGACTGGGGGTGGGGGTGGAAGAGCTGAAGTAGAGGTGAGATCCCTCCATGGGAGGAATAGTTTGAGATAGAGGAGAAGCATTTGAAGCTATTGGAGAGTGAAGCAGTTGATTTGTGACAATCTGAATGGAGTGAGAAGCACATAGACAATCCATGCCACAGCCCTATGCACTCCAGTCAGGAATGCAAGTTCCTTGGTATGCATGGTGGCTGAGAGCTGGAGCATAGGGATTGGAAAGCAATCCCAGGGTGAGGACTGCTGTTTATTATGGGGAGACAGTCTTAGGGGATGTGAGGGAGGTGATCTCAGCAAAGAATGTACTTGAAGGAAAGCCAGGCAGCTGTACAGGCAAGGAAACACTGCTGAGTCCGTGCATGGGGTGGAGTCCTCACTGCAGACTCTTTCTCCACATGCTGATACTGGCATCTGATCAATGGAGAAAGACCTCAGAGAGGGTGGCCTTTTGAGTGATGCACAGAGGAATATAGAAGAACCACAGCCATGGGTGTTGAGCACCTACAGTGCCAAACAACAAAGACAGACCAGCTGCCAGAGGCTAGGAAAAAACCCTTAATAGTACCATAGCCCCTGCGCCCATGGCCAGCAGTGTCCCTGAGTGCCTGGTGTTGTCCGTGATCCAAGCAGCCATGCCACCTGCTGATCAAAACTCATTTTGGTGATGTAGCCTCTGCTGTTTCCACTTCTTTTTTCTTTTAATGTTAGTATATTGAAAGTTAGCTAGATAATTCTCTAATAAATATTGGTATTATTTATTCGTATAAGAAAGAGTGACTTATTTTGTTAACAAATCCTTTGAACCTGAGATGAAAGTGATAACGTCCAATGAACAATGGGTAGCATGGCAATTGAATTTGACAGACATAACACAGCCTTCACTGCAACCCAGCTGCTGCACTTCCCCATGGGAATGTCGCTGCAGAACCACATGGGTGCCTGTCTTGGTGGCTGGAGAGCACAGCACCATCAAGTTTACTATTGGGGTGGGGATGTGATAAGTGTTTGTAAAACTTTCAAACTAAAATTGGACTTAGCAGTCATTGAGTTCATATGTGTAGATGCTAATCATCTATAGTATCATAACACTGTACATTTTTAGTTAGGCTTTATAACATACATAAAGAATTATAATTTTCTAATAATTTTAGCATGAAATAACACTATTTAATCACCTTGCTGCTGCTCATAAGGGAAATAAAAGTAATAGTAATTTGAAAATACAATTCTCTGGCATTTAATAGAAAGTTATTAAATGAATTAACTTAGATAAGTCATTCATTCCATGGTAATAGGTGTTTGAAATTATTCATTTTCTTTCTAGTATACAGTGTTTTACTAAAATCATTTGATAGCCCATATGATTACAATTCATGTTTGCAAGTCAGCTGTCAAGATTACCAATTAATAATAAATACTAAGTTTTCATCAAAAAATGTACCAAGATTTATACATCATCTCAGGACACAGAGGTGAAGATTGGAATCCGGTGATGTGAGTCCAATGCTCTCTGCTTCCTAAGTTTTTGAACGAATCACTTATGCCCCACCCTACCTCCAACACTGCCTACTTCACCCAGAGCTCAAGGTTGTTAATAGCACTGTGGTTTGTTATGAAGATTAGATGTAAAACATTAAGAACAATACTTTCCAATGCACACTGCATATTAAATATTCATTTCAATTGTATTTTATATTCTGGATTAGTGAAATCTTAGTAAACTAAGGGGCCCCCAGGTAGGTACAGGGAGTCAGCTGTGTAGGGAGCCCACTGCAAAGACAGAATGAAATTATGCTCCTGGACCATAAGGCCTGTGGTTACTCCCTCAGGGCACATCCAATCACACATCCCCAAAGTCCTGCTTCCTGCGTTCTCCAGAGGTTTAGGGGCCACTCTGTTCTCTACAGTTCTCTACTTCTCCCAGGACCAGAGGCTGCCTGTCTATTCCCCACAATCAGACACAGTGGATTTGAGGTTTGGCCCTTGACCCCTCACTGTATAACTCACCCAAATGGAATTTACTACACACAGTAACCACAAAGACCTATTGAATCATATTCTTGAAAATGATTTGATGAACACAACATGAAAATAGATACTAACTTAAAGGAAATTAAACACACGTTCATCATCCTCAGGGCACAAAGTAGCCCATGACCAAATGAGTACCTCCTGATGCACAGTGCTACAAATGATCTTAGCTGTTACAAAACTGTACGAAGTTATCATTTACAGATCACTGTGCGAGAAGGCATGAGAGCATGGGGCAAGAGCACCTGACTGGCATCATCATGGCTAATTTGTTCTTTCCCTACAGTTGGCATGGAAAGGTATGTTATTTATTTTATCTTGTTTCACCTCTGGCCTCTGCCCATGGGAAAAACAGGTATTTCATGCTAATAAAAAATGCCTACCTGACAGGGAATATAGAAAAATTATATACACTTTCTATTCAACTTACTATGAACCTAAAATTTATCTAAAACATAAAGTTTATCAATTAAAAGTTATCTACCCGATTCAAGGGAACATATTTCATTGAAATTCTAGCTCTCCTATTACATGTTTTCCTAAAACTTTCTTTCTCTAGAATAGATACAAATTTATAAATGAGCTTTATCTTAATAACACTGCTCTGATTCTAATTTAGAGGCAAAAATGGAAGATGCACTGAATTATGAAAGGGCAAAACAATCATTGATTTCCATCTCAGAAAATGATATTGTACTTTTAGGACCAATTAGCAGCTAATTTGTGAGGGACATAAATGCTGGGTAAGGATGAAATGAAGAAAATCCATTCTTCTTCCATTTTCATTCAAATGTTAATTTATATAAAATCACCTTGGGACATCAAGTAGGTTAATTTTTAAAAACAAGATTTGGAAAACTGGAATTTACATGAATGATAATCTTTAGGAAGTTTTCTATAAATACCACTGAATTGATACTTTTGAACTGTGGTGTTGGAGAAGACTCTTGAGAGTCCCTTGGACTGTAAGGGAGATCCAACCAGTCCATTCTGAAGGAGATCAGCCCTGGGACTTCTTTGGAAGGAATGATGCTAAAGCTGAAACTCCAGTACTTTGGCCACCTCATGCGAAGAGTTGACTCATTGGAAAAGACTCTGATGCTGCAAGGGATTGGGGGCAGGAGGAGAAGGGGACGACTGAAGATGAGATGGCTGGATGGCATCACTGACTTGATGGACATGAGTCTGAGTCAACTCCAGGAGTTGGAGATGGGCAGGCAGGCCTGGCGTGCTGCGATTCATGGAGTCGCAAAGAGTCAGACACAACTGAGCGACTGAAATGAACTGAAGCTAAATTCAAACAGTCTAGATTGCTAATTAAAGCCACTCCTCATGGCTCAGATGGTAAAGAATCTGCCTGCAATTCAGGAGGCCCAGGTTCAATCCCTGGGTCAGGAAGATTCCATGGAGAAGGGAATGGAAACCCACTCCAGTATCCTTGCCTGGATTTAAACAGCTGGCTGATTGGGAAAGTCCCTGATGCTGGCAAAGATTGAGGGTAGAAGGAGAAGAGGGCATCAGAGGTTGACATAGCTGGAAGGTATCACTAGTGCAAAGTATACTAATGCATATATATGGAATTTAGAAAGATGGTAATGACATGAACTTTTTCAAACTCTGACAAATGGTGGGGGACAGGGAGATCTAGTGTGCTGCAGTCTATGGGGTCACAAAGGGTCTGACACGACTGGGTGACTGAACAGCAAAATGTTTTTGATTAATGGCAGACTCACATTTGTTAAAGCAAGAATAAGATTTACATTCTTTTATTTAAAGAAAGAAAAATAAATACCCTTGTTGTTGTTCAGTTGCTAAGTCATGTCTAACTCTTTGCAATGCCACGGACTGCAGCATTCCAGACTTCTCTGTCCTTCACACCTTCACCTTCATCTGCTGGAGCTTGCTCAATTCCATGTCCATTGAGTCGAAAGAAACAAGTGGAACAATTGTATTTACATGTCTCTTTCTGCCAGGAGAGAATTAGGCCAATTACTCAATTTTCTATTAAGGCCCCTACTTAAGTTCTACCAACAAAACAAAGATATGATATAAATGGGCTTCCGTAATAGCTCAGTTGGTAAAGAATCTGCCTGCAACACAGGAGACTCCAGTTCAATTCTGGGGTCAGGAAGATTCCCTGGAGAATGGATAAGCTACCTATTCCAGTATTCTTGGGCTTCCCTTGTGATTCAGCTGTTAAAGAATCCGCCTGCAATGGGAGAGACCTGGGTTTGATCCCTGGGTTGGGAAGATCCCCGGAGAAGGGAAAGGCTACCCACTCCAGTATTCTGGCCTGGATAATTCCATGGACTGTATAGTCTATGGGATCACAAAGACTCGGACATGATGGAGCAACTTTCACTTCACTTCACTCATATAATACGAATACAAGAAAATGCATACGTATCCGATATCCACAGTGTATGTGGGTAGTGAGTGGGGCAGAGTGAGAAACAGTACCTGTTCAGATGTCCATCTCCAGCTTTCATTTTCAAATGTCTGAATTAAACATATCTAAACCAGAACTCATAAGCAACTTAAAATGACTCTCTTCCAATAATCATAATGCAGTAAAAGGCTCTACACTCCACATTCCATGTAGTTGTGAAGGTTCAAACCTACAAATCCTTCCAGAAATATCTATTTTGTAGCAATACTCAATCCTGCTGATCTTTTTTCACATACTTGCAACTATCTTTCACATTTCTTCATCCCCACGGTTACCACCCTACTCTAGTAACCACCATCTTCTCTTGGCACAATGGATTGGCCTACAACCCAGTTTTATCACATTCATTCTCTCCCCTTTTAAATCTATAATACAGATGGTTTCGGTGTGACTACATTAAAAAAATAATAATAAAGATCACTCCCAAACTAAAACTCTTCAAAAGTGTGATTAGAATGAAGACTTCAATCCTTAAGCCACACTCCAAGGTCTGTGGTCCCTCTCAACTGTCTCTGACCTCTCACTTTTCACTGCTCCATCATCCACACCAGCCTCTGTTGCTTCTTGTTTCAGGACCCTCACTACTTTTCTATCTGGCCACATCACCCCTTCTGGACTATGCAGACTTAATCATCTTTCATTTCAGATCTCAGTTCAAATCTCACTTTCCCACAGAAGGTCTGTCTGATTATAGATGAGACTAAGTCCTTGTGATAAGATCCACTGAAGCCCCTATAACAATATTTCTATAATCATTTGATTACTGTCATTTATTACCTACAAGAATATAAAATAACTAAAGTTATGATTTTTATTTTGCTCACCCAGCCTCTATCTCTGTTGTTTAACAGGCACAAAATAAATATTTGTTTCTTAAAGGAACATATAAAGGCTATTGTGCCATAGCTTTAGACATTTTAAAAAACGAATAAATTGATGAGGATGGAAATGTACCACTCAGAGTAGTCCTCTAATAGACTTACTAGAATAAAATCTATCTCTAATGTCTGAAAGAGTAAGATTTTTAAAATTATTTTAACAGCAAGAGAGCTATAGTTCATTTATAATGTGGCCTTGAGTTTGAAAGTTTCAGGTAGTTGATCAGGTAATTGATTTTTATTTATAATGTAGGAAAAATAAAGCATACAAATTCATACAGTCAAAATCATTAGATTTACAACTAATATAGGCCTGTCCTAAAAGGCATCACTCACACTACCCAGATGCAACCAAAGTTGAGGTAATGCTACACAATGCCAACAAGCACATGTCTTGCAAGGCCACAGACTCAGAAGAGAGTGAATCTGAAGCAGATTATGCAGGCTTTCTAGGCAATTGCAAGGTGTTTGATTTTTATAAAGTGAATTGGGAACGTCTGTAAGTTTTGAGCGGAGAGAAAAAACTTTTTTTTAAAAGGATCAGTTTGCGGTGTTGTTAAGAGATTTAGACATACAGGAAAAGAGCAAGGAAATGAACTAGGAGATGGTGCCACAACCACGAGGAGAAGCAGAGAGCTCAGACAAGGCTGCTGGCTGTGAGGAAATGGAGGGTCCCAAGTGTGGACTAAAGGTAGAGCTAGGAGATTTCTGGAATGACCAATGTGAGGTATGGGAAAAAGAGTCATTACGTTGTTTTGGTGTGAGCAAGTGGGGAAAAAATGTGAAGGAAATTTGAAGAGTGAGTAGAATATTAGGAATTTATTTTTGCACATATCAAGGGGGTGTTTGTTTCATACATAAAAATATATGAAAAATCATACATTTCATACATTCAGGATCTAAAATTCAATGCAAGGGCCATATGACTTTTCTTTTTGTTTTTGTATTGTTTTTTATTCCATGCATCTTCAAAAAAACAAAGAATCAATCATATTAATATAACTTTATCTTTTTACACTCCTAAAATGCACACACAAGCATTATCTGCATGAGGTTTACTCATATTAATGGAAGATTTTTCCTGAGTCCAAAAGTCTTGACAGTGAGTAAAAATGCACTAGTGATGTTACTGTCCTAGGTTCTCAGCAACCAGTAGAATAACTAAATCTAACGTTTTGCCTGCACTTATTTTTCCAATTATGTCTACAAGATAATAGTAGACATTATATTCTAATAGTGTCTAATATTACTTGTGTAATATTACTATTACTTGTATAATTAAGTCTACAAGATAATAGTAGACACTATATTCTAATAATGTCTGCTAATAATTACTTAATAGGTCCCAGGTGGTTCAGTGGTAAAGATCCTCATGCTAACGCAGGAGATGCAAGAGACATGGGTTGCGAGAGCCCCTAGCAGAGGAAATGCCAACCCACTCCAGTATTCTTATCAGGATAATCCCATAGGTTTTGGGTTGTTGTGTTTTCATTTTCATCCGTTTCTATGCATATTTTGATTTCTTTTTTGATTTCTTCTGTGATTTGTTGGTTATTCAGCAGCATGCTGTTCATCCTCCATATGGTGGAATTTGTAATAGTTTTTCTCCTGTAATTGAGATCTAATCATATGGCATAGTGGTCAGAATAGATGCTTAGAATGATTTTAATTATTTTGAATTTACCAAGGCTAGATTTATGGCCCTGGGGAAGGCAATGGCACTCCACTCCAGTACTCTTGCCTGGAAAATCCCATGGACTTGGTGGGCTGAAGTCCATGGGGTCACTAAGAGTCAGACACGACTGAGAGACTTCACTTTCACTTTTCACTTTCATGCACTGGAGAAGGAAATGACAACCCACTCCAGTGTTCTTGTATGGAGAATCCCAGGGACTGGGAAGCCTGGTGGGCTGCCGTCTATGGGGTTGCACAGAGTCAGACAGGACTGAAGTGACTTAGCAGCAGCAGCAGCAGATTTATGGCCCAGGATGTGATCTATCCTGGAGAAGGCTCCATGTGCACTTGAGAAAAAGGTGAAATGCATTGTTTTAGCATGAAATGTCCTATAGATATCAATTAGGTCTAACTGGTTTATTGTATCACTTAAAGTTTGTGTTTCCTTGATAAATTTTTGTTTAGTTGATTGATCCATAGGTGTGAGTGGGGTATTAAAGTCTCCCACTATTATTGTGTTACTGTTAGTTTCCCCTTTTATACTTGTTAGCATTTGTCTTACATATTGTGGTGCTCCTATGTTGGGTGCATATCTAATTGTGATTGTTATATCTTCTTCTTGGATTGATCCTTTGATCATTATGTAGTGTCCTTCTTTGACTCTTTTCATAGCCTTTGTTTTAAAGTCATTTTATCTAATATGTGTATTGCTACTCCTGCTTTCTTTTGGTATCTATTTGCATGGCATATCTTTTTCCAGCCCTTCACTTTCAGTCTGTGTGTCCCTTGTTTTGAGGTGGGTCTCTTGTAGACAACATATATAGGGGTCTTGTTTTTGTATCCATTCAGCCCGTCTTTGTCTTTTGGTTGGGGGATTCAACCCATTTACATTTAAGGTAATTATTGATAAGTATGATCCTGTTGCCATTTACTTTCATTTACTTTGCTGTTTAGGGTTCGAGTTTATACACCCTTTCTGTGTTTCCTGTGTAGCGAAGATCCTCTAGCATTTGTTGAAGAGCTGGTTTGGTGGTGGTGAATTCTCTCAGCTTTTCCTTGTCTGTAAAGCTTTTCATTTCTCCTTCATATTTAAATGAGTTCCTTGCTGGGTATAGTAATCTGGGTTGTAAGTTTTTCTCTTTCATCAATTTAAGTATGTCCTGCCATTCCCTTCTGCCCTGAAGAGTTTCTATGGAAAGATCAGCTGTTATCCTTATGGGAATACCCTTGTGTGTCATTTGCTGTTTTTCCCTTGCTGCTTTTAAAATTTGTTCTTTGTGTTTGATCTTTGTTAATTTGATTAATATGTGTCTTGGGGTGTTTCACCTTGGGTTTATCCTGTTTGGGACTCTCTGGATTTCTTGAACTTGAGGCACTATTTCCTTCCTCATTTTAGGGAAGTTTTCAACTATTATATCCTCAAGGATTTTCTCATGGTCTTTCTTTTTTTTTTTTTTCTTCTGGGACTATATGATTCAAATATTGGGGCATTTAACGTTGTCCCAAATGTCTCTGAGGTTGTCCTCATTTCTTTTAATTCTTTTTTTTTTCTTCTCTGCTTCATTTATTACTATCATTCTTTCTTCTACCTAATTTATCCTAATCACAGAATAAATGATATAAAAAAGAAATCAAAATATGCATAGAAATGAATGAAAATGATAAAACAACAACCTAAAACCTATGGGGCACTGTAAAAGCAGTGCTAAGGGAAGTTTCATAGCAATACAGGCTTACCACAAGAAACAAGAAAAAGTCAAATAAATAACCTAACTCTACAACTAAAGCCACTAGAAAAAGAAGCAATGAAGAAGCCCAGGGTTAGCAGAAGGAAATAAATCTTAAAAATTAGGGCAGAATAAGTGCAAAAGAAACAAAAGAAACCAACAAAGCTAAAACCAACAAAAGCTAAAAGCTGGTTCTTTGAGATGATAAATAAAATTGGCAAGCCATTAGCCAGACTCATCAAGAAGCAAAGGAGAAGAATCAAATCAACAAAATTAGACATAAAAATGGAGAGATCACAACAGACAACACAGAAATACAAAGGATCATGAGACTACTATCAGCAATTATAGGCCAGTAAAATGGACAACTTGGAAGAAATGGACAAATTCTTAGAAAAGTACAACTTTCCAAAACTGAACCAGGATGAAATAGAAAATCTTAACAGACCCTTCACAAGCATAGAAATTGAAACTGTGATCAGAAATCTTCCAGAAAGAAAAAGCCCAGGACCAGATGGCTTCACAGATGAATTCTATGAAAAATTTACAGAAGAGCTAACACCTATCGTACTAAAACTCTTACAGAAAATTGCAGAGGAAGGTAAACTTCCAAACTCATTCTATGAGGCCACCATCATCCTAATACCAAAA
This sequence comes from Nanger dama, assembly GCA_917880005.1. Classification (NCBI taxonomy): domain Eukaryota; kingdom Metazoa; phylum Chordata; class Mammalia; order Artiodactyla; family Bovidae; genus Nanger; species Nanger dama. The sequence continues at coordinate 703,556 of CAKJTW010000033.1, forward strand.
CCTGACAAAGATGCCACACACAAAAAAGAAAACTACAGGCCAATATCACTAATGAACATAGATGCAAAAATCCTTAACAAAGTTCTAGCAAATAGAATCCAACATATTAGAAAGATCATACATCATGACCAAGTGGGCTTTATCCCAGGGATGCAAAGATTCTTCAATATCTGCAAATCAATCAACATAATACAGAACATTAACAAACTGAAAGATAAAAACAATATGATTACCTCAATAGATGCAGAGAAGGCCTTTGACAAAATTCAACATCCATTTATAAGAAGAGCCCTCCTGTAAGCAGGAATAGAGGGAACATACCTCAACATAATAAAAGCTATATATGACAAACTCACAGCAAACATTATCCTCAATGGTGAAAAACTGAAAGCATTTCTCCTAAAGTCAGGAACAAGAAAAGGGTACCCACTTTCACCACTACTATTCAAAATAGTTTTGGAAGTTGTGGCTATAGCAGTCAAAGAAGAAAAAGAAAAGGATTCCAGATTGTAAAAAAGTAAAACTATCACTGTTTGCAGATGACATGATCATCTACATATAAAACCCTAAATATTCCACCAGAAAATTACTAGAGCTAATCAATGAATATGGTAAAGTTGCAGGATATAAAATTAACACACAGAAATCTCTTACATTTCTATACACTAACAATGAGAAAACAGAAAGAAAAATTAAGGGAACAATTCCATTCACCATTGCAACAAAGGAATAAAATACTTAGGAACATATATACCTAAAGAAACAAAAGACCTATATATAGAAGACTATAAAACACTGGTGAAAGAAAACAAAGAGGACACAAATAAATGAAGAAATATACCATGTTCATGGATTTGAAGAATTTATATAGTGAAATGAAAGACAAAATGCAAAGCAATCTATAGATTCAATGCAATCCCTATCAAGCTACCAATGGCATTTTTCACAGAACTAGAACAAATAATTTCAAAATTTTCAAGGAAATGCAAAAACCCTCGAATAGCCAAGGCAATCTTGAGAAAGAAGAATGGAACTGAAGGAATCAACTGCCTGACTTCAGTCTCTACTACAAAGCTACAGTTATCAAGACAGTATGTTACTGGCACAAAGACAGAAATATAAATCAATGGAAAAATAGAAAGCCCAGAGATAAACCCACACACCTATGGATAACTTATCTTTGACAAAGGAGGCAAGAATATACAATGAAGAAAAGACAATCTCTTTAACAAGTTGTGATGGGAAAACAGGTCAACCACTTGTAAAAGAATGAAACTAGATCACTTTCTAACATCATACACAAAAATAAACTCAAAATGGATTAAAGATCTAAAAGTAAGACCAGAAATATAAAACTCCTAGAGAACATAGGCAAAACATTCTCCAACATAAATCACAGCAGGATCCTCTGTGACCCACCTCCCAAAATACTGGAAGTGAAAGCAAAAATAAGTAAATGGGACCTAATTAAAATTTTTACACAATGAGACTGTCTTTACTCCATTGTATATTCTTGCCTCCTTTGTCGAAGATAAGGTGTCCATAGGTGTGTGGGTTTATCTCAGGGCTTTCTATTTTGTTCCATTGATCTACATTTCTGTCTTTGTGCCAGTACCATACTGTCTTAATGACTGTGGCTTTGTAGTAGAGCCTGAAGTCAGGCAAGTTGATTCCTCCAGTTCCATTCTTCTTTCTCAAGATTGCTTTGGCTGTTCGAGGTTTTTTGTATTTCCATACAAATCTTGAGATTATTTGATCTAGTTCTGTGAAAAATACTGCTGGTAACTTGATAGGAATTGCATTGAATCTGTAGATTGCTTTGGGTAGTATACTCATTTTCACTATATTGATTCTTCCAACCCATGAGCATGGTATATTTCTCCATCTATTAGTGTCCTCTTTGATTTCTTTCATCAGTGTTTTATAGTTTTCAATATATAGGTCTTTAGTTTCTTTAGGTAGGTATATTCCTAAGTATTTTGTTCTTTTCGTTGCAATGGTGAATGGGATTGTTTCCTGACTTCTTTTTCTACTTTCTCATTATTAGTGTATAGGAATGCAAGGAATTTCTGAGTGTTGATTTTATATCCTGCAACTTTACTATAGTCCTTGATTAGCTCTAGTAGTTTTCTGGTCGAGTCTTTAGGATTTTCTATATAGAGGATCATGTCGTCCGCAAACAGTGAGAGTTTTACTTCTTCTTTTCCAATTTGGATTCCTTTTATTTCTTTTTCTGCTCTGATTGCTGTGGCCAAAATTTCCAGTACGATATTGAATAGTAGTGGTGAGAGTGGACACCCTTGTCTCGTTCCTGACTTTAGGGGAAATGGTTTCAATTTTTCGCCATTGAGGATAATGTTAGCTGTGTGTTTGTCATATATAGGTTTTATTATGTTGAGGTACGTTCCTTCTATTCCTGCTTTCTGGAGCATTTTTATCATAAATGGATGTTGAATTTTGTCAAAGGCTTTTTCTGCATCTATTGAAATAATCATATGATTTTTATTTTTCAGTTTGTTAATGTGATGAATTACATTGATTGATTTGCGGATATTGAAGAATCCTTGCATCCCTGGGATAAGGCCCACTTGGTCATGGTGTATGATCTTTTTAATGTGTTGCTGGATTCTGATTGCTAGGATTTTATTAAGGATTTTTGCATCTATGTTCATCAGTGATATTGACCTGTAGTTTTCTTTTTTGTGGTGTCTTTGTCAGGTTTTGATATTAGGGTGATGGTGGCCTCAGCAAAGTGAAAAGACAGCCTTCAGAATGGAAGAAAATAATAGCAAATGAAGAACTGACAAAAAAAAGAAAAAGAAAACTAAGCTCAAAAATATACAAGCAACTCCTGCAGCTCAATTCCAGAAAAATAAAAGACCCAATCAAAAAGTGGGCCAGACATCCTGTATCCTGTATTACTCAGCCATTAAAAAGAGTACATTTGAATCAGTTCTAATGAAGTGGATCAAATTGGAGCCTATTATACAGAGTAAAGTAAGGAAAAAAGTAGAATACCAATACAGTATACTAAAGCGTATATATAGAATTTAGAACTTTTCCGACTAAGGTCCTTTTAGTCAAGGCTATGGTTTTTCCTGTGGTCATGTATGGATGTGAGAGTTGGACTGTGAAGAAGGCTGACCACCGAAGGATTGATGCTTTTGAACTGTGGTGTTGGAGAAGACTCTTGAGAGTCCCTTGGACTGCAAGGAGATCCAACTAGTTCATTCTGAAGGAGATCAGCCCTGGGATTTCTTTGGAAGGAATGATGCTGAAGCTGGAAATCCAGTACTTTGCCCACCTCATGAGAAGAGTTGACTCATTAGAAAAGACTCTGATGCTGGGAGGAATTGGGGGCAGGAGGAGATAGGGACGACAGAGGATGAGATGGCTGGATGGCATCAAGGACTCGAACGTGGTTCTGAGTGAACTCTGGGAGATGGTGATGGACATGGAGGCCTGGTGTGCTGCGATTCATGGGGTCGCAAAGAGTCAGACACGACTGAGTGACTGAAGTGAACTGAACTGAACTGAACTGAATGATAACCCTATATATGAGACAGCAAAAGAGACACAGATGTATAGAACAGTCTTTTGGACTCTGTGGGAGAGGGCGAGCGTGGGATGACTTGGGAGAATGACACTGAATCATGTATATTATCATATGTGAAAAGAATCGCCAGTCCTGGTTTGATGCAGGGTGCTTGGGGTTGGTGCACTGGGATGATCTAGAGGGATGGGAAGGGAAGGGAGGTGGGAGGGGGTTCAGGAATGGGAACACATGTATACCCGTGGCACATCTATGTCAATGTATGGCAAAACAGCTATAATAGTGTAAAGTAATTAGCCTCCAATTAAAATAAATATCTGGAGAAGAAAATGGTAACCCACTCCAGTATTCTTGCCTGGAGAATCCCATGGATGAAGAAGCCGGGTAGGCTACATCCGTGGGGTTGCAAAGAGTCGGACACGATTGAGCGACTTCACTTTCACTTTCTAAAATAAATACATTTATATTTTTAAAAAAGGATAATCCCATGGACAGAGGAGTCTGGCAGGTTTCATTCCATGGGGTCTATAAGAGTTGAATGCCACTGAGGATACACACAACTAAAAAGTAGAATTCTTGAACATTATCAATTAATTATTAATTGCTTATTAATTAACAAACTTAGAATATAATTAAAAGGATTCTCAAAAACCTAACACGAAATTTAAATATTTATAATTGAGTGCTTAATATGTTTATATATGTTCCCATTTAATATTTATTTTTCTAAATTATATCATTAAACAATACATTATTTTAAAATAAGTATATAGTGTTTTGATTCAAATGCTTTCAAATAAAGAAAATAACTGTAATAAATAGTAATTTAAAGATATCAGTTAACAGAATATTGACCAAACATATATGCAAAGACAACAAAAGTGCAAAATCATACATGCTCATTTGGATCAAAATTATTCAGCCAGCAATTTTAACATTTTCAGTATAACTTAATGAGGATATACACAGAGATAAACTATCAATAATAGTTTCTCATTTACTATGAGAAAACAAAAATCAAATAAAATTGCTTACTGCCAATGGTTAAAAGAAATGTAATTTTGAAATATGCCATGCAAGATCAACTTAAACCAGTGAAACTGGGCAAGCTTTGAGCTCCTGCCTAGTATAAGATATACCAAAATGAGCTAGGCAAAGAAAATGCTATAGAGCTGGGGCTTCTCAGATGGCTCTTGTAAAGAATCCTCAGGAGGAAACGGCAAATCACACCAGTATTCTTTTTTTTTTTTTTTTAAATTTTAGCTGTAGAATATTAATCCCCTATTTTCTCCCATTGCAGTTCTTATTTATTTATTTATTTATTTAATACTTTATTCTACATTACAATACTGCATTGGTTTTGCCACACATTGACATGAATCAGCCACAGGTGTACATGATCTCCCGAGGCCGAAGCCCCCTCCCACCTCCCACCCCACACCATCTCCCCGGATCATCCCATGCACCAGCCCCAAGCATCCTGTATCCTGTATTGAACATAGACTGGCGCTTCATTTCCTATATGATAGTATACATGTTTCAATGCCATTCTCCCAAATCATCCTACCCTCTCCCTCTCCCTCAGAGGCCAAAAGTCCATTCTATACCTCTGTGTCTCTTTTGTTGTCTCACATACAGGGTCATCGTTACTATCTTTCTAAATTCCATATATATGTGTCAGTATACTGTATTGGTGTTTTTCTTTCTGGCTTACTTCACTCTGTATATCAGCTCCAGTTTCATCCATCTCATTATAACTGATTCAAATTTATTCTTTTTAAGGGCTGAGTAATACTCCATTGTGTATATGTACCACAGCTTTCTTATCCATTCATCTGCTGATGGACATCTAGGTTGTTTCCATGTCCTGGCTATTATAAACAATGCTGCAATGAACATTGGGGGTACATGCGTCTCTTTCAATTCTGGTTTCCTCGGTGTGTATGCCCAGCAGGGGATTGCTGGGTCATAAGGCAGTTCTATTTGCAATTTTTTAAGGAATCTCCACACTGTTTTCCATAATGGCTGTAGTAGTTTGCATTCCCACCAGCAGTGTAAGAGGGTTCCCTTTTTCTCCACATCCTCTCCAGCATTTATTGCTTGTAGACTTTTGGATCGCAGCCATTCTGACTGGTGTGAAATGGTACCTCATTGTGGTCTTGATTTGCATTTCTTTGATAATGAGTGATGTTGAGCATCTTTTCATGTGTTTGTTAGCCATCCATATGTCTTCTTTGGAGAAATGCCTATTTAGTTCTTTGGCCCATTTTTTTGACTGGATCGTTTATTTTTCTGGAGTTGAGCTGCATAAGTTGCTTGTATATCTTTGAGATTAGTTGTTTGTCAGTTGCTTCATTTGCTATTGTTTTCTCCCATTCAGAAGGGTGTCTTTTCACCTTACTTAAAGTTTCCTTTGTTGTGCAGAAGCTTTTAATTTTAATCAGATCCAATTTGTTTATTTTTGCTTTTATTTCCAGTATACTGGGAGGTGGATCATAGAGGATCCTGCTGTGATTTATGTCGGAGAGTGTTTTGCCTATGTTCTCCTCTAGGAGTTTTATTGTTTCTGGTCTTATGTTTAGATCTTTAATCCATTTTGAGTTTATTTTTGTGTGTGGTGTTAGAAAGACACCAGTATTCTTGCCTGGAAAATTTCACGCACAGAGGAGCCTGGTGAATTAGTCCATGGAGTCACAAAGAATTAGACACAACTGAACACACACAATGTTTTGCTGTCTTAAATAGGGGTTTTATTTTATATTAAACAAGATGATTTAATATGGGAAAGCTCCATGAAAAATTAAGGAAGGCAGCTTTTTGAGTTCCAGGCAAGATAGAGGAAAACAGGATTGGATTTACCCTTCTGAATATAACAAAAATTAATTAGAAAAGAAATAATATGAAGGTTAAAACACACACACACACACTTCTCAAAATATCACTTATCAGGTAATAAAGAAAGATTACTGAGAAATAGGATATAAATTAGGTAAAGCCCAAGTTTTCCCTAGTTTACTGCTTGTCAGGGTTTTAGGGAATGAGGTAGGAGAGGAATCCAGGCAGAATGGAATGCTTCCCTGAGTGCAGAAGACAAAGTTGAGAGTCCAGGAAGACCAAAGCAGGTAGAATTTCCAGGAGAATCACAAGAGAGCACTGAAGTAAGCAGAGTGTCCCCTCTGATTCAGCTTGATACTGATTCACAAATGAATATCAAGAAACCACCTTAAGCAAGGAAAACAAACACCTGCACAGATTAAAAGGAACAACGCCCTTTAGAAATGGGGAGAAAACAGTACTTGCTGCCATGAGTCAGCTCAGAAAAACTAAAAATTCACACAGACTGGATGTAGTACCTGGGAAAATAGTGCCTTAGCAGTGGTAAATAATACCTCTAGCAGTGCCCTAGATGGAGAACTGCTCCAAGATACACCATTTAAAGCAAGTCCTAGAAGAATCAAACTGTCGCCAAATAGCTCAACTGCAACTCAGAAGAAAAAGAAAAAATGCCTTCAGGATATTTATAGCAATAAAAGAATTTCCAAAACCCAACAAAATTAAATTCATAATTTGGCATTTAACCAAATTATCAAGCATGCAAAGAAACAAGAAAGCATCAATCAAACGAAATGAACCCAAAGCTAATACAGATAATAGTATCAATAGACAAGGACATGAAAACAGTTATTCTATATAATCAAAAATTTAGATATAGAAGATTTTAAAAAGATTCAATGAACTTCAAGAGGTGAAAGCTAAAATACCCAGGATGAAAAATATACTGAATAGGATGAGTGACAGATTAAATACCAAAGAGCATGAAATAAGTGAACCTGAAGACTGGCAATTAAGGTTACAGTAATCTGCCCTTTTCATGGTTTTACTTTCCCCAGTTTCAGTTACCTTCAGTCAGCAGCAGTCTGAAAATTAAATGGAAAGTTCCAGAAACAAACAATTCACAGATGTTAAATTTCATGCCATTCTGAGTAGTGTAACAAAATCTTGCACCATCCTGCATTCCTTTGTCTAGCACTTCCAAGCTGTATACATTACCTGCACATTAATCACTATTAGTAGTCATCTTGGTTTTCATATTGATTGTCATGACACCACAGTGCTTGTGCTCAAGTAATCCTTGTTTTACTTAATAATGAAATCAAAGCATAAGTGTAGTGATGCTGGCAACTCAAATATGACAAAAAGAAGCCTTAAGTCAACTTAGTGAGAAAAAAGAAACATTCTAAAGTTGCTAAGATCTACAGTAAGAATGAATCCATGAAACTGTGATGGAAAAAGAATTTGTGTTATTTTTTCTGTTATACCTCAATCTGCAAGTTATGACCTCAGTGTATAAGTTCTCCAGTTAAGATGGAAAAGGCATTATATCTGTGAAAAATAATTTTTGAGAGATTACACTCACATAACTTTTATTAAAGCATATTTTTGTAATTGTTATAGTTTATTATATCTTTTGTTGCTAATTCTGTACTGTTTATATATAAAAAATGCATCATAGGTAATTATATACAGAAAGAGTATTCCAGAAAAAGAAAATCTACCCCTGCTTCATTAACTATGCTAAATATTTTGCCAGTGTGGATCACAACAGACTATGGAAAATTCTTAAACAGATGAAAATACCAGATCACCTTACTTGCCTTCTGATAAATTTGCATGCAGGTCAAGAAGCAACAGTTAGAATCAGACATGGAACAACAGACTGGTTCCAAATTGTTGTCACTCTGGTTACTTAACTTATATGGAGAGAACATCAGGTGAAATGCTTGGCTGGATGAAGGACAAACTGGAGTCAATATTGCCAGGATAAATATCAATAACCTTAGATGTGCAGATGATACCATCCTTATGGCACAAAGTGAAGATAAACTAAAGAACCTCTTGATGAAAGTGAAAGAGGAGAGTAAAAAGTTGGCTTAGAAATCAATATTCAGAAAACCAAATCATGGCAATCTGGCTCAGTCTCCTTGTAGCAAATAGACGGGGAAACAACGGAAACAGTGACAGACTTTATGTTCTTGGGCTCCAAAATCACTTCAAAGGGTCACAGCAGCCATGAAAATAATATAGGCTTGCCCACTGGGAGAAAAGCTATGACTAACCTAGACAGCATATTAAAATGCAGAGACATTACTTTTTTATCAAAGGTCTATCTAGTCAAAGCTATGGTTTTCCCAGTAGGCATGTATGGATGTGAGAGTTGGACCATAAAGAAAGCTGAGTGTTGAAGAATTGACGCTTTTGAACTGAGAAGACTAGGAGATCAAACCAGTCAATCCTAAAGGTAATCAGTCCTGAACATTCCATTGGAAAGTCTGATACTGAAGCTTCAATACCTTGGCCACCTGATATAAAGAACTGACTCATTGGGAAAGATGCTGATGCTGGAAAAGATTGAAGGCAGGAGGAGAATGGAATGCCAGAGGATGAGATTGTTGGATGGCATCACTGAATTGACAGATATGAGTTTGCACAAGCTCCAGCAGTTGATGATGGACAGGGAAACCTAGTATGCTGCAGTCCATGGGGTTGCAAAGACTCAGACATGGCTGAGTGACTGAAGTGAACCTATTCAGTTTCAGGCATCCACAGGGAATCCTGGAATCCTTCCCTGAAAGATAAGGAAGCAGGAGGGGACTACTGTATCTAAAGTAAAGCATACAAAGAAAAAAAGTTAAAAATAAATTATGAGTATCAATAATCTGTGAGGTAATTTCAAGAGTCCAAATACTTATATAACTGAAGTACCTAAGGTGGAAAAAAATCTGAAAATAATATTTTTCCAAATCACTTTGAAGTATAAGCCCAAAAGGCAGGAAGGTCATTGCTCACCAGAAATATAAAGAAAACTACACCAAGTTATTTAAAAAAAATAAATGAATTGTTCAAACCAGTGATAAAGAGAAAATTTTAAAGCAGTTAGAAAATTAAAAGGTATAGAACCAAACAATAAGGGTAATGGCATATTTCCCATCAGAAATACTTCAAATGAGGACAAAGTGAAGAGAATTTTCAAATTAGTGGAAAACAAAAACAAAAACTTGCCAACTTAGAATTCTATACAAAGTGAGGTATGCCATAAAAATATTGGTGAAATAAAGGTATTTTTGACATACTGAAAATGTTCATCAATAGAGATGTTCCTGTTACCAGAGCTACAAAGGATACCTGCCAGGCAAAAGAAAAAGGTTATTGTAAGAAGTGTAGATCTACATAAAAGAATTGATGAGCACTGGGGTTTGTATCCAGATGGGAAAATGTAGAAGATGTTTATTACTCAAATCACTTTGAAAGACAATTAGTTCCTTAAACAAAGCTCTAATTCTGCAAGAATCAGTGAGAAATTAGAAGACTTGAACAAAGCTATCAACTACTTCAACCTAAGTGACATCTTCAGAACACTCTTAACAAGAGCACATGCATATTCTTTCCATGTATATATGGAAAATTGACCAAGATAAACCATGATATGATAATTTATCAAACCTCATTAAACTTAAAATGATTAAAATCATTCAAAGTTTGTTATATAATTACAATGGAATTAAACTGAATATCTGTAACACAAGGGCATTTTTACTATTCCCAACATTTTATTCATTTGAAAAGACCCTGATGCTGGGAAAGATTGAAGGTAGGAGAAGAGGACGACTGAAGATAAGTATGGCATCACCAACACGATAGACATGAGTTTGAGTAAACTCTAGGAGTTGGTGATGGACAGAGAAGCCTGGCATGCTGCAGTCCATGGGGTAAGAAAGAGTCAAACGTGAATGAGCCACTGAACTGAACTGAACATTTGGAAAATAAATATACTTCTTCATAATGTATGGGACAAAATATTATCTAAAGATAAAAAAGGTATTGTTAGCTAAGTGAAAATAAAAACTCAATAAATTAGATCTGTGGGGTCGTCAAAGGAATTGATGTCAGCATGTGCCTAAAGTGGGCTTCCCTGGTGGCTCAGAGGTTAAAGTGCCTGCCTTTGATGCAGGAGACGCAGGTTCAATCCCTGAGTCAGGAAGATCCCCTGGAGAAGGAAATGGCAATCCACTCCAGTATTCTTGCCAGGTGAATCCCATGGACAGAGAAGCCTCGTAGGTTACAGTCCACGGGGTCACAAAGAGTCGGACATGACTGAGCGACCTCACCTTCACCTTCACTTTCACCTGTGCCTAAAGTAAAACAATCGGAGCAGCAAGGGAGTTCCAGAAAATTATCTATTTCTGCTTTATTGGCTATGCCAAAGCCTATGACACCACCCTTATGGCAGAAAGTGAAGAGGAACTAAACAGCCTCTTAATGAAAGTGAAACAGAAGAGTGAAAAAAGTTGACTTAGAGCTCAACATTCAGAAAACTAAAATCATGGCATCTGATCCCATCACCTCATGGCAAATAGATGGAGAAACAGTGGAAACACTGGCAGACTTTACTTAGAGGGGAGGGGCTCCAAAATCACTGCAGATGGTGGCTGAAGCCATGAAATTAAAAGATGCTTACTCCTTGGGAGAAAAGTTATGACCAACCTAAATAGCATATTAAAAGGCAGAGACATTACTTTGCCAACAAAGGTCCATCTAGTCAAAGCTATGGTTTTTCCAGTTGTAATGTATGGATATGAAAAATGGAGTATAAAGAAGGCTGAGCACTGAAGAATGGATGCTTTCGAACTGTGTTGTTGGAGAAGACTCTTGAGAGTGCCTTGAACTACAATGAGATCCAACCAGTCCATCCTAAAGGAAACCAGTCTTGAATATTAATTGGAAGGACTGATGTTGAAGCTGAAATTCAAATACTTTGGCCACCTGATGCGAAGAGCCAACTCATTTGAAAAGACCCTGATGCTGGGAAAGATTGAAGGTGGGAGGAGAAGGGGATGACAGAGAATAATATGTTTGGATGGCATCACCAACTCAATGGACATGAGTTGAGTAAACTCCAGGCACTGGTGATGGACAGGGAAGCCTGGCATGCTGCAGTCCATGAGGTCGCAGAGTTGGACACAACTGAACAATTGAACTGAACTGAAAATAAAACAGAAGGTCTGAAATCAATGACCTCAGATTCCAACTTAAGAAACTGTAAAAGGATGAACTAATTAAATCCAGCAGGAAAAATGTCACTGGAAATAAATAAAATAAAAAGGAAAAACATCATAATTCTAGAAAAAAAAACAAAGAAGCAAGTTTGAAGATTAATTAAAGTGATAAAACTTCAGACATACCAGTTAGGGGAAAAAAATTACAGGCTATAAACTACAAGAAAAAAAAAGTGACATTATTACAGAACCTAGAGTTATTTAAAGGGAAATAAAGAAATATTATAATACTGTGCCTATAAATTTGACAACACAGAAGATATGAACAAATTACTTTAAATAATATCATCAAAAAGAATGTGATGATCTGTACAGTCCTGAATCAATTGAACAGAATTTTTTTGGCCTTTTTCTCATACATAAAACTGCAAGTCAAGATGGCTTCAGTGATGACTTGATCATACATTTAAGGAGGAAATAATACTGATCATACACAAACTGTTCCATTAAACTGAAGAAGGGAAAAATATGTCCAACTCATTCCATCAGGCCAGAATTACTCTGAGCCCATAAATAGACAACAATATTATATGAAAACTCGTATCAATATGCCTCATGAATATAAATCCTAGACTTCTAAACAATATTTTAGTTAATAGAAGCCAAACATTTTTTTCAATAGCCACGGGTTTTTACCCTAGAAATGCAAGATTGTTTTAATGTTTGAAGATGAAATCAATGTAATTCATCATAATATAATAATAATCTAAAAAAGAGAAATGGTAGAACCATTCCAATCATTTCACCAAGATTAAAAAAAAAAAAAAAAAAACCAGGTTGATGATCTGTGATAACCTATAAGAGGTGATGGGGTTGTGGGATGGAGGGTCCTGAGGGAAGGGATAAGGGATATATGTATACATATAGATGATTCACTTTGTGGTACAGCAGAAACTAACACAACATTGTAAAGCAATTATACTCCAATTTAAAAAGGTGAAAAAATATTTGAGAAAATACAACATCCATTCCTGGTAAAATAGTGACCATCAAACTAGGAAGAGGAGGAAAATTCCTCTTTCTTATAAAGGGAATATCCCCAAATAACTACAGCTAATATATCATTTAGTGGAGTAAAATGTAATGTACAGGATGCCTGAATTCACCACTGCTACTCTGTCTTGACCTAGAGGTTTTAGTCAGTGTGGTATGTATGTGTGTGTGTCTGTGTGAGTGTGTGTCTGTGTGTGTGCACACGCATGTGTGCACTCAGTTGCTAAGTCATGTGTGACTCTATCTTTGTGATCTAGCCCACCAGGCTCCTCTGTCCATGGAATTCTGCAGGCAAGAACAGAGGGGCAGGTTGTCATTTCCTACTCCAGGGGATCTTCCCAACCCAGGTATCAAAACCACATCTACTGAATCTCCTGCACTGGCAGGGAGATTCTTTACTACTGTGCCACATGGGAACCTTCCTGCCAGTGCTAGAAACATAAGAGACACTGGTTCAATTATTGGGTCAGGAATATCTCCTGGAGGAGGGCATGACAACCGACTTCAGTATTCAGGCCTGGAGATTCCCACTGACAGAGTAACTGGTGGACTATGGTTCACAGGGTTGCAAAGAGTCAGAAACCACTGAGGCAGTTTAGCACACACCGGGGAAGCCCTCTAGCTGGTGATATTAGGTTAGTAAAAAGAAAGCCATTCACATTTAAAAACATAAGTAAAACATTTTATACACAGGTAATATTACAAATTGTATAGAAAATCCATTACAATCTACAAACTAGCTACAAATAGGTGAGATTAGCAAGGTTATAAGATTTAAGATTAATATACAAAAAAATTGTATTTGTATGGTGGCATTGAACAATAAAGTATTAAAATTAAAAATGCCTTTTAAAATATCATCCAAAAATAATAAATACTTAGATGTACATTTGAAAAAAACACATAGGGAACTACAAAATATTGCTGATTAAAAAGAAGTTTTACATAAATGGAAAGTATGTGTGTTCAAAGATCAGAAGACTCCACATTTCTAATATGTCAATTTTCCCAAATATATTTCATCTGCAGATTCAACATAATCCCAGTCAAAAGCCCAGCAGCCTTTTTTCCTCTGGATATTCAAAGAAAGTAGAGTATCATAAACATCACTGAAAAAAAAAAAAACAAAGTCAGAGGGGTATGAGCACTTATTTTGAAGCTTATGATAATGATGTGAAAATAGACAAATCAGGAGAACAAAATAGAGTTTAGGAACAAATCTACACATGTATGGCAACTGCTCTTTCAACAAAGGTTTAACATTTAGTTTAAAACAACAGGATGCTGTCACTCCCCTGCTTGATGTAACTTAAAAGAAAAGTTTTAGGAGTCAGAATTAGATAATATAGTTTTGACTTGGTTACTATGCAGCTTGTGACCTTGAGCAACTCACTACCTTTGGTATCCTGCCTTTCTTTATCTGTTGTACTGTGATAGTTAGTTTTTTAAGCTCTGAAAATCTGATTTGATTCACAGTAGGTTATTCACAGTCATCATAAATATATGTGAGATTCTTTAACTTTTAAGTAACAGAAAGGATATTACTGATTGTACTAACAGTACCTGACTAAATACAGCATGATAATTTGTTTGTAACCCTTTTTCAAGTAAAATCTAATTATAATTGTAAAATTTTAAGCTTTTGCTTTTACAGAATAAAATATGTAATACATTTATCAAAACCTAATTAATTCTTCTTTGGAATAGTTTCCTCTGTGATAGAAACATTTAAAAAGTACTTTAAAACTTATTTGGTATGATACTTGTTAATTTTTTTTAAACTGGTGGGTCTTGAGATCACTTTGCAAGTTTTAAATTTTTAGACTTAGTTATTCTAGATTAAAGTCAATTTTGTTAGTCATGTAGTAGCATGGTTATCCTGTTATTTCTGGTAGTTATGTAAAATCTTAAATTAGAAAAAAAAAATCATGTGCAGTGAGTAATTTAAATGCCACATAGAGTAACTTTGGGGATTTCCTGGTGGCTCAGACAGTAAAGTGTCTGGTCTGCCTGTAATGCAGGAGACCTGAGTTCAATCCCTGTGTCAGGAAGATTCCCCTGGAGAAGAAAATGGCAACCCACTCCAGTACTCTTGCCTGGAAAATCCCATGGATGGAGGAGCCTGGCAGGCTACAGTCCATGGGGTTGAAAAAAGCTGGACATGACTGAGCGACTTCACTTCACTTCACTTAACGTCCATTCAGTGAAGCGAGGATAGTTTTTTTTTTTCAATGAAAGATGCCAGAAATAGTCTATATCTACTTACAAAAAAATATGAAGATGGATGCATGTGTGTATATAACTGAGTCCCTTTGGTGTTCACCTGAAACTATCACATTGTTAATCAGCCATATCCCAATATAAATTTAAAAAAGTTTTTTTTATTTTTTTAATATGTAGAGAAGGAGAAAGGAAGGAAGGAAGGAAGGAGAAGAAAAATTACTAGCTAAACTTTACATCACATGTAGACATGGACCATATATACCTGATGTTAAAACTAAGAATTTAAACTTTTAAGAGAAAACATAATAAGAAAATCTTTGTGATCTTAGGTTAAGAAAATATTTCTTAGGTATAAGACCAAAACCAAAAATTGATGTATAAAAATAGATTGGATCAAAATTTCTGCTTTCCAGAAGAAACTAATATGAGGATAAAAAGATAAGTCAGAGATTGGGATAAAATATTTTCAAAGCATGCTTTTGTATACAGAATATGTAAAGAAAGTTAAAAGTGCAATAACAAGAAAGCAATAAAATTTTGTAAAACAGGCAAGAAAATCTGAATACATAGCCATCAAAAAGATGTACAGATGGCAAGTAAGCATATGAAATTATGTTCTGATTCACCAGTCACTATGGTATTGTAAAATAAAACTACAGTGTGATACTACTACTCACTGAATAGAACAGTTAAAATTAAAAGGAACAATTATACCAAGCGTTGGTGATGATGTGAAGGAACTCCTGTACAATGCTAATGGAAACACGAAATGGTACAACTATTCTGGAAATAATTTAATGATTTCATAAAATGTCAATTTTAAGAAAAACTGTGGAAAATCCTTAAAAATATGTGAGTAGCAGACCACCTTACTTGACTCCTGAGAAATTTGTATGCAGGTCAAGAAGCAACAGTTTGAACTGGACATGGAAAAACAGACTGGTTCCAAACTGGGATGGAAATGAGGTTGAGCAAGCTCCAGGAGTTGTTAATGGACAAGGAAGCCTGGCAAGTTGCAGTCCGTGGGGTTGCAAAGAGTCAGACATGACTAAGCAACTGAACTGAACTGCCTGTGCACTTAAAATATCATATTGTATTATGGTTATATATATGAAAGTCTTTTGCTAAAACTTAGCAAGTACTACCAAATTTTTATATTTACACTTCTAATATTTTTTCAGAAATCATGGGAAAAATATATAATTCCCATATCTGACTGACTAATGGGAGAAATATAGAAACTTTCAGGGGGCAAATAACTTTACTGTATATTTGAGCATTTTTGTGGCTTGAGACACTTCTATACCTACACTAAGACTATTAAGATATCACAGTAGTGCATCAGAACCAGACGCAACAATTTGGACTGAGAAGATTCAGGCAACACTGAATAAATTGGGCATCTACACTGGGATTTACACACCACAGATCATTTCAGTGAGTCCCCATGAGGAGGAGAGTAAAATAGAAGGCATGGACTAAAAAAAAAAAAAAAAAAAAAGTAATAAAATCAACTCCATGTCTCATAACTTTTCCAAAAATGAAAAGAATTATATAATGAAATGATGGTAACAAAATTAATAAGATGATAAATTACTTTGAAATCTCCCTGTGTATTTTATCTCACTCATATTGACTTTTTGGTGACAAATAAGAATGACTGTCCACCAGAAAAATTCAGATTGCATGTCTTAGCAAAGTTATACAACATGTTTTTAGAATAACAGAGTGGCCAGTATTTCAAAATTCTATTTGGCTAGAGATCTAGTCTAAAATTATCATATAAGTGGAAATATTTCACAGGGAAACTAAAATATTAGCTAATGTTGTGATGGCCATCCTTATCACCATCCATTCTTCTATCCATCCACACACTCATGTATCTATATAGTTAGCTATCATTTCATGTTAAGTACTGCTGCTAAGTTGCTTCAGTTGCATCTGACTCTGTGTGACCCCATAGACAGCAGCCCATCAGGCTCGCCAGTCACTGGGATTTTCCAGGAAAGAACACTAGAGTGGGTTGTCATTTCCTTCTCCAATGCATGAAAGTGAAAACTGAAAGTGAAGTGGCTCAGTCGTGTCCGACTCTTTGTGACCCCATGGACTGCAGCCTACCAGGCTCCTCCATCCATGGGATTTTCCAGGCAAGAGTACTGGAGGGGGTGCCATTGTTAAGTACCATTTTTTTCTAATACATGGCATATAAAAATGCTTTGAATTAATTTGCTTAAAGCCAGCAAAGCTGTCCAGTGGATGGGCTGTCCCAAATATCTTGAGATTTAACAGAAAAGAATTGTGCCACTACAAACTTATACACCACTGTATGGCAATCATATCTCAATAAAAGTGGGGAAAAAGAATTTTCCTATCTAAGCCATCAAAAATGCAATAGAGAACACCCATAATAGATCAAGAGAAGAAAGATTCTATGATTCAGAGGATAGAAACTGAAATTATCTAGGCAGAGGAGAACAAAGAAATTAGAATGAAAAATAATTTTTAAAAAATCTATGAATTATGGTATACCTAGAATTCATGAATCATTGGACTTCCAGAAGGAGAGAGGTAGGGGGCACAAAAAAGGATTATTTAATGAAATAATGGCTGAAAACTTCCCAAATCTGAGAAGTTTAGATATCCAAGTTCATGAAGTTCATGGGTCATGAAATCGACTTAGAGATCCTGTCTAAGAAATATTCAGACAAGAATTGTCAAAAATCAAAGACAAAGAGTGAATCTTTAAAATGGCAAAATAAAAGAAACCTATAACCTAAAAGGATCCTGAAAGGCTATCAGCAGATTTCTTAGCAGAAACCTTACAGACCTAGAGAATGTAGGATAATATATTAAAGTGCTGAATGGAAAATCATCATCCAGAAATATTTTACCATCAAAGCTCTCCTTCAGAAATGAAAAAGACATAAAGACTTTTCCAGAGACCTGAACGAGTTCATCACCACAAGACAAGCATTACAAAAAGTGGTTAAAAAGAGTTCTTCAAGATGAAAGGTTACAGACCAGTAACATGAAAATAGAAAATGTGACACATAAAAGGAACAAGAGAGGGAAATTCAGAATATGACATATTGTTATATAGTGGCCTTAACCACTTAAATACCATAAAAAGTTGAAGGAAAAGAACATTAAACATATCCACAGCTACAATAATTTGTTAATGAATACAAAGTATTTTCCAAAATTTTATGTTGTGACATTAAAAACACAAAAGAGGGGGAAAAAAAGTTAAATTAAGATGCTATTCTTGTTTAGTCACTGTCATGTCTGACTTCTTGTGACCCCATAGGACTGAAACATGCTAGTCTCCTCTGTTCTCCATTATCTCCCAGAGTTTGCTCAATTTCATGTCCATAGAGTCAGTGATACTATCGAACCATTTCATCCCTTCTCTTTTTGCCTTCAATCTTACCCAGCATCAGGGACTTTTCAAATGAGTTGGCTCTTCACATCAGGCGGCAAACCCAGCTGTCATTAATCATGCATCAAATGAGCTGTTAACAGACTAAAAGTTGAAGTAAATGTTTGCAGGCTTATGTTGGCATTTCTTTTTCCTTTTAAGTAAATGATGGTATAACCATTTGAATATGAAATAGCCTTACAATTATATAATCAAGCCATAACTTGAAAACTTGGAAACCACAGAATAAGTTATCCTAGCTAAAATGAGGCCACCTGAATCTCCTTTCTACACATAGAAAATACTAAATAAATAAATAAATAAAAGAGAAAATTCTTGCTGGAGGTTCCATCTTTCCATTGCTGATCCTGTTCACAGTGCAAATTGCTCCACTGTGTTTCACTGTGTGCACTGTTCACTGAAAACATGGCATGCACAGTGTAAGCTAAGAGGCTGGAAGAGAATGAGAGAAGGAACTACAGATGCACTTATTCTCTCCTGATTGGCCCAGCAGCAGTAGCAGCAGACGTAACATAATGCAACATAACTGCACACAATCCTACAGGGCTCTTCCAGGTAAAACTTATATATACTTACAGAACAAAAGTAGCCTGTGGCCAAGTGAGTACCTAGATGAGTGATCACACCATCGTGATTATCCGGGTCATGAAGATTGTTTTTGTACAGTTCTTCTGTGTATTCTTGCCACCTCTTAATGTCTTCTGCTTCTGTTAGGTCCATACCACTTCTGTCCTTTATCAAGCCCATCTTTGCATGAAATAATCCCTTGGTATCTCTGATTTTATTGAAGAGATCTCTAGTCTTTCCCATTCTGTTATTTTCCTCTATTTCTTTGCATTGATTGCTGAAGAAGGCTTTCTTATCTCTTCTTGCTATTCTTTGGCATTCTGCATTCAAATGCTTATATCTTTCCTTTTCTCCTTTGCTTTTCATTTCTCTTCTTTTCACAGCTATTTGTAAGGCCTCCCCAGACAGCCATTTTGCTTTCTTGCATTTCTTTTCCATGGGGATGGTCTTGATCCCTGTCTCCTGTACAATGTCACTAACCTCATTCCTTAGTTCATCAGGCACTCTATCTATCAGATCTAGGCCCTTAAATCTATTTCTCACTTCCACAGTATAATCATAAGGGATTTGATTTAGGTCATACCTGAATGGCCTTGATGCTTTTGAACCGTGGTGTTGGGAAGACTCTTGTCCAACCAGTCTATTCTGAAGATCAGCCCTGGGATTTCTTTGGAAGGAATGATGCTAAAGTTGAAACTCCAGTACTTTGGCCACCTCATGTGAAGAATTGACTCACTGGAAAAGACTTTGATGCTGGGAGGGATTGGGGACAGAAAGAGAAGGGGATGACAGAGGATGAGATGGCTGGATGGCATCACCAACTCGATGGATGTGAATCTGAGTGAACTCCGGGAGTTGGTGATGGACAGGGAGGCCTGGCATGCTGCGATTCATGGGGTCACAAAGAGTTGGACACGACTGAGCGACTGAACTGAACTGAAGTGAGTACCTTGTGGTGCCGATGTGCAGTGCTATAAGTAATCTCAGCTGTTACACAGCAATGTAAATTCATTGTTTACAGAATATGGGGTGAGGGGTTGGGGTGAGAGAGCCTGACCAGCTCCTGTGTTAATTTCTACACAATCTAGAAGCAAAATTTGCCTTATGAGAAAAAAATAAAACAAAACAGGAATGTAAACAACCCTGGTTAAAATATAACGTGGAATAAATTATTAATCTTATGAATTTGACATCATTAAATGTACCAAGTATCTGAAAAAATGGGACTATTTGTATTTTTCCCCTCCAGTTTTATATTCTAGATGCTTCCATCACCCAGTGCCAGGGACTTTCTATCATGTGGTCTCCATGCGGAAGAGCAGTGTCTAATGTTAGCAAAGGCAATGTCATTATAATTTACAACACAAATAAATTTGGGGGTAAAAAATAGGACAACTACACTGACCCATGTAACAAGTCAACTCAGTTTGATGAAACTCAAATATCCTTTGACACATTGACGCTATCTTGGCTTATTTAAATCACATCAAAAATCATTGGCACAATTAAAATGTTATCAACATAAAATAGAGTTTAATATCTATAAAGTATCTATAGGATTATCATGGCAACCACAAACCAAAAATGAACAGTACATATGCAAATGACCAAAAGAAAATGCCACAAGCATGCCACTACGGAAAATAATCAATTCACAGAAACAGGCAGCAAGAGAGAAAAAAGGAACAAGGGAAGTACAAAATAGCCAAAAAATAATAATAATAAAATGACATTAGAAAGTCCATAAATATCACTAATTATTCTGAATATAAATGGAATAGATTCTCTGATCAAGAAACACAGAGTAACTTGATAGATTAAAAATGAAAAAGGCACAATTATATGTAACCTTCCAGAGATTCATTTCTGCTTTAAGGAACATATAGGATTAAAGTGAATGTATAAAAAAAGATATTCCAAGCAAGTGGAAACCAAATGAAAGCAAAAGTAGCTATACTTATATAATTCAAAACACACTTTAAGTCAATAACAAGAGTTATAAAGAAGATCACTAAATAATGAAAACAGGGCCAATAACAAAGAAGATTTAACAATTATAAATATATATGCACCCAACATCAATGTACCTAACATATTAATCAAATATTAATGGATCTGAAGGGTGAAATAGGCAACAGTAAATAAGAATAGGGGACAATGATACATCAATTTGAACACTGACTGGACCATCCAGGCAGAAAATCAACAAGGAAACAATGAGCCTAAACCATGTTTTTAACTAAATGGCACTAACATAGTACACAGAACATTCCACACAGCTGCAGAATACACATTCTTCTCAAGTTCATGGGGAAAATCTGTAAAAGTATTAACTTATTAACTTATTTAGTAATACTTATTAAGTATTAACTTATTAAACAGAATGAAAGCTAAAAACTCACAAACACATGATAATTGACATTGGCACATCTGAACAATTGATAGGCAGGAGAAGAAATCAAAAGGAAAACCAAAAACATCTAGAAATAAATGACATTGGAAACACAGCATATCAATGGGATATAACAAAAGCAGATCTATGAAGTAAGTTTATAGCAATAAACACTTAAATTAAGGAAGCGGAAAGAACTCAAGAAGTCCCTAATTTAATACCCCTAAGAAACTAGTAAAAGAAAATAACAATAAGAATTCCAAATATACCAGAAAAAAAATAGCAAACATCAAAATATTTAAAAATGGAACAGAGAACAGAAAACTATTACATAAGATTGATAAAATTAACAGCTGTTTTTAACATATAAAAATTGACAAATTTATAGATAGATTAAGCAGCTAAAATAAGAGAATACTAAAATAAAAACAAACATGAAAAGCACATGTAATATAACATACTCACAGAAACACTAAGGATCATAAAAGGCTACTATGATAATGCTACACCTACAAAATGGATAACCTAGAAGAAGTAGAAAATTTCCTAGAAAATTACAAATTATCAAATTGAATCATAAAAAAATAGAAAATTTGAGAAGACTAATTACTACTAAGAAGATGGATTGATTTAGTAATCAAAAACCACTCGCCATAGAAAAGCATAGGACCATATACTTTCTTTAGTGAATTTTACCACATGTTTAAGAACGATTTGGGCTTCCCTGGTGGCTCAGAGGTTAAAGCGTCTGCCTCCAATGCAGGAGACCCGGGTTTGATCCCTAGGTCGGGAAGATCCCCTGGAGAAGGAAATGGCAATCCACTCCAGTATTCTTGCCTGGAGAATCCCATGGATGGAGAAACCTAGTAGGTTACAGTCCACAGGTCTCAAAGAGTCAGACACCACGACTTAGCGACTTCACCTCACCTCACCTAAGGAAGATTTAACATCAATTATTCTCAACCATTCAAAAATTGGAAGATGAGGAAGGACATACAAATTCACTTCAGATAATAACAACACAGCAAAAGAAAATTACAACCTAATATTTGTTGTTGTTCAGTTGCTCAGTCATGAGAGAAATACCAATAGATCAACTCTTTATGACCCCATGGACTGCAACACAGCAAACTTCCCTGTACTTCACCATCACCCCAGGTTTGCTCAAACTCATGTCCACTGGGTGGGTGAGGACATCCAATTACTTTATCCTCTGTCACCCCCTACTGCTCATAATTTAACATTTCCCAGCTTTAGGGTCTTTTCCAGTGAGTCAGTTCTTCACATCAGGTGGCCAAAATATCAGAGCTTCAGCTTCAGCATCAGTTCTTCCAATGAATATTCAAGACTGATTTCCTTTAGGATTGACCAATTTGATCTCCTTGTAGTCTAAGAGACTCTCAAGAGTCTTCTATAATACCACAGATGGAAAGCATCAATACTTCCATGCTCAGGCTTCTGTATGGTCCAATTCTCATGTCTGTGCATGATTATTAGGAAAATCATAGACCTGACTATATGAGTCTTTGTCAGCAATGTGTTGTCTCTGCTTTTTAAATACACAGTCTGGGTTAATCATAGCTTTTCTTCCAAGGAAAAAGTGTCTTTTAATTTCATGGCTGCAGTCACCATCTGAAGTGACTTTGGAGCATGATAAAGTCTGTCATTATTTCCATTGTTTCCCCATCTATTTCCCACGAAGTGATGGGACTGGATGCCATGGTCTTAGTATTTTGAATGTTGCATTTTAAGCCAGCATTTTCACTCTCCCCTTTGACCTTCATCAATAGGCTCTTTAGTTCCTTTCTGCTTTCTGCCACAGGGTGGTACCATTAGCATTTCTAAGGTTATTGATACTTCTCCCAGCAATTCTTGATTCCAGCTTGTGCTTCATCTAGCCTGGCATTTCACATGATGTATTCTGCATATAAGTTAAATAAGCAGGGTACAATATACAGCCTTGACATACTCCTTTTCCAACTTGGGACCAGTCTGTTGTTCCATGTCCAGTTCTAACTTGCATGAACTTGTTCTAATTTATTGCTTCTTGACTTGCATACAGATTTCTCCAGAGACAGGTAAAGTGGTATTGGATCCCCATATCTTTAAGAATCTTCCACAGTTTGTTGTGATCCACATAGTCAAATGCTTTAGCATAGTCAGTGAAGCAGAAGTATATGTTTTTCTTGAATTCTTCTGCTGTTTTTATTGCCAACAGTGTTGGCAATTTGATCTCTGGTTTCTCTGCCTTTTCTAAATCCAGCTTGAACATCTGGAAACTCTCAATTCAAATACTATTGAAGGCCGCCTTCAAAGATTTTGAGCATTACCTTGCTAGCATGTGAAATCAGTGTAATTGTGTGTTAGTTTGAATAATCTAAAATACTTGGTATATATAGATTCAAAAATTCTCAGAAGCATTAGTACACTGATTTTAGGATTACACTTGAAAGATCAAACTGTTTTTCTTTCTGATTTTCAAAGATTGTTCAGCATATGCCAAACAAGATGGTCAACACCACATTAACAAAATAATGAATAAAAATCATACAATCATCTCAATAGATGCAAGAAAAATATTTTCTTATAATTCAAAATTCATTTGTGGTAAACAGTCTCAATAAAATAGGTATATAGGAAATGTGCTTCAATATAATAAAGGCCACATGTGGCACTTTCACAGTTAACATCCTGCTCAATACCGAAAGGTCAAAGATTTTTCCCCTAAGATCAGGAAATAGATAAAGATTCCCATCCCTAACACTTGTATTACAACATACTACTTGCAGTACTACTCAGAGCAATTAAGCAAAAAAAAAAAAAAAAGAAAGAAAGAAAAAGAAAAGACATCCAAATTGGAATAAAAGAAATAAAACTGTCTCTATTTGTAGATGTCTTGATCATGTATATGGAAAACCCTATAGACTCAACCAAATAAACTCTTAAAATAAAAAATGAATTCAGTAAAGTTGCAGAATACAAAATCAATATACAGAAATCTGTTGTTTCTATACAATAATAATAAACTGTAAGAAAGAGAAATTAAGAAAATTCATCTCATTTATAATTGCATCCAAAAAGAAAAATACCTATGACTGAATAATCTTCAACCAAAGAGGAGACACAAGAGAAGACTCTACACATGGACATCACCAGATGGTCAAAACTAAAATCAGATTGATTATATTCTTTGCAGCCAAAGATGGAGAAGCTATATACAGTCAACAAAAACAAGACCAGGAGTTGACTGTGGTTCAAATCATGAACTCTTTATTGCCAAAGTCATAAATAAATTGAAGAAAGTAGGGGAAACCATTAAACCATTCAGGTATGAACTAAATAAAATCCCTAACTATTACACAGTGGAAGTGGGAAACAGATTTAAGGGACTAGATCTGACAGACAGAGTACCTGATGAACTATCGACAGAGGTTTGTGACATTGTACAAGAGACAGGGAGCAAGACCATCCCCAAGAGAAAGAATGCAAAAAAAAAGCAAAATGGCTTTCTGAGGAGGCCTTACAAATAGCTGTGAAAAGAAGAGAAGCTAAAACAAAAGAGAAAAGGAAAGATATAACCATCTGAATTCAGAGTTCCAAAGAATAGCAAGGAGAGATATGAAAGTCTTCCTCAGAGATCAATGCAAAGAAATAGAGGGAAATGACAGAATGGGAAACACTAGAGACTTCTTCAAGAAAATTAGAGATACCAAGGGAACATTTCATGCAAAGATGGGCTCGATAAAGGACAGAAATGGTATGGACCAAACAAAAGCAGAATATATTAACAAGAGGTAGCAAGAATACACAGAACAACTGTACAAAAAGATCTTCATAACCCAGATAATCATGATGGTGTGACTCACCTAGAGAAGTCAAGTGGGCCTTAGGATACATCATTACAAAGAAAGATAGTGGAAGTAATGAAATTCCAGTTGAGCTATTTCAAATTCTAAAACATGATGGTGTGAAAGTGATGCACTCAACATGTTAGCATATTTTGGAAAACTCAGTAGTGGCCATAGGACTGGAAAAGGTCAGTTTTCATTCCAATCCCTAAGAAAGGCAATGCCAAAGGATACTCATCTCATAATTGCATTCATCTCACATGCTAGTAATGCTCCAGGCTTCAACAATACATGAACAGTGAACTTCCAGACATTCAAGCTGGTTTTAGAAAAGGGAAAAGAACCAGAGATCAAATTCCCATCATATGTAAGATCATCAAAAAAGCAAGAGAGTTCCAGAAAAACATCTATTTCTGTTTTATTGACTATGCCAAAGCCTTTGACTGTGTGGATTACAATAAACTGTGGAAAAGTCTGAAAGTGGTAGGAAAACTGGACCACCCGATCAAACTCTTAATAAATCTGTATGCAGGTCAGGAAGCAACATTTAGAACTGTACATGGAACAACAGACTGGTTCCAAATAGGAAAAGGAGTATGTCAAGGCTGTATATTGTCACCCTTCTTATTTAACTTATGTGCAGAGTACATCATGAGAAACCCTGGGCTGGATGAAGTGTAAGCTAGAAACCAGATTGCTGGTAGAAACACCAATGGCCTCAAATATGCAAATGACATCTCAATTACAGCAGAAAGTGAAGAAGAAATAAAGAGCCTCTTGATGAAAGTGAAAGAGGAGAATGAAAAAATTGACTTAAAGCTCAACTTTCAGAAAATTAAGATCATGGCATCTGGTCCCATTACTTCATAGCAAACAGATGGGGAAACAGTGAAAACAGTGGCAGACTTTTTGGGGGCTCCAAAATCACTGCAGATGGTGATTCAGTCATGAAATTAAAAGATGCTTACTCCCTGGAAGGAAAGTTATGACCAACCTAGGTAGCATATTAGAAAGCAGAGACTCTACTTTGGCAACAAATGTCTGTCTAGTCAACGCTATTGTTTTTCCAGTAGTCAGGTATGGATGTGAGAGTTGGATTATAAAGTTGAGCACCAAAGAATTGATGTTTCTGAACTGTGGTGTTGGAGAAGACTCTTGAGAGTCTCTCAAGAGTCCTTGGACTGCAAGGAGATCTAACCAGTCCATCCTAAAGGAGATCAGTCCTGAGTGTACACTGGAAGGACTGATGTTGAAGCTGAAACTCCAATATGTTGGCCACCTGATGTGAAGAACTAACTCATTTGAAAAGACCCTGATGCTGGGAAAGATTGATGGCAGGAAGAGAAGGGCACAACAGAGGATGAGATGGTTGGATGGTATCACCAACTCAATGGACGTGAGTTAGGGAAAACTCTGGGGGTTGATGATGGAGAGGAATGCCTGGTGTGCTGCAGTTCATAGGGTTTCAAAGTGTTGGCTATGACTGAGTGACTGAACTGAACTGAAAGAGGTGACCCCTTTCCTAAATCACAGCATTTCATGGAAATGGAGCTTGTGTTACTCAATAAATCTATAAACCATGGCATGTAGTGTCCACCCAAAAGAGATGACTCATAGTGAATAGTTCTGACAAAATGTGATCCACTGGAGGAGGGAATGGCAAAGTACTGCAGTATTCTTGCCTGGAAAACCCCATGAACAATTTGAAAAGGAAAAAAAAAAATTGTGACATAGAAAAGCAGTCTCCCATGACAGACAGTGTCCAATGTACTATTTGGGAAGAGCAGAGGTCAATTATTAATAGCTCCTGAAGAATGAATTCCAAAGCAGAATTATGCTTAATTTTGGATGTGTCTGGTGGTGAAAGTAAAGTCCATTGCTAAAAGTCAATATTATATAGGAGTTTAGAATGTTAGGTCCATGAATCAGGGTAAGTTGGACATGGTCAAGCAGGAGATGACAATATTGAACATCAACATCGTAGGACTCAGTGAACTAAAATGGACAGGTATGGGCAAATTTAACTCAGGTGACCTTTACATTACCTACTGTGGGCAAAAATCCCTTTAAAGAAATGGAGAAACCCTAACAGTCAACAAAAGAGTCTGAAATGCAGTACTTGTGTACAACTTCAAAGATAAAAGAATGATCTCAATTTACTTCCGAGGCAAACTATTCAACATCACAGTAATACAAATCTATGCCCCAGTCACTGATGCCTAGGAAGGTGAAACTGACTGGTTCAATGAAGTCCTATATTTTCTAGAACGTACACAATAAAAGATGTCATTTTCATGATAAGGGATACAATGTAAAACTGAGAAATCAAGAGATATCCAGGATAATAGGCAAGCTTGGCCTTGAAATACAAAATTAAGCAGGACAAAGTCTAAAAGAGCTTCGTCAAGGGAAATGTTGGTCATAGCAAACACTCTTTTCCAAAAACACAAGAAATAATTCTACACATGGACAACATCAGATAATCAATATTGGTATCAGATTGATTATATTCTTTGTAGTCAAAGATGGAGAAGCTCTATGCAGTTAGTAAAAACAAGATCTGGAGCTGAATGTGGCTCAGATCATGATCTCCATATTGCAAACTTCAGGCTTCAATTGAAGAAAGTAGGGAAAACCACTAGGTCATTCAGGTATGACTTAAATAAACCAAATCCCTTAAATAGTGGAGATGACAGATAGAGTCAAGGGATTAGATCTGGTAGACAGAGTGCTTGAAGAACTATGAACAGAAGTTCATAACATAGTACTGGAGGCAGTGACCAAAGCCATACAAAGAAAAAGAAATTCAGGAAGGCAAAGTGGTTGTCTGAGAAAGCTTTATGAATAGTTGAAGAAAGAAGAGAAGGGAAAGACAAGGGAGAAAGGGAAAGATATACCCAACTGAATGCAGAGTTCTTAAGAATAATAAGGAGAGATAAGGCTTTCTTAAATGAACAATATAAAGAAATAGATGTAAACAACCGAATGGGAAAGAATAGAAATCTCTTCCAAAAACCTGGAAAGATCAAGGGAACATTTAATGCAAGGACGGGCATGATAAAGGACAGGCATGGTAAAGACCTAACAGAAGCAGAAGAGAAAAAAAGAGATGGAAAGAATACACAGACTACACAAAATGTCTTAATAATCTAGGCAACCACAATGGTGCACTCACCTAGAGTTGGATATCCTGGACTGTGTAGTCAAGTGGACTTTAGGAAGGCCCACTATCATGAACAAAGGTAGTGGAGGCAATGGAATTCCAGCTGAGCTATTGAAAATCCTAAAAGCCAAGATGGTGGAGGAATAGGACAGGGAGACCACTCTCTCCCTCACAAATTCTTCAAAAGATCATTTGAATGCTGAGCAACTTCCACAAAACAACTTCTGAACACTAGCAGAGGACACCAGGCACCCAGAAAGGCAGCATAATTAATCTCTTCAAAAGGAGATAGGACAAAATATAAAAGACAAAAGCTGAGGCAAAAGATTTAGGGATAGGGACCCATCTTGGGGAGGGAGTTGGGAAAGAGAAGTCTCCTTCTCCTGTGAGAGAGGTAGGCTCTCACAGGTGCATTTGTAGGAAGTTGTGGAATCTTAGAGGGCAACATAACTAAGAGGAAAAGAAAAGTGCGCACACACACACATATTCAATATGTGCTTCACCACAACTTCCAGCTAGGAAGTGGCCCAGACACTCGTGACTGCCAGCAGCGAGTGGAGGCTAGCCAGGAAGGCACGGGCTGCATCATCCATCCTTAGGGTAAGGACCGGGCCTGAATATCCCAAGGACAATTGAGGGAGCTAATGTGAGATAGCAACCTAAACCAAGGGATCGCCAGAGAGGCAACATAACAAGACCTTTTGTGCAAAAGTCTCACGGTGACTCCTGGCAAACTCACAGAACAAAGGATTGAGCAAATACTAAAGGATAGCAAGTCAGCTATAGCTGACTGTGGCTCAGATCATGAGCTCCTTATTGCCAAATTCAGACTTAAATTGAAAAAAGTGAGGAAAATCACCAGGCCATTCAGTTATGACCTAAATAAAATCTCTAACGACTATACAGTGGAAGTGAGAAAAATATTTAAGGGACTAGATCTGATATACAGAGTGTCTGATGAACTATGGAATGAAGTTCGTGACACTGTATAGGAGACAGGGAGGAAGACCATCCCTAAGAAAAACAAATGCAAAAAAAAAAAAAAAAAAGAATGGCTGCCTGAGGATGCCTTACAAAGAGCTGTGAAAAGAAGAAAGGTGAAAAGCAAAGCAGAAAAGGAAAGATATAAGCACCTGAATGCAGAGTTCCAAAGAAGAGCAAGGAGAGTTAAAAAGCCTTCCTCAGATATTAGTGCAAAGAAACAGAGGAAAACAATAGAATGGTAAAGACTAGAGATCTCTTCAAGAAAGTCAGAGATACCAAGGGAATATTTCATGCAAAGATGAGTTCAATAAAGGACAGAAATGACATGGACCTAACAGAAGCAGAAGATATTAAACAGTCTGAATTTGGCAAAAATAAGTTCATTATGTTATGGGAAAAAGATTGGAAAACAGTGGAAACAGTGTCAGACTTTATTTTGGGGGTCCAAAATCACGGCACATGGTGATTGCAGCCATGAAATTAAAAGACGCTTACTCCTTGGAAGGAAAATTACGACCAATCTAGATAGCATATTGAAAAGCAGAGACATTACTTTGCCAACAAAGGTCTATGTAGTCAAGGCTATGGTTTTTCCAGTGGTCATGTATGAATGTGAGTGTTGACCTGTGAAGAAAGCTGAGCACCAAAGAATTGATGTTTTTGAACTGTGGTATTGGAGAAGACTCTTGAGAGTCCCTTGGACTGCAAGAAGATCCACCCAGTCCATCCTAAAGGAGATCACTCTTGGATGTTCATTGGAAGGACCGATGCTGAAGCTCAAACTCCAATACTTTAGCCACCTCATGTGAAGAGTTGACTCACTGGTAAAGTCCCTGATGCTGGGAGCGATTGGGGGCAGGAGGAGAAGGGGACAACAGAGGATGAGATGGCTGGATGACATCACCAACTCGGTGGACATGAGTTTGGGAAAACTCTGGGGGTTGATGATGGAGAGGAATGCCTGGTGTGCTGCAATTCATGGGTACGCAAAGAGTCAGATACGGCTGAGTGACTGAACTGAACTGAATCTTAAGGTGGCAAGAATACACAGAAGAACCTTATGAACCAGATAATCACAGTGATGTGATTACCTAGAGCCAAACATCTTGGAATGCTGTCAAGTGGATCTTAGGAAGCATCACTACGAACAAAGCTAGTAGAGGGCATAGAATTCCAGTTGACCTATTTGAAATCCTAAAAGATAATGGTGTGAAAGTGCTGCACTCAATATGCCAGCAAATTTGGAAAGTTCAGCAGTGGCCATGGGACTGAAAAAGTCAGTTTTCATTCCATTCCCAAAGAAAGGCAATGCCAAAAAATGCTCAAACTACCACTCATCTCACATGCTAGTAAACTAATGGTCAAAATTCTGCAAGCCAGGCTTCAACAATATGTGAACCGTAAACTTATATCTGTTCAAGCTGGTTTGAGAAGGTAGAGGAACCAGAAATCAAATTGCCAGCATCTAGTGGATCATCAAAGAAGCAAGAGAGTTCCAGGAAAACATCTATTTCTGCTTTATTGACTATGTCAAAGCCTTTATGTGGATCACAATAAATTGTTGAAAATTCTGAAAGTGGTGGGAATACCAGACCACCTGACCTGCCTCTTGAGAAATCTGTATGCAGGTCAGGAAGCAACAATTAGAACTGGACATGGAACAACAGACTGGTTCCAAATAGGAAAAGGAGTATGTCAAGGCTGTGTATTGTCCCCTGATTATTTAACTTATATGCAGAGTACATCATGAGAAATCTGGGCTGGATGAAGCACAAGGTGGACTCAAGATTGTGGAGAGAAATGTCAATAACCTCAGACATGCAGATGACACCACCCTTATCTCAGAAAGTGAAAAGGAACTAAAAGCCTCTTGATGAAAGTGAAAGAGGAGAGTGAAAAATTGGCTTAAAGCTCAGCATTCACAAAATTAAGATCATGGCATCCAGTCCCATCACTCCATGGCAAATAGATAGGGAAACAGTGACAGACTTTATTTGGAGGTGTCTCCAAAATCACTACAGATGGTGACTGCAGCCATGGAATTAAAAGATGCTTACTCCTTGGAAAGAAAGTGATGACCAACCAAGACAACATATTAAAAAACAGAGACATTACTTTCCCAACAAAAGTCCATGTAGTCTAGGCTATAGTTTTCCCAGTCGTCATGTATGGATGAGAGAGTTGAACTATAAAGAAAGCCTAGCGCTGAAGAATTGATGCTTTTGAACTGTGGTGTTGGAGAAGACTCTTGAAAGTGCTTTGGACAGCAGTGAGATCCAACCAGTCTATCCTAAAGGAAATTAGTCCTGAATATTCATTGGAAGGACTGATATTGAAGCTGGAACTCCAACACTTTGGCCACCAGATGAGAAGAACTGACTCACTGGAAAAGACCCCGATCCTGGGAAAGATTGAAGGCAGGAGGAGAAGGGGATGAAAGAGGATGAGATGGTTGGATGGCATCACCAACTCAATGGACATGAGTTTGAGTAAACTCTAGAAGTTGGTGATGGACAGGGAAGCCTGGTGTGCTGCAGTCCATAGGGTCACAAAGAGTCTAACATGACTGAGTGACTGAACTGAGAAAGATGGTACTGATGGAATAATTTGCAGGGCAGAAATGGAGACCCTGCCATGGAGAACAGATTTATGAATCAGTGGAATGTGGGTTGTGGAGGAAGGAGAAGGTGGAATGTATGGAAAGAGTAACATGGAAATTTATATTACCATATGTAAAATTGATAATCAATGGGCATTTCTGTATGACTCAGGGAACTCAAACCAGGCCTCTGCAACAACCCAGAGGAGTGGGATGTGGAGATAGATAGGAGGGAGGTCCAAGAGGGAGGGGACATATGTATATCTATGGCTGATTCATGGTGATGTTTGGCAGAAACAAACATAATTGTGTAAGCCAATTATCTTTCAATTAAAAAAATAAGTATTTTTTTTAAAAGACCACACACACACACAAATTTCAAAACACCAGCCTCCATGACTGGTGAACAGGAAGCATTTTAAACAAGGGCACCTTCACTGGCATCACCAAACTAACTGAAGATAGACTGTATTATTTTTTTGTTTACAAAGACATGCTACAAATTTATGCTGAACCCTTACATTCTTCTTTCTCTTTTATAAAAAGGTATAGTCAGACCTCTAATATCTTAGAATTATTTATACAATTATTTTTTACATTGCACGCCACTCAATAAATTACATTTACTCAAAGTTGGGCTTAATTCTTTAAATGACAACCTTTGAAACTCATCACTGATGCCAATCCCAATGCTCTACATTCTTGTAATTACACTTGTGTTCAGGTGTGTAAATCCCATGTTCCTATTTGATATCCAGTAATACCAATTCTGTGGGCATTTACAAGCACTGTTCCTTCTGTCATTGTTTTTATGAGCAGACTTGCATTTGTCAATACAAAGCAATGATGATATGTTCTTTGTCAAATAATTGCTCTTTTGAGCCTTTATAAGATGCTAAGACAAAATATCACACTAACTCATTGTTTTTTATATGTGCCTTTTGCAGTGTGTATGTTTAAACTGCTTTTCAAATGTTACAAATTGCTAAATTTGATGGACACTTTTCTGTTCTCATCTTGCTTATTTGTGGAGATTCTAAATAACGGCATCTCCAGGGATGAATGTGGCCACCTGAGTGACCCTGTTTACTTTCTTCGCTTTGTCTTTGGCTAAGTGTCACACAGTAAATATTTACCTGAAACCTCATCCTGCGCATCAGTATCAAGCAGTTTGCAACTTCCTAAAGGACAGAGGTTGCCCATGACTCTGCATTACCTGTGAGATAATGTCCAAGCTTTTTAGAAATGGATACATGGCTTGTGTGACTTGGGGGTCACCCCTACTCCCTGGAGTGTTCCTCTGACTCCACACCACTAAGAACTCTGTGCTGTGCTTAGTCCCTCAGTCATGTTTGACTCTTTGAAACCCCATGGACTGTAACCCGCCAGGCTCTTCTGTCCATGGGGATTCTCCAGGCAAGAATACTGGAATGGGTTGCCATGCCCTCCTCCAGGGGATCTTCCCAACCCAGGGTCAAACCCAGGTCTCCCACATTGCAGGTGGGTTCTTTCCTGTGTTGTGTGAGGAAAAAACAACAACAACAACAAAAAAACCCACTTAGAGTTTCCTAGTATGTAAAACTTACCATGCTTTGTTCACATCTTTCTCTTTTCCTGGAAGATCCTTAATTCTATAAAATCTTGCTCAATTTAAGGATGAATTCTATTACAAAATCTTTCATGATCTCTCCTTCCCTTAACAGTCTCCTCTGGGCCTGGCAGCCATCACACCAGACTTCACTGTAAGTCTGCATGTGGCCTCATGTTTCAAAACAGGATAAGGAGGGCCACTCTTAACCTAGGCACCTAGGAAGTTCTAACGAGAGCAATTAAGCAAGAAGATGAAATAAAAGTCATCTAAACTGGAAAAAAAAAAACAAAACAGGTAACTCTTTAAAGTCAGGGATGGAACTTTTGTTTATTGTCTCAGAGCATGTTTTTCAATACTACATATAGATGTTCAGTAATTACAAAGAATATGAGCCACCATGCTTAACTCTAGTGCTGACATATGCATCCTATCAACAGTGATATCCACATAAGCTATAATATATGTTAAACATTCAGTTCAGTTCAGTTAAGTCACTCATTCGTGTCTAACTCTTTGTGACTCCATGAATTCTTCGGCGCTCAGCTTTCTTCACAGTCCAACCCTCACATCCATACATGCTGCTGGTAACTCACTTCAGTCATGTCTGACTCTATGTGACCCCATAGACAGCAGCCCATCAGGCTCCCCTGTCCCTGGGATTCTCCAGGCAAGAACACTGGAGTAGGTTGTCATTTCCTTCTCCAATCCATGAAAGTGAAAGGTGAAAGTGAAGTCGCTCAAGTCGTGTCTCTTAGTGGCCCCATGGACTGCAGCCTACTAGGCTCCTCCGTCCATAGGATTTTCCAGGCATGAGTACTGGAGTGGGGTGCCATTGCCTTCTCCCATCCATGACCACTGGGAAAACCATAGCCTTGACGAGACAGACCTTTGTTGGCAAAATAATGTCTCTGCTTTTGAATATGCTATCTAGGTTGGTCATAACTTTCCTTTCAAGGAGTAAGTGTCTTTTAACCACTGCATTGGGTCTGGCTAAAATGGTTTGTGTAAGTAAAGTCTGTTAAACATAAATAAACATAAATTTGTGTTAAGTAAAGTCTGTTAAACATAATTGCTTGCCTTTATGGTTTCTTTGCATCCCTCCTCTCCTCTGATTCATAAACTTTTAATTCATAGTTTAAGAGTATTTAATATTATCCTAACATTAACAACAATCATATGAGGTACCTTAATAAACCAGTTACTATTTATAGACGTCAGGCCTATTCCATCTCCTTAAGAATACCTCTTCTACGAAAAACTCTTCACTTCTTCCACATCTCAAAGTTTTCCATTCTTAATGAAGCTAAAAAGATTCCCTCACTTTATCATACCTTTTTTTTTTTTTTTTAAATCCCTGAGGCTGCTCTTTTGCTGCATTTCCATCAAAGAGAAAATCTGCAAAAATTAGCTTCAGGACCATGATTTCTTTAATGTTATAAAGGGAATTTGCACACCCTTTATAACTTGAGTTCTCCTGTATCCCTTCCCTTTTATCCCTTTTGTCAAGTTAGCCATCCTCTGAATGGCTGAATGAGTGAGTCATGAAATAGGACTGGGGCATCTTTTATGATATGATGAAGTGTATGGTGATTGAGGACCTGTTTAAACAGAGGGTTTTCATTGAGTGCGGTTTATTTTTTTATTTTTTTTAATTTTTATTTTTACTTTGTTTTGCTTTACAATACTGTATTGGTTTTGTCATATACCGGGAACTCATGTACACCCGTGGCTGATTCATGTCAATGTATGGGTGGAGTTTAGAGTGGTGAAGGATAGGAAAGCCTGGTGGGCTGCAGTCCATGGGTTCTTAAAGAGTCAGACACGACTGAGTGACTGAACAACAACAAAAGTAGAGGCAGGATAAGAAGGGAGTCACCTTACTCTGATGCAATTAAAGATGAAGAAACTAAGATACTGAAATAGAATGAAAAGTTATGCATAAGGGCACATATATGATGAAAATATTTTTAAAACAGAAATATTTGTGCTACCAATGTTCTTTTGATTTGTGTATTGAGCCTCCCTCTGGAACACGGTTCTCAAAATAAATTTTAAAAAATATCTTTAACATTGCTTTTTATTTTTACTTTTTGTAGTCTTTTTTTTTTAATGTGAAGACATTTCAAGTCTACTCTGTAAGAAAACTTAAATTATCTAATACAATGTTAGCAAATAGTCACTAGATATTACATTAGATTCTCAGAACTTATTGCTGAAAGTTTGTATCTTTTTACCATTTTCTTCCTTATTTCCCCTACCCACCAGCCTTCAGCCACCACTTATCTACTCTCTGCATCTGTAAGTTTGACTTTTTAAAGGTTCTGCCTATAAGTGATATCAGGCAGTATTTGTCTTTGGCTAATTTCACTTGGCAGGATGTCTTTGAATTCCATTCATATTGTTGCTCACTGTAAGATTTCCTACTTTCTCATGGTTGAATAATATTCAGTTGTATACACTGATCATATCTTTATCTATTCATCCTTATACAGCTACTTAGGCTGTTTATATATGTGGGCTATTTTGAATAATGCTGCAATGTGGGAATGCAGCTGTATCTCCTGATTTCATCCTCTTTGAATAAATGCCCAGAAGTGGAATTGCTGGATCATAAAATAGTTCTTAAATCACTGCAGATGGTGATTGCAACCATGAAATTAAAAGATGCTTACTCTTTGGAAGGAATATTATGACTAGCCTCGATAGTATATTGAAATGCAGAGATATTACTTTGCCAGCAAAGGTCCGTCTAGTCAAGGCTACGTTTTTTCCAGTGGTCATGTACAGATGTGAGAGTTTGACTGTGAAGAAAGCTGAAAACAGAAGAATTGATTCTTTTGAAATGTGGTGTTGGAGAAGACTCTTGAGAGTCCCTTGGACTGCAAGGAGATCCAACCAGTCCATCCTAAAGGAGATCAGTCCTGGGTGTTCATGGAAGGACTGATGCTGAGGCTGAAGTTCCAATACTTTGCCGAGGCTGAAACTCCAATACCTCATGCGAAGAATTGTCTCATTGGAAAAGACCCCAATGCTGGGAGGGATTGGGGGTAGGAGGAGAAGGGGACAGCAGAGGATAAGATGTATGGTTGGCATCATCAACTCGATGGAAATGAGTTTGGGTAAACTCCGGGAGTTGGCGTTGGACAGGGAGGCCTGGCATGCTGTGATTCATGGGGTCGCAAAGAGTCGAACACAACTGAGTGACTGAAGTGAACTGAAATGAACTGAATCGAAAATATTTCTGTTTTTAACTTTTAAGAACCCTCATTGCTGTTTTCCATAGTGACTAAATAAATTAACATTCCCACTAACAGTGCACAAGGGTTTCTTTCTTTTTCTCCATATCCTCACCAATACTTATCTGTTGTCTTTTTCATCATAGCCCTTCTAAAATATGTGTAGCTGGTATCTTACTGTAGTTTAATCTTCATTTCTTTGATTATTAGTGATGCTGAGCATCTTTTCATGTACCTGTTCACCATTTGTGTTTCTCTTTTGGAAAAAATGCCTATTCAGATGTTCTACCCAGTTCTGTTTTCCTTTTTAAAAAGTTATTTCTTTTGTAAAGAGTTATTACTGAACTTCTTAGTTTGATGTAGTCCCACTTACATGTTTCCTTTGTTGACTTTGTTTTTGGTGTCAAATCCAAAAGGTCATTGCCAAACAGATGTCAAGTTGCTTACAGATGTCAAGTTGCTTACCCACTATGTTTTCTGCTAGGAGTTTTATGGTTTCAGGTTTTTTATTCAAGTTGTTAACACTATTTGAATTGATTTTTATGTATGGTGTGAAATAAAAGTCCAGGGTTTTTCTTTTGCATGCAGTTATCCAGTCTCCCCAATACCATTTGTTGGAGAAGCTATTCTTTCTTCTTTATAAATTTTTGGCATCTTTGTCATGAACTAATTGATCATATACCCATGGGTTTATTTCTGAGATCTTTATTATGTTCCATTGAACTATGCATCTGTTTTCATCCCAATACCATATTATTTTGATTACTGTAGCTTTGTGATACAGTTTGAAATCTAGAAGTATGATACTTCAAGCTTTGTTCTTTCTCAGGATGCTCTGGCTAGTGAGGGTCTTGCACATTCTATGAGTTTTGGCAAATACATAATGACAGGTACTCATTGTTGCAGTACCATACAAAGTATTTTCACTGCCTTAAAAATCCTCTGTGCTCCACCTGTTCATCCTTCCTTCTCCTCCATCAATTATGGGAAACTACTGATCTTGTCGCCTCCATAGATTTTTCCTTTTCCAGAACGCCATATAGATGGAATTATGCAGATTTCAAATTGACTTGTTTCACTTAGTAATGCATGTTGGGTGCATGTTAAGTCACTTCAATCATGTCTGACTCGTTGCGGCACTATGGACTGCAGCCCTCCAGGCTCCTCTCTCCATGGGATTCTCCAGGCAAGAATACTGAGTAGTTTGCCATTTCCTCCTCCAGGGGATCTTGCCAATCCACAAGTTTGAACCCACATCTCTTAAGTCTCCTGAATTGACAGGTAGGTTCTTTACCACCAGCGCCACCTGTGAAGCCCTCTTATACCTGTGGCGGATTCATGTTGATGTATGGCAAAACCAATACAATATTTAAAGTAATTAACCTCCAGTTAAAATAAGTAAATTTATATTTTTAAAAACTATGTGCCCCAACATTAGTAACCTCACTCTTGCA
Source organism: Nanger dama (assembly GCA_917880005.1). NCBI lineage: Eukaryota > Metazoa > Chordata > Mammalia > Artiodactyla > Bovidae > Nanger > Nanger dama. The sequence continues at coordinate 741,712 of CAKJTW010000033.1, forward strand.
CACTGAATTTTTTTAAGCATTTGAGAGACAAATGAATTTAAGCATTTAAGAAATAATTTATTTCTGTATTGGTCATATAAAAATCTTTACTCTAAAACCTCACTAATATATTGCATTAATAGGTTAAAAATGGATGGGTCTAAATAATACACAATTTGAAATGAACTAAAGTTTAATTATACTAAGGTTTTCTACACTTCATAAATTAAGATGCAAATGAGAATGATTCTTAGGTAAGTCTTTCTTATTTTTGTTATTTAATAACTAAGTCATTTCTGACCCATTTGTGATGCCATGGACTGTAGCTCACCAAGCTCCTCTGTGCATGGGATTCCCCAGGCAAGAATACTGAAGTGAGTTGACATTTCTTTCTCTTGGGTATCTTCCCAACCCAGGGATCAAAACTGCATCTCCTGCCCTGGCAGGTCCATTCTTTCACCACTGAGCCACCAGGGAAGCCCAAGTCTTTCTTATTTTGAGTCAGATTTGCTCTATTGTAAGTGATATTAATTTGTCCTAGTTTTGTCTTCTGAAGTCATACAGGAAAAATCTACCTGGTTTTCAGTTATCTGAAAGAATTTTACTAGTACAGAGATTATCTTTCTTTTAAGCCTAATATTATTAGTTTCCTCATAACATTTCAAGATCCCTTGAACACTCTGATTATGATTTTCTGTAAAGTCTCCTATTTATTAATAGATTAACTGACTAAATAATTCATGTATTCAATCTGTAATTATTACATACCAAGACTCTGCCAGGCCCCATGGACTGTGCTGAGAAGCCACTGAAAATAGCTAATCACTAACTTTAAGAAAAAAAAAAGGAAAAAAAACAGTTTCTGTCTTATCTCCTCCCCACCTTTTACAGAATTAACAACTTTCTCTTTGATACATTTATAGCAGTTTATGTAAGTCTAATCAAGTACCTTTTCTGCATTTAATTGCTCACAAATCTATCCTCTCCTGTTAGTCTACAGTTTCTCTCAGGGTAGGGAGAGCTAAGCATTTACAGAGAGCTTAGGTTAAGGACATAGACTCAGGAGCCAAAGCAGGTTCAAATCATGCTCTGCCTGCTACTCCCCAAGGACCCCAGGCAAACAGTCCTGTGCAGGTAAGTGGGGATGTGATCAGTGTTTACTTCACAGACAGCTGTGTGGACTTCTGTTGCTGAACTGGCCAAGCCATTTCTTTTGGTCTCCCTATTGTATTTGGTAAAAGGTTTCAATGATTCTGAATATAGATGAATTATGAGTCCAATATTTACTGTGTATGACTTTCTCTTTAGTGATGTGTTTTATGGGCTATTTTAGTGGAAATGCAGAAGAGATGATTTTTAGGAGCTAGACAGTAAGTGAAAGACTCCAAATTCCTCTTGAACATTGCCTCTTATGAACAAAAAGCATTACAGCTTCTCAAAATAACTGCCTTTCAAATTTATTTGATAAACAAACTGCATTAATTTTATTTTTATATCAGCTTGATAAATTTAAGATTTAAATATTTCTAAATACATTTTCAGTGTAGATGTTTGTAAGCATGACAGAATTGATAACTTCTTCCAGATGAATAAAATTATAAGGACACAAGAACGTCAACATTTTAAAACCACTTCCAGGTTCAATATAGGATGCATGGGGCTGGTGCACTGGGATGACTCAGAGGGATGGTACAGGGAGGGTGATGGGAGGGGGCTTCGGGATGGGGAACACGCGTACATCCGTGGTGGATTAATGTTGATGTGTGGCAGAACAAATACAATATTGTAAAGTAAAAATCAATCTATCAATAAATAAAAATTAAATATTAAAAAATAAAGCCACATCCTAGCCAACAAACATTAATATAAAGTTATATTTGAAGTAGTTATAGTCTTCTTATATACTTAACATAATTATAAGTGCTTATACTATATAATTATTACATAGTAAGACAAAAGAGTTTCAGAAAAATATATGTGTGTGACTATCAATGCATGATAAATAGGGCCTTTTTATACATGAAGTTGGATGTCAAACTCAACTGAAAAATGTGTATCATATTCAATGTATATATATTGTATGTATATATATATATTCCAAGGCTTATTAAAATTACTCTACTTTGCTACAGATGGATAAAATAACAATCACTTTTCTATGTTTTATGGATTAAAATGGTGTAAAATAACTTAAAATTTTCTATATTTACAATTTTATTAAAACCCCAAGTTACATGCTTAAGATTTTCAAAGATGCACTGCACTGCATTCTTAACTGTCATGATTTCATGGGGTGCTGCTCAAATATTGAAGTACTCTGACAGCATCCATCACAGCTACAAAAAGAAAGTTCCAACATGGAAAAAATGCAGTAATAAAAAATCCAACACAGGATAAAAAAATAATATGTAGTTGGACACTAAATACATAAAACATCAATAATACATTTTTGACACACTGGGTTAAGTTTAGCAGTAGAAAGTCTGAATTTGTTAATAATCTTAATATCTTAACCATTCCAAATATAAAAAGAATACAACTTGATTTAAAAGATTATTTAAATATGTCAACTAAAGAAGCAGTGATCAAAGAATGCTGTTAAATGAGCAATCCAGAACTGTGCAATCCAACATTATGGCTACTAGTCACATGTGACAATTTAAATTTAATCAATTGAAATTAGTTAGCATTCAAAATTCAGTCTATCAGTCACATTAGCTATGTTTCAAGTGCTCAAAGCCACATGTAGGTGGTGGCTAATAAAAGTGACAACACAGACAAAACATTTCCAAAAACACAGAAATCTCTGTTGGATAACTTTAACTGAAATATTTTAGAGTTTTAGGAAAACACTACTATGGAGAGATGAGAATATAGAATTAAATTTCATGTCAATGTATGGCAAAACCAATACAGTATTGTAACGCAGAATAAAGTAAAAATAAAATTTAAAAAGAAAAAAAGAAAAAAAGGATTAAATTTTTATTATCATGTGAAGCCAATGTTCCAGGTGTTTATTATGATATTTTAGAACAGAAAAGTTAGCAAATTAACTCAGATTCACTGTATATGATTAGCTGAAAGAATGATTGTACATTTTAATAATGGACACGTGTCATCCATAACTACTAAACCCAGGTATAAAGAAACTAGCTTCATCACTCATGCTTATCATTTTTTAAATTCCAAAGTGCTTAGAAAAGCTACAATTCCGTCCAATAAAATTAACCAAGAACAACAATGAAAACAATAACAACAACAAAAATCGGTGATATTATTCCTTTCACAGCTCTTGGCATGAGGAAGTAAACTAAGAATTCCATGGCTATAATCATAGGGAAATCATTCCCTTTAAATAACTAGATAAACATGATTAGAGAGAAAACTGACAGGTGGTGAGACTAGTATTTAGCTGCAGCTCACTAGAAATGTCAAAGTCAGTTTCATATTGGGGTATTCTAGATTCTGGGCTCATGAACAGATACACAAGTCGTGCACTGAGGTATATAAACTTAAATACTGATAAATTACTTAAATTCTCCATCAGTTTCTTGATCTTTAAAAAGAGAGCTCAATCCTGGAGGAATCAACATGCCTGACTTCAGAATATACTAAACAGCTACAGTTATCAAGACAGTATGGAACAGGCACAAAGACAGAAATATAGATCAATGGAACAAATTGAAAGCCCAGAGATAAATCCATGCACCTATGGATGGACATCTTATCTTTGACAAAGGAGGCAAGAATATACACTGGACAAAAGACAATCTCTTTAACAAGTGGTGCTGGGAAAACAGGTCAACCACTTGTAAAAGAAAAAAACTAAAACACTTTCTAACACCGTAATCAAAAATAAACTCAAAATGGATTAAAGATCTAAATGTAAGACCAGAAACTATAAAACTCCTAGAGGAAAACACAAGCAAAACACTCTCTGACATAAATCACAGCAGGATCTTCTATGAACCACCTCCCAGAATAATAAAAATAAAAGCAAAAATAAACAAATGGGACTTAATTAAATTTAAAACTTCTGCACAATAAAGGAAAGTATAAGCAAGGTGAAAACACAGCCTTCAGAATGAGAGAAAATAATAGCAAATGAAGCAACTGACAAATAATTAATCTCAAAAATACAAAAGTAGCTCATGCAGCTCAATTCCAGAAAAAAATATAGATGACCCAATCAAAAAATGTGCCAAAGTACTTAACAGACATTTCTTTAAAGACGACATATAGATGGCTAACAAACACATGAAAAGATGCTCAACAACATTCATTATCAGAGAAATGCAAATTAAAACCATAATGATGTATCATCTCCTACCAGTCAGAATGGTTGCTATTAAAAAGTTTACAAACAATAAGTGCTGGAGAGGGTGTGGAAAAGTGAACCCTCTTACAATGTTGGTGGGAATGCAAACTAGTACAGCCACTATGGAGAACAGTATCAGTTCAGTTCAGTCGCTCAGTTGTGTCCAACTCTTTGCAACCCCATGAATTGCAGCACGCCAGGTCTCTGTCCATCACCAACTCCCAGAGTTCACTCAGACTCACGTCCATCAAGTCGGTGATGCCATCCAGCCATCTCATCCTCTGTCATCCCCTTTTCCTCCTGTCCCCAGTCCCTCCCAGCATCAGAGTCTTTTCCAATGGGTCAACTCCTCACAGGAGGTGACCAAAGTACTAGAGTTTCAGCTTTAGCATCAGTCCTGCCAAAGAACACCCAGGGCTGATCTCCTTCAGAATGAACTGATTGGATCTCCTTGCAGTTCAAGGGACTCTCAAGAGTCTTCTCCAAAACCACAGTTCAGAAGCATCAATTCTTTGGCGCTTAGCTTTCTTCACAGTCCAACTCCCACATCATACATGACCACTGGAAAAACCATAACCTTGGCTAGACGGACATTTGTTGGCAAAGTAATGTCTCTGGTTTTGAATATGCTATCTAGGTTGGTCATAACTTTTCTTCCAAGGAGTAAGCATCTTTTAATTTCATGGCTGCAATCACCATCTTCAGTGATTTTGGAGCCCCCTCAAAATAAAGTCTGGCACAGTTTCCCCATCTTTTCCCCATGAAGTGATGGGACCAGATGCCATGATCTTCATTTTCTGAATGTTGAGCTTTAACCCAACTTTTTCACTGTCCTCTTTCACTTTCATCAAGAGGCTTTTAATTCTTCTTCACTTTCTGTCATAAGGGTGGTACCACCCAGCAATTCCACTGCTGATCATACACATGAAGGAAACCAGAACTGAAGTGACACATGTGCCCCCAATGTTCATCGCAGCACTGTTTACAATAGCTAGGACATGGGAGCAATTTAGATATCTATCAGCAGATGAATGGATAAGAAAGCTATGGTACAGACACACAATGGAGTATTACTCAGCTATTAAAAAGAATGCATTGGAATCAGTTCTAATGAGGTGGATGAAATTGGAGCCTTTTGTACAGGGTAAAGTAAATCAGAAAGAAAAAACACCAATACAGTATATTAACACATATATATGTGGAATTTACAAAGATGGTAATGATGACCCTATATGTGAGACAGCAAAAGAAACACAGATGTAAAGAACAGACTTTTGGACACTGTGGGAGAAGGCAAGGGTGTGATGATTTGAGATAATAGCATTGAAAAATGTATATTACCATATATGAAACAGATTGCCAATTTAGGTTGAATGCATGAGACAGGGCACTCAGGGCCTGTGCACTGGGATGACCCTGAGGGATGGGATGGGGAGGATGGGGAATGGGGGTCCAGGGTAGGGACACATGTACACCCATAGCTGATTCATGGCAACATATGGCAAAAATAACTACAATATTGAAAAGTAATGAGCCTTCAATTAAAATAAATAAATAAATTTTTTAAAAAAGAGTTCAGTTCAGTCACTCAGCCTCGTCTGACTTTTTGCAACACTATGGACTGCAGTATGCCAGGCTTCCCTGTCCATCACCGACTCCCAGAGGCTGCTTAAACTCATACCCATCAAGTTGGTGAGGGCACCCAACCATTTCATCCTCTGTCATCTCCTCTCCTCCTGCGTTCAGTCTTTCTCAGCATCATTGTCTTTTCTAGTGAGTAAGTTCTTGGCATCAGTTGGCCAGAGTATTGGAGGTTCAGCTTCGGCATCAGTCCTTCCAATGAACATTAAGGACTGATTTCCTTTATGATTGACTGGTTTGATCTCCTTGTAGTCTAGGGATGCTGAAGAATCTTCTCCAACACCCCAGTCCAAAAGCATCAATTTTTCAGTGCTCAGCTTTCTTTATGTTCCAACTTACACATCCATACATGAATACTGGAAAAATCATAGCTTTGATTAGACAGACATTTGTCAGCAAAGTAATATCTCTCCTTTTTAATATGCTGCCTAGGTTTGTCACAGCTTTTCTTCCAAGGAGCAAGCATATTTTAATTTTATGGCTGCAGTCACCATCTGCAGTGATTTTGGAGTCAAAGAAAATAAAGTCTGTCACTGTTACCATTGTTTCCCTATCTATTTGCCATGAAGTAATAAGACTGGATGCCATGATTTTGTTTTTTGAGTGTTGAGTTTTAAGCCAGCTCTTTCACTCTCCTCTTTCATTTTCATCAAGGGGTTCTTTAGTTCCTCTTTGCTTTCTGCCATAAGGGCGGTGTCATCTGCATATCTAAGGTTATTGATATTTCTCCTTACAATCTTGATTCCAGCTTGTGCTTCTTCCAGCCCAGCATTTCACATGATGTACTCTGCATATATGTTAAATAAGCAGGGTGATGCAGCCTTGATGTACTCCTTTCCCAATGTGGAACCAGGCTGTTGCTCCAAGTCCAGTTCTAACTGCAGCTTCTTTACCTGCATACAGATTTCTCAGGAGGAGGTAATGCTGTTTGGTATTCTCATCTCTTGAAGGATTTTCCACAGTTCGTTGTGATCCACACAGTCAAAGTTTTGGTATAGTCAATAAAACAAAAGTAGATGTTTTTCTGGAACTCTCGTACTTTTTCTATGCTCAAATGGATGCTGGCAGTTTGATCTCTGGTTCCTCTGCATTTTCTAAGTCCAGCTTGAACATCTGGAAGTTCTCATTTCAAATACTGTTGAAGTCTGCCATTGAGAATTTTGATCAGTATTTGCTAGCCTGTGAGATGAGTGCAATTGTGTGATAGTTTGAACATTCTTTGGCATTGCTTTGTTTGGGATTGGAATGAATACTGACCTTTTCCAGTCCTGTGTCCACTGCCAGGTTAAATTTTGCTGGCATATTGAGTACAACACTCACAGCATCATCTTTTAGGATTTGAAATAAATAGGAATTCCATCACCTCCACTACCTTTGTTCCCAGTGATACTTCTGAAGGCCCACTTAATTTCACATTCCAGGATGTCTGGCTCTAGGTGAATGATCACATCATCATCTTTATCTGGGTCATTAAGATTTTTTTTGTGGGGGGGGGTATAGTTCTTTTTGTATTCTTATCATCTTTTCTTAATATCTTATTCTTTTGTTAGGTCCATACCATTTCTGTCCTTTATTAAGCCTTTCTTTGTATGAAATATTCCCTTGGTATCTCTGATTTTCTTGAAGAGATCTCTAGTCTTTCCCATTCTACTGTTTTCCTCTATTTCTTTACATTGATCACTGGGGAAGCCTTCCTTATCTCTCCTTGTATTCTTTAGAACTCTGCATTCAGGTGCAGAGTCTTTCCTTTTCTCCTTTGCCTTTCACTCCTCTTCTTTTTCTCAGCTCTTAGTAAGGCCTCTTCAGACAACTGTTTTGCTTTTTCATTTCTTTTTCTTGGGAATGGTCTTGATCACTGCCTCCTGTACAATGTCATGCATTGCTGACCGTAGTTCTTCAGGAATTCTATGTATAAGATCTAATCCCTTAATCTAATCCCTACTCTATAACTGTAAGGGATTTGATTTAGGTCATACCTGAATGGTCTAGTGGTTTTCCCTACTTCCTTCAATTTAAGTCTGAATTTTGCAATAAGGAGCTCATGATCTGAACCGCAGTTTGTGTCTTGTCTTATTTTTTTCTGACTGTATAGAGCCTCTCCATTTTCAACTGGAAAGAATATAATCAAGCTGATTTGGTATTGACCATCTGGTGATATCCATGTGTAGTGTTGTTTCTTGTGTTGTTGGAAAGTGGTGTTTGCTATGTCCAGTGCATTCTCTTGGCAAACCTCTGTTAGCCTTTCCCCTGGTTCATTTTGTACTCCAAGGTTAAACTTGCCAGTTACCCCAGGCATCTCTTGACTTTCTACTTTTCCATTCCAGTTCCCTCTGATGAAAAACACCTCTTTGTGTGTTAGTTCTAGACAGTCTTATAGGTCTTCATAGAACCATTCAACTTTAGCTTCTTCAGCATTAGCAGTTGACGCATAGATTTGGATTACTGTGATATTGAATGGTTTGCCCTGGAAATAAGCAGAGTTCATTCTGTCATTTTTGAGATGCACCCAAGTACTGCATTTTGGACTCTTTTGAGTATAAGTGCCATTCCATTTCTTCTAACCGACTCTTGCCCACAGCAGTAGATATAATGGTCAGCTGAATGAAATTTGCCCATTCTGGTCCATTTTAGTTCATTGATTCCTAAAATGTCGTATTCACTCTTGCCATCTCCTGTTTGAAAACTTCCAATTTACCTTGATTCATGGACCTAACATGAAGAGATTAGAGCGACATATTCTTCATTTTGACTTTTATGAAGATGGCAGCTAATGGAGAACATGTGGTAGTGGTTTAGTTGCTAATTTGTGTCCAGCTTTTGCAACTTGTTAACTATAGCCTGCCAGGCTCCTCTGTCTAAGCGATTTCCCAGGCAAGAATACTGGAATAGGTTGTCATTTCTTTCTCCAGGGAGAGACTATAACAAATGTTAATTAGTAGTGGTATTTAGAAATATAATGAAATTAGTATTACTATTATTTTATATACAGAAAAAAACAGCTTATTTTAAAGTGCTGCTGCTAAGTCACTTTAGCCGTATCTGACTCTGTGTGACCCCACAGATGGCAGCCCACCAGGCTCCCCCGTCCCTGAGATTCTGCAGGCAAGAACACTGGAGTGGGTTGCCATTTCCTTCTCCAATGCATGAAAGTGAAAAGTGAAAGTGAAGTCACTCAGTCGTGTCCGACTCTTAGCAACCCCATGGACTGCAGCCCACCAGACTGCTCCTTCCATGGGATTTTCCAGGGATTTTAGTGGAGTGGGGTGCCATTGCCTTCTCCAATTTTAAAGTGCAGGTTTCCAATATTTATCCTGTATACTAGAATCAGAATTTTTGTTGAGGAAGCTTATTAATCAATATGTTTTACAAATCCCCCAAGTAATCCTTCTTTGTACTAACATTTGAGAAACTTTAAGCCCAGAAAGTTTTTACAATTAGGAATTGGGACTGAATTTTAATCTAGACAATGCCATTTCTTGGAGTCTTAGTTTCCTCATCTGTAAAATGAGGATAATATTTACTTCATAAGATCATCATGAGGGTGCTATAATTACTTAGGATACCAAGAAGATCCACTGAAATTGTTGATAATTGCTTCATCATCCATTATTCACGGGTCATTTTTTCACTACTGAGCAAATATCTTAATACTGTGATTTTTCAAACGTGGTCACTTAACTAAGCTGCTGAATCAAAATCACTGGTGAACTTGTTAGAAATGCACACTCTTCCCCAGTCCTACTAAGTCAGAAATCCTGTGGCTAGGGCTCAGGTATCTGGTTCTTTCCAAGTGCTCCAGGTGGTCCTGATGCAGCTCGTCTGAGAGCAACTCTTACAATGGGATATTTTAAATCAACTGTTGGCAGCCACCATAACTGAACACCAAGTATATGAAAAAAACACAAAACATAATGATGGGGACTTTTCTATAGTTTTAGTCTGATTTAAAATGATACATTTGTCACCATGTTGGCTTACTCACCTTTATGTCTTTTTCCCACAAAACATAAAGCGCAGTGATATTATTTTTATTGTCATTAATTGCAATGTGCTTAAAATAAATCAGGTCTTATTCTCTTTCCTTCTAGTGGATTTTAGAGAATCCCCATAAATTCCTGCATCATGACCAGCAATCAAGCATTTTAACATGAGATGCAAATAGTTTTGAACCAGATTAACGTGGCCTGATTTTCTCAGGCAAATTCATTGAATATTTAAGGCATAGGTCAACATGGGTCAACATTTTCTGTAAAGGGCCAGGCAGCAAATATTTGGTGTTTTTCAGATCATATAGCCTCTTGCAATTACTCAACTACTCCTGTAACACAAAATAGCTATAGACAATAAATAAGCAAATGTGTATAATTATGTTCTAATAAAACTGTACCAAAACAGGTCATGGATTTGATCCATGTGTTCATCAGTGCTTGTGGACTAAAAAATCATGACAATATTTTACACATGAAAATGTAACTAAGGCAGGTAAAAGATTTTATTTAAGTCATATAGCTTAATAAGAGGGAGTCTCACTAAATGACTCCCAATCAGGAGATATGTCCCTTTAAGTATGAGGAACTCATTATATCTAAAGGTTCAGGGCCACTTCATTACTATATAAATATGTTTTTGTCCATTACAGTGTATTCAAGATGATCTAAATTGTGTAAGAGTACTACATAAGCAATAGTATTTGCTTTTGTTTAGGTAGTAGATTTGATTTGATGATATTAAGCCTTTGCTTTGATTTTTTTTTCTCCCCTAGGGGGAAAAACATAATACCAATTACAATGTAAGGCTATCACTAATGTTAAGATGTCAATGAGTGGTTACCAGAGAGAACAACCACTATGATGTGAGAATTCTGACTCCTGCCTGCCTGCAAATGGTTGTCAGGCACTTAAAGCACAGCAATTTAGACACAGAGTCTTCTAGTCCATTCCCTGAGGCAAAGCTAGTAGCTCTTTGGTGACACATTGAAGAATTAACAGGACCTTTGAAGTCTGCCTTGCCTCCCTATTTGAAATGCATTCCTCCCCTTCCCTACAGTCTGGCAGAAGTCCCTGGATGCTTAATCTCACCACATAGAAACTTTCAGCTCTTTCTAAAATCAAGGAGTGGGAACTTATGTACACTCGTGGAGGATTCATGTTGATGTATGGCAAAACCAATACAGTATTGTAAAGTAAAAAATAAAAAAATAATTTTTTTAAATTAATGTAATACTCAGATTCTGTGACTGATTGTTTCATCTTCTAGATTTCTGGCATCTAAAGCACATGATCTTCTGGGGATAACTCACGTTAGGTGTGTAAGCCAGATATAAATTAAAAAAATATACACTGCAAGATTTATACTAAGTGACAACTGACACTTGACCTCAGTGTCAGTGAGCAGCAAGGAGTGATGAAGCCTTGGGGAGACCAGAGGGAGCACAGACCGTCTAAGGGAAGAGTCACGCTGTCTCACCAAGTGATTAGTGACCTCATGCTATAAAAGCCCAGTAAAACGATATTTTCCCATTTTTTCATAAAGTAGTTTTCTAACAGAATGGATTTTCTAGGTAAAATATGCAAGTTGAGATCCCGCCCACTAGCATTATTTCTTAAATACTAAGAGGATTGAATACACATTTTATGAGCTGCCACTTTAGAAACACTGGCCTGTTTCAGTCACTTATTTTAAATGTTTTCATTCATATCCTGATGTTTCCAAAGTTAAATGTACAGTTTCCTCAAAGCACTGGAATTGTGTGTTCAATGGGCTTTATTCAACTGGGACCCTCAAATTACATCAAATATCTACAGTGTGTTGCCTGGCTGCATTTGCTGTCCTGCATTCTGGCTTTGTTGCCCTGTTCACCTGCTCATGTCCTTTTCCTTTGCTGACCAGACCTGAAGTTGATTGATGTTAATAACAGACTTGTAGGCTGACTATTCTATGGCCAGGAAGCACAATCATGATTGATCCCCATGTTCTGAATAGGACTTAGAGCCAAAGCAACAGCATGCTAAGGCACTCAGCAAACTTCTGTCTATTTGACTCTCAACACTCTATGCATAAAGGTTATCACAGCCTCTTCTCCAACCATCTAGGTGCTCTTGACAAGCTCCAATTATTCGATAATTGAATTCATTTTTCAACAGCTATGCCCTTGGAATGCATTTGCACTTTTAACTAATCACATAACTGGAAAATGCAGTGCCACTTCTGCAATAAAACCAATATTGATAAGAGTCATTTGGTATCTTAAAAAATACATATTTCAGAAGAAAATTATACTATCAACTGCAATTTATGTGAAATTCTTGTTATTTGTAAAGCAAGTGAGCCTCTAAATTTCTACTTATGCAAAATTCAACAACAACAAAAAAATGTTATCTCTTACTACTTTGGCCAATTCAAAGGCTAATAAAAAGAAAAAAAAGAAAGTGATTCTAGAGTTAGTTGCTTGTATTGCACTTTCACTCAATCCTAAAATAGCAGTCTGCTGTCAAACAAAAGAAACAACAGAATAACCAAAGCTTGTCGAGACCAGCTACAAGGAGGCTGATTAAACTCAGAATTGGTTCTGTGTGAAATTGACTGTGAACTAGAATTAATGAATCCATTATACTTTTCAGCTATGACTGAAACATATATTACTCCCTCAAGAAAAATTCAAGGAATATAGAGATATGTCACCAAAAACGATATGTATTGCCATTACAGCAAAGTATAAGGCCAAATATAAACCTGCATATTTAATGTTTTATCCTAGAAATCTGAAATATTTTTACAAGAAGAATGTAAAAGTGGTATTATTTTTTTCCAAGGAAGTGCATAAAATGGTCACTGGTAAGTCATAAGAAATTGTTTGCTATGCACTTGTCCCTCAGCAAATATAGTGCTGCTCTTTTAATCCTGAAAAGGACAGAGCTAAAAACAAATTAAATGACTTTTTTAAAAGATGGAAGACAATCTGAAAAATTAGTATTTTTAAATCTTTAGTTTAAGGTTTTATTAGTTTTCAAAAAGTCCTTGACAAAATTTTCAAAAACAATATTTCACTTGATGCCACTAGAAAGGGAACAGAGAGAATGTATATTACTTTATACAAGGTACTTCATTAATTTGAGTTTAAAAGCTTTTAATAATTTATATATATTGAAAAGTACACAAGAAATATAACTAAATTCTGAGGCTACCATTTATTGCTCCATCTCCTACAGCTGATTTAATATAGATAGTACTCATTATATAGCACAGTGTACACTTAATCACAGTGATTAGAAACTGATGAGAACACTGACAAAGTCACTGATTTTTATTTACTTATCTTTTATGGAGGTTTGATTGAGTTACAGTATTGTGGTAGTTTCAGATGTACAGCATAGGGATTCAGTATTTTGGCAAACTATATTCCATTATATGCTGTTACAAATGAATGACTTTTAAGTCATTAGAGTTACAGGAGGTATGCCAAACCTGAATTTTTCTTAGCTGTCCATTACTTCATTGTCTTGCCTTTAAGTAATTACTTTATAGATAGATTTTAAAATAAAATTTAATAAAAGTTTGAAGCTTCTCTTACATGATTTTTCACTTGGAAGTATGGCTTATACATAAGTTTCTACACACTGAATTCACATTCTTGTAAAACATTTTCTCTGCTGCAATGTTTTCATCTACTTCTAAGGTCTCTTATTCACAGAGTAGTCAACAATCTTTCTGAAAAAAAAAAAAGGAGGGGACTTCTCTGGTTGCCCAGTAGTCCTGAGCTCCTAATTTGGGGGTCACAGGTTTGATCCCTGATTGGGGAACAAATTGCTGCATTCTGTGCAACATGGCCAAATAGGTAAGTAATCAAACTTAAAAAAAAAAAAAAGAATAAAAATAAAGGGGGCATATGCACACAAAAACTCCATTTATGTGTTAATAAGTAAAGCAACCAAAAGAACCCATCTCCTAAATCATAATTACATCTGTCGTATTTCCAAACTGATTACTTAAACACAGGACCAAGCACAGCACTGTGTCCTGTGGCAGAAAAGCACAATTTGTCTCCTCCACACCAGCCCCTATTCAAGGGTTTAAGAAAAATGACACCTTTACACACCTAGGACAATGCTAACTTTTTATAAGTGTCAGCAAACAAATTCACTGGCAGATACAAACTTTTCTGTATAACAATATCCTCCACTGGTAAAGGGGCTCTGACCTTTGATAGTGAATTTAGGGGTATTGTCACTGTGAGAGGCCACATTGCTATGCACAAATGCATGCCCTGAGCAGCTGTACCTACATTCAGTTATAGAGATCTCTTCCTATTAAAACTGCTTGCAACATAAGATCTACAAAAAGATAGTCACAAGACCGTCTGTACACTTATTTAGCCTCAGATTGGTTCCTCTTCAGAAGTTGCACTTCAGGCATCTCTCAGTTATTTTTGCTTGCAGAGTGACCTAGTTCCATGAATTTAGAAGTTTGCACTATGTTACCTCAACTTACTGAGGACAATCCACCCTAGGACAATCAGACTTTGGAGATGGCCCAATCTGAAGTAAGAATTTTTCTACCTTTTCCCAGAAATGCTCCACTAAGCTGAAGATCTTCCTTAAATCTGCCAAAATTTGCAATATTTAATGGGCTAGTATTTTCTCATTTTATAAATTATATCTTTTTTAAAATTTTTAATTGGAAGATAATTGCTTTACAATGTTGTGTTGGTTTCTGCTGTTCAACAAACAGAGAGAGTAGTGTTGACATATAAATTATATCTTTTTTAATTTTTATTTTCTTATTATTTAATTAATATTAAATTACAATACTGTATTTGTTTTGCCATACATTGACATGAATCATCCACAGGTGTCCACTATCTCCCAATGCCAAAGCCCCCTCCCACCTCCCACCCCACATCCTCTCCCTGAATCATCCCGTGCACCAGCCCCATGCGTCCTGCATCCTGTATTGAACATAGACTGGCGCTTCATTCTTACAAGATAGTATACATGTTTCAGTGCCGTTCTCCCAAATCATCCCACCCTCTCCCTCTCCCTCAGAGTCCAAAAGTCCGTTCTATACCTCTGAGTCTCTTTTGAGTCTCACACAGAGGGTCTTCATTACTATCCTTCTAAATTCCATATATATGTGTCAGTATACTGTATTGGTGTTTTTCTTTCTGGCTTACTTCACTCTGTATAATCGGCTCCAATTTCATCCATCTCATTAGAACTGAGTCGAATTTATTCTTTTAAGGGCTGAGTAGTACTCCATTGTGTATATGTACCACAGCTTTCTTATCCATTCACCTGCTGATGGGCATCTAGGTTGTTTAACAAACACATGAAAAGATGCTCAACATCACTTATTATCAGAGAAATGCAAATCAAGACCACAATGAGGTATCATTTCACACCAGTCAGAATGGCTGCGATCCAAAAGTCTACAAGCAATAAATGCTGGAGAGGATGTGGAGAAAAGGGAGCCCTCTTACACTGCTGGTGGGAATGCAAACTAGTACAGCCACTATGGAAAACAGTGTGGAGATTCCTTTAAAAATTGCAAATAGAACTGCCTTATGATCCAGCAATCCCACTGCTGGGCATACACACCGAGGAAACCAGAATTGAAATTATATCTTTTAAAAAGAGAAAGAAAACTAAATTATCCCACTTCCGATAAGTCGCTGGTCATTGGATGCTGCTAAGTTTCACTTTGTTCAGTTCAATCAGGGTTTCTCCTGTTTTCAGTCAATTTAGGCTCTACCTGTGCCTCTTCTCAGATACCATGAAAGAAGTCACTACTCAAAAGTCTTTTACAGTAATATTATGTTAAAAGGGGGATGCATAATAACAAAGAATTCAATTAATTCTTAAACCCTAGTAACTGCCAGCACTTCTAAGTGTGTCCCAGGATAACATGGCAAGTGCTGGGCTGCAGCAGGTAATGAATGTGATGATTAACTTCTTGCAGTGCCCTGTTAAGAAGGGCTGTATCTGGGTGTGATGATGCTGATAGCATCTCTTTTCTTTACACCAAGGGTTCTTAGCTTTTCCCTATTCTTGGTGGCTGAGGGTCTAAGGAGGTCAGACATCCAGTAATTGAGTAACTCATTTCAATACTGAAAGCCTGCTTGTGAAAGGCTAATACAAAGCCCTTACAAGTAGAACTGGGGGGCAAATAAATAAGGACAGCTGTGCTCCACAGCATTTAAATAGAGAAAACATTATGTTCTGAAGAAAGCAAACTGGGGTTGTAAGTACTGTTCATTCATGTAAATGAGTTTAGACACCATTTTTACATTCACAGGTACAAAACAGACTGACTTAATGAATTGACTTTGGAAATTAATAAAAAGTTTGTAACTGAATTATCTTGGGGCATATATTTTTATTATTGCTAATATACAAATAAAAGCAACATCCCAGTATCGTCTTTCTAAACTGCCTATTTATTCTCTGACCCCAGACTAAACCTCTAGCTCTTATTATTTACCAATATAAACAAGAAGGTCCATGACATGGATGTAAACTACTCCACTGAGGCACTGTGGACTGGCCTTGGAGACTGGACCCTGCTTGTAACAAAGAGGAAGGAGGTAAAGACAGTCTTTAGCCTCAGGAACCCCAGGAGTCCCGGAAACAAACAGTGGCATGTTAATAGAGATTCCCAGGTCAATGTGAGAAGCATGATGATGTAAGGAAGCACAGGGGCCATTTTAAGAACTAAAAACGGTAAATTTTCTCTTTTGTATACAAAGTTGCTTTAACAACAACAGACAGGCCTTGAGTGTTCACTATGATATCCACAAGACTCTCACCCCTTCATTAATGCCTATCTCTTGTCCCTCCCCCTCCACACATTAATTCATCAATGTCTTAAATTCTTTTCAGACCCTCTGAGGAGCCGTTCCTCATGCTGGAGACCTGCACAAGGACAAACTTCCACGCTTCCAGCCCCTACAGCCCTGTATCACAGGGGCAGAAAGCTCTTCCAAGCAAAAGTGATCATTAAAGAAAAAAAAAAAATACTAGTGGTGTTTGATGAACCACTGTCTAGCACAGCACAAACCAAAAATAATTTGCTCAACAAATATTTATTGAGTACGTTAACTTATGGAGAACATAACTATCAGCTACAAATTGGAACTTGCCTGTCAACTGCAAATTGACACTTCCCAAAAGCATTTGTCAGTGACTGATTTTCTTCAACTAACACCAAAAAAATGGATGTCTTTTTCAACATATGAGACTGGAATGCAAAGTAGGAAGTCAAGAGATACCTGGAGTAACAGGCAAGTTTAGCCTTGGAGTACAAAACGAATAAGGGAAAAGGATAACATAGTTTGGCCGAGGGAATGCTCTGGTCATAGCAAACACCCTCTTCCAACAAGAGACAACTCTACACATGGATATCACCAGATGGTTAAAATCAAATTAGCTTGATTACATTATTTTCAGTTGAAAATGGAGAAGCTCTAAACAGTCAGCAAAAGCAAGACCAAGGGCAACTGTGGCTCAGATCATGAACTCCTCATTGTAAAATTCAGACTTAAATTGAAGAAAGTAGGGAAAGCCATTAGACCATTTAGGTATGACCTAAATAAAATCCATTACAATTATACAGTGGAAGTGACAAATAGATTCAAGGGAATAGATATGATAGATAGAGTTCCTGAAGAACTACAGACGGAGGTTGCTAACATTGTACAGGAGGTGGTGACCAAAACCATCCCAAAGGGGAAAAAAAATAAGGCAAAAAGGCAAAATGGCTGTCTGAGGAGGCCTTACAAATAGCTGAGAAAAGAAGAGAAGTGAAAGGCAATGAAGAAAAAGAAGATATGCTTATCTGAATGCAGAGTTCCAAAGAATAGCAAGAAGAGTTAAGAAAGCCTTCCTCAGTGATCAAAGCAAAAAAAAAAAAAAAGGAAAACAATAGCATGAGAAAGACTAGAGATCTCTTCAAGAAAATTAGAGATACAAAGGGAATATTTCAGGCAAAGATAGGCACAATAAAGAACAGGAATGGTATGGACCTAAAAGCAGTAGAAGATACTAAGAAAAGGTAGCAAGAATAGACAGGAGAACTATGCAAGAAATATATTAATGACCCAGATAACCATGCTGGTTTGGTCAGTCACCTAGAGCCAGACATCCTGGAATGCAAAGTCAAGTGGGCCTTAGGAAGCATCACTATGAACAAAGCCAGTGGAGGTGATAGAATTCTAGCTACTTTTTCAAATCCTAAAAGATGTTCCTGTGAAAATGCTTCACTCAATATGCCAGCAAATTTGGAAAACTCAGCAGTGGCCACAGGACTGGAAAAGGTCAGTTTTTATTCCAGTCCCAAAGAAGGGCAATGCCAAAGAGTGTTCAAACTACTGAACAATTGCACTCATCTCACACGTTACCAAAGTAAAGGTCAAAATTTTCCAAGTGAGGCTTCAACAGTACGTGAAGTGAGAACTTTCAGATGTTCACACTGGATTTAGAAACGGCAGAGGAACCAGAGATCAAATTTCCAACATCTGTTGGATCATAGAAAGAGGAAGACAATTCCAGAAAAACATCTACTTCTGCTTCATTGACTATACTAAAGGCTTTGACTGTGTGGATCACAACAAACTATGGAAAATTCAAGAGATGGGGATACTAGACCTCCTTACCTGCCTCCTGAGAAATCTGTATGCAAGTCAAGAAGCGACAGTTAGAACCAGACCTAGAAAAATGGACTGGTTCCAAATTGGGAAAGGAGTACATCAAGGCTGTATATTGTCACCCTGCTTATTTAACTTATATACAGAGTACATCATGTGAAATGCCACACTGGATGAAACACAAGCTGGATTCAAGACTGCAGGAAAAAAAATATCAACAACCTCAGATATGCAGATGACACCAACCTTATGGCAGGAAGTGAAGAGGAACTAAAGAGTCTCTTGATGAAAGTGAAAGAGGAGAGTGAAAAAGCTGGTTTAAAACTCAACATTCAAAAATCTAAGATCATGGGATCCAGCCCAATCACTCCACGGCAAATAGATGGGGAAAGAATGGAAACAGTGACAGACTTTATTTTGTTAGGTTCCAGAATCACTGCACATGGGACTGTAGCCATGAAAATAAAAGATTCCTGCTCCTTGGAGAAAAAGCTATGACCAACCTAAACAGCATATTAAAAAGCAGAGACATTACTTTACCGACAATGGCCCATGTATTCAAAGCTATGGTTATTCCAGTACTCATGTATGGATGTGAGAATTGAACCATATAGAAAGCTGAGAACTGAAGAATTGATGCTTTTAAACTGTGGTGTTGGACAAGACTCTTAAGAGCCCCTTGGACTGCAAGGAGATCCAACCAGTCCATCCTAAAGGAAATCAGTCCTGAATATTCATTGGAAGCACTGATGCAGAAGCTCCAATACTTTGTCCACCTTTTGTGAAGAACTGATTCATTGAAAAAGACCCTGATGCTAGGAAAGATTGAAGGCAGTGGGAGAAGTGGACACCAGAGGATGAGATGGTTGGATGGCATCCTCTCAATGGACATGAGTTTGAGTAAGCTCTGGGAGTTGGTGATGTATGGGAAGCCTGGCATGCTGCAGAGCATGGGGGTCACAGTCGGACACGACTGAGTGAATGAACTGAATTGAACTGAACCTACTGATGGACTGAAGTTCCCTTGTTTCCAGGATTTTTCCCCTATAATCAACAGCCTGGCACTGTCAAACTAATATCCCTACCTCCCAGAGGAACAATACCTGCTGGGACAATTTTTAATCAGCCAGTTGCCCTTGTTATCATGGAAAATTTCAGCAGTATATGGTCTAAATTTTGGCTATGAAGCTATGACCGCAGAAAAATAAAGATGATTTTTAACAAGGTCATCATAATATTCTTTAGACTCCAGACAAAGCTTAAAGTAAAAACTTGTTCTCTTTATAGTCCAAGGGACTCTCAAGAATCTTTGCCAACACCACAGTTCAAAGGCATCAATTCTTCAACAGTCAGCCTTCTTTATGGTCCAGCTCTCACATCCCTACATACTACTAGAAAAACCACAGATTTGACTATATGGACCTTTGTTGGTAAAATGATGTCTCTTTTTTTTAAATATCTCTTTAGAATTTTTGTCCTGAGAGAATTTCTCTTATTATAACTGTTATTTTCAATTAGTGAGTTTTATATTGTGATAGCTTATTAATAACTTAGTTTGAAGGACAAAGCTATGAGCTCTCGTTATGCCAGTATAGATATATGTAGTCTCAGTATGTGTCTTTGTCTTTCAATAATATTGCTGATTGCTGAGGTTAGCTTATAAGTGAGCTCTAATCTAATTGACCTAAAGAAAAGTAAGTGCTTACGAATCAAACAATTCTAAATATAAGAGAAATCAACCTAAATTAATTTTAGATTTATGTGAATTGGGAAATATTTGGTATTAAATTAATACCTAGTATTAATGTTTGCTGTTGGTCTAACTAATATAGACTTGTCTAAGAGTCAATAACATTAATATTTTCATTGTGCCTAGGTTTAACATGAGTTAAGTACTGTTATATCTGTTACAGGTTTGTCAGCAAAGAAAGTAATTCCAGTAAAAAACTTCTAAAGAGAGAAAAATGTGAGGTCAGATCTTTCAGAATAATTATGCTTCAGGAGTGTCTGTTTACAAGTCTCTCCTCACACATACCAAGTCTCTCCAGACTTGGGTAACTTGAATTTCTAGGGTTGTGCTAAATTGAGTGATGAAAGTTTATTGAATAACTAGGTCATTCCCAAATAAAGTAAGATTCTGAAGCATTGATTACTGAAAACTAACTTCCTCTTACAAAGAAACAAAAGATACTTTAGATTGAGTGTGTGTGTGAAGTAGGTAGCTTCAGTCATGTTTGACTCTTTGCATGCCTATGAACTGTAGATGGCCAGGCTCTTCTGTCCATAAGATTCTCCGGCAAGAATACTGGACTGAGTTGCCATTTCCTATTCCAAGGGATCTTCCTAACCCAGGGATTGAACCACCTCATGTCTTCTGCATTGGCAGGCCGGTACTTTACCACTAGTCACCTTGGAAGCCTGATTTTAGATTACTAATGAATAATGTTGGGTGCTATACTGAGATGTTGAATTTTTTTAAAATTATCACTGGTTTATGTTTATGTTTATCACTGTTTATGTTCAACAATCTACAGAATGCTAATATAAAGGAAAAACAAATTTAACTAGGTAAATGAATTTGAAATTAAGCTGGTACAAAACCTGACCCTGGCTTCTCTGTTTAGAGGATAAGCTTTCTTCAGATGTTGAACTGCCTTTTATAATATAATTAACTTCTTCATCTCTTAGGTGATTTGTTCTGTATTTGCCCTTGAAATCTTTTATTATTACTTCAGCTAATTGAATAACTTTTGTTTCACAATGACTTATGATTCTATCTGACTTGGGTATTCTAAATCCATTTGATCTTTATTGATGAAACTTCCTAATCAAATTATAATGAAGCACTTTTGACCTCTGGCTGACTGTGATGCTTCAGAAGGCCCCTGAAAAACCCCAAAGAGATATATGAAACTAATTAAGTTCATTTGGTAGGTTTAATTACATGGGAAGTATCAAAATGTTAGTAATAAAACTATCCTAAAAATTGTATAGAGCTTATAAAATTCTGATATATGTCCTGATAAAATGTTATCATTCATAATTCTAGTTACTATCTTAAAGTGTTGCCACAACACTAACCAAGCTTTGCAAAAATGCTTCCTCTTCAAGAAGATTAGCAAAAAGACTGAATTGGTGAATATGCTTATAACTTTTATGATTTCTAGCTGTAAAAAAATAATAATAACACAGGTTTGAATTTTTCCAAGTGTAAGGAAAACTTTCACCTAATCATGACTTACAGTAATTTGGTAAAATTATACTTTTGTAAGCAAAACTGAAACTTTTAAATTTTATATCTATCTGATCCTCCAGAGATTAGAAACTTGAAGGTTTCTAGTAGTTTATCAGATAAATTAGGAAGACTATCTCATTTATAGGTACAAAAATCTGAAGGAATTTTGGAGACCCTGAGAAAGGAAGAAGTCACCTAGATCTAGGCACAAATTGGTGAGAAGTATTGGAAAATACCGATTCTGGGAAAAAATAAAGTCAGGAGGAGAAGAGGATGACAGAGGATGAAATGGTTGGTTGGCATCACAGACTTGATGGACATGATTCTGAGCAAGCTGTGGAAAGCCTGGTGTGCTGCAGTCCATGGGGTTGCAGTCAAACATAACTGAGCGACTGAACTGAACTGAGTCCTGTTCTGGAGAGATAGTTAAGAAAAACAAAAACAATATTACCACTGTTATCTATTTTCCATCCTAACCACTTTGGGGAAAAAGCAGCAGGGAAAAAAGACAAAGCCTTCGGTTTTAACAATGAGGCTTGTTAGCAATTAAACCAGGTAAGAAGCAATGGGCCCAGAAGCTTGTGTCTCTGCATGTGGGAGCTGGGCCAGAGTAGCACCTCCCCAGGAGCCTGGGTTCCCAGCACATGGCGCTCATCCACCAGCAGAGCCGAAGCTTCATCTTTGGTTAATTTCACTGAGTTGCCACCAGTCTTAAAACTGTGCTCTTCTTGGCAAAATTAGCCACATGGCATATAACATTTGTTATTTTAAGTTGTTTGAAAAGCAATGCCCATCAAAATATGTGAATGCTGTGCATCATTTTAGTTGACATAACTGAGATAATACAAGTAAAGCACTTTACAAGAATTCAACATCAGTTCTCGTAAAGCCACATATACATGGTGTAGGATGTAAGTACTTAGTGAATAAGTCATAGCAAAAAAATATACTAATAATATTTTTTTAAAAAACACCCTAGTTAAAAGAACACCAGAAACTTGGTGATAAAAGCTGACTACTATCTGCACCTTCACCCCTACAAGCCTGCCAAGTAATACAATGCTGTATTCGAAGCACCGGATGGTAAGCAGTCTATCTGATTCAACCAAATTCAATTTTTCTGTTTCACATGTAAAACTAAGCTATTGTATCTATATGATAAAGTGTTTTAAAAAAGACCAAATGAGGTAACACGGATGAGAAGCATTTAGCTCTATGGCTGGCATGCCATCCATCCTGAATCCCACTAATCTTTACTCCACTCTGCATCCAAAAGCTCTGCTGGGGTGGGGGCAAGCATCTTAATCTGTTAGAAAAGGGGAAACAGTACATTCCACATAGCTACGCCGGGCTGCTTCCTTCATTGTCAGATTCCAGGCTCCCATGTGAGGAGTAAAGGCGGCTCTGGTGCTGTGTGTGATGCCACCATGTGGTTGGTGGCAGTCCATACAGGGATCATGCTTGCCATGCCAAGTCACTTCAGTGTGTCCGACTCTGTGCGACCCCATAGACGGTAGCTCACCAGGCTCCCCCATCACTGGGATTCTACAGGCAGGATCATACTTAGATGTTTAAAAAAATCTTCAGAAATTATAGTGCACACCAGGAACTTGCTTTCTATTGTTTAGAAGGTGTGCTAATGTTTGATATGTATTTTCTCACTTAGTATATTAAGAAAAGAAAAGCCTGTGGTGTTATCTATTCCCCATCTTAAAGACGGGCAATGGTTACTGCCTTGGGAAGGGCTGCCCACTGCCTATACCCCTGCTAGAGCAGTATTTGCATTCAGAGCAAATTTCCATTCCAGCATCTGGAGATCAAACCATAAAGCTGTCCTTTCTAAGTGATTTTCCACTGAAGATTGAAATAAGAATTATTTAGAAAAGCATTTTATCCAAATGAACAATTTTCAAAGCAACCTTCCACCTCAAAAAAAAAAAAAAGAAGAAGAAGAAGAAAAAAAGCTGGTTTCTCTCCTTCACTTACTTGGGTAATTTGCTCTAATGCATAAATTGCTTATCCTACAGGGAGTTTGTTAGTCCTTTAGGATCTAGGACTTGTCATAGAAGTTTTTCTATTCCCAGAATCCAGTTTTTTGTTTTGTTTTGTTTTGAATAAAGGAGATATCAAATTAATGTGTTAATGATTTTAATTTATAGTTCTATAAGCAACTGAAAGATCTCTATCTTATTCTTACATCAGTTCAGTTCAGTTCAGTCACTCATTCGTGTCCGACTCTTTGCAACACCATGAATCACAGCACGCCAGGCCTCCCTGTTCATCACCATCTCTCGGAGTTCACTCAGACTCACGTCCATCGAGTCCGTGATGCCATCCAGTCATCTCATCCTCGGTCATCCCCTTCTCCTCCTGCTCCCAATCCCTCCCAGCATCAGAGTATTTTCCAGTGAGTCAACTCTTCGCATGAGGTGGCCAAAGTACTGGAGCTTCAGCTTCAGCATCATTCCTTCCAAAGAAATCCCAGGGCTGATCTCCTTCAGAATGGACTGGTTGGATCTCCTTGCAGTCCAAGGGACTCTCAAGAGTCTTCTCCAACACCACAGTTCAAAAGCATCAATTCTTCGGCGCTCAGCCTTCTTCTTCACAGTCCAACTCTCACATCCATACATGACCATAGGAAAGACCATAGCCTTGACTAGACGGACCTTAGCCAGCAAAGTAATGACTCTGCTTTTGAATATACTATCTAGGTTGGTCATAACTTTTCCTCCAAGGAGTAAGCGTCTTTTAATTTATTGGCTGCAGTCACCATCTGCAGTGACTTTGGAGTCTAAAAAAATAAAAGTCTGACACTGTTTCCACTGTTTCCCCATCTATTTCCCATGAAGTGATGGGACCGGATGCCATGATCTTCATTTTCTGAATGTTGAGCTTTAAGCCAACTTTTTCAC
Source organism: Nanger dama (assembly GCA_917880005.1). Taxonomy (NCBI): domain Eukaryota; kingdom Metazoa; phylum Chordata; class Mammalia; order Artiodactyla; family Bovidae; genus Nanger; species Nanger dama. The sequence goes on from CAKJTW010000033.1 coordinate 766,434, forward strand.
TCTCCTCTTTCACTTTCATCAAGAGGCTTTTTAGTTCCTCTTCACTTTCTGCCATAAGGGTGGTGTCATCTGCATATCTGAGGTTATTGATATTTCTCCCGGCAATCTTGATTCCAGCTTGTGTTTCTTCCAGTCCAGCATTTCTCTTGATGTACTCTGCATAGAAGTTAAACAAGCAGGGTGACAATATACAGCCTTGATGTACTCCTTTTCCCTTTTTGGAACCACCCATCAGATAAAAATAATCCCTCTCTATTAGTCATGCTTGATCTTCATTTGTTCTCAATTATCCTTGAACAGTCTTTCAGATTCACTGGGTCACTTTCATCCTGGCCCTCTCTCTGCCCCTGGGGTGATTCCATCTGCACCTTTTCTAATCAGGCAGCAAGGGAGCAGAGAGCACAGATGGGTTTTACTCAGACCCTCACATTCTGACTCAGCTACACAGTAATGATGGGATTTCCAAATGTTTAATTAATTTCCCTTAGCCTTGGTTTCTTCATCTCTAAATTGGGTACAAGATCTTACTATCCTAATACAGCCAAACAACTACACTGCTATTTAAAAACCCAAATACTAATAGTTTCAAATTTAAAAAAAATAATAAAATAAAAATAGCTACTTACTATGTCTGATTTTCCGCTTAATATACAGTCAATAGACACTTTCCCTTCATCTAGCTTCCCTGGTCTGGTGGCTCAGTCGGTAAAGCAGCTGCCTGCAACGTGGGAGACCTGGGTTCAATCCGTGCATCAGGAAGATCCTTTGGAGAAGGAAATGGCAGCCCACTCCAGCACTCTAGTCTAGAAAATCCCATGGACAGAGGAACCTGGTATTCTATAGTCTATGGGGTCGCAAAGGGTCAGACATGATTGAACAACTTCATTTTTCACTTTCCTTCATCTAGTGCATGTGAGCACACACACAACAAATAGAATTGACATACCATCTCATAAAATCCCCCTGTTTCTGTTTCACAATCACCATCCCAGAATTAATATTTTTATCTTTAGGAATATTCTTGAAATGCTGCTTTTTAAAGCCATAAACAATAGGGTTGCTTCTATTAATAGATTTAAGATTCCCCTCTTCAGTGATGAATAGGGTTTTCTTTAAACCTTAAGTAAAAAGATTTCTAAGTTTGTAGAAAAAAAAGCCACTTGATCTTATCTAGGACTATATAATCTAAAATGGAGAGTGACACTCATCTTGCAGACACAAGTCATCTAAACAGATACTGAAGGAAATGTCAGCTGGAAGTGAACTGAAGTCCCTGTTAGCACTAGAAGACAGTTTGTACATGTGCATGCACATATTTAAAATATATAAAATGTATTGTATGCCACCAATATTAATCATATGGGGAAAGATGTAAAGAAGAGATTAAAAAAAAAAAAAAACTGTGTACAACTATAAGAGCAGCTAATAGACATATATGGACTGCAGCCAAGTGCCTGGTTTGAGGCCAACATCATATATTGCTAGTTATGTGATTAGGCAACACATTTTCCTTCTTTATGCCTTGTGTCCTCATCTGTTAAGTTGGAATAAGACATCACATAAGGGGTTATATGAGGCTAGTGCCTGGCCCTCAATAAGAATTCAGTAAGTGTTAGTTTTCATGCATATTAAGACAAATGGCTTATCTTGCTTTAGAAAAGGTACTATTTTATTTACTTAATCCACTGACCCTCAATAGAATATATAATTGACATAAAAACTCTTCTTAGTGTGATATATAACCACTCACTTAATCAGGTTATTTCAAAAGTTGAAGGCACAGCATTTTTGTGAGACTGTCTAATAGGTAATTAGAAATGATGATGGAATATCTATAATCAAGTCCTGACCTCAGTTCCTCTCTGCACTCACTGATACCTCTGCCACGTGCCAGCTGTCACAGAATGGCTATAGGTGGCACTGGGCCTGTCATCCACACACATTATGTCTTGTGAATGACTGCACACGGCAAGCAACCTCAGATAACATAGCTCAGGCTTGAGAAACACAAAGTAGCATCTTCAATCTGCAACAAGTTCTTTAAATTGCATACTCAGAGCTCATGAACACAGCAGGGTAAAGTAAAAGCCCTGGGACATCCAACAGCATGGGGCTTGGACACACCAGTGATTATATATGGGAATGAAGGGTTTGCCAAGCAAACCCTGGATTGATAAATGGGATTGCACAGTGTATGGCTTCCTCAATGGGATAAACATTAAACTTCATATTGTAAGGTCCTATCTCAAGAATTAGCTTCACTCTCTTTCAAGTCTTAAATTTTTACCGCAAACTGTAAATGAACTGAGCATTAGGGAATAAACTTGCTTAGTGTTTTAGCCAAAACGCAGTCAAATTTCAAGTCCAAATTTCCATGTACAGTTTTAATGCTGAGAAAATTGATGTACATCCTTAATGCCTATTCACTGTAAAGAAAATATGCTTATTAATTTAAAAAAATTAGCATAGAGAGTCATATTTTGGAAGCCCCTCATCTCAAATAGCAAAAAGCACTATATTTTTGTGTTCTGCTATCCTGGAGAGTGAACTCAAGTATGCCTTAGGAAGCATCACTATGAACAAAGCTAGTGGGGGTGGTAGAATTCCAGCTGAGCTATTTTCAAATCTTAAAACATGATGCTGTGGAAGTGCTGCACTCAATATGCCAGCAAATTTTGGAAAGCTCAGCAGTGGACACAGGACTGGAAAAGGTCAGCTTTCTTTTTTTCTGTTTATTTATTTTACTTTACATTTTCATTCCAATTCCAAAGAAAGACAATGTCAAAGCATGCTCAAACTATTGCACAACTGCACTCATCTCACATAAAAGCAAAGTAATGCTCAAAATTCTCCAAGCCTGGCTTCAGCAGTATGTGAAATGAGAACTTCCAGATATTCAAGCTAGATTCAAAAAATGCAGAGGAACCAGAGATTAAATTGCCATCATCGTTGGATCATAGAAAAGGCAAGAGAATTCCAGAAAAACATCTACTTCTGCTTCAGTGACTATGCTAAAGCCATTGACTATGTGGATCAAAACAAACTGTAGAAACCTCTTAAAGAGGTGGGAATACCAGACCACCTTACATGCCTCATGAGAACCCTATATACAGGTCAAGTAGCAATAGTCGAAACCTGACATGGAATAGTAGACTGGTTTCAAGTTGGGAATGTATAACAAGGCTCTATATTGTCACTCTGTTTATTTAACTTATATGCAGAGTACATCATGCAAAATGCTGGACTGGAGGAACCATAAGCTGGAATAAAGATTGCCAGGAGAAAAATCAATAACCGTAGATATGCAGATGACACTATCCACATGGCAGAAAGCAAAGAACTAAAGAGCCTCTTGATGAAAGTGAAAGAGGAGAGTGAAAAAGTTGGCTTAAAACTCAACATTCAGAAAACTGAGATCATGGCATCCAGTCCCATCACTTCATGGCAAATAGATGGGGAGACAATGCAAACAGTGACAGGCTTTATTTTCTTGGGCTTCAAAATCACTGCAGATGGTGACTGTAGCCATGACATTAACAATGCTTGCTCCTTGGAAGAAAAGCTATTACAAACTTACATAGCATATTAAAAAGCAGAGACATTACTTTGCCGACAAATGTCTGTTTAGTCAAAGCTATGGTTTTTGCAGTAGTCATGTAAGAGTTGGACCATAAAGAAAGCTGAGCACCGAAGAACTGATGTTTTTAAATTGTTGTGTTGGAAGAGACTCTCAAGAGTCCCTTGGACTGCAAAGAGATCCAACCAGTCAATCATAAAGGAAATTAGTCCTGAATAGTCATTGGAAGAACTGATGCTGAAGCTGAAGCCCCAATACTTTCGCTACCTGATTGCAGAGACAACTGATTGGAAAAGACCCTGATGCTGGGAAGGATTGAAGGCAGGAGGAGAAGGGGACGACAGAAGTTGAGATGGTTGGATGATATTACTGATTTGATATACATGAGTTTGAGCAAGCTGTGGGAGTTGGTGATGGACAGGGAAGCCTGGCATGCTGTAGTCCATGTGGTCACAAAGAGTCAGACATGACTAAGTGACTGAACTGAACTGAAATGATGCTTGGTGCTGTGATAAACCATATCCTGAGAAAAGCACAATTCTGTGTTTAACTTATTTAATCCTGTGAATACCCAATGAGATGAATATTCTCCATTTTTTTCATCAAAGAATAGTTTACTCACAATTTTATATTACTTTCAAGTATAGGGCATGTAATCTGATACCCTATATATTATACTGCATATGATGTTACTATGGGTTTCCCAAGTGGCACTAGGGGTAAAGAACCCATCTGTCAAAGCAGTAGACATAAGAGACACAGGTTCAATCTTTGAGTTGGGAAGATCCTTTAGGGTAGAAAATGGCAACCCATTCCAGTATCTTTGCCTAGAAAATTCCATGGATAGAGGAGCCTGGAGGGCTGCAGTCCATGGAGTCACAAAGAGTTGGACACAACTGAAGTGGCTTAGCATGCATTCACATCATGTTACTATACGCTATTGACTATACTCCCTGTGCGAAGCACTGTATTTTAGGAACTCATTTATCTTACACCCAGTAGCTTGTCCTTCTTAACCTCCTTCACTTACCTTGCCCATCCCCCCTCTCTCTACACTCTTGGAACAATTAGTTTATTGTCTGTATCTGTGGGGCTTCGCGGGTGGCTTAGATTGGGAAGAATTCACCTGTAATGCAGAAGACACAAGAGACACGGGTTTGATCCCTGTGTGTTGGGAAGACTCCCTGAAGAAAAGAATGGCTACCCACACCAGTATTCCTGCCTGCAGAATTTCATGGACAGTGGAGCCTTTATCTCTGGGTTTGTTTCTGTTTTGTTATAGTTGTTTGTTTTTAGAGTCCACGTATAAGTGAATACATACAGTTCTCCTTTTAAAGAGATTGATTTAAAAAAATGATATATTTTCCAATATTTTCCAATATTTATCTTTGTTGACATTGTTTTTAAACATGAAATAAATCAGTAAAAGGCAATCAGTGTCCTAGGGCCATAGTTACACCATGATGTTCTGGGTAGAGGGGCCAGGGACTGAGAGCAGCTGCTGTCAAACTCACTCAGTTTGCCTTCTGCTGTTTTTAAAGAACTGGCACAATTGCATCCAGTACTCTTGAACTGCAAGGATAGGCTCCATCACCAGAAGTCCTCCATTGAGACTCTGCCTGAAGCATTGATAGCATGACTTTAATGACAACAAGCTCACACATCTCCCTGGCATCATATCCCTACTCCTCTGCCCTAAAGTCACAAAACAGACCTTTCTTAAGGAGTTTGGGGTATGAGAGTCCTGGGTACATGGCCCATTTTATTCCCCCCAGTGGAATTTTTTTTTATTCTTTATTACTGGATTAATCATTTGGTGGTAAAATACCACTTCTTGGACAAGACAAAATGGAGGGAAGAAATTAGGCATTGAGAGTCTGCACCAGAAGATACTTGGCATGGTAAAGGTCAGGGGATATCAGCACAGAGGTAGGGCACATACCAGGCTCCAGGACACACCACCAACAGCAGTGCTGGGATCAGCCTGTCTTCTTTCCTGATATCTCCTTCTTCGTCTTCTTTTTTTTTTTTAAACAAATATATCACCTCTTTTTGGATTTCCTTCCCATTTAGGTCACTACTGAGCTTTAAGTACAGTTCCTTAAGCTGTAGAGTAGGCAACAGTATCTGTTTTATCAGTAGTTTAGTCTCTCAGTTGTGATTGACTCTTTGCAATCCCATGGATTGCAGCACACCAGTCTTCCCTGTCCATCACCAATTCCCAGAGCTTGCTCAGACTCATGTACATCATGTTGGTGATGCCATAAAGCCATCTCATCCTGTCTTCAATCGTTCCTAGAATCAGGGTCTTTTCAAATGAGTCAGTTCTTCATATCAGCTGGCCAAATAATTTGAGTTTAGCTTTAGCATTAGTCCTTCCATTGGATATTCAGGACTGATTACCTTTAGTGTGGACTGGTTGGATCTCCTTGCAGTACAAGGGACTCTCAAGAGTCTTTTCCTACACCACAATTCAAAAGCAACTATTCTTAGGTGTTCAGCGTTTTTTATAGTCCAATTCTCACAACCGTAAACCATAGCCTTGACTAGGTGGACCTTTGCTGACAAAGTAATGTCTTTGCTTTTTAATATGCTGTCTAGGTTGGTCATAACTTTCCTTCCAAGGATTAAGTGTCTTTTAATTTTGTGGCTGCAATCACCATCTGCAGTGATTTTGGAGTCCCCAAAATAAAGTCTGTCACTGTTTCCATATCTATTTGCCATGAAGTGATGGGACCAGATGCCATAATCTTTGTTTTCTGAATGTTGAGCTTTAAGCCAACTTTTTCACTCTCCTCTTTCACTTTCATCAAGAGGCTCTTTAGTTCTTCACTTTCTCCCATAAGAGTGGTGTTGTTCGCATATCTGAGGTTATTGATATGTCTCATGGAAATCTTGATTCCAGCTTGTGCTTCATCCAGCCCAGCATTTCTCATGATGTACTCTGCATATAATCAGAGTGACAATATACAGCCTTGACATAATTCTTTCCTGATTTGGAACCAGTTTGTTGTTCTATGTCCAGTTCTAACTGTTGCTTCTTGACCTGCATACAGATTTCTCAGGAGGCAGGTAAGGGAGTCTGGTATTTTCAACTCTTTAAGAATGTTCCACAGTTTATTGTGACCCACAGACTCAAAGGCTTTGGTTTAGTCAATAAAAGAGCAGATGTTTTTTGGGAACTCCTTGTCTTTTTGATGATCCAATGGATGTTGGCAATTTGATCTCTGGTTCCTCTGCCTTTTATGAATACAGTTTGAACATCTGGAAGTTCTTGCTTCATGTACTGTTAAAGCCTGACTTGGAGAATTTTGAGCATAACTTTTGCTAACGTGTGAAATGAGTGCAACTGTGTGGTAGCTTGAACATTCTTTGGCATTGCCTTTCTTTGGGATTAGAATGAAAACTGACCTTTTCTCGTTCCTATGTCCACTGGTGAGTTTTCCAAATTTGCTGGTATATTGAGTCTAGTACTTTCATAACATAATCTTTTAGGATTTGAAATAGCTCAAATGTAACTCCATGACCTCCATGAACTTTGTTCATAGTGATGCTTCCTAAGGCCCACTTGACTTTGCATTCCAGGATGCCTGGCTCTCGGTGGTGATTACATCATCCTGGTTATCTGGGTCATGAAGATATTTTTTGCATAGTTCTGTGTAGTCTTAATATCTTCTGTTTCTGTTAGGTCCATACCATTTCTATCATTTATTCAGCCCATTTTGCATGAAATATTCCCTTACTCTCTCTAATTTTCTTGAAGAGATCTCTAGTTTTACCATCCTATTGTTTTCTTCTATTTCTTTGCATTGATCACTGAGGAAGGCTTTCTTATCTCTCCTTGCTATTCTTAGAATTCTGCATTCAATCAGTTTTATACCTTGCATCAGCAGTGTATATATGTTAATTTCAATCCCCCAATTCATTCCACCCTGATTCCCCCACTTGGTGTCCAAATGTTTCTTCTTTACATCTGTGTCTCCAATTCTGTTTTGCAAATAAGATCGTCTATACTATGCTTTCTAGATTCCAGCCACAAGCATTAATAAACATTGTTTTTTTCTTTCTGATTTACTTTATTCTGTATGATAGTCTCTGGGTCCATCCATGTTTATATAAATGACTCAATTTTGTTCCTTTTATGGCTGGATAGTCTTCCATTGTACATACATAATACATCTTCTTTATCCATTCCTCTGTTGATGGACATTTAGGTTGCTTCCATATACTGGTATTGTAAATAGTGTGGCTATGGGGCACATGGAGCACATGTCTTTTAGGATTATGATTGGTCTCTGGTATATGCCCAGGAGTGGGATTGCTGGGTCACATGGTAGTTCTATGTTTAATTTTCTTTTTTTTTAATTTTTTTATTTTTTACTTTTTAATTTTTTTAATTATTATTAAATTTATTTATTTTTTTAATTACAATAGTGTATTTGTTTTGCCATTCATTGATATGAATCAGCCATAGGTGAACATAATCTCCCAATGCCGAAGCCCCCCCTCCCACCTCCCACCCCACATCCTCTACTTGAATCATCCTGTGCATCAGCCCCATGCATCCTGCATCCTACATTGAACATAGATTGGCGCTTCGTTTCTTACAAGAAAATATACATGTTTCATTGCCATTCTCCCAAACCATCCCACCCTTTCCCTCTCCCTCAGAGTCCAAAAGTCCACTCTATACCTCTGTGTCTATTTGTTGTCTCACATATAGGGTCTCATTACTGTCTTCTAAATTCCATATATATGTGTCAGTATACTGTATTGGTGTTTTTCTTTCTGGCTTACTTCACTCTGTATAATCGGTTCCAATTTCATCCATCTCATTAGAACTGAGTCAAATTTATTCTTTTTAAGGGCTGAGTAGTGTTCCATTGTGTATATGTACCATAGCTTTCTTATCCAATCATCTGCTGTTGGACATCTAGGTTGCTTCCATGTCCTGGCTATTATAAACAGCGCTGCAATGAACATTGGGGTACATGTGTCTCTTTCAATTCTGGTTTCCTCAGTGTGTATGCCCAGCAGTGGGATTGCTGGGTCATAAGGCAGTTCTATTTGCAACTTTTAAGGAATCTCCACACTGTTTTCCATAATGGCTGTACTAGTTTGCAATCCCATCAGCAGTGTAAGAGGGTTCCCTTATCTCCACATCCTCTCCAGCATTTATTGCTTGTAGACTTTTGGATCGCAGCCATTCTGACTGGTGTGAAATGGTATCTCATTGTGGTCTTGATTTGCATTTCTCTGATAATGAGTGATGTTGAACATCTTTTCATGTGTTTGTTAGTCATCTGTATGTCTTCTTTGGAGAAATGCCTATTTAGTTCTTTGGCCCATTTTTTTTATTGGATCATTTATTTTTCTGGAGTTGAGCTGCATAAGTTGCTTATATATCTTTGAGATTAGTTGTTTGTCAGTTGTTTCATTTGCTATTGTTTTCTCCCATTCAGAAGGCTGTCTTTTCACCTTGCTTATAGTTTCCTTTGTTGTGCAGAAGCTTTTAATTTTAATTAGATCCCATTTGTTTATCTTTGCTTTTATTTCCAATATATTGGGAGGTGGATCATAGAGGATCCTGCTGTGATTTATGTTGGAGAGTGTTTTGCCTATGTTCTCCTCTAGGAGTTTTATAGTTTCTGGTCTTACATTTAGATCTTTAATCCATTTTGAGTTTATTTTTGTGTATGGTGTTAGAAAGGGATCTAGTGTCATTCTTTTACAAGTGGTTGACCAGTTTTTCCAGCACCACCTGTTAAAGAGACTGTCTTTACTCCATTGTATATTCTTGCCTCCTTTGTCGAAGATAAGGTGTCCATAGGTGTGTGGGTTAATCTCATGGCTTTCTATTTTGTTCCATTGATCTATATTTCTGTCTTTGTTCCAGTACCATACTGTCTTAATGACTGTGGCTTTGTAGTAGAGCCTGAAGTCAGGCAAGTTGATTCCTCCAGTTCCATTTTTCTTTCTCAAGATTGCTTTGGCTATTCGAGGTTTTTTGTATTTCCATACAAGTCTTGAGATTATTTGATCTAGTTCTGTGAAAATACTGCTGGTAGCTCTTAAGGAGCGTCCATACTGTCCTCTTCCACTCCCATCTTCTCCTGCCTCATTTCATCTGCTGCATTGCTTACTAACCTAGATTTGAAGAGAAGAAAAGGGGAATAAGAAGCCCTGAAACTATTTCACCAAAGTGACTTTCGAGAACATCTAGCCAGAATATTTTGAGAATATATCAAAAATTAATCAAAAAATAGCACATAATATAAGCCCTGGTGCTTGGCCTATACATTAAAAAAATCAACAAGATTCCGACTTGAATATTCTCTCAATCTTCACTAATTTTCTCTTTGTAGAAGGATCATTTCTCAGTATTCCCTCAGTTTCCCTATCTATCTTAAAGAAATGGAGGGAAAAAATAAAAAGGAATTAGTTTCACAAGCAAAGTGGTTAAAGTAACATCATGGGAACAAAAAACAAAATTGCAAGTGTATCGCAGATAATGTTGAAGAGAAAATCTCAATTTTTATAAGTTCACTGTTTTATAAGTACAAGATGACTTACCTTTATTTGATTTTGATTTTGGTTATATATTCACACTGAGGATTAGTCATGCCACAAATATACCAGAGACAGAACCAAGGTGATGGCAGGATTCAAGGGAAAATGAACTATTCAGATCATATGAGAAGTAACATGGAGACTGGATTTAGGCAGTGGAGAAACACTGAAAGTTCTTATGCAGGAGAAACTGACATTATCTAAAAATATGGTCTCAAAATCCTTTGTGAAGAATGCATCAGAAAGTGAAAGACTGAATTCTGCAAACTATGTCAGAAAGCTCTTGCAGAAATGAATGTCAAGGCTGACTGTGGCCTGGAAGAAGGGGCAGCAGTGGGAATATGGAAACATGAATGTATTTGAACTATGTTTAGGAGGTAATAATATACAAGGTCTGGTGACTGGAAAGTCAAGAAGGAGTCAAAGATGCTCCTCAGATTTCCAACTTTGCCACAAAAAGGATGGTGTCTGTTTCACTGAAACAGAAGCAAAAGCATGAGAGCAGATTCTGATGAAAAGCACTATTTTGGCTTTTGTCTTGCTGGAAGTTTGAGTTATCTTCAGAATATTCAGATGAAGATATCAAATACTGAATGCATAAATATGGAGGTCAAGAAGAGTTATCTATTAAAGCTAAGGAGCAGGAGTCATCCATAAAAGTATGGCTCTGAAGATCATGTGGCAGGAAACCACTAGGGACCAGGAGGAAGCCACACATGGGACATGGGGAGAAACCACAGTGCCTGAATCCCCTGCCTCGTCTACAGATTTCAAGGTCTGGCTCTGTTCTCTATGCTGCCCAGAGTGGCCAAATGCACATGCATCATTTTATTCAGGTTCACGGATAGGCTGTTATATTTCTTTAATGCACTATTCACATAATAAAAAAAGAGTTTTCCTCTGCAGTTGTCTTTAGTACAAAACAAGCTATTCTCAGATCTGCCTTCTACAGATTATAGAAAGACAATAGTTCATGTAAATCATTTGCAAGAATGACGGAAATGGGGAAAATAGTAATATTTTCTGCATAATATTTTCATTTTAGTGAAGATTGGAGCAGTTTATCCCACTGGTGTGTGTTGAGGGTAATCTCATCATAATTTCGTAGGATATAATGGACTCATTACAGGCTCATTTTCAAATTGGGAAAGGAGTACGTCAAGGCTGTATATTGTCATCCTGCTTATTTAACTTTTATGCAGAGTATATTATGAGAAATGCTGGGCTGAATGAAGTACAAGCTGGAATCAAGATTGCTGGGAGAAATATCAGTAATCTCAGATATGCAGATGACACCACCATCATGGTAGAAAGAGAAGAGGAACTAAAGAGACTAGATAAAGGTGAAAGAGAAGAGTGAAAAGCTGGCTTAAAACTCAACATTCAGAAAACTAAGATCATGGCTCTGGTTCCATCACTTCATGGCAAATAGATGGGGAAACAATGGCAACAGTGACAGACTTTATTCTCTTGGGCTTCAAAATCATTGCAGATGGTGACTGCAGCCATGAAATTAAAGGACACTTGGAAGAAAATGTATGACAAAACTAGACAGCATATTAAAACCAGAGACATTACTCTGCCAAAAATATCCGTATACTCAAAGATATGGTTTTCCCAGTAGTCATGTATGGATATGAAAGTTAGACCACAGAGAAGGCTAGTGTCAAATAACTGATGCTTTAAAAGTGTAGTGTTGGAGAAGACTTGAAAATCCCTTGGACTGCAAGTAGATGAAAGCAGTCAATCCTAAAGGAAATAAACCCTGAATATTCATTAGAAGGATTGATGCTGAAGCTGAAGCTCCAATACTTTGGCTACCTAATGTGAAGAGCCAATTCACTGGAAAAACCCTGATACTGGGAAAGATTGAAGGAAGGAGGAGAAGGGGTTGGCTGAGAATGAGATGTTTGAATGGCATCACTGACTCAATGGGCATGAGTTTGAGCAAGCTCTGGGGGTTGGTGATGGACAAGGAAGCCTGGCATGCTGCAGTCCATGGGGTTGCAAAGAGTAGGACATGACTGAACGACTGAACAGCAACAATGGGCTCAACCTTCTTTGCACATGTGTGAAATATGGTTGCAGCAATCTCTCTATCCACTTAGACAACATGTTTTTGGCAGAAAAATGCTATGTGTTTCTTTAATGCCTGTCTCCATACATTTCCCAGGGTGTAGTCAGAAACAATTCTTTATGTACTGAACAATAAAAGTTTTTTGTGATGCCATCAATCAAATTATATCTGATAGCTCAGGTACAGAATCACTTGTGCATAAAGAAGATTTTAATATTTTCAAACCATCTGTAATGTGAATATAAAAATGTCAAACGTGTGAAAAATGTTTTTGAAGTTCCAATAAACCATTTTGAGTCATATACTATAATTTTTTTATCAATCCAAAAGTTACATATTTTAAGTCAATTTCAGAGAGAATTTTTGAAGACTGCATTAAATCTTACACCAAAATATTTAGTTTAGCAGATTCAGACTGACCTAAAGCAAGATTTAAAAATGAGGTAGATGGACAAATGTTGATAATAAAGTCAACTGCATGATTAATATGAAACTGTGACATCAAAAATTATTCAAGATCTTGAAATTAGACCCCAAAAGATAACCAAAATTTCCAAAAGTATTCATAAATTTCAGAATGTTTTGAACTTGATGAAAATTCAGATGGCAATTGGCTACTTCATTAAATTTTCCTCATTAAAACTTGATCTTAAAATACAAATCCCATTTTGATCTAATGTTAGTATTCTATATGAACAGCAATAAATCAGAGTGTAGAAATGGAAATACTCTTCTAAGCATTTTGCTATATTATATTTCTTAAGCCAAAAGGAAAACAAAAATATATTATCAGTTTTCTTTGGCAGTGAAAGTTATTCTTCCAAATGTTGATCTTTCAGTTTTATATGGTACTAAGAAATTAATAATTTTTCCGTTCAGTTAAATATAATATCTTACTCTAAAAGAAGAAAATACAAATTAGGGGAAGCTGAGCCCACCATGGGCTATAATTTCTAATTTCATATTACATAGCTTATCATATGAATGAAGCACAAGTGATAATGAAGAATTCTCTGAGGTTCCAAGACTTGCTGCACAGTCCTGGAATTATGCACAAACATCCAATTTCACTCTTAGCTATAATAATTAGATTAAGTATAGGAATTTAAAAGTAGACCAGCAACAGCATTAATTCCTACCTCTCAAGAGATGGGTCTTCAAATGGTAACACAGGAAGTAAAGAAAATATACTGTCAGGGAAGGGATGTCTTAACACATGCAATATGTAACCATGAGTCAGCAAACACATGAAAAGATGCTCAACATCACTCATTATCAGAGAAATGCAAATAGAAACCATAATGAGGTACCGTTTCATGCCAGTCAGAAATTTTGTGATCCAAAAGTCTACAAGCAATAAATGCTGGAGAGGGTGTGGAGAAAAGGGAACACTCTTACACTGTTGGTGGGAATACAAACTAGTACAGCCACTATGGAGAACAGTGTGGAGAGTCCTTAAAAATCTGGAAATAGAACTGTGTTATGACACAGCAATCCCACTGCTGGGCATACACACCAAAGAAACCAGAATTGAAAGAGACACGTGTACCCCAATGTTCATCGCAGCACTGTTTATAATAGCCAGGACATGGAAGCAACCTAGATGTCCATCAGCAGATGAATGGATAAGAAAGCTGTGGCAAATATACACAATGGAGTATTACTCAGCCATTAAAAGAATACATTTGAATCAGTTCTAATGAGGTGGATGAAATTGGAGCCTTTTGTACAGGGTGAACTAAGTCAGAAAGAAAAACACCAATACTGTATACTAACTCAAATATATGGGAATTTAGAAAGATTGTAATGATAACCCTGTATGCAAGACAGCAAAAGACACACAGATGTATGCAACAGTCTTTTGGACTTTGTGGGAGAGGGAGAGGGTGGGATGATTTGGGAGAATGACATTGAAACATGTATAATATCATATATGAAATGAATCACCAGTCCAGGAGTCCAGGTTCAATGCATGATACAGGATGCTTGGGTCTTGCGCACTGAGACGATCCAGAGGGATGGTACAGGGAGGGAGGAGGGAGGGTTCAGGATGGGAACACGTGTATTTGTGCGGTGGATTCATGCTGATGTATGGCAAAACCAACACAATATTGTAAAGTAATTAGCCTCCAAATATATATATATATATATATATTCCTGTTTAAACATTCATCATTAATACTCCATACATAATATTCATTTTCTAAATTTATGACATTTCAAAAATTTCTTTTTAAAAACTTTATTTATTTTAATTGGAGGCTAATTACTTTACAATATTGTATTGGTTTTGCCATACATCAACATGAATCCACCACGGGTATACACGTGTTCCCCATCCTGAATTCCCTTCCCACCTCCCTCCCCCTACCATCTCTCTGGGTCATCCCAGTGCACCAGCCCCAAGCATCCTGTATCATGCATTGAACCTAGACTGGTAATTCATTTAATATATGATATTATACATGTTTCAATGTCATTCTCCCAAATCATCCCACCCTCTCCCTCTCCCTCTCCCACAGAGTCCAAAAGACTGTTATATACATCTGTGTCTCTTTTGCTGTCTCACATACAGGGTTATCATTATCATCTTTCTGAATTCCATATATATATATGCATTAGTATACTGTATTGGTGTTTTTCTTTCTGGCTTACTTCACTTTGTATAATAGGCTCCAGTTTCATCCACCTCATTAGAACTGATTCAAATGTATTCTTTTTAATGGCTGAGTAATACTCCATTGTGTATATGTGCCACAGCTTTCTTATCCATTCATCTGCTGACGGACATCATGGTTGCTTCCATGTCGTGGCTATTATAAACAGCGCTGCGATGAACATTGGGGGTACATGTGTCTCTTTTAATTCTGGTTTCCTCAGTGTGTATGCCCAGCAGTGGGATTGCTGCTACTATGGAGAACAGTGTGGAGATTCCTTAAAAACTGGAACTAGAACTGCCTTATGACATTTCACAAATTTCAATCGCATATTCCAAACACTGAACAAGGAGGAGGGTATACATTAAGAATGCTTTAGAACTGTATTTAAATAAACAAGGATGAAATTTACCTTGTAAACATTGTGGTGAAGATAACTTTCATGCCTAAGTTTTCTCCTATTCTTTATCTTGGTTCATCATTAAATGTCTATGTAAATAATTTAATTTTACCTATGCCTAAATTTTCTCCTCCATTATGGTTCAAATTCCACAGAATATTAAGTGAAATAAATCAAATAATAATATAAGTCATAGAAAATATCACTTGGTACATAGTAAACAGTCAATAAAGAAAAGTTTTTATTATGGCCAATGTAAATGCAATCCTCTTTTAGTCATTTTAATCTCTATTTTTATTAATGTATTAATTGTTCTTCCTTTCAGGAATGAAGCTATAGTATTCTCAGGGAAATAATTCCAATGATTTGTTTTAACACATATACACAGACAAAGAGTAAGTGCTTCCACATCAAAAAGAGTATTATTAAGTGGAAAAAAATAAAAGATGACAATATTTATTCAGTGATTATAATTGTACAAGCTTTCACGGTATGCTGAAACTATGCCAAGTAGGAACAGTTATTCTCACATGTTCCTGATGAAACCTCTGAACACATGATTACATCCTGATGGCACCTGAAAAACTTGGGTGATGAAAATGTTAATGGAAATTTCCACGGTCACAGTTGGGAAAAAGTAGAACTGTGACTCATACTTAGGTGTCTCTGGGTCAAAATTCTACTATTTTCCCATTATATTATACTATCTCTTCACAGCAGTCTTTAGCATCTCAAGAAGATCTACATTTTAATATATCCTTATAGATTTCTTTCCGAAAACAGAGAAACTCTACAAAAGAAGCCTGGTCTGAAAATTATCACAATGCAGAAACAATCATATAAATGAATGTTTCTCTTTTAAGAGGACTTGAGTGTAAGATGATCACCCTGACTCTACATTCTGCACCTCTCAACTCTACACCCCAAATGATATTCAAAGCTCTCTTTCTCTTCTCTGCTATGCTAGTTTTAGCTTTTCTATATCCTTGTCTTTTTTTCATGCTTTAGCCTCTAAAATTTAACAAACGAAATATTAAAGACTATCTAACAGTCCCAAAGCTTCTGGATTCATCCTAGTTTAAAGCCATGTTAGAACATCTTTTACATCTGCTACAAGACTTCATAAGACTAGCAAAAGCATCTGTTATAATTTTACACTCGTGAGTTGAATACCAAGTGATTATCACATAGAACTAATACATGTATCCTTAATGACAATGGATAAACTGGAATTAATATTTATACAAATGATGTGGAGGCCTTGTAGACTCTTTTGTAAAAGGTCAGATGTTTAATATACTGTACTTAATAAAAATGGCTAATAAAACATGATATTCAGAGTTGACTTGGAAGTACTTTGAGTTAAACTTTTAACATGATTTTAATTAGAAAATTTGGTAAAGAAAGTAACTAACTATCTAGGCATCAGAACTGAGTAAAATTTTCACTATGATTACTTTTTTCTTATATTTGAACTCTCTGCTAAGACTAGCTCTGAGGCTGGAATGACAACAGTGATGCAGTGTCTCTCCCAGAGGATCTGTAATGTCACTGTGATGACTGCAATAGGTGCCCTGCAAACTCTTTAATAAGAGGCAGATGTTGAGAACACGAAGATTTTTTCTGGATAACTCTACAATAATTGATTTCCTTCAGCAAGAGTGTCTTAGAAGAGAAGCTGTGTAATTACTCTACCTTGACTCAGCAAATGTTACTAGCCACTTAACTGGGTGCCAGGCATACTTTTAGGTGACTGGGACACAAAACTGATTGAGAAAGAAAACAAGACTTGGCATTTTGCAGTTGACATTCTAGTGTGAAGAAACCATAAAAATAACAAATAAAACAATTACAAAATATACTAGAAGGAGATCCATGCTATGAAAAAAGAAAAATAAGAGCGAGAGAAGGGTAAAGAGTCTAAGAGTCCTGGGTGGGGAAGAGAGGAAGGCATGTGGGGAAGCACATCAGCTAGGAGGCCATCACAGCAGTCCAGGCAAGAGAAGACGGGGACCAGAGCCAGAACAATAGTAACAGCAGGGGTTAGAGCTCTTTGACTCTTGATGTATATTGAGGATAAAATGACCGGACATTCCTGGCAGGTGGAATCGGCTGTGTGGGAGAGAGAAGTGTCAAGGAGGAGTCCATAGTTCCTGACCTAGTGAGGTAAAAGGATAGTACTGCCAACAATTGAGACAGGTAGGTGACAGACAGGCAAAGGACATGTGGGCAGGAAGAATGTCAACCAAGCCTAGACTGTCCAGACAGCCACGTGCTGGTGTCCAGGAGGCAGCTCCACATATAAGTCTTGGAGAGTGGTCTTGGCTGAACCATCAGCCATATAAAGCCAAACCCAGATAAAACCATGCCACAGGGGACTGAAGGTGTGTGCGTGTAGACAGGGTAGAGTATCATGGAGAGTCCTGGGAACTCAGTATTATGAAATTATGTGGAAGACCACAGACCAGCAGAGGAGACTGAGAAATGGAACCTGTATTGTAACAAGAGACAAAAATAAGTTGTGTACCCAAAAACCAAGTGAAAACCATGTGTCAATGATAGTTTAGGCAAGACCATGGTTCAAGTGTTTCGAGTGAGTTCTTTAGTGACACAAAAGTCCAATAGCAGCTTTCAGGCATAATGATCATCTTTCAATGAGGAAAAAAAAAAAATAGAACAGCAATATCTACACATTTTTAGTTATAAAAGTTTTATATGTTGTGAACTTTCTATTACTAGAGGTATTAGTAGACATGCTAATCAGTATCACAGGTATTGTAGAAATGATTCATAAATTGAGTAGAAGATTAGACCATAGCAACTGTGAGATATACTCCAACTAATGAGTCTATCATTTCTGCCTCACTTAACACTAGAGGAGAAAGACATCTGCTTTTCCATCTGTGAAACTTTGCAATCCTAGCTGTGTCCAAAATTATCTCAGCAGCTCTTCCAATAAAATAAAATGAAACACAACAATGATTTAATGCAAAGAAGAGAGGCTCTGTAGCCAGTGAACCTGAGCTCCAACTTGAACACTATTATTAATATACTGAGTGGCTTTAGGAAAATTCCTGAAATACTTTTAAAGTATAGTCTCTTCAGAACTCAACCAGTATTCTTTAGAGGATAAAACCTTTCATTGTGCTTTGCTGAGTGTTTGATACACAGTGGTTACTTGCAAAAACTTTAATTCTGTAAGTGTGAGGTCCCAGACTGAAGGACTAGTTTATAATGCTTTACTTGGTCACCTGAACTTCAGTTTTATGCTGTGCAGTTCACTTAAGAACTATTTCTACACATCAACCAGAAAAAGGAGTATATGATTTATATCATGAAATCAGTATTTTCATGTTTTTTTTAAATAAATTCATACTAGATTTTGATGAGTCATGTTTGGCATCAAATTTTGTAATGGATATTTTAGGATGTCACTTACAGTGTAGGAATAGAAAAATACAATACAAAGAGGTAAAGTCAGTTCTTTGCATCAGAAAGCCAAAGAATTGGAGCTTCAGCTTCAGCATCAGTCCTTCCAGTGAATATTCAGGACTGATTTCCTTTAGGATTGACTGATTTGATCTCCTTGCTGTCCAAGGGACTCTCAAGAGTTTTCTCCAACACCACAGTTCAAAAGCATCAATTATTTGGTGCTAAGTTTTCTTTATGGGGTTCCCTTTTGGCTCAGCTGGCAAAGGATCCACCTGCAATGCAGTTGACTTGGGTTTGAACCCTGGGTTGGGAAGATTCACTTGAGAAGTAAATGGCTATCCACTCTATTATTCTAGCCTAGTGAATACCATGGACTGTATAGCCCATGGGGTTGCAAAGAACTGGACATGACCAAGAGACTTTCACTTTTATTTTCACAGCCTTCTCTATGGTCCAATGCTCATATCCATACATGACTACTGGAAAAAAAAATAGCTTTGACTAGATGGAACTTTGCTGACAAAGTAATGTTTTTACTTTTTAATATGATGTCTAGTTTCATTATAGCTCTTTTTCCAAGAAGCAAGCATCTCTTAATTTCATGGCTGCAGTCACCATCTACAGTGATTCTGGAGCCCAAGAAAATAAAGTCTGTCACTGTTTCCTTAAAACACATATCTATACAAATATATTAATTCTAAAATAAATCGCTATTCAACTGACTCCAAAGTCTGTGCCTTTGTGATTTTAATTGATTTTGCAAAAGTGCTCCATAAAATGGTTGCATTTCCACCACCTGACTGGCCTCCTGTGAAATCTTTATGCAGGTCAGGAAGCAACAACTAAAGAGCCTCTTGATGAAAGTAAAGGAGTAGACTGGAAAAGTTGACTTAAAACTCAATATTCAGAAAAATAAGATCATGACACCTGGTCCCATCATTTGATGGCAAATAGATCAGGAAACAATGGAAACAGTGAGAGACTTTGTTTTGCAGGGCTCCAAAATCACTGCAGATTGTGACTACAGCCATGAAGTTAAAAGACGCTTACTCCTTGGAAGGAAAGTGATGACCAAGCTAGACAGCCTATTAAAAAAGCAGAGACATTACTTTGCTAACAAAGGTCCATCTAGTCAAAACTTTGGTTTCTCCAGTAGTCATGTATGGATGTGAGAGTTGGGCTATAAAGAAAGCTGAGTGCCAAAGAATTGATGGTTTTAAACTCTGGTGTTGGAGAAGACTCACGAGAGCCACTTGGACTGCAAAGAGATCCAACCAGTCCATCCTAAAGGAAATCAGTCCTAAATATTCATTGGAAGGACTGATGCTCAAGCTGAAACTCCAATGCTTCAATGATTGAAGGTGGGAGGAGAAGGGGATGACAGAGCATGAGATGGTTGGATGGCATCACCAGCTGAATGGACTTGAGTTTGAGTAACTTCTGGGAGTTGTTGATGGACAGGGAGGCCTGGTGTGCTGCAGTCCATGGGGGTCACAAAGAGTCAGACACGACTGAGTGAATGAACTGAACTGAACTGAACTTCCCTCCCCATACTCTAATACTGTTACAGAAAGGAGTGTGGAGTCAGGCTGCTTGCTGCTCAAATGCCAATAAAAGATCAGGTTGTTGGAAAGGAAACTTTGCTTTATTTCAGATGCCATCAACAATCCCATGGCTGACGCCCTCCAACTCTGACAAACAGGGGTTGAGAGCTTTTATAAACAGGTAGGAGTGGGTCACTACATGCAGAAACAGCACATTCATCTCTAACAGTTATCTTCAAATTGGTCACCAGTGGTCTGACCAGCATCATCTCAGTTATTCTAGGTACAGTTAGTTCCAGGGTCCATTTGCTCCCATTTCTTTGCAATCAAGTCTCAGAATTTGGAAGCTCATGCCCTGGGTATAGTCTGAAGACCATGTAGTTAGCTTCTCCACCCTGGGATTTCAGTATCTCTAAGACAGCTCACAGGATATGGCTCAGAATATTATCTACAGTCCTTGAGAAGGAACTAAAGATCCTTGACTAAGCTTAATGATATCATTATAATTTGGTCTTCTTTGACTGATTTCTTTTGTTTTCACATGTTGTGATTTCTCTGATTAAACTTATTCTTTGACAAAGTTTTCCATGGACAAAAGACAGGCAGGGATCATACGGGCAGGGAAAGGGTCCTGCCCATTTCAATACTACTATTAGTTAGAATTAAACTTTTTTTAAATCAGTCTTCTAAAAAACAGAAGCATTGCAAATTTAACTTAATTTTTCTGATAAGTGAGGTCGGAGTTTTTCTATTTGCTTTAAATGTGTGACAACTGTATGTTGGTATCATTGGCTTCCTGTTGAATTTAGAATAAGTGGGGAATTTTTCTCTACATATGGCTGAATCACAGTGTTGTCCAGCAGAAACTAACACAACATTTTAAAG
The DNA here is from genome assembly GCA_917880005.1 of Nanger dama. NCBI lineage: Eukaryota > Metazoa > Chordata > Mammalia > Artiodactyla > Bovidae > Nanger > Nanger dama. The sequence continues at coordinate 787,576 of CAKJTW010000033.1, forward strand.
CAATTATATTCCAAAATGAGACCATTACATATAAATAAAATGAATGTTCTGCCATTTGTTTCAAATTTTTCTCAAATACTGATCGAATTAGGTATTTCAATTGTGACCTTTTAAAAATTTATTTTAATGGAGGTTAATTACTTTACAATATTGTATTGGTTTTGCCATACATCAACATGAATCCATCACAGGTATACACGTGACTTTTTATTTTGTGGTAACCATCATCATTATTTTTGCTTATGCATAAGTTTTAGTTTTCTGGTGTAAAGTATTATACTTATTTACTTATAGCTTCATCTATTTTCCATATATCTTAAAAATGCTTTCCATCAAATAAATATTATAAAATAAATCTCCCACAAGTTGTTCCAATATTTTTTCTTTTGCATTTAATCGTATACCAAGTGAGATTTATGCTGATACAAAAGATAAATTACGGATTTGGTCTTCATTTTCTTTTGCCCCATATGGTTCACTAAGGTTCTCTCTAACAGTTTATGAAAAAATGATTTCTTCACAGTGATTTCAAATATATTCTTAATATAATAGTCTGTTCATTTCATGAAGAATTGATGCTATCAAATGCTAGATTTGATCCTAAAATTTAGGGACTTTTTTCTGTATCTTAAAAAATTATTAATTTTAATTGGAGGCTAATTACTTTAAAATACTGTGGTGATTTTGTCATACAACAACATGAATCAGCCATAGGTGTACATGTGTCTCAAAATTCTGAACTCCCCTCCCACCTCGCTCCCTATCCCTTCCCTCTGGGTTGTCCCAGAGCATCAGTTTTGAATGCCCTTCTTCATGCATCAAACTTTCACGGTTCATCTATATTACAAATGGTAATTTAAGAGAAGACTCTACACGTGGACATCACCAGATGATCAATACCAAAATCAGACTGATTATATTCATTGTAGCCAAAGATGGGAGAAGCTCTATACAGTCAGCAAAAACAAGACCAGGAGCTGACTGTGGCTCAGATCATGAACTCCTTATTACCAAATTCAGACTTAAATTCAAGAAAGTAGGGAAAACCACTAGACCATTAGGTATGACCTAAATCAAATTCCTTATGATTATACAGTAGAAGTAAGAAATAGATTTAAGGGACTAGATCTGATAGAGTGCCTGATGAACTATGGATGGAGGTTTGTGACCTTATACAAAAGACAGGGGTCAAGACCACCACGTGGAAAAGAAATACAAAAAGCAAAATGACTGTCTGAGGAGGCCTTACAAATAGCTGTGAAAAGAAGAGAAGTGAAAAGCAAAGGAGAAAAGGAAAGATATAAGCATCTGAATGTAGAGCTCCAAAAAATAGCAAGGAGAGATAAAGATTTTTCTTCAGAGATCAATGCAAACAAATAAAGAAAACAACAGAATGGAAAAGACTAGAGATCTCTTTAAGAAAATCAGAGATGCCAAGGGAACATTTCATGCAAAGATGGGCTCAATAAAGGACAGAAATGGTATGGACCTAACAGAAGCAGAAGATATCAAGAAAAAGTGGCAAGAATACACAGAAGAACTGTACAAAACAGATCTCCACGTCTCAGATAATCACGAAGGTGTGATCACTCACCTAGAGCCAGACATCTTGGATTGTGAAGTCAAGTGGGCCTTAGAAATCATCACTACAAACAAAGCTAGTGGAAGTGATGGAATTCCAGTTGAGCTATTTCAAATCTTGGAAGATGATGCTGTTAAAGTGCTGCACTCAATATGCCAGCAAATTTGGAAAACTCAGCAGTGGCCAAAGGACTGGAAAAGGTCTGTTTTCATTTCAATCCCAAAGAAAGGCAATGCCAAAGAATGCTCAAACTACCATACAATTGCACTCATCTCACACGCAACTAAAGTAATGCTCAAAATTCTCTAAGCCAGCCTTCAGCAATGCATGAACCATGAAATTCCAGATGTTCAAGGTGGTTTTAGAAAAGGCAGAGGAATCAGAGATCAAATTGCCAACATCTGCTGGATCATCGAAAAAGCAAGAGAGTTCCAGGAAAAAAAAAAAACAAAAACCCACAATTTCTGCTTTATTGACTGTGCCAAAGCCTTTGACTGTGTTGATCACAATAAACTGTGGAAAATTCTGAAACAGATGGGAATACCAGACCACCTGACCTGCCTCTTAAGAAACCTATATGCAGGTCAGAAAGCAACAGTTAGAATTGGACATGGAACAACAGACTAGTTCCAAATGGAGGGAAAAAAAAAATATGTCAAGGCTGTATATTGATACCCTGCTTATTTAACTTATATGCAGAATACATCACGAAGAAAGCTAGGCTGGAAGAAGCACAAGCTGGAATCAAGATTGCCAGGAGAAATATCAATAACCTCAGATATGCAGATGACACAAAGCTTATGGCAGAAAGTGAAGAGAAATTAAAGAGCCTCTTGATGAAAGTGAAAGAGGAGAGTGAAAAGTGTGGCTAAAACTCAACATTCAGAAAACTAAGACCATAGCATCTGCTCCCATCACTTCATGGGAATTAGATGGGGAACAGTGGAAACAGTGTCAGATTTTATTTCTTGTGGCTTCAAAATCATGCAAATGGTGATTGCAGCTATGAAATTAAAAGATGCTTACTCTTTGGAAGAAAAGTTATGACCAACCTAGATAGCGTATTCAAAAGCAGAGACATTACTTTGCCAACAAAGTCCACCTAGTCAAGGCTATGGTTTTTCCTGTGTTCATGTATGGATGTGAGAGTTGGACTGTGAAGAAAGCTGAGCACTGAATAATTGATGCTTTTGAACTGCGGTGTTGGAGAAGACTCTTGAGAGTCCGTTGAACTGCAAGGAGATCCAACCAGTCCATTCTGAAGGAGGTCAGTCCTGAGTGTTCTTTAGAAGGACTGAAAGTCCAACAATTTGGCCACCTCATGCGAAGAGTTGACTCATTGGAAAAGACTGATGCTGGGAGGGATTGGAGGAAGGAGGAGAAGGGGACGACAGAAGATGAGATGGCTGGATGGCATCACTGACTCGATGGACATGAGTTTGGGTGAACTGCAGGAGTTGGTAATGGACAGGGAGGCCTGGTGTGCTGCAATTCATGGGGTTGCAAAGAGTCAGATATGACTGAACGACTGAACTGAAGTGAACTGAACTGAATATACATGTTTCAATGCTATTCTTCTATCATCCAACCTTGCCTACTCCAACATAATCCAAAAGTCTATTTGGACATTTGCACCTATATTGCTGTCTTGCATATAGGGTTGTTATTACTGTTTTTCTAAATTCCATATATATGTGTTAATATAGTGTCTTGGTGTTTCTCTTTCTGGCTAACTTCACTCTGTATAATAGGCTCCAGTTTCATCCACTTCATTAGAACTGACTCAAACATTTTTTTTTTAATAGCTGAGTGATATTTCATTATGTTTATGTACCACTGCTTTCTTATCCATTTCTTTGCTGATGGACATTTAGGTTGCTTCCATGTCCTAGCTATTGTAAATAGTGCTGCAGTGAACATTGGAGTACATGTGTCTCTTTCAATTCTGGTATCCTAAGTGTGTATGCCCAGCAGTAGGATTGCTGGTGCATATGGAAGTTCTATTTCAGTTTTTAAAGAAATCTCCACATTGTTCTCCATAGTGGCTGTACTAGTTTGCATTGCCACCAACAGTGTAAGAAGGTTCCCTTTTCTCCACAACCTCTACAGCATTTATTGTTTGTAGACTTTTTGATAGCAGTCTTTCTGACCAGTGTGAGATGGTACCTCACTGTTGTTTTCATTTGCATTTCTCTGATAATGAGTGATATTATGCATCATTTCATGTGTTTGTTAGCCATCTGAGTGTCTTCTTTGAAGAGATGTCTGTTTAGTTTTTTGTCGCAGTTTTGACTGGGTCATTTATTTTTCTGGAATTGAGGTGCATGAGCTACTTGTATATTTTGGAGATTGTCAGTTGCTTCGCTTGCTGTTAGTTTTCCTCATTCTGAAGGGTTCCTTTTCACCTTGCCTATAGTTTCCTTCATTCTGCAAAAACTTTTTAAAGTACTAGTCTAATTTTGTATTTCTATAATGAAACTATATATATATATATATATATATGTGTGTGTGTGTATAGTTTATTTTGCTTGTAATATGTTGTTAAGACACATTTGGTACTATTTGTGTAACATTTTCATTGCAATAAAATAAATACAAAATAAAATTTACTATTTAAAAAGTGGAATCTAGTGGCATTAATTACATTCACAAGGTTGTGAAATCACAGCACATCCATTTCCAGAACTTTTTCATCTTATCAAAGAGAAATTCTACATACATTAAACACAAATTCTCTATCCATCTCCCTCCACAGCCCCTGATGACCTCGCTTCCACTTTCTGCATCTATGAACATGCCTGTTCTAAATATCCTTCTTAAGTGGAATCATACAATATGTGTCCTCTCGTGTCTGACTTTTTCTCTTATTAATATGTTTTTCAGTCACTCAGTCATGTCCAAATCTTTGCAATCCCATGGACTGCAGCATGCCAGGGTTCTCTGCCCTTTACTATCTCTCAGATTTTGTTCAAACTCATCTGCACTGATACCATCAAACCATCCCATTCTCTTTTGCCTCCTTCTACTCCTGTCCTCAATCTTTCCCAGAATCAAGATTTTTTTCCAATGATTTGGCTCTTCACATCAGGTAGCAAAAGTATTGGAGCTTCAACTTCAGCATCAGTCCCTCCAGTGAATATTCAGTATTGGTTTTCTCTAGGATTGACTGGTTTGATCTCCTTGCAGACCAAGGAGCTCTGAAGAGTGTTCTCCAACACCACAGTTCAAAGGCATCAATTCTTCAACACTGCTTTCTTTATGGTCCATTCATACATGACTACTGAAAAAAACATAACTTTGACTAATGGACATTTGTTGGCAAAGTAATGTCTCTGCTTTTTCATATGCTGTCTAGGTTGGTCATAGCTTTTCTTCAAAGGAGCAAGTGTCTTTTAAATTAATGGCTACAACCACCATCCCCAGTGATTTTGGAGCCAAAGAAAATAAAGTCTGTCACTGTTTCCATTGTTTCTCCATCGATTTGCCAATAAATTATGGAACTGGATACCATGATCTTAGTTTTTTCAAGGATGCATTTTAGGTCAGCCTTTTCAGGCTTCTCTTTCACATGCATCAAGAAACTCTAGTTCCTCTTCACTTCCAGCCATTAGGATAGTGTCATCTGCATATCTGAGGCTACTGATATTTCTCCTGGCAATCTTCATTCCAACTTGAGCTTCCTCCAGTCTGACACTTTGCATAATGTACTCTCCATAGAAGTTAAATAACAAGGGTGACAATATAAAGCACTGATGTACTTCTTTCCGAATTTGGAACCAGTCCACTGTTTCATGTCCACTTCTAAGTGTTGCTCCTTGACCTGCATTCAGGTTTCTCAGGAGGCAGGTAAGGTGGTTTGATATTCCCATCTCTTTAAGAATTCTTCACAGATTGTTGTGATCCACACAGTCAAAAGCTTAGCATAGTCAATAAAGCAGAAGTAGATGTTTTTCTGGAATTCTCTTGCCTTTTCTATGATTCAAGGAATGTTGGCAACTTGATCTTTGGTTCCTCTGCCTTGTCTAAATTCAGCTTGTGCATCTGGAATTTCTTGGTTCATGTACTGTTGACTACTTCATTCTGAACACTTTTTTTTCCACTATGAGGGCTACTTCATTTCTTTTAAGAGATACTTGCCCACACTAGTAGATATAATGGTAATCTAAATTAAATTCACCCATTCCTGTCCATTTTAGTTCACTGATCACTAAAATGTCAGTGTTCACTCTTGTCATCTCCTATTTGACCACTTCCAATTTACCTTGATTAAAACAATATTTATCCATGTGTTAACATGTATCCAAATGTCATCATTCTTTATGGCTGAATAATATTCCCTTGTGTCTATACCACATTTTGTGTAACCATACATCACCTGAGGATATTTGAGTTGTTTCTGTCTTTGGAAATTGTGAATAATGGTACTGTGAATATTGATATATAACATTTGTAAAATTTTTAGTGTTTTTGGATTGATATTCATAATTTAATTATTGATATACTTATAAAATCCATATATTTAAAGAAAATTCCTCATAAAATGGTAGAAATCTAAATATGTTACACAAATTTCTTTTGGGTGCTTGTGTGCTAAGTCGCTTCGCTTCAGTCATCCAAATATTTGAGACCTGATAGACTGTAGCCTACCAGGTTCTTCTGCTCATAGTATGTTCTAGGCAAGAATACTGTCCCTGTTCCATGGAAGATTCCCTACCCAAGGATTGAATGCACATCTCTTATGTCTCTTGCATTGGCAGGTGGGTTCTTTACCACTAGTGCCATTTGGGAAGCCCAAATTTGTGTCAACAACTACTTAAATTTGGAAAAGTAAATAAAAGTCACTCACAACTTTTCTACATGCATCTAATTTTTTTTTTCAAATAATTGGTTGTAGTCAGGTCCTAACTTAGCATTATAAGTAGTAATAATCCCTTATCTAAATGTTTATGTAGGTAAGAAGGAGATGCATTAATTTCTAGAAAGTTTTTTCTTCCCATGCCAGTCTCAAGGTATTTAATAGTGCTTGAATTTATATCTAATTCACTTGTTTCCATATATCCTTCAAAGTCAATAACAATATGATAATTCATTCAATTTATGATGTAATACCTCTTGATTTTACCAGTGATCTTTCTCCTCTACCCTCTTGAAAATCTATCTACATAAAAATCCATTTCTACCAAAACAACAAAATAAATGGGAGAAGGCCCATCTATGCTCTACTGGATATAGAGAAATTTGTAGAAAGGTCACTGAGTTAAACAAATGAACAAAGAAGCACATGAAGACTGGCAAGATTATAGAAGGGATGTGGGAGTGAAGATCCTTTGGTTCTCAAGGACCCCTGAGCAACGATACCTGTTTGGACACATTTCAAAAGACACTCGATTTTAACTATCCTTTTGAAATAGTTTCCAGTTTTACAGTTGAGGGTGAGTGTGAAATAAACTAGAGGAAGAGAATCAGCAGGTTAAAACAGACTGCAGGTGACCTAGCATGTGTAGACTCAGAAAACAAAAGTGAGGTCATTTTGTGAAGTGTAAGCACACATTTCATGAGGATGTACTGAACTCCTAAAAAAGAGGTGAGGGGAAGCCATATTCAACTCACGATTAAGAACACATGGGTCAAAGAAGACAAGGAGGTTTAAGTGCTGAGTGGGAAAATATATAAATACATGAAATGAGCATTAATTTAAAAGTTGTTGGAAACGATAAACACTGGACATAATATCTCTGCAAATTTCAAAATTTTGCTGGTAAATAGGGTTATTTCAAGTTCCTCTCTATTGAAAAGAAGGCACTGTACAAGCACGTTGGAATTATTTTCTTTCTCTTATCAAAATGTAACACTTCACCTAGGAGAGTCATTATCTTCTCAATTAAGTTTTTAATTCACAAGTAAGAGATCAGGAAACTGATATGAATGAAACTGAAATCACAAAGACCATTAAATCCTCTTTTCTGTTTCCTTTAGAAAAATAAAAAAGCAACTGATACTATTCAGCTGTCTCCAAGAAAGATAAAACAAGTTTAAGATGTAAGCTACAAAATGGTTTTATAAAAGTCACATTGCTTAGAAAAATAGAGTTGTTTCTAAACCTATAAGTATGATTCTGGCTCTGAAATGTGGTTTCAGTTTTCACAGTCAGTAATGTTGGGTTTCTATTAACCATTCTTAAATGTTCTGATAATTACTTACAAAGTTAGAAGGCAAAAAAAAAAAAACCAACAACCACTCATCAAGGCTTTGAATTTTGGTTTTCATCTTCAGAAGTACAAAGAAGGAAACAGGCATTGTGGAAGGATGTACCAGACTGTGGAGAATGCTTCCCACCAGACATAGAAGGCAGCCCCACTCTCTGAGACCAAGCAGGCGAACACGAAATACAGAGCAAGCACGGTGCTTTTGAACATATTTTAGAACTTTAATTTTCTGCATCAATTTACATAAGAAATTGATTTCAAAAGCAGCACCAGAGAACATGGCCACTTTGATCTTAAAAAGGGGTCAAATTTGGGGGCTGATTTACATTCCTGGTAGTTTATTGCTTTAAAAAGTTGTAAGTAACTGGAGTTGAGAAATGAAAAGTGGGCCCTGGGGTAAACTTAATTGAATAAAATATCTGATATTTTCAGAGAATTCTGAAGGCAACATCATAAAATATAATTTTAAAAGACACTGAGCAGCTGAATTGCCCAGGTGGACAAAGAGGTACCATCATAACAAGCAGACCACTAGCAGGTGGAATAACACCACCTACCCTCTGACATGCCTCACTGTGCCCATGCACGTGGTAGCCATCCTTTGAGCAGAACAAAACAGAGTGCAGCATCTGATATTTTGTGTATCTTACTTCCCTAGGTAATGTAAGTCACTTGTTTGTTGAGATCAAGAAATTATGGCCTTTTTTTTAATTCTCTTTAAAATTTTCATTGGGTTACAATTGATTTACACTGTTGTGATATTTTCTTCTGTACAGCAAAGTGAATCAGTTATGTGTGCTTGCCTATACTCAGTTGCTTAGTCATGTCCAGCTCTTTGTGGCCCCATGAACTGTAGCCCGTCAAGTCCCTCTGTCCATGGGATTATCCCATGGACAAGAATACTGAAGCGGATTGCCATTTTCTCCTCCAGGGTATCTTCCTGACTCAGGAATCAAACCTACATCTCTTGAATCAGCAGGCAGATTCTTTACCACTGAGGCACATGGAGATCCTATGAATCATATATCTGTATATCCACTCTTATTTACATTCTTTTCCCATGTAGGACATAACAGAGTATTGAGTAGAGTTCTCTGTACTATACAGTAGGTTCTTGTTCATTATCATTTTTTTAAATATACTTTACATATAGTCGTGTGTATATGTCAATCCCAATCTTCAAGGATGAATATGTCTTCAATAATACCAATTTATACCCCAAGGTTTACTTTTGTTCTTTTTGTATATATCATCACTTCATGTGCCAACACTAAATTATAATGCCATCTTTGAAGACACTTTCAGAAACAACTAAACTCAATACACATATTTTAAACCATATAAACAACATAAGAAGCCATGACCAAGTTCACAAGTGCAAAATTTACAGACAAAAACAGAGTTACAACCGCCAACAACCTGATAGGGACTGCATACTGATTCTAAGATGTGTTAGAGTCAGAAACACTCAGATTTGAAAAAAAAAAAAAAAAGCTAAATGTATATTCCACCACCCTTATGGTAGAGAGTGAAGAGGAACTAAAAAGCCTCTTGATGAAAGTGAAAGTGGAGAGTGAAAAAGTTGGCTTAAAGCTCAACATTCAGAAAACAAAGATCATGACATCCGGTCCCATCACTTCATGGGAAATAGATGGGGAAACGGTGTCAGACTTTATTTTTGGGGGCTCCAAAATCACTGCAAATGATTGCAGCCATGAAATTAAAAGACGTTTACTCCTTGGAAGAAAAGTTATGACCAACCTAGATAGCATATTCAAAAGCAGAGACTGCCGGCTAAGGTCTGTCTAGCAAAGCTATGGTTTTTCCTGTGGTCATATATGGATTTGAGAGTTGGACTGTGAAGAGGCTGAGTGCTGAAGAATTGATTCTTTTGAACTGTGGTGTTGGAGAAGACTCTTGAGAGTCTCTTGGACTGCAAGGAGATCCAACCAGTCCATTCTGAAGGAGATCAACCCTGGGATTTCTTTGGAAGGAATGATGCTAAAGCTGAAACTCCAGTACTTTGGCCACCTCATATGAAGAGTTGACTCATTGGAAAAGACTCTGATGGTGGGAGGGATTGGGAGCAGGAGAAGGGGATGACAAAGGATGAGGTGGCTGGATAGCATCACAGACTCGATGGACATGAGTCTGAGTGAACTCTGGGAGTTGGTGATGGACAGCGAGTCCTGGCATACTGCGATTCATGGGGTTGCAAAGAGTCGGACACGACTGAGCAACTGAACTGAACTGAAATGTATACTGAACTATAAAGTACAATGTCTTTGGATTCAGGTAGAAAGTGCTAATGTTAAAGGTGGTGAATTTTCCACATGAATCTCAGGATTATAGAGTAACATACTGACTGATGTTGCCTCCTTAGAGACATGACTGTGAAGAAATAAAGGCTCTGATTTTAAAATATTTTCAAATGTAAACAACAGATGTATAAAGTCTATTTATTTATTAACCTTACTACAAATAAAAACATTGAAAACAAACAAGAAAAACAGTCCATGAAAATTTGGTGACATAGGACATTTTCTCCAAATTAAGTGATTAATCACAAAATACTAGATAAATCATTCTTAATTTGCTTGTAAAGCATTCTTATGTTTTTTTTTATTATTTAAAAACTTAAACTTCTTTCAATTATTTGACTTATTGAACTAAATCCACAAAGTAACCTGAATTAGAGTCTAACTGAAGCCAAATCTATGCAAAAAAGGCCAAGTAGTAAAATTAGGATAAGGCCATTTCCTCAAGCATGCCCCTAATTCTGCTTTGCTCTTTTTGGGAGGATGGTGTCATTGCCACATGGACTGTCAGTCTGAACAGAAGGTGTCAAGGACAGAGACAGCCCAGGAGGAAGCTGAGAAGGCAACCCTAGCCCTGATGAAATACAAAGAATATGTCACTTTTTATTTTATTTTTATTTTTTAAATTAAATTTATTTATTTTTTTAATTACAATACTGTATTTGTTTTGCCATACATTGACACGTATCAGCCATAGGTGAACACAATCGCCCAATGCCGAAGCCCCCTCCCACCTCCCACCCCACATCCTCTGCCTGAATCATCCTGTGCATCAGTCCCATGCATCCTGCATCCTACACCAAACATAGATTAGCGCTTCGTTTCTTACAGGAAAATACACATGCTTCACTGCCATTCTCCCAAACCATCCCACCCTTTCCCTCTCCCTCAGAGTCCAAAAGTCCACTCTATACCTCTGTGTCTCTTGTTGTCTCACATATAGGGTCATCATTACTGTCTTCTAAATTCCATATATATGTGCCAGTATACTGCATTGGTGTTTTTCTTTCTGGCTTACTTCACTCTGTATAATCGGTTCCAATTTCATCCATCTCATTAGAACTGAGTCAAATTTATTCTTTTTAAGGGCTGAGTAGTATTCCATAGTGTATATGAACCACAGCTTTCTTATCCATTCATCTGCTGATGGACATCTAGGTTGCTTCCATGTCCTGGCTATTATAAACAGCGCTGCAATGAACATTGGGGTACATGTGTCTCTTTCAATTCTGGTTTCCTCGGTGTGTATGCCCAGCAGTGGGATTGCTGGGTCATAAGGCAGTTCTATTTGCAATTTTTTAAGGAATCTCCACACTGTTTTCCATAATGGCTGTACTAGTTTGCATTCCCACCAGCAGTGTAAGAGGGTTCCCTTTTCTCCACATCCTCTCCAGCATTTATTGCTTGTAGACTTTTGGATCGCAGCCATTCTGACTGGTGTGAAAGGATACCTCATTGTGGTCTTGATTTGCATTTCTCTGATAGTGAGTGATGTTGAGCATCTTTTCATGTGTTCGTTAGCCATCCGTATGTCTTCTTTGGAGAAATGCCTATTTAGTTCTTTGGCCCATTTTTTTATTGGTTCGTTTATTTTTCTGTAGTTGAGCTGCATAAGTTGCTTGTATATCTTTGAGATTAGTTGTTTGTCAGTTGTTTCATTTGCTATTGTTTTCTCCCATTCAGAAGGCTGTCTTTTCACCTTGCTTATAGTTTCCTTTGTTGTGCAGAAGCTTTTAATTTTAATTAGATCCCATTTGTTTATCTTTGCTTTTATTTCCAGTATACTGGGAGATGGATCATAGAGGATCCTGCTGTGATTTATGTCGGAGAGTGTTTTGCCTATGTTCTCCTCTAGGAGTTTTATAGTTTCTGGTCTTACATTTAGATCTTTAATCCATTTTGAGTTTATTTTTGTGTATGGTGTTAGAGAGGGGTCTAATTTCATTCTTTTATAAGTGGTTGACCAGTTTTCCCAGCACCACCTGTTAAAGAGACTGTCTTTACTCCATTGTATATTCTTGCCTCCTTTGTCGAAGATAAGGTGTCCATAGGTGTGTGGGTTAATCTCACAGCTTCCTATTTTGTTCCATTGATCTATATTTCTGTCTTTGTTCCAGTACCATACTGTCTTAATGACTGTGGCTTTGTAGTAGAGCCTGAAGTCAGGCAAGTTGATTCCTCCAGTTCCATTTTTCTTTCTCAAGATTGCTTTGGCTATTCGAGGTTTTTTGTATTTCCATACAAATCTTGAGATTATTTGATCTAGTTCTGAGAAAAATACTGCTGGTAGCTTGATAGGAATTGCATTGAATCTGTAGATTGCTTTGGGTAGTATACTCATTTTCACTATATTGATTCTTCCAACCCATCACCCTAATACCAAAACCTGACAAAGACACCACAAAAAAAGAAAACTACAGGCCAATATCACTGATGAACATAGATGCAAAAATCCTCAACAAAATCCTAGCAATCAGAATCCAGCAACACATTAAAAAGATCATACACCATGACCAAGTGGGCTTTATCCCAGGGATGCAAGGATTCTTCAATATCCGCAAGTCAATCAATGTAATTCATCACATTAACAAACTGAGAAATAAAAATCATATGATTATCTCAATAGATGCAGAAAAAGCCTTTGACAAAATTCAGCATCCATTTATGATAAAAACTCTCCAGAAAGCAGGAATAGAAGGAACATACCTCAACATAATAAAAGCTATATATGACAAACCCACAGCTAACATTATCCTCAATGGCGAAAAATTGAAACCATTTCCCTAAAGTCAGGAACAAGACAAGGGTGTCCACTTTCACCACTACTCTTCAACATCGTACTGGAAGTTTTGGCCACAGCAATCAGAGCAGAAAAAAGAAATACAAGGAATCCAAATTGGAAAAGAAGAAGTAAAACTCTCACTGTTTGCAGATGACATGATCCTCTACATAGAAAATCCTAAAGACTCGACCAGAAAACTACTAGAGCTAATCAAGGAATATAGTAAAGTTGCAGGATATAAAATCAACACTCAGAAATCCCTTGCATTCCTATACACTAATAATGAGAAAGTAGAAAAAGAAGTGAAGGAAACAATTCCATTCACCATTGCAACGAAAAGAATAAAATACTTAGGAATATTCCTACCTAAAGAAACTAAAGACCTATATATCGAAAACTATAAAACACTGATGAAAGAAATCAAAGAGGACACTAATAGATGGAGGAATATACCACTTTTTATTTTAAAAGAGTGAAACTTGAACCCATAAATACTGTTGTATGCCGCTCAACAGTTCACAGGATAACACCACACTACATGTGCTACAGCTTAAAGTACAGAGCAAATACAGCTTAGGCTGAGTGATTATAATTTTACCCCACAACAGAGAATCATCACTTTAGAAATAAAATACCTTTTACAAAAGCTTGATTTTAATTTTATTGATAAAGTACAAAAAGCAAAAACAAATTTAGGTTGACTTGATAGATGATTGTGTTTGTCAGTATTTTTTATGTAAAAGGTTCTAATATATGAAATTCATATCATTCACAAATAATTTAATTTGTTTGGCATTATATTCATAGAAACTGTACATTTTGTAAAGCATACATTGTTATTTGATAATATTCCATAAAACTGTTAATAATTAGGAGCTATTATTTTTCATAATCTTCTACATTATACATGAAAAAGTAATGCAAAATATGAGCACTATTAGTCAAGTTAAAAATGCAAAGACTGACAAAAAATGAAGGATTTTAAAAGACAGCAAATTTTCAAAGTATTCCATCATTCACACCATCATTTAGCATTATTTAGGACTTGAAATGCTAGCACATCTTGGTCAGAGATTCAGAGCTGCATTTTACTGAGAAGCAGATACTGAGTCTATCACAAGCTTTTCCATACCCAAAGAATAGATAAGGATTATCCCAAGAAACATTATCAAGTAATATGTATATTTAAATGTATGATTTCAAGACTGAAGCTGTACTCCATCTTGACTTTAACAGTTTTAATTAACCAAGTTCCTTTAAAGAATTATGTCTTTCTTAAGACCTTATCATATTTCTACCTTATTTCACTATTATGTAATATTTTTCATGCACATTTCTATGACTGTCCAAATTGATATTCATTAAAACAATTGTAAATTTAATAAAACTTAAATTACAAATACATATTCATTGTATGTACCTATCTTACAATAGTGTATGGCACCCCACTGCAGTACTCTTGCCTGGAAAAATCTCATGGACAGCAGAGCATGGTAGGCTGCAATTGATGAGGTCACTAAGAGTTGGACACAACTGAGTGACTCCCCTTTCACTTTTCACTTTCATGCACTGGAGAGGGAAATGGCAACCCACTCCAGTGTTCCTGCCTGGAGAATCCCAGGGACAGGGGAGCCTGATGGGCTTCCGTCTATGGGGTCGCACAGAATCGGACACGACTGAAGCAACTTAGCAGCAGCAGCTCAAAATAAGCACAAAATCCAAAAGTTTACATATACAAAAACCTCACCTGAAAGTTAAAATAAATTGTTTGATATGCTGTTAACAGTTTATCCTATTTGAAATAATTATAAACACACCTTCTACTTAATTATATTTACCAAAATTTATCATGTTAGAAGCCATTTGGTAAACTATAGCATTTATTTCTGTACTCTTTCTTCTTAGGACAATTGTAGGGGCTTTGCTTCACACTCTTCAGAAAGTTAACTACCAGCTTAAATCTTTGAGTTTCCATTTTTCTGCTTAGGCAATTTAATTGAAAAAAAAAAAATCCCTGTTTTCAATATGAACATAAATAATGAAAGCAAGCCACTGAATGCTATACTTTATAATCATGATTCTGGTGATAAAAACATCATGTAATGACAAAATATCTAATGAAAAGCTATTTTCAAGAGAATAATATCATAATCATTATATAAATGGACCCTAAATATAGAAGACTAGCAGTTACAACCCAAGTGTCTAATAAAGATTATATTGCCTTCCTAGATAAAAGGATTCTCAGCTATTTGCCTCATGCTGTATATTTTGCAGCATTAATTCTACACACTTATAATAAAATGTGCAGGGGGTCAGTCCTAAGATGGTGGAGGAATGGGACAAGGAGACCACTTTTTCCCCTGACAAATTCATCAAAGGAACATGTCAACGCTGAGTAAATTCCACAGAACAGCTTCTGAATGCTGGCAGAGGACATCAAACACCCAGAAAAGCAGATCATTGGCTTCAAAAACAGGTAGGAAAAAATTCAAAAGATGAAAAAAAGAGACAAAGGAGGTAGGGAGGGAGCTCCATACCAGAAAGGGAGTTCCGTCCCAGGAAGAGACTCTTAAGAAGGGAGGTTTCCAAACACCAGGAAACATTCTCACTACCAAGTCTGTGGCAAGCCTTGGAAGCACAGAGGGCAACATAACAGGAAGGAAAAATAAATAAATAATTAAAACCAACAGATTACGAGCCCAACAGTAACTCTCCCAGTGGAAAAGCAGAGCAGACGCCTGCATCCACCACTAGAAAGTGAAGGCTGGGCAGGGAGGCATGGGAGGTGCAGACTACAGTGCTTTTTAAGAATCGGCCACGGGAGGCTCGCGCTTCAGTGCTTTTTAAGAATCAGGCAGGAACACTGCACGTGTGACCAGAGCAAACTAACTTGGGCTAGCAATCCAGACTGTGGGATAGCTACCACGCAAAATGCTCGAACATAAGACACCACCAGGACCACGCACAGAACAAAGGATGGAACGGAAATAGCTGGCAGCAGAACATCCCCCACCAGGGACAGGCAGCCAGAGCCTTAAGGGCTGGAAGGCGGCAATCACAGCCCAAGAGAGACATTACCTACCAAAATGCAAGCAGGTTCCTTTGTTAACTAAGATTTCTGGGGGTTCTGAACAGTCATCATCCACCTGAGAAGGAACGCCAGCACTACACCCAGAAAACTGAGCAGCAAGGAGAGGCGACAAGTTGCAGCAACTGGGCTTGCAAAACTCCTGAGCTGCTCAGACCTGGGAAGGGCATAAAATACAGGCCCAACCAAATCTGCGCCTCTGAAGGCTATCTGAGCACTGAGCCTGCGCAGCTTGGGGCTGGGGAGGTGCATGAAGCCTACGGCCGGCCTCAGATGGTTCCCCAGCAAAGCAACTTAGAGCCCGAGCGGTGTGCGCCATGACCAAGGGCAAGCCCAGCATGGATGAGACACTGCAAGCACACATCAGTAATATTTGTTTGCAGCATCCCTCCCTCCCCACAGCACGACTGAACAAGTGAGCCTCAAAAAAAAAAAAAAAAAAAAAAAAGTGTCCACCACCGCCCTCCCTGAGTCAAGACAGAAATCAGACAATGAAGAGACTAGCAAACAAAAGAAGTTAAACAGAGGGAACTGCTATATTTACAATCATTTGTGTGTGTGTGTGTGTGTGTGTGTGTGTTGATGTTGCGTGAATGTTTCTTCTTCTTTTTTAAACTTTCTTAAATTTTTAAGTCTTCTATTTCTCTAAATTTTATTTTTATAACCTACTATTACTTTTCAAAAAAAAAAAAAAAGAAAGAAAAGGAAAAGAGAGACCCTATTGTTTAAAAAAATGCTGTATATAGTCTTATTGTGGTTGATGTTGTTTTTTAATAATTCTTGTGGCTTTTTTTTTTTCTTTCTTTCTTTTTCTTTCTTCTTCTGCTTCTTTTCTTTAATATTGTATTTTTGAAAATCCAATCTCTACTCCAGATTTTTAGCCTTTGCTTTTTGGTATTTGCTGTCAATTTTCTACATTTAAAAATCCAATCTTCAGTAACCAATTTTACCTGAGAGTGAGATTACTAGCTTGACCATTCTCTCCTCCTTTGGACTCTCCTTTTTCTCCACCAGGTGGCCTCTGTTTCTTCCTGCCCCCTTCTTATTCTCTATCCAACTCTGTAATTCTGTGTGTTCCAGACGGTGGAGAACACACAGGGAATTGGTTACTGGCTGGATCTGTCTCTCTTCTTTTCATCTCCCTCATTTATCCTCTTTGCCACCTCTGTCCACTTCCTCTCTCTCCTCTTCCCTGTATAACTTCATGAACACCTCTAAGTGGTCCAGACTGTGGAGCACACATAAGGAAGTGATTACTGGCTAGCTTGCTCTCTCCTCTTTTGATCCCACCTTATCTTATTCCAGTCACCTCTAACTACCCCCTCCCTCTTCTCTTCTCCGTGTAACTCAGTGAACCTCTCTGGGTGTCCCTCAATGTGGAGAAACCTTTCACCTTTAACCTAGATGTTTTATCATTGGTGCTGTATAGATGGAGAAGCCTTGAGGCTATTGTAAAAATAAAACTGAAAACCAGAAGTAGGAGATTTAAGTCCAAATCCTGAGAACATCTGAGAAATCCTGAATCCAGGGAACATTAATCAGTAGGAGCTCATCAAATGCCTCCATACCTATACTAAAACCAAGCACCACCCAAGGGCCAACAAGTTCCAGAGCAAGACATACCATGCAAATTATCCAGCAACACAGGAACACACCCCTGAGCTTCAATATACAGGCAGCTCAAAGTTACTCCAAAACCACTGACGTCTCATAACCCATTACTGGACACTTCATAGCACTCCAGAGAGAAGAAATCCAGCTCCAGCCACCAGATCTCCAACACAAGCTTCCCTAACCAAGAAACCTTGACAAACCACTGATACAACCCCACCCACAGTGAGGAAACTCAATAATAAAAAGAACTCCACAAATTCACAGAATGCAGAAAGGCCACCCCAAACGCAGCAATATGACCAAGATGAAGAAATAAAGGAATACCCAGCAGGTAAAGGAACAGGAGAAAAGCCCAACAAACCAAACAAAGGAGGAAGAGATAGGGAATCTACCTGAGAAAGAATTCGAATATTAATAGTGAAAATGATCCAAAATCTTGTAATCAAAATGGAATCACAGATAAATAGCCTGGAGACAAGGATTGAGAAGATGCAAGAAAGGTTTAACAAGGACCTAGAAGAAATAAAAAGACTCAATATACAATGAATAATGCAATAAATGAGATCAGACACACTCTGGAGGCAACAAATAGAATAACGGAGGCAGAAGATAGGATTAGTGAAATAGAAGATAGAATGGTAGAAATAAATGAATGAGAGAGGAAAAAAGAAAAACGAATTAAAAGAAATGAGGACGATCTCAGAGACCTCCAGGACAATATGAAACACTCCAATATTCGAATTATAGGAGTCCCAGAAGAAGAAGACAATAAGAAAGACCATGAGAAAATACTTGAGGAGATAATAGTTGAAAACTTCCCTAAAATGGGGAAGGAAATAATAACACAAGTCCAAGAAATCCAGAGAGTTCCAAACAGGATAAACCCAAGGTGAAACACTCCAAGACATATATTAATCAAATTAACAAAGACCAAACACAAATAACAAATATTAAAGGCAGCAAGGGGAAAACAGCAAATAACGCACGATGGGATCCCCATAAGGATAACTGCAGATCTTTCAATGGAAACTCTTCAGGCCAGGAGGGAATGCAAGATATACTTAATGTGATGAAAGAAATAACCTACAGCCCAGATTGCTGTACCCAGCAAGGATCTCATTCAAATATGAAAGAGAAATCAAAAGCTTTACAGACAAGCAAAAACTGAGAGAATTCAGCACCACCAAACCAACTCTCCAACAAATGCTAAAGGATATTCTCTAGACAGGAAACACAAAAAGGTCATATAAACCCGAACTCAAAGCAATAAAGTAAATGGCAATGGGATTATACTTATCAATAATTTCCTTAAATGTAAATGGGTTGAATGGCCCAACCAAAAGGCAAAGCCTGGCTGAATGGATACAAAAACAAGACCCCTATATATGCTGCCTACAGGAGACCCACCTCAAAACAAGGGACACATACAGACTGAAAGTGAAGGGCTAGAAAAAGATATTCCATGCAAACAGAGACAAAAAGAAAGAAGGTGTAGCAATACTCATATTCGATAAAATAGACTTTAAAACAAAGGCTGTGAAAAAGAGACAAAGAAGGCAACTACATAATGATCAAAGGATCAATCCAAGAAGAAAATACAACAATTATAAATATATATGCACCCAACATAGGAGCACTACAATATGTAAGACAAATGCTAATAAGTATGAAAGGGAAAATTAACAATAACACAATAATAGTGGGAGACTTTAATATCCCACTCACAACTATGGATAGATCAACAAAACAGAAAATTAACAAAGAAATGCAAACTTTAAATGATACAATAGACCAGTTAGACCTAATTGATATCTATTGGACTTTCAAAACCAAAAATGAATTTCACCTATTTCTCAAGTGCTCATGGAACCTTCTCCAGGACAGATCACATCCTGGGCCATAAATCTAACCTTGATAAATTCAAAAAAATCAAAATCATTCCAAGCATCTTTTCTAACCTTAATGCATTAAGATTAGATCCCAATTACAGGAGAAAAACTATTAAAATTTTCAACATATGGAGGCTGAACAACCCGCTTCTGAATAACCAACAAATCACAGAAGAAATAAAAAAAGAAATCAAAATATGCATAGAAACCAATGAAAATTAAAATACAACCCAAAACCTGTAGGACACTATAAAAGCAGAACTAACAGTAAAGTTCATAGCAATACAGGCATACCTCAGGAAACAAGAAAAAAATCAAATAAATAACCTAACTCTACACCCAAAGCAACTAGAAAAGGAAAAAATGGAGAAACCCAGAGTTAGTAGAAGGAAAGAAATCTTAAAAATTAGGGCAGAAATAAATGCAAAAGAAACAAAAGAGACCATAGCAAAAACCAACAAAGCAAAAATCTGGTTCTTTGAAA
Organism: Nanger dama; assembly: GCA_917880005.1. Lineage (NCBI taxonomy): Eukaryota > Metazoa > Chordata > Mammalia > Artiodactyla > Bovidae > Nanger > Nanger dama. The sequence continues at coordinate 807,542 of CAKJTW010000033.1, forward strand.
GGATAAATAAAATTGACAAACCATTAGCCAGACTCATCAGGAAACAAAAAGAGAAAAATCAAATCAATAAAATTAGAAATGAAAATGGAGAGATCACAAGAGACAACATAGAAACACAAAGGATCATAAGAGACTACTATCAGCAATTATAGGCCAATAAAATGGACAATGTGGAAGAAATGCACAAATTCTTAGAAAAGTACAACTTTCCAAAACGGAACCAGGAATAGAAAATCTTAACAGACCCATCACAAGCATGGAAATTGAAACTGTAATCAGAAATCTTCCAGCAAACAAAAGCCCAGGTCCAGGTGGTTTCACAGCTGAATTCTACCAAAAATTTCTACAAGAGCTAACATCTATCCTACTGAGACTCTTCCAGAAAATTCCAGAGGAAGGTAAACTTCCAAACTCATTCTATGAGGCCACAATCACCCTAATACCAAAGCCTGACAAAGATGCCACAAAAAAAGAAAACTACAGGCCAATATCACTGATGAACATAGATGCAAAAATGCTTAACAAAATTCTAGCATTCAAATTCCAACAACACATTAAAAAGATCATACACCATGACCAAGTGGGCTTTATCCCAGGGATGCAAGGATTCTTCAATATCTAGAAATCAATCAATGTAATTCACCATACTAACAAATTGAAAAATAAAAGCCATGCAATTATCTCAAGAGATGCAGAGAAGGCCTTTGACAAAGTTCAACATCCATTTATGATAAAAACTCTCCAGAAAGCAAGAATAGAAAGAACATACCTCAACATAATAAAAGCTATATACGACAAACCCACAGCAAACATTATCCTCAATGACGAAAAATTGAAAGCATTTCCCCTAAAGTCAGGAACAAGACAAGGGTGCCTACTTTCACTGCTACTATTCCACATAGTTCTCGAAGTTTTGGCCACAGCAATCAGGGCAGAAAAAGAAATAAAATGAATCCAAATTGGAAAAGAAGTAAAACTCTCACTCTGTGCAGATGACAAGATCCTCTACATAGAAAATTCTAAAGACTCCACCAGAAAATTACTAGAGCTAATCAATGAATATAGTAAAGTTGCAGGATATAAAATCAACATACAGAAATTCCTTGCATTCCTATACACTAATAATGAGAAAGTAGAAAAAGAAATTAAGGAAACAATACCGCTCACCATTGCAATGAAAAGAATAAAATACTTAGGAATATATCTACCTAAAGAAACTAAAGACCTATATAGGGAAAACTATAAAACACTGATGAAAAAAATCAAAGAGGACACTAATAGATGGAGAAATATACCATGTTCATGGATTGGAGGAAACAATATAGTGAAAATGAGTATACTGCCCAAAGTAATCTATACATTCAATGACCTATCAAGCTACCAGTGGTATTTTTCACAGAACTACAACAAATAATCTCAAGATTTGTATGGAAATACAAAAAACCTCGAATAGCCAAAGCAATCTTGAGAAAGAAGAATGGAACTGGAGGAATCAACTTGCCTGACTTCAGGCTCTACTACAAAGCCACAGTCATCAAGACAGCATGGTACTGGCACAAAGACAGAAATAGAGATCAATGGAACAAAATAGAAAGCCCAGAGATAAATCCACACACCTGTGGACACCTTATCTTTGACAAAGGAAGCAAGAATACACAATGAAGTAAAGACAATTTCTTTCACAAGTGGTGCTGGGAAAACTGGTCAACCACTTGGAAAAGAATAAAACTAGATCACTTTCTAACACCACACACAAAAATAGACTCAAAATGGATTAAAGATCTAAACGTAAGAACAGAAACTATAAAACTCCTAGAGGAGAACATAAGCAAAACACTCTCCGACAAATATCACAGCAGGATCCTCTATGACCCACCTCCCAGAATACTGGAAATAAAAGTAAAAATATACAAATTGGATCTAATTAAAATTAAAAGCTTCTGCACAACAAAGTAAAATATAAGCAAGGTGAAAAGACAGTCTTCTGAATGGGAGAGATCTACAGCAAATGAAGCAACTAATAAACAACTAATCTCAAAAATTTACAAGCAACTTATATAGCTAAACTCCAGAAAAATAAACGACCCAATCAAAAAATGGGCCAAAGAACTAAAGAGACTTTTCTCCAAAGAAGACATATGGATGGCTAACTAACATGTGAAAAGATGCTCAACATCACTCATTATCAGAGAAATGCAAATCAAGATGACAATGGGGTACCATTTCACACCAGTCAGAATGGCTGCGATCCAAAAGTCTACAAGCAATAAATGTTGGAGAGGGTGTGGAGAAAAGGGAACTCTCTTACATTTTTGGTGGGAATGCAAACTAGTACAGCCACTATGGAGAACAGTGTGGAGATTCCTTAAGAAATTGCAAATAGAACTGCGTTATGACCCAGCAATCCCACTGCTGGGCATACACACTGAGGAAACCAGAACTGAAAGAGACACATGTACCCCAATATTCATCGCAACACTGTTTATAATAGCCAGGACATGGAACAACCTAAATGTCCATCAGTTGATGAATGGATAAGAAAGCTGTGGTACATATACACAATGGAGTATTACTCAGCCATTAAAAAGAATACATTTGAATCAGTTGTAATGAGGTGGATGAAACTGGAGCCGATTATACTGAGTGAAGCAAGCCAGAAAGAAAAACACCAATACAGTATACTAACACATATATATGAAATTTAGAAAGATGGTAATGATGTCCCTGTATGCAAGACAGCAAGAGAGACACATATGTATAGAACAGACTTTTGGACTCTGAGGGAGAGGGTGGGATGATTTGGGAGAATGGCATTGAAACATGTATACTATCATGTAAGAAATGAAGCACCAGTCTATGTTCGATACAGGATACAGAATGCTTGGGGCTGGTGCACGGGGATGATCCAGAAAGATGATATGGGGTGGGGAGTGGGAAGGCGATGCAGGATTGGGAGCTTGTATACACCCAGGGCAGATTCATGTCAAGATATGGGCAAAACCAATACGGTATTGTAAAGTAAAATAAAGTAAAAATAAATAAATAAATAAATAAAATGTGCATTTTAACATGAACCAAAATATTATTGATTGAGCATATTTGGACAAATTGCTTAACTACTTACATGTTAAATGATGAAAATATATAATTATGTTTCCTATATTCACAGAATAAAATGTTCCAGCTATCAGTAGAAAATTATTGTACTTTCAAAGAGTTTTTCTTCTTCTATGTCAGTATTATATATTTGTACATACTAATAAAATGAAGATTTGTACATTTATTTCATAAAAGCAATGAATAAAGCATCATCTTATTTTCATCATTTTTTAAATTCAATGAGTTTAAAAGCATATATTGTAGTACCTTTGGATACTGTTTGATGGGAATCAATACCCTTTCTGAGAGCTTTATATTTTTGTTACTGATGACATCAAGATATTTCTCCTCTTCATCTTCATTTTTCCATCAGAACCTTGAAATTTTTCAATTTCTGAAAAAAAAATTTGCAAGAAAAACATTAAATGAAATGTCAAGTCATTATAAATATGCTGGCTGTTCTTATCACTCCTCTTATTAAATAAGATTTTGAAAAATATTGATAAAGACTGAAACAGCACCATACTGAAGCCACATCAATGTCGCTATTGTCTGTACAATGATCTCTTGTCAACCAAAACTAAAAAGCAGTGATTGAAGATATGTCTCTCTGATGTGAAAAAAGAATGCCTCTGATTAAAATTTAACATCTTCAAACAAAATTTGTAAAAGTATATACCCTTGAAATATTTAAAAATATTTAAGCAAGCATAAATTTCCTAGGAGGAATGAAGAGAACAAATATATTTTGAGGTTAAATGTTTGATTTTTATTCAAAATTGTTCCTAAGAAAGCATAATTTAAAATAGAAGTCATTCATTATCTATAATAGAGTAGTAGAGATGAATAGAGATAAGTAGTAGAGAAAAGGCAGAGGAAAAAGGAATCAAATTGCCAACATCAATTGGATCAGTTGGATCACTGAAAAAGCGAGAGAGAGTTCCAGAAAAACATCTACTTCAGCTTTACTGACAATCCTAACGTGTATCACAATCCTGACTGTGTATCACAACAAACTGTGGAAAATTCTTAAAGAGATGGGAATACCAGACCACTTGACCTGTCTCCTGAGAAATCGGTATGCAGGTCAAGAAGCAACAGTTAGAACTGGACATGGAACAACAGACTAGTTCCATATAGGGAAAGAAGTACATCAAGGCTGTATATTGTCACCCTGCTTATTTAACTTCTATGCAGAGTACATCATGAGAAATGCTGGGTTGGATGAAACACAAGCTGGAATCAAGATTGCCGGGAGAAATATCAATAACTTCAGATATGCAGATGACACCACCCTTACGGCAGAAAGTGAAGAACGAAAAAGTCTCTTGGTGAAAGTGAAAGAGAAGAGTGAAAAGTTGGCATAAAGCTCAACATTCAGAAAACTAAGATCGTGGCATCTGGTCCCATCACTTCATGGCAAATAGATAGGGCAATAGTGGAAAGAGTGAGAGACTTTATTTTTGGGGGCTCCAAAATCACTGCAGATGGTGACTGAAGCCATGAAATTAAAAGATACTTGCTCCTTGGAAGAAAAGTTATGACCAAACTAGACAGCATATTAAAAAAAACAGAGACATTACTTTGCCAACAAGGGTCTATCTAGACAAAGCTTTGATTTTTCTAGTAGTCATGTATGGATGTGAGAACTGGATTATAAAAAAGCTGAGCACTAAGCATTTACACTTTTGAACTCTAGTACTGGAGGAGACACTTGAGAGTCCCTTGGACTACAAGAGAGACCCAACCATTTTATCCAAATGGAAATCAGTCAAGAATATTCATTGGAAGGACTGATGCTGAAGCTGAAACTCTAATATTTTTGCCACCTGATGGGAAGAATTGACTCATTTAAAAAGACCCTGATGAACCATCCATCTACACAATGGAGTATTACTCAGCCATTAAAAAGAGTACATTTGAATCAGTTCTAATGAGGTGGATGAAATTGGAGCCTATTATACAGAGTGAAGCAAGACAGAAAGAAAAACACCAATACAGTATACTAACACATATATATGGAATTTAGAAAGATGGTAATGGTAACCCTGTATGTGAGACAAAAAAAGATACATAGATGTATAGAACAGTCTTTTGGACTCTGTGGGAGAGGGCAAGGGTGGTATGACTTGGTAAAATGGCATTGAGACATGTATAATATCATATATGAAATGAGTAGCCAGTCCAGGTTTGGGGCTGGTGCACTGAGATGACCCAGAAGGATGGTACGATGAGGGAGGAGGGAAGGGGGTTCAGGATGGGGAACATGTGTATACCTGTGGCAGATTCATGTTGATGTATGGCAAAACCAATACAATATTGTAAAGTAATTAGCCTCCAATTAAAATAAATAAATTCATATTTAAAAATAAATAAATAAAAAGACCCTGATGCTGGGAATGATTAAAGGTGGGAGGAGAAGGGGATGACAGAGGATGAGACGGCTGGATGGCAACACCAACTCAGTGGACATGAGTTTGAGTAAACTCTAGGAGTTTGTGATGGACAGGAAATCCTGGTATACTACAGTCCATACTATTGTAATGAGTCAGACACACGGAGTGACTGAACTGAACTGAACTGAACTGGGAGATAAATAGTATGATACCATATACCCTAGAAAAACTTAAATACAATTAAAAAGGAGATATCATGAAATAGTCCTTTAAAGAATTAAATCTGTAATTGATGTCACTCATATCCATCAATATGAAATTACCTACCTAGAGGTTGAAGAAGAACTGATAATTTTCCCTCATAAGAATGCTTCCAGGAGAAGAAGATGGCATTAGAGTAGGCGGATGTAGAGTGCATCTCTCTCTACGGATACATCATGAATACACATTCAGACACAGAAGTGTATTCAGAACACCAGCTGAGAGCGGGCAGAAGTGCCTGACCAGTGAAAAAGAATATATAGATCCACACAAAACTCGGTAGGACAAAGGAATTTGTGTGTGTGTGTGTGTGTGTGTGTGTGTGTGTGTGTGTAGGGGGTGGGGCAGGAGTGCTTCTAGGACTGGACCTGCCCTCGGCAGGTGGGGGAACTGAAGCAGGAGTCCGATCCCCACACAGAGGGCAATTGTCTGAGTCAGAAGAGAGACATTCAAGGATAAGAGTGAAAGAGTTGATCTGTGGCATCCTAAATGGAAAGAGAATCAGACAGTTCTTGTCACAGTCATTCTGGGTCTGCTGGAAGTGGCAGTGGCTGGGAACTGGAGTTTAGGGATTGTGGAGCAGTCCCAGGGGGAGGGTTGCTGTTGACTGTGGAGAGATGGATGGAGGGGATATGAGGGAGAAGACCATGGTTGGAAATGCCTATGGAAGAAAGCCAGGCAGCCATGGAAGGCAATACAGATGAGTGATGTGTAGGGGGTGGAGCCATCACCATAGCCTCTCTCTCTCCACACAAAAGTATCAGCAGCTGAACATTAGAGAGGCTAGCTCATCAAATGCCTGGCACACTGAACTACAGAGTAGGACCCCACCCATGGTGCTCCTTTCAGTGACTGATGGGCCAAACTACAGAGTAGGAAACAAGTTGGGGGTCCCTCTCTATGACTAACCCTCAGAACAACAGAGAAGGACCCCAGGCAAGGGAACCCTCTACATGCTTGAATGGGTGGAGCTACAGAGAAAGACTGGCCATTGAGGTCTTCTGATCCTCAGCTACAAGAGGCTCAAAAAAGACTCTGATAGGGCCATAATTCCTGCCACAGAGGCAGTCTGTGTCCCTGCACACTTGGCATCACCAGGGTCCCCATAAACCAAGCAGCGGCATCACTTTCATGCTCAACTCTCATTGGGGAAGAGCTGCCACAAGCAAAAAAAAAAAAAAAAAGAAGACGATGACAAAGAAGAAGTCTTGTGTTTATGCACACAGAGTCACTTCAATCCTGTCTGACTCTTTGCAACCCTGTAGACTGTGGCCTGCTAGGCTTCTCTGTCAGAGAAGTGGTTTTCCAGGCAAGAATACTGGGGTGTATTCGCCAATACTTGTTGCCAAACGCTTTTAGAGTACTGTATTTCCTGCTACCCCAGCCGCTAACCCCTCTGGGTACCTGGTACTGCCAGAACCCCTGCAATCCAAGCAGCTGCACCATCTCCACACCTGGCCCTCACAGGGCCAAACCCAAGCCCTCTAGGGTAGCTTCAGGAGCTAATCCCCAGTGGACAACCCATATGCAGAAGTGAAAATAAAATCACAATTGAAACCTGGGAGCAGTTTGGCTAAGGAAGAAGATCCAAAACATTCAGACCATCTGTACAAGCTGCAGATTAAATCTAGATGATCAACTAGGCAGACTCTGTATCTAAGAAATATCTAAAAGGACATTGAACCCCTCACAAAAGAAAATGCACTAGCTCTGATAACTGTGGACATTGGAAGCAAGAACACAGAGGAGTAGGACCAGATTATAATCTGAGCAGTCTCCACAGGAGGTCCAGAAATCAGGAGAGTGCTGTAGAGCATCCTAGGAAGGTGAGGTGGACTGTTATTTCCATTGAGGGAAAGGACTCTGACAGCAGTGACTCAAGAAAACCATTTATTATTCTTATTTTTGACTTGTTCTGTAGATTCTTCTTTCAGATTTGTTCCCTCCTCTCCCCCTGCTCTGTTGTAATTGTTGATTTTATTGGCACTGATAAATCAAAATAACTTTTGAACTTTTTTTTTTCCTCAGTCACGTTTTTATTGGTGCCATAAACTTCTGCCTCTATGTTGGGCTTCTGCAGTTCTGTGGAGTTTTACTCTCTCTCTTTTTTTTTTTCTCTCTCTCTTAAAAAATTTTTAAACCAATTAATATTTTTTCTAATTTATTCCTTTGTTTTATTTTCCTACTGTTCTTTTCCCCTTGCAGTTAACCTTTAACATATATAAATCTTGTTTGCTAATGCTAAGTCACTTCAGTGATGTCCGACTCTGTGCGACCCCATAGACGACAGCCCACCAAGCTCCCTGTCCCTAGGATTCTCCAGGCAAGAACACTGGAGTGGGTTGCCATTTCCTTCTCCAATGCATGAAAGTGAAAATTGAAAGTGAAGTTATTCAGTCATGTGTGACCCTCAGCGACCCCATGGACTGCAGCCTACCAATGCCCTCTTTCCGTAAGATTTTCAAGGCAAGAATACTGGAGTGGAGTGCCACTGCCTGCTCCATAAATCTTGTTTATCTACCTCTATATAACTTTGCACCATGCAGAAGCTCTGTGGCTGTGATGGACCATGTAAAAGTGCTGCGGACTACTCAGAAAATCGGATGAAAGGAGCTACCCTATGCACAAGGTCAGAGACGGTGACCTAGAGCACCAGGCAGTGACAGTGCAGGAGCGGCCCACAGGAGCTATCCCATGTCTGAGGTCAGGGGCAGCGGGGCAAGAGGAGCTACCCCACGTCCAAGGAACAGAGGCTGCATGGATAAAGGAGGTCCGAGAGGAGCTACTAAATATTCAAGGTCAGGAGGGGCGACCTCGTCCAAGGTAAGAAGCAGCGGCAACACTTTGCTGGAGTAGCCGTGAAGAGATACCCCACATCCAAGGTAAGAGAAATCCAACTAAGATGGTAGGTATTGTGAGAGGGCATCAGAGGCCAGACACACTGAAATCATAATCACAAAAACTAGCCAAACTGATCACACTGACCACAGCCTTGTCTAACTCAATGAAACTAAGCCATGCCGTGAGGGGGCCACCCAAAACAGACAGGTCATGGAGGAGAGGTCTGGCAGAATGAGGCTCACTGGAGAAGGGAATAGCAAATCACTTCAGTACATTTTGCCTCGAGAACCCCATGAACAGTATGAAAAGGCAAAATGATATGATACTGAAAGAAGAACTCCCCAGGTCGGTAAGTGCCCAATATGCTACTGGAGGTCAGTGGATAAATAACACCAGAATGAATGAAGGGGTGGAACCAAAGCAAAAACAATACCCAGCTGTGGATGTGACTGGTGATAGAAGCAAGGTCCAATGCTCTAAACAGCAATATTGCATAGGAGCCTGGAATGTCAGGTCCATGAATCAAGGCAAATTGGAAGTGGTCAAACAGGAGATGACAAGAATGAACGTTGACATTCTAAGAATCAGCCAACTAAAATGGACTGGAAAGGGTAATGCCAGGAGCCAGTGTGAGGAATTCCGCCCGTGACAAGGTCATGTGGAAGGGAGTCTGGCATACGCAGGGCGTGATCAAACTTGAGGGGTTCCCCACGGCATTTCCTGAGCATCCACCCCACCCCACCCCACCAAAAAAAAATTAATAAATAATAATAAGAATCTGCTGGCCTCTGCACTCTGCTTTTCCACTCTTCTGATATTCTCTGGGGAAAAGTCATCTCAAGACTTTAGTCTTCTGCATTTGAAAGGGTGTTTCAATCCAAAAACCCCTCTGATGGTTTCTAGCCTGCCTGCAGGACTCATACAGCTGCACATGTGATTGTTTGAGGCCTCCTGACCACGGGAGGCACAGGAAGCTTAAGACATCCTAGAATTGTAGGGGCTTCTGAGGAGTCAAAATCATTAGAATAGGACTGATTAAAGGAGCCAATACTTGCTGCCAAATTTTTATATCTTTTATTTGTTGATATAGTTGGTATATAGAAAAACCAAGTAGCAACATTAGATCTTTCAGTTAAGTACCTTCTTTGTTATAACCCACTGTGCCTTTGATCTATAGAGATGTAACTTTAGTGCTTTAAGGAGATGCAGATTAAAGAAAAACACTTCAGGGGAAATGAGATTAACATTCATTAAGAAAGAGAGCCAAAAAAGTGTTAACAAGCCTCCTGATCAGAAGATAATGTAAATCACCTGAGACCTTTTGTATACAAGAAGATATACAGCAAGGGTCAGTACTGCTGCCCCTGCATAACTCTGCATGTTCCATTATGTACAACTTGGGGTATATAAGCTGATCTTGAAAAGTAGTTTTTGGAGTTTGTACCGATGCTGGGCTTCCCCATGTTGTTTTTTTCTCCCCTTTTTAGGCGGAATTCCCTTGGAATGTCGAGGCTAATCATGTCTACTTACTTGTCCTCGCCTCTAAAATCCGTAAGAAAGAGAGCCAAGGCAGGGCACTCACCCATATTCAAACGGGAACCAGTGGCCCAACATAGAATTCCTTTATTGGCTTTCCACGTAACCAAGTTATTCAGCCTCTTTTCTCCACTTAATTTTCCTACTATACTAATTCTTCCTCATCTAATCTTATATTAATAAATAAATAAGTTTTCCTCGCCAACACCATCCCCACTTTGAATTCCCCGGATCCACCAGGGCTGAACCCCGGCAGGGTAAATTTAACTCAGATGACCATTATAGCTACTACTGTGGGAAGGAATACCTTAGAAGAAATGGAGTGGCCATCATGGTCAACAAAAGAGTCCAAAATGCAGTACTTGGATCCAATATCAAAAATGACAGAATGATCTCTGTTCGTTTACAAGGCAAACCATTTAATATCATGGTAATTCAAGCCTATGCCACAACCACTAATGCTGAAGAAACTGAAATTAAACGGTTCTATGAAGACCTACTTTGGCCACCTCATGCAAAGAGTTGACTCATTGGAAAAGACTCTGATGCTAGGAGGGATTAGGGGGCAGGGGGAGAAGGGGATGACAGAGGATGAGATGGCTGGATGGCATCACTGACTCGATTGATGTGAGTATGAGTGAGCTCCGGGAGTTGGTGATAGACAGGGAGGCCTGGCGTGCTGCAATTCATGGAGTTGCAAAGAGTCGGACACAACTGAGTGACTGAACTGAACTGAACTGATGAAGACCTGCAAGATCTTTTAGAACAACCAAACATGATACCCTTTTCAGGTGACAGGAATGCAAAGGTAGGAACTCAAGAAACACCAGGAGTAACAGGCAAATTTGGCCTTGGAATACAAAACGAAGCAGGGCAAAGGTTAATATAGTATTGCCAAGAAAACACACTGCTCATGACAGACACCCTTTTACACCAACAAAAGGGAATACTCTACACATGGACATCACCAGATGGTCAACACCAAAATCAGATTGATTATATTATTTGCACCCAAAGATGGAGAAGCTCTATATAGTCAACAAAAACAAGACTGGGAGCTGACTGTGCCTCAGATCATAAACTCCTTATTGTCAAATTCAGACTTAAATTCAAGAAAATAGGAATACCACTAGACCATTCAGGTATGACCTAAATTAAATCCTTTATGATTCTACAGTGGAAATGAGAAATAGACTAAAGGGACTAGATCTGATAGAGTGCCTGATGAACTATGGACAGAAGTTGATGACGTTTTACAGGAGACAGAGATCAAGACCATCCCCATGGAAAAGAAATACAAAAAAGGAAAATGGCTGTCTGAGGAGGCCTTACAAAGAGCTATGAAAAGAAGAGAAGTGAAAAGCAAAGGAGAAAAGGAAAGATATAAGTATCTGAATGCAGAGTTCCAAAGAATAGCGAAGAGAGATAAGAAACCCTTCTTCAGAGATAAATGCAAAGAAATAGAGGAAAACAACAGAATGGGAAAGATTAGAGATCTCTTAAAATAATTACACACACAAAGGGAACATTTCATGCAAAGATGGGCTTGATAAAGGACAGAAAAGTACAGACATAACAAAAGCAGAAGGTATTGGGAAAAGATTACAAGAATACACAGAAGAACTGTACAAAAAAGATCTTCATGACACAGATACCATGATGGTGTGATCACTCACCTAGAGCCAGACATGCAGGAAAGTGAACTGAAGTGGGCCTTAGAATTCATCACTATGAACAAAGCTAGTGGAAGTGATGGAATTCCAGTTGAGCTATTTAAAATCCTGGAAGATGAGGCTGTGAAAGTGCTACATTCAATATGCCAGCAAATTTGGAAAACTCAGCAGGTCCCAAAGGACTGAAAAAGGTCAGTTTTCATTCCAATCCCAAAGAAAGGCAATGCCAAATAATGCTCAAATTACCACACAATGACACTCATCTCACACGCAACAAAAGTAATGCTCAAAATTCTCCAAGTCAGGCTTCTGCAATACATGAACCATGAACTTCCAGCTGTTCAACCTGGCTTTAGAAAAGGCAGAGGAAGCAGAGATTAAATTGCCAACATCCGCTGGATCATGGAAAAACCAAGAGAGTTCCAGAAAAACATCTATTTCTGCTTTATTGACCATGCCAAAACTTTTGACTATGTGGATCACAATAAACTGGAAAATTCTGAAAGAGATGGGAATACCAGACCACCTGACCCGCCTCTTGAGAAACCTATGTGCAGGTCAGAAAGCAACAGTTAGAACTGGACATGGAACAACAGACTGGTTACAAAAAAAAAAAAAAGAGTATGTCAAGGCTGTATATTGTCATCCTGCTTATTTAACCTCTCTGCAGAGTACATAATGAGAAACGCTGGGGTGGAAAAAACACAAGCTGAAATCAAGATTGCCAGGAGAAATATAAATAATCTCAGATATACAGATGATACCACCCTTATGGCACAAACTGAAGAGGAACTAAAAAGCCTCTTGATGAAAGAGGAGAGTGAAAAGTTGGCATAAATCTCAACATTCAGAAAACTAAGATCATGGCATCCGGTCCCAACACTTCATGGAAAATAGAAGAGGAAATAGAGGAAACTGTTTCAGACATTTTTTCGGGGGCTTCAAAAATCACTGCATATGATGACTGCAGCCGCAAATTTAAAAGATGCTTAACCCATAGAAGGAAATTTATGACCAACCTGAACAACATATTAAAAAGCAGAGACACTACTTTGCAAACAAATGTCCATCTAGTCAAGACAATGGTTTTTGCAGTAGTCATGTATGGATGTGAAAGTTGGACTATAAAGAAAGCTGAGCACTGAAGAACTGTGCTTTTTAATTGTGGTGTTGGAGAAGACTCTTGAGAGTCCCTTTTATTGCAAGGAGACCCAACCAGTCCATCCTAAGGGAGATCAGTCATTGGTGTTTATTTGAAGGACTGACACTGAAGCTGAAACTCCAATATTTTGGTCACCTCATGCTAAGAGCTGATTCAATGGAAAAGACCCTGATGCTGGGAGGGACTGGGGACAGGGAGGAGAAGGGGATGACAGAGGATGAGATGGCTGGATAGAATCACCGACTCAATGATGTTAGTCTGTGTAAACTCCAGGAGTTGGTGTTGAACAGAGAGCCCTGGTGTGCTGCGGTTCATGGGGTTGCAAAGAGTCGGACATTTCTCACAAAATGGTGTTTAACTTTGTAAGAAATTCACAGACCATTTAATAAAGCGGTTTGTACAATTTAAACTTCCTGCCAGTTATGTATTCTTCAGTTCAGTTCAGTTGCTCAGTTGTGTCTGACTCTGCGACCCCATGAACTACAGCATGCCAGGCCTCCCTGTCCATCACCAACTCCCAGAGTCCACCCAAACCCATGTCTATTGAGTCAGTGATGAAATCCAACCATCCCATGCTCTGTCATCCCCTTCTCCTCCTGACCTGAATCTTTCCCAGAATTAGGGTATTTTCAAATGAGTCAGCCCTTCGCATCAGTTGGACAAAGAACTGGAGTTTCAGCTTTAGCATCATTCCTTCTAATGAACACCCAGTGCTGATCTCCTATAGGATGGATTAGTTGGATCACCTTGCAGTCCAAGGGACTCTCAAGAGTCTTCTCCAACACCACAGTTCAAAAGCATCAATTCTTCAGCACTCAGCTTTCTACACAGTCCAACTCTCACATCCATACATGACCACTGGAAAAACCATAGCCTTGACTAGATGGACCTTTGTTGGCAAAGTAATATCTGCTTTCTAATATGCTGTTCAGGTTGGTCACAAGTTTCCTTCCAAGGAGTAAGTGCCTTTTAATTTCATGGCTGTAATCACCATCTGGAGTGATTTTGAAGCCGCAAAATATAAAGTCTGACACTGTTTCCACTGTTTCCCCATCTATTTCCCATGAAGTGATGGGACCAGATGCCATGATTTTAGTTTTCGGAATGCTGAGTTTTAAGCCAACATTTTCACTCTTCTCTTTCAATTTCATCAAGAGAATCTTTAATTCCTCTTCACTTTCTGCCATAAGGGTGGTGTCATCTGCATATCTGAGGTTATTGATATTTCTCCCGGCAGTCTTGATTCCAGCCTGTGCTTCCTTCCAGCCCAGCATTTCTCATGATGTACTCTGCAGATAAGTTAAATAAGCAGGGTGACAATATACAGCCTTAACAGACTCCTTTTCCTATTTGGAACCAGTCTGTTGTTCCATGTCCAGTCTAACTGTTGCTTCCTGCCCTGCATATAGGTTTCTAAAGAGGCAGATCAGGTGGTCTGGTATTCCCATCTCTTTTAAGATTTTCTACAGTTTATTGTGATCCACACAGTCAAAGGCTTTGGCATAGTCAATAGAACAGAAATAGATGTTTTTCTGGAACTCTTGCTTTTTCTACGATTCAGCAGAGCTGGTAATCTTGTCTCTGGTTCCTCTGTCTTTTCTAAAACCAACGTGAGCATCTGGAATTTCACGACTCAAGTATTGCTGAAGCCTGGCTTGAAGAGTTTTGAGCATTAGTTTACTAGCGTGTGAGATGAGTGCAATGGTGCAGTAGTTTGAGCATTCTTTGGCATTGCCTTTCTTTGGGATTAGAAGGAAAACTGACTTTTCCAGTCCTGTGGACACTGCTGAGTTTTTCCAAATTTGCTGACATATGGAGTGCAGCACTTTCACAGCATCATCTTTCAGAATTTGAAATAGCTCAACTGGAATTTCATCACTTCTCCTAGCTTTGCTCGAAGTGATGCTTTCTAAGGCCCCTTTGACTTCACATTGCAAGATATCTGACTCTAGGTGAGTGATCACATCATCATGATTTATCTAGGTCATGAATATCTTTTTGTATAGTCCTGATTATTCTTGCCATCTCTTCTTAATACCTTCTGCTTCTGTTAGGTCCATACCATTTATGTCCTTTATGGAGCCCATGTTTGCATGAAATGTTCCCTTGGTATCACTAATTTTCTTTTTCTTTTTTTTTTTTTAATTAAATTTATTTATTTTTAAAATTACAATACTGTATTTGTTTTGCCATACATTGACACGAATCAGCCATAGGTGAACACAATCTCCCAATGCCGAATCCCCTCCCACCTCCCACCCCCATCCTCTACTTGAATCATCCTGTGCATCAGCCCCATGCATCCTGCATCCTACATTGAACATAGATTAGCGTTTCGTTTCTTACGGGAAAATATACATGTTTCATTGCCATTCTCCCATACCATCCCACCCTTTCCCTCTCCCTCAGAGTCCAAAAGTCCACTCTATACCTCTGTGTCTCTTGTTGTCTCACATGTAGGGTCATCATTACTGTCTTCTAAATTCCATATATATGTGTCAGTATATTGTATTGGTGTTTTTCTTTCTGGCTTACTTCACTCTGTATAATCGGTTCCAATTCCATCCATCTCATTAGAACTGAGTCAAATTTATTCTAGATATCTCTAGTCTTTCCCATTCTATTGTTTTCCTCTTTCTTTGGCTTGATTGCTGAGGAAGGCTTTTTTTTTTTTTTTAATCTCTCCTTGTTATTCTTTGGAACTCTGCATTCACAGGGGTATATCTTTCCTTTTCTCCTTTGCTTTTCACTTTTCTTCTTTTCACAGCTATTTGTAAGGCCTCCTCAGACAGCCATTTTGCTGGTTTTTTTTGTTGTTGTTTGTTTGTTTGTTTGTTGCATTTCTTTTTCTTGGGATGGTCTTCATTCCTCTCTCCTGTACAATGTCATGAACCTCCATCCATATTTCTTTAGGCACTCTGTCTGTAAGATCTAGTCCCTTAAATCTATTTCTCACTTCTACTGTATAGTTGTAGGGGATGTGATTTAGGTCATATCTGAATAATCTAGTGGTTTTCCCCACTTGCTTCAATTTAAGTCTGAATTTGGTAATAAGGAGTTCATGATCTGAGCCACAGTCAGCTCCCAGTCTTGTTTTTGCTGACTGTATAGAGCTTCTCCATCTTTGGCTGCAAAGAATATAATCAATCTGACTGGTGTTGACCATCTGGCAATGTCCGTGTGTAGTCTTCTCTTGTGTTGTTGGAAGAGGGTGTTTGCTATTGAGAGGGTAACAGGCAGGAAGGCCATATGTCTCCAAAGGGAGGAAACAGCCTGCGAGTGTCAAACATTTTTATCTCTCTTAAATGGCAGGAGGAAACAAAATAGGGATTTTTTTTTCCTTCTCTATACAAATTTAAAAGGTTTCTTTCAAAATACTGTGTTGCCATAATGACACCTGGTTTCACCTGAAGTTAACTGTTTTCAAACCTAGAGATAACCAATGACTTTCTCTTATGGAAACATTTATCTTAGGCTATGCTAATATACTATGCATTTGCCCCAAACTCTGTCTTCAAGTCAGTTCTGCCTCTTGGCTCAGAACTTGCTTGACAAACAAGTATGTTATATTCAGATATTGTTCCCCTAATCTATGTAAATGAAACTATTTGTATGGTGATCCGCCCTTATTCAAGTTAATCATTTTATGGCCCAGGATGAGCCATTTGGTGCCAAGATTATCCCAAAATGCATCTTATGGGTGAGGGGCCTGGTGCCATTCTGAGTTTTAAGACATTCCTTTCGTTTATTAACAGACTGCTAGTGACTATGTAACATCCAGCTGAAGACTAGCAGGTGGGTACTCTTTCTGCCCCCTTCTGATGCCTATGTCAGAAGCTTTCTCTATCTCCTTTATACTTTAATAAAACTTTTATTACACAAAAGCTCTGAGTGATCAAGCCTCGTCTCTGGTCCTGGATTGAATTCTTCTCATCTGGGGGCCATGAATCCCAGCGTCTTTGCGTGATTCAACAACAATCTTTCATCTTGGGAGCTCATCAGGGATCCTGCAGACCAAAGTAAGGATGTTTGGATCTCACTTCTTTGTTCTCTTAGGAAGATGATTTCTGCTTTACTAACTCTATGGTGTGCTTATGTGAATGAATGGCATGCCCTGCATGAAGCAAGTGAGGAGCCTGCTCTGAGGTTCCACAGTGATCTCATACAGCTTATGGCAGAAAACTGTTGGGGGTTTATACTGACCTGCCAATGCCAAGAGGTACCCAATGTCTCCTTCAGGAACCGACTAGAAATGGACAAAGTGTGTGGACCAAACTCTCCTTTCTCGGTCAAACTTTTCAGTCTCTTTGATCATTTCATAACTCCTTGGAAATTAGAAGTGCTAAGCTTATCTATTGGATCATAGACTTTCAAGAGACTTGTGATCTATACTGTTATCGTGTACTATGGCTTAGGTACCAAACTTGGATTGGTAGTCAAGAAAATGCCTAGCCTCGCTAGGAATTGGAAGTTCAGAAGCTAGATGGAGCTCTAGATCCAAGAACATCTCTAAGGTAAAAGGTTACCCAAATAGGGACTGTAGTGGGTTTTTTGTTTGTTTATTTGTTTGTTTCTCCTTTGGTAACTCTGGCTTTTAGAGGAACAGAAAAGGCTGTTATACTGATGTGGTGATGCTTGGAAGGAATATCTTAGTTTTATGTTCATATTGCTCTTATTGTGGTCAGGAATATACTCAGGGTCCTGCACAGGCACTCAGGTGATGAATGTTTCCCCCAGCGGTCTTAGCTTAGCTGGCATTCTGGAAGGTTACTCTGATTGCACTCCGGGTGGCATCAGAGGCAAGCAAGGTTAATGGTGAAGAGCTGAACTGATGTCAGGTAGGGATACTATCAGGTACATCCTCACCCCGTCTTGGTGGTAAAACTGGGAGGGACGAGGACGGCGCCTGAGTCAGTAAGGGACAGACTAATTCTGACCAGGAAGGAAAAGCTTTTGGTGTAAAGTCTGTCTACACCCCCATCTAGAGCAGGGAGGGATGCCTCTGGTAGAAAAATGGTGCTAGTCGCTTTTTTTCTCTCTTACAGATGGAAGCTAACAATTCCAGCCTCACTCCTTTGACCTATATCCTGAAAAACTGGGGTAGATTTGATCCTCAGGGCTTAAAGAAGACAAACCTGGTCTTCCTATGTGATGCTGCATGGCCACAGTATCCATTGGAGGATGGTGAACGGTTGCCAATTGGAGGGTCTCTTAAGGATAATATTGTTTTATAATTAGACCGATTCTGTAAGGAACAAGAAAAATGTAGAAGTAGCATATGTGTTGCCCTTTTTCTCTCTGCAAAATATGCCAGACTTATGTCCTAAGGGTATAGATTTGGGCATGAAACCTTCAGTTCCTTTCTGTCCTCCTACTTTGCCCCTGTACCCAGCAGCTCCAAGCTGAGCACACTGAAAGCCAGAGAATCCCCCTCAGAAGGGTTTCCTTTGTCTCAGTGGAAACCCAAACTGAGATTCAAACTGCCCACGTGGAGGTCCAAACAACTCCTGTCTCAGTACAACCTCAGACTACTCTGGTTTCAGTAGAAACTCAGACCATCAAAGTAAGAGATGAAATGGAGGACAGGAGACAAAGAGATAAAGAAAAGCAGGTTTCTCCAATCTATCCCTGGGATCATATGTGCAGACCAGCCAGAGAAACTGAGGAACAGCCACACAAGCTGTTGCCTCTTCATGAAACACGCACCAGGAGAAACAATCAGTCTATGAGTCAATAAGCCTTTTTCTAATCAAGAAATACAAAGAATCAAGGAGGATCTAGGAGACTGTTTAGAGGACCCAGAAAAATATATTAGAGCTTTTAAAGATGTTACTCTGCTTTATGACCTTACTTAGAAGGATGTGATGTATATCTTGGGACAAACGCTGACTCCTGACTCAAAGACTCGAGTTTTGGGAAAAGTGGGTGTGCAGGAGACCTGGGTTCGATCCCTGTGTTGGGAAGATCCCCTGGAGAAGGAAATGGCAATCCATTCCTGTATTCTTGCCTGAAGAATCCCATGGAGAGAGGAGCCTGGCGGGCTATAGTTCATGGGGTCACAAAAAGTCAGACATGACTGAGTGACTTCACACATGGAGATGAATGGCTTGGTAATGAATCAGTAAAGAATAGGGAGAATGAGATAGTGGCCCTCCCCACTGGGAATCAGGCGGTCCCAACTACAGAACCAGACTGGTACTACAACACTGCTAAAGGAAGATGGGATCAGAGTCATTTTGTCAGATGTATTCTTGAAGGACTCAGGCAGGCGCATTCTAAGCCTTTAAACTGTGGCAAATTGGCAGACATAGAACAGGAGGAGAGGAAGCTCCTGCCCTTCTCGGAGTCACTGAGATTGATCCCAAAAGTGAAGAGGGAAAAGTGATCTTAAGGATAGATTTCTCACTCAGTTGGCTCCAGATATCAGCCATAAAAATCCGTCTTTAGATACTCTGTTACAACTGGCTCAGACAGTCTATGATGGTAGAAAGAAAGGCAGAAAAAGACAAAGGAAAAGGCAGAAGCCTTCGCAATGGCTATAAAAAACTTTCCTAAACAGCCTGAGGAAGATGCCCAGAGGGACCTAGGTGAAAAGGGATGGGCTTGCTATTACTGTGGAAAAAGGGACACCTCAACTGGTATTGCCCCCAGGCATCTAAGCCACCCCTGGCTTCATGTCCGGTCTTCAAAAGACCACACTGGAAGAGAGACTGCCCCCAGAGGTGTAGGTCTCCAGGGTCGGGCTCTCTAAGACAATCAGGACTGAAGGTGCCCAGGGGTCCCCATGTAAACTCCTGTCCTAATTACACCTGAGGAACCTCGGGTATTAATAAGTGTATGTGTGTGTGTGGGCAATCCATTGATTTCCTTTTAGATACTGGGGTAACTAACTCTGTGCTTACTGAAGCCCCTGGCCCACTTTCTTCCTGATCCGCTTCTCTAATGGGACTGTCTGGACTAGCCAAAAGGTATTATTTCAGTTATTCTTTATCTTGCAACTGGGATCCTGTGCTATTTTCACACAAGTTTCTGATCGTGGCAGAATTTCCCTCACCTCTTTTGGGGAGGGATATACTGAGCAAGGTCCATGCCTCTGTTTTCATGAATATGGAGCCCTCCCTTTCTCTCCCCTTAGTTGAACAAAATGTAAATCCTAGAGTATGGGCTGATGGAAAATCTGTGGGTCAAGCACAAAATGCTATTCCTGTAGTTGTCAAACTCAAAGACCCACACTTATTTCCACATAAGAAGCAGTATCCACTGAAACCTGAGGTTAAGGAAGGGTTAAAACTCATCATCAAAAATTTAAAGGAGCAGGGACTATTAATTCCCTGTAACAGTCCTTGCAACACTCCTATTTTGGGTATAAAAAAAAATCAAATAGTAAATGGAGACTAGTTCAGGATTTACAAATAATAAGTGAAGCTGTAGTTCCTTTACACCCCGTGGTGTCTAACCCTTGTACTCTATTGTCTGAAATTCATAAACGAGCCAAATATTTCTCAGTAATTGATTTTAAAGATGCCTTCTATTCAGTGCCTTTGGCGGAAGAAAGTCAATTTCTCTTTGCCTTTGAAGACCCCATGCGGACAGCTTTTCAGTTAACCTGGACAGTTTTGCCCCAGGGATTTCATGACAGTCCTCACTTATTTGGACAAAGTTTGTCACGGGATCTTCAAAACTTTAATAGCTCTGAAGCAGTGGTGTTACAATATGTAGATGATACTTTGCTCTGTGCTGAGACAGGGGAAGCTTGTTCACGAGCCTCAGAAGATTTCTTAAACTTTTTGGCAGACTGTGGTTAGAAGACATCAAGAGAAAAGTTTCAGCTTTGTCAACAATTGGTTAGATATATGGGCCTAATCATATCAGAAGGGACTAGGGCCATAGGCCCTGAGAGAATTAAACCTATACTAAATTATCTCCTACATATGACTTTACCACATGTGAGACAATTTTTGGGAATCACAGGTTACTGTTGCATTTGGATTCTGGGTTATGGGGAACTTGTCTGGCCTTTATATAAACCTATAGCTGAAACTTAGCAGGCCCAAACTGACAAACTGATTTGGTCTCCAGAAACTCAAAAGGCTTTTAAGGTTCTTCAGACTGCTCTCCTGCAAGCTCCAGCTCTGAGCTTGCCCAGTGTCAGAATTTGTTTGTCACTGAAAGAAAAGGTATGGCCTTGGGAGTTTTGACACAACCCCAAGGGCTTCACCAACAACCTATTGCTTATTTCACATGGGTGGCCCAACTGCCTAAGTGTAATTGGGGCAGAGGCTTTATTAGCACCTGAAGCTTTAAAAATAATTAATGGATGAAAACTTACTGTACTGACTTCTCATTATGTGAGTGGAATCTTAAATTCTAAGGTTAATATTTGGACGACAGACAGTAGGATTCTTAAATATCATTGTTGTTAGAAGGACCAATAACTAAGCTTAAAGTTTGCATAAATTTAAATCTTGCCACTTTTCTTCCTGAGAAGAAAAATGAAACACCTGATCATGATTATTCCCAATTCCTAACTTTTAACTACGCAGCTCTGGAGGATCTAATGGATACCCCATTAGACAATCCTGACATGGAACCATTTACAGATGGCAGTTCTTCTGTTAGGGATGGAAAGCATAAAGCAGGTTACGCCATGGTGACTGCTGAACAGGTTTTGGAAGCAAAATCTCTCCCCCAGGAAACCAGTGTTCAGTTAGCAGAGCTTGTGGCTCTGACCCGAGCTCTAGAATTAAGCAAAGGGCAGCGAGTAAATATCTACACTGATTCTAAGTATGCTTATTTGACTTTACCTGCTCATGCTGCAATATGGAAAAAAAAAAGTTTAAAACAGCAACAGAAGAACCTATTAAGCATTTCAGAGAGATTGAGAGACTTTTAACTACCATATATTGTCCTACAGAAGTAGCTGTTATGCATTGCAAATGGCACAGCAGGGATGGGAGTAAGGTAGCCAAAGGTAATCAGTTAGCTGACTGTCAAACCAGAAAAGCAGCACTTTACAAAACCCCTTCACTGCAGATGCCTTTGATCTGGACAGGTCCTGTGGAACAGGAAAAACCACAATATACTGAGGAAGAGTTAGAAAGATATGAGAAACGAGGAACAAAGATTACTGATAAAGAATGGTTACAGTCTGAGGATGGACGATGAATAATTCCTGAAAATGCTCAGTGGAAAATTCTTAAGGGTTTACATTAGAGTTTTTATTTGAGTGCAGAGAGTACTTATCAAATGTTTTCTCATTCGTTTGAAGGTAAAAATGTAATAAAAACTTTAATGAATATTATCAAAAGGTGTGAGGTTTGTCAAAGAAATAATCCAAAGACTGAAAAGGTAGCAAAATCTGGATTACAACTGAAGAACTTTTAGGTTAAGGAATTATAGTAGTTTTGATGTTAACTAAGCAAGGTTCTTTTGGTTAATGAATTTCTCTCTGTTATAAATCATTGTATTCGTCTTTCTGTAAGAATGTAACTTCATTTAGTGCTTTCTGAGAAGGGCACTGGAAACTTCTGGGTTAAAAGTTAAAACCTGGAAGGCAGAATGTGCCGCATAGAAGATAGCTTTCCCCCTTATCTCAAGGACTCAGAGCCTCCTGACTGATCTGTTCTTAACTAATGACTTAGTTTCCACTGTGTAACAGGCTTCTCCTCAAAAATGCCTTTCCCTGTACCAGGCACCGCCGGGCCAGGTGGTCAATTAACTGTCTCTACTAAATCATCTGTAGACCGTCCCCATCAATCAAATGTCTCCACTTCATCCTCAGACCCCCTTATCACATTGTTCCCTACATTCCGATCTCATTCCCAGTTGTCTTTGATCTTTCTGCATAAAAATCCCTCTCGGTGAGTGTTCGGGGTTCACTCCTGGGAACGGGAGATCGAACCCCGGCACGCCGGCCTAATAAATCCTCCTGCTGATTGCATCGAATTCGAGTCACTGTGGTCTTTGGGGCAATGGTTCCCGAGAAAAGGCCGGGAGGTCTTACACAACGAAGTGGGAAGTATCCTGGAGAGCACTGGGAAACTGATTTTACTCATATGCCAAAAGCTAATGAATATTGTTGCTTACAAGTTTGGGTGCATACTTTTACTGGATGGATTGAGGCTTTATCCTGTAGTAGGGAACAGGCAAAGGAGGTTATAAAGATTTTAATCCATGAAATTATCCCCAGGTTTGGGCTGCCATGGAGCCTTCAGAGTGACAATGGCTCTGCCTTTAAAGTTGCTGTAACTCAGGGGGTATCTAAAGCTCTAGGAATAAAATATCACTTACACTATTCCTGGATACCCCAATCCTCAGGAAAGATTGAAAAAGCTAATGACATTATCAAAAGACATCAGTGCAAACTAACTCAAGAGACACAGGAAATTGGATTGTCCTACCCATAGTTTTAATGAGGGCTTGAACTGCCTCCCCCTCCCCCAAAAAGAGGGACTGTCCCCCTTTGAATGTATTTATGGAAGGCCTTTCTTACACACAGACATTGTTATAGACCCTGAAGCCTTCGAATTAACTAGTTATGTAACTGAGCTCTCAGCTTTTAAATAGACATTAACAGAACTCCTGAAGATGACTCCTAACCTAGCCTCTGAGTCAAGCAAGCCTCTATTTGAACCAGGAACTGAGGTACTCGTACAAACATTGGGATCTGGAGGCCCATCTCTCAAGCCCCTCTGGGAAGGTGCTTACCAGGTTATTCTTTCTTCTCCTGCAGCTGTCAAAGTGCCAAGAATTGATTTGTGGGTACATCACACTCGAGTTAAGAGGTGGCATAGTGACCAAAACTAAGTGACTTTATCTTATGTCTTTACTTTCTATGCTCTGTCTTTGTACTTTTTAGATGGACCTGATAATCTATGTGAGCCTACTTCTGCTGACTCCAAAAATCCTGAATCTGCCATTTGATCCTCAAGACAATGCCTTCCTGTCCTGGGCTCACTCCTACACTGCATTCCACAATCCATCTAACTGCTGGGCCTGTGGAGCACTCTCCTCTTCATCAGTGCAAGGATTCCCATGGTCAACATTTTCACTTCAAGGAAAAGATTTTCTCCAAGTCTACGAATACCTTCGACAACAATCATGCGATGCCTCTTATCTGATGACATCTAACAACCATAAAATGGACTGGTGCAACACGTTGCACTTTAACTATGGACATAATGTGACTTCTAATTTTGATTTTAACTTGTTTTAATGACTATGTTGCCTTACATCTGTAACTGTGTAACTAGATTTGTTTTTAGCCACATGAAAGCTTTTAAGTTACAAATGGTTGCTCAAAATCCTGCTACTGCTGCAGCTTTCTCCAACTACTATTTGGGGCCCCTGGATCAGAAATCCGCAATATGAGGATTAGGAGAATATGTTGCCTCACCAATTTAGGGAAAATGCCCCTTGTCAGCTCAGAAGCAGTTATGGAAGGAGAACGATGCCCCTTTTCCCTAGGCAACATAATTCTCCTCAATAAAAGTGGGAAATGAGAGGGTAACAGGCAGGAAGGCCAGATGTCTCCAAAGGGAGGAAATAGCCTGCAAGTGTCAAATATTTTTATCTCTCTTAAATGGCAGGAGGAAACAAAATAGGAATTTTTTTTTCCTTCTCTATACAAATTTAAAAGGTTTCTTTCAAAATACTGTGTTGCCATAATGACACCTGGTTTCACCTGAAGTTAACTGTTTTCAAACCTAGAGATAATCAATGACTTTCTCTTATGGAAACATTTATCTTAGGCTATGCTAATATACTATGCATTTGCCCCAAACTCTGTCTTCAAGTCAGTTCTGCCTCCTGGCTCAGAACTTGCTTGACAAACAAGTATGTTATATTCAGATATTGTTCCCCTAATCTATGTAAATGAAACTATTTGTATGGTGATCCGCCCTTATTCAAGATTCAAGTTAATCATTTTATGGCCCAGGATGAGCCATTTGGTGCCAAGATTATCCCAAAATGCATCTTATGGGTGAGGGGCCTGGTGCCATTCTGAGTTTTAAGACATTCCTTTCGTTTATTAACAGACTGCTAGTGACTATGTAACATCCATCTGAAGACTAGTAGGTGGGTACTCTTTCTGCCCCCTTCTGATGCCTATGTCAGAAGCTTTCTCTATCTCCTTTATACTTTAATAAAACTTTTATTACACAAAAGCTCTGAGTGATCAAGCCTCATCTCTGGTCCTGGATTGAATTCTTCTCATCTGGGGGCCAAGAATCCCAGCGTCTTTGCGTGATTCAACAACAATCTTTCACTATGACCAGCGTGTTCTCTTGGCAGAACTCTATTAGCCTGTGCCCTACTTCATTCTGTATTCCAATGACAAATGTGCCTGTTACTCCAGGTGTTTCTTGACTTTCTACTTTTGCATTCCAGCCCCCTAAAATAAAAAGGATAGCTTTTGGGGGTGTTAATTCTAGAAGATCCTGTAGATCTTCATAGAAACGTTCAAGTTCATCTTCTTCAGCATTACTTGTCAGGGCATAGACTTGGAGTAGTGACTTTATTCTCTCGTTAATTCAATAAATACTAATGAGTTACACTCTACCTCACGTGTAGCAGATTAAATATAGAAAAGAAATAGGAAAAGCCAGGAATTAATAAGAGAAATTTAGTTTACATGATGAGGTTAAACAGTTACCAGTAACCAGACTGGGACAAGTCTTAAAGGTAAGACACTATGTAATAGTATTTCCCTTATGGGCAGGAAAGCAAGACAAGGATAAAATAAAAGATGTAGCTCCCTAGGTAAGTTATGTGTTCATGAATGTTTAGAACACCTTTGTGATCATGTATTTTCTTTTTCCATTTTGGAATTGTTACTTTAATTTCTGTTTTAATCATTTTTAATTAGCCTTTACTCTGATGGCATTATATCACATCTATGTACACTGACTTATAACCAGGAAACTATACAATCAACCTTGTTAGAGCTACACACTAAAGAATACTACAAAATATGTTCTTACATAAGGCTCTTTATGGCTAAATTTCTTCATGGAGTGTGAAATGCATGGTCTTCCAGATATAATTCTAAAATTCAGAAGACAGGCAAACTTAAAATATGCCTAAACATAACTTCTAGGGAAATTTTAAAGAATCAAGAGACATTTAATTACCAATTAGACTTTGAAAATAATTTTCAAAGCAATGTACGAGAAAAGAGTATTTATATAGAAGATATTAATATAAAATATACTGAAGCAAAGGGCATGGAAGAAATTGAATTACTGTCAATAAAATGCAAATGACTTTTAAATACAATGACAGGGAATGAGGCCAGTATTGAGCTGTTTTGAAGTTTATGCTCATCCCAAACCAAAAATCAATAAAACTTACAAAAGTAATGCTTTTATTTATGGGCATTTTCAGAAGGGACTGTATAACAGGAATGGTACACAGCTGCCTGGTGATGAGAACTTCCGATTATAAATGGAGCATGAATAACTTATATTTACATAAGTGAACAAAGTTATATTTCTTGCTCCACCTTCAACTTAAACTTAAGTTTATAAGAAAAAATGTTTCCTTCTTTTTGAATTTGAATGCAGAATGAAATCTTTAATGATTAGTGCTAATAAAATGGAGTACAACATAATAGAATAATAAACTCTCTCAAATCTATCTCATAAATAACTTTATTTTAGGGCTTCACCAGTGGCTTAGAGGTAAAGAATATGCCAACAAAGGTGGAGATGCTGGAGATATGGATTTAATCCCTGAGTCAGGAAGATCCCCTGAAGGAGGAAATGGCAACCCACTTACAATATTCTTGCTGGGAAAATCCCATGGACAGAGAAGACTTGTGGGCTACAGTCCATAAGGTCACAAAGAGTCAAATAATATTGGGCAGTCTCTCCCTCATCACTTTATTTTAAAATCATTTAATATTCTGCATTAATAACTATTAAATCAACAATATCTGCTAATGTAAAATTTATTTGAGTTCCGTTTGTAGTTTTTGAAGTCAAATTTGAGTGCTAAAATAGCTTTGTCACTTGCTGTGGTGGTTTAGTCACTAAGTCATGTCTGACTCTGGCAACCCCATGGACTATTATGCCTGACAGTATCCTCTGTTCATGGGATTTTCCAGGCAAGAATACTGGAGTGGGTTGCCATTTCCTTCTCCAGGGGATCTTCCCAACACAGGAACTGAACTCAGGTTTCCTGCATTGTAAGCAGATTATTTACTGACTGAGCTATGAGGAAAGTCCCTCTTGCTACTAAGCAAATTAATTAGCCTCAGTTCCTTCTTTTTTATGTTTTTGACGAAAGAACATCTACCAAGTGATGACATTATGTAAACTAGCATTTTGTATCTACTTCTCTGGCAATAATTATCACATTGTTTTGAGGTTCATAATATTTCATATGAAACATATCTCCCTCTATATTATAAACTTCCATGGCCCCTGTACTTAGCCTAGTGACTAACAAGATAGAAATAAATCTCTAAATCCTGTGTTTTTCACCAAAGAAAAATGAAATGAATCATTTCTTATAAGACAGAGCTTAAATGATAAGAGGGATAACCTTACATGTGAACAATAATAGCAGGAAAGCAGATGTAAATAATGGATCACTCAGATACAAGGTCAGCAGGTCGAGTGGATAACTTAAGACATGGGAAGTTGTTCTTAAACATGGAATAATATGTTCCTTTTCATTGTAGGCAAGGATAACTATTTCAGATCCACTGAGGATAAATTACTAGTTCGGTTCAGTTCAATTTGCAAATAATTTAAACCACCCACACAAGTAATTATTTTGGTGAATGAAATAAAACAATTTATAAAACTGATTATAAAATAATCAAAGTGGTTTTCAACAAGATATATCATAAGACAGCTAGCTATTTTAACTACTACTAATACATTTTAAGACCCTGAACATACTAAAACTAAAAATGTAAATATTTTGAAGTGTTTTATTGCAATTATCAAATTTGTGTTTTTCTTAAACATTTTATTGGGGTATAGTTGATTTATAATGTTGGGCTAGTTTCAGGTATAAAGCAAAGTAAATCAGTTATATATATACATGTATCCGAACTTTTAGATGATTTTCCCATATATGTCATTAAAGAGTATTGGATAGAGTTTCCCGTGCTATACAGTTGGTCTTTCTTGGTTATTTATTTAATATATACTATTGTGTATATCTGTGGACAAGAATCCCATAGAAGAAAGCAGTAACCTCATAATCAACAAAATAGTCCAAAATGCAGTACTTGGGTACAACCTCAAAAGTGGCAGAAAGATCTTGGTTGGTTTCCAGGGAAAACCATTCAACATCACAGTAATTCAAGTCTATGCCCCAACCACAGATGCCAAAGAAGCTGATGTTGATCAGTTCTATGAAGGACTAGAAGATCTCCTAGAACTAACACAGAAAAAAATGTCCTATTTAACATAGGGGGCTGGAATGCAAAAGTAGAAAGTCAAGAGATACTTGAAGTAACAGGCAAGTTTGGCCTTAGAGTACAAAATGAGGCAGGGAAAAAGCTAACAGAATTGTGCCAAGAGAACGTGCTGGTTATAGTGAACACCCTTTTTCAACAACACAAGAGATGACTTCACATGTGGACATCACCAAATGGTCAATACTGAAATGAAATGAATTACATTCTTTGTAGCCAAAGATGGAGAAGCTGTATACAATCAGCAAAAGCAAGATCCAGAGCTGACTGTGGCTCAGATCATCAGTTTTTCATAACAAAATTCAGGTTTAAACTAAAGAAAGCAGGAAACACCACAAGGCTAGCCAGGTATGACTTAAACTAAATCTTCTATGAATATACAATGGAGGTGAAGAGTAGATTCAAGGGATTAGATCTAATAAACAAAATGCCCAAAGAACTATGGGCAGAGATCTGTAATATTGTATAGGAGGCAGCAAACAAAACCATACCAAAAAAAAAAAAAAGGAAAAGGAAAAGCAAGAAGGCAAAATGGTTGTCTGAGGAGGCTTTACAGATATTGGATGAAAGAAGAGAAGTGAAAAGAAAGGAATAAAGGGGAAAGTACACCCAACTAAACATGAAATTCCAGAGACTAGCGGGGAGAGAAAAGAAAGCCTTCTTCAATAAACAATGCAAAGAAATAGAGGGAAACAACAGAAGGGGAAAAACTAGAGATCTCTTTAAGAAAACTGGAAATATCAAAGGCACATTTCATCTAAAGATGGGCACAATGAAGAACAGAAATGGTAAAGACTTAATAGAACCAGAATAGAACAAGAACAGATAGAAAGAAAACACAGAACTATATAAAAATATCTAATGACCGAGATAACCATGATGGTGTGGTTACTCACCCAGAGCCAGATATTCTGGATTGCAAGGTCAAGTGAGCCTTAGGAAGTACTGCTGTTAATAAAGCTAGTGCAGGTGATGGGATTTCAGCAGAGCTATTAAAAATAATAAAAGATGATGCCATCAAATTGCTGCACTCAATATATCAGCAAATTTGGAAAACCCCAGTGGCCATAGGACTGGAAAAGATTAACCCCTTACCTTAACTCTCAAGAAAGGCAGTACTAAAGAATACTCAAATCACCAGACAATTGCACTCATTTCCCATGTTATAAGGTTATGTTTAAAATACAGCATGCTAGACTTCAGCATTATCTGAACTGAGAACTTCCAGATATCCAAGCTGGATTTAGAAAAGGCAGAGGAACCAGACATCAAATTGCCAACATTCACCGGGTCATAGAGAAAGCAAGGGAATTCCAGAATAAAGATCTCCTTCTGTTTCACTGACTATACTAAAGCCTTTCACTGTGTGAATCATAAAAAAAAAAAAAAAAAAAATCTGTGGAAAACTCTTAAAGAGATGGGATAACAGACCATCTTTCTTGTCCTGAGAAACCTGTATGCAGGTCAAGAATTAAGAGTTAGAACCTTGTATGGGACCACTAACTGGTTCAAGGTTGAGAAAGGAGTATGAAGTACTACACATCTGTTTATTGTCACCTTGTTTATTTAACCTATACACAGAGCACATCATGAGAAATGCCAGGCTGGATGAGTTACAAGCTGGAGTCAAGATTGCTTGAAGAAGTATCAACAACCTCAGATATGCAGATGATACCACACTAATGGCAGAAAGCAACGAGAAACTAAAGAACTTCTTGATGAGTGTGAAGGGGGAAAGTGAAAAGCCAGCTTAAAACTAAATATTAAGAAAGAAAGAAAGAAAGAAAGAAAGAAAGAAAAGAAAGAAAGAAAGAAAGAAAGAAAGAAAAGAAAGAAAGAAAGAAGGAGGCTAAGATCATGGTATCTGGCCCCATCACTTCATGACAAATAGAAAGGGAAAAGGTGGAAGCAGTGACCAATTTCATCTTCATAGGCCCTAAAGTCACTGCAGATGGTGACTATCCGTGAAATTAGAAGATTGCTTCTTGGCAGGAAAACTATGACAAACAGAGACCGTGTGTTAAACAGCAAAGATATCACTTTGTTAACAAAGGTCTATGTTGTCAAGGCTATGATCTTTCCAGTAGTCATGTACGGTTGTGAAAGCTGGATCTTAAACAAGGCAGAGAGTCGAAGAACTGATGCATATGAACTGTGGTGTTGGAGAAGACTCTTGAGAGTCCCTTGGATTACAAGGAGATCCAACCACTCCATCCTAAACGAAATCAGTCCTGAATATTCATTGAAAGGACTGATGCTGAAGCTGAAGCTCCAACACTTTGGCCACCTGATGCAAACAGCTGACTCACTGGAAAAGACTCTAGGGAAAAAAGATGCTAGGGAAGATTGACAGCAGAATGATAAGAGGGCAACAGAGGATGATATGGTTGGATGGCGTCACTGATGCAATGAACGAGAACTTGGGCAAACTCCAGGAAATGGTGAGGGACAGAAAGCCTGGCATGCTACAGTCCATGGGCTCGGTAAGAGTTGGACACGACTTGGTGACTGAACAACAATTGTGTATATGCCAGTCCCAATCTCCCAACTTGTCCCTTCCCCATATCTTCCTTCCCCCTGGTAAGTATGACTTTGATTTTTACATTTGTAACTCTACTTATGTTTTATAATTAAGTTCATTTTTACAATAGTTTTATATTCCACATGCCAACATAAGCAATATCATATGATATTTATCTTTCTCTGTTTGATATTTCAGTCAGTATGCTAATTTCTAGATTGACCCACGTTGCTACAAATGGCATTAGTAATAGTAGTTTGTCGCTCAGTCGTGTCCGACTTTTTGCGACCCCATGGACTATAGCCTACCAGGCTCCTCCCTCCGTGGGATTCTCCAGGCAAGAGTACTGGAGTGAGTTGACATTTCTTTCTCCAGGGGATCTTCCTGACCCAGGAATTGAACCCAGGTCTCGCACATTGCAGGCAGACGCTTTAACCTCTGAGCCACCAGGGAAGCCCCACGTTGCTACAAATGGCATTACTTTGTTCTTTTTATGGCTGAGTAATATTATATTCCATATATGTACCATATCCTTTTATCCATTCCTCTGCTGATGGACATTTAGCTTGCTTCCAAACTTTGGCTATTATGAATAGTGCTGCTATGAACATTGGGGTGCACTTATCTTTTGAATTATGATTTTCACTGGATATATGCCCAAGAGAGGGGTTGCTAAGTCTTATGGTAGCTCTAGTTTTAGTTTTTAAAGGAACCTCCATAGTGGCTGTGTCAATCTACAGTCCCACCAACAGTGCAGGTGTTGCACTGTTTTTCTCCAGAAAAGGTGTTGCACCTTTTCTCCACATCTTCTTCAGCATTTATTTTTTTGCAGATTTTTTAATGATGGACATTCTGACCAGTATGAGGTGATATCTAATTGTAGTTTAGATTTGCATTTTTCTAAGTGAGGTTGACCATCTTTTCGTGTGCTTTTGGCTAACTGTGTGTCTTCATTGGGGAAACGTCTTATTAGAACTTCTGTGCATTTTTTGATTGGGGTGTTTGTTTTTTCATATTAAGTGTTTGAATTGTACCATAGTGTTTTGATGATTATAGATTTTTAATATAGTCTGAAGTCAAGGGCTCTTATTTCTCCAGCTCTCTCCCCCCCCCTTTTTTTTTTTTTCTTGATATCACTTTGGCTATTTGGGGTCTTTCATTTTTTCATACAAATTGTAATTTTTTTTGTTTTAATTCTGTGAAGAATATTATTAGTAATTCAATAGGGATTGCACTGAATCTGTAGATTGCTTTTAGTATAGTGATTTTTAACAGTTAATTCTTCAATAAAAGAATGTGATATATCTCTCTATCTGTTTACGTCATTTATTTTTTTCTTTCACCAGTACCCTACAGTTTTCAGAATGCATGTCTTTTGCTTCCTTAGGTAAGTTCATTTCCCATCAGTTTATTTTTTAATGCAATGTAAATGGCATTGTTTCCTTAATTTCTCTTTCTGATCTTTCATTGTTAGTGTGTGTGTGCATGTGTGTGTGTATACACATGTGCACTCAGAGTCACTCAGTGTCCAATTCTTTGTGACCCCATGGACTGTAGCCCACCAGGCTCCTCTTGTCTGTGGAACTTTTCAGGCAAGAATATTAGGGTGGTTGCCATTTTCCTCCACTAGGTGATCTTTCCCACACAGGGATCAAATCGATGTTTCTTGCATCTACAGCATTAGCAGGCAGATTCTTTACCACTAGGGCTAACTGGGAAGCGCCCACTGTTACAATGTTTTAATTTTGAATCTTACAACTTTACCAAATTCATTGATGAGATCTAGTAGTTTTCTGTTCGTATCTTTAGGATTTTCTATTTATAGTATCACGTCATCTGCAAACAGCGACAGTTTTACTTCTTTTCCAATTTGTATTCCTTCTGTCTCTTTCTCTTCTCTGACTAGCATGGCTAGGTCTTCATAAACTATGTTGAGTAAAAGTGGAAACAGTGAATATTTTTGTCTTGTTCTTGATCTTAGGGGAAATATTTTCAGTTATTTTTCTATTGAGAATGATGTTTCTTGTGGGTTTGTTGTATGTGGTCTTCGTTATGTTGAGATAGGTTCTCTATATGCCCACTTTCTAGAGAGGTTTTATCTAAATGAATGTTGAATTTTGTCAAAAGTTTTTTTCTGCCATCATTTGAGATGATCATATGATTTTATCTTTTAGTTTGTTGACATGATTTATTACATTAACTGATCTGCATATATTGCAGAATTCTTTCTCCCTTGAGAAAAATTCCACATGATCATAGTATATTATCTTTTTAATGTGTCATTGGATTCTTTTAGTATTTTGTTGATGATTTTTTGCATTTAAGTTCATCAGTGATACTGGTCTGTAATATTATTTTGTTGTGTGTGATATCTTTGATTGTGGTATCATAGTTATGCTGGCTTAGAAGAATAAGCTGGTAAGTGTTTTTTCTGTCACAATTTTGGGAAGAGTTTGAGAAGATAGATGTTAGCTTGTCTCTAAATTTTGAAGAGTGTACATTTCTAAAAATTTGTGTCAGATTTGTTTCCATAAGAGGTTATTCTGGCAGTCCAATTCAGAAAGGCCAGAGTGGGGGCAAGGAGACAAGGTATACAGCAGTTACACTGGACCTGGCCAGATATGGTGAAGGCTGAGGTGCTTATTTAACTTATACCCAGAGTACATCATGTGAAATGCTGGGCTGGAAAAAGCACAAACTGGAATCAAGATTGCCAGGAGAGATATCAATAACCTCAGACATGCAGACAACACCACCCGTATGGCAGAAAGTGAAGAACGAAAGAACCACTTGATGAAAGTGAAAGAGGAAAGAGAAAAAAAGTTGGCTTAAAAATCAACATTCAGAAAACGAAGATCATGGCATCCAGTCCCATCACTTCATAGCAAATAGATGGGGAAACAGTGAAAGATTTTATTTTCAGGGGCTCCAAAATCACTGCAGATGGTAATTGCAGCCATGAAGTTAAAAGACATTTGCTCCTTGGAAGAAAAGCTATGACCAAATTAGACAATACGTTAAAAACCAGAGACATTACTTTGCCAACAAAGGTCCATCTAGTCAAAGCTATGGTTTTCCCAGTTGTCATGTATGGATGTGAGAGTTGGACTCCAAAGAAAGTTGAGCACTGAAGAATTGATGCTTTTGAACTGTGGCATTGGAGAAGACTCTTGAGAGTGCCTTGGACTGCAAGGAGTTCCAATAAGTCAATCCTAAACGAAATCAGCCCTGAATATTCATTGAAAGGACTGATGCTGAAGCTGAAACTCCAATACTTTGGCCACACAATGCAAAGAACTGACTCATTTGAAAAGACTCTGATGCCAGGAAAGATTGAAGGCAGGGGGAGAGGGGGATGACAGAGGATGAGATGGTTGGATGGCATCACTGACTCGATGGACAATAGTTTGAGAAATCTCCAGGAGTTGGTGATGGACAGGGAAGCTTGGCATGCTCCAGTCCATGGGGTGGCAAAAGGTCAGACATGACTAAACGATTGAACTGAACTGAACTGAGGTGTTCCCAGTGCGGTTCTAAAGTCAGATGGACTATTTTGAAGGTATACATTTGCTATAGATTTTAATATTTATGCTTGGGTGTTACCTTTAGCAAGCAAGTGAAGAAGAGCAGCATCTACTAGCCAGAAACAGAATCATGGACATAGGTGATTGCCAAGAAGGAGTGGATGGAAGAAGGTAGGAATGGAATGCTGGGATTAGTGAAAAGTATTGTGAAAATGTTAGTCACTCAGTCCTGTCCAACTGTTTCTGATCCCATGGACTGTAACCCACCAGGCTGCTCTGTCCATGGTTCTACAGGCAAGAATACTGGAGTGGGTTGTCATTTCCTTCTCCAGGGGATCTTCTAGACCCAGGGATCAAGCCTGTTCTCAGTATTTCAGGCAGATTCTTTACCATCTGAATGACCAGGGAAGACTCTGGGATTAGTAGATGATAATTAGTAGACTATTATATATAGAATGGATAAACAACAAGGTCCTACCATTCAGCATAAGGAACTATATTCAACATCCAGTGATAAGTCATAATGGAAAAGAATATAAAAATAGTGTACATATATGTATAACTGAATCACTTTGCTATACAGCAGCAATTAACACAACATTGTAAATCAACTATGCTTCAATTTAAAAAAAAATAATAATAATACAAAAATCTCCTTGAGACTAATATGCACTACAGCTCCTTCAACCTGATAACACTTTCCTCTTTCTTTCTATCCTTGGAAGGAAATCAGTTTCTTAGGAGTGACCTGAGTAAGCACACTTTCAGATGGTCTCAGCCAGTGTCATCATCCATATTGACCACCTTTAACCTTTACAGATATTGAGTCCGAACTATTTTCCCGAGTTCTAAAACTTCTGACTTGACATTTCCACCTTAAATTTCTCAACAATTAGCTTCCAGTTAAAATAAATTAATATTTTTAAAAAATTTTTAAGAAAAAATAAATAAAAATACAGAGAGTTATGGGAGATCCAGGATGAGGTAATCATGCAAGATGAGTGTTTTAGCTGGGCCTGAATTAGAGAGGAAAGTCAGCCTCCCCCTATCAGAGGACAGAGTAGGGATAGGAGCAGAAACCTAAACTCATGATGCACCTTACAAATCCTACTCTTTCTAGTCACCAGAGAACAAGAACACAGATCTTAGGCATCATCCATGAGCTACTGCCTGGCCCACAGCTCTATTCAGGCAGCCATCACCAAGTCCCTGTTGTCCCATTGGGGCCCCCCAACTCCAGTCTCCTCTCAGGGACTCTCTAACCCTTTTCACCCACTTCCCCCAATGGCACCAGCCTTTAAACTAGTTTCCGTGAAGACCATACATGATATTTTTTTGCATTCCAGCTATGTTTTAAAAATAAAAGATCCCCATTTCTATTGCAGTGTGGTACTTTTATCATGTTTATTCCCTAGCTCTACTGAGTATTCATATGAAGGCTGGATTCTTTGTTGGATGAAGGATTATCACTACTCTGACAAGGACCTGCTTTTCACTGCCTGAAATTTAAATTCTTAATGTTTCCTGTCATTAGTAATCAATCAGCCATTCATTTCTCTCTGTGTCTCACACAGCATTCACTCCTCATCAGACCCTTAGCAGATGGGGTGCTTCTAATATCCTTAGGTTTCTGCTCCTATCCCTACTCTGTCCTCTGACAGGGGGAGGCTGACTTTCCTCTCTAATTCAGGCCCAGCTAAAACACTCATCTTGCATGATTATCTCATCCTGGATCTCCCATAGCTCTTTGTATTTTTTATTAAAAAAATTTAATATTAATTTATTTTGAGGGCTAATTGTTTTACAATATTGTATTGGTTTTGCCATACATCAACATGACACTTTTATCACTTTTTAATGTTCTGTGTACAATGGTTTACCACAATGAAACTGTGACTTCTTTGA
Organism: Nanger dama; assembly: GCA_917880005.1. Taxonomy (NCBI): domain Eukaryota; kingdom Metazoa; phylum Chordata; class Mammalia; order Artiodactyla; family Bovidae; genus Nanger; species Nanger dama. The sequence continues at coordinate 843,893 of CAKJTW010000033.1, forward strand.
AGCCAGGGATCATGTCACTTTTATTATCATTATTTTTTTTATTTTCAGTACACATTATAATAAATGTATAAACTCAAAATTGAACTACTTATCAGACATTACAAATAAATTTTTCTAAATGAAAGTCTCTTGGGTTTTAAGACAAAAACTCCACTGTATACAATATGATGATTTTTAAATTGCTGCCTATATGGGAAAACTTTTATTTATTTCCACAAAAATATTTTAAAGTTCACATTTATTTCCATAAAATTCAATAAAATATTTTTATATTCTGGCATGAATTTAATTTCATGTAATCTCACTTAAACACGTCAGTCAGCTCAGTCGATCAGCTGAGTCTGACTGTTTGAGAACCCATGGACTGCATCATGACAGGCCTCTCTATCCATCACCAACTCCTGCAGTTGACTCAAACTCATGTCTATTGAGTTGGTGATGCCATCCAACCATCTCAACCTCTGTCGTCCCCTTCTCCCACCTTCAATCGTTTCCAGCACAGGGCCTTTTAAATAAGTCAGTTCTTCGCATCAGGGGGCCAAAATATTGGAGTTTCAGCTTCAGCATTAGTCCTTCCAATAAATATTCAGGACTGATTTCCTTTAGGATTGGCTGGTTTGATGGCCTTGCAGTCCAAGGGACACTCAAGAGTTTTCTCCAACACCACAGTTCAAAGTCATCAGTTCTTCAGCACTCTGCTTTCTTTATAGTGCAACTCTTACAATCATTCATGACTACTGGAAAAGCTATAGCTTTGACTAGATGGACCCTTGATGGCAAATCAATGTCTGCTTTTTAATATGCTGTGTAGGTTTGTAAATTTTTTTTCCAAGGGGCGAGCATCTTTTTTTTTTTTTAATTTTAATTTTTATTTTACTTTGCTTTACAATACTGTATTGGTTTAGCCATACATTGACATGAACCAGCCACTGGTGTACATGAGTTCCCAATCCTGAACCTTCCCCCTCCCCCACCTCCTACCCCATATCATCTCTCTGGATCATCAGTTTCATGGCTGCAGTCACCATCTTCAGTAATTCTGGAGCCCCCAACGAGAAAGTCTGTCACTGCTTTCATTGTTTCCCCATCTATTTGCTATGAATTGATAAGACCAGATGCCATGATCTTAGTTTTCTGAATATTGAGTTTTAAACCAACTTTTTCACTTTCCTCTATCATTTTCAACATGAGGCTCTTTAGTTCTTCTTTGCTGTCTGCCATGAAGGTGGTGTCATCTGAAAATCTGAGGTTGTTGATATTTCTTGCAGCAATCTTGATTCCAGCTTGTGCTTCATCTAGCCAAACATTTCACATGATGTACTCTGCATATAAGTGAAATAAGCAGGGTGACAAAAAACAACTTTGATGTACTCCTTTTCCGATTTGGACCAGTCTATTGTTCTATGTACAGTTCTAACTGTTGTTTCCTGACATGCATACAGATTTCTCAGATGGCAGGTAAGCTGGTCTGGTTATTCCAATCTCTTGAAGAATTTTCAATCATTTGTTGTAATCCACACAGTCAAAGGCTTTGGCATAGTCAATAAAGCAGAAGTAGATGTTTTTCTGGAACCCTCTTGCTTTTTCAATGATCCAGCTGATGTTGGCAATTTGATCTCTGGTTCCTCAGACTTTTCTAAATCCAGCTTGAACATCTTGAAGTTCTCAGTTCACTTACTGTTGAAGCCTGGCTTTGAGAATTTTGAGCATTTATTGGCTAGTGTGTGAGATGAGTGCAATTGTGTGGTAGGTTGAACATTCTGTAAAATTGCCTTTCTTTGAGATTGGAATGAAAGCTAACGTTTGCCAGCCCTGTGCCCATTGCTGCGTTTTCCTAATTTCCTGGCATATTGAGTGAAGCACTTTCACAGCATAATCTTATAGGATTTCAAACAGCTCAACTGAAATTCCATGATCTCCACTAACTTTGTCTGTAGTAATGCTTCCTAGGGTCACTTGACTTCACATTCCATGATGTCTGGCTCTGGGTAAGTGACCACACCATTGTGGTTGTCTGGGTCATGAAGATCTTTTTGTATAGTTCTGCTGTGTATTCTTGCCACCTCTTCTTAATATCTTCTGCTTCTGTCAGGTCCACACAGTTTCTGTCCTTTATTGAGCTCATCTTTGCATGAAATGTTCCCTTGGTATCTCTAATTTTATTGAAGATATCTCTAGTCTTTCCCATTCAGGTTTTTACTCTATTTCTCTGCAATGCTCATTGAGGAAGGCTTTCTTATCTCTCATTGCTATTCTTTGGAACTCTGTATTCAGATGCTTATATCTTTCCTTTTTGCCTTTGTCTTTCACTTCTCTTCTTTTCTGAGCTATCTGTAAGGCCACATTAAACAATTATTTTGCCTTTCTGCATTTCTTTTCTTGGGGATGGTCTTGATCTCTTCCTCTTATACCGTGTCATGAACCTCTGACCATAGTTATTCAAGCATTCTGTCTATTAAATCTAATCCCTTGAATCTATTTGTCACTTCTACTGTATAACTGTAAGGGATTTGATTTAGGTCATACCTGAACAGTCTAGTGGTTTTCCGTACTTTCTTCAATTTAAGCCTGAATTTGGCAATAAGGAGTTCATGATCTGAGCTACAATCACCTCCAAGTCTTGTTTTGCTGACTGTACAGAGCGTCTCCATCTTTGGCTGCAAAGAATATAATCAATCTGATATGGATATTGACCATCTGGTGATGTTCATGTGTTGAGTCTTCTCTGTGTTGTTGGAAGAGGGTGTTTGCTATGACCAGTTCATTCCGATGGCACAACTCTGTTAGCCTTTGACCTGCTTCGTTCTGTACTCTAAGGCCAAATTTGTCTGTTATTCCAGGTGTTTCTTGACTTCTTTTCAATTCCAGTCCCTTATAATGAAAAGGACATCTTTTTTGGTTGTCAGTTCTAGAAGGTCTTGTAGGTCTTCATAAAACCATTCAACGTCAGCTCTTTCACCATTACTATTTGGGGCATAGACTTGGATTACTGTTTTATGGAATTTTTGTTTTGGAAACAAGCAGAGGTCATTCTGCCATTTTTTTTCTTTTTTTTTAAATTAAATTTATGTATTTTTTTAATTACAATACTGTATTTGTTTTGCCATACATTGACATGAATCAGCCATAGGTGAACACAATCTGCCAATGCCGAAGCCCCTCCCACCTCCCACCTCACATCCTCTACTTGAATCATTCTGCCATTTTTGAGATTGCATCCACATACTGTAGTTCAGGCTCTTTTGTTGACTATGAGCTACTCCATTTTTTTCTAAGGGATTCCTTCCCACAGTAGTAGATTAACGGTCATCTGATTTAAATTCACCCATTCCAGTCCATTCTGGATGTTCACTCTTGCCATCTTCTTCTTGACCACTTCCAATTTGCTTTGATTCATGGATATAACATTTCAGGTTCCTATGCAATATTGCTCTTTACAGCATCAGAGTTTATTTCCATAACCAGTCACATCTACAACTGGATGTTATTTTTGCTTTGGCTCTGTCTCTTCATTCTTTCTGAAGTTATTTCTCCACTCTTTTCCAGTAGTAATATTGGGAACCTACCGACCTAAGGAGTTCATCTTTCAGTGTTCTATCTTTTTGCCTTTTCATAGTGTTCATGGAGTTCTCAAGGCAAGAATACTGAAGTGGTTTGCCATTCCCTTCTCCAGTAGACCACGTTTTGTCAGAACTCTCCATCATGACCAGTCCATCTTGGGTGGCCCTACATGGCATGGCTCATAGTTTCATTGAGTTAGACAACGTTGTGGTCTATGTGATCAGTTTGGTTAGTTTTTTGTGATTGTGGTTTTCATTTTGTCTGCCTTCTGATGGATAAGGATAAAACGCTTATGGTAGCTTCCTGATGGGAGAGAATGACTGAGGGGGAAATTGGGTCTTATTCTGATGGACGGGGTCATGTTCAGTAAATCTTTAATCCAATGTCCTGTTGATGGAAAGGGATATGTTCCCTCCCAGTTGTTCGACCTGAGGCCAAACTATGATGGAGGTACCTCCTTCAAAAGTCCCATGCACACATTGCTGCACTGGGTTCCTCCAATCCTGCAGCAGGCCACCACTGACCCACACCTCCAATGGATTCCTGGACACTCAGGCAAGTCTGCGTCAATCTCTTGTGGGGTCACTGCACCTATCTCCTGGGTCCTGGTGTTCACAAGGTTGTTTTTGTTCATTTTTTCATTTGGCTTTTATATTGGTGGCCTCTTGAGAATACGATACTGTAAAGTAATTAGCCTCCAATTAAAGTAAATATATATATTTTAAAAGTTTGTATTTTCCTGAGGAAAAATTGTGGTACAATAAAGTCAGCATGAATTCTAACTATTGTCATATATTATACATGTTCAATCATTTATAGACTGTTCTTTAAGGTTATTCTAAGAACACTGCCTCTAAAAAAAAATGGGCCTAGAAGGAGTTTACTATTCTAGTATGACACGTATTGCCAATTTGACTATTTATCATGATAAGCATTAAAAAATGAACTTTACTGAACCCAGTCTTTCACACTAATTAACATGAAAGCCCCCTAGTGTGTCTAGTGAAGACAATGCAAATTAATTTATGAGTACAGACTTAGAGACAAGAATTCTAATGCTTATTTAAACAGATGGAAAATGCTTATATAAATATAGAACAGAAAAGGTATGATTAAAGTATGCCAGATATGGCAAACATTTGAGAGGCATTTTGAAAATTGTAAGAAAGGGAACTGAATGTTAAAGACACTTAGAACAATAGTACGTAGTTCATAGTAAAATGTCCCGGATGGCATCTGGCTAGTACAACAGAATATAAAGAACTACACTTAGACAAATACATGCTTTTAACAAAACAATTAATTAGTAAATAAAACTTTCACTTTGGTTTTGGACAAATAGATTAGAAGAATAAAACATGTCATTCCATAATGTTAAAACACTAGCCACTGTTATAAAATCACTTATGTTTAACAACTTAATCTAGTGGGGAGAAGACTATTTCCATGAAAGACAGCCAACATTTAGCAATGTCAATGCTCACACATTTCAAAGTTATGCACTTTCATAAAATTAAAGACATAAATGTTTTGTGGATGTCTGACATGGAACAACAGACTGGTTACAAATAGGAAAAGGAGTATGTCAAGGCTGTATATTGTCAACCTGCTTATTTAATTTTTACAGAGTACATCATGAGAAATGCTGGGCTGGAAGAAGCACAAGCTGGAATCAAGATTGCCAGGAGAAATATCAATAACCTCAGATATGCAGATGACACCACCCTTATGGCAGAAAGTGAAGAGGAACTAAAGAGCCTCTTGATGAAAGTGAAAGAGGAGAGTGAAAAAGTTGGCCTAAAGCTCAACATTCAGAAAACTAATATCATGGTATCTGTCCCATGACTTCATGGGAAATATATGGGAAACAATGGAAACAGTGTCAGATTATTTTGGGGGCCCCAAATCACTGCAGAAGGTGATTGTAGCCATGAAATTAAAATATGCTTACTCCTTGGAAGAAAAGTTATGACCAACATAGATAGCATATTCAAAAGCAGAGACATTACTTTGCCAACAAAAGTCCATCTAGTCAAGGCTATGGTTTTTCTAGTGGCCATGTATGGATGTGAGAGTTGGACTGTGAAGAAGGCTGAATGCTGAAGAATTGATGCTTTTGAACTGTGGTGTTGGAGAAGACTCCTGAGAGTCCTTTGGACTGCAAAGGAGATCACCAGTCCATTCTAAAGGAGATTAGTCCTGGATGCTCATTGGAAGGCCTGAGGCTGAAGCTGAAACTCCAATACTTTGGCCACCTCATGTGAAGAGTTGACTCATTGGAAAAGATCCTGATGCTGGGAGGGATTGGGGGGAGGAGGAGATGGGGACAACAGAGGATGAGCTGGCTGGATGGCATTATTGACTCAATGGATGTGAGTCTGAGTGAACTCCAGGAGTTGGTGATGGACAGAGAGGCCTAGCATGCTGTGATTCATGGGGTCACAAAGAGTTGGACACGACTGAGCGACTGAACTGAACTGAACTGAACTGAATCTATCTCCTTGATATTAGAAATATTTTTCCTTGTACATATCCAAGAAGTTATCTTTAAATAACACTTTGGGTCAAAAAATCTAAATAGTTATGTAAATGCATGTGTAGTCAGTATTTGCTATTTAAGATGTAGTTTTCAAGCAATATGCAAAAAGAACTTTATTTTAAAATAAATCAGCACTAAGCAGTATAGACCTTGTGTTTATTCCAATTATACATTTTAAACTAGCAGACATATTCCATTATAGGTGCAAGTAATATTTTGTAATAGTTACATCCTTTCCCAAATAAGAACTTTGTATTTAATTTTCAGAAACTGTGTTCCTCAGATTCTCACACCAACTGTGACTAACATTTGACAACTCAATTCAACTTTATTATCTGTGGGTACCTCAGAAATGGAAATGTGGCAATTTCCTGATCTTTTATCTCTTTTTCCTTTTATAGCAAAGACGTTATTCAGTCTTTTCAATTTCCTCTTTAAACATTTTAGGATACAAATATAAACACACAAGTATTCTAGTATGATGTATTTCATATTCACATATAAGATAAGAAGCATCATGCTACATAAAATATACATATACATAGACACATAGAAATAGATATATAATTGATAGATACATAAGCACGTAATAGACAATGATGATGGATAGATGGCACTCTCCCCTACTGACTTTCTGTCCTTATGGCATGTGTAGACACATGGCTATTGGCATGTCTTCTCCATGTTCAGATACTCAAAGTAGAAAGTAGGCACAGGCACTATTTAACAAATCAAGGCTATAAGCTTCCACCTATCCATATTTAACTCATATGTATCCACATACCCACAAATACATAAAAGTATCTATACTATATAATACATATGTTATCAGTAGAGAAAGAATAACATATTATACAAACTAGGAAAGAATAGAACAGAAAAATTAAATAATCTAACAGCTGCTGCTGCCAAACTTCTATCTATTCATCCACATTTCAAAGATGATTCTTCTATACTCAACAAGCATTGATTATTTATTCTGGGACAGACACTCTTCAAGGTGATTATGACATATCAGTGAATTAAAAAAAAACAAACTTCGTAAGCCATAATATAAAAAATCAGAATACCATATATTCATTCCATATATACACATTATTAACAAAGCATTTAATTATTTTAAGTGGTATACTTTGCTATCCAGAGATGTATTCCAATACTTGTTGTAAATGTCTGTTTTATCCAAAAATCAAAATTATGACTAGCAAAACTGATGGCTCTGTTGGCTAAGGGAACAGGAACCTGTATACTTACATTACAAAACCCAGTACCTATTTAGTCATGAAGGGAGTGGATAGTCTATCAATTTACTTCACAAAATACTTGAACCCAAAGTAAAAATCCATGTGAAAGTTAGATTTTAAAATTGAAAAAAAAACCTTTACAACAAATAAAAGAAGTACATAATAAAAAATCTAAGGAAATTTAAAAGGATTTCACAAAACTTCTGTTATCTAAACAGTATCATGTGAAGGTATGCTATCTTTGATATCTGCCACCCCTGCTCATTACCATTTGCTAAACACAATGCCTTCTCTATATTCTGAGGACAATTCCATGCAAAGATTATTGAGGAAGACACTGGCATTTTCAGAAGAGGAAGTAGAAAAGGCAAAGTAGGAAGAACAAAAGTATTTCTGCATCTCTCATCCATGCCACTTTCATTTGTAGTATGTGAGAATAGAAATAAAGGGAAGATTAGAAGACTAGAATCAAAGAAAAAATAATATATTTTGTGAAACTGGATGAGCTTGATTTTTGATGATTCATGGAAAATTCCTTAAAGTATGGCATAAGGTCTTATACACCCATATGAACATGTATGAACCTCATATATGCAGATGACACCACCCTTATGGCAGAAAGTGAAAAAGAACTAAACAGCCTCTTGATGAAAGTGAGAGAGGAGAGTGAAAATCTTGACTTAAAAGATCATGGCATCTCGTCCCATCACTTCATGGCGAATAGATGGTGAAAACAATGGAAACAGTGACAGATGTTATTTTGGGGGCTCCAAAATCACTGCAGATGGTGACTTCACCTATGACATTAAAAGATGTTTGCTCCTTGGAAGAAAAGTTATGAAAACCCAAACAGCATATTAAAAAGCAGAGCCATTAATTTGTCAAAAAGGCCCATCTACGGAACTCTACAGAGAAGGCTATGGCACCCCACTCCAGTACTCTTGCCTGGAAAATCCCATGGATGCAGGAGCCTGGTAGGTTGCAGTTCATGGGGTCTCTAAGAGTCGGACACGACTGAGCGACTTCACTTTCACTTTTCACTTTCACGCACTGGAGAAGGAAATGGCAACCCACTCCAGTATTCTTGCCTGGAGAAACCCAGGGACAGGGGAGCCTGATGGGCTGCCATCTACGTGGTCTCAGAGAGTCAGACACGACTGAAGCAGCTTAGCAGCAGCAGCAGCAGCAGCAGCAGCAGGGAAAGCTATGGTTTCTTCAGTAGTCATGTATGAATGTGAGAGTTGGACTACAAAGAATGCTGAGCATCAAAGAATTGATGATTTTGAATTGTGGTGTTAAAGAAGACTCTTGAGAGTCCTTTGGACTGCAAGGAGATCAAAACACTTGATCCTAAAGGAAATCAACCCTGAATACTCATTGGAAGGACTGATGCTGAAGCTGAAGCTCCAACACTTTGGCCATCTGATGCCAAGAACTGAATCATTGGAAAAGACGCTGATGCTGGGAAAGATTGAAGGCAGGAGGAGAAGGGGATGACCGAGGATGAGATGGTTGGAGGGCATCATCGACTTGATGGACATGAGTTTGATTAAACTCTGGTAGTTGGTGATGGAAAGGGAAGCCTAGCATGCTGCAGCCCATGGGGTAACAAAGATTCAGATATGACAGAGCGACTGAGCTGACTCATGAATATGTATGCACATGTGTAAACACACTCACTCACTAACAGTACTATCAGATATTGAGAATGCAACACAAAGTGCCATTTACAACTAACATCTCCTAAGCAAGAAATACTGAAAATTGGCTTTTAATTATCTGTTATGATCAGTTCAGTTCAGTTCAGTCACTCAGTCGTGTCCGACTCTTTGAGACCCCATGAATCGCAGCACACCAGGACTCCCTGTCGATCACCAACCTCGGAAGTCACTCAGACTCACGTCTATTGAGTCAGGGATGCCATCCAGCCATCTCATCTTCTGTCGTCCCCTTCTCCTCCTGCCCCCAATCCCTCCCAGCATCAGAGTCTTTACCAATGAGTCAACTTTTCGCATGAGGTGGCCAAAGTACTCGAGTTTCAGCTTTAACATCATTCCTTCCAAAGTAATCCAAGGGCTGATCTCCTTCAGAATGGACTGGTTGGATCTCCTTGCAGTCCAAGGGACTCTCAAGAGTCTTCTCCAACACCACAGTTCAAAACCATCAGTTCTTCTGTGCTCAGCCTTCTTCACAGTCCAACTCTCACATCCATACCTGACCACAGGAAAAACCATAGCCTTGACAAGACGGACCTTAGTCAGCAAAGTAATGTCTCTGCTTTTGAATATACTATCTAGGTTGGTCATAACTTTTCTTCCAAGGAGTAAGCGTCTTTTAATTTCATGGCTGCAATCACCATCTGCAGTGATTTTGAAGCCCCCAAAATAAAGTCTGACACTGTTTCCACTGTTTCCCCATCTATTTCCCATGAAGTGATGGGACCGGATGCTATGATCTTCGTTTTCTGAATGTTGAGCTTGAAGCCAACTTTTTCACTCTCCTCTTTCATTTTCATCAAGAGGCTTTTTAGTTCCTCTTCACTTTCTGCCATAAGGGTGGTGTCATCTGCATATCTGAGGTTATTGATATTTCTCCTGGCAATCTTGATTCCAGCTTTTGTTTCTTCCAGCCCAGCGTTTCTCATGATGTACTCTGCATAGAAGTTAAATAAGCAGCATGAAAATAGACAGCCTTGACGCACTCCTTTTCCCATTTGGAATCAGTCCGTCATTCCATGTCCATTCTAACTGTTGCTTCCTGACCTGCAACACAGATTTCTCAAGACACAGGTCAGGTGGTCTGGTATTCCCATCTCTTGAAGAATTTTCCACAGTTTATTATGATCCACAGTCAAAGGCTGTGGCATAGCTAATAAAACAGAAATAGATGTTTTTTTCTGGAACTCTCTTGCTTTGTCCATGATCCAGCAGATGTTGGCAATTTGATCTCTGGTTCCTCTGTCTTTTCTAAAACCAGCTTGAACATCTGGAAGTTCACAGTTCACCTATTGCTGAAGCCTGGCCTGGAAAATTTTGAGCATTACTTTACTCTCATGTGAGATGAGTGCAATTGTGCGGTAGTTTGAGCATTCTTTGGCATTGCCTTTCTTTGGGATCGGAATGAAAATTGACCTTTTCCAGTCCTGTGGCCACTGCTGAGTTTTCCAAATTTGCTGGCATATTGAGTGCAGCACTTTCACAGCATCAACTTTCAGGATTTGAAATAGTTCAACTGGAATTCCATCACCTCCACTAGCTTTGTTTGTAGTGATGCTTTCTAAGGCCCACTTGAATTCACATTCCAGGATGTACGGCTCTAGATGAGTGATCATACCATCGTGATTATCTAGGTTGTGAAGATATTTTTGTACAGTTCTTCTTTGTATTCTTTTTATTATCAAAGAGTCTCAGACAACTCATGTTTATTGGATGGAACTAACAGAAGGAGAAGAGATTAAGAAGTTGCAAGAATACAGAGAGAAACTCCACACACAAAAAAGATTTTAATAACCCAGAAAATCATGATGGTGTGGTCACTCACCTAGAGACAGACATCCTGGAATGTGAAGTCAAGTGAGTCTTAGAAAACATCATTGCAAACAAAGCTAGAGGAGGTAATGGAATTCTAGCTGACCTACTTCAAATTGTGAAAGACTATACTATTAAAGTGCTGCACTCAATATGTCAGCATTTTGAAAATGCAGCAGTGGCCACAGAAATGGAAAAGATCATTTTTCTTTACAGTCCCTAAGAAAGGCAATGCCAAAGACTGTTTAAACTACTGCACAATTGTGCTCATTTCACATGCTAACAAGGCAAACCTCAAAATCCTTCAAACTAGGCTTCCGTGGTACATGAATTAAGAACTTCCAGATATACAAGCTGGATTTAGAAAAGGCTCAGGAATCAGAGATCAAATCGCTGATATCCAATGGATCATAAAAAAGCAAGAGAATCCAGAAAAATCTATTTCTGCTTCCTTGACTACACTAATTTGTAGAAAATTCTTCAAGATATGGGAATACCAGATAACCTTACTTTTCTCCTGAGGAAACTATATGTGGGTCAAGAAGCAATAGTTAGAACCAGACACGGAACAACAGACTGGTTCAAAATTGGAAAGGAATACATCAAGGCCGTATATTGTCACCTTGTTTACTTAACTTATATGCAGAGTGCATTTTGTAAAAGGCTGGGCTGGATGAATCACAAGGAAGACTGCCAGAAGAAATATCAATAACCTGAGACATGCAGATGATACCACTCTTATTGAAGAAAGTGAAGCTGATCTCAAGCCTCTTGATGAAAGTGAAAGAGGAGAGTGAAAAAAACTGGCTTAAAATTCAACATCCAAAAACCAAGTTCATGGCATCTGGATCTATCTTTATGACAAATAAGTGGAGAAAAAATGGAAACAGTGATAGACTATATTTTCTTGGGCTCCCAAATCACTGTGGATGGAAACTGCAGTCACGAAATTAAAAGACACTTGATCCTTGGTAGAAAAGGTATGACAAACCATGGCAGCATATTAAAAATCAAAGACATAATTTTGCCGACAAAGGTCTGTCTAGTCAGAGTTGTGGTTTGTCTAGTAGTCATGTACAGATGTGAGAGTTGGATTATAAAAGAAGGCTGATATTTTGAAACTGTTGTGCTGGAGAAGACTTTTGAGAGTCATTTGGAGAGCAAGGAGATCAAACCAGTCAATCCTAAAGGAAATCAACCCTGAATATTAATTGGAAGGAATGATGCTGACGCTGAAGCTCAAATAATTTTGCTACCTGATATGAACAGCTGACTCATTGGAAAAGATTCTGATACTAGGAAAGATTGAGGGCATGAAAAGGAGATGACAGAGGATAAGAGGATTGGATGGCATCTCCAACTCAATGGACATGAATTGCTGAAAACTCTGGGAGACAATGAAGGACAGGGAAGCCTGATGTGCTACACTCCATGAAGTCTCAGTGTTGGACATGACAGACAGACTGAACAACAACAAAGTAGAAAATAGAGATGATGTTCCTAATAATTATCTGCCTTGATAATAAATTTCTGATAAATACTTAACACTTGCTCATACCTATCAAATAATAAAAGCATATTAATTTTTAGTATTTTTAAAATCATCAGCAAATAGGTTATCTCTTTTCTAGAAATGTCATATTTCTTCATATTCTTCCAGTTAAGAAATATTTACAGGACATATTACTTCACCAGAGAAACCTGAACAAGAATGGTTAAATTAATATTCTGATCCACAAACAGCAACACAGTCACAGATTTTCTTTTAATAATTTTAGAGATGAGGTTAAGAAACTCCACCAGAGTTAGTCTCTAAAATATAGAGAAGAAAATTAGTCACAGGTACAGGTCACCAAGCCACTGAACTTTTTTCTTTTTTTTTTTTAATTGGAGTTTAGTTGCTCCACAATATTTAATTTCTCCTGTAAAGGAAAGTGAATCAACTATGCATACACATATCCCCTCTTTGCCACTACAGAGTATTAAGTCAAGTTCCCTGGAATATACAGTAGGTTTCCATTAGTTATCTATTTTATACATTGAATGGATTCCCTGTTAGTTCAGATGGTAAAGAATCACCTGGAATGTGGGAGACCTGGGTTAGATCCTTGGGTTTGGAAGATCCCCTCAAGGAGAGCATGGCAACCCACTCCAGTATTCAGGCCTGAAAAATCCCCAGCTCCTCTAGTGATGAGGTCACAAAGAGTTGGACACAACTGAGCAACTAACCACAAAGAACACATGCAAAGCAGAAAAAAAGAAACAGATATAGAAACAAATGAACAGACATCAAGAGGAAAATTGCAGGGTTGAATGAGAGATTGGGATTAACATATATACACTTTTTAATAACATGCTTAAAAGAAAAGCTATGACCAACCTAGATAGCATATTAAAAAACAGAGACATCGCATTTCCAAAAAAGGTCCATCTAGTCAAAGCTATAGTTTTTGTAGTAGTCATGAATGGATGTGAGAGCTGGGCCATAAAGAAAGCTCAGCACTAAATAATTGGTATTTCTGGGCTGTGGTGTTGGACAAGACTCTTGAGAGTGTCTTCAACTGCAGGGGATCAAACCAGTAAAGGAAATCAGTCCTGAATATACATTGGAAGGACTGATGCTGAAGTTGAAGCTCCAACATTTTGGCAACCTGATGCGAAGAACTGACTCATTGGAAAAGACCCTGATGCTGGGAAAGATTGAAGGCAGGAGAAGGGGACAACAGAGGATTGCATGGCGTCACCAACTAGAAGGACATCAGTTTGAGCAAGATCCGGGAGCTGGTAACGGACAGGGAAGCCTTGTGTGCTACAGTCCTTGGGGTCAGAAAGAGTTGGACACAACTCAGCAACTAAAGTGAACTGAATAACATGCTAAAGCATTCAGTTGGTACAAAAGTAGTCGCGGTTTTGCATTGTTGAACTTTGCTGTTTGCTATTGGAAAACATTCTGAAATAAATGTGCTTATGTTATACATCATTTTAATGTGCATTTCTCATTTTATGGTTTTTTTTTTTTTTGCTAGTGACATTACTTGCTGTGTAATGCATATTTATTTTTGACTGTGAAAATAATTTTAAACAAAAAACAAAGTTGGGTAATTTTCTTGAGCTCAAAATTGTTCATAAAGCAGTAGAGACAACTTGCAACATCAACAATGCATTTGGTGAAGAACTGCTAAAAAATGTACAGTGTTGTTATGGTTCAAATTTGTAAAGGAGACAAGAGCCTTGAAGATGACAGGCCATTGGAAGTTGACGACCAACTGAGAGAAATCATTGAAGCTGATCCTCTTTTAAATACACGAGAAGTTGCCAAGGATCTCAGCATTGACCATTCTACAGTTGTTCAGCATTTGAAGTAAAATGGAAGGGTGAAAAAGATGAATAAGTCGGTGCCTCATGGTTGACCAAAAAAAGAAAGAAAAATCATCATTTTGATATAACATCTCATTATATGCATCAAAACTGAATCATTTCTTGATTGGATTGTGATGTGTGATGAAAAGTGGGTTTTATATGACAACCAGTGACGAAATGAAGAAGCCGAAAAGCACTTCCCAAAGCCAAACTTGTACACACACACACACACACACACACACACACACACACACACACACCTGGTCACTGTTTGGTAGTCTGCTGCCCATCTAATCCACTGCAGCTTTCTGAATTCTGGAAATACCATTACATCCAATAAATATGCTCAGAAAGTCTTAGATGCACCAAAGACTTCAACATCTGCAGCCAGCAGTGGTCAATAGAAAGGGGTCAAATCTTCTCAAAACAACACTACCAACACACAGCACAACCAATGCTTCAAAAGTTGAATGAATTGGGCTACGAAATTGTGCCTCATCGACCATACTCACCTGATCTCTTGCCAACGAGCTACCACGTCTTCCAGCATCTTGACAACATTTTGCAGAGAAAATACTTTCACAATCAACAAGATGTAGAAAATGCTTTCCCAGTGTTCTTCCAATCTTGAAGCATGGATTTTCATGCTACAGAAATGAAAGAACTCTTTCTCCTTGGCAAAAACGTGTTGATTGTAACGGTTCCCATTTTGAAAAACAAAGATGTGTTTGAACCTAGTTTAAATGATTTAAAATTCAATTCAAAACTATAATTGCATTTGCAGAAACAATAATAAGAAGTTCCATCTACAGTGAATACTCTAAAACGGCTATGCAAATTTCAAACCCAATCCAAATTCTTTCTCTAAATATATATAAATGCAAACATTCACACCCAGTTCTAAAGGTACCCTTTGGTATCTCCAAAAAACAAACGTCATAAATTAAGAATTAAAATTGTTTTTAAAAAATAGTCATTTCAAAACAGATAATGTGTATTCATCAAATAAGATTATTGTAGAATATTAACTTTTTAAAAACCAAATATACATATTTAATAGAGTCATGCAGAGGAAAAAAAGGAGCCACGTTGCAGTGATATTTCAGAGATGAAAGGGGACTGGGATATAATATCTTTGTTGTAATAGAAAATTATTATCTTGAATTTTTTTTCTACTGCATGTGTGTTCAATTTTCTTAAATAGGTTTTAGATCAAGAGACAAGCATAATGATGGAAAACTTAGGTATTTATTACAAGATAAAATATATTTAGAAGATAACTATAAAACTCTGAGATTCTGTTCATTGGAAACTAGACAGCTGTACCTTGGTACTCTTGCAGGTCTATCTCTCCGAATTTTCAAAACCTGGCTGGCCTTTTGATGTTTCACTCGTTTACTTTATTTGATTTACACTGAAGAAAATAATCCATAGCAAAATTTACTCGTACAAAAAACACTATTGTTGGATTGTTGATAAGCTTTGTTTTTTGAACTCCACTATAAACATGTTATATCATTCTACCACACGCAGAAGTGGATTATATATCACATTAGAATTATCACTCATGATAATAGAAATACAAGTAAGACATTTTAATATGTTATGGGACATTTTAGTATCAAATAAAATTGTGATCTCCATCGTATCTCCCCAAAAATAGTTCCACAAGGAGCTGTGACTCATTACCTGAAATTATTAGCCTTGGCTATCCAGTCTTGTTGTTTCATAGCAAATAGGTGGGGAAACAGTGAAAACAGTGAAAGACTATTTCCCTGGGCTCCAAAATCACTCCAGATGATGACTGTAGCCATGAAATTAAAAGATGCTTGCTTCTTAGAAGAAAAGCTTTGAGCAACATAGTCAGCCTATTGAAAACTAGAGACATTACTTTGCTGACAAAGGTCTGTCTAGTCAAAGCTCAGGTTTTTCCAGTAGTGATGTATGGATCTAAGAGTTGGACCCTAAAGAAAGCTGACTGCTGAAGAATTGATGCTTTTGAACTCTGGTGTTGGAAAAGACTCTTGAGAGTGCCTTGGATAGCAAGGAGATCAAACCAGTCAATTCTAAATTAAATCAGTCCTGAATATTCAATGGAAGGATTGACTGATGCTAAAACTGAAGATCCAATACTTTGGCCACCCGATGAGAAGAAATGACTCACTTCAAAATACAATGATGTTGAGAAAGATTGAAGGCAGAAGGGCAAGGGGACGACAGAGGATGAGACAGTTGCATGGCATTACCGACTCAATAGACATGAGTGTAAATAAGCTCTAGGAGTTGGTGGTGGACAGTGAAGCTTGGCATGCTACAGTCCTTGGGGTCACAGAGTCAGACACGACTGAACAACTTAACTGAACTGAATAACATGCTAAAGCATTCAGTTGCTGCAAAAGGGGTTGCGGTTTTGCATTGTTGAACATTGCTATTTGATATTAGAATACATTCTTAAATAAATGTAGTTATGTTATACATCATTTTATGTGCATTTCTAATTGTATGGTTTCTTTGCTAATGACATTACTTGCAGTATAATTTATATTTATTTTAGACTTCTAAAATGACATTAGACAAAAAGCAAAGTGGAGTAATTTTCTTATTTGAGTTCAAAATTTTTCATAGAGCAGTGAGCAATGGAGACAACTTGCAATTTCAACAATGCATTTGGTGAGGAATTGCTAACAAATGTGCGCTGTGACCATGATTCAAAGGAGACAAGAGCCTTGAAGATGAGAAATAGTGGCAGGTCATTGGAATTTGACAACAACCAACTGACAGCAATCACTGAAGCTGGCCTCTTTCCACTACATGAGAAGTTACCAAGGATTACAGCATTGACCATTATATAGTTCTTCAGCATTTGAAGTAAATTGGAAGGGTGAAAAACATGAATAAGTGGATGTCTTATGAGCTGACCAAAAGGAAAAAAAAAGTCATTGTGAAATACCATCTCTTATTTTATGCAGCAATAATGAATCATTTCTCAATCAGATTGTGTCACATGATGAAAAGTAGGTTTAATATAACAAACCAGTGACGATCAGCTCAGTGGTTGGACCAAGAAGAAGCTCCAAAGCCCTTCCTAAAGCCAAACTTGCACCAAACAAACAAACAAAGAAACAAACAAATACTGGTCACTGTTTGGTGGTCTGCTGCCAATTTGATCCACTGCAACTTTCTAAATTCTGATAATACCATTACATCTAAGAAGTATGCTCAGGAAATCTGAGATGCACCAAAAACTGCAACACCACAGCCAGCAGTGGTCAAGAGAAAGGGCCCAATTCTTCAAAACAACACCCCCATGCAAAGCATAACCAATGTTTCAAAAGTTGAATGAACTGGGCTACAAAAATTTGCCTCATCCACCATATTCACATAACCTTTTGCCAACAGACTACCACTTCTTAAAGCATCTAAACAACTTTTTGCAGAAAAATCCTTTCATAATCGACAGGATGCAGAAAAATTTTTCCTACAGTTCTTCCAATCTTGAAACATAGATTTTTATGCTACAGGAATGAACAAACTCTTTGTTACTGGCAAAAATGTGTTGCTTGTAACGGTTACTATTTTGATTAATAAAGATGTGTTTGATTAATAAAGATGTGTTTGAACCTAGTTATACTGATTTAAAATTCATGGTTCACAACCAAAATTGCATTTATATAAACCTAATGCTACCAAGTTTCATCTAAAATGAATGCTTAAGAAACCAGTTATGCAAATTTCAAACCCAACCCAAATTCTTTCTTTCTCTTTCTCTAAATATAAATATATGCAAACATTTAGACCCAGTTCTCACAAGCTAGTAAAGTAATGCTCAAAATTCTCCAAGCCAGGCTTCAACAGTACATGAACCATGAGATTCCAGTTCTTCAAACTATTTAGAAAAGGCAGAGGAACCAGAGGTCAAATTGTCAATATCCTTTGGATCATTTATAAAGTAAGACAGTTCTAGAAAAACACCTACTTCTGCTTTATTGACTATGCCAAAGCCTTGACTGTCTAGACCACTAAAAACTCTAGAAAATTCTTAAAGTCATGGGGATACCAGATCACCTGACCTGCCACTTGAGAAATTTGTATGCAGGTCATGAAGCAACATTTAGAACCAGACATGGAAAAACAGACCGGTTCCAAATAGGCAAAAGTGAACGTCAAGGTTGCATATTGCCACCCTGCTTATTTAACTTATATGCAGGGTACATCATGATAAAAGGAGGGCTGGATGAAGCACAAGTTGGAATCAAGATATGCAGATGACACCATTCTTATGGCATAAAGTGAAGAAGAACTAGATGAAAGTGAAAGAGGAGAGTGAAAAAGTTGGCTTAAAACTCAATATTCACAAAACTAAGATCATGGCACCCAGTCCCATCACTTCCTGGCAAATGGATGGGGAAACAGTGGAAATAGTGAAAGACTTTATTTTCTTGAGCTCCAAAATCACTCCAGATGGTGACTGCAGCCATGAAATTAAAAGACGCTTGCTCCTTGGAAGAAAAGCTATGACCTGCCTAGACAGCCTATTATACAGCAGAGTCATTACTTTGCCAAAAAAAGTATGTCTAGTCAAAGCTTTGGTTTTTCCAGTATTGAATGAGAGCTGATTTTTGACAACGGAAACAAGAATATGCAATGGGGAAAAGACAGTCTCTTCAAGTAAATGGTGCTGGGAAAACTGTACAGCTACATATAAAAGAATGGAATTACAACACTTCATAATGTCATGCACAAAGATAAACTCAAAATGAATTAAAGACCTAAATGCAAGACCAGAAAGTATAAAACTCCTAGAGGAAAACATAGGTAGGACACTTGATGACATGAATCAAAGCAAGACCCTCTATGACTCACATCCTAGAATAACGGAAATAAAAACTAAAGTAAACAAGTGGGATCTGACTAAGATAAAACGCTTTCACACAGCAAAGGAAACTATAAACAAGCTAAAAATATAACCCTCAGTTATACTGGGAGAAAATAAAACCAAATAAAACAACTAACAAAGGATTAATTTCCGAAATATACAAGCAGCTCATACAACTCTACCATAAAAACAAACAACCCAATCGAAAAAGCCCTGAACAGACATTTCTCCAGAACACATATACAGATTTCTAACAAATACATGAGAAGATGCTCAACATCATTCATTATTAGAGAAATGCAAATCAAGACTACAATTAGATATCACCACACCAGTCAGAATGGCCATCTTCAAAAAGTCTACAAACAATAAATGCTGGGAAGGGTGTGGAAAAAGGGAACACTCTTGCACTATTGGTGAGCATGTAAATTGATACAGCCACTATGGAAAACTGTATGGAGATTCCTTAAAATAACTAGGAATAAAACCACCATATGACCCAGCAATCCCACTCCTAGGTATATACACTGAGGAAACCAGGGTTGAAAAAGACACACTTATTCCATTGTTCATTGCAGTACTATTTAAAATAGCTAGAACATGGAAGCAACCTAAATGCTCATTAACAGATGAATGAATAAAGAAGTTGTGGTAAACAACAGAATATTATCAGCCACAAAAAGGAATGCATTTGAGTCCGTTCTAATGAGGTGGATGAAACTTAGTATTATTCAGAATGAAATAAGTAAAAAAGAAAAAGATAAATATTTTACACTAATGCATATTCATGGAATCCTGAAAAATGGTACTGAAGAATTTTTGTAGGGCAGCAGTGGAAAAATAGACATAGAGAATAGACTTATGGAGACGGGGGGGGAAGAAAAGGTAAGATGTATGGAGACAGTAACATGGAAACTTACATTACCATATGTAAAATAGAAAGCCAACAAGAATTTGCTGTATGTCTCAGGGAACTCAAACAAGGGCTCTGTATCAACCTAGAGGGTTGGGATGAGGAGAGAGATGGGAGTGAGGTTCAAAATGGAGGGGATATATGTATACCTGTGGCTGATTCATGTTCAGGTTTGACAGAAATCAACAAAATTCTGTAAAGTGAAACTGAAGGTCATCAGTAATGTCTGACTCTTTGTGATCCCATGGACTACACACTCTATGGAATTCTCCAGGGTAGAATAGCGGAGCGGGTAGCCTTTCCCTTCTTCAGGGAATCTGCCTGACCCAGGAATTAAACCCAGGTCTCCTGCATTGTAGGCGATTCTTTACTGGCTGAGCCACAAGGAAAGCCCTGTAAAGCAATTATCCTTCAATTAGAAAAAAAAAGAAAGAAAAAAAGAAATACGTGGAAAATTTAAACTGGAAAATAAGATGTCATGTCACTTTGAATATTTTCAGTTTAGAAACTTTGGAATAAATATTTCAGCACATTAGAATGGCCATTTAGAATTTCTAGTTTTGTTTCATGTTAGCTAATTTGCAAACCACAGATAACATCTAAAATAATGTCACTCATTGCAAATTTCCACCTTACAACTTAATACATTTGTAGGTAAAAAATATTTTATGATAGTTTATACATCATGAACTGTCTCCCCACAAAGTTTGCATCCCATTTGGAAATAATGATAAAAATAAAACTTTCACATTGTATAATTTTTAAAAAATCATTAAACATTTTGGACGTAAATATTTTCATACATGTTGATTTAATGAAATCCTGGAGAGGCTCAATATTTTAAGTTCTATATGAGTTATAAAAATTTTAATTTAAAACTCATTTTGGGTTTACCTTTAAACAGCAAGAAGCTTCAGAAGAGTGATTTTCACGTACTAGAAGCACTGTTCACGAAAATGTCTATAGTGTTACATAAAATATCCAATCACTATTTGAAATAATTCAAAACAAGATTTAACAATATGTTCAAGAATAAAGTTGAATCCTTAAAGATGCTGGAGGAGTAAGACACAGATCATCTTCATCCCCACAAATCCATCAAAAATACATCATTAAATACCTTCCACAGAACAGCTACTGAATGCTGGCAGAAGACCTCAGACTTCCAAAAGGCAAGCTTCTCCACATTATGCAGTACAGCAAAAGAAATAAGAAAACAGACAAACAAAAAGAGACAAAAGTTTCACGACAGAACTTGCACCTCTGGGAAAGAACTGTGAAGGAGGAAAATTTTCCACCCACTCGGAAACCCGCTCATGAGCAGGGACAGGAAGGACTTTCAAAATCTCAGAGAGGGAACAACAGATGTGAAGAAGGCAAACCAGAGGGAATTCTGCAGAGAGATAAGTGCCAATCAGCACTCCCTAGCCTGAGATGCTTGTCTCCACTAAGGAAAGAAATCATAAAGATCAGAGCAGAAATAAATGAAAAAGAAATAAAGGAGGCAATAGCAAAAACCAATAAAACTAGAAGACAAACAAAATTGACAAACCTTACCCAGCATCATCAAGAAAATAAGAGAGAAGACTCAAATCAATAAAATTAGAAATGAACTGAGTCAAATTTATTCTTTTTAGGGGCTGAGTAGTACTCCATTGGGTATATGTACCACAGCTTTCTTATCCATTCATCTGCTGATGGACATCTAGGTTGCTTCCATGTCCTACTGACACATATATATGGAATTTAGAAGATAGTAATGATGACCCTATATGTGAGACAACAAAAGAGACACAGAGGTATATAATGGACTTTTGGACTCTGAGGGAGAGGGAAAGGGTGGAATGGTTTGGGAGAATGGCATTGAAACATGTATACTATCTTGTAAGAAACGAAGCACCAGTCTATGTTCAATGCAGGATGCAGGATGCATGGGGCTGGTGCACAGGATGATTCAGGTAGATGATGTGGGGTGGGAGGTGGGAGGGGGCTTTGGCATTGGGAGATTGTGTTCACCTGTGGCTGATTCATGTCAATGTATGGCAAAACAAATACAGTATTGTAATTTAAAAAAATAAATAAAAATTAAAAAAATAAAATTAGAAATGAAATCAATAAAATGACATGAATGAAAATGAAATCAACAATATCAGACAACACAGAATAAAATAATCATGAGAGTACTATGAGCAATCATGTGCCAATAAAATGGACAGCCTGGGAGAAATGAACAAATTCTTAGAAAGGCACTGTCTCCCAAGACTGAATCAAGAAGAAACAGAAAATATCAACAGACTAATACAGGAGACTCAGGAGACATGGACTTGATCCCTGGGCTGGGGATATTCTCTAGCAAAGGAAATGACAACTCACTACATTATTTTTGCCTAGGAAATCCCATGGACAAAGAAGCCTGGTGGGCTATAGTCCATGGAGTCAGAAACAGTGGGATATGAATGAGTGTGTATAAACACAATCACAAGCACTTAAATCAAAACTATGATAAAAAAAAATCTTACAACAAACAAAAGCTCAGGGCCAGATGGCTTCACAGGTGAATTCTACCAAATGTTTAGAGAAGAATTAACAACTTATCATGCTCAAACTCACTCAAAACATTGCAGAGGAAGAAACACTCCAAAACTCACTCTCTGAGGTCACTGTCATCCTGATACCAAAATCAGACAAAGATATCACCAAAAAGAAAATTGCAGGTCCAAAACATTAATGAGCATAGATGCAAAAAACTTCAACAAAATTCTAGAAAACAGAATCCAACACATTAAAAGGATCATACACCAAGATCAAATGGGGATCATCCAAGTATGCAAGGACTGGATGCAAATCAATGTAATACACAACATTAGCAAACTGAAAATTAAAAAAAAAAAAAAAAAGACCATCTCAACAGATTCAGAGAAAGCTTTTGACAAAATTCAACACCAATTTATTATGAAAACTCTCCAAAATTTCTGCATGGAAAGAAACTATCTCAATATAACAAAGGATAAACTCATAGCAAACATGATCCTCAACTGTGAAATAATGATAGCATGTCATCTTAAATCAGGAAAAAGACAAGTGTGCCCACTTGTGCCACTATTATTCAGCATAGTTTTGGAAGTCCTAGGCATGGCAACCAGAGAAGCAAGAGAAACACAGGCAATCCAGATTGGAAAATAAGAAATATAACTCACATTTGTTTGAAGATGAAATGGTACTGTACATAGAAAAGCCTAAAGATGCCACCAGAAAATTCCTAGAGCTAATCAATGAATTTAGTAAAGTTGCAGGATACAAAATTAATATACATAAATCCTTTGTGTTCCTATTAATTAACAACAAAAAATCAGAAAGTGAAATTAAAGACTCAATCACCACAGCAACAAAAAGAATAAAATAGCTATGAATAAACCTACCTAAAGAGACAGAGATCTATATGCAGAAAGTATAAGGCACTAATGAAAACAAAATCAGAGACAATACAAACAGATGGAGAGATATGTTGTGTTCTTGGATTGGCAGAATTAATACTGTAAAATAAATATGCTATCCCACACAATCTACAGACCGAATGCAATCTCTATCAAATTACCAACGGTGTATGTCCCAGAACTAGAGTAAAAGAGGTTACAATTTGTATGCAAACACACAAGATAGCCAAAGCAATCTTGAGAAAGAAAAAAACGAAAAACAGAGAAGTAAAAGAAAAAAAAAGGAAAAACAAAGCTGGAGGATTTAACCTACCTGACTTCAGAGTATACTACAAAGTTATGGTCATGAAGACAGTATGATACTGACACAAAAACAGAATCATAGACCAAAAGAACAAGATTATGTTTTACAAAGGAGGAAAGATTACACGATGGAAAAAACAGCTTCTTCAGTAAGTGGTGCTGGGAAAAGTAAACATCCTGTATAAAAGAATGAAAGCAGAACACTTTCTAATACCACACACAAAAATAAACTCAAAATGGATTAAATATTTAAATATAAGGCCAGAAACTATAAAACTCAGGGGAAACAAGTAAAACATTCCCTGACATAAATTACAACAAGATCCTCTATAATTCACCTTCTAAAGTAATGGAAATTAAAACAAATTTTTTTAAAAATGGATATAAATAAAACCTTTGGCATGGTGAATAATAGTATAAACATAATGAGGAAAACACTCAGAATGGAAGAAAATGATTGCAAGTGAAACAATTCAGTATCAGTTCAGTCATTCAGTTGTGTCTATCTTTGCAACCACATGAACCATAGTATATGAGACCTCTCTGTCCATCACCAACTCTCAGAGTCAACCCAACCCAAGTCCACTGTGTCAGTGATGGCATCCAACCATCTCATCCTCTCCTGTCCCCTTCTCCTCCTGCCCTCAATCTTTCCCAGCATTAGGGTTTTTAAAAAGAGTCAGGTCTCCACATGAGGTGGCCAAAGTACTGGAATTTCAGCTTCAACATCAGTCCTTCCAATGAACACCCAGGACTGATCTCTTTTAGGATGGACTGGTTGGATCTCCTTGCAGTCCAAGGGACTCTCAAGAGTCTTCTCTAACAAAAAGCATAAATTCTTCAGTGCTCAGCTTTCTTTATACTCTAACTCTGACATCTATTACATGACCACTGGAAAAATCATAGCATTGACTAGACGGACCTTTGTTAACAAAGAAATGACTCTGCTTTTTAATGTTGTCTAGGTTGGTCATAACTTTCCTTCCAAAGGGCAAGTGCCTTTTAATTTCATGGCTGCGGTCACCATCTGTAGTGTTTTCGGAGCCCAGAAAAATAAAGTCACCCACTGTTTCCACTGTTTCCCCATCTATTTCCCATGAAGTGATGGGACCAGATGCCATGATCTTAGTTTTCTGAATGTTGAGCTTTAAGGCAACTTTTTTACTCTCTTCTTTCACTTTTATCAAGAGGCTCTTTAGTTCTTCACTTTTTGCCATAAGGGTGGTGTCATCTGCATATCTGAGGTTATTGATATTTCTCCTGGCAATCTTGATTCCAGCTTGTGTTTCTTCCAGCCCAGCGTTTCTCATGATGTACTCTGCATAGAAGTTAAATAAGCAGGGTGACAATATACAGCCTTGACGTACACCTTTTCCTATTTGGAACCAGTCTGTCGTTCCATGTCCCATTCTAACTGTTGCTTCTTGACCTGTATACAGGTTTCTCAAGGGCCATGTCAGGAGGTCTGATATTCCCATCTCTTTCAGACTTTTCCACAGTTTATTGTGATCCACACAGTCAAAGGCTTTCACATAGTCAATAAAGCAGAAATAGATGTTTTTCTAGAACTCTCTTGCTTTTTCGATGATCCAGCAGATGTTGGCAATTTGATCTTTGGCTCCTCTTCCTTTTCTAAAACAAGCTTAAACATCTGGAAATTCACAGTTCACATATTGCAGAAGCCTGGCTTGGCGAATTTTGACCATTACTTTACTTGTGTGTGAGATGAGCACAATTGTGCAGTAGCTTGAGCATTCTTTGGCATTACCTTTCTTTGGAATTGGAATGAAAACTGACCATTTCCAATCCTGTGGCCACTGCTGAGTTTTCCAAATTTGCTTATATATTGAGTGCAGCACTTTCACAGCATCATCAGTTAACAAAGGATTAATCTCCAAAGCAGCTCATGAAGCTAAATATCAGAAAAAAACATACTGCCCAATCAAAAAATGGGCAGAAGACCTATTTTTTTTCAAAGAAGACTTAAGCATGTCCAATAAACACATGAAAATATGCTCAACATCACTCATTATTAGAGAAATGCAAGTCAAATATACAACAAGGTATCACTTCACACCAATCAGAATGGCCATCATCAAAAAAAAACTACAAAAATTGAATGCTGGAGAAAATTAGAAAAAAGAGATTCCCTTCACTCTGCTAATGGGAATATAAATTGACACAACTACTATGGAGCATGGTATGGAGAGTTCTTAAAAATCGAGGAATAAAAACTACCATATGACTCAGCATTCCCACTACTGAGAATATACCCAGAGAAAACCATAACTGGAAAAGGCACATGTACCTCAGTGTTCACTGCAGCACTATTTACAATAGCCAGAACATGAAGCAACCTTTATATGTCAATCAACAGATTAATGAACAAAGAAGTTGTGGTACATAATGAATTTGAATCAATTTTAGTGAGGTAGATGAACCTGAAGATTGTTATACAGAATGAAGTTAGAAAAACAAATATCATATATTATGCATAAATATGGTATCTGGAAAAATAGCACTGGTGAACCCCTTTGTAAGGAAGGAATAGAGGCACAGATATAGCAAACGGTTCTGTGGTCACAGCAGGGGAAGGTAATGGTGGGACAAATTGAGAAAGTAGCACTGACATATATACACTGTCATGAGTAAAATAGATAGCTAGTGGGAAGATGCTATGTAACATAAGGAACCCAGCCTAGCACGCTTTGATGATCTACAGGGGAGGGATGAGTGTGATGGGAGGGAGGCTGAAGATGGAGAGGATGCATTATAGTTATGATTGATTGCTTCTGTTGTATCAGTTCAGTCACTCAATTGTGTCCGACTCTTTGCAACACCATGGACTACAGAACGCCAGGCTTCCCTGTCCATCACCAACCCTCAGAGCTTGCTCATACTCATGTTCATTGAGTTGGTGATGCCATCCAACCATCTCATCCTGCCATCTCCTTTTGCTCCCGCCTTGAATCATTCCCAACATCACAATCTTTTCAGATGAGTCAGTTCTTTGCATCAGGTAGCCAAAGTACTGGAGTTTCAGTTTCAGCATCAGTCCTTCCAATGAATATTCAGGACTGATTTCCTTCAGAATGAACTGGTTGCAAACCAATACACCAACATCGTAAAGCAATTCAGTTCAGTTGCTAAGTCATGTTCAACTCTTTGCAACCCCATGAACCACAGCACATCAGGCCTCCCTGTGACCACCAACTCCCAGAGTTTACCTAAACTCATGTCCATTGAGTTGGTGATGTCATCGAACTATCTCATCCTTTGTTGTCCCCTTCTCCTCCTGCCTTCAATCTTTGCCAGCATCAGGGTCTTATCAAGTGAGTCAGCTCTTCACATCAGGTGGCGAAAGTATTGGTGTCTCAGCTTCAACATCAGTCCTTCCAATGAACACACCCAGGACTGATCTCCTTTAGAACAGAATGATTGTATCTCCTTGTAGTCCAAAGGACTCTCAAGAGTCCTCTGTAACACCACAGTTCAAAAGCATCAATTCTTCAGCACTCAGCTTTCTTTATACTCTAACTCTCACATCCATACATGACTCTGGAAAAACCATACTCGACTAGATGGACCTTTGTTGACAAAATAATGTCTTTTTTAATATGCTATCTAGGTTGCTCATAGTTTTCCTTCCAAGGAGTATGCATTTTTAATTTCATGGCTGCAATCACCATCTGCACTGATTTTAGAGCCCAAAAATAAAGTCTGACTGTTTCCCCATCTATTTCCCATGAAGTCATGGGACCAAATGCCATGATCTTAGTTTTCAGAATGTTGAGCTTTAAGGCAACTTTTTCACTCTCCTCTTCCACTTTCATCAAGAGTCTTTAGTTGTTCTCTTTCTACCATAAGAGTGGTGTCATCTGCATATCTGAGGTTATTGATATTTCTCCCGGCAATCTTGATTCCAGCTTGTGTTTCCTCCAGCCCAGCGTTTCTTATGAGGTACTCTGCATATAATATGTTAAATAAGCAGGGTGACAATATACAGCCTTGACGTACTCCTTTTCCTATTTGGAACCAGTCTGTTGTTCCATGTCCAGTTCTAACTGTTGCTCCTTGATCTGCATACAGGTTTCTCAAGCAATTATCCTTTAAAAAATTAAAAATTTCTGAAGGATATAATAAACATCAAATAAAGTACAGTTATGTCCATCTAAAAGAAATTCATAAATTTGAGTGAAACTTCTAAATAGAAATATTGGCACAATGATTTATTCTGTGGACCTTTAAAAAATCTCTCAATTTTAAAGAGCATATTTATCTGTCTTATCATAAAATGTAAATATGCAGAAATGTTTATATATAATGAAATATTAGATCATTTAGATGTTAGTAAACTAGAAGTGCTGAAAACACAACCTAAGCATTTGAAGTTTATTTGTTCCAAAAGTCTCTGAGAGACTGAAGTTCCATAGATTACTACAGTTATGCACTATAGTTATGGTGGTGGTCTTGAGAAGCAAAGCAGAAGTCACATAAGCAAGGTCTAATCAACTTTCTTAAAATAATGTGAACATATTTATTTTTCTTTCCTCTTCACTTTTTCTTATTAAGCACTTGTTTTGCTCCAATGGAAGAAGAGAAAATTTCAAACAGAGCAGAACAGATCTGACTAAATTTAAGCCTGGGTCCCTAAGACTTGGCCAAATATAAGAACCCTAATTCTGTACTAGGACACATTTGTCCAGACAGCTTTAGTTTTTAGTTCCTGCAGAGCCAAGTGCTATTATTAAAACCAGGGACCTAAGAATTGATGCTTTTGAGCTGTGGTGTTGGAGAAGACTCTTGAGAGTCCCTTGGACTACAAGGAGAACCAACCAGTCCATCCTAAAGGAGATCAGTCCTGGGTGTTCATTGGAAGGATTGATGCTGATGAAACTCCAATACTTTGGCCACCTAATGCAAAGGGTAGACTCATTGGAAAAGACCTTGATGCTGGGAGAGACTGGAGGCAGGAGGAGAAGAGTATGACAGAGGATGAGATGGCTGGATGACATCACCAGCTCGATGGATATGAGTTTGAGTGAACTCCAGGAGTTGATGATGGACGGGGAGGCCTGGCGTGCTGCAATTCATGGGGTCACAAAGAGTTGGACACGAATGAGTGACTGAGTTGAACTGAACTAAACTGAAAATCTGTGACAATGGTTACAGGTGCTGCAAGCAACAGCAGCTAGACTAGCAGACTATAGAAACTGTATAGAATGAAGTTCTTCAAATCTTAAATAGAGATTATCTGATAAAATAAAATAAGGTGTCAAAGAAAAAATATTGAGACTATATTCTTGTTATCTTCAAAATCTCTACTACACTTTTATTTATACTGAACACTGAAACAATTAAAAAAATAATACATGCACTTAAACAATGTAGAAAAAGAAATGGTTCTATGTCTTTTTCAAGAGAGGTGGGTCTCTCACAAACCTAAAACGCCATACTAAAAGACAGTGAGAGTACGTCTGATCAATCAACCCTATATTCAAAAGAGCAGAAAAAAAAAATAAATAAAGGAGGCTTTAGCAACTGGTTTCTGGTTTTAATACTCAAAGGATTTTGGGAATTTTTGATATGTCACTGATTATTTTTAATTAGTATTTCTGATTTAGAAGTTAATTTTTAATATATTTAAACATTTATCATGTGCTCACTAAATTTCAGATGCTATGCTAAACTCTGTGTATATACATATCACCAATATTAACTCCTTATTATTGAAGAGCTATTTCCAAACATATAATTGTAATTTAATACAGAAAATGGATGAGAGGAATTAGCAAAGTATCAAGAGAGCAGAGAACAAATAATGAGCTGGAATACTTAGAAATAGACTCATAAGTACAACGATATTTAACCTACAATTTCTAGAAGAGTGACCAACTGATCTCTTAATTCAGTTCAGTTCATTTCAGTCGCTCAGTCATGTCCGACTCCTTGTGACCCCATGAATCGCAGCACGCCAGGACTCCCTGTTCATCACCATCACTCAGAGTTCACTCAGAGTCACATCCATTGAATCCGTGATCCCATTCAGCCATCTCATCCTCAGTCGTCCCCTTCACCTCCTGCCACCAATCCCTCCCAGCATCAGAGTCTTTTCCAGTTAGTCATCTCTTCGCATGAGGTGGCCAGTGTACTGGAGTTTCAGCTTTAGCATCATTCCTTCCAAAGAAATACCAGGTTTGATCTCCTTCAGAATGGACTGGTTGGATCTTCTTGCAGTCCAAGGGACTCTCAAGAGTCTTCTCCAACACCACAGTTCAAAAGCATCAATTCGTCGGTGCTCAGCCTTCTTCACAGTCCAACCCTCACATCCATACATGACCACAGGGAAAACCATAGCCTTGACTAGACAGACCTTAGTCAGCAAAGTAATGTCTCTGCTTTTGAATATACTATCTAGGTTGGTCATAACTTTTCTTCCAAGGAGTAAGCATCTTCTAATTTCAGGGCTGCAGTCACCATCTGCAGTGATTTTGGAGCCCAAAAGATTAAAGTCTGACACTGTTTTCACTGTTTCCCCATCTATTTCCCATGAAGTGATGGGACCGATGCCATGATCTTCATTTTCTGAATGTTGAGCTTTAAGCCAACTTTTTCACTAGCCTCTTTCACCTTCATCAAGAGGCCCTTTAGCTCCTCTTCACTTTCTGCCATAAGGGTGGTGTCATCTCCATATCTGAGGTTACTGATATTTCTCCCAGCAATCTTGATTCTAGCTTGTGCTTCTTCCAGCACAATGTTTCTCATGCTGTACTATGCATATAAGTGAAATAAGCAGGGTGACAATACACAGCCTTGACGTACTCCTTTTCCTATTTGGAACCAGTCTGTTGTCCCATGTCCATTCTAACTGTTACTTCCTGACCTGCATACAGATTTCTCAAGAGGCAGGTCAGGTGGTCTGGTATTCCCATCTCTTGAAGAATTTTCCAAACTTTATTGTGATGCACACAGTCAAAGGCTTTGGCATAGTCATTAAAGCAGAAATCGATGTGGTTTTTTTTGTTTGTTTGTTTTTCCTGCAACTCTCTTGCTTTTTCCATGATCCAGTGGATGTTGGCAATTTGATCTCTGCTTTGTCTGCCTTGACTAAAACCAGCTTGAACATCAGGGAGTTCACAGTTCACATATTGCTGAAGCCTGGCTTGGAAAATTTTGAGCATTACTTTACTAGCATGTGAGATGAGAGCAATTGTGCGGTAGTTTGAGCATTCTTTAGCATTGCCTTTCTTTGGAATTGGAATGAAAACTGAACTTTTCCAGTCCTATGGCCACTGCTGAGTTTTCCAAATTTGCTGGCATATTGAGTGCAACACTTTCACAGCATTATCTTTCACGATTTGAAACAGCTCCACTGGAATTCCATCACCTCCACTAGCTTTATTCATAGTGATGCTTTCTAAGGCCCACTTGACTTCATATTCCAAGATGTCTGGCTCTAGATGAGTGATCACATCATCATGATTATCTAGGTCATGAAGATCTTTTTGTATAGTTCTTCCTGAATTCTTGCCACCTCTTCTTAATATCTTCCGTTTCCGTTAGGTCCAGACCATTTCTCTCCTTTATCAAGTCCATCTTTGCATGAAATAATCCCTTGGTATCTCTAATTTTCTTGAAGAGATCTCTAGTCTTTCCCGTTCTGTTCTTTTGATCTATTTCTTTGCATTGATCGCTGAAGAAGGGTTTCTTATCTCTTCTTGCTATTCTTTGGAACTCTGCATTCAGATGCTTATATCTTTCCTTGTCTCCTTTGCTTTTCACCTCTCTTCTTTTCACAGCTATTTGTAAGGCTTCCCCAGACAGCCATTTTGCTTTTTTGCATTTCTTTTCCATGGGGATGGTCTTGATCCCTGTCTTCCATACAGTGTCACGAACCTCCATCCATAGATCATCAGGCACTCTATCTATCAGATCTAGGCCCTTAAATCTATTTCTCACTTCCACTGTATAATCATAAGGGTTTTGATTTAGGTCATACCTGAATGGTCTAGTGGTTTGCCCTACTTTCTTCAATTTCAGCCTGAATTTGGCAATAAGGAGTTCATGATCTGAGCCACAGTCAGCTCCTGGTCTTGTTTTTGTCGATCTCTTGATTAGAACAGATTTATTGTAAAAGAATGTGTCATACTGTCTAAATATGTAACGTGAAAAGATAACTCAATTCCCATAATCATAACTTATTTTTAAAGCAAAAGGAAAAACATAGTAACACAGAAGCATAAAGTATCAAAATGTAGAATCCTAAAGTTTAAATAAACGACATTTTAAAACATATTACTGATTAGTATTGAGATAGAGGTTCTGCTTTCACAGAGAGTAGATTGGATAACTTGAAGCAATCCTCCTACTCAATTTAAAATTTATAAAATCTTAAAAGTCTAGTGGACAGAGAAAAGAATTTCTGGGCCTATCACCAGTAGAATAAAATCAGGAGCAGTCAGCTGGGCATTTTGGTTTGCTTTATCCCATGGGTCATCTGTCAACACAGAGGAGACCACACAGGGACCAGACTGATTGTATCTTGAGCTATACAGAAAAATGTGGAATTGTGCAGGGTAAAGGGGAAAAGAATAAAGGAACACTCAAAGAATAGACATCGTCCAGGCCACTAATCATCTGAGGAGCTCAGAAATACCTCAGATCCCAAATTGTCACTAATGTGATTTTTGAATCTCTAGTATGCTTGGCAACTGACAGAGCAAAGGTTTATAATCTTTGGAATAAGATATCGTCATCCTAGAAAAATGTTGATTTCTTCAAGTAATTTTTAAATAACAATGTCAAGCAACAAATAAAATCATATACAAGGATAAAAACAATATGAACAGAACACAAACTACAGAAACAGGCACAGACTTAAAAGTACAGAAATAAAAGGAAAGGGAGACGGTGGGATGATTTGGGAGAATATCATTTAAACATGTATAATATCATATATGAAATGAATCGCCAGTCCAGGTTCGATGCATGATACTGGATGCTTGGGGCTGGTGCACTGACAAGACCCAGAGGGATGGTACAGGGAGGGAGGTTCAGGATGGGGAACACGTGTA
The DNA here is from genome assembly GCA_917880005.1 of Nanger dama. Taxonomy (NCBI): domain Eukaryota; kingdom Metazoa; phylum Chordata; class Mammalia; order Artiodactyla; family Bovidae; genus Nanger; species Nanger dama. The sequence continues at coordinate 876,724 of CAKJTW010000033.1, forward strand.
TACCTGTGGTGGATTCATGTTGATGTTTGGCAAAACCAATACAATATTGTAAAGCAATTAGCCTCCAAAATAAATAAATCAATTTATATTTTTAAAAAAATGTTTTTTAAAAGACAAATATTTGATATTTATAGTAGTATGATTTTATGAAGATAAAACCTCGAACTAAACCTTCAGACAATAGTTTGTAACATTTAAAGATTTGAAAGAGAATATGCAGAATATAAATATTCAATAATTAAATACAGAAGGAAGCATGAAGGAAAAAAAGAATATATGTGTGAATATGTGATGGTTTAGTCACTAAGTTGTGTCCGACTCTTTGTGACTCCATACATGGACTGTAGCCTTCCTCTGTCCACGGATTTCCCAGAAAGAATACTGGAGTAGATTGCCATTACTTTGGGGAGAAGGAAATGGCAACCCACTCCAGTATCTTTGCCTAGAGAATTCCGTGGACAGAAGAGCCTGGTGGCCTGCTGCCCATGGGGTCACACAGTCAGACACGACTGAAGTAACTTAGCATGTGTGCATGCATTGGAGAAGGAAATGGCAACCCACTCCATTATTCTTGCCTGGAGAATCCCAGAGACAGAGGAGCCTGGTGAGCTGCTGTCTATGGGGTTGCACAGAATCTGACACAATTGAAGCGACTTAGCAGCAGCAGCAGCAGCAGCCATTACTTCTAAAAGCAGAGAGAAGTGTTTAACACAAATTTAATTGAAGTACCAGAGAGAAAAGATAAAGGAGTAAAAGCAAAATAATAATAATAATGGCTAAGAGGACTCTAAAACAGATGACAGGCATCCCAATCAACCTCAAGAAAAATAAATAAAAATAAATTTATGCCTGATTATATCAACATATATCATCAAATTAAAGATAAAGAGAATATGGTATAAATCACTAGAGTAAACAACATGTAGTGAGGGAGACCATAAGTTCTCAAAACAGCACTGCCATCCAGCAAGTTTACTGACATAATTTTCCCTACAGTATTCACTCTCTTCCTCTGAGTTACATTTTGGTAGTTGTCACAGTATTTCAAGCTTTTATTATTATATGTATTATGATGATCAACGAATTTTTTCCATATAGTTGATTTTTTAATTGTAGTATAATTGCTTTCCAATGTCATGTTTGTTTCTGCTGTATAACATCATGAATCAACTATACAACTATATTACACTTGGTACAGTAAGTACATTAATGCTACTCTCCCAAATCACCCCACCTTCCATTCCTCCCCTATGCCCACATATTCATTCTCTACATCTGTGTCTCTCTCTAGTCAGGCCCTGCAAATAAGTTCATCTGTATCATTTTTCTAGATTCCACATAAATTCATTAATATATGATATTAGTTTTCCTTTCTCTGACTTACTTCAACCTATATTACAGACTCTAGCCCCATTCACATCTCTATAAATGGCACAATTCTACTTTTTATGGTTGAATGATACCCCATTGCATATATGTACCATTATTTCATTATCCATTCATCTGTTGGTGGACATTTGAGATTTCTTGCTACTGTTTTAATGCCTCACCAACTGAAAATACATGTTGAAACAAAAACTGAGGGGACATGGATCTTTTTAAATTATGGTTTTCTCCAGCTCTAGGCCCAGTAGTAGGACTGCTGAGTTATATGGTAGCGCTCAGTTCAGTTCAGTTACTGAGTCGTGTTCAAATCATTGTGACCCCATGGACTGCAGCATGCCAGACTGCCCCGTCCATCACCAACTCCCGGATATTGCTCAAACTCATGTTGATCGAGTTGGTGATGCCATCCAACTATCTTAATCTCTGGCATCCCCTTCTTCTCCTCCTTTTAATGTTTTCCAGCATCAGGGTCTTTTCCAATGAGACAGGTGGCCAAAGCATTGGAGCTTCAGATTCCCAGCATTTATTTTTTTGTAGATTTTTTTTTATCATGTCCATTCTGACTGGTGTGAGGTCTGAATGGTGTGAGAATAGTCTCATTGTAGTTTTGATCTGCATTTCTCACATAATTAGTAATATGGAGCATCTTTTTATGTGTTTCAGGCTATCTGTGTATCTTCTTTAGAGAACTAACTATCTACGTCTTCTGCCTGGTTTTTTATTGTTGTTGTTGTTGTTTTCCAGTTGAGGTTCATGAGCTCTTTGTATATTCTGAAAATAAGTCCCTGGTGAAGTTGTTTCATTTGCAAATATTTTTTCCCATTCTGAGGCTTGTCTTTTTGTCTCATTTATTACTTTCTTTGCTGTGCAAAATCTTTTAAGTTTTTCATTTAAATAAGTCCCCATTTATTTTTGTTTTTATTTTCATTTTCTAAGATATAGGTCAAAAATGATCTTGCTGTGGTTTACATCAAAGAGTGTTTTCCTATATTTTCATATAGTCTGGTCTTACATTTAGGTCTTCAATCCATTTTTAGTTCATTTTTATGTATGGTGTTAGGTAGTGTTCTAATGCCATTCTTTTACATCTAGCTGTCCAGTATTCCCAGTACCACTTACTGAAAAGGATGTTGCTTCTCCATGGTATACTCTTTCCTCCTTTGTCCTAGATTAAGTAACCACAGGTACATCAGTTTATCTCTGGGCTTTCCATCCTGTTTCATGGATTATTTCTGTTTTTGTGCCACTACCATCCTGTCTTGATTACTCTGGCTTTCTATTAAACCATAGTTTGAAGTTGTGGAGCCTGACTCTTTCAGCTCCAGCTTTCTTCCTCAAGATTGCTTTGGCTATTAGGATATTTTGTCTGTCTGTACAAAATTTAAAGTTTTTGTTCTAATTCTGTGAATAATGTCATAGGTAATTTGATAGTGACTCCATTGAATATGTAGATTGCTTTGGATAATAAATCATTTTGACAATACTGATCCTTCCAAAACAAGAACATAGTATATCTCTCTGTTTGTGTCATATTTTATTTCTTTCATCAGTGTTTTATTGTTTTCAGAGTACAGGTGTTTTGCCTCTGAGGGTAGGTTTTTATTCCTAGGTTTTTTTGTTGTTGTTGTTGAGATGGTAAATGGAACTGCTTTCTTAATTTCTCTGACTGAGCAATTGAACTGAACTGAACTGATCATTCATTCTTTAGTCTACAGGTAGGCAGGAGATATATGTATATTAATTTTGTATCCTGCAACTTTTCTAAATTCATGGATTAGTGCTAATAAATTTCTGGTATCATGTTAAGGATTTTCTATGTATAGTATATCATGTAATTTGCAAACAGTGACAGTTTCAGTCTTCTATTCCAAATTATGTTCCTTTATTTTTCTTACCTGATTGCTGTCGCTAGGATTTCTAAAACTATGTTGAATAAGAGTGGTGAGAGTAGGCACCCTTGTCATGTTCCTGATCTTAGAGAAAATGTTTTCAAGTTTTTAGCATTGAGAATAAGGTTTGCTGTGGGTTTCTCATTTATGGCCTGTATTAAGCTGAAGAAGTTTCCCTCTATGCCCACTTTTGGGAGACTGTTCATCATAAATCCATGTTGAATTTTGTTGAAACCTTTCTCTGTATCTATTGAGGTGATTATATGGTTTTAATGTATCAAGTTGTTAATATGGTGTATCACCTTGATTGATGTGCATATATTGAAGAATCTTTGCTTCCCTGGGATAAACCCCACTTGATCCTGGTGTATGATCCTTTTAATGCATTGTGGGATTTGGCTTGCTAGCATTTTGAAGAACTATGTTCATTAGTGAAATTGGCCTGTAATTTTCTTTTCTTTTCTTTCTTTCCTTTTTTTTTTTTTTTTTGAGAAGTTTATCTGTTAGCTCTTTTCTTTTTGATAGAATTCACCAATGGAGCCATCTGGTTCTGGACTTTTGTTTGGTGGAAAAAAATTTTTTTAACATAATTTTATTTATTATTTTTGGCTGTATTGGGTCCTTATTTCTACATAGGCTTTTCTTTAGCTGTGGCAAGTGAGGGCTACTCTTTGTTGCAGTGTGTGGGCTTCTTATTCAGTGATTTCTCTTGTTCTGTAGTACAGTTTCTAGAGCCTAGGCCCTCAGTGGTTATGGCATGTGAACTCCATAGTTGCAGTTCCTGGACTCTAAAGCTCAATAGCTGTGGTGAAAAGGTTTAGTTGCTCTGTGGCATGTGGGATCTTCCTAGAGTAGATCTTGAAACTTTGTCTCCTGCAATGGCAGGTAAAGTCTTTATCACTAACCCACCTGGGAATCCCATGTTGGAAGAATTTTAATCACAGTTTGATTTCATTACTTGTGTTCAGTCTGTTTATATTTTGTAATTCTTCCTGATTCAGTCTTAGAAAGTTGCACCTTTCTAAGAATTTGTTCATTTCTCCCAGATTGTCCATTTTATTAGCATATTCTTGCTGTGCTGTGCTATGCTTAGTCACTGGGTCACGTCTGACTCTTTGTGACCCCTTGGACGGTAACCCACCAGGCTCCCATGTTCATGACGATTCTACAGGCAAGAATACTGAAGTGGGTTGTCATGCCCTCCTTCAGGGGATCTTCCCAATCCAAGGAATGAACGCAGGTTTCCCACATTGCAGGCAGATTCTTTACTGTTTGAGCCTTTAGGGTATCCAGTAATCTCTTACTACTTTGTATTTGTGTTATCTGTTTTAATTTCTTCTTATTCATTTCTAACTTTGTTGTTGAGTCATCTGTTTTTCCTGATGACTCTGGCTAAGGTTTATCGATTGCATTTATCTTCTCATAAAACAATCTTTTAGTTTTATTTATCTTTGATATTGTTTTCTTCATTTCTGTTTCACTTATTTCTGCTTTATGATTTATTTCCTTCTATTTATTTTGGGTTTTATTTGTTCTTTTAATAGTTGCTCTAGGTGTAAGATTAGATTATTCATTTGAGAGTTTTGTTACCAAGGTGAGACTGAATTGCTATAAACTTCACTCTCCCTGTTGGCTCAGATGGTAAAGCATCTGCCTGCAATGCAGGAGACCTGGGTTCAATCCCTGGGTCAGGAAGCTCCCCTGGAGAAGGAAATGGCAACCCACACCAGTACTCTTGCCTGGAAAATTCCATGGATGGAGGACCTGGTGGGCTACAGTTCATGGGATCTCAAAAAGTCAGACACAACTGAGCAACTTCACTTTAACTTTTCACTTAGAACTGTTTTTGCCACATCCCATAGGTTTTCAGTCATTGTGTTTTCATCGTCAGTTGTTTCTAGGTATTTTAAAATTTTGTCTTTGTTTTCTTCAGTAATCCCTTGGTTATACAGCACTGCTCGGCATGCTGCAATTCATGGGGTCTCAAAGAGTCAGACACTACTGAGCGACTGAACTGAATTGAACTGAACAACTTTTATGTTTTGCAAACATTCCTGCATTTTTACATCCCCACTCCCCTGTAACTGTTTCCTAATCTCGTAGTCTTGTGGTCAGAAAAATAGATTTGATATAATTTCAATTCTCTTAAAATTTCTGAGGCTTTATTTGTGACTTAAGATGTGATCCATCTTAGATAATGTTCCTGTGAACTTGAGAAGAAATTTTATTCTGCAGCTTTCAATTGGAATGTCCTATAGATAACAATTAAATCTATCTGGCCTTCTGTGCCATTTAAAATTGGTGTCTCTTTATCTTCTATCAGATAATCTGTTCATAGTGTAAATGGGGTGTTAAAGTCCCCCACTATATTGTATTATTTTCAATATTCCCTTCTATGGCAGTTAGCACTTGCCTTATCTATTGAGGTGGTCCTATGATGTCTGCATAAACATTTATAGTTGTCATTTCTTCTTGGATTGATCCTTTTATTACTTAGTGTCCCTCTTTATCTTTTTAACAGTCTTTATTTTAAAGCCCATTTTATCTAATATGGGTATCACTATTCCAGACTTCTTTTGATTTCCATTTGCAAGGAATATCTTTTTCCATCTCCTCACTTTCGGTCTGTATGTTTCCCTAGGTCAGAAGTGGTTCTCTTGTAGACAGCATATACATGGATCTTGTTTTTGTACAAGCTAGTCTGTGTCTTCTGTTTGGAGCATTTAATCCATTTACATTCAATGTAATTATAAACGTGTATATAGCCATTTAAAATTGTTTTGAGTTTGCTTTTGTGGATCTATTACTTCTCTTGTGTTTCCCATACACCTGGGGCAGATTCATGTTGATGTATGGCAAAACCAATGCAGTATTCTAAAGTTAAATTTAAAAAAAAAAGAAAGAAAGAGATATTCCTTTAGCATTTGTTGTAATGCTGGTTTGGTGGTACTAAATCTTAGCTTTTCTTTTTCCATAAAGCTTTTCGTTTCTCCACTGAATCTGAGATTCTTGCTGAGTAGATTAATTTTGGTTATTGGTTCCTCCCTTTCATCACTTTAAATATATCTTGCCACCCCTTCTGGCCTGCCAATTTTCTTGGAAAAAAAAAATACAGTTTAAAACCTTCTGGGTATTTCCTTGGTTTTGTTTTTGTTTTCTCCTGCTTCTTTTAATTTGTTTTTCTTTGAATTTAATTTTTGCTAGCTTGATTAATATGTTTCTTGATGCGTTTCTCCTAGGATTTATCTTGTATGGAACTCTCTGCACCTCCTGAACTTGGATAGTTATTTCCTTTCCCATGTTAGGGAAGTTTTCATCTATAATCTTTTGAATAATTTCTCAGATCCTTTCTCTCTCTTTTTCTGAAATCCTTATAATCTGAATATGTTGCCTATTTTCTCCTCATTTTTTTTTTTTTGTGGGTGTTTACCTTGCTCCTTCATCTTGAACATAATTTTTAGTTGTTCTTTCTTTCTTTCTTTTTTTTTTTCTGATGGGGCAGTGGCGGGGGGGAACTGTGTTCCTGTCTTACTGGTTGTTTGGACTGATTTCCAACACTGGAGCTTGCAGACAGTTGGGAAGATCCAAATCTTGGTGCTGAGATGAGAACCTCTGGGAGACCTAATATCAGTTAATGCTCCCTGGGGTCTAAGGTTCTCTGTTAGTCCAGTGGTTTGAGCTCAGTGCTCCTACCAAAGGAATTCAAGCCTGACCCCTGGGCCCATGAACCAATATCCCACAAACTGCAAAAACCCAATGCAAACAAAGGCCCTAACTCTCTTAAACTCTATGAAGATTGAGAAAGGTAAGGAAGCTGTAGAGGAAAAGTCTAAATTTATCAGAGATTGGTTCATGTGGTTTAAAGAAAGAAGCCATCTCCATAATGTAAAAGTGAAAGATGAAGCAGTAAGTGCTGATGTAGAAGGTGCAGCAAGTTATTCAGAAGATGTATTTAAAATAATTCATGAAGGGAGTTACGCTAAATAACAGATTTTCAATATAAATTAAACAGATTTTTTTGGAATAAGATGCCATCTAGGGCTTTTATAGCTGGAGGGAAGTCAATGCCTGACTTTGAAGGACAGGCTGACTATCTTGTTAGGGGTTAACGCAGCTGGTGACTTTAAGTTAAACCTGATGCATATTTGTTATTCTGAAAATGAAGAGTCCTTTGTAATTATACTAAACCTATTCTGCCTGTGCTGTATAAAGGGAACAACATAGTCTAGATGACAGCACATCTGTTTACAACATGATTTATTCAATATTTTGAGCCTGTTGCTAAGACCTACTTGGGAGTGGGGGTGGCAGGAAGAGCTCTTTCAAAATGACACTGCTCACTGACAATTAACCTGGGAACATAAGCTCTTTGATGGAGATGGACAATGAGATCCATGTTGTTTTTATGTCTGCTAACGCAATATTCATCCAGCAGACCCCAAATTAAAGATTATTAATAATTTCAACTGCCAAGTCTTCTAGTTTAAACAAGTACATTTCATAAGGCTATGACTGCCATAGATAGGTCTGGGCAAAATGAACTGAAAACCTTCTGGAAAGGATTCACTATTCTGGAAGTCATTAAAACCATCTGTGATTCATGGGAAGAAGTCAAAACACCAACATTAACATTAGTTTGGAAGAAGTTGATTCCAACCTTCATGAATGACTTTGAAGGGTTCAAGACTTCAGTGAAGGAAATAATTGCAGATGTAGGGAGAAATAGTGGAGAAGGCAATGGAACACCACTCCAGTACTCTTGCCTGGAAAATCCCATGGACGGAGGAACCTGTTGAGCTGCAGTCCACGGGGTCGCTAAGAGTTGGACATGACTGAGTGACTTCACTTTGACTTTTCACTTTCATAAACTGGAGAAGGAAATGGCAACCCACTCTGGTGTTCTTGTCTGGAGAATCCCAGGGACGGAGGAGCCTGGTGGGCTGCTGTCTACGGGGTCGCACAGAGCCAGACACGACTGAAGTGACTTAGCAGCAGCAGCAGTGGGAAATAGCAATATAATTAGAATTTGAAATGAAGCCTGAAGATATGATTTAATTGCTCCAATCTCATGATAAAATTTGCAAGGAAGATAAAGTGTTTTTCATGGAGTTGTTAGGGAAATTAAGTGGAAGTAGTCTTGTTTAGGCTTCAGAGACAAGAAAGCAGAGCAGGCCTCTAATCTCGCTTTTGAACTGTCCGGACACTGTTCTGACTACCTGTCTGCTTGCAAGTGCACTGGTTTTTACCAGTGAGATGAGTAGCAATGCAGATAGAAAATAGCTCTTAGAATTATTAAATCCCTAGAAGAGATTGGTCAACCTTACCCTTGAACTAACAAAATCCTGACTTCCAAGATAAAACAAACAGCATTGTGAAAGAAATTAAAGTGAAACCAGAGCTGCAATTTATAAGTGGGAATCTCCAAAATGGCAATTTTGAAATATCACCCGTGGAGTGGATTTGCCACCTGGGATCCTTTCCCAACTGGGACTCAAGATTGCTGTTAAGCGGGACTTTCCAGTGTTGTTTGAGTCTAGATGCGAGTCAGTCCCAATTAGGTGATGTATTTGCTATTACTCTCCTCTACTGTTTCTGTTCCATTTTTCTTTTAATGATTGCATATCAAAAGTAAGTTAGATAATTCGCTAGCAGATATTGATTCTTTCTTTTTTTCTTTTAATGATTATATATTGAAAATAAGTTAGATAATTATTTAAATTTAAATTATTTATTTGAGTATAATAAGTGATTTATTTTGTTAACAAATCCTTTGAATCTGAAACAAAAGCTAAAACTTCTGGCAATACAGGAGCAAAGAAAGTAATTTAATATGATGAAATCTACTCCTATGAAGATGCTGCTTATATTGTTGAAATGATAACAAACGATTTAGAATATTACATAAGCTTACCTGATAAAAGAGTGGCTGGCTATGAAGACATTGATTCCAATTTTGAAAGATTTTCCACTATGGGTAAAATTTTACAGAGAAATAATTCATGAAAGGAAGAGGCAATCAATATGGAAAACTTCGTTGCTGTCTTATTTTTAGAAGCTGCAGCAGCCACCCCAACCTTTAGGAACCACCTCCTTAATCATTCAGCAGTCATTAACATGAAAGCAAGAACCTCCACCAGCAAAAATGTTAGGACTTGCTGAAGGCTCAGGTGACAGCACATTTTACTAGTAGTCTTTATAGGTAAATGTATTGACATATTTTTAGATACAATACTATTACCCACTTAATAAACTGCAGTATAGTATAAACATAACTTTATCTGAACTGAGAAACCAAGACATTCATTTACTCACTTCATTGTGAGGCTCACTTTATTACGGTAGTCTGGAACAGAACCTGTGATATCTTAGAGGTATGCAGGTATATTCCTTGGACTAAGCCACTGCCCAAATATGCAATTAAGGAAAGTGAGTCCAAAACAAGAAAAGGTACCAGTCACTCTCCCTTTGAAACAAAACGCAATCTGAAAGTCACACACTTGAAACTTATACACAGTTACTTGAAACAGACACACATAACTGAAACACACACACTATCTAAACTTCCCTCCTCAGACTGAGCTAGGAAAATAGTTTCATATTTTCTTTTACTCTATTTTCTATTCTGAAAACTATTCTACCAAAATTCCTTACAAGAATCAGTTAGATTGGAAGAATTTATATCACTAAAATGACCATACTACCCAAAGAAATACAGATTCAATGCAATCACTAGCAAATTACCATTTGCATTTTCAGAGAACTATAACAAATAATTTTTGAATTTCTATGGAAACAGAAAAGATCTCATATAGCCAAAGCAACCTTGAGAATAAAAAACAGAGCTGGAGAAATCATACTCCCTGACCTCAGACTATACTACAAAGTTGCAGTCATCAAAGCAAAGCGATACTGGCATGAAAACAGACAAATAGTTCAATGGAACAAAGTAGAGAAACCAAAAAAAAAAAAAAAACCCACACAGTATAGTCCATTATCTACAACAAAGGAAGCAAGAATATACAATGGAGAAAGGCAGCCTATTCAATGAGTGATGCTGGGAGATCTGGACATATTCATGTAAAAATAAAATTAGAGGAATTGGCTCAAGATGGAAGAGTAGGATATGCACTCATCTCCTGTGAGTTCACCAAAATCACAGCTAGCTGTTAAACAACCACAGACTGGAAGACACTGGAATCCACCAAAGAAAAAACACCCCCCACACACACACACACACATCTAAAGACAAGGGAGTAGCTGCAATGAGATGGTAGGAGGGGTGCAATCACAATGAAAACAAATTGCATACCCAGTAGTAGGTGACTTACAATAATACAAAACAATAGAGAACAACAATACCAAAGAAATTATCCCACTGTTATGAAGGTTCTGAACCCCATGTCAGGCCTCCCAGCCAGATTTGGCAAAAAGCTAGAATCCTTAAGGAATCTAATTTTGAAGTCCAGTGGGATTTGATAACAGAAATTCCACATGACTAAAGGAAAGCCCTCAAAAGGGCACAAACAAAATCTTGTGTGCACCAGGACCCATGGGAAAAGAGAAGTGATCCCACAGGAGATTGAACTAGACCTACCTGCTAGTGATGGAGGATCATCTGTGGAGTCATGGGTTGCCAGTGGTTTGCTGCAGGGATGGGGTCGCTGGCAGCAGCAGCCCTGTGAGGGGCACCTTGGTGTGAGCACTCTCAGAGGTCACAATTAATCCTATCATAAAGTCTGTAGGGACTTCCTTGGTAACTCAGATGGTAATGCATCTGTCTGCAATGTGGGGGCGTGGGTTCGATCTCCGGGTTGGGAAGATCCATTGCAGAAGGAAATGACAGTCCATACCAGTATGCTTGCCTGGAAAGTTCCATGGATGGAGGAGCCTGGTAGGCTACAGTCCATGGGATCACAAAGAGTCAGACGACTGAGCAACTTCACTGTCGCTAAAGCCTGTAGATTCCAGGGATGGGTCATCTCAGGCCAAACAGCTAACATGGAGGGAGTGCAGCCCCACCATTTAGCAGATAATCAGATGAAAGTTTTACTGAGAATCCTCCTTCCCATCAGCAAAAGACCCAGTTTTTCCCACCACCCAGTCTTTCCCATCAGGAAATGCAAACAATACTCTTAGCCTCATCCATCAGAAGGAAGACAGAAGAAGCAAGAATACAATCCTGCAGCAGCTAGAAGGGAAACCACATCACAGGATGAAAAAGCAGAAGATTAACTTGCAGATGAAGAAACAGATAAAACCACAGAAAAACAACTAATTGAAGTGGAAAAATAAATTCTAGAAAAATAATTCAAAATAATGATGATGATTCAGAATCTCAGAAAAAAAAATGAAAAAAATGGAGAAGAAATGCAAGACATGCTTACTAAAGACCTAGAAGAACTAAAGAACAAACAGATGAACTATACACTATGAAAGGATTATTGGTCAGTTATGTCTCAGTAGGGAGGCCACAGGTTCCTGAGGAAGGGAAGAAGTAAATGGAACAGTTCAGTTCAGTTCAGTCGCTCAGTCGTGTCCGACTCTTTGTGACCCCATGAATCACAGCACGCCAGGCCTCCCTGTCCATCACCATCTCTGGGAGTTCACACGGACTCATTTCCATCGAGTCCGTGATGCCATCCAGCCATCTCATCCTTGGTCATCCTCTTATTCTCCTGCCCCCAATCCCTCCAAGAACCAGAGTCTTTTCAAGTGAGTCAACTCTTCACATGAGGTGGCCAATGTACTGGAGTTTCAGCTTCAGTATAATTCCCTCCAAAGAAATCCCTGGGCTGATCTCCTTCAGAATGGACTGGTTGGGTCTCCTTGCAGTCCAAGGGACTCTCAAGAGTCTTCTCCAACACCACAGTTCAAAAACATCAATTCTTTGGTGCTCAGCCTTCTTCACAGTCCAACTCTCACATCCATACCTGACCACAGGAAAAACCATAGCCTTGACTAGATGGACCTTAGTCGGCAAAGTAATGTCTCTAATTTTAAACATGCTATCTAGGTTGGTCATAACTTTTCTTCCAAAGAGTAAGCATCTTTTAATTTCATGACAGCAGTCACCATCTGCAGTGATTTTGGAGACCAAAAAAATAAAGTCTGACACTGCTTCCACTGTTTCCACATCTATTTCCCATGAAGTGATGGGACCAGATGCTATGATGTTCATTTTCTGAATGTTGAGCTTTAAGGCAACTTTTTCACTATCCTCTTTCACCTTCATCAAGAGGCCCTTTAGCTCCTCTTCACTTTCTGCCATAAGGGTGGTGTCATCTGCATATCTGAGGTTATTGATATTTCTCCTGGCAATCTTGATTCCAGCTTGTGCTTCTTCCAGTCCAGCATTTCTCATGATGTACTCAGCATATAAGTGAAATAAGTAGGGTGACAATACACAACCTTGACGTACTCCTTTTCCTATTTGGAACCAGTTTGTTGTTCCATGTCCAGTTCTAACTGTTGCTTCCTGACCTGCATACAGATTTCTCAAGAGGCAAGTCAGGTGGTCTGGTATTCCCATCTCTTGAAGAATTTTCCAAACTTTATTGTGATCCACACAGTCAAAGGCTTTGGCATAGTCAATAAAGCAGAAATAGATGTTTTTCTGGAACTCTCTTGCTTTTTCCATGATCCAGTGGATGTTGGCAATTTGACCTCTGCTTCCTCTGCCTTTTCTAAAACCAGCTTGAACATCAGGAAGTTCATGGTTCACATATTGCTGAAGCCTGGTTTGGAGAATTTTGAGCATTACTTTCTAGCATGTGAGATGAGAGCAATTGTGCAGTAGTTTGAGCATTCTTTGGCATTGCCTTTCTTTGGAACTGGAATGAAAACTGACCTTTAACAGTTCTGTGGCCACTGCTGACTTTTCCAAATTTGCTGACATATTGAGTGCAGCACTTTCACAGCATCATCTTTCAGGATTTGAAACAGCTCCACTTGAATTCCATCACCTCCACTAGCTTTGTTCATAGTGATGCTTTCTAAGGCCCACTTGACTTCACATTCCAAGATATCTGGCTCTAGATGAATGATCACACCATCATGATTATCTGGGTCATGAAGATCTGTTTTGTACAGTTCTTTTGTGCATTCTTGCCACCTCTTCTTAATATCTTCTGCTTCTGTTAGGTCCAGACCATTTCTGACCTTTATTGAGCCCATCTTTGCATGAAATGTTCCCTTGATATCTCTAATTTTGTTGAAGAATCTCTAGTCTTTCCCATTCTCTTCTTTTCCTCTATTTCTTTGCATTGATTGCTGAAGAAGGCTTTCTTATCTCTTCTTGCTATTCTTTGGAACTCTGCATTCATATGCTTATAACTTTCCTTTTCTCCTTTGCTTTTCACCTCTCTTCTTTTCACAGCTATTTGTAAGGCCTCCCCAGACAGCCATTTTGCTTTTTTGCATTTCTTTTCCATGGGGATGGTCTTGATCCCTGTCTCCCGTACAATGTCATGAACCTCCATCCATAGTTCATCAGGCACTCTATTTGTCAGATCTAGGCCCTTAAATCTATTTCTCACTTCCACTGTATAGTCCTAGGGGATTTGATTTAGGTCATATCTGAATGGTCTAGAGGTTTTCCCTACTTTCTCCAGTCTGAATTTGGCAATAAGGAGTTCATGATCTGAGCCACAGTCAGCTCCTGGTCTTGTTTTTGTTGACTGTTTAGAGCATCTCCATCTTTGGCAGCAAAGAATATAATCAATCTGATTTCGGTGTTGACCATCTGGTGATGTCCATGTGTATAGTCCTCTTGTGTTGTTGGAAGAGGGTGTTTGCTATGATCAGTGCATTTTCTTGGCAAAGCTTTATTAGTCTTCACCCTGCTTCATTCCAAATTCCAAGGCCAAATTTGCCTGTTACTCCAGGTGTTTCTTGACTTCCTACTTAAGCCTTCCAGGCCTCTATAATTAAAAGGACATCTTTGGGGGTGTTAGTTCTAAAAGGTCTTGTAGGTCTTCATAAAACCGTTCAACTTCAGCTTCTTCAGCATTACTGGTTGGGGCATAGACTTGGATAACTGTGATATTGAATGGTTTGCCTTGGAGACGAACAGAGATCATTTTGTCATTTTTGAGATTGCATCCAAGTACTGCATTTCAGACTCTTTTTTGACCATGATGGCTACTGCATTTCTTCTGAGGGATTCCTGCCTGCAGTAGTAGATATAATGGTCATCTGAGTCAAATTCACCCATTCCAATCCATTTTAGTTCGCTGATTCCTAGAATGTCGACATTCACCCTTGCCGTTTCTTGTTTGACCACTTCCAATTTGCCTTGATTCATGGACCTGATATTCCAAGTTCCTATGCAATATTGCTCTTTACAGCATCAGATCTTGCTTCTATCACCAGTCACATGCACAACTGGGTATTGTTTTTGCTTTGGCTCCATCCCTTCATTCTTTCTGGAGTTATTTCTCCACTGATCTCCAGTAGCATATCGGGCACCTACTGATCTGGGGAGTTCCTCTTTCAGTATCCTATCATTTTGCCTTTTCATACTGTTCATGGGGTTCTCAAGGCAAGAATACTGAAGTGGCTTGCCATTCCCTTCTCCTGTGGACCATGTTCTGTCAGCCCTCTCCACCATCACCCGCCTGTCTTGGGTTCACCCACAGGCATGGTTTAGTTTCATTGAGTTAGACAAGGCTGTGGTCCTAGTGTGATTAGATTGAGTAGTTTTCTGTGAGTATGGTTTCAGTGTGTCTGCCTTCTGATGCCCTCTTGCAGCACCTACCATCTTACTTGGGTTTCTCTTACCTTGAACGAGGCGTATCTCCTTACCATTGCCAAATGGAACATGTTTTATTTATTTCATTTTCCCTGCATTCCTCATTCTGCAGGAAGTGTCTCAAGTCCTGTGTTGCTACATGACTATTCGCAATTAAGTTTTGCAAGACCTGAGCTGCTAACTGCTCAGCAAAACAGTTTATCTTGCTCTTGAGAATGTCTTTTTAAAATCATGTTAATGAAACAACTGTATCTTGCTTGTAAACCTACTTTTCTTCAAAAACTTATGTCGGTTGCTTCTTGGATACAATATATTTTTCCCAGGGACACCTCACCAGAGATGGCTCCCCTCCTGCAGATGCTATCTCAAAATATATGTTGTCGAAGAGGAGTCTGGTGCAGTATTTTCAGCCTTGAGATGTTTATTCTATCTATGATTACCATCTTGCTAACAAGTATATAATGCCTTGTTAAAGACTAACAAGGAGATACTCTCCTGCCCCATTCTAGTGCCTCTTACTGGAAGCCTTCATCTATCCCTTTTACTTTAATAAAACTTTGCTACACAAAAGCTCTGAGTGATCAAGCCTTGTCTCTGGCCCTGGATTGAAATTCTCTCCTTCAGAGACCAAGAAGACCAGCTTCACTCATAATTCATGGCCATAACCTTTCAATTACAAGAGATCAACAGCAAAATAACTGAGGCAGAAGAATAGATAAGTGACATGGAAGACAGAATGGTGGAAATCACTGTCACAAGACACAATATAGAAAAATGAATGAAAAAAATAAAGATAGCCTAAAGACATCTCTGGGACAACACTACAAGCACCAATATTCATCACTATAAGGGTTCCAGGAGGATAAGAGAGATAAAAAAACCTGAGAAAATATCAAGAGATAATAGCTAAAAACTTCCCTAGCATATAACAGGAAATAGCCTAAGTCTAAGAAACATAGAGAGTCCCAGGCAGGAAAAAAAAACAAGGAAGAACACACTGAGACACAAGGTAATCAATCTGACAAAAATTAAAGACAAAGATAAAATATTAAAAGCAATAAGGGAAAAACAACAAATAACATGCAAGGGAATCCCCATAATGTTGTCAGCTGATTTTGCAACAGAAACTCTATAAGCCAGAAGGGAATGGCACAATATATTCAAAGTGTTGAAAGGGAAGTTCTTGCAATCAAGAATATTCTACTCAGTTACATTCTCATCCAGATTTGATGGAGAAATCAAAAGCTTTCCAGACAAGCATAAGTTAAGAGAAGTAAGCACCATAAAATCAGATTTACAACAAATGCTCAGGGAATTTCTCTAGGCAGGAAATACAACAGAAAGAAAAGATCTAAGCAAAATAAACCCAAAAGATTACAAAAATGGTAATAGGATCACCAACCAAGCCAAAAGAAAAACACCGATACAGTATACTGACACATATATATGGAATTTAGAAAGATAGTAATGATGAACCTGAATGTAAGACAACAAAAGAGACACAGAGGTACAGAACGGAGTTTTAGCCTCTGAGGGAGAGGGAGAGGGTGGGATGATTTGGGAGAATGGCATTGAAACATGCATACTATCATATAAGAAATGAAGCGACAGTCTATGTTCAATACAGGATACAGGATGCTTGGGGCTGGTGCACAGGATGATCCAGAGAGATGATATGAGGTGGGAGGGGGCTTTGGCATTGGGAGATCGTGTACACCTGTGGCTGATTCATGTCAATGTATGGCAAAACCAATACAGTATTGTAACGTAGAATAAAGTATTAAAAAATAAAACAATAAAGTAAACAATGAATAAAAGTTCAGTTAAGAATGAAAATTAGAAAATTTTCTAATATCATATACAAAAATAAACTCAATATGCATTGAAGACCTAAATGTAAGACCTGTAAAACTACTAGGGAAAAACCTAGAACACTATTTGATAGAAATCACAGCAATTTTTTTTTTTTATTCATCTCCTAGAATAATGGAAACAAAAGTGATAATAAACAAAACCCAATTATAATGTAAGTATTTTTGCACGGCAAAGTAAATCAAAAACAAAACAAAAATATAACCTATTGAATAGGAGAAAAGTTTTGCAAACTATGAGACAACAAGAAATTAATTTTCAAAATATGCCCACAGCTCAAAAAGGTTAACAATAATTCAATTAAAACACTGGGAAGAACACCTAGATACACATATTTCCAAAGCCATATAGATGACTAGTAAGCACATGAAAAGGTGTTTAGGACTGCTAATTATTAGAGAAATGCAAATTAAAAACTATAATAAGGTTTCACTTCACACCAGTCAGAATGGCCATCATTTAAAAATATATATATACAAATGATAAATGCTGGAGATGGTGTGGAGAAAAGGAACCCCCTATACTGTTAGTAATGTAGATTAGCACACCCACTGTGGAGAAGAGTATGGAGGTTCCTAAAAAAAAAAAAAAAAAAAGTAGATCTACCATATGAACTGCAGTTCTAATCCTGGCCATATATCCAGTGAAAAGTCTAATTAGAGAATATGCATGCACCTAAATGATCATAGCAGCACTATTTACAATAGCCAAGATATGAAAGCAAGTTAATTGTTCATTAACAGATGAATGGATAAAGAAGATGTAGTACACATGTACAAACACATTACTCAATCACAAAATGAATGAAATAATGCCATTTCCAGCAACATGAATGAATCTAGAGATTATCATGCTAAGTGAAGTCAGACAAAGGAAATATATGATATCACTTATATTAACATACACAAACTAAAATATAGTAAAAATGAACTTACAATACAGGAATAGACTCACAATCATGGAAAATAAACATGGTTACCAAAAGGGGAAAGGGGGTGATAAATTGGGAGCTTAGGATTAACATACACACACTAGTATATATATAATAGATAAAGAATAAGGACCTAATGTAATAAAAATGAATCTGAAAAAGAATATATATATACACATATGTATATATTCATATTATATATATATATATATATGAAGCATTTTGCTGTACACTTGAAACTAACACAGTATTGTATGTCAACTATAATTTAATAAAAAAATAAAATAAAAAGAATCATTTAGGTTGGATTTAGCTTATAGTACCAGAACACAAATTCTGAAGAGTTTCAATAAGGAAACTCAGTATTTGACATACTAAGATAACAAATTCAAAGCAAGCCACTAGAGTCCACCATAAAAGGAGGACTAGGTCACAGAGAACTTAATTGTCTCTGCTTTGCCACCCAACCAAAGAAGAACACTTAACAGGACTGACTCCTTGCCACATCTTACAAAAGAGAAAGAAAACCCTGGGAATCAGGATCATAATCCCTCCTTTCATTTTTACTGGACTGGATAGTCCACAGTTGGTAGGAAAGTGTCATATGATAACTGGTATAGATTAACTAAGATCCAGCCGTAAGCCAGTGAGAACAGCAGCTTTCTCAGAAGTGCAGAGCTATGTGAAGGAGGCTCAGATACCAGAGAAAGTTCTGTCTTCTGGAAAGAAAGAAGACATGATAGGCAAGCAGGCTGTTGACCACATCGATATTCTCCTCTTCAGTTCCTCCACCCGGTATTGTCTCAATGTTTCTAGACTCCTGAAAGTCTAAACTGGAAATTTAACAGAATTTTTTCTCCAAAAACTATCAGAATCACAGTAACCAAAGATGCAATTTTTCATATCCAGTCAATACAGTTATTCTTTAAGTTTTAAAAACATGTAAAAGAAATATAACATATAGTGTCTTTAGGAAAAGCATAGTTTTAAAAAATCTAGTCAATAAAAGTGACATATGACCAGAAACTATTAATAGCTTCCAGGTTGATAATTGTCTATAATCCTTATAAAAACAAGCCCTGTCTGGATCTCCTTAGGATCTTCAAAAAATCGCACTTTTCATCTACTCTCAGTTATATCAATATCAGCACTAAATAAAGATGATAAATAAAGGCAGAATAGCACCTTTACCTCTGGCAGGGCCCAACTGGAGAATGCCCTTTGAGTCTGTTAGTTAAATGTGCTTGTTAACCCATAAAACCTTCACAAAGGGATCCATCCCATGGGAAACTGATCTGGATGAAGCAACAGCAGGTAGGTTAAGCATTCACAGGCTTATGCACCAGATCTGAGTCCACTTGCAGGGTGGAGTCCACAAGAGTCCAGAGCTACACCACAGATCACCAGCAAATACAGCTGTTCTCTGCCCTGGGTATACTTTCTTATGCAGTGATCACCAGGGTAAAAATTAATAGCTGGAAACAGATGTCAAATTATTGAGCTGCACACATGAAACTTACATATTCTTTTTTTTTTTTAAGTAAATTGGAGAGAAGTATTTCATATCTAAGGAATTAAGCATAGATTCAGATTAAGTTCTGATAAACAAAACAAAAAATTCTATCATGGCTATACATGTGAGCACTGCAGGTATTTAAAGATGGGTTTAATGCTTGTCTGGTGGCTCAGAGGTTAAAGCGTCTGCCTGGAATGTGGGAGACCTGGGTTCAATCCCTGGGTCGGAAAGATCCCCTGGAGAAGGAAATGGCAACCCACTCCAGTACTCTTGCCTGGAGAATCCCATGGAAGGAAGAGCCTAGTAGGCTATAGTCCATGGGGTCGCAAAGAGTCGGACATGACTGAGTGATTTCACTTCACTTTACTTTAATTCAATAGCCATATTCTGTTAGAGAGAATAGACTATGTTACCAAAATTTCCCACTGCTCCTTTGGTCCTGATGGTGCCCCTCCCTGACCTGCAGTGAGACGTGTCCAGTTCACAGGAGTGCTTGAACATAAATCACCCAGGAGGTTCTAGCACCTCCATGAAATCATTATCTGTCGCCATCTCTAATGAATAACACAGGTTTGACAAAGATTAAAGTTGAGTTCCTGGGACAGGGTGAAGCCCAGTGTCATTCTGCTTCTGCATCAAAACCTAGATAAAATAACACTTTCAACTTAAAAAGATTATTTTTAAATGGTATAGTGCCTCATGTTAAAGTGGCTTGGTTGATAATGATGAACACCTAGTAAAATACTTAACACAAATTATCCTATGAAATTATAGAATGTTTATTATGTTACAAAGTGAGGATATAACCATCTACTGTAGGCCTTTTAGAGCCAGCTCAATATAACAAAGCACTATATCTATGTTTTTAAGTTTTCAATTTAAGATGGCCACATATTTTATCCCTTGGGATGTAAACTGCTGAAGAGAAACCTCTCTTTTCTATCATCTAACTCATATCCCCTCTTTCCTCTGTTTTAAGTTTCTCTCTCCATTGATTCCTGATTGTTGTCGTTTAGTCACTAAGTTGTGCCCAACTCTTTGAGACTTCATGGACTGTAGCCTGCCATGCTCTTCTGATCTTCTGATCTTCTTGTCTGGGATTTCCCAGACAAGAATACTTGAGTGAGTTGTCATTTCCTTCTCTACCACTGATTCTTGATATTCTCAAACTATTTTTATCTTAATGTTCTACTTATTCCTAATCTACCTGTTTGCCAGCTAACATTCTGTTTCTTCTTTAGTAATCTGGCAACTGAAAGTCACATTATCTTCTAAAATCTTTCTGAGGATAATTATTAGAGAATTAGTTTTTAATTTTATCTTTGGCCCCGGTATTATATTTATTTCCTTTGGGACAAGATTATATTTACTTGTGTTTTCTCAATGAATATTCCCAATGACATTCCCAGGAAGGCAGTAAAAATGCAAAATTTCCCCTGACAATTTGATGATAATATAAAGATATCAGTGAAATACAAAATAATTCTGAATTCATTTAAAATTTAACAAAATAAATGGTTAAATAAGAAAAGTATTTCCCTCCTTCACTATCCACATCCCCAAAATAAACAATAAACCTCAATTCTCCCATAGTGCAATGTTGGAGTTTATAAAACATGAAGACCATGCTAATTACCTTGAAAATAGTTTGTGATCCCACAAAAATGACAGATCAAACATTCTGAGTTTCCTAGATTTTTTTTTTTTTTTCTTGGAACTAGCACTGTAGTCTCAGGTAAGTCATATAACCAGTCAGAACTACCATTTTTTAGTCCAGAGGAGGAAAATCAGATAATATTTTTAGGCCTTTCAATATTTTTATGTCTGTTTACAGAGTCAGTTTAATGGAAATAGTCATCAAAAATTTTCGTTGTATTGACTCAGGCCACTAACTCATTATCAAAAGAATTCTCAATGACTATTTTTCACATACTATAATAGAGTTCTCCATGAACTGCTTATGCATAGCATTCTTTATACTGCAACAATCAAATAGATCATAAAAAATATTTCATTTACAATATGTACCAGGTGATGAAAGGGAGTGAGAAAATGTGAGAAAATGTACCAATTGTTGTCACTAGTGGGTGAGGATACTGTTCCATCATTGCTCTGTCTTATCCAAGAAAAGTATGGGTGCAGCACCTTGGACAGAACAAAGAGATCTAAATTAGAATTTCATGAAGACCAGAAAAATAAAAGGGAATGATTCTAAAAAGATGGAACCTCAGGGGTTTCTAAGGACTCAGCTTACAAATACAATGCCATAAACAGAAAACAGTAGTAGATGTCAAGGGGAAATATTGAAATGTTCTTTAACTATCAAGAAGCTTATATATTACCTATAATAGAGAGTGACAAGGACAAGTAATATATATATAAATTTTGGCTTAAAAATTTTACAAAACAACTCTCAGCAGCACCTGGCTTCCCACATCACCTACTGGGAGCCTGGTCTCCTCAGGACCTGCAAGGAGGTGATGCCACTGAAGGAAAGTCACACCACTCAGCATGTGAGATCTTAGTACTCCAACCATACCAGTGAGTAGAAGTGCACAGTCTTAACCACTGGATCACAAAATCATCTGCAGGACTCAATACTTAGTAGCTACTAACACTTTCTCCCACAATGCCTCTTAATATTAATACCATATGGACTCCTAAAGGGAAATAAGTATCACAACTTTGGTTGAACATGGTCTGGAGAGCAGGCCCTGAGCCTTTGGACTGGGAGCACTGAATTCAAGACTCTAGACTACCAGAGAAATAAGCATAGGGAGTATCAAATAGTGAAAATTCACACAAAGGAAACCACTTGAATTCAAGACCCAGTATCACCCAACCACCAGAAGCATCCTGGGCAGGATGCGTCATCTAAACAAGAAACAAAACAAAAATACAAATTCAATCATCAGCAAACAGGATTACTACCTTACTCAGCCTTGCCTATTAAAGAAAAGACAAACAAACAAAAACTCAGCACAACTTTCACCTTATGCAAAGCTTGCACAAACTACTGGACCAAGATTAGGAGAGTAGAAAAGAAAAGGAAAAAGAATTCAACCTTCTTCAAGGATAGAATTCAACTTTCCTTGAAGCCTGAGAAAAAAAAAAAACCCTCAAACACAATACATTTAAAAAAGAAAGGGCAGAGAAATACTACACAAATAAAGGAACAAACTAGAGATACAATAATCCAAAAAGAAGAAGAGGAAATAGGCAAACTATCTGAAAAGCCATTCAAAATAATGATAGTAAAGATGATCAAAAACCTTGAAAACAAAATGGAGAAAATGCAAGAATCAATTAACAAAGACCTAGAAGAAAAGAAGAATAAACATATAGAGACAAACAACACAATTACTGAAGTTAAAAATGACTCTAGAAGGAATCAGTAGCAGAATATCTGAAGAAGGAAAACGAATCAGTAAGCTGGAAGATAAAATGGTGGAAATAACTTCTGAAGAGCAGAATAAAGTAAAAGAATGAAAAGAACTGAGGATAGGCTCAGAGACTACTGGGACAATATCAAATGCACCAACATTCTAATCATTGGGGTCCCAGAAGAAGAAGAGAAAAAGAAAAGTTATGAGAAAAATTTTGAAGAGATTTATAGTTGAAAATTTCCCTAACATGAAAAACGAAACAGTTAATCAAGTCCAAGAGGCATAAAGAGTCCCATAAAGGATGACCCTAAGGAGAAACATGCCAAGACACATACAAATGAAACTAACAAAGACTAAACACAAATAAAGACTATTAAAAGCCGCAAGGGAGACTATTAAAAGCAAGAAGTAACATACATGGGAAATTCTATACCTTTAACCTGATAGTTGATCTATCAGCAAAAACTGTGCAGGACAGAAGAGAATGACAAGATATATTTAAAACACTGAAAGGGAAAAGTATACAATCAAGATTATTGTACCCAGCAAGGATATCATTCAACATTGATGGAGAATACAAAGCTCTTCAAACAAAAGTTAAGAGAATTTGATACCACCAAACCAGATTTACAACAAATGTTAAAAGGACTGATACAGTCAAGAAATACAAGAGAAGTATAAAGATCTACAAAATCAACCCCAAACAATTAAGAAAATAGCAACTGGTACATGTATATCAATATTTACTCTAAATGTATATGGAATAAATGTCCCAACCAAAGGACACAGACTGACTGAATGGATACAAAAACAAGATCCATATATATATATATATATACACACACACACACACACACACACATACATATATATATGTTGTCTATGAGAAACCTACTTCAGACCTAAAGACACATATAGACTGAAAGTGAGAGGAAGGAAAATGTATTCTGTGCAAATGGGAAGCAAAAGAAAGCTGGAGTGCAGTGAAAGTGAAAGTGAAGTTGCTCAGTCGTGTCTGACTCTTTGTGAGCCCATGGACTTTAGCCCACCAGGCTCCTCCACCCATGGGATTCTCCAGGCAAGAGTACTGGAGTGGATTGCCATTTCCTTCTCCAGGGAATCTTCCTGACCCAGGGATCGAACCCAGGTCTCCCACATTGTAGGCAGACGCTTTACCATCTGAGCCACCAGGGAAGTCCTAATCATATCAGACAAAAGGGACATTAAAATAAAAATGATTACAAGAGATAAGGAAGGACACTATATAATGACCAAGGGACCAATCCACAAGGAAGACACAACAATTGTAAATACCTGTTCTCCCAACATAGCAGTACCTCAATACATAAGACAAACACTAACAAACATAAATAGAGAAATTGACAGTCACATAATAATAGTAGGAGACTTTAACATCCCACTCACACCAATGGAGAGATCATCAAAACAGAAAATAAATATGGAAATACTAGTCTTAAATGATACATCAGATGAGATGAATCTCACTGATATCTTTAGGACATTCCATCCATATGCAGAAGAATACACCTTCTCAAGTGCACAATCAGTATTATCCAGGCTAGACTACACCTTGGGTCAGAAATCAAACCTCAGTAAATTTGAGAAAATTGAAATTGTTATCAAGCATCTCCTCTGACCACAACGCTATGAGACTAAATATCAATTACCAGAAGAAAAACTGTAAGAAACACAAACACGTGGAGATAAAATATCATGTTTCTAAATGACCAACCAAAAGGGAAATCAAAAATTTCTAGAAACAAATGACAATGAAAATAAGACAACTCAAAACCAATGGGATGTAGTAAAATTCGTTCTAAGAGGGAAGTTGACAGCAAGAAAATCTAACCTCAAGAAACAAGAAAAACATTGACTAGACAATCTAATTTTAAATCTAAAACAACTGCATAAAGAAGAAGAACAAAAAAATGTAGAAATTGTAGAAGGAAATAAATAATAAGAATTAGAGAAACATAAAATAAATATGAAAGAAACAATAGTAAAGATTAATAAAACTAAAAGCGGGTTCTCTGAGATGATACACAAAATTGGCAAACCTTTAGCCAAATCCGTCAGAAAAAAAAAAGAAAATAATTAAATCGAAAAAACAAGAAATGAAAAAGAGGTTACAACAGACAAGGCAGAAATACAAAGAATTATAACAGATTGTTATGAACAACTATGTGGCAATAAAGTAGATAACCTGGAAGAAACGGACAAATTCTTAGAAAAGTTCAAATATTCCAAGACTGAACCAGGAAGAAATAAAAATCATGAACAATCCATTTACAAGCACAGAAACTGAGCCGTGAACAAAAATCTCCCAAAAACAAAAGCTCAAGACCAGATGGCTTCATAGAGAATTCTATCAAATATTTCATGGCTGCAGTCACCATCTGCAGTGATTTTGGAGCCCTAAAAAATAAATCTGACACTCTTTCCACTGTTTCCCCATATATTTCCCATGAAGTGATGGGACCGGATGCCATGACCTTCGTTTTCTCGAAGTTGAGCTTGAAGCCAACTTTTTCACTCTCCTCTTTCACTTTCATCAAGAGGCTTTTTAGTTCCTCTTCACTTTCTGCCATAAGGGTGGTGTCACCTGCATATATGAGGTAACTGATATTGCTCCCAGCAATCTTGATTCCAGCTTGTGCTTCTTACAGGCCAGCGTTTCTCATGATGTACTATGCATAGAAGTGAAATAAGCAGGGTGACAATATACATTCCTGATGTACTCCTTTTCCAATTTGAAACCAATCTGTTGTTCCATGTCCAGTTCTAACTCTTTGCTTCCTGACCTGCATACAGATTTCTCAAGAGGCAGGTTAGGTGGTCTGGTATTCCCATCTCTCTCAGAATTTTCCACAGTTTATTGTGGTCCACACAGTCAAAGCCTGTGGCATAGTCAATAAAGCAGAAATAGATGTTTTTCTGAAACTCTCTTGCTTTGTCCATGATCCAGTGGATGTTGGCAATTTGATCTCTGGTTCCTCTGCCTTTTCTAAAACCAGCTTGAACATCAGGAAGTCCATGGTTCACATGTTATTGAAGCCTGGCTTGGAGAGTTTTGAGCATTACTTTCTAGCATGTGTGAAGAGTGAATTTGTGTGTGGTAGTCTGAGCATTCTTAGGCATTGCCTTTCTTTGGGATTGGAATGAACACTGACTTTCACCAGTCCTGTGGCCACTGCTGAGTTTTCCAAATTTGCTGGCATATTGAGTGCAGCACTTTCACAGCACCATCTTTCAGGATTTGAAACAGCTCCACTTGAATTCCATCACCTCCACTAGCTTTGCTCATAGTGATGCTTTCTAAGGCCCACTTGACTTCACATTCCAGGATGTCTGGCTCTAGATGAGTGATCACACCATCATGATTCTTTGGGTCATGAAGATCTTTTTGTACAGTTCTTCCATGTATTCTTGCCACATCTTCTTAATATCTTCTGCTTCCGTTAGGTCCAGACAATTTCTGTCCTTTATCAAGTCCATCTTTGCATGAAATGTTCCCTTGGTATCTCTAATTTTCTTGAAGAGATCTCTAGTCTTTCCCATTCTGTTCTTTTCCTCTATTTCTTTGCATTGATAGCTAAAGAAGGCTTTCTTATCTCTTCTTGCTATTCTTTGGAATTCTGCATTCAGATGCTTATATCTTTTCTTTTCTCCTTTGCTTTTCACTTCTCTTCTTTTCACAACTGTTTGTAAGGCCTTCCCAGACAGTTATTTTGCTTTTTGCATTTCTTTTCCACGGGGATGGTCTTGATCCCTGTCTCCTGCACAATGTCACGAACCTCCATCCATAGATCATCAGGCACTCTATCAGATCTAAGCCCTTAAATCTATTTCTCACCTCCACTGCATAATCTTAAGGGATTTGATTTAGGTCATATCTGAATGGTCTAGCTGTTTTCTCTACTTTCTTCAGTTTAAGTCTGAATTTGCTAATAAGGAGTTCATGATCTGAACCCCATAGTCAGCTCCTGGTCTTTTTTTCTTGACTGTTTAGAGCTTCTCCATCTTTGGCTGCAAAGAATATAATCACTCTGATTTTGGTGTTGACCATCTGGTGATGTTCATGTGTAGAGTCTTCTCTTGTGTTGTTGGAAGAGGGTGTTTACTATGACCAGTGTATTTTCTTGGCAATACTCTATTAGTTTTTGTCCTGCTTCATTCCGCATTCCAAGGTCAAATTTGCTTGTTACTCCAGGTGTTTCTTGACTTCCTACTTTAGCCTTCCAGGCCCCTATAATGAAAAGGGCATCTTTTTTGTGTGTTAGTTCTAAAAGGTCTTGTAGCTCTTCATAGAACCAATCAACTTCAGCTTCTTCAGCATTACTGGTTGGGGCATAGACTTGGATTACCATATATTGAATGGTTTGCCTTGGAGATGAACAGAGATCATTCTGTCATTTTTGAGATTGCATCCAACTACTGCATTTCAGACTCTTTTTTGACCATGATGGTTACTCCATTTATTCTGAGGGATTCCTGCCCACAGTAGTAGATATAATGATCACCTGAGTTAAATTCACCCATTCCAGTCCATTTTAATTCACTGATTCCTAGAATGTCTACATTCACTCTTGCCATCTCTTGTTTGTCCACTTCCAATTTGCCTTTATTCATGGTCCTGACATTCCAGGCTCCTATGCAATATTGCTCTTTACAGCATCAGAGCTTGTTTCTATCGCCAGTCACATCCACAGCTGGGTACTGTTTTTGTTTTGGCTCCATCACTTCATTCTTTCTGGAGTTATTTCTCCACTGATCTGAGCACCTACTGGCCTGGGGAGTTCCTCTTTCAGTGTCATATCATTTTGTCTTTTCATACTGTTCATGAGGTTCTCAAGGCAAGAATACTGAAGTGGTTTGCCATTCCCTATAAGCAAGGTGAAAAGACAACCCTTAGAATGGGCAAAAATAATAGAAAGTGAAATAACAGAGGATTAACTTAAAAAATATAGAAGAAGCTCACAAAACTGAATACAAGGAAAAAAATCAAAAAGTGGGGGAAAAGATCTAAGCAAACGTTTATCTAAAGATATATAGATATTGCCAGGGTTCAGCCCCAGTGGATACAGGGTAATTCGAAGGGTGAACAGCAAGGAAAAAGTTATTTATTTATGTAATTAGAAATCTAAGATTCGATTTGGAAGAATTAGTGTAGTAGGAAAATTAAGTGGAGAAAAGGTGCTGAATAACTTGGTTTACGTGGAAAACCAATAAAACTTGTAGACAAGAAGTTTGCACCATTTACATTAGGCCACTGGCATCCATTTGAATATTGGAGGGTGCACCACCTTGTGCTCCCTCTCTTATGGATCTTAGAAGTCAGGGCAAGTAAGTAGACATGGTGAGCCTCCACGCCCCAGATGAGAATTCAGCCTGAAATTAGAGTAAAGAGGAGACACGGAGGAAACCAGTCCTTCCAATGACTGGCCCAACCTCTATTGTTTAGAAAGGCCTTTTATACCTTTTTGATTGTACATAGATATCAATGGGTAATATAAAATTATGCAGCATCAGCAGCCCTGACTCTTATCAAAACCAGGTTTTCTCTCTGAATACCAAATTGTATACAGAAGTCTTAGGTGATTTACATCATCTTCTAGCCAGAGCACCAATTAACATTTTACAGCCTTTTTTCTGACAAGAGTTTGTCAACCAGAAGACTTATTTGTGTTGATCTTCCCAAAGTCTGGTGCCACTCTCAGAAAGCACTAAATAAAGTTACATTCTTAGGACACAAGAGGAGTGCAGTGATATATAATAAAGAAAAGTAGTTGACTCAAACGTCTAGTGTAGCTAACATCAAAACTACTATATTCCTACTTCTACATCCCAATTACATGGATTAATATCCTTCAGGTGCCTAAAAGATAAAGAATATGGAGGCCTGGCAGCAGTCATTGAGTCAACAGTGAAAACCCGTCACCAATATAATTTTTAGCTCTTATAAAAGGCTCTGTATCTTTTAGATGCTTTAAGCTGTGTGCCTCTCCTGGTTGAGGGGCTGTAAACAAGTCACAAGGTGTAAAAGTCTCTAACTGTCAGGCAAGTTAGGGAGCCATCAAGAGGGGCTTTAAGCCGAGACATTCTTTTGCAGGAGATTGTTAACTGAAGCCCTGGGTTAACTCTTTCCAGAGAATGTCAGAAGAGTGGAAAAGCAGAGTACAATAAGATCAGGCTGACTCTAGTTTTTGGGGGTAGATGTTCAGGAAAACTCAGAGGGAACCTCTGAAGCTAGATCACGCCTTTGCTTTTTGTCTGGCTTCCTTCCTCATGACCATTGGCACAGGCGGGATTCCTCACGCTGGCTCCCAGCAGATGATTAACAAACACATTAAAATGTGTTCAACATTGCTCATTAATCAGCTCAGTGCAGTGCAATTCAATTCACTCTGTCGTGCAACCCCAGTCCTCCCTGTCCATCACCAATTCCTGGGGTTCACTCAAACTCATGTCCATTGAGTTGGTGATGTCATCCAACCATCTTATCTTCTGTTGTCCGCATCTCATCCTGCTTTCAATCTTTCCAAGTATCAGGGTCTTTTCAAATGAGTCAGTTCTTCACATCAGGTGGCCAATATATTGAAGTTTCAGCTTCAGCATCAGTCTTTACAATGAATATTCAGGACTCATTTCCTTTAGGATGGACTGGTTGTACATTTAGGATGGACATTATTCAGTTCAGTTCAGTTCAGTCACTCAGTCATGTCCAACTCTTTGCAACCCCATGAATTGCAGCATGCCAGGCCTCCATATCCATCACCAACCCCCGGAGTTCACTCAAACTCATGCCCACTGAGTCAGTGATGCCATCCAGCCATCTCATCCTCTGTCATCCCCTTTTCCTCCTGCCCCCAATCCCTCCCAGCATCAGAGTCTTTTCCAATGACTCAACTTTTCACATGAAGTGGGCAAAGTACTGGACTTTCAGCTTTATCATCATTCCTTCCAAAGAACACCCAAGAGGCAGTCCTAAGATGGCAGAGGAATAGGACAGGGAGACCACCTGCTCCCCCACAAGTTCATCAAAAGAGCACTTAAACGCTGAGTAAATTCCACAAAACAACATTTGAATGCTGTCAGAGGACATCAGGTACCCAGAAAAGCAGCCCATTGTTTTTGAAAGGAATTAGGAAAAAATATAAAAGACAAAAAAAGAGACAAAGATAGGGATGGAGCTCTGCCCTGGGAAGGGAGTCTTAAAAACAGAGATGTTTCAACACCAGGAAACACTCTCACTGCCGAGTCTGTGCCAAGCCTTGAAAGCACAGAGGGCAAAATAACAGAGAGGAAAAATAAATAAATAATTAAAACCCACAGATTACGAGCCCAATAGCGGAGGAGCAGCACAGACACCTGTACCCACCACTAGCAAACAGGGGCTGGGCAGGGAGGCGCAGGCTGCCTTGCTTAGAGTAAAGATCTGGCCTGAATACCCCGAGTACAATCTGAGTGAACTAAATTGGGCTAACAAACCAGACTGTGGGATAACTACCACGTGAAATCTCAGCCGTAACCTAAGTCACCGCCAGGCCCACACACAGAACAAAGGACTGAACAGAAATAGCTTGTTGCAGACCATACCCCTCTGGTGACAGGCAGCCAGAGCTGGAAGAGGGCAATCACAGCCCCAGAGAGACATTATCTATAAAACTGTAAGCAGGCTTCTTTGCTAACTAAGACTTCTTGGGGTTCTGAATGGTCAACATCTGCCTGAGAAGGTGTGCCAGTTGTACACCCAAAAACCGAGCAGCAGGGACAGGGGAGGTGATAAAACACACCAACTGCGCTTGCCAAACACCTCATCACCTGAGCTACTCAGACCTGGGAAGGGGCCCAAAACACAGGCCCAACCAAGTTTGCACCCCTGAGGATGACCCAAGTGCCTGAACCTGAGCGGCTTAGACCTAGGAGGTGCATGCAGCCCAGGGCCAACCTCGGATAGTTCCCAGTGGAGCAACCTAGAGCCTGGGCAGTGTGGGCAGAATCGGTACATTCACTGCGGGTGGGGGCAGGCCCAGTGTGGCTGTTGTTTGCAGCGTCCCTCCCTCCCCACAGTGGGAATGAACAAGTGAGCCTTAAAAAAGTGTCCACCACTGCCCCCTTTGTATCGGGGAAGAAATCAGACACTGAAGAGACCAGCAAACAGAAGCTAAAACATAGTTAACTGCCTTGGAAGTGACAGGTGCAATAGAGTAAAACCCTGTTGTTAGTACTAACTACATAGGAATGGGCTTATAGATCTTGAGAAATATAAGTCGGAACAAGGAACTATCTGAAAATTAACTGACACCAGAATACCTACAACAACATCAGAGAAAGTCCTAAATATATTTTTAATATCTTTACAATCATTCTTTTTTATTTTTTTAAATTTTAAGTCCTCTATTACTCCCTGAATTTTCACTTTTGTAAGCTACTATTACTTTGCAAAAAAAAAAAAGACTCTATTTTTAAAAGCAAACTTCTATATATATATATATATATATGAAATAATTTTATGACTTTTTTTCTTTTGTCTTTCTTTCTTTTTTCTTCTTCTTTTTTAAAATACTGTATCTTTGAAATTCCAAACTCTAGATTTTTAATGTTTGCTTTTTGGTATTGGTTATGAATTTTGTACCTTTAAGAACTCAATCTTCAGTACCCATTTTTACTTGGGAGCGAGATTACTGGCTTGACTACTCTCTCCCTCTTTGGACTCTCCTTTTTTCTCCACCAGGTCGCCTGTGTCTCCTCCCCTACCCCCTCTATTCTCTACTTAACTCTGTGGATCTCTGTGTGTTCCAGACAGTGGAGAACACTTAGGGAACTGATTACTGGCTTAATTTGTTTCTCTCCTTTTGATTCCCCCCTTTTAGCCCCCTGGCCACTTCGGTCTCCTTCCTCCCTCTTCTCTTCTCTGTATAACTCCATGAATATCTCTCAGTGGTTCAGTTGTGGAGTGCACATAAGGAAATGATGGCTGGCTAGCTTTCTCTCTCCTCTATTGATTCCACCTCATCTCATTCGGGTCAACTCTAACTCCCTCTTCCCTCTTCTCTTCTCTTCTCCATGTAACTCTGTGAACCTCTTTGGATGCCCCTCACTGTGGAGAAACTTTTCATCTTTAACCTAAATGTTTTATCAACGGTGCTGTATAGAAGGAGAAGTCTTGAGACTACTGTAAAAATAAGATTGAAAACCAGAAGCAGGAGGATTAAGTCCAAACCGTGAGAACACCAGAGAACTCATGACTCCAGGGAATATTAATTGACAGGAAATCATCAAATGCCTCCATACCTACACTGAAATCAAGAGCCAACAGGTTCCAGAGCAAGACATACCAAGGAAATTCTCCAGCAACAGAGGAACACAGCCCTGAGTTACAATATATAGGCTACCCAAAGTTACTCCAAAACCACTGACATCTCATAACACATTACTGGATACTTCATTGCACTCCAGAGAGAAGAAATCCAGCTTGACGCACCAGAACACCAACACAAGCTTCCCTAACCAGGAAACCTTGACAAGCCACCTGTACAACCCCGCCCACAGCAAAGAATCTCCACAATAAAGAGAACTCCACACACTGCCAGAATACAGAAAGGACACCACAAATTCAGCAATATAAAAAAGATGAAGAGACAGAGGAATACACAGCAGGTAAAGGAACAGGATAAATGCCCACCAAACCAAATCAAAGAGGAAGAGATAAGGAATCTACCTGAGAAATAATTCTGAATAATGACAATGAAAATGACCCAAAATCTTGAAATCAAAATGGAATCACATATAAATAGCCTGGAGACATAGACTGAGAAGATGTAAGAAAGGTTTAACAAGGACTTAGAAGAAACAAAAAGAGTCAATATATAATGAATAATAAAATAAATGAGATCAAAAACACTCTAAAGGCAACAAATAGTTGAATAACAGAGGCAGAAGATAGGATAAGTGAATTAGAAGATAGATGGGTAGAAATAAATGAATCAGACAGGAAAAAATAAAAATGAATTAAAAGAAATGAGGACAATCTCAGAGACCTCCAGGAGAGTGTTAAATGCCCCAACATTCGAATCACAGGAGACCCAGAAGACGACAAAAAGAAAAACCATGAGAAAATATTTGAGGAGATGACAGTTGAAAACTTCCCTAAAGGGAGAAGGAAATAATCACCCAAGTCCAAGAAACCCAGAGAGTGCCAAACAGGATAAACCCAAGGTGAAACACCCCAAGACACATATTAATCAAATTAACAAAGACCAACACAAAGAATAAACATTAAAAGCAGCAAGGGAAAAACAACAAACACACAAGGGGATTCCCATAAGGATAACAGCTGACCTTTCATTAGAAACTCTTCAGATCAGGATGGAAAGGAAAGACATACTTGAAGTGATGAAAGAAAATAACATACAGCCCAGATTACTGTACCCAACAAGGATATCATTCAAATATGAAGGAGAAATCAAAAGCTTTACAGACAATCAAAAGTTGAGAGAATTCAGAACCACCAAATCAGCTCTCCAACAAATAATAAAAGATATTCTCTAGACAAGAAAAACAAAAATGGTGTATAAACTCGAAAGTAAAACAAAAAAGTAAATGGCAACGGTATCATCAGTTCAGTTCAGTTCAGTTCAGTCACAGTCGTGTCCGACTCTTTGCAACCCCATGAATCACAGCACGCCAGGCATCCTTGTCCATCACCAAGAACCAAAGTTCACTCAGACTGGCGCCCATCGAGACAATGACGCCACCCAGCCATCTCATCCTAGGTTGTCCCTTCCTGCTCCTGCCCCCAATCCCCCCTCAGCATCAAAGTCTTTTCCAATGAGTCAACTCTTCGCATGAGGTGGCCAAAGTACTGGAGTTTCAGCTTTAGCATCATTCCTTCCAAAGAAATCCCAGGGCTGATCTCCTTCAGAATGGACTGGTTGCATCTCCTTGTAGTCAAATGGACTCTCAAGAGTCTTCTCCAAAACCACAGTTCAAAAACATCAATTCTTTAGTGCTCAGCCTTATTCACAGTCCAACTCTCACATCCATACATGACTACTGGAAAAACCATAGCCTTGATTAGATAGACTTTAGTCAGCAAAGTAATGTCTCTGCTTTTCAATATGCTAAGTTGGTCATAACTTTTCTTCCAAAGAGTAATTATAATTTCATGGCTGGTATCCCATCTGCAGTGATTCTGCAGCCCAAAAAATTAAAGTCTGACACTGTTTCTCCTGTCTTTCCATCTATTTCCCATGGAGTGATGGGACCGGATTCCATGATCTTTGTTTTCTGAATGTTGAGCTTGAAGCCAACTTTTTCACTCTCCTCTTTACTTTCATTAAGAGGCTTTATAGTTCTTCTTCACTTTCTGCCATAAGGGTGGTGTCATCTGCATATCTGAGGTTATTGGTATTTCTCCTGGCAATCTTGATTCCAGCTTGTGTTTCATCCAGTCCAGAGTTTCTCATGATGTACTCTGCATAGAAGTTAAATAAGCAGGGTGACAATATGCAGCCTTAACGTACTCCTTTTACTATTTGGAACTAGTCTGTTGTTCCATGTCCAGTTCTAAATGTTGCTTCCTGGCCTGCAAACAGATTTCTCAAGAGGCAGGTTAGGTGGTCTAGTATTCCCATCTCTTGAAGAATTTTCCACAGTTTATTGTGATCCACACAGTCAAAGGCTGTGGCATAGTCAATAAAGCAGAAATAGATGTTTTTTTCTGGAACACTTTTGCTTTTTCCGTGATTCAGCAGACGTTGGCAACTTCATCTCTGGTTCCTCTACCTTTTCTAAAACCAGCTTGAACATCAGGAAGTTTACGGGTTATGTACTGCTGAATCTTTGCTTGGAGAACTTTGAGCATTACTTTACTAGCATGTGAGATGAGTGCAATTCTGTGGTAGTTTGAGCATCTTTGGCATTGCCTTTCTTTGGGATTGAATGAAAACTGAACTTTTCCAGTCCTATGGCCACTGCTGAGTTTTCCAAATTTGCTGGCATATTAAATGCAGCACTTTCAAAGCATCATCTTTAGGATTTAAAATAGCTCAATAGGAATTCCATCACCTTCACTAGCTTTGTTCGTAGTGATGCTTTCTAAGGCCCACTTGACTTCACATTCCAGGATGTGTGGCTCTATATGAGTTATCACACCATAGGGATTATCCCGGTTGTGAAGATCCTTTTGTAGTTCTTCTGTGTATTCTTGCCATCTCTTCTTAATATCTTCTACTTCTGTTAGGTCCATACTATTTCTGTCCTTTATCAAGCCCATCTTTGCATGAAATGTTCCCTTGGTATCTCTAATTTTCTTGAAGAGATCTCTAGTCTTTCCCATTTTGTTGCTTTCCTTTATTTCTTTTCATTGACACTGAAGAAGGCTTTCATATCTCTTCTTGCTAATCTTTGGAACTCTGCATTCAGATGCTTATATCTTTCTTTTTCTTTTTTGCTTTTCACTTCTCTTTTTTCACAGCTATTTGTAAGGCTTTCCCAGACAGCCATTTTGCTTTTTTGCATTTCTTTTCCATGGGGATGGTCTTGATCCCTGTCTCCTTTACAATGTCACGAGCCTCATTCCATAGTTAATCAGGCACTCTATCTATCAGATCTAGCCCTTAAATCTATTTCTCACTTTCACTGTATAATCATAGGGGATACTTATCAATAATTACCTTAAACATAAATGGGTTGAATGTCTCAACCAAAAGACAAAGACTGGCTGAATGAATACAAAAACAAGAGCCCTATATATGTTGGCTACAAGAGACCCAAGTCAAAACAGGGGACACATACAGACTGAAAGTAAAGGGCTGGAAAAAGATTTTCCATGCAAATAGAGACCAAAAGAAAGCAGGAGTAACAGTACTCAGATAAAATAGACTTTAAAACCAAGGCTTTGAAAAGAGACAAAGAAGGATACTACATAATGATGAAAGAATCATTCCAAGAAGAAGATATAACAGTTATAAATATATAGGCAGCCAACATAGGAGCACCACAATATGTAAGGCAAATACTAACAAGTATGAAAGGGGAATTAACAATCACACAGAAATAGTGGAAGACTTTAATACCCCACTTACAGCTACGGATACATCAAGTAAAAAGAAAATTAACAAGGAAACACAAACTTTAAACAATAGAATAGACCAGTTGGACCTAATTAATATATATAGGACATTTTACCCCCAAAACAATGAATTTCACCTTTCTCTCAAGTGCACATGGAACGTTCTCCAGGATAGATCACACCCTGGGCCATAAATCTAGCTTTGGTAGATTCAAAAAAATTGAAATCATTCCAAGCATCTTTTCTGACCACAATGCAGTAAGATTAGATCTCAGTTACAGGAGAAAAACTATTAAAACTGCCAACAAGTGGAGGCTGAACACGCTTCTGAAAAACCAGCACATCACAGAAGAATCAAAATATGCATAGAAACAAATGAAAATGAAAACACAACAATGAAAAACCTGTGGGACACTATAAAAGCTGTGCTAAGAGGAAAGTTCACAGCAATACAGGCATACCTCAAGAAACAAGAAAAAAGTCCAATAAATAACCTAACTTTACACATAAAGCAACTAGAAAAAGAAAAAAATGGAGAACACCAGGGTTAGTAGAAGGAAAGAAATCTTAAAAATTAGGGCAGAAATAAATGATAAAGAAACAAAAGAGACCATAGCAAAAATCAACAAAGCCAAAAGCTGGTTCTTTGAAAGACAAATAAAATTGACAAAACATTACCCAGACTCATCAAGAAACAAAGGGAGAAAAACAAAATCAATCAAATTAGAAATGAAAATAGAGAGATCACAACAGACAACACAGAAACACAAAGGATCATTAGAGACTACTATCAGCAATTGTAGGCCAATAAAATGGACAACATGGAAAAAATGCACAAATTCTTAGAAAAGTACAACTTTCCAAAACTGACCCAGGAAGAAATAGAAAACCTTAACAGATGCTTCACAAGCTTGGAAATTGAAACTGTAATCAGAAATCTTCCAGGAAACAAAAACCCAGGTCCAGATGGCTTCACAGCTGAATTCTATCAAAAATTTCAAGAAGAGCTAACATCTATCCTACTGAGACTCTTCCAGAAAATTGCAGAGGAAGGTAAACTTCCAAACTCATTCTATGAGGCCACCATCACCCTAATACCAAAACCTGACAAAGATGCCACAAAGAAAGAATGCTACAGGCCAGTATCACTGATGAACATAGATGCAAAAATGCTTAACAAAATGCTAGCAATCAGAATACAACAACACATTAAAAGATCATACACCATGATCAGGTGGGCTTTATCCCAGGGATGCAAGGATTCTTCAATATCCACAAATCAATCAATGTAATTCACCACATTACCAAATTGAAAAATAAAAACCCTAATGATTATCTCAATAGATGCACAGAAAGCCTTGACAAAATTCAACATCCATTTATGATAAAAACTCTCCAGAAAGCAGGAATACAAGGAATATACCTCAACATAATAAAAACTATATATGACAAACCCACAGCAAACATTATCCTCAATGGTGAAAATTTGAAAGCATTTCCCCTAAAGTCAACAAGTACTGGATCACAGAAAAGCAGAATTTTAGAAAAAAAAAAAAAATCACTCTGTTTCACTGACTATGTGAAAGCCTTTGTGTGGATCACAACAAATGGTGGAAAATTCTTAAAGAGATGGGAATACCAGACCACCGTACCTGCCTCCTGAGAAACCTTTATGCAGATCAAGAAGGAACAGTTAAAACTGGACATGTAATAATGGACTAATTCAAAATTGGGAAAGGAGATATGCACAGTACATCATGTAAAATTCCAGGCTGGATGAATTACAAGGTGAAATCAAGATTTCCAGGAGAAATATCAACAACCTTAAATATGCAGATGATAACATCCTTATGGCAAAAAGCAAAGAGGAACTATAGAGCCTCTTGATGAAGGTGAAAGAGGAGGGTGAAAAGCTGGTTTAAAACTTAACATTCAAGAAACAAAGATCATGACATCTGATCTGATCATTCCATGGCAAATAGATGGAGAAACAATGAAAAAACTGACAAACTTTATTTTATTGGGCTCCAATATTACTACAGATAGTGAATGCAACCATGAAATTAAAAGACACCTGGAAGAAAAGATATGACCAACCTAGACAGCATATTAAAAAGCAGAGACATTACTTTGCTGACAAAGGTTTGTATAGTCAAAGTTATGGTTTTTCCAGTACTCATGTAGAGATGTGAGAGTCAGACCATAAAGAAGGCTGAGCACTGAAGAACTGATGCTTTTGAACTGTGGTTCTGGAGAAGACTTGTGAGAATCTCTTCGACAGCAAGGAGATCAAACCAGTTAATCTAAAGGAAATAAACCCTGAAACTTTATTGGAAGGACCCCTGGAGCTGAAGCTCTGATATTTTGGCCATCTGACACAAAGAACTGACTCACTGGAAAATATTCTAATACTGGGAAATCTTGAAGGCAGGAAGAGACAGGGATGACAGAGGATGAGATGTTTGGATGGAATCACCAACTCAATGAACACACATTTGAGCAAA
The DNA here is from genome assembly GCA_917880005.1 of Nanger dama. Lineage (NCBI taxonomy): Eukaryota > Metazoa > Chordata > Mammalia > Artiodactyla > Bovidae > Nanger > Nanger dama. The sequence goes on from CAKJTW010000033.1 coordinate 915,053, forward strand.
GTCTGAGGGCTTGTAAAGGACAGGGAAGCTTGGTGTGCTACAGTCCATGGGGCTGCAAAGATGAGCAACAGTTAGAAACTGAACAACAACAATAAATTACTATAACACACTTGTCACTACTAATGCACCAAAACCAATAAACTATCATTAACTAAAATCTGTGCTTAATTTTCTTAGCTTATGCCTAATGTCCCTTTTCTCTTTCAGTATCCCAGTAAAATATACATTGTTGTCAGTCTCCTTAGGCTTCTCTTGGTGTGATATCGTTAGGATTTTATTTTATTTTTGATGCCTTTGACAGTTTTGAAGTGTACTGGTCAAAGGTTTTATAAAATACAAATAATTGGCATTTGCCTGATGCTTTCCTCATGACTGCACTGGAGTGATGTGTGTTACGGTAAAGTGACAAACTTATCACAATATAACAAGGATACATACTACGATTGAGGTTACCCCGATTACCCAACTAAGGTAACCTTCATCAGATTTTTTTCACTGGGAAGGTGCAGTTTTCTTCATTGTCCATACTGCAGTCTTTGGAAGTTATCATACAGTCAATACTTCAGTGAGGAGTAATGCTTTAGTTCCTTCCTCCTTGAGGGCAAACTGTCTGCATAAATTATTTAGAATTCTCTTGAACAGGGCTGTTCATGGGCTTCTGAAGAAATGTTTTCCGAGGAAAACTATTCAATATCACAGTAATCCAAGTCTATGCCCTGACCAGTAATTCTGAATGGTTCTATGAAGACCTACAAGACCTTCTAGAACACTCCAAACAGCTGTCCTTTTCATTATAGGAGACTGGAATGCAAAAGTAAGAAGTCAAGAAACACTTGGAGTAACAGGAAAATTTGGCCTTGGAATACAGAATAAAGCAGAGCAAAGGCTAATAGGGTTTTGCCAAGAGAATGCACTAGTCATAGCAAACATTCTCTTCCAACAACAAAAGAGAAGATTCGACATATAGACATCATCAGATGGTCAACACCGAATCATATTTTTGCAGCCAAATATGGAGAAGCTCTATGCAGTCACCAAAAACAACACTGGGAGCTGACTGTGGCTCAGATCATGAACTCCTTATTCAAGCCTAAATCAAAGAAAGTAGGGAAAACCACTAGACCATTCAGGTTTCACTTAAATAAAATCCCATATGAATATACAGTGCAAATGATAAATAGATTCAAGGGATTAGATCTGATAGAGTGCTTGAAGAATTATGGATGGAGGTTCGTGACATTCTATAAAAGGCGGGGATCAAGACAATCACCCACATAACGTAATGCAAAAAAAACAAAATGGTTTTATGAGGATGCCTTATAAATAGCTGTAAATAGAAGAGAAGTGAAAGACAAAGGAGAAAAGGAAAGATATACCCATGTGAATGCAGTTTCCCAAAGAATAGCAAGGAGAAATAAGTAAGCCTTCCTCAGTGATCAACACAAAGAAAGAGGAAAACAAAACAAACAAAAACAAAAAAAAAAAAAAAAGGGAAAGGCTAGAGATCTCTTCAAGAAAAGTAGATACCAAGGGAACATTTCATGCAAAGATGGGCACAATAAAAGGACAGAAATGGTACAGACCTAACAGAAGCAGAAGACATTAAGAAGAGGTATCAAGGATACACAAAAGAACTACACACAAAAGATCTTCACGAACCAGATAATCACGATGGTGTGATCACCAACCTAGAACCAGATATCCGAGAATGCAAAGTCATGTGGGCTTTAGGAAGCATCACTATGAACAAAGCTAGTGTAGGTGATGGAATTCCAGCTGAGCTGTTTCAAATCCTAAAAGATGATGGTGTGAAAGTGCCACACTCATTATGTCAGCAAACTTGGAAAACTCAATAGCCACAGGACTAGAAAAGGTCAGCTTTCATTCCAATCCCAAAGAAAGGTAATGCCAAAGAGTGCCCAAACTACTGCAAAATTGTACTCATCTCAAACACTAGCAAAAAAAAAAAAAAAAAAGCTCAACATTCTCCAAGCCAGGCTTCAACAGTACATGAACTGTGAACTTCCAGATGTTCAAACTGGATTTAGAAAAGCTAGAGGAGCCAGAGATCAAATTGCCAACACCCATTAGATCATCAAAAAAAGCAAGAGAGGTCCAGAAAAACATTTACTTCTGTTTTATTGACTATCCCAAAGCCTTTGACTGTGTGGCCCACAATAAACTGTGGAAAATTCTGAAAGAGACGGGAATACTAGACCACCTGACCTGCCTCTTGAGAAAACTGTATGTAGGTCAGGAAGCAATAGTTAGAACTGGACATTGAACAACAGACTGGTTCTAAATAGGGAAAGGAGTACATCAAGGCTGCATATTTTCACCTGCTTATTTAACTTATATACAGAGTACATCATGAGAAATGCTGGGTTGGATGAAAGCTGGAATCAAGATTGCACGAAGAAATATCAATAACCTCAGATATGCAGATGGCACATCCTTATGGCAGAAAGTGAAGAAGTACTAAAGAGCCTCTTGATGAAAGTGAAAAAGGAGAGTGAAAAAGTTGGCTTCAAGCTCAACATTCAGAAAACTAAGATCATGGCATCTGGTCCCATCACTTCATGGCAAATAGATGGGAAAACAGTGGAAACAGTGACTGATTTATTTTTGCGGGCTCCAAAATCACTGCAGATGGTGACTGCGGCCATGAAATTAAAAAACGTTTGTTCCTTAGAAGAAAAGTTATGACCAACCTGGACAGCATATTAAAAAGCAGAGATAGCACTTTGCCGACAAAGGTCCTTCTAGTCAAAGCTATGGTATTTCCAGTAGTCATGTATGGATGTGAGAGTTGGACTATAAAGCAAGCTGAGCACTGAAGAATCGATGCTTTTAAACTGTGATGTTGGAGAAGACTCTTGAGAGTCCCTTGGACTGCAAGGAGATCCAATCAGTTCATCCCAAAGGAAGTCAGTCCTGAATATTCATTGGAAGGAGTGATGCTGAAGCTGAAACTCCAATACTTTGGCCACCTGATATGAACAACTGACTCACCACAAAAGACCGTGATGCTGGGAAAGATTGAAGGCTGGAGGAGAAGGGGATGACAGAGGATGAGATGGTTATATGGCATCACCAACTCAATGGACATGAGTTTGAGTAAACTTCTGGAATTGGTGATGGACAGGGAAGCCTGACATACTGCAGTCCATAGGGTTGAAGAAGGAGGCAGAGGATGAGATGGTTCAATAGCATTACTAACTCAGTCCACAACTGAGTGACTGAAATGAACTGAACAGGACATTCGTGTGTTTTTCCCACTTAATTATCAGTTACAGTGTGGACTCACAAATATTTATTTTATATTGGGCATCATAATCCAACATTACTTTCATTTTTTTTTTTTACCCAAATTGCTACTGGTTTGTTATTTGGAGTTCTCTCAGTGGGCCTCTGTGTCATTTCGACACATTCTTGCAATTGTGGACTTTTTGTAAAGAACTTCTTTACTTTTTCACAATTTAAGATGTTCAGGCTCATCTGCTTTATATATTGCCCTATCCTATAATCAAGCTTTCCTCCAAGGAGCCTGGTTTCTTTTATAGTAAGTAGAAATATATTAAAAAGTAGAATATTGGTACTGAATATGCTCATGTCCCTGAGGTGTCACTGCTTCTCAGCTCAACAGACAGAGCAAGGAAATACATGTGTATATTATTCATGTATATACAATACATATAAAGCTATATACAATGAAATACTACTCAGCTATACAAAAGAATGAAATAATGCCATCTGTAACAATATGGATAGACCCAGAGATTTTATTGAAGTAATTCAGATAAAGAAAGGCAAATACCATATGATATCACTTATAAGTGGAATAAAATATGATACAAATGAACTTATTTTCAAAACAGAAACGAACTCATAGACATAAAGAACAGACTAGTGGTTGCCAATGGGAAGAGGTTGGGGGAGTGATGGATTGGGAGGTTAGGCTTAGCAGGTGCAAAATATTACACACAGAAGGGATGGGCAACAAGGTCCTACTGTATAGCACAGAGAACCATATTCAATATCCTATGATAAGCCATAATGAAAAGAATATTAAAAAGAATATATATGCATGTAACTAAATCACTTTGTTCTGAAGCAGAAAATAGCACAGCATTGTAAATCAACCATACTTTAAATTAAAAAAAAAAAAGTTTTAAAAGCCATCTGCATATTTAACACCAGTAGTCAAGTACAGATATGAGCGTTTGTACATGAAGAAGGCTGAATGTCAAAAAATTGATGCTTTTGAACTGTGGTGCTAGAGAAGACTCTTGAGAGTCTTTAGATTGGAAGGAGATCAAATCTGTCAATCCTAAAGGAAATCAACCCTCAGTATTCACTGGAAGGACTGATGCTGATGCTGAAGCTGAAGCTGAAGCTACAATACTTTGACCACCTGAGCTAACTCACTGGAACAGACCCGATGCTGGGAAAGATTGAAGGCAGGAGGAGAAGAGGGAGGCAGAGGATGAGATGGTTCAACAGCATTACTAACTCAATGAACATGAATTTTAACAAAGAACAAACTCCAGGAGATAGTGGAGGACAGAGGAGCTGGCAAGCTACAGTCCATGGGTCACAGAGTCAGACACCAGTTATTCACTGAAAAATGACAAAAATAACATAACAGAATGCAGCATCATATATATTATACCAAACATGAATCATACTTAGTGTTCACCTGAATCTCTTACTGAAGGAATTATCCTGGCCATCTCCATTCTAATGGCTGAAGCCTCTCATCTAACAGCTAACATTGTGGCCCTAACCACCCCCTACACTGACCACACATCTGATCCCAGCACACAGGTGGTTTCAGAAGTGTTGCTCTATCTCCATCATACACCTTCATTAACAGAGCACAAGGTTTCATGCAGGTCCTTCTGCCTTTGAACTTATAGGCTGCACTTATGCCCAAAGTTACCTAGATCAGCCCCTTTCCCCATATGGATTTTTTTTTCTTGCTGTGTCTTTCTGTATGTAGGTTTGACATATTTCAAAATTAAAAACAAAAAAAATGTTGAAAGAATAAAGTAAAAATTTTCTTATATCATAAAATTTATAAAATTACAAAAGGAGCACATTGCTAGGAGCCCTACCAGAGTCTTGAAAACAACATATAAAAGACCCTGAAGCAAAACCGTTATTAACTTCTTAGCATTTTCATGGTTACTTTATAAGGAAAAACTAAAATGAAGATGAGACTAGATATCATATATGGATGCAAAAGAAAATATTCATCAAGAATCAATAGAAAACCCCACTAATTATTTTTCCTTATTTCTTTCTCCTATGACAAAACTGTATAGTCATATATTTGAAATAAGAAGCTCTGGATAAATTTTAGGAAAGTGCTTGAAGGCACTAGTTAATTCATCTGAAAGTAGAAGAAAAAAATAAAACATATTTGTTACTAAGTAAACCCAGTGAGGTTGGAAAATACATTTATATCTGTAATAGATCACACAGTTCTGTGTGATTTTTTTTCCAACAAGTGCTGTTATCCCAAAAAATAATGTTGAAGGCAGGTATCTGTAACCAGAGAGGCAGCATACCATCATGGTTAAGAGCACATGTTCTGGAACCAGATGGTTTGAATCTCAGTCCCACCATTACTGTGAGTGCAACTTTAGATAAATTACTAAAGTGCTGCATGTCTAATTTTTATTTGTAAATGGGGATGATGAAACATTTGTTATGGTGCTTAGCACACAGTCATTGATCAAAAGTATTAGAAATCATTATCATGATTATGTAGGATCTCAGATTTGGTAGTCAAATACAACAAAAACAAAAATAGCCCTGACTAGCAAACCTTTCAGTCAGGTTATTTATTTTTCTTGATGATCTCTTCATCTCTATTTACTAAAATTAAAAATCAGAATACAGTTTTGAGCAGGGTTTCTTCACTTCTGATATGCTGGGACAGAAGTATTTTGTTGTGGTTGTGGTATACTTAGCAGCATTCTGGGCTCTACCTACTGGGTGCCAGTAGCATCTCCCCCAAAACCCCACTAGGATGAGCAAAATGTCTCTAGACACAGCCAATGGCCCCTGGAGAGAACAGTACCCCAGCTGAGAACCAAACATCTAGAGGACTGGTAGTTATTGAATTACAGCAAAGGAGAAAAGACTTTGTTAAAAAGAGCTTTTTTCTAGGAGCAACTTCTATTTCAATAGAGTCAACCTCTGCAGCACCAAAGCAAAAAGAAAACTACGTCTCTTTCATAAATCACATCCTCACAAGTAGAGAACTGAGCAGTGCACTCTCAAAACCAATGTTTTCTTGTTTCTTTAAAGACATCTACCCTTATGGCATTGACACGATTTAACACCCAGTCCAAAGCCAGCCTGCGTGTTTGCTTATAGGACATGGCTCTTTGCTTTTACACATTTTGTTAGATGCCACAACTACAACCCTCACAGATGATTAAAAAAAAAAAAAGTGAAAGAAGCAGTGTGTGTACTAGATCACTTTCTCAGAAATGCTTTCCTCATTCTGTGAGCTGAGCCTCAGCTCAGTCCCTGGGTCTGAAATTAAAGGGAAGTGACACAGTGGTCCAAATACAGGATGTTGGGCTACCTGTGTGGGCACAGGACAAGTGGCTCCAGCAATACTCACCTACACAAAGCTTAACAGAATATTTTTGAGAAACTTTTAGTGACTTTTAAAATAGGAAGCATTCAGTTTCTATGAGCTTCTACAATGGTCAAAAAAACCTCTTGGTAAACATTGACATGATGCAGTTATATGTACTTGTGTATCAAATTTATATGAAAATATTACTCCAGTAGAGTAGAGTCTCTAAGATTCAATAGCCTCAGCATAGAAACCTAACATGAAGACAAATGTGGCTGTGAGTCAGTCTTGTAAACCAACTGCAGACATGAGAGGTGATGATAATGAAAGGTCCACCATCCAGAGCGGTCTTCTTAGATTTCACCTTTACTCTGGAGTGTAAAGATGCTTGGGGCTGGTGCACTGGCATGACCCAGAGGGATGGTATGGGGAGGGAGGTGGGTGGGGGATTCAGGATTGGGAACACCTGTACACCCGTAGCGGATTCATGTTGATGTATGGTGAAACCAATACAATATTGTAAAGTAATTAGCCTCCAACTAAAATAAATAAATTTAAATTAAACAAAAAGGAAAAGCACAATGTTCAGCAGACTTAGATATAAGACATAATAATAGCTCCCTGAAAAATCATTTTCTAAAAGGTCATTCTTTTTAAAAGTATTTATTTTAATTGGAGGATAATTACTTTATAACATTGCGATGATTTCTGCCATACATCAACATGAATTGGCCATAGGTATGCATGTGTTCACCCCCCCTCCATTCTGAAGCCCTCCAACTCCCTCCCCAACCTATACCTCTGGGTGGTCTCAGAGCCCTGGCTTTGGGTGCTGTTTCAAGCATCAAACTTGCATTGGTCATCTATTTTACATATGGTAAATGTACCTATTTCAATGCCATTCTCTCAAATCATCCCAACCCTCGCCTTCTCCCATTGAATACCAGTCTCTCTTTCACCTCTGTGTCTCCTTTGCTGCCCTGCATAAATAAATAAATAAATATATATATATATATATATATATATATATATATATATATTCTTAACAGAAGTTCATAATAAAGGACTAAAGAAAAGCAAGGACTTTGGACACAGACTGTGGGTTCAGACTCCACATATCAATGCATAACCCTTGGGGTCTTTGTATATAAAATAAAGACACCATCAGTGACCTTAATGAGAGATGGGAGATGGAAACATAGATCAGGAGGTAAGTGAAATGCCAGCTATGTAAATGCTTGAAACAGATGCTCAGTAAATGATAACTGTGAGGAAGTATGGTATGGTACACTAAATGGTAACTGTAAAGGAAGCCACTTATGCACAGTGTACTACCAATCCATTAGACCTTTTCAAATATCTTTTTGAGTTTTTGAAAGTCTCCCATGTCTTCTTTTTCCTCTTTAGTCAACTAGTATGATAAATTAAATAAATTGTATTTCTAATTATTGAATCATACTACCATTCCTGGAACAGAATAGAAACAAAATATTCCTTGTTCCTGTCACCTGCTACTTTTGAAAGAGATTTCCATCTAAATTGATACATGAAAGTATCCTTTTGGCTTGCTTTATGTTGGGTTCTGTGCTGGGTTTTGCTAGCTAGCATAAACATAAGTTGAAATATCTCCATATTTTTCTATGTTAGGAAAGTATAGATAGATAGAGAGATAGATATAGATAGATATAAAATATATATAAAGCTTGGGCTCTTTAATATATATATATACATATAAATAATTTATATATATATATATATATATATATATATATATATATATGTGTGAGAGAGAGAGAGGTATATATAATGGTTAAAGCGTTTGCCTGCAATGTGGGAGACCTGGGTTCAATCCCTGGGTCAGGAAGATCTCCTGGAGAAGGAAATGGCAACCCACTCCAGTATTCTTCCCTGGAGAATCCCATGGACAGAGGAACCTGGTGGGCTACCACCCACACGGTTGCTAAGAGTCAGACACGACTGAGCGACTTCACTTTACTTTATAGTTTATAAAATAAAAACGTAAGTTCAAGGAAAACTGGAAGGGATTAGCCTATTTTTAAATGGCTCATTAATTGCTAAGCAACTGTAATTTTATTATTATTTAAAAGCATTTGAAGTCCATCCATCTACAAAGACTCCTCGAGGTCTCAAACTGACTTAAAAATCAAAGGCAGAGACAGAAGCAACATGTCAAAGCTAAGATAATAAAGGAAGCACAAATGTGCTGTTCAGCAGCAATTAAGTAAGACAGAAAGAAAAACACCAATACAGTATACTAGTGCATATATATGGAATTTAAAAAGATGATAATGATAATCCTGTATGCAAGACAGCAAAAGAGACACAGGTATATAGAACAGACTTCTGGACTCTGTGGGAGAGGGAGAAGGAGGGTGGGATGATTTGGGAGAATGGTACTGAAACATGTATAATATCATATAAGAAATGAATCACCAGCCCAGGTTTGATGCAAGATACAGGATGCTTAGAGCTGATGCACTGAGATGACCCAGAGGGGGTGGTACAGGGAGGAAGGTGGTAGGGGGTTCAGGATGGGAAATACATGTACACCTGTGGCGGATTCATGTTGATGTATGGCAAAACCAATACAATACTGTGAAGTAATTAGGCTCCAATTAAAATAAATAAATATAAATTTTAAAAAAGTAATTTAGAGAATTACTTAAAGACAATGAACTGGACCTCAGGAGAAGCACTGCACAGATATAAAGGAGAAATGTGTTGCACTAGAAATATAGTCAATATTTTATACTATGAAATAATTTTGCATGGTGTGTAATGTATAAAAATATTGAATCATCATGTTGTACAGCTGAACTAATATTGCAAGTCAGCTATCAGTTCAGTTCAGTCGCTTGATCCCGTTCAACTCTTTGCAGTCCCATGCAGTGCAGCACGCCAGGCCTCCCTGTCCATCACCAAATCCCGGCGCTTGTTCAAACTCATGTCCATTGTGTTGGTGACGCTATCCAACCATCTCATTCTCTGTCATCAACTTTTCCTCCTGCCTTCAATCGTTGCCAGCATCAGGGTCTTTTCTAATGAGCCAGTTCTTTGCATCAGGTAGCCAATGTATTGGAGCTTAAGCTTCAGCATCAGTTCTTCCAGTGAAAATTCAGAACTAATTTCCTGGTTGAATCTCCTTGCAGTCTAAGGGACACTCAGGAGTCATCTACAACACCACAGTTCAAAAGTGTCAGTTCTTCAGCACTCAGCTTTCTTTATGGTCCAAGTCTCACATCCATACATGACTACTGGGAAAATCATAGCTGTAACTAGACAGATCTTTGTCAGAAAAGTAATGTCTCTGCTTTTTAATACACTGTATAGGTTGGTCATAGTTTTTCTTCCAAGGAACAAACATCTTTTAATTTAATGGCTTCAGTCAACATCTAAGGAATTTTCAAGCCCAAGAAAATAAAATCTATCAGTTTTTCGCCATCTGTTTGTCATGAAGTATCAGACCAGATGCCATCATCTTTGTTTTTGAATGCTGAATTTTAAGCCAGCTTTTTCACTCTCTTTTACTTTCATCAAGAGGCTCTTTAGTTTCTTTTTGCTTTCTGCCATCAGGGTGGTGTTATCTGCATATCTGAGGGTACTGACATTTCTCCCAGCAAACTTGATTCCAGCTTGTGCTTCATCCAGACCAGCATTTCACATGACATACTCTGCATATAAGTTAAATAAGCAGGGTGACAACATACAGGCTTGACACTTTCCCAATTTGGAACCAGTCCATTTCTCCATGTCCAATTCTAAGTGTTGCTTCTTGACCTGCATATATATTTCTCAGGAGGCAGGTAAGGTAGTCTGGTATTCGCACTTCTTTAAGAATTTACCACAGTTTCTTGTGATCCACATAGTCAAAAGCTTTGGCATAGTCAATAAAGGTGAAGTAGATGTTTTTTCTGAAACTCTCTTGCTTTTCTATGATCCAATGAATACTGGCATTTTGCTCTCTGGTTCCTCAGCCTTTTATATTGCAACTGGAACATCTGGAACTCCTTAATGTAAAACTCAGACATAAATTGAAAAAAGTAGGGAAAACCATTAGAACGTTCAGTATGACCTAAATCAAATCCCTTAATATTATACAGTGGAACTGACAAAAGGTTCAAGGGATTATATCTGATAGACAGAGCCTGAAGAACTATGGACCAAGGTTCACAGCATTGTATAGGAGGCAGTGATCAAGACCATAATCAATAAAAAGAACTGCATAAAGGCAAAATGATTGACTGGGGAGGCCTTACAAATAGCTGAGAAAAGAAGAGAAGTAAAAGACAAAGAAGAAAAGGAAAGATATATCCATTTGAATGCAGGGTTTCAAAGAATAGCAAGGAGAGATATTGTTATCTCTCCTTGAGAGATAGAAAGATATTTCTTATCTCTCTTAAGAGATAAGAAAGCCTTCCATGATTATACAGTGGAACTGACAATAGGTTCAAGGGATTTTATCAGATAGATATCCTTCCTAAATGCAAAGAAATATGGGAAAAAATAGAATGGGAAGTACTAGAGATCTCTTCAAGAAAAGTAGATACCAAGTGGATATTTCACACAAAGATGGGCACAATAAAGGACAGAAATGGTATCGACCGCACAGAAGATATTAAGAGGTGGCAAAAATACACAGAATAGCTATATATAAAAGACCTTCAGTTCACTTCAGTTCAGTTTCTCAGTCGTGTCCGAATCTTTGTGACCCCATGAATTGCAGCACGCCAGGCCTCCCTGTCCATCACCATCTCCCAGAGTTCACTCAGACTCACGTCCATCAAGTCTGTATGCCATCCAGCCATCTCATCCTCTGTTGTCTCCTTCTGCTCCTGCCCCCAATCCCTCCCAGCATCAAAGTATTTTCAATGAATCAACTCTTTACATGTGGGGCCAGAACACTGGAGTTTCAGCTTTAGCATCATTTCTTCCAAAGAAATCCTAGGGTTGATCTCCTTCAGAATGGACTGATTGGATTTCCTTGCAGTCCAAGGGACTCTCAAGAGTCTTCTCCAACACCACAGTTCAAAAGCATCAGTGCTTTGGTACTCAGCCTTCTTCAGAGTCCGATTCTCACATCCATACATGACCACTGGAAAACCCATAGCCTTGACTAGACAGACCTTAGTTGGCAAAGTAATGTCTCTGCTTTTGAATATGCTATCTAGGTTGGTCATAACTTTTCTTCCAAAAAGTAAGCGTCTTTTAATTTCATGGCTGCAATCAACATCTGCAGTGATTTTGGAGCCCCCAAAATAAAGTCTGACACTGTTTCCACTGTTTCCCCATCTATTTCTCATGAAGTGATGGGACCGGATGTCATGATCTTCGTTTTCTGAACGTTGAGCTTTAAGACAACATTTTTGCTTTCCTCTTTAACTTTCATCAAGAGGCTTTTAGTTCCGCTTCACTTTCTGCCATAAGGGTGGTGTCATCTGCATATCTGAGGTTACTGATATTTCACCCGGCAATCTTGATTCCAGCTTGTCTTTCTTCCAGACCAGCGTGTCTCATGATGTACTCTGTATATAAGTTAAACAAGCAGGGTGACAATATAGAGCTTTGATGCACTGGTTTCCTATTTTGAACCAGTCTGTTGTTCCATGTCCAGTTCTAACACTTGCTTCCTGACCTGCATACAGATTTCTCAAGAGGCAGGTTAGGTGGTCTGGCATTCCCATCTCTTTCAGAATTTTCCAGTTTATTGTGATCCACACAGTCAAAGGCTTTGGTACAGTCAATAAAGCAGAAATAGATGTATTTCTGGAACTCTCTCCCTTTTCCATGATCCAGTGGATGTTGGCAATTTGATCTCTGGTTCCTCTGCCATTTTTTTAAAACCAGCTTAAACATCAGGGAGTTCACAGTTCACATATTATTGAAGCCTGGTTTGGAGAATTTTGAGCATTACTTTACTAGCATGTGAGATGAGTGCAACGGTGCAGTAGTTTGAGCATTCTTTGGCATTGTCTTTCTTTGGAATTGGAATGAAAACTGACATTTTCCAGTCCTGTGGCCACTGCTGAGTTTTCCAAATTTTCTGGCATGTTGAGTGCAGCACTTTCACAGCCTCATCCTTCAGGATTTGAAACAGCTCAACTGGAATTCCATAACCCACTAGCTGTGTTCGTAGTGATGCTTTCTAAGGCCCACTTGACTTTACATTCCAAAATGTCTGGCTCTAGATTAGTGATCACGTCATCATGATTATCTGGGTCATGAAGATCTTTTTGTGCAGTTCTTCCATGTATTCTTGCCACCTCTTCTTAATATTTTCTGCTTCTGTTAGGTCCATACCATTCCTGTCCTTTATCAAGCCCATCTTTGCATGAAATGTTCCCTTGGTATCTCTAATTTTCTTGAAGAGATCTCTAGTCTTTCCCATTCTGTTCTTTTCCTCTATTTCTTTGCATTGATTGCTGAAGAAGGTTTTCCTATCTCTTCTTGCTAATCTTTGGAACTCTGCATGCAGATGCTTATATCTTTCCTTTTCTCCTTTGCTTTTCACCTCTCTTCTTTTCACAGCTATTTGTAAGGCCTCGCCAGAATACTATTCTGCTTTTTTGCATTTCTTTTCCATGGGGATGGTCTTGATCCCTGTCTCTTGCACAATGTCAAGAACCTCACTTCATAGGTCATCAGGTACTCTATCTATCAGATCTAGGCCCTTAAATCTATTTCTCACTTCCACTGTATAATCATAAGGGGTTTGATTTAGGTCATACCTGAATGGTCTAATGGTTTTCCCTACTTTCTTCAATTTGAGTCTGAATTTGCTAATAAGGAGTTCATGATCTGAGCCACAGTCAGCTCCTGGTCTTGTTTTTGTTGACTGTTTAGAGCATCTCCATCTTTGGCAGCAAAGAATATAATCAATCTGATTTCGGTGTTGACCATCTGGTGATGTCCATGTGTATAGTCCTCTTGTGTTGTTGGAAGAGGGTGTTTGCTATGATCAGTGCATTTTCTTGGCAAAGCTTTATTAGTCTTCACCCTGCTTCATTCCAAATTCCAAGGCCAAATTTGCCTGTTACTCCAGGTGTTTCTTGACTTCCTACTTAAGCCTTCCAGGCCTCTATAATTAAAAGGACATCTTTGGGGGTGTTAGTTCTAAAAGGTCTTGTAGGTCTTCATAAAACCGTTCAACTTCAGCTTCTTCAGCATTACTGGTTGGGGCATAGACTTGGATAACTGTGATATTGAATGGTTTGCCTTGGAGACGAACAGAGATCATTTTGTCATTTTTGAGATTGCATCCAAGTACTGCATTTCAGACTCTTTTTTTGACCATGATGGCTACTGCATTTCTTCTGAGGGATTCCTGCCTGCAGTAGTAGATATAATGGTCATCTGAGTCAAATTCACCCATTCCAATCCATTTTAGTTCGCTGATTCTTAGAATGTCGACATTCACCCTTGCCATCTCTTGTTTGACCACTTCCAATTTGCCTTGATTCATGGACCTGACATTCCAGTTTCCTATGCAATATTGCTCTTTACAGCATCGGATCTTGCTTCTATCACCAGTCACATGCACAACTGGGTATTGTTTTGGCTTTGGCTCCATCCCTTCATTCTTTCTGTAGTTATTTCTCCACTGATCTCCAGTAGCATATTGGGCACCTAATGACCTGGGGAGTTGCTCTTTTGGAATCCTATCATTTTGCCTTTTCATACTGTTCATGGGGTTCTCAAGGCAAGAATACTGAAGTGGCTTGCCATTCCCTTCTCCTGTGGACCACATGCTGTCAGACCTCTATCTCCACCATGACCCGCCCGTCCTGGGTTGCCCCATGGGCGTGGCTTGCTTTCATTGAGTTAGACAAGGCTGTGGTCCTAGTGTGATTAGACTGATTAGTTTTCTGTGAGTATGGTTTCAGTGTTTCTGCCTTCTGATGCCCTCTTGCAGCACCTACCATCTTACTTGGGTTTCTCTTACCTTGGGCGTGGGGTATCTCTTTTTAGCTGCTCCAGCAAAGCACTTGAACTGCTCCTTACCTTAGACGAGGGGTATCTCCTTACTGCCACTGTTCCTGACCTTCAACGTGGGATAGCTAGTGACCCAGAAAATCATGATGGTGTGATCAGTTACCTAGAGGCAGACATCCTGGAATGTGAAGTTAAGTTGCCTTGGGAAGCTAGTGGTGATCATGGAATTCCAGTTCAGCTATTTCAAATCCTAAAAGATGATACTCTTACAGTGCTACACTTAAGTGTAACCATCAAATTTGGAAAATTCAGCAGTGGCCACAGGACTGGAAAAATTAACTATATACCAATATATATTTTTTAACGGAAGAAACTCTTTTTTTTTTTACCTTGACAGCCAACATCTAAGTGGGTAGCTGCACTGAGTCACCATGTTATGTGTCTAGTATCCTCTGTAGACTAATGGATAGAAATAAAGTAGCCAACATATTTACTCTGTTTCCAATGATTTCCATTGCAGATCTCTGAACTGGGCCTGCTTACAGACACAAACCCCATGTCTCTGAATGTGATCTCTATGTAATGCAGCAGTGGTATCATCATGCCATGCTTCAGCCCTCCCATGTGGTTCATTCTGTCCCTATTTAGTGGACAACAGGGAGATCAGCTGAACAACATCTGCACCTCACAACTTTTGGACTGATATCTCCCAAGCCACATCAGTCACTAGGTTAAATTCAGTCACTAAGTCATGTCCAACTCTTTGAGACCCCGTGAATTGCAGCACGCCAGGCCTCCCTGTTCATAACCAACTCAAGAAGTTTATTCAGACTCACATCCATTGAGTCAATGATGCCATCCAGCCATCTCATCCTCTGTCATCCATTCTCATCCTTCCCCCAATCCATTCCAGCATCAGAGACTTTTCCAGTGAGCCTTTGCATGAGGTGGCCAGACACTGGAGTTTCAGCGTTAGCATCATTCCTTCCAAAGAACACTTAGGGCTGATGTCCTTTAGAATGGACTGGTTGGATCTCCTCGCAGTCCAAGGGACTCTCAAGAGTCTTCTCCAACACCACAGTTCAAAAGCATCAATTCTTCAGTGCTCAGCTTTCTTCACTGTCCAACTCTCACATCCATACATGACTACTGGAAGCACCATAGCCTTTACTAGATGGACCTTTGTTGGCAAAGTAATGCCTCTGCTTTTGAATATGCTATCTAGGTTGGTCATAACTTTCCTTCCAAGGAGTAAGTGTCTTTTAATTTCATGGCTGCAATCACCATCTGCAGTGATTTTGGAGCCCAAAAAAATAAAATTTGTCATTACCTCCACTGTTTCACCATCTATTTCCCATGAAGTGATGGGACCAGATGCCATGATCTTGATTTTCAGAATGTTGAGCTTTAAACCAACTTTTTCACTCTCCTCTTTCACCTTCATCAAGAGATTTTTAGTTTCTCTTCACTTTCTGCCATAAGGGTGGTGACATCTGCATATCTGAGGTTATTGATATTTCTCCCAGCAATCTTGATTCCAGCTTGTGCTTCTTCCAGCCCACTGTTTCTCATGATGTACTCTCCATAAAAGTTAAATAAGTAGGGTGACAATATATAGCCTTGACGTACTGTTTTCCTATTTGGAACCAGTCTGTTGTTCCATGTCCAGTTCTAACACTTGCTTCCCTGACCTGCATATAGGTTTCTCAAGAGGCAGGTCAAATGGTCTGGTATTCCGATCTCTTTCAGAATTTTCCACAGTTTATTGTGATTCACACAGTCAAAGGCTTTGGCATAGTCAATAAAGCAGAAATAGATGTTTTTCTGGAACTCTCTTCCTTTTTCCATGATCCAGCAGCTGCTGGCAATTTGATTTCTGGTTTCTCTGCCTTTTCTAAAACCAGCTTAAACATCAGGAAGTTTACAGCTCATGTATTGCTGAAGCCTGGCTTAGAGAATTTTGAGCATTACTTTACTAGCATGTGAGATGAGTGCAATTGTGCAGTAGTTTGAACATTCTCTGGCATTGCCTTTCTTTGGAATTGGAATGAAAACTGACATTTTCCAGTCCTTTGGCAACTGCTGAGTTTTCCAAATTTGCTGACATATTGAGTGCAGCACTTTCACGGCATCATCCTTCAGGATTTGAAATACCTCAATAGGAATCCCATCACGTCCACTAGCTTTGTTCGCAGTGATGCTTTCTAAGGCCCACTTGACTTCACATTCCAGGATGTCTGGCTCTTGGTGAGTGATCATACCATCATGATTATCTGGGTCATGAAGATCTTTTTTGTACAGTTCTTCCGTGTATTCTTGCCACCTCTTAATATCTTCTGCTTCTGTTAGGTCCATACCATTTCTGTCCTTTATCAAGCCCATCTCTGCATGAAGTGTTCCCTTGGTATCTCTAATTTTCTTGAAGAGATCTCTAGTCTTTCCCATTCTGTTCTCTTCCTCTATTTCTTTGCATTGATCACTGAGGAAGGCTTTCTTATCTCTTCTTGCTATTCTTTGGAACTCTGCATGCAGACGCTTATATCTTTCCTTTTCTCCTTTGCTTTTAACTTCTTCTTCTTTTCGTAGCTATTTGTAAAGCCTCCCCAGACAGCCCATTTGCTTTTTGCATTTCTTTTCCATGGGAATGGTCTTGATCCTTGTCTCCTGTACAATGTCTGAACCTCCATCCATAGTTCATCAGGCACTCTGTCTATCAGATCTAGTCACTTAAGTCTATTTCTCACTTCCACTGTATAATCATAAGGGATTTCAGGCATACCTGAATGGCCTATTGGTGTTCCCTTCTTTCTTCAATTTAAGTCTGAATTTAGCAATAAGGAGTTCATGATCTGAGCCATAGTCAGCTCCCGGTCTTGATTTTGCTGACTGTGTAACCCTGTTCACACCAATGAAATAAAGGAAGCTTCTGCTCAGGAAGTGATGGGAATTATGGCACTTAAGCCTTCTTCCCAAGGTCTTCATGCACTACAAGGCTAAGACATAGCCAACACAGTCATGCAGCTGGAAGGGTTTCTGAGTACTGGAAAGGTTTCAGGACCACAAATCTGAACCCAAGGCAAGGAAGGCAATTCAGAAACATTCCTCATCCTGTTACTGTTTACAGGAAGGCCACCTTCTCTTTATTTTTGCCATTCTCATCTACTCTTAAACACTGATGTTTTGTTGCTTTTCAAGCATTTTACTCTCATAAGTGTCATTTTAGGGGCTCAGATATCTTAAAAAGGAAATTCTAATTAAATGTTCTAAATCTATGCAAGTTTCACAAGGAAAATCTTAGCTTCAGTGCTCTAAAAGACACTCTATTGAATATTGTTTTCAGTGTTGAGTTCAGTTCAGTCGCTCAGTCGTGTCCAACTCTTTGCAACCCCATGAATCACAGCACGCCAGGCCTCCCTGCCCATTACCGACTCCTGGAGTTCACTCAAACTCACATCAATCGCATCAGTGATGCCATCCAGCCATCTCATCTTCTGTCGTCCCCTTCTTCTCCTGCCCCCAATCCCTCCCAATATCAAAGTATTTTCCAGTGAGTCAACTCTTTGCATGAGGTGGCCAGACTACTGGAGTTTCAGCCTCAGCATCATTCCTTCCAAAGAAATCCCAGGGTTGATCTACTTCAGAATGGACTGGTTGGACCTCCTTGCAGTCCATGGAACTCTCAAGAGTCTTCTCCAACACCACAGTTCAAAAGCATCAATTTTTCAGGGCTCAGCCTCCTTCACAGTCCAAATCTCACATCCATACATGACTACTGGAAAACCCACGGCCTTGACTAGACGGACCTTTGTTGGCAAAGTAATGTCTCTGCTTTTGAATATGTTATCTAGGTTGATCATAAATTTTCTTCTAAGGAGTAAGTGTCTTTTAATTTCATGGCTGCAATCACCATCTGTAGTGATTTTGGAGCCCCCAAAATAAAGTCTGACAGTGTTTCCACTGTTTCCCAATCTATTTCCCATGAAGTGATGGGACCAAATGCCATGATCTTCATTTTCTGAATGGTGAGCTTTAAGCCAACTTTTTCACTCTCCTCTTTCACTTTCATCAAGAGGCTTTTTAATTCCTCACTTTCTGCCATAAGGGTGTTGTCATCTGCATAAATGTGGTTATTGATATTTCTCCCAGCAATCTTGATTCCAGCTTGTGTTTCTTCCAGTTCAGCATTTCTCATGATGTACTCTGCATATAAGTTAAATAAGCAGGGTGACAATATACAGCCTTGACATACTCTTTTTCCTATTTGGAACCAGTCTTGTTCCATGTCCAGTTCTAACTATTGCCTCCTGGCCTGCATACAGATTTTTCAAGAGGCAGGTCAGGTGGTCTGGTATTCCCATCTCTCTCGGGATTTTCCACAGTTTATTGTGATCCACAGAGTCAAAGGCTTTGGTATAGTCAATAAAGCAGAAATAGATGTTTTTCTGGAACTCTCTTGCTTCTTCCATGATCCAGCAGATGTTGGCAATTACTCTCCATTCAAACTTCTGGCCAAACTGTAGAAAACTCAACATCAAACAATTACATTTCATTTTTTAATTAATTTCTTTTAATTGTATACTAATTATTTTCCAATACTGTGGTGGGTTTTGCCATACCTCAGACAGGGAGGCCTGGTATGCTGCGATTCATGGGGTCAAAAAGAATCAGAAAAGACTGAGCAACTGAACTGAACTGAACATTAATCAGCCATGGGTGTACATGTATCCCACCATCTTGTTTCCACTTTAAGCAATTTCAGTTGAAAGCAATGCTGCTGTTGTTTCAGTTCAATTCAGTTCAGTTGCTCAGCCATGTCCTACTCCTTGTGGCCCCATGAATCGCAGCACTCCAGGCCTCCCTGTCCATCACCAACTCCAAGAGTCCACCCAAACTCATCTACATCCAGGCGATGATGCCATCCAGCTATCTCATCCTCTGTCATCCTCTTCTCCTCCTGCCCTGAATCTTTCCCAGCATCAGGGTCTTTTCCAATGAGTCAGCTCTTCACATCAGGTGGCCAAAGTATTGGAGTTTCAGCTTAAACATCAGTCCTTCCAATGAATACCCAGGACTGATCCCCTTTAGGATTGACTGGTTGGATCTCCTTGCAGTCCAAGGGACTCTCAAGAGTCTTCTCTAACACCAGAGTACAAAAGCGTCAATTCTTCAGTGCTCAGCTTTCTTCACAGTCCAATTCTCACATCCATATATGACCACTGGTAAAACCATAGCCTTGACTAGACGGACCTTGGCAAATTAATGTCTCTGCTGTTTAATATGCTGTCCAGGTTGGCCATAACTTGCTGTTGCTTAATTTTTAAGTCAAGTCATGTCTGATCTTTAGCAACCCCATGGACTGTAGCCCACCAGCATCTTCTGGCCATGTGATCTTCCAGGAAGGAACAGTAGAGTGGGTTGCCATTTCCCTCAGCTCTAAATATATGTGATTATTGAAATAACTGCTGGAAAGAACCAGTTTAGTATCTATTTATGCCTTAAAATGGTCAATCTACATTTTAAATATTAATAGAAAATAGAAACCATGTGTCAAAACCTATTTGTTGAGAGGAATTTCTACAAATACGACACTCATAACATTTACAAATACACATACACATAGATTCATCACCAAACAATATGCTCTAATTGGAGATTTTAGAAATCTTAATATAATTAATTATTTAATGCATATAGGGCTCATATTGCCCCTATAAGCTATTAACTAACCTGTCTCATCTATGTAAAAGTTTCACCAAATCGGAGGAATGAATATTATAATAAAGGATTCTTGTTATAGTGAACTGTCTGCAAAAGAGGACGAGGGAGTGTGAACCCCAGAGGACGAGGGCAAAAGGTTATCACTGGGCTCAGGTGGTCCATGATGTGGACAAGATATTTTTGCTAATTCAGTAACTTCCATAAACTAGCTGGAGTTTGGTGATTTTGCACCTTTGAAAAGTTATTGTCTCAGCTGAAATCAATTCCAGAAACTTGTACAAGAAACACCTCCACTCCCCTCTTTTTGAACCCTAACCTTTCATTTTTGAAATGTGGTTTCCCAGATGCTCTTATCAGCTGGACTGGGGAGATATGTAACAGGAATTCTGTTATTTGCAACTTACAGCATACAACTTTAGATAGCCTCTTTTACAAAGTAAGATTTTCAGTGCATAGTACACAGGGCATTTAATCAAAGTCAGCTTTCAGAAGAAAGACATACAGCCATTTTCAAATGCTGACAAAGTAGGAAAAGAAAAATGAACCCTCATGCATCTTTAATGAAGCTTTCAGGGGAAATAGATCTATACATATTTTAGTGGCTTCTGATTTTTTTAAATATTTTTTCCTAATTTGGTAAAGCAAAATATTATACTGTCATGATCCCCACCAAATGATTTCAATTTTAATCAAATATAAAGGATTATTTTTAAGTATAAGAAACATAATTGATCAGGCAAGTCATTAAAAGAGGCAACAATAAATAATTAGCTGATGGTGAATAAAGTTTTTCTGAATAAGCATGTAGATTACTGAACCCTAAACCTAGGTTTAACTGAGACAATTAAAATCAAAATAAACAAAACAAACAAAAAAAACAACTCTTTTGTTAAAATTGAAGGCTGTCTGCTCAATTGTACAACACCCAAATACACAGAAATTATCTCCTTGGGGAGAAGAGAGAAAGATTTCCTCTAAAAGATGAGGAAACAGCCACTTGCTCTGCTCTGACCCTCTGGTGAACAACAGTATTGAGTTGAATGTTTCTGGTACGTTTTGTTGTGTTTGTTTGGTTTAATTAATTCTTTGAAATACTTCATTTTTTAGAGTAGCTTTAGTTAAAAGAAGAACTGAATAGATGGTACAGAGAGCTCTCATATGATGGATGGTGGGTTTATGATTTATTTTAATTTATATATTTATTCAAAATTATGAAAGTGTGATAACACAGTAACAGGAAACTTGGAAAATACAGAAAAGCTTACACAAACTTCCACTATATGTTACAATTAGCTTTTTTAAATAAATAAATTAAGATTTTTATTTGAAGTTTCAATATCATAGTATCAAAAATTAAAATAATACATATAGGAACAGAAGAATATAGTAGCCCTGAAAAGCACTGTGAACAAATTCAACATAATTAAGATTTATACAATTTTCACACAACAGTAGGATACAAATTCTACTCAAGTTCCCATAAACTGTAAATTAGAAGACACTGGAACATATCCAGGGAAACAATTCAAAGTACAAAAATTCATGGTCTAAAAGTATTGAAATCATAATCATACAGAGTCTATTATTTTATCACTGTGGAATTATGTTAGAAATCAATATCAAAAGATATTTGAAAATAACCCACATATTTTCAAGTGCAAAGTGACATTTACCAAGAGAGACTTACCTATCAAAGGCTTCAAAAAGTAAAACCGAAAAACACATAGAGGGTGATTTCAGATAAGAAAGCATTTAAATGAGAAACTAGTATTAAAAATGCTCAACATCACTCATTATCAGAGAAATGCAAATCAAGACCACAGTGAGGCACCATTTCACACCAATCAGAACGGCTGTGATCCAAAAGTCTACAAGCAATAAATGCTGGAGAGGATGTGGAGAAAACGAACCCTCTTACACTGTTGGTGGGAATGCAAACTAGTACAGTCACTATGGAGAACAGTGTGGAGATTCCTTAAAAATTGCAAACAGAACTGCCTTATGACCCAGCAATCCCACCGCTGGGCATACACACCAAGGAAACCAGAATTGAAAGAGACACATGTACCCCAATGTTCATCGTAACACTGTTTATAATAGCCAGGACATGGAAACAACCTAGATGTCCATCAGCAGATGAATGGATGAGAAAGCTGTGGTACATATACACAATGGAGTATTACTCAGACATTAAAAAGAATACAGTTGAATCAGTTCTAATGAGATGGATGAAACTGGAGCCGATTATACAGAGTGAAGTAAACCAGAAAGAAAAA
This sequence comes from Nanger dama, assembly GCA_917880005.1. Lineage (NCBI taxonomy): Eukaryota > Metazoa > Chordata > Mammalia > Artiodactyla > Bovidae > Nanger > Nanger dama. Next base: position 937,595 of record CAKJTW010000033.1, read on the forward strand.
CACCAATATGATATACTTACACATATATATGGAATTTAGAAAGATAGTAATGATGACCCTGTATGTGAGACAACAAAAGAGACACTGATGTATAGAACGGACTTTTGGCCACTGAGGGAGAGGCAGAGGGTGGGATGACTTGGGAGAATGGCATTGAAACATGTATACTATCACGTAAGAAACAAAGCGCCAGTTTATGTTCGATACAAGATACAGGATGCTTGGGGCTGGTGCACGGGGATGATCCAGAGAAATGATATGGGGTGAGAGGTGGGAGGGGTTTTCAGGATTGGAAGCTCAAGTACTCCTGTGGCTGATTCATGTCAATGTATGGAAAAACCAATTCAGTATTGTAAAGTAGAATAAAGTAAAAATAAAATTAAAAAAAAATAAAATAAAATAATAAATTAATATTAAAGATACTTTAAACAAAATCCCATGTATTTGGAATTAAATGTCCACTTTTAAATGATGAATAGCAAAGAATATTTAGAAAATATTTGTAATGCAATAAAAATGAAAAACAAGTTACCAGGATTTATTGCATGTATTGAGGCTGCTCAATGCAGTTATATACAATATGGAGTCTTGAATAAGGTATGAGGACAAATAATGGACATCAGCATAAAATTTTGTGAAATTTGAACAAAATCTGTAGTTGATAATACTGCATCACTTAATTTCCTATTGCTTTTACAACATAGTATTTGTTTATATTTTCAAAAAATTTTTAATTATTAAATTTATTTATTTTTAAATTACAATACTGTATTTGTTTTGCCATACATTGACACGAATCAGCCATAGGTGAACACAATCTCCCAAATCACTATAATTTTTCTATACTTTTGGATTTAATACTAGATACAAAAATACATGGAACTATATCAAAGATCAGTGTGAATATAAATAAGAAATCTAGCATTCTAGTCATACTAAGTCTAACAAGTGGAATCAAACTGTCATTAATTATTTAGCTAGGCAAAAATACATAAATTTTCTAATATATATATGTATAATATATACTATACATACAAAGCCTTTACTACTGGACTTGATAAAGGCTTGAGAAGGAAAAATAACAATTAAAAAAAAAGAAATATAGACTAAATGAAATGGAAGCATTGAATATAAAATAGAAAAAGTGAAAAAACAGATACACATAAAAGATCATCAGATAGCCCAGTTGTTTTAAATATGATTGCTCATTAGAAACACATTACAGTTTTGGAGAAAAATAGCAATATCTGGGAATTAGTATTTTTCAAATAGTCCAAGAAAATTCTGATATGGATCTGGATTTTATTTTTTAATTTAAATTTATTTATTTTAATTGGAGGCTAATTACTTTACAATACTGTATTGGTTCTGCCACACATCAACATGAATCCTCTATGGGCATACATGTGTTCCCCATCCTGAACCTCCTTCCCATCTCCCTCCCCATACCATCCCTCCAGGTCATCCCAGTGCACCAGCCCCAAGGATCCTGTATCAAACTTGGACTGGTGATTCATTTCTTATATAATATTATATATGCTTCCATGACATTACCCCAAATCAACCCACCCTCTCCCTCTCCCACAGAGTCCAGAAGACTGTTCTATACATCTGTGTCTCTTTTGCTGTCTCGCATACAGGGTTACTGTTACCATGTTTCTAAATCTCATATATATGCGTTAGTATACTGTATTGGTGTTTGTCTTTCTGGCTTACTTCACTCTGTATAATAGGCTCCATTCCAGAAAAATAAACGACACAATCAAAAAATGAGCCAAAGAACTAAATAGACATTTCTCCAAAGAAGACATACAGATGACTAACAAATGCATGAAAAGATGCTCAACATCACTCATTATCAGAGAAGTGCAAATCAAAGCCACAATAAGGTACCATTTCACACCAGTCAGAATGGCTGCTATCCAAAAGCCTACAAGCAAAAAATGCTGGAGAGGGTGTGGAGAAAAGGGAACTCTCTTACACTGTTGGTGGGAATGCAAACTAGTACAGCCACTACGGAGAACAGTATGGAAATTCCTTAAAAAACTGGAAATAGAACTGCATCAGGATTTTAAAAAGTGATTACATGCTTTTCTATTAAGTGGTAGTTTAGTGGTACAGATTTCTATTAGTGACACAGAATTCTATAACAGATTTGTGCTGAGTTTTTGTCTGTTTTTCCTGTGATGGGCAAGGCTGAGTGAGCTCGTAATCCTGTCTGTTGATGATTGGGTTTGTATTTTTGTTTTGTTTGTTGTTTAGATGAGGTGTCCTACACAGGGTGCTACTGGTGATTGAGTGATGCCAGGGCTTGTATTCAAGTGGTTTCCTTTGTGTGAGTTCTCACTATTTAATATCCCCTTGGGTTATTTCTTTGGTATGCTATGATCTTGGAGTCAGTGTTCCCACTCCAAGGCTCAGGACTTGATCTTCAGTTTTTAGTCTATGACGATTCAAGGATCTCCTTAGAGAAGTGTGACAAGGCAGGGACCTCCCTTAATGGTTACTGTGAGACTCCTAGAGGAAAGGCCACCATGAGTCCACAGTCCCGGCAGTTTGTAACATCAACAGTAATACATGCCAAATGGGTCTAGAAATGCCCAGGGGACCAGGATTCTCAGTCCTATGATCTACCTGTCACAGGACAGCTGCCTCCAGGTGAACATCTCACCTTGTGATTGATGGGAGTTTTCTTGGGGGTGAAATATGAACACTGACCTGTCCTCACTGGCATGGGTAGTGCTCAATGCCCTGATCCTGAGGCTCCCAGCAGCTCCTTGTCCTCCAGTGTGTTTTTAACCTCAGTTATTGCATTGTTCATTATTGATTGACTCTCCTTTATTTATTCTAGGTCCTTGGTTAAACATTTCTTGTATCTTATCAATCTATGTCTCTAGTCTATTTATCTGTAACTCCGTTTTTTGTTTTTTGTTTTTCAAGATTTTAGGTCATCTTTACTATCATTATTCTGAATTCTTTTTTAGATAGACTCCCTATCTCTTTTGTTTGGTTTGGTAGGTTTTTGTTATGTTCCTTCACCTGCTGGATATTTCACTGCCTTTTCATTTTGTTTACATTGCTGTGTTTGGGGTGCCCTTTCTGCAGGCTGGGAGGTCATGGTTCCACTTAATTATAGAGTCTGCTCCCTGTGGGCAGGGTTGGACCAGTAGCTTGTCAAGGTTTCCTGGTTGAGGAAACTTTTGTCTGTGTTCTGCTGGGTGGAGATGGATCTCTTCTCTCTGGAGTGCAGTGAATTGTCTTGTAGTGAGTTTTGGAGAGTCTACAGGTTTGCTATGGCTTTGTTGCATTCTTGTTTTGCTGAAGAATTACCGTGGTGTCTCTTGCACTGGAACTTGCTTGCTCTTGTGTGGAGCTTGGTTTCAATGTAGGTATTGAAACCTTTTGGTGGGCTCTTGTCTATTAATTTTCCCTGGAGTCAGGAGTTCTCTGATGTTCTAAAGTTCTGGAGTTGAGCCTCCTGACTCTGGGTTTCAGTCCCCCTTTGTACAGTAGCCTCAAGACTTCTCCATCCACACAGCAAAGAAAATAAAATTTCTAGGTTTTATAAGAACTCCAGGTACTAAAACCCTAATCTACATACCCATTGAACATTTTACATTTGATAAAATCACACATTATGGAAGTTAGTTTCAAAACCAAAATAAAAATAATGTTTCTTACATCCATGCAAGGTATCACTTTTTACTTAAAATTCAATTATTAAGAAAGAAAACAGTAAAAGTTGTTTTAAAGGGAAGAGAATAAATATTTTAAGCTATGAAACTAGTAAGATTTCTATGGAAGGTAAATGTTCACAGTAATGTAAAATCTGATTCCATTACCATGTATAATATCTCAAAGTGGGACACTATGAACATCACCGAATAGTTTACTTGCTACCAAGGAGGAGGACACTCCTGGCTTAGCACCTCATGTAACAATACCTGTCCACTGAATTTATAAGAGGTGAGGTATAATAAATTTGTTAGGAATGTGTTCTTCACCTCAGGATCTAATAGGCTCTGATAAACAGTAATGCAATGTTAATCACCACACAGCAATGCAGAGCCCAGATGCCCTCTGGGGAGCATCACAGGGGCCAGTCTGCAGCTGCACTTCCTGCTTCCAAGTGTCTCTGCTCCCATTATATCATCTGCCAACCAGAGACATGACATAGCCTCTCTGTTCATCTCTTAAAAGAATCGCTCCTCTTTAAAGAAAACTTTTCCTATTTCAGACTCAAATGCTTTTTCATTCATTTATCAATAAATGCCAAATTCTAGTATGCCTTCTCATTACTGTGAATAGATTATTTAAGCCTTATTATAGAAATTGAAAAATTTTAACCAGTTTTATCATTTCCAATCAAACTGATTATAAACTACTTGAGACCAGGACATAAGTAAAATGTCTTTATTTTAATAATAATTCCTAATAGCCTCTGGATGAATTAATTCAATATTTATGTACTGATTTTATTTTTAATTTGTCCCAAAGTTTCATAAAGCAAGTTAAAATTACTTTAAACCTTGTTCGATAATACGGATGATGACTTAAAAGAAAACAAAAGTCAAGAATGTTGCTCTTCTTTCCAATTAAAATGTTCAATTCTTAAAGAACTCAGTTCAAAGAAAGGCCTTATAAAATGTTTCAGACATAGAGAACAGATTTGTAGTTTCCAAGGGAGAGTGATGGACTTGAAATTTGAGATTAGCAGACACAGACTACTACATACAGGATGGGTAAACAACAAGGCCCTACTGTATACAGCACAGCACAGGGAACTATGCTCAGTATCCTGTTAAGAAACCACATGGAAAATAATACGAAAAATCATGTATATACTTGTATAGCTGAATCATTTTGCTATGCAGCAAGAATTAACAAAACATTGTAAATCAACTATACTTCAAAAAAATTTTAGAAAAGAAAATAAAAATTAAAAATATTCCAGTTACACTTTATCTTCTCCTAGTTGGTATGTTGATAATTTTAATCTGAATATCAGGCCTGTACTTAAGATGTGAAATAAAGACAAACCAAAAAGTGTACGTAAAATATAATCATAACTATAAAAAGGACAAATTATACTATAAAGCTACCACAATGGCACATATAAACATTTTCAATACAGGTTCCAAGTAGCAAGACTATCTTCATGTTTTAACTAGAGGAGGGTTTTGCAACATTTATGCACATTCATACAAAATAATGGACACCCCAAAATATGAAATCTTTACTGTTTTTCTCCTCTTGCCCCTCTGCTGGAAAGAGCTGGTTGAGCCCATATGGGTTCAAAGTACCCCTCAGAGAAATTTCTGGGGGATCAGAAAACTTATTAAGGTAATATATCTCTCTTTATTCTCATTAAGGTTATATAGCTCATTACTTTGCCAACAAAGGTCCATCTAGTCAAAACTATGGTTTCTCCAGTAGTCATGTATGGATGTGAGAGTTGGACTATAAAGTAAGCTGAGCACCAAAGAATTGATGCTTTTGAACTGTGGTGTTGGAGAAACCTCTTTAGAGTCCTTTGGACTGCAAGTAGATCCAACCAGTCAATCCTAAAGGAAATCAGTCCTGAATATTCATTGGAAGTACTAATGCTGAAGCTGAAACTTTAATATTTTGTGCACCTGATGCGAAGAACTGACTCATCTGAAAAGACCCTAATGCTGGGAAAGACTGAAGGTGGGAGGAGAAGAGGATGACAGAGGATGAGATGAGATGGCATCACCGACTGAATGGATATGAGTCTGAGTAAACTCCGGGAATTGGTGATGGACAGGGAGGCCTGGCATGCTGTAGTCCATGGGGTTGCAAAGAGTCAGACACGACTCAGCGACTGAACTGATCTGAATATATCTCTCTTTCCATTCTGTCTCTGTCTGTTTTTCTCCCTTTCAAATAAAGCTGTAGGCTTTACAACTTGAAAACTGCTTGACACTCAGGTTCCATTTGATTTATAAAATTACCTATAATGTGGATAAATAAAACTGACTCACCAAAGAAGGAAAAGGAAGAAGAGGAGAAAGAGAAAATTCTATTATCACCTTAATATATTTTCAATAATTCTAACAAGCTATCTTGTGACAATTTATAATTATTCTACTTTGTGTTATTGGAATACATATTTTCACCTCATCTTGATACCCAAATATCTTTCACCTTTCCTTAAATAATTTTAAATGACTGAATGTTAGACTTATAAACTACTACAATTAGCAGTATTTTTGAAATAGTAAAACTTTGCTCTTTCTGGTATAACTGTGAGCACACACATCACCCTGGAACCCAATGCCCAAGGACTCTGTGTGGAGCATCCTCCTGTCAGATAGCAGCCATGCAGAACAACACAGGTAAGAAAGCCCAATCCTCAACACAGGCTGGAAACACTGACCCAGAACATAAGTGTCACAGAAACACATACCTTGGAGGTAAAAGGTGCAAGAAGAACCCAAACATGGTGTTCCTTCCTTGCAAAGGGGTGAGAAAATAAAACCAATGTGGAAAATCTATTACATTATAACTTGCACAGTTTTGTTCCAGTTGTCAGTCAGGCATTTGATGTTCTCCTATCTTTGAGGAGTGTGGGCTTGGACTCCTAGTGTTGCCTCTTCACCAGCTCCAGGATGATAGACAGACACAATTTGTAACTTTTCTGAACTGTCTCTAGTCAATTATTCTGCAAATATGTGCAGGCTTAGCATAAGCCAAGTACTTTTCCGATACAGTGAACCACCACGCAAGAAAGAATTCTGCAGTCATGGAATTTACAGTGCATAAAAGAAGACAACATGGCAGTAAGAATAGACATAAGTTAATTATTTAAGTTTGTGACAAATGTTTTCAATCAAACAAAATATGGTAATGGGACAGAGAGGGTCAGGCAAAAGACTCCCTGATTTAAGCTGGCGTGGACAGTCACTCAGAGCTGAGGGAAGGGGTGAGGAAAGGTGGTCAGTCATGCAGAGCTGTGGGGGTCATGCTTCCATAGGAAAGTAAATGTCACAAAGGTTCTAAGATAGGAAAGAACCAACAGTTGCACAAGGAAGAGAAGAGAAATCAGTGCTACTATACAATCATGAGCTGTGGAATGAACATGGTGTCAAGTCATATGAGAACAGGACAAGGGCAGAGAAGCCTTGACTTCAATATTGCACTCTTCCAGAGCCATGTGCCCTGAGGCTTCTCAAAGTGGCTGGATTACAGAGGGACCATGAAAGAACAGTAAGGATACCACCATAAAATTATTGTTAAATTGATGATGTGTGTAGTAAAGTGTTACAAACCTCATGGCATATTGTAAGTCCAAAATTAATGTTAGAGACAAAAAAGCTATTGTCAGGACTTCACTGCCAATCCAATAGTTAGGGCTCAGGAATTTCATTGTCCCCTAGGGGCTGAAAGTCAATCCTTGGTCATGAAACTAAGATCCTACAAACTGTGTGGCATGGCCCCAAAAAAACTCATTGTCAATTTCTTCACAAATTCTCAAATCTGCATAGGGAGACATAACATAATCCTGAGCTTCAAAGTGAAGGTCAGCTCCACTCAGGTCCATGAATTGCTTCACAGCAATTGATTTTATAAAATAAGAAAAGTAAACAGGCAGTTTCCTGATTAACGCTAACTATTTTCAAGGTAGCTCTGAGAATTCTATTTAATGTAGCATGTGTTAATACTACCAGCCTATAGTTTTGATGTGGGAGTCAGAAGTTCTTTGATATATAAGAGGAAAATACAGTGAAGGCCATCATGTAAGACATTAATAAAAGCTGGTCAATAACCAGACCATCCAGGTAGCCGTTGCAGAATGGGGAGTCAAAATCAGACATTTTAAGCCAAGCTTGTTCTCTTTTAAACCCTAACAATCATGCAACAGTCTATTTACTCTTATTCTTCATATTTTAAAAAATATCCTGTAGGAACAGTCATTATTTGTCTGTGAATCCTTATATCAGGCTTTTTTTGGAATGTATTCCTAGACCCTGGTAAACAGGGCATCCTACTACACTACCCAGGTAAAACCACCCTACAAACTTTTACATGACAAGGTTAAATCAGTAGACTGAATCTTTAATAAAATCAGTTATTGATACAAATTATAAAATAAACTCCAAGCAAAAACTTTCATCTGAGGGCTGAAGAAGAACCTTAAACTTTGAAAAGCAGCTCCTGGGGGCCTTTCTGGCTGGGTAACCCAAGGAAACCATCTGTTACTGTTTTTCCCAGTTTCTTATCTGCATCTACATTTGAAGAGCTGTATATTTTTTTCTCCACAACTGCCAGAGGGACAGCAATGCTAACCCAGCAGCAGGGAAAGGGACTGAAGCAGTCATTTTCATGCATTCATGATGCACAAGAGGAGAAAAGATACCAAATGAAAAGATGGAAACACTGGATTCAGGTAAACTGAGCAAGTGTAGACTAGTTGTCTATAGCCTTTAAGCCTCAGTCTGCCCAAGTAGGGCTAGGACAGTGTTCATCTAACAAGCTGCTGTATAGATGAGGAAAAACCAGATCACAAGGAGGAGGAGCAGCAGCTACTTCACTAAGTACATCCCGTGTATCATGTACTTTACAGTGATGCAGATGGCTCTACCTTCAGAACTACAAGTGTTAGGTCAGATGTAATCTCCATTTTACAGATGAGAAAACAAGATGTGCAGTATGATAAGAAATTTCTCCAAGATTACACAGAGTCTAAGCACCGCCACTGGGATCTGAACACTACATCTGAGTCTCAGTCTCAATGTTAGACATTAGGTGCAGCCTCTTCTCTACTAAGACCACCACAAAGTGCAGCCTGACAAATTCCCATCATCAGCCTTCTTCTCAGGCTACTGGATAGGTTAAGAACATATAAAACACTAGACATGGATCTGCACATAACCAATATTTAATAAGCTAATTGCCTTCTCTGGTCTATAAACACTGTATTATCTGTTTGGATTTACTAAAACCATCAAAAATAAGAATATTTTAAATAAATATGAAAGCAGATTAATTTTACAGAAACGTGAGGCAATTAACCCTTTATAATTGAGATTTAAATCATTTATTATTAATTATTTTTACTTTAATAAATCATATTTATTTTGAAAACTCACTATGAATATTAAATTAGTGCCAGAAAACCATAAGAGCAGGTCCACAGTTTTCTTGGTGACAAGCAGACAAATTCTGCATACTCCTTTCCTCCTGACCTGCTCAAGAGTTCCAAACTTATTATTTGACCCAGTCTTTAACAAGCTCTTTTTTTTTTTTTTAAACAGTTGAGCCATGTAGCAAGGACCTTGCTTCTTCCCGGAAGATTAAACTCACATCTATCTCCTGTCTTTACCTGATTACAAGAAATAGCTTTGTCCTATAATTCCTGGGACAACCTGGTTTGACCTGAAGCCCAGGGCAAGTCTGACAGTTAGCAATTCATCTACACAAGTGGTACTACCAGTAGTGGTCCCAGGGAGGCAGCTCAGATCTCCCACGTTTTGTCAGATTAACCTCTCAGGTAAGGCATCATGCTGGACAGTGCCAGCGTGAGGGGAGAAACAGACCTCAGGTAATCAGGTGCAATGTTTCCTTTCACAGAGATGAGAAGGAGCAAGAAGGTTCCAGGTTCCAAAGCCCAGCCCAGGAGAGAAACATTCTCTGCTCTCAAAGTATTCTTAGATATTCAAGCTTTGAGTTGGTACTTTCAACAGGCATAATTCTCTGGTTGTTGAGACACATCCAGCTCATAGAGAAATATGCCTGTTGAAAGTACCAACTCAAAGCTTGAATATCTAAGAATACTTTTCTGATTTAAAAAAAAATAGTCACTAGAAAATTTAGGAGTTACTAAAAATATAATAAAAATAATCATGGATAATTCCAGAATTTAGAGAGAACTTCTGGTGCACACAGTCCAATATTTATGTCAAAGGCACTCTGGCTATGAAGTCTCTTTTCCAAGGCAACTCAAAGGGGTTGATATCACACAGGAGAGTCTGTTACCTGTTGGTAAAGGTGAGTAACTGGGCTGCCCAGCTGCCCACAGGAAGACTCTTCAGTGCTTGGTGGGGAACAAGGGTGCACTCTTCAGTGGGTCTGGGGTACAGGCCAAGTGTGGCCTCTCGGGCCTGGGGTCCAAAGTCAGTGAGATGCAATCACTGCTACACATTTTGCAAAGATCTGTTTGAGGCTCAAATGATATATCAGTAACACTAATATGAACATTCATCTTAAAGACTCAGATGTATGTATATTATGCTTAATTATATATAATTTATGTATACTATGTATATTTACATATATAATGTATATTATTAATAATTTATGCATAATTTGCTTGGTTGTACATTAATTAATAACATTACTCTTAAAGACTCAGATTTATGTATATTATGCTTCTGGATAAAAGGGAAGAATGACTTTCTCATTAAATACAATTATTGATCCCATAATCCAAATCTGATTGTCAGAGAAGCCTGAGCTAAGCTATGCGTTTAGACTGAATGGGACTCAGGGGCAGTCACTTTCCTATGTAACAACAGCCAACTTGTATGTCACCTCCAGTGCTTCAGAGACAATGAAGACGCCACTACACTCTCAAGCAGTTACCTACCCAACCCTTAACCTCTGCTTCTTTTCTCCTGAGCAAATGAAAGACATCTGAGCTTTTCATCTGAAATTCCCAGTGATCCCTCATAAGACTGATACAGTACCTTAGATAAATTTATCAAATTTGGAAGCTATATTCTGCAGGAAAATCATTTTAAGAACAGCTTCACACTCTCTGTGGCAAAACTAATCATGAGGTCCCCTTAATTTTTAGGTCTTAGCATTTCCATTTCTACTGCTCTATCACCTTTATTTTTATTATATCAAATCAGCATAATACCTAATATATTTTTCAGAACCAAAGCTAAGAAATGAGGAAAAGTAATTTAGTGACAATTCATAACAGAGCTAGTGTAGTTTTGTTTTCCTGTATCCTGTTTTAAGGACTTTATTTCCTTTCTCACAGCCAGAGTTCTCTCCTCCAGAAAGCCAGATACTGGCAATACATCTACTTCTAGGTTAGAAAACAAAAACATTTGCTCTTATTAGTCCATATTGCCAGCTTTTCATGAGAAAAACAGAAGAGATCTCAAATCAATGTACTAAAGTTGTTTAAGTAGATTTAAGCAAATTGGTATTTTTCCTATTTATTTAAGACCTAAAATTGCTCCTTTACACAAGCTGGAATCAAAATTTTCAGGAGACATAGCGATAACCTCAGAGATGCAGATGACATCTCCCTTATGGAAGAAAGCGAAGAAGAACTAAACAGCCTCTTGATGAAAGTGAAAGAGGAGAGTGAAATGTTGGCCTAAAACTCAACATTCAGAAAACTAAGATCATAGCATCCGGTCCCATCACTTCATGGGAAATAGATGGGGAAACAGTAGAAAGAGTGACAGACTTTATTTTTGGAGCTCCAGAATTACTGCAGATAGTGACTGCAGCCATGAAATTAAACGACACTTGCTCCTACGACCAATCTAGACCGTATATTAAAAAATGGAGACATTACTTTGCCAACAAAAGTCCGTCTAGTCAAAGCTATCATTTTTCCAGTAGTCATATATAGATGTGAGAGCTGGACTATAAAAAAGCTGAGAACTGAAGAATTGATACTTTTGAACTGTGGTGTTGGAGAAGACTCTGGAGAATCCTTTGTACTGCAAGGAGTTCCAAACAGTCCATCCTAAAGGAAATTAGTTCTGAATATTCATTGGAAGGACTGATTCTGAAGCTGAAACTCCAACACTTTGGCCACCTGTTGTGAAGAACTGACTTGAAAAGTCCCTGATGCTGGGAAAGACTAAAAGCAGGAAAAGGGGATGACAGAGGATGAGATGGCTGGATGGCATCACTGACTCTATGGATATGAGCTTGAGTAAGCTCCAGGAGTTGGTGATGGACAGGGAAACCTGGCGTGCCACCATCCATCAGGTTGCAAAGTCGCACACAACTGAGTGATTGAACTGTCTGATTAAAAGGATAAATGCTTAACTAATTATGGCATAAAATTTTTCATGACTTTGTCCCAAACAGCTTCTCCGGTCTCACCTGTTTCATATGTGCCTCTGTGCTCCAGTTCCATGGACCTGCTTACCAGTTCTGAGTCAGAAGATCAGAATTAGCAACAACAGTAGTTTTCCATTTTGATAAAAACACATTTGTCTCAACAAGTCACAACTAGTTAGGAGCCCCACTTTACAGTATGAGCAATGTGCTACTAAAATCATAACAGAAGTCACTACAGACAGTGACTTACAACTAAGTACATATAGGTATGTTTTTACACAATGCTACTAAAGCAGCTAAAAGGAAGGAGGACTTGGAAGAAGAAAGATGAGCCACTTTCCATTCACTGCAGAGTTAGACAGCAAGAATTCTTAAAGCAGAAAGCAAGCAACATCCTTTGTTACAATTTTAAATAAATCAGATGAGATTATAAGAAATAACATTTTAAAATCATATATTACCCAGTGTACCACAGGCAATTGGCTAATAGCATATGAATTCTGGATTTAGTATTTTCATCCAATAAATATTAATTCTAAGTTCTTTGTTTCTATCTTAAACAGAGTATTAAAAATCTAATAAATTAGATAACAATTCTGAAAACATTATGTAGCAATGAGATTTTTCTCTACCCCCAAAGAGCCAAAACAATCTTAAGAAAAAGAACAAAGCTGAAGGTACCATACTCTCTGACTTCAAAGTATACTACAAAGCTACAGTAATCAAAAGAGTATAATACTGGCACAGCAAGAGACATAGAACAATGGTACAGAAGAGAGAGACCAGAAATGAACCCACACTAAAGTGGTCAATCAATCTACAACAAAGGAGGCAAGAATACATGATGGGGAAAAGGTAGCCTCTTCAAAAAATAGTGTTGAAAAAACAGGACAACTACATGCAAAAGAATCAACCTAGACTACTCTCCCACATCATGCACACAAATAAACTCAAAATGCATTAAAGACTTAAATGTAAAATCTGAAAGTATAAACACATAGGCAATACACACTTTACATCAGTCTTAGCAATATATTTTTTTTTCCTCTGTCTCCTCAAGTAAACTGTGTCCAAATCTTTAAGACTCCATGGACTGTAGCCTACTAGGCTACTCTGTCCAAGGGATTTCCCAGGCAAGAAAACTGGAGTGAGTTTCCAATTCCTTCTCTAGGGTATCTTCCATACCCAGGGATAGAATCCGGTTCCCTGCATTGGAAGGCAGATTCTTAACCACTGAACCATTAGGCTTCCTCAGTAGCACTAGTTGTAAAGAACCTGCTTACTAATGCAGACATTGTAAGAGACACGAGTTTGATCCCTGGGTCAGGAAGATCCTCTAGAGGAAGGCATGTAAGCCCACTCCAGTACTCTTGCCTGGAGAATACCCAAGGACACAGGAGCTTGGAAAGCTACAGTCCATAGGGTCACAGAGTTGGACACAACTGAAGCAACAGCATGCATGCTCCTCAGGTAAAGGATTTTTACGAAGAAGATACATACACGGCCAACAGGCACATGAAAAGATGCTTAGCATCACTATTCATCAGGTAAATGCAAATCAAAACCAACATGAGATATCACCTAACATCTTTCAGAATGAAAGTGAAAGTCAGTCACTCAGCCATATCCACTCTCTTGCCTGTCGTTTCCTCTGTCCACAGAATTCTCCAGGCAAGAATACTAGAGTGGGTTGCCATTCCCTTTTCCAGGAAAAATTCCCAATGCAGAGGCCAAACCTAGGTCTCCTGCATTGCTGGCAGATTCTTTACCATCTGAGCTACCAGGTAAGCCCCCTTTTCAGCATGGCCACCATCAAAAAGTCTACAGATAACCAGATAGCAAACATTGATAAGGATGCACAGAAAAGAGAACACTTGTGCACTACTGATCAGAATGTAATTGGTGCAATCACTGTGGAAAACAGTGCGGAGGGTCTTCAAAAATAAAAGCAGAACTACCATATGTTCCAGAAATTCTACTCCTGATTACTTCCTGGAAAAATTAAAAGCACTCATTTGAAAAGATATATGGAATGCTATGTTCATAGTGGCATTAATTACAATAGCCAAAATAGGGAAACAGAATAAGTTTCCATCAAGAGAGGAATGGATAAAGAAGATGTGACATAAATATGTGGTGGAGTATTATTGATTCATAAAAATATGTCATTTTTCCATTGGAACAACACGGATGGACCTAGAGAATACCATGCTATGGGAAACAAGTTCAGACAATTACTGTATGATTTTATTGATATGTAGAATCTAAAAACAAACAAATGAAAAACCAAACAAATATAACAGAACAGAAACAAAGCATAGACACAGAGAGCAAACAATTTCCTGACAGTGGGAGGGAAATGGGGAAAGGAGAGATAGATAAGGGAGATTAAGAGACGCAAACTTTAACTTACAAAATAAATGAGTCACAGGTATGAAATGTAGAAAGTGGGAAATACAGTCAATAATTACTTAACACCTTTGTGTTGGTGACAGATGGTAGTTAGACTTACTTTGGTGATCATGTTGAAACACACAGAAACATCAAATCACTGTGCTTTGTAACAGAAGCTTTCAAGTCTATTATACTTCAAACACAAATAAACAAGATCATAGAAAAGAGAGATCAAATTCGTGGTTATCACAAGCATGGCGGAGGGATAGAGGGAACTGGTGAAAGTGGTCAAAATTATAAAATAAATACTAGAGATTTAATATACAACATGATACATATAAACAACACAACTGTATGTTATGTGTGAAAGTTGTTAAAAGTTGTACACCCATGGCTGATTCATGTCAATGTATGTTCACTAAACTTATTGTGATAATCATTTCATGATATATGTGAGTCAAACCATTATGCTACGCATCCTAAACTTACACAGTGCTGAATGTTAATTATATTAAAACAAAACTGGCGGAAAAGAGAGATCAAACTTTGACTATGTGCATATACATAAAAATCATATGAAAGAAACAATATTCATACAGTACCATACACAGCATTTGCCAAGAAAATTCAAAGAAAGGATTCATTAGTAACATAATTTTTATATTTGCATCTTGTGGTAAGTTTGTTTTGTTTCACTTAATTTTAAAAAGCACATTAAGTAATATGAAATTTCCATAGGAAAAAAGCTAATCTACTTTCTATGGCAATTTTATAACATTTCTTACAAATGTGTAATTCAGCACAAAGTGTGGAATGCCTTTTATGCTTAAAAATGCAGAATATATTTTAGTATTTTTACAGTTTAAAAGGTTGTTATAATATCAACTCATTTTTTTCATTAAACAAAATATCAACTATAATTATTAAAAATATTTTAAAAAATAAGAATTGTTACATTTTGTTTCAACCATACTCATACTTGACTAAAGGCCCATTGCAGTGAAAAGTGAAAGTCACTCAGTCATGTTCGACTCTTTGCGACCCCATGGACTATACAGTTCATAAAATTATCCAGGCCAGAATACTGGAGTGGATAGCCTTTCCCTTCTCCCGGGGATCTTCCCAATCCAGGGATCGAACCCAGATCTTATACAGGTGGATTCTTTACCAGCTGAGTCACAGGGGAGCCCAAGAATACTGGAGTGGGTAGCCTATCCCTTCTCCAGTGCATCTTCCTGGCCCAGGAATCAAACAGGGTCTCCTGCATTGCAGGCAGATTCTTTAACTGAGCTATCAGAGAACAGAAATTTTCACTATTCATTCCCTTCATCAGATTCGCCATGACTCAAAGAAATACATCCAAAACTTTTTGATTCTAAGCACTCTAATATTGATATTATATTCATTTCAAAATAAAACTTATTTGCTTGCACAGAGAATCTCAAATTCAATGTGCTGGCTTTCTGAAGGACACACAGGGCATGGACAATCCAGTGGACCACAGGCTGGCTCTTCTACTCTTTACCTCAGCCTTCATCCTCTTATAGTTTTACAGATCTTTCTTTCTGTAAGCACTCAACCAGAACTGTTCACAGTTTCGAGTTACCTTATTCTCCTTGTGAAATGTGACAGTGGATTAGATTTGCATTTGTTCAGACTCTCTGTGACAGCAGAGTTTTACAGCCATGTCATTCCAATCTCACTGAATGGTCTTTGAGTCTTTCCTTCCCCCTTTTCCCTTCTTTTTGAAATCTAACAAATTTAAACTTACTTTCCTTATTATCCAATTTATAGGGACTATATTTTTATTATTCCTTATTAGAATCAAAGGCTTCCCAGAGGGCGCTAGTGGTAAAGGATCTGCCTGCCAATGCAGAAGACACAAGAGACACAGGTCCAATCCCTGGCAGGAAGATCCTCTGGAGAAGGAAATGGCAGCCTACTTCAGTATTTGTGCCCAGGAAATTCCATGGACAGAGGAGTCTGTTGCCTATAGCCCATAGGGTCACAGAGAGTCATATATGACTGAGCGATTCAGCACTTTATAATCAAAATAAATAATTTTTTTTTTTTAAGAGAGAGAATCAGTGAGTCTATAAGCTGAAAAGGAGCTCAAAGATATACTGGCATTCAAGGTTGAACTGTCTGTCCAGAAAACCCCACTAATGTAATTTTGCATTACTAACACTGAAAAACAAGTCTCAGGTCCCTATTCCTACATACTAAAATCCATCAGATCAACAATTCCAAAAGTAGGCAAAATGAAAATAAATTCTAAAGCACAATCGATCCAGAAAATTTTTATTTTGGTTAATGTCAGTAATGTAAAGGATTTCTTTTAATAAGTTGGGCTTCACAAATTTTCATAGAATTAGTAAACTGAAAGTTTCATTAATACTTAAAACACTGTTGGGGCTTCCCAGATGATGCTAGTGGTAAAGAACCTGCCTGCCAATGCAGGAGACATAAGAGATGCAAGTTCAATCTCTGGGTTGGGAAGATACCCTGGAGAAGGAAATGGCAACCCACTCCAGTATTCTTGCCTGGAGAGTCCCATGGACAGAGGAGCCTGGCGGGCTATAGTGCATAGGGTTGCACAGAGTCGGACACAACTAAGCGACTCAGCACACAAAACATTAAGTAAACTAAGAGAATAGGAATTCCCCAAAGCTTTTGTGGTGCAATATACATTACAATATTATTTAGACAAAAATGAATTTATCTGTCGATCTGCCCACACAGCAGGTCATTAAATGACCAGAGGTTAAAGATAAAACAAAACCCTGGAAAAGATGTCTCCTGAATTACCTTTGCTAAACAAACTGCTATCTCCTCTCAAATATAAGCCAATTTTGTTATTTAGCTTCTATTGTGATGGGCAGAAATGACAGAATTCCTCTAACAAGAATGTGTGTGTACCTCCCCTACAAGCCATGCATGTGTTTGCATATGTGTTTGTATGTAGACATTTTTTGTCATGTCATTAGTAATTAAAAGTGCTGTGCTGTGCTTACTCACTCAGTCATGTCTGACACTTCTAAATTTACCATGCAAAAAAGATATGGGATTTTTTTTTAATATAAGAAATTTAACTGATGAAGGTTTAAGAAAGTGGATTAGCTAAATGTTATATTTTCAATTACAATTAGTTTAACCAACCTGAAATTCTATGAGTATTACAATAGGAAACAAGAGACCTTGTTTCACAAAGTTCTTTTCACATTTTCTTCTTCAATTAGGAACATCTATTCCCCTGTTCACTGTTCCCGCAGCAAACAGAAAGGCAGCATGTGGCAACAGGCCTTTTGAAACCAAAAGAAAAGACCGTCACTCCCAAACTATCAGCTCTTTCCTTTTTGAATACAAACATTTGAAGTAATTCATGCAGTTTTTACTAAAAGGCACCTTGTATAACCTTGTAAGTGGTGATTTGTCATGTGGCAGGCTGTTATCAGGCTGCTACAATATTTTGCCTCAGTTCAAATAATTGTAAACTTCACACAGAAACATTACAGGGGAAGCATTCACCAGACTTAGTTCATTTTTATCCAGTCTTGTAGGTGGGCAGAAGGAAGTGGGGTAGAGAAACCATCTTCCTCCCTATTTGGCTGACTCTTTTGTGACTCACAAGTGACTATAGCACTTTCTGTCTGTCCTATACAGACCACACATGGACTAAAATGACCTACATTACAACATCCTATACACTGCATACCTGCCCAGCTTCTAAAGCCAGAATCTATACAGTCCAGTTCAGTTCAGTTGCTCAGTTGTGTCATACTCTTTGTGACCCTATGGCTTCCCTGTCCATCACCAACTCCTGGAGCTTGCTCAAATTCATATCCATAGATTCAGTGATGCCATCCAACCATCTTATCCTCTGTCGACCCCTTCTCATCCCACCTTCAGTCTTTCCCAGCATCAGGGTCTTTCTCAGTGAGTCAGTTCTTTGCATCAGATGGCCAAAGTACTGGAGTTTCAGCTTCAGCATCTGTCCTTCCAATGAGTATTCAGGACTGATTTCCTTTAGGATTGACTGGTTGGATCTCCCTGCAGTCCAAGGGACTTTTAGGAGTCTTCTCCAACACCACAGTTCAAAGGGATCAGTTCTTTGGCTCTCAGGTTTCTTTATAGTCCAACTCTCACATCTATACATGACTACAGGAAAAACCATAGCTTTGGCTAGACGGACCTTTGTTGGCAAAGTAATGTCTCTGCTTTTTAATATGCTATCTAGGTTGGTCATAGCTTTTCTTCCAAGGAACAAGCATCTTTTAATTTTGTGGCTGCATTAACCATGGCAGATTCACCATCTGCAGTGACTTGGGGGCCCAAAAAATTAGTTTCTCACTGTTTCCATTGTTTCCACATCTATTTGCCATGAAGTGATGGGACTGGATGCAATGATTTTATTTTTCTGGATGTTGGGTTTTAAGCTACCTTTTCACTCTCTTCTTTCACTTTCATCAAGAGCCTATTTTGTTCTTCACTTTCTGCCATGAGGGTGGTGTCATTTGCATATCTGAGGTTATTGACATAATAACCTATACAGTCCTTGCCTAAAGGTTGTCACTGGCAGATAGAGTCTGCTTTTGCCCCTAAGTTACATGTTTGTGTTACAGTGGTGCCCCACATTTCCCAGTGTGATTAAACATTGGTTACCTACACTAGTAACTTGACTGTTAAAAAAAAAAAAAAAACTTTTGGTGGCTGCTTTTCCTCCATGTCTAACTTCCCCATTTCTCAAGATCACTTTCAAAATAAATTAATTGCATGCTCATATTTGATTCCAGGTCTACTTCTGGAAAAATTCTAAGATATTATGCACCTCTTGTTTGAACTTAAAGTCACTGCAAATGAAGAGGGCAAATCTGAAATACCTGCTTATCCTAACATATCATCACCAATGAAAATTCAGCAGAAAACAGGAAAACCTAATATCTGTTATCTTCTTCTGCTTATCCATCACCTAGGATTAATAGCGTTTGAAAGGAAAACATTCTAAATAATGATGTATACTTACATAGGCATTTTCAATTTAAACATAATTATAACTAGAGTTAACCATTCAAACAAACAAATAAAATGCCATCTCTTTAAAGGATTATCAAATTTGCTTTGGCCTTTCAGTGCTGGCAATTAGTGCCAGAACAAGCAAGTTTCTACATTCAAATCCTCATCTCAAGGTCTCTTTTTAGAGGAACACAAACTAAGCATTACACAAGATTGCTATTATCCTAAGACCAGTTCTGTTTTCTCTGAAAGTTTTCTGGTTTCAAATAACATAAAACAATTGGAAACCACCTTATATAATTATCAGAAAGTGTGTATCTTGGAAAAACCCTGGAGCTTCTCCAAGAACCAAGGTTAGCTGAGACCCTGGATGGGCCTCCTTGGAATGGCCTCAGTCTGTGTATCTGTTCTGCTCTTTCTGACTTAGAACTCCAGAGTTTACTTTTCTCCTGTATTAGGAACCAACCAAATCAGATGGCTTTGTCTCTCCTTTAACACCAATTTCTCATCAGAAGCAGTCAGGTGACTGCTCTGAGCCCTTTGACTGCAGCCAAGTGGATGTGTCAGTAATTCAGTGCCTTGAAGAAGAGGTTGGGGTTTTAAGAGATTATGAGTCAAACAAATAGAAAATACTGTGAAACATCAATTATATGATATCAGTTATCAAGGACTAGAAAGTGAATTGCATCTAAGAAAGGTTGTATTTGGTTTTTCATTTCTAATTGGAAGTGGTCAAAATGAGCTACTGATGGTCAACATCAGACACTTCAGACTTTCCTTGTTCATCCAATGTGGAACTTAAACTAATACTATGAAAGTCTGATTATATATATAATACATTTTCTTTCAGCGATTTAAACATATCTATGAACTACTATTTAACAAAATCATATGCTAGCATTTCATGTTTAGACAAATTTCAAAAGCAAATCTCAAATCTGAACTGTACAAAAAAGATCCTAATGAACCAGATAACTATGATGGGTGTGGTCAGTCACCCACAGGAGACATTCTGGAGTGCCAAGTCAAGTATGCTTTAGTGAGCAATGCTGTTAATAAAGCTAGTGGATTTGATGGAATTCCAGTAGAGCTATTCAAAACCCTAAAGGATGATGCCATCAAAGTGCTGCACATCTAGAAGACACAGCAGTGGCCACAGGACTGGAAAAGGTCAATCTTCATCCCAATTCCCAAGAAGGGCAGTACTAGAGAATGTTCTAACATTGGACAGTTGCACTTATTTCTCATGCTAGTAAGGTCATGCTTAAAATCTTTCATGCTAGGCTTCAGAATTACTTGAACCAAGAACTTCCAGACATCAAAACTGGGTTTAGAAAAGGCAGAGGAACCAGAGATCAAATTGCCAACATTTGCTGGGTCACAGAGAAAGCAAGGGAATTCCAGAAAATATTTACCTCTGTTACATTGACTATACTAAAGTCTTTGACTGGGTGGATCATAACAAACTGTGGAAAGCTCTTAAAGATATGGGGATACCAAACCATCTTACTTGTCTCCTGAGAAACCTGTATGCATGTCAAGAAGCAAGTTAGAACTCTGTATAGAACAACTGATTGGTTAAGACTGAGAAAGTATGACAGGATTGTCTCTTCTCACCATGATTTAATCTATATACTGAGAACATCATGAGAAATGCTGGATTGGATTAGTTACAAGCTGGAATTAAGATAGGCAGGAGAAACATCAACAAACTCAGAAGCTGAAGTTCCAGTATTTTGGTCACCTGTTGTGAACAGCCGACTCCTGGTGCTAGGAGAGATGGAGAGCAGAAGAAGATGGTGTCAGAGGATGAGATGGGTGGATGGCATCACCAATGCAATGGACATGAACTTGGGCAAACTTTGGGAGATGGTGAGGAACAGGGAGGCCTGGCATGCTGCAGTCCATGGGGTTGCAAAGAGTAAGATATGTCAGAACAACAACAAATGAATTAGTAGTTAACTTAAATCATACATTAACATTTCATTAGACAAATTTCAAAAGCAGTTTTCCTTTACAGTAACATAAAGAATTATTGTCCAGTACTATGAAATTTTTAAAATATAAGATAAAGTGGGCATTCATAAATTTTCTAATCCTAACTTTCATTTCCAAGGAATTATCAATACATATCTTTTGAGAAAAGCAAAACAGCCATTTTTCTTTTTCACAACTTTTTATCAGAGATTTTTAAAAGATTTCCATAGGAAGAAATTTCAGCACTTCACAAGGTTGTCTCACTTGATTACATCTGAATTCATTTTTTTTTCTTGTTCAAATATAAGCAGAAAATGTCCATTGTATCTCTAACTTCTAAAATGCCGAACCAATTGCCTTTCCCTATGTAAACACATTCTCCCAGGAATTACCTTGTCAGAATCCACCACTGATGTACTGTTTCAGTCTAGATCATTATTAAATTTCTTTTTGGCTGTTAGTATTGACATGATAGGTACCTAGGTGTTTACAAAATCATAGTGGTATGGTATCTGTGCTTTAGGAATTAATCTAAAGTTATCAGTCACTTATGCCTTTGGGAAATTTCTAAAACTATGCCACATTTCAGGGTGATAATGATGCCGGCTCTTAATATGCCACAGAAGATCAAGAGGTAAAGGGCCATCACTGTGGGTGGAGATGCAGGTCATACTTTTTGTTTGTAGGTATATCTATTTCACCCAGGGCAGGTTTCTCAATTCTGTACAGTGTACTGTTTCCATATATACATTTTTTCCTGCAAAGATAGAAAAAGCATGTAACCAATACTATGAATTTTTTAAAATATAAGATATGGTCTTATATTTTATAAGATATTATAATATAATATAGTATATTTTATAAGATAAAATATAAAATAAAATTGCATGGTCTTTTAAAAAATTAAATGTTTAATGCATATACTTTGCTTGCTTCCATGTGATACTAGAACCTACTTTGCTACTGAGGATAGTGCAGTTGTTCAGGTTTAATAAGACCTCACTACTGCTGAGTAGCAACAAACACCTTACTTTATTGAATGTTATCCTTGTCAGAGTCAGTAAACTTCAAGGCCTCTGGATGGCTAGTTTCCTCCTCAATTAAAGTAAGAAAAGTGTATCCTTGTGTCCTTAAAGAATTATGTTCTAAATTCTGAGGACATGAAAAAAGTTTCATATAGCTATATATAATTTTAAAGCACAGTCTACATATATCATGCTTAATAAATCTAAGGCAGTCATGATTCCCTTTTGTGTTAAAACAGATATATTGAGGGTCAATATTGTAGACATTTCACATATACTTAGACACTAAGTATCTTACGTGTATCCCAATGTTCATCGCAACAATGTTTATAATAGCCAGGACATGGAAGCAACCTAGATGTCCATCAGCAGACGAATGGATACGAAAGCTGTGGTTCACCTACACAATGTATTACTCAGCCATTAAAAAGAATACATTTGAATTAGTTCTAATGAGGTGGATGAAACTGAAGCCTATTATACAGAGTGAAGTAAGCCAGAAAGAAAAACACCAATACAGTATACTAACACATATATATGTAATTTAGAAAGATAGTAATGATAACTCTGTATGCGAGATGGCAAAAGAGAAACAGATGGATAGAACAGTCTTTTGGACTCTGTGGGAGAGGGAGAGGGTGGGATGATTTGGGAGAATGGCATTGAAATATGTATAATATCATGTATGAAACAAATCGCCAGTCCAGATTCGATGCATGATACAGCATGCTTGGGGCAGGTGCACTGGGATGACCCAGAGGCATAGTACAGGGAGGAAGGTGGGAGGGGGTTCAGGATAGGCAACACGTGTAAACCCATGCCAGATTCATGTTATGTATGGCAAAACCAATACAATATTGTAAAGTAATTAGCCTCCAATTAAAAATAAATTTATATTAGAAAAGTATAAAAAACATAGATCTTTATTTTTCTATACTTTATGTGCTTAACCACTATATGTTCATGATATTCATACTGTATCTTTTAATACATTAAACATGATAATGAACAAAGGAAAATCCTTTCAGTAAGTGATACTGGATATTTAAATTTTGGATGCTTGGGGCTGATGCACTGAGACAACCCAGACGGATGGTACGGGGAAGAAGGAGGGAGGGGGATTCAGGATGGGGAACACATGTATACCTGTGGCAGATTTATGTTGATGTATGGCAAAACCAATACAATATTTTAAAGTAATTAACCACCAATTAAAATAAATATATTTATATCAAAAAAGAACCAACCCTATGTTGAAATTATATACAAAAGTTATCTCTGGATGTGTCATAAACTTATACTTAAAGCTAAAACCATAAAGCTTCTAGAAAAAATACTGAAAAGATCCTCTGTGACTTTGAGGTAGGCAGAGAAGTCCTAGAGAGGACACAACACTAAGTATAAGAAAAACCAAAGGATTATACTTCAGAAAAAAAGTAACAACTTGGGCTCTTCAAAAGACCCTCAAGAATTAAAAATGTGTCAACATTCTAGCCAATTGTTTCAAGAACATGTCCAACATCAGTAATCATCAAGGAACTAAAAATTAAAAGGGGAAGAGGGGGAGGGATAAACTAGGAGTTTGGAATTAACACATACACACTTCTATATATGAACTAGATAACTAACAAGGACCTACTGCATAGCACAGGAAACCATACTCAGTATCTTATAACTTGTAATGAAAAATAACCTGAAAAAGAATATATATAATACAGATATATGTGTGTGTGTGTCTGTCACACTTTGTGTGTCAAACTGAATCACTCTGCTATATATCAGAAACTAACACAACACTGTAAATCAACTACGTGTGTGAGTGTGTGTGAAAGTCGCTCAGTAGTGTCCAGCTCTTTGCAATCCCATGGACTATACAGTCCATGGAATTCTCCAGGCCAGAATATTGGAGTGGGGAGACTTTCCCTTCTCCAGGGATCTTCTCAACCCAGGGATTGAACTCAGGTCTCCCACATTGCAGGCGGATTCTATACCAGCTGAACCACAGGAAAGCCCATACCTCAATAAAAATATAAACACACACACACACACACACACACACACACAATTTAAAAATGCTTCAAACAAACAAAATATACAATGTTACCACTGAAATACTGGAATAGCTTTTGTTAAAAAAACTGAGAACTTCAAGTGTTGGCAAGTAAGTGGAACAACCAGAGTTTTCATGCAACGTTGGTGAGAGACAAAGCAGTACAATCACTGTAGGAAATTATTTTGCAGTCTCATACAGTGTGTGTGTGTGTGTGTGTGTGTGTGTGTGTGTGTATACATGGTTAGCCTTATTTACATTTTATATATATTTATAAAATACACATACACATTCACAATCTAAGGCCCAGCAAATCTGCTTCATATAAAGAGAGTGCATATCTGCATAAATCTAGCACATGTATATTCATAGCAGTCTGCTAATAAGCTAACCATGAAAACAATCCAGATGTCCATGTACAAGATATAGGACTATTAAATTGTGAGATATTGATACAATGGAACATTACTCAGCAAGATAAAAATGAAATACTGACAAATGCAGCAACATGGATAACTTTCAAGACTATACAGACCTTAAAAAGAAGGAAGAATGCACACACTTTGAACCTCTGATTCTCTCCTAATTCAGCATCTACTGCAGACACCTACTTTTTCCTCCAAGCGTTCTTACTGACTTGTCTCATGTGACTCTGTTGACTAGTGCCATTTTCTTGATACATTTTCCCCTTGAATTTGAGATTGTACAGTCATTGTAGAAATTTACAGTTTCCATTTTGATCAGTGATCCACAGTGAGCACAAGATGAGCACCAGAATGTGCTGGACATTTAGATCTTTAAAGCTTGTATTAGGAACATTTCTCTACACTAAGTAGCATTACAGTGTGAAAAGATATATATATATTTTTTGTTTCCAAGGTTTCTGGTTGACATATTAACTATATAGTAAAGATTTATTACAGAGTGACATACTCAGGAGTAGAATAAAGTAAAAATAAAAATAAAAAATAAAAAATAAATGTAAAGTGAAAAAAAATAATAATTAAAAAAAAAAAGAATGGAAGAGATGACCAGGGCTTCTAGGAAAGGGTGCAGAGCTTCCAAGCCCTCTGGGAGCACCCCATTCTCCCCAGGTCTCCTTGAGCTACGGGTATGGGTGCAATCTGAACCCAGTTCCTCTGTGCACTAATATCAAGGTTTCATTACACAGACACAGTTAATTAAATCAGCATGGCCGGTGGCAACTGATTCAGCCTCTAGTCCCTCTCCTCAAAGGTCTGTGGGGTGGTAAGGAAGAGAGGGGCCAGAAAGTTTCTATCCTCTAATTACAAGCTGGTTCCCCTGGCAACCAGCCTGTCCTTAAGTTCCCTACTTCAAAAAGTCACTTTATTTGTATTACAAAAGATGCCTTTGCAGTGAAGAAAGAATTCATAGGGCCTGGACTCCATCTTAGGCCTGTTCATGCTGATCATGCTAGGCCACCTTTCCAGTGGACTCTGAACTCTGTGTTTAGTGTCTATGAAAACAACAACAGAAGGATAAGATCCCCTCCAGACAGGGGAACCTTGAAGATGATATCTAGGTTACTGATTGCCTAAGAGAAAACATACACTAATCATCCCTTCCTCCAGACAGGCCATAAATTTTTCTGTATCTATCAGAGTGTAACGTCGGGTTTATTGATTATTGGCTGTTTGTTTGAGCACATGAGCACATAGCACGTGAATGATGGGGTTATTGGGATTGTATTTTCTTGGTTTATGTAAGTCTCAAGGAATTTGGAGTGGAGGGCTCAGACACGTACACATGGGGTATAAAAGACTTTTACAAATGCTGGTTGAGGACCTTCACTAAGAGGAGATTCTGCCTTGGGCCCACCGGTGTAATAAACTGCACTCCACTATCTGCACTGTCCTTCTGAGTGAGTTTGTTTCCCAGAATGCGTGACTACAACACCAGCTCTTCTCACTTAAGATATTCCACAGTGGATATAGGGGCTCTGGCCAGAAATAGGTAAGATGGCTCTGGCTCTGGCCAGAAACAGGTAAGATGACCAACCATATAAATATATTTATTGTAAATCATAAAAATCAAACAAATTCTACCCATTTTATTTTATTTTATTTTACTTTATTTTACTTTACAATACTGTATTGGTTTTGCCATACATCAACATGAATCCACCACGAATGTACATGAGTTCCCAATCCTGAACCCCCCTCTCACCTCCCTCCCCATATAATCTCTCTGGGTCATCCCAGTGCACTAGCCCCAAGCATCTTGTATCCTACATCAAACCTAGACTGGCGAATCGTCCCTCTCCCACAGAGTCCAAAGTCTCTTCTATACACCTGTGTCTCTTTTGCTGTCTCGCATGCAGGGTTATCATTACTATCTTTCTAAATTCCATATATATATGTTAGTATACTGTATTGGTGTTTTTTCTTTCTGGCTTACTTCACTCTGTATAATCTACCCATTTCAAAAAATGTTCTTTTTTTTTTTTTTTCTTTTCAGGCTTTGGAAATGTTGTTTCTTATATCTGTATATCCTTCTCCTAGATTAAAACCCCTCCTTCACTGAATCCCCACTTTATCTTACTTGTGCTTTACATTTCAGCTAACATGGTCCTCCCACTGAGACTACCCATGATCTCTGTGGGCTCCTAAAGCATTATCTATTTGCCTTATCACTGCATTTCTCCAATCCTATGGAGACTGTGTACTTAATTAGCTGTAACTCTGTCCTCTATCCTTTGTCTCCATCTAAGTGTAGGTAGTAATACAGACTACAAACTGGCCAAGTCTGTATTGTTTCTCATTTATCACCTGGTTAGTTTTTGCTTCACACACACACACACACACACACACACACACACACACACACACAGTCTGCTCATTTGACTCAAAGAGAAACAATTTGGCTTATTGCATCTCATTCCAAATACTTATCACCTCATCTAATTCCAATAAGTGGCTCTTAATTATCACAATGATTTTTTCTACCAGATTTTCTTTATATAGATATGATATAATTTTCAATCTTTCACGAATTTCAGAATACTAGCTTCTACAGAGTCATGTCTCCTCTTGAAGTCCATTTCAAAACAACTGTATGTAACAGAAATGTCATTTGCCTCAGCCTATCAAATATGTTCCGTCATCACACAATTCTTTGGGCTTTCCTGGTGGCTCAGCTGGTAAAGAAACCATCCACAATGTGGGAGACCTGGGTTCAATCCCTGGGTTGGGAAGATACCCTGGAGAAGCGAACAGCTACACACTCCAGCATTTTAGCCCAGAGAATTCCAAGGACTGTATAGACCACAGGGTCGGCAAATACGACGGAGCAACTTTCACTTCACTCACACAATTCCTTAACACACCTCTTTCCACCAGATCCTGGATGGATAAAAATACAACATCTAGTTTTTTACTTATAGGAAGGAAAACTTAAGATTATGTGGACATATGGATGATACCTAATTCAACACTCACATAAATTTCTCCATTTAAAACATTCACATGTCTAAACAGTCACAACTAAATTCTATTATGTATTCATGCTATGGTTTCCATTTTATAGTCAGATCATATAAAATGAGTGCATTGCTGTATGTGAATCAAATTTCTAAAAAGTCAAATTCCTTAAATTTTCTGAAGGAAATTACTTTAAAGTAAAAAAATTCTCTAGTAATAGACATTTAACTCTCCTAAGAGTTTTTAAAGCAAGCTCTTGGTTCTTACTTAAACAACTCATATTCTGCAGTATCTTTAACATATCAGTGTCTAATGGTTGCTTTTTGACACCTTCACATTAAAACTGGACATTTATGAAACCTTTGACTTCTTACTTTAAAACTTCAAATGAATTATGCTACTCTGAAATCTGCCTCGTTATCTTTCTCATAATATAGGGACAATACCACCTGCTTTTTTGGATATAATATAAGGACATGACCCATAGTGTGTGTTCAAGAAAGACAATTATTACTCTAGTTATCCCCCTTTCTCAAAATGAACAGGATTCTGCTTCAGTCTCTGCTGAGTTTCTGTCACACAGGCTCTGTCTCCTGAACTGCATCAGGGCTTATCATTTTCTGACATACAGTGAACCTGCTAAAAATAACTGAGAGAAAATAATAATTGAGAGAAAAATAATTGAGAGAAAACACATTCTGCTTTTCTATTAGAAGAGTAAAATCTATATTTAAAAAGTAAAATCTAACATTCAATTATTAGAAGGAAATGAGCATCAATTGTGCAATTCTGATAACAGTGCATAATACTGACCATTCTGCTTCAAAGAATAACTATTAAGTTTCAGAACCTATAGAAAACATTTGAATAAGGCCATGCTGCTGAGTTCTCCAGTTCTGACAACATGTGAACGCTGCTAAACTATCAAATTTTAAACACACACTCCCTCAAGACACAAGAGAGGGGGTATGGTTATTCTTCCTTCCTAGAGGAATTTGGCAAGTTAAACAGTTCTCCTTAAACGAAAAAAATGTAGAGAGAAAACTGTCTCAACAAATCACAGAAACTTATCCAATCCTTATTTTAGATCCAAAAAAGAACTGCCATATTCCCCTACTCTGGCCCCCTCATCCTGAAACTTCCTCAGAAACAATAGTGAGGGTAAGACATTCTGAAAAGTTAGGCTTCCTCAATAATCCTTAACACAATTCTGTACTAAGGTAGTTTCACTGAGTTAGTGTTGGGGTGGAGAGTAAAAACAAAACGTGATCCACTGGAGAAGGGAATGGCAAACCACTTCAGTATTCTTGCCTTGAGAACAACATGAACAGTATGAAAAGGCAAAAAGATAGGACACTGAAAGATGAACTCCTCAGGTCGGGAGGTGTCCAATATGCTACTGGAGATCAGTGAAGAACTAACTCCAGAAAGACTAAAGGGACAGAGCCAAAGCAAAAACAATACCCAGTTGTGGAGATGACTGGAGATGGAAGTAAAGTCCAATTGTGTAAAGAAGAATATTACATCAGTTCAGTTCAGTTCTTCAGTCGTGTCCAACTCTTTGCAACCCCATGAATCACAGCACGCCAGGCCTCCCTGTCCATCCCCAACTCCCGGAGTTCAATCAAACTCACATCCATCGAGTCAGTGATGACATCCAGCAATCTCATCCTCTGTCGTCCCCTTCTCCTCCTGCCCTCAGTCCCTCCCAGCATCACAGTCTTTTCCAGTGAGTCAACTCTTTGCATGAGGTGGCCAATGTACTGGAGTTTCACCTTCAGTATAATTCCCTCCAAAGAAATCCCCAGGCTGATCTCCTTCAGAATGGACTGGTTGGATCTCCTTGCAGTCCAAGGGACTCTCAAGAGTCTTCTCTAACAACACAGTTCAAAAGCATCAATTCTTTGGTGCTCAGCTTTCTTCACAGTCCAACTCTCACATCCATACATGACTACTGGAAAAACCATAGCCTTGACTAGACGGACCTTAGTCGGCTAAGTAATGTCTCTGCTTTTGAACATGCCATCTACGTTGGTCATAATTTTTCTTCCAAGGAGTAAGCGACTTTTAATTTCATGACTGCAGTCACCATCTGCAGTGATTTTGGAGCCCCCAAAATAAAGTCTGACACTGTTTCCACTGTTTCCCCATCTATTTTCCATGAAGTGATGGAACCAGATGCCATGATCTTCGTTTTCTGAATGTTGAGCTTTAAGCCAACTTTTTCACTCTCCTCTTTCACTTTCATCAAGATGCTTTTTAGTTCCTCTTCACTTTCTGCCATAAGGGTGGTATCATCTGCATATCTGAGTTTATTGATATTTCACCTGGCAATCTTGATTCCAGCTTGTGCTTCTTTCAGTCCAGCATTTCTCATGATGTACTCTGCATATAAGTTAAATAAGCAGGGTGACAATATACAGCCTTGATGTACTCTTTTTCCTATTTGGAAGCAGTCTGTTGTTCCGTGTCCAGTTCTAATAGTTGCTTCCTAACCTTCATATAGGTTTCTCAAGAGGCATATCAGGTGGTCTGGCATTTCCATCGTTTTCAAAATTTTCCACAGTTTATTGTGATCCACACAATATTGCATAGGAACCTGGAAAGTTAGGTCCATGAATCAAGGCAAATTGGAAGTAATCAAACATGAGATGGCAAGAGTGAACATCAATATTTTAGAAACCAGTGAACTAAAATGGACTGGTAAGGGTAAATTTAACTCAGATGACCATTATACCTACTACTGTGGGCAAGAATCCCTTAGAAGAAATGGAGTAGCCATCACAGTCAACAAAAGAATCTGAAATGAAGTACTTGGATCCAATTTCAAAAACGACAGCTCATCTCTGTACTTTTTCAAGGCAAACCATTCAAATTCACATTAATCCAAATCTATGCCCCTGCGAATAATGCTGAAAGCTTAGGCTCAATAGAACTATGAAGACCTACAAGACCTTCCAGAACTAATGCCCCAAAACAATGTCCTTTTAATTATAGGGGACTGGAATGCAAAAGTAGGAAGTCAAGAGATAGCTGGAGTAACAGGCAAATTTGGCCTTGGAGTACACAATGAAGCAGAGCAAACGCTTCATTGAGTTTTGCCAAGAAAACGTAATGGTCATAGCAAATACCCTCTTCCAACAACACAAGAGTAAACACACATGGACATCACCGGATGGTCAACACCGAAATCAGACTGATTACATTCTTTGCAGTCAAATATGGAGAAGTTATACACGGTCAGCAAAAACAAGACCGGGAGCTGACTGTGGCTAAGATCTTGAACTTCTTATTGCTAAATTCAGATTTAAATTGAAGAAAGTGGGGAAAACCACTAGACCATTCAGGTCTGACCTAAATCAAATCCCTTATGATTATACAGTGGAAATGAGACATAGATTTAAGGGATTAGATTTGATAAACAGACTGCCTGAAGAACTATGGACAGAGGTTCATGACATTATACAGGAGGCAGGGATCAAGACAATCACCAAGAAAGAAAAATTGCAAAAGGCAAAATGATTGCCAGAGAAGGCCTTACAAATAATTGTGAAAAGAAGAGAAGTGAAAGGCAAAGGAGAAAAGGAAAGATATAACCATTTGAATGAAGAGTTTGAAAAAATAGAAAGGAGAAATAAGAAAGCCTTCCTCAGTGATCAATGCAGAGATATGCAGGAAAATAACAGAATGGGAAAGACTAGAGATTTCAAGAAAATTAGAGATACCAACGGAACATTCCATGCAAAGATGGGCTCAATAAGGACAGAAATGGTACGGACCTGACAGAAGCAGAAGATATTAAGGAGAGGTGGCAAGAATACACAGAAGAACTATACAAAATAGATTTTCACAACTCAGATAATCACAATGGTGTGATCACTCACATAGAGCCAGACAGAATGCGAATTCAAGCGGGCTTTAGGAACAAAGTTAGTGGAGGTGATGGAATTCCAGTTGAGCTATTTCAAATTCTAAAAGTTGATATTGTGAAAAAGCTGCATTCAATATGCCAGCAAATTTGGAAAACTCAGCAATGGCAACAGGACTGGAAATGATCAGTTTTCATTCCAGTCCCAAAGAAAGGCAATGCCAATGAATTCTCAAACTACTGCAAAATTGCACTCATCTCAAAGTAATGCTCAAAATTCTCCAAGCCAAGCTTCAACAGTACATAAACTGTGAATTCCCAGGTGTTCAAGCTGGATTTAGAAAAGGCAGAGAAACCAGAGATCAAATTGCCAACATCCGCTGGATCATCAGAAAAGCAAGGGAGTTCCAGAAAAACATCTACTTCTGCTTTATTGACTATGCCAAAGCCTTTGACTCTGTGGATTACAACAAATTGTAGAAAAATCTGAAAGAGATAAGAATACCAGAACACCTGACCTGCTTCCTGAGAAATCTGTGTGCAGATCAGGAAGCAACAGTTAGAATTGGACATGGACCAACAGAATGGTTAAAAATTGGGAAAGGAGTACATCAAGGCTGTATATTGTCACTCTGCTTATTTAACTTATATGTAGGGTACATCATGGAAAACACTGGGCTGGATGAAACACAAGCTGGAATCAAGATTGCCAGGAGAAATATCAATAAGCTCAGATATGCAAATGACACCACCCTTATGGCAGAAAGGGAAAAAGAAGAAAGCAAAAGAGGAGAGTGAAAAAGTTGGCTTAAAATTCAATATTCAGAAAACTAAGATCATGGAATCTGGTCCCATCACTTTATAACAAATAGATGGGGAAACAGTGACTGACTTTATTTTGGGGGCTCCAAAATCACTGCAGATGGATGGTGACTGCAGCCATGAAATTAAAGATGCTTGCTCCTTGGAAGAAAAGCTATGATCATATTGAAAAGCAGAGACATTACTTTAACAACAAAGATCCATCTCGTCAAAGCTATGGTTTTTCCAGTAGTTATGTATGGATGCTGAGAGCCAAAGAATTAATGCTTTTGAACTGTTGTGTTGGACGAGACTCACGAGAGTCCCTTGGACTGCAAGGAGATCCAACCAGTCCATCCTAAAGGAAATCAGTCCTGAGTGTTCATTGGAAGGACTGATGCTAAAGCTGAAACTCCAGTACTTTAGCCACCTGATGTGAAGAGCTGACTCATTGGAAAAGACCCTCATGCTCAGAAAGATTGAAGGTGAGAGTAGAAGGGGATGACAAAGGATGAGATGGTTGGATGGCAAGTAGAAGGGGATGACAAAGGATGAGATGGTTGGATGGCATCACCGACTCAATGGACATGAGTTTGAGTAAACTCCATGGGTTGTTGATGGACAGAGAGGCCTGGCATGCTGCAGTCCATGGGATCACAAAGAGTCAGACACAAAAGAACAACTGAACTGAACTGTACTAAGGTAAATTTCCCCCTTTATAAATGTACTTACCGTTTATAAACTATACTTATTTATAGATGCTGTAAAAGAATTCACCCAATATTCCCATTCAGAAACATATTTTAGAAATTATGGGTACCACCACACTGATCTCCTTGACTTACTTTGCATGTTAACATTTGACCTTCCTATAAGGCTTGTATTTCTCCCACAGAAGACAGGATGTTTTAACCACTTCAGGAGCCTCTGGATGAGATAACCTGGGTTTCAGCTTTATAATTTATTTGCTGAGTGATCTGAAATAAATTAACTTGTTTAATTGTTAATTTTTCTCATTTGTAAGACAGGGTAACACTAATAACTATCTCATAGGATTATGAGTGGATAAACAATAGTAGACATGTCGACATCTAGTTTAGTGACTGACAAAGATTATCTCCCCATTGATGACAGAGAGAAGATGAGGACAAGGATCTATGATCACCATGACTTCCTCAGAATCCCTGTGCCACTAACAGTCTGTAAACTCCAGCAGCTGTCACCATATACTGCTAATTTATATCATGTATATTGTTAAAAAACTAACAAACATCTGGCATCTCTCACATACCAATAACACATACTGAGGACCAGTGTCATCAACAAACATTCAAGGGCAACTGTAATCACATAGTTCAGTGTAGTAGAGTTCTTGCCCTACAAACTGATCCTCCAGACTGTACCTGAACTATATCCATAGTAAGTGACCTAAAACTTTGTCATTCAGTTGTTCTTTATTTTTTTAATCACTCTCTACTGCAGAATTTTTTTTGAAAATAGTGTTCCAGAGGGTAAGGTAAGTACTGGAGAATATGCTACAAATGATTTGCTTCCCAAAATAGTTTTTAAAAATTCAGCAAAAGGATACAGAGCTGTGACACCTCAACTTTCTGACAAATAAAACATGACTATTTCAGAACACTCCATTGGATAAAATGAAACAGTCACATAACATGGGTATTTGCTAACATTCATTTTGGAGATCAGTTATTAACCAGCACTCTATTATTATTTTTAATCTATTTCTATTTCATTCAGTTCAGTTCATTTCAGTTGCTGAGTCGTGTTTGACTCTTTGCGACCCCATGAACCACAGCACACCAGGCCTTCTGTCCATCATCAGCTCCTGGAGTTTACTCAAACTCATGTCCATTGAGTCAGTGATGCCATCCAGCCATCTCATCCTCGGTCGTCCCCTTCTCCTCCTGTCCTCAATCCCTCTCTCAGCATCAGGGTCTTTTCCAATGAGTCAACTCTTCACTAAGGTGGCCAAAGTACTGGAGTTTCAGCTTCAGCAACTGTCCTTCCAAGACCCAGGACTGATCTCCTTCAGGTTGGACTGGTTGGACCTCCTTACAGTCCAAGGAACTCTCCAGAGTCTTCTCCAACACCACAGTTGAAAAACATCAATTCTTCAGCACTCAGCTTTCTTCACAGTCCAACTCTCACATCTATACATGACCACTGGAAAAACCATAGCCTCGACTAGATGGACCTTTGTTGGCAAAGTAATGCCTCTGCCTTTTAATATGCTATCTAGGTTGTTCATAACTTTCCTTCCAAGGAGTAAGTATCTTTTAATTTCATGGCTACAATCACCATCTGCAGTGATTTCGGAGCCCCCCAAAAATATTTTATTGAAATTCACCATTGCTGTAAGAAAAGGATCATATTACAATCTATTAATATATTGTCTTACACTGATAATAGCTTTAAACAAACCGACTGTTCTCAATATAATTCCAATTAAACTACATTTCTTGTCTGTATTCAGACAAGAACAAATAAGGACATAGGACATTATGGAGTCATCTCCAAGGATTTCTAAAATATCCTTCCTTTCTACAGCTGCCATGGGGACACAGAGCTCCAGCCTAGATTTATACTTAATTAAAACAAAAATTTTGATCAGATATTGTAGTTTGATTACCCAAATGGATTTATCCTGGTCAAGCTAATTCTTACATAATTAATTAATGAAACATTAATGTATAAGAATGAACCTATCGTCACAAGAAAACCATATAAAGAAAGATATTATAGCACAAATGAATGGTGACTGGATATTATACATAAAACAAACACAGAAGACTTTGTGGAAGAAGGCAGCCCTCCTGGGTACCATGGGAACTAGGTAATTGTTTTCCCAGTTTTTCTTGTGCTTCATATACACCAAAGTGGGAGCGTGAAAAGCTAGCAAACCAAAAACATCGACAGGAGGCAGCAAAAACAAAGGCTCAAGCAAAGCCTGCTCTTTCCAGCTGCAGGACTAGAAAGAGGGCAACCTTGCAAGACAGAAAAAAATTAAATGACAAACAACCTCCCCTAGCCAAAGAACACAGACATAGAAAATAAAACCAGGCCCCAAAACCAGTGTCTCATGCTCACCTCAGTCAAGAAGGGTAAATAGGAAGCTGAGGTGTCCAGCTTTCCCCTGCTGTACAGGGGCACCCCTTCTCTTTAGAAGAACTGGAGGCCTGAATGGGCACAAGGGTTCTGTTCCACTGGCAGTGGGGACAGAGGCCATGTGGAGACCCGGGTGTCTACCATCAGGAGCAGGAGCAATGCATACTCCCCCTTCCAAGCCATTGGGTGTCAAAGCAGCTTTCACTCCTGCTGGAACTTCTCCCTACCCCTCTTGGTGTCACTAGAGGTCACATGTGGATGAACAAGAAGGGCCCTTCCCTCTCCTGGGCACATGGAAGGGCCTGAACTCTCCCTGCCCTGGGAATATCCAGGAGGCACCCCCCACCCCGCTCTTCTGCTGGCCTGTGGTCAGAGACAGCCTGCCTTCCAGAACAGCATTTAAAGGTATAACATGGTTAGACTTTGCCTTTAAAAGAACCACTCTGATAGGGTGTGTGTGCTGGGGTGATGATGAAAAAGAGGGAGGATTCTGAGAGTAACAGAGAAAAGAGAAAACCAACAGTGTGTAGTGTTCAAAAGTCAAGGGAGAAACCAAAAATTGGGAAAAGACCAACAGTGAAAAGTACAGCCAAGTACCCTGATGAGAGGTCAGAAACATTTTATCGGATTTGGCAATTAGATGATTCTCACCGGAGACTCTAGTTTCAGGACAAAATGAGAGGCTACAACCAGAACACAGAGCCATGGAAGGTAAACTGAGAATGTGAGCAGCAGCAATACAGACTCACAGTATCAGAAACTGGAAAGAAACAAGGAAGGAAGAGTGTCTAGAAAGATTATTTGTATTACTTTTGGAAAGTGAAATAAGTATTATATATTTTTAAAGTGATTCTAGTTGAGTCATGTTTACAGGCTGCCATAAGGTAAGATGGGGAGGAAGAAGGTGGAGCCACTAAAGAAAGGACACAACGACAGGACAGGCCTGGGGGAAGAGGGGCACCAGGGTTAAGGATACTGAGAACAAGTCAGCCTTGAACAAAAAGAGGCATTTCATCCTTGGGGAATGAAAAGAGTACAGGAGTTTCTAGATAGTAGGAGCCTGAAGAACATTGGAAGAGACAGATCTACGTCCTTTGATAAAAGAAGGATGAATCCAGCTGCCTAGAGTGACAGCCAAGCAAATGTGGAATTAGTCTTGAGCTACCCATGTCCTGGTCTAACCAGGCTCAAGTCAGACTTGGACAAGCAATCACTGGCAGAAGAAACATATTTTAAAAACCCTCATTGGAACCATGTTTCACAAGATAATTTATTTCACAATTTGGTTTATGAGTTAAAATTTCACTCAGCAATAATTCAGAGAGTTAAGTACTAACATGAGTCAGTGCTCATGCTATTAAAAAAATCAACCTTCAAGTTGAGATCAAGTCCATAATGTCATTAAAATGCTAAGGACAATCTTACAAGTATTATCTTTTATGCCAGGAGCCAGCACGAGGAACCCCACCCATGGCAAAGGTCATGAGGAAGGAGGCTCAGCATATGCAAAGGCGAGATCGAGCCTCAGGGGTACCCCTGGAAATTCTCGAGCATCTACCCCCAAAATCAGAGTCTGCCTGCTTTACTGTGTTATGCTTTCCACCTACTCTTCTGACATTAATAGGGGGATGTCCCCCACCACCTTTTCTGGAAAAAAGTTAATTTAGAGCTTTTAGATAATAAGTCTCCTGGGCATAATATGAGTGTTTCAATCCAAAATCTCCTCTGATGGCTTTCTAGCCTGCCTGCCAGACTCTTACACCTACGCATATGATTGTTTGTGGCCTCTGGACTGTGAGAGGCACAGGAAGCTTAAACCATCCTAGGAACGTAGGGGCTTTTGAAGAGTCAAAATCATTAGAATAAGACTGATTAAGGGTTTCATTGTTGAGCCAATTCTTGCTGCCGAATTTTCATATCTTTTATTTGTTGATATAGTTGGTATATAGAGAAAACAAGAAGCAACATAGATCTTTGAGTCAAGTACCTTCTTTGTTATAACCCACTGCACCTTTGTTCTACAGGGATAAAACTTTATTTAGTACTTTAAAGGTGATGCAGATTAAAGAAAAACACTTCAGGGAAAATGAGATTAACATTCATTAAGGAAGAGAGCCATAAAGTGTTAACAGGCCTCTTGGCCAGAAGATAATGTAAATCACCTGAGACCTTTTGTATACGGAAAGATATGCAGAAAGAAAGCCTGGTATCGATAAGGGTCAGGACTACTGCCCCTGCATGACTCTGTATCTTCTATTATGTAAAACTTATGGTATATAAGCACCTTTTGAAAATAAAGTTATGGCATTTTTGCACAAGCTTGGCCTCCCCCATGTTGACTTTCTCTCTCTCTCTTTCTCCCTCTCCCTCCCTCTCTTTTTCAGGCTGATCCCTTGGAATGTGGAGGCTCTCCATGTCTACTTATTCCTCCGGTCTTCTAAGATCCACGTGAGAGGGAGCCTAAGGTGGGGCACCCTCCACTATTCAAGTGGGCGCCTGTGGCCTAGTGTAGATGGTACAAGTTTCTTGTCTTGAGACTTTATTAGCTTTCCGTGTAAACCAAAGAATATCAGTCTCTTTTTTTCCTCTATTTTTTCACTACATTATTCTTCCTCAATCTCTCTTTAAATTTCTAAATAAATAAATCTCTCCTTGCCAACTTTGTCCCCACTTTGAATTACCTGGATCCACCGGGGCTGGACTCTGACACTTTTATATTTGTAGAATTTCTGCTTCAGTTTTTGTTTTGGTTTTATAAAATTTATGTTTTAAAATATAGCTTACATGTCACAAACAGTATTTTTTTAACCTTAAAAGAACCATGCCTGATGGATATTAGTTTTCTGTTTTACCAATAAAGAAACTGAGGATCAGAAAGGAAATAAATGAAATACCCTTTATTTCATAGCTGGCAGGGGTGTCAACACTCTATCCCAAGTGTTTTATTTATTAAAGCAGAATTTTTCCACTATATAATAAATATAATAAATTTTTCCACTATGTTTTAACTGCAGATCAAAGATATCTTTCAGATCAAAGAAAATCTTTAACTTTTGCCATTTTTTGTTTTAAGAAACATAAATAGAATTATCCCAAATTTATTGGGAGAGCAAAGGAAAAGTCACTGATCAAAGGAAAAGTCACATGAATACTAGTTTTCATCAGAAGTGGGTTTTAGATATTATACCAATACCTTTCTTTATCTTAAGAATACACCATATTTAAATATTTCAAGGAACACATTCAAAATTAAAAATAATCCTTACTGAAAATCTAAATGTAGTTAAACCACTTCAAGTCAGCTTTTGTAATAAATTATTGATCTTTGTTCTTCTCATTCACCCATACCTGCAAACAGGCCAATCCTAAATGGAAAGGCAAAATTTTCAAAAAAGTTTGAAAAAAGCAGTCAGAGTTTTTTAGAAATACTTGAACTGTTTGGATATTAGCAATATTTGACTTTATCATATGATGAGTAAACCAAAACAATGATGAACTGTCCAATATTTGTGAAGAGACAGAGAACTGAACCACTCTGAATTGGATAAGAATTTATTAATCCTTCTAAAGGTATGGCATCACCATAACTGAACATATACATTTGAACAGATCTATGTCTATCAGCAGATAAACACATTTTACTGCAAAAAAAAGAATATTTCCATGTGTACACATTTTTAACTCCCAAGCATTGAAAATAGTTCAGTAAGAACATAAATCTGTTCTCAATGCCCAAAATAATGTGTATGCCTCAAACCACAATACAATGCAATAAACATATTATTAATCATTAACCTAAGAAATGAAAAAAGTTTCCAAAATGTTTAACCACTGATTTTAGTATTCTGAATATACAAATTGCACTCCTTTGCATCAGGAGCAGTCCCAGACTTAATTAGAATTACAAAGAAGCATACAGAACATCTAGTCCAGCTCCTCAATTTGAGAGACAAGAAAACTGGCCCAGGGAAGGGAAATTTACCAAGATTCATTTTAAGCAAAAGTGGAATTAAAATCCAGGTATCTGGATTCAGTTTAGTGTGCTTCCCTGAAGTATCATAGATATAAATAACCTCATCTAATTTCATCTGGCAAGCAAATTCAGAGATTAAGTAGAACTTCAAGGATTGTGCCGAATCTGCTGTTTTATCATACTCCAAAGGACCTTCCATACAAACAGATAATAAACAATATTATAATCCAGAAGAAAATTATTTGAATTATTCAGTCAATATTATGCTATTCAAAACGTATTATTCAAGATCTTTTCCAAGTAACAACATAGCACATATAATGTTCAGGCTCTTCTATCAGCATTGTCAGACTCATTTCTATTGAAAGCACCCAGCCAAAACAAGTAATAAACTACAACAAAAATAACAAAATAACCAACAAACTAGCACTTTTAACCCCATGACCTTCAATTCTAAGTCTGTAGTCACAATGGAGCACTGATCTGCATTTATCACCAATCAAAACAGCAAAACAAATCATTATAAACGCTCAGTGGCTTACATCACTGACCTTGTATATATTACCTTCCAGAAAATCATTCCAAAGAACTGAATCATCTGGATCATTTTTATTACACACTCAGTCTTGAAACAGTCTGCTCAGTGCTAGCTGAAATGTACTTCATGGAACACCTTCTTTCCTAACGAACATCTATGTCAGGTGTATTTATAGCCACTGCCTTAAATCAGTACATTTCCAGGGGTGAAAAATAAAATTATCTCAACAACACTCTCCTATAGAGATTCGAAATAAGACCTAAAGATCTGCAATGTAAAATGTATGTTAAGATTTATTCAGAAGGACACTGTTCAATGAGAACATGAAGAGGCGTGGGTACAATTACAGAATTTAGATCTTGTGGATCTTTCAGCCTGTTGCAAAGAATCTCTTTATATACCCAAGATTATTATCATTACTCCCCTCCTCCTCCTCCTCATGATTCCTCTGAAATGTGGACATCTATCTTTGTTTCTTTCTTAGACATTTTTCTATTTAGGCACTTTTACTTCTAATTCGTTACAAAGGCAGAACATGCTTCCCCCTACTGGGAAAATATTAAATTACAAAGTACATAGGAACATGTTCCTAAGTATCAAGAAACCAAATTTCTGAGAAAAATAAAATGTTAAGGAAATGTTAAGGAACCAGGTGTACAGACTTTTCTGACTGTTTTACCACAGAGAAATACTTCTATATTCTGTTTAGAGCTCCTCACATGCATTGCTTTAGCCTGGCAGTTTTCAGTACACTAACTCTCATTAATAACTTATGAATTAATCATCTAGCCTATAGTCCCCAAAAGAAGTCCAATTAGCAGGTCTGAGAAAATGATTAATTTGTAACTTTTTCTATTTTAAAGACTTTATCAGCTAAATGAAGACATTTCTGGAAAATGCATTGAAATAGATGATTTAGGAACACAATTGCATTTTTAATCATTTTGAACATTTGTTAGTCCATTAATTTTCAATGTTCCTATTATTTTATGTAGTTTATTTATTTTTAATAGAGTAGAGATTAATTTTTTAACTGACTGTCATTTACAATCTTAGGTTGCATTTTTAATTCAGTAACCAAGAAAGTAGTAAGCATGACTGCATTTTCCATTCCAAACCCTCTACAAAATCAACTTGTCCCCTGAAAACTAGTTTACTTGTTTCATGCGTTCAATATTTCAATTGTTGTTTTTCTTAATTAGTTAATATACAAAATAGAAAAATATCTGATACTTTATTGTTGCAAGTAATAATCCATCAATAAAACATTTAAATAAGTATAATGCCTATTTAATTCATACATGGAAGATTAGAATTTCTCCTTCCATGTAAAACTAAATCTCACAAAAGAAAACATTTCTTTTGATGCTGAAGGGCTAAGGGGAAGAAAGTTATTACTTTTAGTTTTGCTGTAGGTAAGTTCCTAAGAACCTAAGGAAGAAAACTGCACTGTAGTCAATTTGATGATGAAGCAACTCATTATTGAGACATTCACGCCACCCCGCAAAAAAAAAAAAAAAAAAGTCTTTAGTTTTTATAAAGGTAAATGCAGATTGCTACAGATATCTTGGGTACCTTTAGCAGTTATATAGCACTG
The DNA here is from genome assembly GCA_917880005.1 of Nanger dama. Lineage (NCBI taxonomy): Eukaryota > Metazoa > Chordata > Mammalia > Artiodactyla > Bovidae > Nanger > Nanger dama. Next base: position 979,454 of record CAKJTW010000033.1, read on the forward strand.
TTTCAAGATAAATGGAAGAAATCAGGTTAATATTTCTATCATACAGAAGTTCCTGTGTGTGTGTGTGTGTTTAAACAATCCTTCAAAAGAACACAAAGATAAGATATTTATATTCCTCTGGGAATTAAATCTCTTTTAACATTAAGGTACACACACACAAACTGCACACTTGGTACAACAGTTGATCAGTTGTGGAGGGTTCCCAGGGACGAGCATCTCCCAGAGCACACAATCATCACACTTCAAATAAACTGATATGCATTTCAGCCACTTCCACATTCACAAACAGAACACGCATAATTTAATCTAGGTTAATACTGTCTTTCCATAGGAAAGACTGTAATTAGACTAAGGAAATAAAAATCACTTCTCAATCAGAAGGGAGAGAAAATAAGAGAAAAGAAAGGGGGAAAACGGAAAGAAACGGGGAAAGGCGGGAAAAAAACCTGATTTGTAGATAAGAAGAAGCTCATCAAACACCACATTGATCACCATTCACTCCAGACTGACTTCCCTTCCCTTGGTGGAGTTAAAACATCCCAGTGGACCACGCAGCTCCTTAACGTCGCTCCATCAGTGATCCTAAAGGGCACTGTCTTCACAGCCAGCGCCCGCCGCTCCGGGCTACCCGGATTCAGCCGCGGACGGAGTGAGGAAGTAGAACCCGCCTCCCAAGGACCACCTCCGCCGCGGCTCTCGGCGAGCATCGTCCAGGGCAATTCCCGCGAAGGAGACAGGCGTCCTCCCTTACTCCGCTCCCCGAGCCCCGCCGCGGCGACGGGGGCCGGCGGTCTGCGCCCACCCGGGGGCAAGTCCTACCTTCGGCCAGCAGGCGCGAGGCGTGCACGAAGGACCGGTCCAGGCTGTCTCTCTCTGCCATCAGCTCAGGCAAGTACTTCTCTTCCATAGCGCGGACTTTGTACGGCCCCCGGCCAGGTTCAGGGCTCCGTGCGCTGGACGCACGTCCCCGCTGTCCTGCTCGCCCGCCGCCAGCCCGTCTCAGCTACTGCCGGTGTCTGGCGCCCTCTCTGGGCCGTCGCCGCCCGCCTCGCCGCGGGCTGAAGCGGTGCCAGCCTCCGGGCCGGTCGAGCGGCCGTACCCCGGTCCCGCCCAGGTCGGCTTGCTCTGGCGGCCTGGACGGGGAGGCGGGCACAGGGCGCTTCCCGCCCCTGTCAAGCGCTCATTGGTGGGTGTGCCTTGAGGGGCGTGGCCCTAAGCGGCTGAGAGTCACCATTGGGCCGCTTCGCACGTCGGTCCGCCGAACTGGCGGGAGGCGGGGCCGACGGGAGGAGAGCAAGGCAGGTGCGCGCGCTTTCTCCTCGCAGTCGGCGCCCTCAGGCCGTTAGGCGCGCTTAGCTGTGGCGCGCAGGTGTAAGGAGTCGTCTGTCTTCTGCAGAGGCGCTAGCCTAGAAGAGCGGAAAAGGCACCGTAACCGAGAAGCCGGAGTCCGAAACGGCTGGGAGATGCGGCGAAGAGGCGCGCAGCGAGGACGGGAGAGCGCCAGGAGCGCCTCAGGAGCGCAGAACCGACTCCACCCGCGTCCGGAGGCTCAGCTGTTCCCTCCTACCGGCACACGCACTCGGTGCGTAGAGATCGGCGGCGCTCCCGCTCTGGAAATACAGTGAAGACTGCTTGTGATGGGTGGCTGCGGTTTCCAGTGGGCTTGACCTGTATCTAGGGGATGCAGTAGATGCTCATTAATTAACAAATAAAGCGGCTCCGCGGCGGTATCGCCGCACAGCAACCGCCTCCACTGGACAGTCACAGCGGGACTGACTGGTTTTCTTCCGTCCGTTCCTCCTTCCCCAGTCCCTATCTATAAGGGGCCTTCTGGGAGGGGGCTGAATTTTAAAACTAAAAAGCCACATAAATAGTTTGTGAAGGAATTAGAAAAACGTGGGAAAAGGAAGAGACTAGGAAGCAGGCAACGACAATTGCTCCGCCCTCCCCGTATCTCAGTCATTTAGGATGTGCAATGTCTTTCTCCAAGTGCAATTGGTATTCCTCTTCTGATAAAGCAGAGTTAAACCCTCCTGATATCACCAACACTGCCCATCCTCTCTCACAAATGCACTTCAAAATGCAGCTTAGTACTTTGGATATTTTAAAATAAACTTTTCCAACATCTCTTTTCTTCTTTTTTTCTTTTTTTAAATTTATTTTATTTACTTCTTTATTTATTTAATACTCTATTCTACATTACAATACTGTATTTGTTTTGCCATACATTGACATGAATCAGCCACAGGTGTCCACGATCTCCCAATGCCAAAGCCCCCTCCCACCTCCCACCCCACATCCTCTCCCTGAATCATCCCGTGCACCCACCCCATGCGTCCTGCATCCTGTATTGAACATAGACTGGCGCTTCATTCTTACAAGATAGTATACATGTTTTCAATGCCGTTCTCCCAAATCATCCCACCCTCTCCTCTCCCTCAGAGTCCAAGAGTCTGTTCTATACCTCTGAGTCTCTTTTGTTGTCTCACATAGAGGGTCTTCATTACTATCCTTCTAAATTCCATATATTTGTGTCAGTATACTGTATTGGTGTTTTTCTTTCTGGCTTACTTCACTCTGTATAATCGGTTCCAATTTCATCCATCTCATTAGAACTGAGTCGAATTTATTCTTTTTAAGGGCTGAGTAGTACTCCACTGTGTATATGTACCACAGCTTTCTTATCCATTCATCTGCTGATGGACATCTAGGTTGTTTCCATGTCCTGGCTGTTATAAACAGTGCTGCAATGAACATTGGGGTACATGTGTCTCCTTCAATTCTGGTTTCCTCGGTGCGTATGCCCAGCAGGGTGATTTCTGGGTCATAAGGCAGTTGTATTTGCAATTTTTTAAGGAATCTCCACACTGTTTTCCATAGTGGCTGTACTAGTTTGCCTTCCCACCAGCAGTGTAAGAGGGTTCCCTTTTCTCCACATCCTCTCCAGCATTTATTGCTTGTAGACTTTTGGATCGCAGCCATTCTGACTGGTGTGAAATGATACCTCATTGTGGTCTTGATTTGCATTTCTTTGATAATGAGTGATGTTGAGCATCTTTTCCTGTGTTTGTTGGCCATCCGTATGTCTTCTTTGGAGAAATGCCTATTTAGTTCTTTGGCCCATTTTTTTTATTGGTTTGTTTATTTTTCTGGAGTTGAGCTGCATAAGTTGCTTGTATATCTTTGAGATTAGTTGTTTGTCAGTTGTTTCATTTGCTATTGTTTTCTCCCATTCAGAAGGCTGTCTTTTCACCTTGCTTATAGTTTCCTTTGTTGTGCAGAAGCTTTTAATTTTAATTAGATCCCATTTGTTTATTTTTGCTTTTATTTCCAGTATATTGGGAGGTGGATCATAGAGGATCCTGCTGTGATGTATGTCGGAGAGTGTTTTGCCTATGTTCTCCTCTAGGAGTTTTATAGTTTCTGGTCTTACATTTAGATCTTTAATCCATTTTGAGTTTATTTTTGTGTATGGTGTTAGAAAGAGATCTAGTTTCATTCTTTTACAAGTGGTTGACCAGTTTTCCCAGCACCACCTGTTGAAGAGAATGTCTTTACTCCATTGTATATTCTTGCCTCCTTTGTCGAAGATAAGGTGTCCATAGGTGTGTGGGTTTATCTCAGAGCTTTCTATTTTGTTCCATTGATCTATATTTCTGTGTTTGTGCCAGTGCCATACCGTCTTAATGACTATGGCTTTGTAGTAGATCCTGAAGTTAGGCAAGTTGATTCCTCCAGTTCCATTCTTCTTTCTCAAGATTGCTTTGGCTATTCGAGGTTTTTTGTATTTCCATACAAATCTTGAGATTATTTGATCTAGTTCTGTGAAAAATACTGGTGGTAACTTGATAGGAATTGCATTGAATCTGTAGATTGCTTTGGGTAGTATACTCATTTTCACTATATTGATTCTTCCAACCCATGAGCATGGTATATTTCTCCATCTATTAGTGTCCTCTTTGATTTCTTTCATCAGTGTTTTATAGTTTTCGATATATAGGTCTTTAGTTTCCTTAGGTAGATGTATTCCTAAGTATTTTATTCTTTTCGTTGCAATGGTGAATGGGATTGTATCCTTGACTTCTTTTTCTACTTTCTCATTATTAGTGTATAGGAATGCAAGGGATTTCTGAGTGTTGACTTTATATCCTGCAACTTTACTATATTCCTTGATTAGCTCTAGTAGTTTTCTGGTCGAGTCTTTAGGATTTTCTATGTAGAGGATCATATCGTCCGCAAACAGTGAGAGTTTTACTTCTTCTTTTCCAATTTGGATTCCTTTTATTTCTTCTTCTGCTCTGATTGCTGTGGCCAAAACTTCCAGTACGATATTGAATAGTAGTGGTGAGAGTGGACACCCTTGTCTTGTTCCTGACTTTAGGGGAAATGGTTTCAATTTTTCACCGTTGAGGATAATGTTAGCTGTGGGTTTGTCATATATAGGTTTTATTATGTTGAGGTACGTTCCTTCTATTCCTGCTTTCTGGAGCGTTTTTATCATAAATGGATGTTGAATTTTGTCAAAGGCTTTTTCTGCATCTATTGAAATAATCATAAGATTTTTATTTTTCAGTTTGTTAATGTGGTGAATTACATTGATTGATTCGTGGATATTGAAGAATCCTTGCATCCCTGGGATAAAGCCCACTTGGTCATGGTGTATGATCTTTTTAATGTGTTGCTGGATTCTGATTGCTAGGATTTTGTTAAGGATTTTTGCATCTATGTTCATCAGTGATATTGGCCTGTAGTTTTCTTTTTTGTGATATCTTTGTCAGGTTTTGGTATTAGGGTGATGGTGGCCTCATAGAATGAGTTTGGAAGTTTACCTTCCTCTGCAATTTTCTGGAATAGCTTCAGTAAGATAGGTGTTACCTCTTCTCGAAATTTTTGGTAGAATTCAGCTGTGAAGCCATCTGGACCCGGGCTTTTGTTTGCTGGAAGATTTCTGATTACAGTTTCAATTTCCATGCTTGTGATGGGTCTGTTAAGATTTTCTATTTCTTCCTGGTTCAGTTTTGGAAAGTTGTACTTTTCTAAGAATTTGTCCATTTCTTCCAAGTTGTCCATTTTATTGGCTTATAATTGCTGATAGTAGTCTCTTATGATTCTTTGTATTTCTGTGTTGTCTGTCGTGATCTCTCCATTTTCATTTCTAATTTTATTAATTTGATTTTTTTCTCTTTGTTTCTTGATGAGTCTGGCTAATGGTTTGTCAATTTTATTTATCCTTTCAAAAAACCAGCTTTTTGCTTTGTTGATTTTTGCTATGGTCTCTTTTCTTTCTTTAACATTTATTTCTGCCCTAATTTATAGGATTTCTTTCCTTCTACTAACTCTGGGGTTCTCCATTTCTTCCTTTTCTAGTTGCTTTAGGTGTAGAGGTAGGTTATTTATTTGGCTTCTTTCTTGTTTCTTGAGGTATGCCTGTATGGCTATGAACTTTCCTCTTAGCACTGCTTTTATAGTGTCCCATAGGTTCTGTGTAGTTGTGTTTTCATTTTCATTCGTTTCGATGCATAATTTGATTTCTTTTTGATTTCTTCTGTGATTTGTTGATTATTCAGTAGGGTGTTGTTCAGCCTCCAAATGTTGGAATTTTTAATAGCTTTTCTCCTGTAATTGAGATCTAACCTTAGTGCATTATGGTCAGAGAAGATTCTTGGAATAATTTCGATTTTTTTGAATTTATCAAGGTTAGATTTATGACCCAGGATGTGATCTATCCTGGAAAAGGTTCCGTGTGCACTTGAGAAAGAGGTGAAATTCATTGTTTTGGGGTGAAATGTCCTATAGATATCTATTAGGTCTAACTGATCTATTGTATCGTTTAAAGTTTGCATTTCTTTGTTAACTTTCTGTTTAGTTGATCTGTCCATAGGTGTGAGTGGGGTATTAAAGTCTCCCACTATTATTGTGTTATTATTAATTTCCCCTTTCATGCTTGTTAGCAATTGTCTTACATATTGCGGTGCTCCTATGTTGGGTGCATATATATTTATAATTGTTATATCTTCTTGGATTGATCCTTTAATCATTATGTGGTGGCCTTCTTTGTCCCTTTTCACAGCCTTTGTTTTAAAGTCTATTTTATCAGATGTGAGTATTGCTACTCCTGCTTTCTTTTGGTCTTTATTTGCATGGAATATCTTTTTCCAGCCCTTCACTTTCAGTCTGTATGTGTCCGTTGTTTTGAGGTGGGTCTCTTGTAAGCAGCATATATAGGGATCTTGTTTTTGTATCCATTCAGCCAGTCTTTGCCTTTTGGTTGGGGCATTCAACCCATTTACATTTAAGGTAATTATTGATAAGTATGCACCTGTTGCCATTTACTTTAATGTTTTGGGTTCAGGTTTATTCGTCCTTTTTGTGTTTCCTGTCTAAAGTCTATCCTTTAGTATTTGTTGGAGAGCTGGTTTGGTGGTGCTGAATTCTCTCAGCGTTTTCTTGTCTGTAAAGCTTTAGATTTCTCCTTCATATTTGAATGAGATTTTTGGTGGGTACAGTAGTCTTGGTTGAAGGTTATTATCTTTCATCACTTTAAGTATGTCTTGCCGTTCCCTCCTAGCCTGAAGAGTTTCTATTGAAAGATCTGCAGTTATTCTATGGGGATCCCCTTGTGTGTTATTTGTTGTTTTTCCCTTGCTGCTTTTAATATTTGTTCTTTGTGTTTGGTCTTTGTTAGTTTGATTAGTATATGTCTTGGGGTGTTCCACTTTGGGTTTATCCTGTTTGGCACACTCTGGGTTTCTTGGACTTGGGTGATTATTTCCTTCCCTATTTTAGGGAAGTTTTCAACTATTATCTCCTCAAGTATTTTCTCATGGTCTTTCTTTTTGTCTTCTTCTTCTGGGACTCCTATAATTCAAATGTTGGAGCGTTTCATATTGTCTTGGAGGTCTCTGAGGTTGTCCTCATTTCTTTTAATTCGTTTTTCTTTTTCCCTCGTTGATTCATTTGTTTCTACCATTTTATCTTCTATTTCACTAATCCTATCTTCTGCCTCCGATATTCTACGATTTGTAGCCTCCAGAGTGTTTCTGATCTCACTTATTGCATTATTCATTATATGTTGACTCTTTTTATTTCTTTTAGGTCCTTGTTAAACCTTTCTTGCGTCCTCTCAGTCCTTGACCCCAGGCTATTTATCTGTGATTCCATTTTGATTTCAAGATTTTGGATCATTTTCACTATCAGTATTCGGAATTCTTTCTCAGGTAGATTCCCTATCTCTTCCTCTTTTTTGGTTTGGTGGGCATGTCTCCTGTTCCTTTACCTGCTGGGTATTCCTCTGTCTCTTCATCCTGGTTATATTGCTGCGTTTGGGGTGGCTTTTCTATATTTTGGGAATTTGTGGAATTCTCTTTATTATAGAGCTTCCTCTGTGTGTGTGTGTGTGAGGGGGGGTTATATCAGTGGCTTGTCAAAGTTTCTTGATTAGAGAGGCTTGTGTTGAGGCTCTGGTGGGTGGAGTTGGGTTTCCTCTCTCTGGGGTGCTGTGAAGTGTCAAGTAATGGGTTATGGGACGTCAATGATTTTGGAGTATTTTGAGCTGCCTGTGTATTGAAGTTCAGGGGCTTGTTCTTGTGTTGCTGGAGAATTTGCGTGGTATGTCTTGCTCTGGAGCTTGTTGGCCCTTGGGTGGTGCTCAGTTTCAGTATAAGTATGAAGGCGTTTGATGAGCTCTTATTGGATAATGTTCCCTGTATTCAGGAATTCTTTGACGATCTCAGGATTTGGACTTATGCCTCCTGATTCTGGTTTTCAGATTTATTTTTACAATAGCCTCATGATTTCTCCATCTATTCAGCACTATTGTTAAAACATCTGGGTTAATGATGATAGGTTTCTCCACTTTGAGGGTCGTCCCTAGAGGATCGCTGAGTTACTGGTTTTGAAGCCAATGATCCTCTTTGCTGGATGCCTGATGTCCTCTGCCAGCAGTCAGAAGTTGTTTTGTGGAATTTACTCAGCTTTGAAATGTTCTTTTGATGAAGTAGTGAGGGAGAAAGTGTTCTCCCCTCCTATTCCTCCGCCATCTTTTTCGTCTCCCAACATCTCTTTTCATAAAGTCATTTTCTAATTCGTCTCTTCCCCACCACTTTTGTTTGTGGAAGAAGGAGGGCTAACTTCCCTATAAATAAAGCATGCTGAAACATTTTAAATATAAATTTATTTATTTTAATTGGATGTTAATTACTTTACAATATTGTATTGGTTTTGCCATACATCAACATGAATCTGCCACAGGTATACACGTGTTCCCCATTCTGAACCTCCCTCCCTCCTCCCTCCCTGTACCATCCCTCTGGGTCGTCTCAGTGCACCAGCCCCAAGCATCCAGTATCATGCATTGAATCTGGACTGGCGATTCTTTTTGCATCAGATATTATACATGTTTCAATGTCATTCTACCAAATCGTCCCACCCTCTCCCTCTCCCACAGAGTCCAAAAGACTGTTCTCCAAGTTATCTTACTCTATTCTGAATTTTCGTATTTATTTTTCAAGATAACGCTTGAAATTATCTTTTATATGTTATAAATATTTGTTATAATTATATATCATATACAATAAATGTATTATAATATATATTAATATATATTAAATAATATATATTAATATATAATATTTATATTATATATATTAAAATATATATTTATATTATATATTGTATATATTAAATATATATATTAAAATAATATTTAATTTATTTAAACCTGGCACAAGTATTACTTTCTTTGTATTACAGTTGTGGAAACACACAGAGAAGGTCAGTGGCCCAGAAGTGACAAATATGCACTCATTTGACACTAATCACCTTCATCCCTCCCCCAGAAGCAAAATGTATGCTACCACATGACTAATGGAAAGGATTATGTCACCAATACATGTTGTAGGAATGCTAAAAGTTCATGAAGTAAGCTGGGCGAACCATGACTCATTGATAATTTTGGTTTTAGCCTGTAGGGAAGAAAATCACATTTCTTCAGGAATTTTTTTTTTTTAATCAAGAACTTTCCTGTATAGCACTTGAAAATGATCTGCGTTTCCTGTATTATTGTTACCCTAGAGTGTAAGAGTATAGAGTATAACAGTGTTTTGTGATGTGTGTGTACACTGTTTCAGTCATATCCAACTCTTTGTGACCCTATGCTCTTCTGTCCATAGGATTCTCCAGGCATCAGTACTGGAGTGGGTTGCCACGCCCTCCTCAGGGGATCTTCCTGACCCAGGATGAAACCCACATTTCTTATGTTTCCTGCATTGACAGGCAGGTTCTTTACCACTAATGTCACCTGGAAAGCCCCCAAATTCAAGTCTACTAGGTACCATTTGCACTTCTTTAGCCTACCTTCTTGTAACTAAATATTTAATTTATTTATTCATGTTTGCATTCAATAGTACTTACTGAATATTGAAAAGACCCTAGAGAGAAATTGGAAAAATACTGGTGAATGAACCCTGCCATTATTTAGATGATCTTTGAATGGGGAAAGATAAAAACCAAGTATACAAGAGAACAGGTAATTACTGCATGCATCAAGGCCAAAAGGGAACTAAGCAAGGAGTCAAGGAATAGAATAAGGGAATAAAGGAAAGCCTTGTTATTTTAAAATTTTTTGCCAGGATAGATGTGCAGTCTTGCTAAGGAGTTGACATTTAAAACAAAATCTAGTGGAAAGGAAGGAGATTTCTATATAAAATGAACAGAGATGAATATTCGAGGCAGCTGGATTTGCCCTTACAAAAGTCATGTGATCTGATAAAGCTTGGCCTCTTCCCGGGACAGACTAAGATCCTGTGGCTGCAGTCATCTAGGAGACATGGGACGGATAAGAGTAGGGGATGAATGGAGACAGACTACTTAAGAGAAAAATTACTTAAGATTTTCTGGATTTTTATATATATATATATATATATGCATATATATCAGGCTTTACTCCAAATGCTAGGGGCACCATAAAAAATATCACTTTTTGGATGAGCTTCTTGAATGATCTCTTTTCTCAGGATGTTTAGTAATTGAAGAATCCTGTTTCTGTACCTACTTTGCATAGCGATATGAAGGGGAAACATGCTACCAGTCCATAGATAGGTGGCCAGGAACTGCTATGCAGCAGAGAACAGATAAAACACCAACCACAGCTAAAAAATTGTAAGTGTTGTGGAATTAATTATAAATTAGGAAAATTATTGTGCAATAATTGCAATCACATTTTGCTTTGCAGCCTACCAAGAGATTAAAAGAATATGGTATTTACGAGAATAAGCACAAATCCAGTTTCATGAATCAAAAAGATGAAGTAGCTCAGAGTTCCAGAAAAACATCTATTTCTGCTTTATTGACTATACCAAAGCCTTTGTCTGTGTGGATCACAATAAACTGTGGAACATTCTGAAAGAGATTGGAATACCAGACCACCTAACCTGCCTCTTGAGAAATCTATATGCAGGTCATTAAGCAACTGTTAGAACTGGACATGGAACAACAGACTAGTTCCAAATAGGAAAAGCAGTACCTCAAGGCTGTATATTGTCACCCTGCTTATTTAACTTCTATGCAGAGTACATCATGAGAAACGCTGGACTGGAAGAAACACAAGCTGGAATCAAGATTGCTGGGAGAAATATCAATAACCTGAGATACGCAGATGACACTACCCTTATGGCAGAAAGTGAAGAGGAAATAAAGAGCCTCTTGATGAAAGTGAAAGAGGAGAGTGAAAAAGTTGGCTTAAAGCTCAACATTCAGAAAATGAAGATCATGGCATCTGGTCCCATCACTTCATGGGAAATAGATTGGGAAACAGTGGAAACAGTGTCAGACATTATTTTGGGGGGCTCCAAAATCACTGCAGATGGTGACTTTAGCCATGAAATTAAAAGACACTTAGTCCTTGGAAGATAAGTTATGACCAACCTAGATAGTATATTCAAAAGCAGAGACATTACTTTGCCAACTAAGGTCCATCTAGTCAAGGCTATGGTTTTTCCCGTGGTCATGTATGGATGTGAGAGTTGGACTGTGAAGAAAGCTGAGCGCTGAAGAATTGGTGCTTTTGAACTGTGGTGTTGGAGAAGACTCTTGAGAGTCCCTTGGACTGCAAGGAGATCCAGCCAATCCATTGTGAAGGAGATCAGCCCTGGGATTTCTTTGGAAGAGATGATGCTAAAGCTGAAACTTCAGTACTTTGGCCATCTCATGCGAAGATTTGATTTATTGGAAAAGACTCTGATGCTGGGAGGGATTGAGGGAAGGAGGAGAAGGGGACGACAGAGGATGAGATAGCTGGATGGCATCACGGACTTCATGGACGTGAGTCTGAGTGAACTCCTGGAGTTGGTGATGGACAGAGAGGCCTAGCGTTCTGTGATTCATGGGGTCGCAAAGAGTCGGACACTACTGAGCAATTGAACTGAACTGAACTCTTGTTCTGTCCAGTCACAGCAATTACATTACCCATTCATAGTTCTGTTTTTCTTGATTAAAGGTACACTAAAGAGATACAATGAAGAACTATCCAAATGGGTGACTTTATTATACAATGAATCTGGATATCCAGGTCATTAATACAAATGGTAAGATAGTTTTCACTTGTCTTCCTTATTATCAAAAAAGATTTATAATTTTATTTTCTTTGGTTAACATTCAACAAATGCCTAAAATACATTCTAACAGGAAATAAAAAGTATATTTATGTAGCTTTAAAGAAGTAAAATAAAACTAATATTACCTAATCTTTAGGATAGTTTGTATGTTTAATGCATGGTGGGCATTATAGACTAAAAGTATAGAAGCTATATTGCCCCTTAATAATCAATATGCTTCACAATTAAATCACATATATTGCTTATTTTCAAACAAAATATGGCTGAGTAAAGGCAAACTGTCCAGTTTCCTCACGCATACACTTATCCAGCATCAGATTCATGTGTTTTCAATAGATGACTCTGTGTTCTCCATTTACTTCACATATAAATATTTTATAGGTACCACAATTTTTTAGTGGATTTTTCACAGCAACCCTAATAATGCAAACATTTTATAAATACAAATGTAAATAAATTGAGAGCCTTCTATAGATGATTGTTGAATTGAGAGTATTAAGTGCCTATACATGAATTTATGATTACTGGTAAAAGACTATCTCTTCTACTAATAGTGTGAATAACTTAGCCAAACTCATCACTGAATTAATTTATATACCTTAGATAAAGATTTATCTTATTTTAACCATGAGTTCTAATTCTAAAAGGTTATTTTCAATAGCATTCCATTTACTTCATTATAGTTTCAACAATTTCAGAGCTATCATCAACTTTAGGGAAACCCTACTGGCCCACTTGCCCCAAGAATTAGTAGAATCCACTCTCAATAACTATGGCTTAATGAAATTGTAGCAGCCTAGTCATTTATGTAATGACTTTAAGACAGATTATAATAGAGGACTAAGATATTGACTGACTCATCACCTACTACTGAATACTGCAGAACCCATTACACTGAAGATGCTCCTTTATTATTTCTATTCATTGTAGTTATAACATCCATGATATATTTTTAGAGTTGTGAGAAGGGAGTGGGGACTTAGCTCTGCTGACAACCAAGCAGTAGTAGCATGTGCAGCAAATCATCTATCAAATATAATGTGTTTAGAGTTGAAATTATGCTATGTGCTAATATGCCATGGCACAAAATAAATATTCATCTCTCAAAGCTGAGCTATATATATATATATATATATATATATATGTGTGTGTGTGTGTGTGTGTGTGTGTGTATGTGTGTGTATAGGCATATATATATATATATATATATATACACACACACATACACATATATACACACATATACATACATACAGGGTAAAAAAAAAGTGTTTTCTGATTGGAACACCTTAAAATTAACGTAGCATATGGGATTTAAGCTGATTCAGTAGTGTAGTTAAAGGGCAGAGAAAAGAGAGAAATGAGCTGATATTTGTTGAAGACTTAATAGTGTGTTTGGAATACTGCTATTTTGAATCCTCAAAATGTAAACTATTTTTAATTCTAAAGTGGCCCAACAACTCAAATAAATCATTTCTGATATTGAAATTATCTCTGTTTGGAAACTGATCAAGTTATTCAGGTTGTGTCTCTGTGGTCAGTCACTGCAATGACACATGTGGGCTGGTCTCCCTGGAACAAAAGGAACAGTCACTACATTTGGGGCAGGGGAAAAAAGCTCTGTTTCTAAGGTGAAATTACTGTCTTTTTAAAGTTAAATCCTTAAGGTGTTGAATTGCAGGTCATGTATTGATTATTTCTGGAGGTCAATGTATTGTTGTTCAATTGCTAAGTCATGTCCAACTCTTTGTGACCCAGTGGACTGTAGCACGCCAGACTTCCCTGTCATTCACTATTTTCCAGAACTTGCTGAAACTCATGTCCATTGAATCGGTGATGCCATACAACCATGTCATCCTCTACTGCCCTCTTCTCCTGCCCTCAGTCTTTGCCAGCATCAGGGTCTTTTCCAATTGATCAGGTCTTCACATCAGGTGGGCAAAGTATTGGAGCTTCCAGTTTTAGCATCAGTCCTTCCAATGAATATTCAGGGTTGAGTTCCTTTAGGATTGACTGGTTTGATCTTATTGCTGTCCGAGGGACTCTCAAGAATCTTCTCCAGCACCACAGTTTGAAAGCACCCATTCTTCAGTGCTCAGACTTCCTTATGGTCCAACTCTCACATGCATACAAGACTACTGAAAAAAGATCGTAACTTTGAATATATGGACCTTTGTCAGCAAAGTGATATTTCTGCTTTTTAATACACTGTCTAGGTTTGTCATAGCTTTTCTTCCAAGGAGCAAGCATCTTTTAATTTTGTGGCTGCAATCACTGTCCCTACTGATTTTGGAGCCTGAGCAAATAAAAATCTGTCACTGTTTCCACTTTTTCCCCATCTATTTGCCATGAAGTGATGGGACCAAATGCTATGATCTTAGTATTTTGAATGCTAAGTTTTAAGCCAACTTTTTTTTACTTCCCTCTTTCACACTCATCAAGAGGTTCTTTAGTTACTCTTCACTTTCTGCCATTAGAATGGTATCATCTGCATATCTAAGGTTGATGATATTTCTCCCAGCAATCTTGATTCCAGCTTGTACTTCATCCATCCAAGCATTTTGCATGATGTACTCTGCACATAAGTTAAATTAGCAAGGTAACAATATAAAGTCTTGACATCCTCCTTTCCTGATCTTAAACCAGTCCCTTGTACCGTGTTTGGTTCTAACTGTTACTTTTTGACCTGCATACAGATATCTCAGGAGATGGTCTGGCATTTCCATCTTGTTAAGAATTTTCCAGTTTGCTTTGATCCACACAGCCAAAGGCTTTAGCATGGTAGATGAAGCAGAAATAAATGTTTTTCTGGTATTGTCTTACTTTTTCTGTGATCTAATAATGCTGGCAATTTCATTTCTTGTTCCTCTGCCTTTTCTAAATACTGCTTTTACATCTGGAAGTTCTTGGTTCATGTACTGTTGAAGCCTAGCTTGAAGATCAGTATATTAAGGTAAAAAAAAATCACATCAGTAAAATATTTTTCGTACATAGCAAATATAGATCTGATGCCTGTTGTATTTAGTACAAGTTGATGAAGGCTAAGAGATGATTTAATAAAGACAGGCTTCAAGTATACTAAAACTTCTACCACAGACATAAACATATTAGCAATTTGTTTTATATCATGATTAAAGCAAGGGAATAAAGAGTGGATTAAGATTTAGTTGGAGGGATTATTTTTAAAATTCACAGAAAGAATTAGTTACTATTGAAATAGTATTTTAAGAGAATATCATTCCATTCAAGCTTTTGTTTTGTTTTATTCTTTTTTGTTTTTGGCCACTTTCCCTCTCATTTGATGCTAAATTTAGTAAAATGCTAAGTTTAGTAATATACCAAGTGGGGATGGGTGGGGATGGGGAGCCATTAAAATTTTCAAAAATACTATAGATATTTGTTTGGTATAATTTTTAAAATCATTCTGGTCTCTCAAATTATATTACCCTACAGGAAGCAATCATTATGACATCCTACTGTATAGAATAATTCTTACAAAGCAAGTGAAAGTCATTTGAAGAGAATGATAATGAAATAGAAAACACAATTCCAGAGCCAATATTTCCTCAGTCCAACATAAGAGACTCAACAAATAAAAAATTAAGAGACAGACATTGTGTAAGATGTTGAGTGATGCCATAACTATTCAACTACCCAAGGAGCTAACAAGTATCACAAAAAGTATCTCAGTACACAACAACTAAACACAAAGTGTAATTCTAGATTAGATCCTGGACAAATTTGTTTTTATTTTGCATTTATTTTTACCATAAAGGACAGAGATGAGATAATTGGGAAAATGTGAATAAGGTCTATTATATTAGTTTTTGGATTTTTCAATGGCATTATGTTTATACAGGTGAATGTCTGTGATTTTGAACATACATAATAAAGTATTTGGGGGCTTCCCACGTGGCTCAGTGGTAAAGAATCTGCCTGCCAATGCAGAAGACACAGATTTGATCCCTGGGTAGGGAAGATACTCTGAAGTAGGAAATTGCAAACCACTCCAGTATTATTCTGAAAAATTCCATGGACAAAGGAGCCTAGCAGGCTACCATCCATGAGGTCACAAAGAATTGAACACAACTGAGCCCATACATTGGAGAAGGAAATTTTAACCCACTCCAGTATTCTTGCCTGGAGAATCCCAGGGACAGAGGAGCCTGGTGGCCTGCAGTCTATGGGGTCACACAGAGTCAGACATTACTGAAGTGACTTAGTAGCAGCAGCGAGCCCATACGTATGTATCAATAAAGTATTTAAAAAGTAGAAGAGCCCTATGTGTGTAACTTGCTCTCAAATAATTAAGAGAAACATATGTACTTACATGTGTATACAGAGAAAAGTAGAGGGAGAAACAAAGATACACACACAGAGAGAAGATAACAAATTGATAGAACAAATGTATAAAATAATAACATTTGGAGAAATTGGATGAAGGGTATGTTGAATTTTTTTTTCTATTCTTTTAGCAACTTTCCCACAAATCTGAATTTACTTAAAAAAAAAAAAAACTTAGAAAGATCTAGATATGACCAAAAACAGCCTCAGAGTATCTTATTCAAACCTCAGTTTACTAGCTAGCCATGGAGAGCCAGAGCCACACTTACTTCATATAACCCTTATTATAGTATGTATTGGATTAATTAAATTGGCCACATATCACCAAACCTTTTAAATAACTTTGCAAATCTTAGTAAAAGTACCAAACACATAGGTGTGAATTACCCACTTATTTCTTTCCAAATGAAAAATGATATAATAATTAAGTTGGCTCAATTATTCTATTTAAAATAACAGTTGCATAAACTTACTACACAGCTACTTTAAAAGAATTAGTCAGGGGGCGGTCCTAAGATGGCAGAGGGATAGGATGGAGAAACCACTTTCTTCCTCACAAATTCATCAAAAGAGCATTTCAACACTGAGCAAACTCCACAAAACAACTTCTGAATGCTGGCAGAAGACACCAGGCACCCAGAAAAACAGAACATTGACTTCAAAAACAGGTAGGCAAAAATATAAAAGATGAAAAAAGAGACAAAGGTGCAGATGAGACTCCGTCCTGGGAAAGGAATCCTCTCCTGGGAAGGGAAGCTTAAGAAGAGAGGTTTCCAAACACCAGGAAATACTTTCCCTGCCGAGTCTGTAGTGAGCCTTGGAAATACAGAGGGCAACATAACAGGAAGGAAAAATAAATAAATAATTAAAACCAACAGATTACAAGCCCAACAGTAACTCCCCCAGTGGAAAAGCACTGCAAATGCCTGCATCCGCCACTAGCAAGTGGGGACAGGGCAGGGAGGCGCAGTAGGTGCGGGCTGCAGCGCTATTAAGAATCGGGCAGGAATGCCCCGTGCATAACCAGAGCAAATTAACTTGGGCTAGCAAACCAGACTGTGGGATAGCTACCATGAGAAAAGCTTGAACATAAGACACTGCCAGGACCGCACACAGAACAAAGGGTGGAAAAGAACTAGCCAGCTGCAGACCATCCCCTGCTGGTGACAGGCAGCCAGAACCGTAAGGGCTAGAAGGGGGCAATCGCAGACCCAGAGAGACTTTACCTACCAAACTGCAAGCAGGCTTCTTTGCTAAGACTTCTGGGGGTTCTGGACAGTCACCATCTGCCTCACAAGGGGTGCCAGAAGTACACCCAGAAAACTGAGCAGAAGATACAGGAAAGGCGACAAGTTGCACCGACCGTGCTTGCCAAACACCTGAGCTACTTGGACCTGGGAAGGGTACAAAATGCAGTCCCAACCTAATCTGCACCTCTGAAGGCTACCTGAGCGCTGAACCTGAGCAGCTCAGACCGGGGAGGTGCATGCAGCCTAGGACCGGCCTCAGACGGTTCCCAGCAGAGCAACGTAGAGCCTGAGCAGTTTGTGCACCGCAAGCAGGGGCAGGCCCAGCAGGGCTGAGACACTGCATGCACATGACAGTGTCATGTGCTTACAGCATCCCCCACCCTCCCCACAGCGTGAATGAACAAGTGAGGCAAAAAAAAAAAAAGTGTCCATCACACCCCACCCCCCCCGGGGTCAGGACGGAAATCTGACACTGAAGAGACCAGCAAACAGAAGAAGTTAAACAAAGGGAACCGCCTTGGAACTGACCCCACACTGCCCACAACACCGGAGAAAGGGTCAGCTATATCTTTACTATTTTTACAACCTTTGTGTTTTTTTTTTCCTTTTTTTTGTTTTGTTGTTGTTGTTTGTTTGTTGTTGTTGTTTGTTGCTGTTGATGTGTGGTTGTTTTTCTTTTCTATTTCTTCTTTTTTCTAACTTTTTAAAATTGTTAAGTCCTCTATTATTCCTTTCATTTTTATTTCTATAACTTACTTTTCAAAATTACCCTATTTTTTTAAAGCAAATGCTATATATAGTCTTTGTGTGGTTGTTGTTTAATTCTTGTGGCTTTTTTTCTTCCTTTCTTCTTCTTTTCTTTAATATTATATGTTTGAAAATCCAAGCTCTACTGTAAATTTTTAATCTTTGCTTTTTGGTCTTGGTTGTCAATTTTGTACCTTTAAAAACCCAACTTCACTACCCAATTTTACCTGAGAGAGACATTACTGGCTTAACCACTCTCCCTTCCTTTGGACTCTCCTTTTTCCCACCAGGTGGCCTCTGTCTCTTCTCTCCCGTTTCTCTTCTCTACCCAACTCTGTGAATCTCTGTGTGTTCCAGAAGGTGGAGAACACTCCAGAAGGAACTGGTTACTGGCTGGATCTGTCTCTCTCCTTTTCATTTCCCTCTTTTATCCTCCTGGCCACCTGTCTACTTCCTCCCTCTCCTTTTCCCTGTATAACTCCGTGAATACCTCTGAGTGGTCCAGACTGTGGAGCACACAAAAAGAAGTGGTTACTGGCTAGCTTGCTCTCTCCTCTTTTGATCCCACCTCATCTCATTCCAGTCACCTCTAACTCTCCCCTCCCTCTCCTCTTCTCCATGTAACTCAGTGAACCTCTCTGGGTATCCCTCAATGTGGAGAAACTTTTCATCTTTAACCTAGACATTTTATCATCAGTGCTGTATATATGGAGAAGTCTTGAGCTACCGTAAAAATAAAACTGAAAACCAGAAGCAGGAGGCTTAATTCCAAATCCTGAGAACATCAGAGAACTCCTGAATCCAGGGAGCATTAATAAATAGGAGCTCATCAAATGCCTCCATACCTACACTGAAACCAAGCACCACCCAAGGGCCAACAAGTTCCAGACAAGACATACCATGCAAATTCTCTAGCAACATAGGAACACACCCATAAGCTTCAATAGACAGGCAGCTCAAAGTTACTCCAAAACCATTGAAATCTCATAACCCCTTACTGGTCACTCCACTGCACTCCAGAGAAAAGAAATCCAGCTCCACCCACCAGAACACCAACACAAACCTCTCTAAACAAGAAACCTTGACAAGACACTGATACAACCCCACCCACAGTGAGGAAACTCCATAATAAAGAGAACTCCACAAATTCCTAGACTATAGAAAGGCCACCCCAAATGTAACAATATAACCAAGATGAAGAGACAGAGGAATACTCAGCAGGTAAAGGAACAAGAGAAATGCCCACAAAACTAAACAAAAGAGGAAGAGATAGGGAATCTACCTGAGAAAGAATTCCGAATATTGATAGTGAAAATGACCCAAAAATCTTGAAATGAAAATGGAATCACATATAAATAGCCTGGAGACAAGGATTGAGAATATGCAAGAAAGGTTTAACAAGGACCTAGAAGAAATAAAAAGAGTCAATATATAATGAACAACACAATAAATGAAATCAGAAACACTGTGGATGCAACAAATAGTAGAATAACGGAGGCAGAAGATAGGATTAGTGAAATAGAAGACAGAATGGTAGAAATAAATGAATGAGAGAGGAAAAAAGAATTAAAAGAAATGAGGACAATCTCAGAGACATACAGGATAATATGAAATGCTCCAACATTCGAATTATAGGAGTCCCAGAAAAAGAAGACACAAAGAAAGATAATGAGAAAATACTTGAGGAGATAATAGTTGAAAACTTCCCTAAAATGGGGAAGGAAATAAGCAACCAAGTCCAAGAAACTCAGAGATTTCCAAATAAGATAAACCCAAGGTGAAACACTTCAAGACACATATTAATCAAGTTAACAAAAATCAAACACAAAGAACAAATATTAAAAGCAAGGGAAAAACAACAAATAACACACAAGGGAATTCCCATAAGGATAGCAGCTGATCTTTCAATAGAAAATCTTCAGGCCAGGAGAGAATGGCAAGACATACTTAAAGTGATGAAAGAAAATAACCTACAACCCGGATTACAATCTCATTCAAATAGGAAGGAGAAATCAAAAGTTTACAGACAAGAAAAAGCTTAGAGAATTCAGCACCACCAAACCAGCTCTCCAACAAATGCTAAAGGATATTCTCTAGACAGGAAACAAAAAGGTTGTATAAGCCTGAATCCAAACAATAAAGTAAATGGCAAAGGGTTCATACTTATCAATAATTACCTTAAATGTAAATGGGTTGAATGCCTCAACCAAAAGGCAAAAACTGGCTGAATGGATACAAAAACAAGACCTCTATATATGCTGCCTATAAGAAACCCACCTCAAAACAAGGGACACATACAGACTGAAAGTGAAGGGCTGGAAAAGATATTCCACACAAATACACACCAAAAGAAAGCAGGAGTTGCAATAATCATATCTGATAAAATAGACTTTAAAACAAAGGCTGTGAAAAGAGATTAAAAAAAGACTACTACATAATGATCAAAGGATCAATCCAAGAAGAAGATAACAATTATAAATATATATGCACCCAACATAGGAGCACTGCAATATGTAAGACAAATGCTAACAAATATGAAAGGGAAAATTAACAATAACACAATAATAGTGGGAGAGATTAATACCCCACTCACAACTATGGACAGATCAACTAAACAGAAAGTTAACAAAGAAACACAAAGTTTAAATGATACAATAGACCAGTTAGACCTAATTGATATCTATAGGACATTTCACCCCAAAACAATGAATTTCACCTTTTTTTTCAAGTGCTCATGGAACCTTCTCCAGGATAGATCACAACCTGTGCAATACATCTAACCTTGATAAATTCAAAAAAAAAAAAAAAAATCATTCCAAGCATCTTTTCTGACCTGAATGCATTAAGATTAGATCTCAATTACAGAAGAAAAACTATTAAAAATTCCAACATATGGAGGCTGAACAACATACTTCTGAATAACCAACAAATCAGAGAAGAAATAAAAAAGAAATCAAAATATGCATAGAAACGAATGAAAATGAAGACACAACAACCCAAAACCTATGGGACACTATAAAAGCAGTGCTAAGAGGAAAGTTCATAGCAATACAGGCATATCTCAGGAAACAAGAAAAAAGTCAAATAAATAACCTAACTCTACACCTAAAGCAACTAGAAAAGGAAGAAATGGAGAAACCCAGAGTTAGTAGAAGGAAAGACATCTTAAAAACTAGTGCAGAAATAAATGCAAAAGAAGCAAAAGAGACCATACCAAAAATCAACAAAGCCAAAAGCTGGTTTTTTGAAAGGATAAATAAAACTGACAAACCATTAGCCAGATTAATCAAGAAACAAAGAGGAAAAAAATCAAATCAATAAAATCAGAAATGAAAATGGAGAGATCACAACAGACAACACAGAAATACAAAGAATCATAAGATACTGCTATCAGCAATTATATGCCAATAAAATGGACAACGTGGAAGAAATGGACAAATGCTTAGAAAAGTACAACTTTCCAAAACTGAACCAGGAAGAAATAGAAAATATTAACAGACCCATCACAAGCACGGAAATTGAAACTGTAATCAGAAATCTTCCAGCAAGCAAAAGCCCAGGTCCAGATATCTTCACAGCTGAATTCTACCAAAGATTTAGAGAAGAGCTATCCTATTCAAACTCTTCCAGAAAATTGCAGAGGAAGGTAAACTTGCAAATTTATTCTATGAGGCCACCATCACCCTAATACCAAAACCTGACAAAGATGCCACAACAAAAGAAAACTACAGGCCAGTATCACTGATGAACATAGATACAAAAATCCTCAACAAAATTCTAGCAATCAGAATCCAACATCACATTAAAAAGATCATACAACATGACCAAGTGGGCTTTATCCCAGGGATGTGAGGATTCTGTAATATCCACAAATCAATCAATGTAATTCACCACATTAACAAATTGAAAAATAAAAACCATATGATTATCTCAATAGATGCAGAGAAGGCCCTTGATAAAATTCAACCTTTGTTTATGACAAAAACTCTCCAGAAAGCAGGAATAGAAGGAACATACCTCAACATATATATGACAAAACCACAGCAAACATTATCCTCAATGGTGAAAAATTGAAAGCATTTCCCCTAAAGTCAGGAATAAGACCAGGGTGCCCGCTTTCACCGCTACTATTACACATAGTTCTGGAAGTTTTGTCCATAGCAATCAGAGCAGAAAAAGAAATAAAAGGAATCCAAATTGGAAAAAAGAAGTAAAACTCTCACTGTTTGCAGATGACATGATCCTCTACATAGAAAACCTTAAAGACTCCACCAGAAAATTACTAGAGCTAATCAATGAACATAGAAAAGTTTCAGTATATAATATCAACACACAGAAATCCCTTGCATTCCTATACACTAATAATGAAATAGTGGAAAAAGAAATTAAGAAAACAATTCCATTCACCATTGCAACGAAAAGAATAAAATATTTAGGAATACATCTACCTAAAAACTAAAGACCTATGTATAGAAAACTATAAAACACTGATGAAAGAAATCTAACAGGACATTAACAGATGGAGAAATATACCATGTTCATGGATTGGAAGAATCAATATAGTGAAAATGAGTATACTACCCAAAGCAATCTACAGATTCAATGCAATCCCTATCAAGCTACTAGCGGTATTTTTCACAGAACTAGAACAAATAAACTCAAGATTTGTATGGAAATACAAAAAACTTCGAATAGCCAAAGCAATCTTAACAAAGAAGAATGGAACTTGAGGAATCAACCTGCCTGACTTCAGGTTCTACTACAAAGCCACAGTCATCAAGACAGAGTGGTACTGGCACAAAGACAGAAATATAGATCAATGGAACAAAATAGAAAGCCCAGAGATAAATCCACACACCTGTGGACACCTTATCTTTGACAAAGGAAGCAAGAATACACAATGAAGTAAAGACAATCTCTTTCACAAGTGGTGCTGGGAAAACTGGTCAACCACTTGGAAAAGAATGAAACTAGATCACTTTCTAACACCATACACAAAAATAAACTCAAAATGGATTAAAGATATAAACGTAAGACCAGAAACTATAAAACTCCTAGAGGAGAACATAAGCAAAACACTCTCTGACATAAATCACAGCAGGATCCCCTATGATCCACCTCCCAGAATACTGGAATTAAAAGCAAAAATAAACAAAGTGTATCTAATTAAAATTAAAAGCTTATGCACAACAAAGGAAACTATAAACAAGGTGAAAAGACAGCCTTCTGAGTGGGAGAAAACAATAGCAAATGAAGCAACTGACAAACAACTAATCTCAAAAATATACAAACAACTTATGCAGCTCAATTCCAGAAAAATAAACGATCCAATCGTAAAACGGGCCAAAGAACTAAACAGATATTTCTCCAAAGAAGACATACAGATGGCTAACAAACACATGAAAAGATGCTCGTCACTCATTATTAAAGAAATGAAAATCAAGACCACAATGAGGTACCACTTCACACCAGTCAGAATGGCTGTGATCCAAAAGTCTACAAGCAATAAATGCTGGAGAAGGTGTGGAGAAAAGGGAACCCTCTTACACTGTTGGTGGGAATGCAAACTAGTACAGCCACTATGGAGAACAGTGTGGAGATTCCTTTAAAAATTGCAAATAGAACTGCCTTATGCCCCAGCCATCCCACTGCTGGGTATACACCCTGAGGAAACCAGAATTGAAAGAGACACATGTACGCCAACGTTCATTGCAACACTGTTTATAATAGCCAGGACATGGAAGCAACCCAGATGTCCATCAGCAGATGAATGGATAAGAAAGCTGTGTGGTACATATACACAATGGAGTATTACTCAGCCATTAAAAAGAATTCAGTTGAATCAGTTCTAATGAGATGGATGAAACTGGAGCCGATTATACAGAATGAAGTAAGCCAGAAAGAAAAACACCAATCCAATATACTAACACATATATATGGAATTTAGAATGATGGTAATGATGACCTTGTATGCAAGACAGCAAAAGAGACACAAACTTGTAGAGCAGACTTTCAGACTCTGAGGGAGAGGAACAGGGTGGGATGATTTGGAGAATGGCTTTGAAACATGTACACTATCATGTAAGAAAAAAATTGCCAGTCTTTGTTTGATGCACGATGCAGGATGCTTGGGTCTGGAGCACGAGAATGATCCGGAGGGATGATGTGTGGTGGGAGATAGGAGGGGGGTGTTCATGTTTGGGAGCTCATGTATACCCGTGGTGGGTTCATGTCAATGTATGCCAAAACCAATACTGTACTATAAACTAAAATAAAGTAAAAAAAAAATAGTCATTGAAGGATTGTCTTCTTTTAAGTGAAAATAATTTTATGTATGAAATGACCATTATGATGTCCTGGTGGCTCTGTGTAAAGAGTCTGCCTGTGTTGTGAAGACCCTACGGGGAAGGAAAAGACAATCTACTCTAGTGCTCTCCCCTGAGAAATACCATGGACAGAGGAGCCTGGTGGGCTGCAGTCCATGGTGTTGCAAGAGTCCGACATGACTTAGCTACTAAACCACCACCAACCACCACCATGTAGCTGTAAAGTTGGTTAAAAAATGTAATTTGGCTTCCTCAGGTGGCACAGTTGTAAAAGAGTCTGCCTGTCAGTGCAGGAGACACAATAGATGTGGGTTTGATCCCTGGGTCAGGAAGATCCCCTGGAGTTGAAATGGCAACCTACTCCAGTATTCTAGCCTGGGAAATACCATGGACAGAGGAGCCAAGCAGGCTACTGTCCATGGGGTTGCAAATGAGTCAGAGGAGACTGAGCAGCAGGCATGGCATTCCACCATTATATCAAACAAATACCCACTTGCCCAGGCAGGGTAATGGCTTTCAAAAGCTTTTTCCTTTCTTAAAATTTTCTGATAAGTCCTCCATAAAAAGAAAAATTATTTCTACGAAGCAGCCAAATGGAAACACGACCAGACTCAAAATGTATATTATTCTCCCATGAATACTAAAAATCCTTCCATTTAAAATAAAATATAGCTCAGCTAAAAGGTTTGACAGTGTACTGTTTCACCAATATTTATAACCTATCCAGCATAGGCTTAAAAATTTTAAAAATGTACTGAATTCTCAAATATGGCTTGTAGAAAGTAAAGATAAAATTAAGTTTTCTGCAAGACAAACCAAAAGAATAAGCGAAACCAGATCAATAATAATTTTTTAATGAGAAAAATCCAAATAATATACCAATATCATATGACAGAAAAAAATCTTTATTTTTTAAAATATAAATTTATTTATTTTAATTGGAGGTTGATTACTTTACAATATTGTATTGGTTTTGCCATACATCAACATGTATCCACCACAGGTATACACGTGTTCCCCATCCTGAACCCCCTCCTGCCTCCCTCCCATACCATCCCTCTAGGTGGTCCCAGTGCACCAGCCCCAAGCATCCAGTATCATGCATTGAACCTGGGCTGATGACTCATTTCATATATGATATTATACATGTTTCAATGCCATTCTCCCAAATCATCCCACCCTCTCCCTCTCCCACAGAGTCCAGGAGAAATTAAATAAAACTAATTAAAGTACAGACAGAAACAGCTAAGAGCACTGAGAATAATGTTATTTATGTTATTGATTTCAATTTTTTTATTCATCACTGAAGGTAATTTTTATACTCTTTTTAAAATATTTATTATGCAAGGTAAAAGTGCTATTTGGCAGAAAGGAAAACCTGACTATTGACAATGGAACCCAAAACTACTTTAAGAGATGTTTAGCACTGACAAACTTTCATAAGATATGCAGATATTCATCCAATTGGATTGATTTCAGGGGAAATACATGAGTTTATATTCAGCAAAACACTTTTATGTTCATTACTGTACAAGCAGAAGTCCTTTTAATATATTTTGGTTCCTTACAAACAATTACAGCAACAGACAGGGCACTGTATAAGACATTCATAAATGTAATCCCTGTATTTCTGTGCCTGGACTTTCAGAAAAGTCTGTTAGTCTTGACCCATAAACATGATTCTAAAATGCATGCAAAGTATTTCCTTGGGAGGCCATTACCCTGCCTGGGCAAGTGGATACTTGTTGGATGTTATGGTGGAATGCCATGCCTGCTGCTCAGTCTCCTCTGACTCATTTGCAACCCCATGGACAGTAACCTGCTCGGCTCCTCTGTCCATGGTATTTCCCAGGCTAGAATACTGGAGTATTCCAACTCCAGGGGATCTTCCTGGCCCAGGGATCAAACCCACATCTATTGTGTCTCCTTTAAAATTTGGATTTACCTGTTTCACTTTCACTTGAAGAGTTGAATCCAGTGGATATGGATTTCAAAATATTTCAAAACACTATTTTAAGATCCATTCTGATTGTTTTCACAGTTAAGATAAAATTAATCAATAATTAACTGTATTTTCTTTTTCTAAACCATAACTATGAGTCCATAAAATGGAACAATGACTAATAGGAAGATGAAAGCCAAACAAGCAAGCATTCCTTAAAGATTAGCATCCCTGGGTTTTCAAAAGGATTTATATTGTATATTTTCTTTCCTTAATCCCTTCATTCTTTCCTTTTCAATTTTTCTTACTAATAGCTATTGGGCTTCTACTGTGTAGCAGCACTGTACACTGAGAATAAAAGTTAATTCCCACACTTATAGATCTTTAAGACTAATGGATAAAATAAAGAGAAATCAAGAAAAATTACAGATAAATGTTATTAATGGTTAGTGTCATCAAGAAAAAAAATGTATCCTCTGAGAGAGAGGAACAGGGGTTGATGGAAGGGGAAACTTTAACTGGATTATCAGAGATGTGATATTAAAGCAGTACCTGAAAGATAAGGCAGTATTAGAGGAGGAATGGAATTAAAAGCCTCTAAGCAAAGAGCACAGTTTGTGCCAACATACAGTGTGCAAGAGATAGTTTACTACATCCCTAGATATTATTACTGGGTCATAAAGAATGCAGAACACCAAAGAATTGTTGCCTTCGAACTATTGTGCTGGAGAAGACTCCTGAATATCCCTTGAACAGCAAGGAGATCAAACCAGTCAATCCTAAAGGAAGTCAGCCATGCATAGTCGTTGAAAGGACTGATGCTGAAAAAAGCTCCAGTATTTTGGTCGTCTGATCCAAACAGCCAACCC
The DNA here is from genome assembly GCA_917880005.1 of Nanger dama. Classification (NCBI taxonomy): domain Eukaryota; kingdom Metazoa; phylum Chordata; class Mammalia; order Artiodactyla; family Bovidae; genus Nanger; species Nanger dama. The sequence continues at coordinate 1,006,544 of CAKJTW010000033.1, forward strand.
ATTGGAAAAGTCCCTGATGCTGGGAAAGATTAAGGGCAGAAGGAGAAGAGGATGTCAGAGGATGAGATGGCTGGATGACATCACTGATGCAATGGACATGAACTTGGGGAAACTTTGGGAGATGATCAGGGACAAGGAGGCCTGGCGTGCTGCAGTCTTTGGAGTTGAAAAGAGTCAGACATGACTGGGCAATTGAACAACAGCAACAAAGATTATTACATGGGGACATAGTGGGAGCATCCTACAGTCTCATGTGTTGGGGAGAGACAAGAATAAAACAGACAGAAACCACCAGCTATTAGCTGGTCACATTGACCTTAAAACATTTTCCAGGTCCCCTTGAAACTAATGACCCATGTGATTAATTTCTGGCCAATGTGTCACAAAATGAAGCATCATGTGTACTTTTAGGTAGTCTCTAAAGAAAAGGGTTGTGTACTTTTGTCCTCTGTTAAAACACTGCTGCTTCTCTGGCTGGAGCTCTGGCTCTCTGGTAGCTTCTTAGAATTCCGTGGCAGCTCTGGGTTACTTACCTTTATGTTTGTTTGTTTTGTTTTATCTTAGAGAGGAAACAACTGACTTTTAAAAAGCACTGGTTACTTTGAGTGTTTCTGTTATTGCAGCCAATACCTCCTCTAGGAGACTGATGTAACAGTTCAAATGGGAGAGGACAGTGGCTTACATTCTAAAGACAGTGGATGCAGAGCAAAAAAAAAAAAAAAAAAGGAAATAGTCAAGGTATATTCTGGAGACAGAGAACAAAGGGCTTAGCAGAAGTCTAGATACAGCCGGGTGAGAAGACTAGAAATGAACACTAATCCAGGCAAGAGTGTGAGCAACCACTTGGTAGGTGATGTCACCATCCCTAAGTGGGACAGAGAAGGGGGCACAGACTTGGGGCAAATAAAGACTTCACTTTAGATATATTTCAGAAATACTAAGTTCCTCCTTCATATTTATTTTAAGTGAAGTCACTCAGTCGTGTCCAACTCTTTGTGACTCCGTGAACTGTAGCCCACCAGGCTCTTCCATCCTTGTGATTCTCCAGGCAAGAATACTGGAATGGGTTGCCATTTCCTTCTCCAGGAAACTTCCCAACCCAGGGATCCAACCCAGGTTTCCTGCATTGCGGGCAGATGCTTTAACCTCTGAGCCACCAGGGAAGCCCTAAGTTTATCAAGCAATGTGTATGTACATGTTCATATACAGTCTTGAATGAATATATATGTTTGGGAGATGGTGAAGGACAGAGAAGCCTGGCATGCTGCAGTCCATGGGGTCACAAAGGGTCAGACACGACTGAGTGACCTAACAACAGCCACAACAACAATAACAGTATTATATACAGAAATAAACATATTTGTTAAATGCATTATAAACTTCATACTTATTCATAATTTTACTAAAAGATCTATAGCCAATTTAGGATTTCTCACTGAACTTGGGTTTTCTTTTGTCTCTGTTACTCATACACAGATTAAGTTGCTGAACAGACAAGGCATTTTGTTTTGGTTGTTATGCATTCTAGACAGGAAAAGTCAAGAGGGTCTATATTTAGACAAGTAGTTTCTAATTTTTCTCTTAAGGGGACTGCTAATGGTTTTGAAGGCTAGTGATTTATGATGTGATCTTACTGAGACCTTAGTCATAGGGCTTGTCATCATTATTTTCCATATGAATAACTTCAGAGAAGTTAAATAATATCACCAAGATTACATAGCCCGGAAAAAAAATAGGCAGAACAAGAATTCAAAGCTTGATTGGCCAAATCCAAGGCTGAGTTCTTACTACTAAAAATTGCTTCCTTTTTGTATGCCAATCCAATAAATAAAGTCAAACAAATTCCAAGATGCCATTTTAATGCTAATTAGTTCTAATGATGAAAATTACTTTCGCAAATATATTTACATTTTTATTCACACATATGCATATATATGCACACTGCAAATTTTCCAATAAGGAATGATATATAAAGAGTTCAACTAGAGTAGAACTTTTCACGAAAAACTAGATCTCTGGTAGCCTCTGGCATTGATTAAAATGAAGTTTAAAAAATTATAATTTAGTTTTATCTTCAGACAGTCCATTATCAAAACATAATGGCTTTAAATGACTTGAAAAAAGCCCATAGGCAGTAAAAAGTAGTAAAATCAAAAGTGATAGTCTAGTGTAAGATATTAAAATGAGAAGCAAGAGAAGTAAATAAAAAGGCACTACCAATTCCAGCCAAGAGAAATGACGCTGCAGTTCCTGGGGAGAGACTGATATATATTGTTATAGAAAACAATAGTTTAGTGAAAGATAGAGTTCTTCCCCTAGATTCCGTATTTTTAAAGTGCCCTGCTTTTCTACTGTATGTCAATTGTTCAATGTCCTGGAATTCAGTTCTGGCAATACCTATACAGTGCAAACCAGCATGAAAACTGCTTGTCCTCAATATTAGATTCAAATGTACAGAGGTTATATCAAAGCACAATTGTATCACAATTACAGTCATCAGAAACTCTGTATATGAAAGGATTTGCACTGTGACAAATGAAAACAAAAAGAAAACATTACCTTAAAAAGTTCACATATCAGTGAAAGTAACACACACAGAGATACCAGCTCAAAAAACTGAATTCAAGTGATGGATGTCAGTATGCATATGCTGTGTCTAAGTTGACAAAAACTAGCCTCAGTATTCATGAAATTACTTAGTATATGGTTCACTGCTCATGGTTGTGTGAGAAAAATAAACAAAAATGTAATAGCAAATAAATTATAGATCTTTATATGTGGTCTCTACATTGTACTAACTGAGCATATTTGAACACTTTATCTTGAAAACCCAAACATTTTAAATGCTAAGTGGGTATATAAATTTATATTTAAAAATAAATAAATAAAAAATAAATGCTAAATGGGGTCTAAACACTAAATGTTGAGGTATGCTTTCTGGAGGGTTTTTATTAAAAATGGATGTTGAATGTTATCAAAGGCTTTCTCTGCATCTATTGAGATAATCATGTGATTTTATCTTTCAATTTGTTAATGTGGTGTATTACATTGATTGATTTTTGGATACTGAAGAATCCTTGCATCCCTGGGATAGGGCCCACTGGGTCATGATGCAGGATCTTTTTTTTTTCTTTTAATTTTTACTATATTGTACTTTAAAATACTGTATTGGTTTTGCCATATATTTACATGAATCTGCCACGGGTGTACATGAGTTTCCAATCCTGAATGCCCCTCCCACTTCTCTCCCCATATCATCTCTCTGGATCATCTTTCTGTCTTACTTCACTCTATATAATCAGCTCTAGTTTCATCCACCTCATTAGAACTGACCCAAATGTATTCTTTTTAATGGCTGAGTAATACTCCATTGTGTATATGTACCACACAGCTTTCTTATCCATTCATCTGCTGATGGACATCTAGGTTGTTTCCATGTCCTGGCTATTATAAACAGTGTTGCGATGAACATTGGGGTACACGTGTTTCTTTCAGTTCTGGTTTCCTCAGGGTGTATGCCCAGCAGTGGGATTGCTGGGTCATAAGGCAGTTCTATTTGCAATTTTTAAAGGACTCTCCATACTGTTCTCCATACTGGCTGTACTAGTTTGCATTCCCACCAACAGTGTAAGAGGGTTCCTTTTCTCCACACCTTCTCCAGCATTTATTGCTTGTAGACTTTTGGATCACAGCCATTCTGACTGGTGTGAAATGGTACCTCATCGTGGTCTTGATTTGCATTTCTCTGATAATGAGTGATGCTGAGCATCTTTTCATGTGTTTGTTAGCCATCCATATGTCTTCTTTGGAGAAATGTCTAGTTCTTTGGCCCATTTTTTTGATTGGGTCGTCTATTTTTCTTGAATTGAGCTGCATAAGTTGCTTGTATATTTTTGAGATTAGATGTTTGTCAGTTGCTTCATTTGCTATTATCTTCTCCCACTCAGAAGGCTGTCTTCACCTTGCTTATAGTTTCCTTTGTTGTACAGAAGCTTTTAATTTTAATTAGATACCCTTTGTTTATTTTTGCTTTTAATTCCAGTATTCTAGGAGGTGGATCATAGAGGATCCTGCTGTGATGTATGTCGGAGAGTGTTTTGCCTATGTTCTCCTCTAGGAGTTTTATAGTTTCTGGTCTTACGTTTATATCTTTAATCCATTTTGAGTTTATTTTTGTGTATGGTGTTAGAAAGTGATCTAGTTTGTGGGGGCCAGGGTGACTTTTGCTGAGGATTTTTGTATTTATGTTCATCAGTGATATTGGCATGTGGTTTTCTTATGTTGTGGCATCTTTGTCAGGCTTTGGTATTAGGGTGATGTTGGCCTCATAGAATGATTTGGAAGTTCACCTTCCTCTGCAATTTTCTGGAAGAGTTTGAGTAGGATAGATGTTAGCTCTTCTCGAAATTTTTGGTAGAATTCAGCTGTGAAGCTATCTGGACCTGGGCTTTTGTTTGCTGGAAGATTTCTGATTAACATTGCAATTTCTGTGTTTGTGATCGGTTTGTTAATATTTTCTATTTCTTCCTGGTTCAGTTTCGGAAAGTTGTACTTTTCTAAGAATTTGTCCATTTCTTCCACGTTGTCCATTTTACTGGCATATAATTGCTGTTAGTAGTCTCTTATGATCGTTTGTATTTCTGTGTTGTCTGTTGTGATCTCTTCATTTTCATTTTTAATTTTATTGATTTGATTTTTCTCACTTTGTTTCTTGATGAATCTGGCTAATGGTTTGTCAGTTTTATTTATCTTTCAGAGAACCAGCTTTCAGCTTTGTTGATTTTTGGTACGGTCTCCTTTGTTACTTTTGCATTTATTTCTGCCCTAATTTTTAAGATTTCTTTCCTTCTACCAACCCTGGGTTTCTCCATTTCTTCCTTTTCTAGTTGCTTTAGGTGTAGAGTTAGGTTATTTATTTGACTTTGTTCTTGTTTCCTGAGGTATGCCTGTATTGCTATGAACTTTCCTCTTAGCATTGCTTTTATAGTGTCCCAGAGGTTTTGGGTTGTTGTGTTTTCACTTTCATTCATTTCGATGCATATTTTGATTTCTTCTGTGATTTGTTGGTTATTCAGAAGCATGTTGTTCAGCCTCCATATGTTGGAATTTTTAATAGTTTTTCTCTTGTAATTAAGATCTAATCTTAATGCATTAAGGTCAGAAAAGATGCTTGGAATGATTTTTATTTTTTTGAATTTATCAAGGTTAGATATATTGCACAAGTTGTGATCTATCCTGGAGAAGGTTCCATGAGCACTTGAAAAGATGTGAAATTCATTGTTTTGGGGTGAAATGTCCTATAGATATCAATTAGGTCTAAATGTTCTATTGTATCATTTAAAGTTTGCATTTCTTTGTTAATTTTCTGTTTTGTTGATCTGTCCATAGGTGTGAGTGGGTACTAAAGTTTCCCACTATTATTGTGTTATTGTTAATTCCCCCTTTCATACTTGTTAGCATTTGTCTTACATATTGTGGTGCTCCTATGTTGGGTGCACATATATTTATAATTGTTATATCTTCCTCTTGGATTGATCCTTTGATCATTATGTAGTGCCCTTCTTCATCTCTTTTTACAGCCTTTTTTAAAGTCTATTTTTATCAGATATAAGGAGTGGTGGCTGTGCAGATGCAAGAGGGTCTACAGGAGCTATCCCACATTGAAGGTCAGGAACGGCAGTGGTAAGGAGATACCCCTCATTCAAGGTAAGGAGCAGCAGCTGTGCTTTGCTGGAGCAGCCATGAAGAGATGCCCCACGCCCAAGGTAAGAGAAAGCCAAGTAGATGGTAGGTGTTGTAAGAGGACATCAGAGGGCAGACACACTGAAACCATTCTCATAGAAAACTAGTCAATCTAATCACACTAGAAGCAGAGCCTTGTCTAACTCAATGAAACCAAGCCATGCCTGTGGGGCAACCCAAAATGGGCGGGTCATGTGGAGAGGGCTAACAGAACGTGGTCCACTGCAGAAGGGAATGGCAAGCCACTTCAGTGTTCTTGCTTCAAGAATCCCATGAACAGTATGAAAAGGCAAAATGGTAGGATACCAAAAGGAACGCACCAGGTCATTAGGTGCCCAATATGCTACTGGAGATCAGTGGAGAAATAATTCCAGAAAGAATGAAGGGATGGAGCCAAAGCAAAATCAATACCCAGTTGTGGATGTGACTGGTGACAGAAACAAGATCTGATGCTGTAAAAAGGAGTATTGCATAGGAACATGGTATGTCAGGTCCATGAATCAAGACAAATTGGAAGTGGTCAAACAAGAGACAGCAAGGGTGAATGTCGACATTCTAGGAATCAGCGACCTAAAATGGACTGGAATGGGTGAATTTGACTCAAATGACCATTATATCTACTACTGCAGGCAGGAATCCCTCAGAAGAAATGGAATAGCCATCATGGTCAACAAAAGAGTCCGAAATGCAGTACTTGGATGCAATCTCAAAAAGACAGAATGATCTCTGTTTGTCTCCAAGGCAAACCATCCAATATCACAGTAATCCAAGTCTATGACCCAACCAATAATGCTGAAGAAGCTGAAGTTGAATGGTTCTATGAAGACCTACAAGTCCTTTTAGAACTAGTACCCTCCAAAAAAAAAATGTCCTTTGCACTATAGGGGACTAGAATGCTAAAGTAGGAAGTCACAAAACACCTGGAGTAACAGGCACATTTGGCCTTGGAATTTGGAATGAAGCAGGGCAAAACTAATAGAGTTTTGCCAAGAAAAAGTACTTGTCATAGCAAACACCCTCTTCCAACAACACAAGAGAAAACTCTACACATGGACATCACCAGATCGTCAACACAGAAATCAGATTGATTATATTCTGTGCAGCATAAGATGGAGAAGCTCTATATAGTCAAGAAAAACAAAACCAGGAGCTGACTGTGGCTGAGATTATGATCTCCTTATTGCCAAATTCAGACTAAAATTGAAGAAAGTAGGGAAAACTGCTAGACCATTCAGTACGACCTAAATCAAATCGCTTATGACTATACAATGGAAGTGAGAAATAGATTTAAGGGCCTAGATCTGATAGATAGAGTGCCTGATGAACTATGGAATGAGGTTCTGACATTGTATGGGAAACAGGGATCAAGACCATCCCCATGGAAAAGAAATGCAAAAAAGCAAAACCACTGTTGGGGAGGCCTTACAAATAGCTGTGAAAGGAAGAGAGGCGAAAAGTAAAGGAGAAAAGGGAAGATATAAGCATCTGCATGCAGAGTTCCAAAGAATAGCAAGAAGAGATAAGAAAGCCTTGTTCAGCGAACAATGCAAAGAAATAGAGGAATACAACAGAATGGGAAAGACTAGAGATTTCTTCAAGAAAATTAGAGATACCAAGGGAACATTTCATGCAAAGATGGGCTTGATAAAAGACAGAAATGGTCTGGACCTAACAGAAGCAGAAGATATTAAGAAGAGGTGGCAACAATACATGGAAGAACTGTACAAAAGATCCTCATGATCCAGATAACCATGATGATGTCATCACTAATCTAGAGCCAGACATCTTGGAATGTAAACTCAAGTGGGCCTTAGAAATCATCACTATGAACAAAGCTAGTGGAGGTGATGGAATTCCAGTGGAGCTGTTTCAAATCCTGAAAGATGATGCTGTGAAAGTGCTGCACTCAATATGCCAGCAAATTTGGAAAACTCAGCTGTGGCCAAAGGACTGGAAAAGGTCAGTTTTCATTCCAATTCCAAAGAAAGGCAATGTCAAAGAATGCTCAAACTACTGCACAATTGCACTCATCTCACATGCTAGTAAAGTAATACTCAAAATTCTCCAAGCCATGCTTCAGCAATATGTGAACCGTGAACTCCCTGATGTTGAAGCTGGTTTTAGAAAAGGCAGAGGAATCAGAGACTAAATTGCCAACATCCGCTGGATCATGGAATAAGGAAGAGAGTTCCAGAAAAACATCTATTTCTGCTTTATTGACTATGACAAGGCCTTTGACTGTGTGAATCACAATAAACTGTGGAAAATTCTGAGAGAGATGGGAATACCAGACCACCTAACCTGCCTCTTGAGAAATCTATATGCAGGTCAGGAAGTAATAGTTAGAACTGGGCATGGAACAACAGACTGGTTCCAAATAGGAAAAGGAGTACATCAAGGCTGTATATTGTCACCCTGCTTATAACTTATATGCAGAGTATATCATGAGAAATGCTGGACTGGAAGAAACACAAGCTGGAATCAAGATTTCTGGGAGAAATATCAATAACCTCAGATATGGAGATGACACCACCCTTATGGCAGAAAGTGAAGAGGAGCTAAAGGGCCTCTTGATGAAGGTGAAAGAGGAGAGTGAAAAAGTTGGCTAAAAGCTCAACATTCAAAAAACGAAGATCATGGCATCCAGTCCCATCACTTCATGGGAAATAGATGGGGAAACAGTGGAAACACTGTCAGACTTTATTTTTGGACTCCAAAATCACTGCAGATTGTGACTTTAGCCATGAAATCAAAAGACGCTTAGTCCTTGGAAGAAAAGTTATGACCAACCTAGATAGCATATTCAAAAGCAGAGACATCACTTTTCCAACTAATGTCTGTCTCGTCAAGGCTATGGTTTTTCCTGTGGTCATGTATGGATGTGAGAGTTGGACTGTGAAGAAACATGAACCCTGAAGAATTGATGCTTTTGAACTGTGGTGTTGGAGAAGACTCTTGAGAGTCCCTTGGACTGCAAGGAGATCCAACCCATCCAATCTGAAGGAGATCAATCCTGGCATTTCTTTGGAAGGAATGATGCTAAAGCTGAAACTCCAGTACTTTGGCCACCTGATGCAAAGAGTTAACTCATTGGAAAAGACTCTGATGCTGGGAAGGATTTGGGGGCAGGAGGAGAAGAGGACAAACGAGGAAGAGATGGCTGTGAGTGTGAGTGAACTCTGAGAGATGGTAATGAACAGGGAGACCTTGTGTGCTGCGATTCATGGCGTCACAAAGAATCGGACATGACTGAGCGACTGAACTGAACTGAATAGTGCTACACCTTCTTTCTTTTTTTCTGTTTTTGCGTGGAATATCTTTTCCAGCCCTTCACCTTCAGTCTGTATGTGTCCCTTGTTTTGAGGTGGGTCTCTTGTAGGCAGTATATATAGGGATCTTGGTTTTTTTGTTTGTTTGTTTGTTTAATCCGTTCTGTCTTTGTCCTTTGGTTGGGACATTCAACGCATTTATGTTTAAGGTAATTATTGTTAAGTATAATTCCGTTGCCATTTACTTTATTGTTTTGGGTTTGGGTTTATATGCCCTTTTTGTGTTTCCTGTCTAGAGAAGATCCTTTAGCATTTGTTGGAGAGCTGGTTTGGTGATGCTGAAGTCTCTCAGCTTTTGCTTGTCTGTAATGCTTTTGATTTCTCCCACATAGTTGAATGAGATCCTTGCTGGGTACAGTAATCTGGGCTGTAGGTTATTTTCTTTCATCACTTTAAGTATGTCTTGCCATTCCCTCCTGACCTGGACAGTTTTTATTGAAAGATCCGCAGTTATCCTTATAGGAATCCACTTGTGTGTTATTTGTTGTTTTTCCCTTGCTGCTTTTAATATTTGTTCTTTGTGTTTGATCTTTGTTAATTTGATTAATATGTGATTTGGGGTGTTTCGCCTTGGGTTTATCCTGTTTGGCAATCTCTGGGTTTCTTGGGCTTGGGTGATTATTTCCTTCCTCATTTTAGGGAAGTTTTCAACTATTATCTCCTCAAGTATTTTCCCATGGTCTTTCTTTTTGTCTTCTTCTTCTGGGACTCCTATGATTTGAATATTGGGGTATTTAACACTCTCCTGGAGGTCTCTGAGATTGTCCTCATTTCTTTTAATTAGTTTTACTTTTTTCCTCTCTGATTCATTTATTTCTACCATTCTATCTTCTAATTTACTAATCCCATCTTCTGCCTCTGTTATTGTACTATTTGTTGCCTCCAGAGTGTTTTTGATCTCATTTATTGCATTATTCATTATATATTGACTCTTTTTATTTCTTCTAGGTCCTTGTTAAACCTTTCCTGCATCTTCTCAACCCTTTTCTCCAGGCTATTTATCTCTGATTCCATTTTGATTTCAAGATTTTGAATCATTTTCCCTATCATTATTTGGAATTCTTTATCAGGTAGATTCCCTATCTCTTCCTCTTTTGTTGGGTTTTGTGGGCATTTATCCTGTTCCTTTACCTGCTGGGTATTTCTCTGTCTCTTCATCTTATTTATATTGCAGCATTTGGGGTGGCCTTTCTGTATTCTGGAAGTTTGTTGAGTTCTCTATATTGTGCAGATTCCTCACTGTGGGCAGGGTTGTATAGGTGGCTTGTCAAGGTTTCCTGGTTAGGGAAGCTTGTGTTGGTGTTCTGGTGCGTGGAGCTGGATTTCTTCTCTGGAGTGCAATGAAGTGTCTAGTAATGAGTTATGAGATTTCAGTGGTTTTGAAGTAACTTGGGAAGTCTGTAAATTGGAGCTCAGGGCTGTGTTCCTATGTTACTGGAGAATTTGTGTGGTATACATTGCTCTAGAACTTGTTGGCTCTTGGGTGGTTCTTTGTTTCAGTGTAGGTATGGAGGCATTTGATGAGCTCCTTTCAATTAATGTTCCCTGAAGTCAGGAGTTCTCTGGTGTTCTCAGGATTTGGACTTTAGCCTCCTACTTCTGGTTTTCAGTCTTATTTTTACAGTAGTCTCAAGACTTCTCCTTCTATACAGCACCATTGTTAAAACATCTAGGTTAAAGATGAAAAGTTTCTCCACATTGAGGGACACCCAGAGACGTTCGCAGAATTACATGGAGAAGAGAAGAGGGAGGAGGGAGTCAGAGGTGACCCGAGTGAGATGAGGTGAAATCAATAGAGAAGAGAGCAAGTTAGCCAGTAATCACTTCCTTATGTGCACTCCACAACTGGACAATTCAAAGATTTTCATGGAGTTATACAGAGAAATTAAGAGGGAGGAAGGAGACAGAAGTGGCCAGGAAGATAAAGGGGTGGGGGAATCAAAAGGAGAGAGACAAATCAATCCAGTTCCCTAAGTGTTCTCCACCATCTGGAACACACAGAAATTCACAGAGTTGAGTAGAGAATAGAGGGGGTAGGGGAGGAGACACAGGCGACCTAGTGGAGAAAAAGGAGAGTCCAAAGGGGTAGAGAGCAGTCAAGCCAGTAATCTCGCTCCCAAGTAAAAATAGGTACTGAAGATTGGGTTCTTAAAGGTACAAAATTGATAGCAAATACCAAAAAGCAAAGGTTAAAAATCTAGAGTTCAAAATTTCAAAAACACAATATTAAAGAAAAGAAAAAAAAAAGGAAAAAGTCAAAATTATAAATAAATAAATAAATAAACATATATATTTGAAGTTTGCTTTTAAAAATAGGGTTTTTTTTTTTGCAAAGTAATAGTAGGTTATAAAAGTGAAAATTAAAGGAGTAATAGAGGACTCAAAATTTAAAAAAAAATTAAAAAGGAATGATCATAAAAATAGTAAAAATATATCTAGGACTTTCTCTGGTGTTGTTGTGGGTATTGTAGGTTCTGTTCAATTTCGGATAATTCCTTGGTCTGGCTTATATTTCTCAAGACCTATAGGCCCCTTCCCATGTAGTCGGTAATAATGGCAGGGTTTTAATCTATTGCACCTGTCACTTCCAAGGCAGTTCCCTCTGTTTTAGCTTCTTCTGTTTTCTGGTTTCTTCAAAGTCAGATTTCTACCCTGACACAAAGGGGGCGGTGGTGGACACTTATTTTTAGGCTCACTTGTTCAGTCGCGCTGTGGGGAGGGAGGGACATTGCAAACAAATAACACTGGCGTGTGCTTGCAGTGCCTCAGCCACACTGGGTCTGCCCCCACTCATGGCGTGTGTATCCTCCCTGGCCACACTGCTCAGGCTCTATGTTGCTCTGCCAGGAATTATCCGAGGCTGGCCCTGGTCTACATGCACCTCCCAGGTCTAAGCTGCTCAGGTTCAGGCACTCAGGTAGTCCTCAGTGGCGCAGACTCAGTTGGGCCTTTGTTTTGTGCCCTTCCCAAGTCTGAGCAACTCAGATGATGAGGTGATTTGTGAGTACAGTTGCTGCGACTTGTCACCTCCCCGTCTCTGCCGCTCGGTTTTCTGGATGTACAAGTGGCACACCTTCTCAGGCAGATGTTGACCATTCAGAACCCCAAGAAGTCTTAGTTAGCAAAGAAGCCTGCTAACAGTTTTATAGATAATGTCTCTCTGGGGCTGCGATTGCCCCCCTTCCAGCTCTGGCTGCCTGTCACTTGGAGGGGGATGGTCTGCAGCCGGCTATCTCTGTTCAGTCCTTTGTTCTGTGTGTGGGCCTGGTGGTGTCTTAGGTAAAGGCTGGCTTTTTGCTTGGTAGTTATCCCACAGTCTGGTTTGCTAGCCCGGGTTAGTTTGCTCAGATTGCACTCGAGGCATTCAGGTCAGATCCTTACTCTAAGCAAGGGAGCCTGTGTCTTCCTGCCCAGACCCCTCTTGCTAGTGGCAGGTGCAGGTGTCTGCACTGCTTCTCCATTGGGGGAATTGCTGTTGGGCTCAGAATCTGTGGGTTTTAATTATTTATTTATTTTTCCTCCCTATTATGTTGCCCTCTGTGCTTCCAAGTCTCGCCACAGACGTGGCAGTGAGAGTGTTTGCTGGTGTTTGGAAACTTCTCTCTTTTTAAGACTCCCTTCCCAGGACAGAGCTCTGTCCCTACCTCTTTGTCCCGTTTTTTATCTTTTATATTTTTTCCTACCTCCTTTCAAAGACAATGGGCTGCTTTTCTGCGTGCCTGGTGTCCTCTGCTGGCATTCAGAAGTATTTTCTGTGGAGTTTACTCACCATTTAAATGCTCTTTTGATGAATTTGTGGGGGAGAAAGTGGTCTCCTCCTCCTATTCCTCCACCATCTTAGGACCTCCTCCCTAATGCTTTTATTGTTAAATAAATTAATGTTTTATTTTGTTTGTTTCTATCATATCTTTTCATTACATTATATTTATTCCAGGTTTTTGGTTTTGTATTTTGGTTACTCTAGGTTTTAACATTTGTTTTTGTTTATGGGTTTACTCACTGGTTTGATTAGTGCCTTCTTTTTGGTTCCTCTCTTTATTCTTTCTCTTTTTGTGTGTTAATGTGAGTTTCTTTGTGTATTTCTATCTGATGTTGCTTTTATATTTTGTCTTGAAGGCTTTTCCTATCGGTTCTTTTGTTTGTGTGAGTTTTTCCCTATTTCTTTCTTTCTTTTTCTCTTTTGTGCAGTATGGCTTGTGGAGTCTTTGTGCTCCAGCAATGGGTTGAGCCTGAACCTCTGAGGTGGGAGACTTGAGTCGAGGATGTTGAATCACCAAAGAATTTTCAACCCCTTGGGATAGAATCAATGAGAGCTCTCTCCCAAAGGCAACTAGCAAAACAAGAACACAAACCTATTCATTAGCAGACAGTCTGTGCAAAGTCTTACCAACCTGAAAAACATCCCATAACACACCACTGAGCATGGCACTGCTTTTCAGTTTATTTTTTAAATTTAAATTTATTTATTTTAATTGGAGGCTAATTACAATATTGTATTGGTTTTGTCATACATCAACATGAATCCACCACAGATGTACAGGGGTTCCCAATCCTGACCACCCCTCCCACTTCCCTCCCCATAGCATCCCTCTGGGTCATCCCAGTGCACCAGCCCCAAGCATCCAGTATCATGTATTGAACCTAGACTGGTGATTCATTTCTTATATGATATTATACAGGTTTCAATGCCATTCTCCCAAATCATCCCACCCTCTCCCTCTCCCACAGAATCCAAAAGACTATTCTATGTATCTGTGTCTCTTTTGCTGTCTCATGTACAGAGTTATCATTACCATCTTTCTAAATTCCATATATATGCGTTAGTATACTGTATTGGTATTTTTCTTTCTGGCTTACTTCACTCTGTATAATTGGCTCCAGTTTCATCCACCTCATTACAACTGATTCAAATTTATTCTTTTTAATGGCTGAGTAATACTCCATTGTATATATGTACCACACAGTTTTCTTATCCATTCATCTGCTGATGGACATCTAGGTTGCTTCCATATCCTGGCTATTATAAACAGTGCTGCAATGAACATTGGGATACACGTGTCTCTTTCAATTCTGGTTTCCTCGGGGTGTATGCCCAGCAGTGAGATTACTGGTCATAAGGCAATTCTATTTCCAGTTTTTTAAGGAATCTCCACACTGTTCTCCATAGTGACTGTACTAGTTTGCATTACCACCAACAGTGTAAGAGGGTTCCCTTTTCTCTACACCCTCTCCAGCATTTATTGCTTGTAGACTTTTGGATCACAGCCATTCTGACTGGCGTGAAGTGGTACCTCATTGTGATCTTGATTTGCATTTCTCTGATAATGAGTGATGTTGAGCATCTTTTCATGTGTTTGTTAGCCATCCATATGTCTTCTTTGGAGAAATGTCTATTTAGTTCTTTGGCCCATTTTTTGATTGGGTTGTTTATTTTTCTTGAATTGAGCTGCATATGTTGCTTGTATATTTTTGAGATTAGTTGTTTGTAAGCTGCTTCATTTGCTATTATTTTCTTCCATTCCAAAGGCTGTCTTTTCACCTTGCTTATAGTTTCCTTCGTGTGCAGAAGCTTTTAATTTTAATTAGGTCCCATTTGTTTATCTTTGCTTTCATTTCCAGTATTCTGGGAGGTAAGTCATAGAGGATCCTGCTGTGATTTATGTTGGAGAGATGACACTGCCTTTTAAAGGGACAAGATTTTGCTCCCACACCAAAATAAAAAAAAATGAAGAGAAAATAGGCAGTCTACCTGAAAAAGACTTGAGAGTAATGATACTAAAGATAATCCAAAACCTCAGAAATAAGATGGAGGCACAGATATATAAAATGGAGGTATGAATTTAGAAGATTAAAAAAAAAATTCACAAGGACCTAGAAGAAATAAAGAACAATCAACAATGAACAACATAATAACTGAAATAAAAAGATACACTAGAAGAACCAATAGAAGAATAATTGAGGCAGAAGAATGGATAAATGAGCTGGAAGATATAATGGTAGAAATATCTGAAGTAGAGCAGAATAAAGAAACAAAGAATAAAATAAATGAGGACAGTCTCAGAAACCTCTGGGACAACATTAAGTACATTAACTTTTGAATTATAGCAGTCCCAGAAGAAGAAAGACAGGATATGAGAAAATATTTGAGGAGATTATAGTTGCAAGCTACCCTAACATGGGAAAAGAAATAGCTGCACAAGTCCAGGAAGCCCAAAGAGTCCCATGCAGGATAAATCCAAAGAGAAACACACCAAAACACATATTAATCAAACTAATAAAAATTAAGCTCAAAGAGGGGGGGAATAATTAAAGCAGCAAGGGCAAGGCAACAAATAACACACAAATGAATCCCCATAAGGTTAACAGCTAATCTTTCAGCAGGAACTGCAATCCAGAAGGGCGTGGCTGCTGCTGCTGCTTAGTCACTTCAGTGGAATCTGACCCTCTGGGACCCCATGGACCATGGCCTGCCAGGCTCCTCTCTGTTCATGGGATTCTCCAGGAAAAAATACTGGAGGGGTTTGCCATTTCCCTCTCCAGTGATAAAGTAAGAAGTGAGTGAAGTGAGTGAAATGAAGTTGCTCAGTCATGTCTGACTCTTTGCAACCCCATGGATTCTAGCTGGCAAGTCTCCTTAATCCATGGGATTTTCCAGTCAAGAGGGTTGTCATTTCCTGCTCCAAAGGGAGTGGCAGGATATACTTAAAGTAATGAAAAGGAAAAACAAAACCAAACCTTACAACCAAGATTACTCTATCCAGCAAGGATCTCATTCAGATTTGACAGAGAAACCAAAAGCTACACAGATAAGCAGAACTTAAAAGAACTCAGCACCACCACAAAGGAGCTTCTTTAGACAGGAATGACAAGAGAAAGAAAAGACAAAAGCAAGCCTTAATTGAAAAGGTAAATGTTAATAAGATTATGCTGTGCTGTGCCAAGTTCCTTCAGTAGTGTCCAATTCATTGTAACTCTCTGGACTGTAGACCATCAGGCTCCTCTGTCCATGGGATTCTCCAGCAGACTCAAATCAATACAATTCTAAATAAAAAAGGAGAAATTACAACAGACAATGAAGGGATACAAAGGATAGTAAGAGACTACTAAGAGCAGCTAAATGCCAATAAAATGCCAATAAAATCTGGAAGAAATGGACAATTTTTTAGAAAAGTAAAACTTTCTAAGACTGAACCAGGAAGAATTAGGAAATACAAATAGACCAATCACAAGCACTGAAATTAAAACTGTGATTAGAAAATCTTCCAATAAACAAAAGCCCAGGGCCATATGGCTTCACAGGTGAATTCTATCAAATATTTAGAGAATAACTAACACCTATCTTGCTCAAATTGTTCCAAAAACTGTTTAGTTCAGTCGCTCAGTTGTGTCCGACTCTACAACCCCATGAATCGCAGCACGCCAGGCCTCCCTATTCATCACCAACTCCCGGAGTTCACTCAGGCTCAAGTCCATCGAGTCAGTGATGCCATCCAGCTATCTCATCCTCTGTCGTCCCCCTTCTCCTCCTGCTCCCAATCCTTCCCAGCATCAGAGTCTTTTCCAATGAGTCAAGTCTTCGCATGAGGTGGCCAGTGTACTGGAGTTTCAGCTTTAGCATAATTCCTTCCAAGAAAATCCCAGGGCTGATCTTCTTCAGAATGGATTGGTTGGATCTCCTTGCAGTCCAGGGGACTCTCAAGAGTCTTCTCCAACATCATAATTCAAAAGCATCAATTCTTCGGCACTCAGCCTTCTTCACAGTCCAACTCTCACATCCATACATGACCACAGGAAAAACTATAGCCTTGACTAGATGGACCTTAGTCGGCAAAGTAATGTCTCTGCTTTTGAATATGCTATCTAGGTTGGTCATAACTTTTCTTCCAAGGAGTAAGCGTCTCTTAATTTTATGCCCGCAGTCACCATCTGCAGTGATTTTGGAGCCCTAAAAAATAAAGCCTGACACTGTTTCCACTGTTTCCCCATCTATTTCCCATGAAGTGAAGGGATCAGATGTCATGATCTTCGTTTTCTGAATGTTGAGTTTTAAGCTAACTTTTTCACTCTCCTCTTTCACGTTCATCAAGAGGCTTTTTAGCTCCTCTTCACTTTCTGCCATAAAGGTGATGTCATCTGCATACCTGAGGTTATTGATATTTCTCCTGGCAATCTTGATTCCAGCTTGTGTTTCTTCCAGTCCAGCATGTCTCATGATGTACTCTGCATAGAAGTTAAATAAACAGGGTGACAATATACAGCCTTGACATACTCCTTTTCCTATTTGGAACCAGTCTGTTGTTCCATGTCCAGTTCTAACTGTTGCTTCCTGACCTGCATACAGATTTCTCAAGAGGTAGGTCAGGTGGTCTGGTATTCCCATCTCTTTCAGAATTTTCCACAGTTTATTCCAAAAACTGTAGAGGGAGGCAAAATCCCAAACTCATTCTATGAGCCTACCATCATCCTTATACCAAAGCAAACAAAACAAAGATATTACAAAAAAGGGGGAAATTACTGGCCAATATCTTTGTGAATATAAATGCAAAAATCCTCAACAAAGTTCTAACAAATAAAATTTAACAACACATTAAAAGAATTATACATTATGATCAAGTGGATTTTATCCCAGGGATGCAAATATCTTCAATATATGCAAATCAATGTGATATACTATATGAACAAGCAGAATGATAAAATCATATAATCATCTGAACAGATGCAGAGAAAGCTTTTAACAAAATTCAATACCCATTTATGATTTTTAAAAAATGTTCAGAAAATTGACATAGAAGGAACCTACCTCAACATGATAAAAGCCGTATATGACCAACCCACAGCAAACATACTCTCAGTGGAGAAAATCTGAAAGCATTTACTATAAGATTAGGAACAAGACAAGGATGCCTACTCTCACAACTATTATTGAATATAATTTTGGAAGTCCTAACCACAGCAATAAAGGAAAAATATAAACAAAAGAATACAGATTGTAAAAGAAGTAAAACTCACTGTTTGAAGATGACATGATACTACATATAGAAAATGATAGAAATGCCACATAAAAACTACTAGAGCTAATCAATAAATTTAGTAAAGTCACACAGAAATCCCTTGCATTCCTTCCTGTACACTAACAATGACAAATCAGAAAGAGAAATTAAGGAAACAATCCCATTCACCATTGCAAGAAAAAGCATAAAATACCTAGGAATAAACATATCTATAGAGACAAAAGACCTGTTTGCAGAAAATTGTAAGATACTGATTAAAGAAATCAAAGATAACACAGATGGAGAGATATACCATGTTCTTAAGAATCAATATTGTCAAAATGACTATACTATCCAAAGCAATCTACAGAATCAATGAAATCCCTTTCAAATTATCAATGGCATTTTTCACAGAACTAGAACAAAAAATTTCACAATTTGTATGAAAACAGAAATGACTCCAAATAGCCAAAGGAATCTTGAGAAAGAAATATGGGACTGGAGATATTAACCTCCCTGCATTCAGACTTCAAAACTATAGTAATCAAGACAGTATAGTACTAACACAGAAAGAGAAATATAGACAAATGGAGCAAGAGAGAAAGCCCAGAGATAAACCCATGCACATACAGGCACCTTATTTTTGACAAAGGAGGCAAGAATATACAATGGGGAAAAGACCATCTCTTGAATAAGTGGTAATGAGGAAAACTGGATATTTACATGTAAAAGAGTGAAATTAGAATACTTCCTAACACTATACCCAAAAATAAACTCAAAATGGATTAAAGCCTTAAATGTAAGGCCAGAAACTATAAAGCCCTTAAAGGAAAGCATAGGCAGTACATCCTTTGAGATAGTACTTGAGCAAGATTCTCTCAGACCCACCCCTAGATTGATGGAAATAAAAAATAATAAATAAACAAATGCAACCTAATTAAACATAGAAGCTTTTGCACAGAAAAGGAAATTATAAATAAGATAAAAAAACAACCTTCAGAATGGAAGAAAATAATTGCAAATGAAGCAGCAACTGACACAAGATTAATCACCAAAATATATAAGCAGCTCATGCAACTCAATATCAGAAAAACAAACAACCCAATTAAAAAATGGGCAGAAGACACATATAGACATTTCTCCAAAGAAGACATACAGATGGCCAATAAACACATGAAAACATGCTAAACATTGCTCATTATTAGAGAAATGGAAATCAAAACTGCAATGAGGTATCACCTCATAGCAGTCACGTTGGCCATTATATTAGAAAAAAAATCTACAAATGATAAATGTTGGAGAGGATGTGGGTATAAAGGAAACCTCTTGCACTGTTGGTGGAAATGTAAACTGATACATCCATTTTGGAAAATAGTATGAAGGTTCTTTTAGAGAATTCTGTTTCTTAGAGAATTATCTTATTTTTGCTTGTCCATAAAGCTTTTGATTTCTCCACCAAATGTGAACGAGAGTCTTGCTGGGTAGAGAATTCTTGGTTACAGTTTCTTCCCTTTCATCACTCTCAATATAGCATGCCATTTCCTTCCGGCTTGTAGAATTTCTGTTGAGAAATCAGCTGGCAGCCTGATGGGAGTTCCCTTGTATGCTATTTGTCATTTTTGTTGCTTTTGTCTTTTTTAATATGAATTTATTTAATTGGAGGATAATTACTTTACAATATTGTATTGGTTTTGCCATACATCAACATGAATCCACCATGGGTGTACACGTGTTCCCCATCCTGAACCCGCCTCCCACCTCCCTCTGCATACCATCCCTCTTTGGACCCTTGTTGCTTTCAATAGTTTATCTCTGTCTTTAGTTTTGGTCAGTTTGATTACTATGTGTCTCAGCATATTCTCCCTTGGATTTATCCTGCCTGGGCCTCTCTGGAATTTCTGGACTTGGCTGATTATTTCCTTTCCCATGTTAAGGAAGTTTTCAGCTGCTGTCTCTTTAAATATTTCCCCAGGTCTTTTCTCTCTTCTCCTTATGGGACCCCTATAATGTGAATGTTCATGCATTTAATGTTGTTCCAGAGGTATCTTAGGCTTTCATTTATTTTTATTCTGTGTTCAGTATTCTGTTCTGTAGCAGTGGGTTCCACCATTCTGTCTACCAGGTCATTTATCTTTTCTTCTGCCTCAGTTATTCTGCTTTGGATTCCTTCTAGTGTATTATTCATTTCTTCTTGTCTATTCTTTAGTTTTTCTAGGTCTTTGGTAAATATTTCTTGCATCTTCTCAGTTGTTTCCTCCATTCTTTTTCCAAGATCCTGAAGCATCTTCTGTATCATTATTCTGAATTATTTTTCTGGAAGGTTGCTTATCTCATTTCATCTCGTTGTTTTTTGGGGGCTGTATCTTGTCCTTTCATATGGGACACAATTTTCTACTTTTGCAGGGTGATTAATTTTCTATAATGTTGTTTTTGTTTTAGTCACTGTGGAACTGTGGTTCTTCTTGCTTCTTCTGTTTGCCCTCTGATGTAGGAGGCTAAGAGGTTTGTGTAAGCTTGATGGGAGGAACTGGTGGTGGGAAAAACTGGGTCTTGCTTTGGTGGGCAGGGCCTTGCTCAGTAAAGCTTTAATCCAATTATCTGCTGATGAGTGGGATTGTGCTCCTGCCCTGGTAGTTTTTGGCCTCAGGCGACCCAGCCTTCAGGTCTATGGGCTTTATAGTCAGGTTAATGGCAAACTCCAAAGGGGTTTACTCCAGGGGGATCCTTCCCAGAGTGGTGCTGCCAGTGCCCCTGTCCCTGTGGTGAGCCCTTGCTGACCTACTCATGCCTCCAGAAGAGATCCTCAAGACCTAGGAGGCAATTTTGGTTCAGTCACCAGTGAAGTCACTGCTCCTGTCCTCTGAGTCTTGGTGTGTGCAAAGTTTTGTTTGCATCCTCCAAGACAAAAATCTCTCTTCCCTAGTCCTGTCGAAATTTTGCAATCAAATCCTGCTGGCCTTCAAGGTCGGATTCCTTGGGCTTCCCAGTCCCTTTGTCAGATCCCCAGGCTGGATAGCCTGACGTGAGGTTCAGAACCTTCACAACAGTGGGAGAAATTCTTTAGTATTATCACTTTCCAGGCTGTGCGTCACCCACCCAGCAGGTATGGGATTTGATTTTATCGTGATTGTGCCCTTCCTTCCCTCTCACTGTGGCTTATTCTTTGTCTTTGGACATGGGGTAGCTTTTTTGATAGGTTCCAGTATCCTGTCGATGGTTCAACAGCTAGTGGTGATTTTAGTGCTTTTATAGGAGGAGATGCACATATGTCTTTTTACTCTGCCATCTTGAACCAGAAGCTCCAGGCAATGTATTTTAAATACCTCCGCATAGACAGAGGGGTGGAGGGTTTAGGAATCCAGTACATCACCCCTTCCCACACTCTGTTAACCGACACAACTCAGTCATGTGCCCATTTAATAATAGGGGCAATAAAAAAGTAGTGTGACCAAGAGAAAAACATTACTGGTGGTCACCATACACATTCTAATACACATTCAAGATGTTTTCAATATCTCATTAATATAACAGAGTAAGTGAAGTCATTTTCACATATGAACACATTGCTAAGGTAATTTCCTATCAGCAGAAAATACTTAAAATATTGAGAGATATTTCCAAAATAGCTTCTATTTCTTTTCTTTTTAAGTCTTTTATTTTTTTAGAAGTGTTTTAGGTTCACAGCAAAATTGAAAGGAAGGAACAGAGGTTTCCCATACACCTCTTGTCCTCACACATGCATGACCTCCCTCATTATCAGCATATCCATCAGAGTGCTACCTTTGTCACAACTGATGAACCTACATTGACACATCATAATCACCTAAATTTCACAGTTTACCTTATGGTTCACCATTTGTACTGTGCACTTTGTGGATTTGGGCAAATGTGTAATAACATGAAACCATCATTATAGTATCATAGAGTATATGCACTGCCTTAAAAATCCTCTGTGCTTGGCCTAATCGTCCCTCCACCCAACTCCTGGAAACAACTGATCATCCTGTTTTGTCTATAGCTTTGCCCTTTCCAAGATGTCATATAGTTGGAATCATGTAGTAGGTAGGCTATTCAGACTGGGTTCTTTCACTTAATAATATGCATTTAAGTTTCCTCCGTGTCTCTTATATAATAACTTGATAATTCATTCCCTATAGTGCTGAATAATATTTTATTGTCTGGTTTTATTACGGTTTATCCATTCAACCAGAAGGATATCTTGATTGCTTACAAATTTTGTCAATTATGAATAAAACCTATAAAAAAATCAGTGTGCAGTTTTTCGTGTGGAGTTAAGTTTTCAATTCCATGGGTAAATATCAAGAAATATGATTGCTTAATAAGAGTGCATTTAGTTTTGTAAGAAACCACCAAACTATCTTCCAAGAGTTGTACCCTTTTGTGTTTTGCTCAGCAATAGAGGAGGTTTTCTGAAAGGGAAGGTGGCGACAGGGAATGAGATAGTTAGATAGCATCACCAACTCAATGGACATGAATTTGAGCAATCTCTGGGAGATAGTGAGAGACAGGGAAGCCTGGCATATTACAAGTCCATGGGGTTGCAAAGAGTCAAACATGACTTAGCGACTGAAAAACAACAACATACTTGAAAACACTTGGTGTTGTCAGTGTCCAGATCTGAGCCATTTCAATAATGATCCATCCTGCTATTACTATTTTATGGTATTACTGATACCAGTAATGTATCAAGTTCCTATTTCTTCAAACTTTCATGAAGACAGTGTGTTGTCAAGCTATTGGATCTTTGCTAATTTAATTATAGATGAACCATTATATCAGTATTATTTGAATTTGTGTTTATTATATTACGAAATGATTTTGTCATGAAAGAGATTCAATATTTATACAACATTTTTATTTTCCTTCTCTGTGAACTACGTTCGTGTCAACTGGTGATGGTAAAAGATGTTGGCAGTGTTTTATGTATTCATAGATAACGTTTCATATATTAAAGAAAATGCCAGCCGTGTTAGGAGGTACAAATAATTTCACAGTTGTTAATGATTGTTTTATATTTTAAATTTTACTGAGGTATAATCTACATAGAAAAATATTTACAAATCTTAATGTATGAAGAAATACATTTTTACACACTGAATACACATGTGAAACCAACACCTAGGGTAAACATCATCACTATAGTGGAATCTCAGACAAATCTTTGTAAATTTATCTTCCTGTCTCAACTAAATGTTCAAAGCTAAGCATCATATCTTTTTTTTTCTAACATTATAGAGCAGTTTGCAAGTTTTAAAAACTTGTAAAATTAAATCAGATAATTATTATATCTTGTTTCTTATGTTTACTTTATATTTACAATATTATGCTTCTAATATTATGTATTTAAATGTTCTTCATGTTTTGTGTAGCAATTGATCAATCATTATTATTTCTGTATAACATTGCATTATTTAAATATACCAAGTTCCCTTCTTGATGGACATTTGGGCAATTCATCTTGAGGCTATTAAAAATTGTTCTACTACTACCATTTTTTTGCTTGTCTTTTGGTGAATGTATGTACATATTTCTGGAAAGTTCCTGTTACTGAATTCTAGCCAGTCTCTGCCACAGTCTGGGAACAGACCTCCTGGCTTGGGTACTTGGCAGGAGATGCTCTTACCTGCACCATGCGGATCCTGAAAGGACCCTATAACAGGCTACTGCTCCCTCAAGTCAAGTCTATGGGCAGTCCTGCCAACACAGGGACCTAGTGGAAGACTCATACTTTCCCCTCAGGAGACCCTGACAAGAACTACAGTATGGTCCAGCTGCTCCAGTCATGGTCAAGGAGCCTTCCAACCCACCCAAGAGCCTGACAGTAGACACATCCATCCACACGTCCAGAAACAGGTCTGCTGACTTCAGTCCTGGCCATGAAAACCAGGGTCCAGTTCCATCCTAGTTTATCCAAGATGCAGGGCCCCAAATATATATTGAACTCATGCAATTAATTTTCAAAACAGAAAAAGAAAATGTTTAAAAAGTGGAAAAGAGGCTTTAAATAGATATTTTCTTCAAAGAAGATACAAGTACATGCATGTGGCCAACAGGTATATGAAGAGATGCTCAACATCATTCATCATCAGCATAGTGCCAACCAAAACCACAGTGAGACATAATCTTACATCTGTCAGAATGTATGTGTGTGTGTTAGTCATTCAGTCATGTCCGACTGTGACTCCATGGACTGTAGCCTACCAGCCTCCTCTGTGCATGGAATTTTCCAGGCAGGAATAGTGGAATGCATAGTCATTTCCTTCTCCAGGGAATATTTCCAACCCAGGGATTGAACCCAGGTCTTCTGCACTGCAGGTGGATTCTTTACCATCTGCACTACCAGGGAAGCCCTCTGTCAGAATGACTATTACTAAAAAACAACAAATGTTTGTAAATCAGGTTTGTTGCCTAACTCTCCACAAACCAAAATGCTGAGACACCAAGATTTGCAACAAAGAGAGCACTCCTCTGCAAGGCAGTCAGCTAGGAGATTGGAGGACAGATCTCAGAGATGCCTCCTGAAGCCAAGGGACTCAGTGCATTATGGGATGATAAATAAGAAATAGGGCAGTGTGAGAGGGAAGTGTGGGAAGTCTGGGGAACAGAGATTGGAAACAGGTGTGGTGATCATCATTCTGCCCAGGTGTGACAAAGCAATAGGCCACTGTCTTCAAAAGGTCCTGGAGTGCACGCCCAGATGGAGGGTGGGTGGTTTCATAGAGTTTTAACTGGCTTACCTCAAGCTAGACACCTCAAGTTGCCTCCAAGTTCCTGGAAAATAACTCAGAAAAGACCTTATTGTTTAGGTTCCATGCAACTTGGAGGACATGCAAGTCTTAAAACTTTGATTAGTGAAGGCAAGTGAAATGAATTTAACCCACAAAAACGTTTCAATCAGTGTTGGTGAGTGCGTGAATAAAGGAAACTCTTGTGCATTGTTGATGGGAATGTAACTTGGTGCATCCACTATGGGAAACAGAATGGCGGTTCATCAAAACATTAAAAATAGAGCTATCATAATTCCACTTTTTGGTATAAATCAAAAGAAATAAAAATAGAGTATTGAAAAGATATCTGCCCCTTCATCTTCATTTCAGCATTATTCAAACATGCCAAGATGTGGAATCTCCTTAAACATAAAATACATTCAAATTATATATTAAAAAATATATAATGGAATATTATTCATTCTTTTTGGAAGGAAATCCTGCCATTTGGGCAACATGGATGGACCTTGAGGCTATTATACTTGACATAAGTCAGACAGAGAAAGATAAATGGTGTAAAATGACTTTTACATGTAGAATCGAATAAAACCCAAACTCATAGAAAAGGAGACTAGAATGGTGGTGGGGTTTAGGAAGTGTTAGGAAAAATTAGGAGATATTGGTCAAAAGGAAAAACTCCAGTTATAAGATGAAAGTTCTGAGTATCTAATGTACATATGACTAAAGTTAATACTGTATGGTTAATTTACAATTTAAAATTACTGAGACTAAATGGAAATGTTTTTATTATAGCACAGAACAAATAATTTTGTGAGGCAAGAGATGTATTCACTAAAGCTATTGTGTTAATCATAGGCAAAATATACATTTATCAAATCATCACATCTTTATCTTCCACAAAATTGCATGATATTTGTAACTCAATAAAGCTAGAGAAATGAAAATAAAAATGAACACACAGTGAATTAATCCAATCTTGTGAAATTCATTTTGGGTAACTTACTATTTAGTTTATGTTTTTGGTGAGATTTCATCTATTCTTACAAAGTTTGTGAATTCTTACTATTGGTCTCTGTCCTATAGGTATTATGTCAAATTTGTTCAAGTCATCAGTATTCTATTTTCTTGGCTTTTACTTCTTTACACCACAGTTTGGTTACCCACTCACCTGTAAGATGCTTGGGTTATTACCAGTGTTTTGTAATTATGAATAAAGCTGGTATGAGATCCATAAACAGACCCTTATGTTGACATGTATTTTCATTTCTATAGGATATAGTCCTGCGAGAATTTCTCATAAAATAGTGTTTACTTTGGAAGAAATTGACAGAGCACTTAATAAAGTGGTTTGTACAATTTAACCTTCCTGCCAGTTATGTATTCTTCAGTTCAGTTCAGTTGCTCAGTTGTGTCCGACTCTTTGCTACCCCATGAACCATAGCATGCCAGGCCTCCCTGTCCATCAACTCCCAAAGTCCACCCAAACCCATGTCCATTGAGTCGGTGATGCAATTCAACCATCTCATCTTCCATCGTCCCCTTCTCCTCCTGCCTTCAATCTTTCCCAGCATCAGGGTCTTTTCAAATAAGTCAGCTCTTCGCATCAGGTGGCCAAAGAATTGGAGTTTCAGCTTCAACATCAGTCCTTCCAATGAATACCCAGAACTGATCTCCTTTAGGATGGACTGGTTTGATCTCCTTGCTGTCCAAGGGACTGCCAAGAGTCTTCTCAAAAACTACAGTTCAACAGCATCAATTCATCATCACTAAGCTTTATTTATAGTCCAACTCTCACATGATACATGACCACTGGAAAAACTATAGCCTTGACTAGACAAATCTTTCTTGACAAAGTAATGTCGCTCCTTTTTAACATACTCTCTAGGTATATAATATACAGTCAAGGTACTCTTACTTGGAGTAAGAGTCTTTTAGTTTCATTGCTGAAATCACCAACTGCAGTGATTTTGGAGCCCAGAAAAATAGCCTGACACTGTTTCCAATGTTTTCCCATCTATTTGCCATGAAGTGATGGGACCAGATGTCATGATCTTCGTTTTCTGAAAGTTGAATTTTAAGCCAACTTTTTCACTCTCCTCTTTCACCTTCATCAAGAGGCTCTTTAGTTCTTCTTCACTTTCTGCCATAAGGGTGCTGTCATTTGCATATATGAAGCTATTGATATTTCTCCTGGAAATCTTGATTCCAGCTTGTGCTTCATCCAGGCCAGTGTTACTCATGATGTACACTGCATAGAAGTTATATAAGCAGGGTGACAATATACAGCTTTGACATACTCCTTCTATTTGGAACCAGCCTGTAGTTTCATGTCCAGTACTAACTGATGCTTCCTGACCAGCATATAGGTTTTTCAAGAGACAGGTCAGGTGGTCTGGTACTCCCATCTTTTTCAGAATTTTCCACAATTTATTATGATCCACACAGTCAAAGGCTTTTCCATAGTCAACAAATCAGAAATAGATGTTTTCTGGAACTCTCTTGGTTTTTCGTTGGTCCAGCAGATGTTGGCAATTTGATCTCTGGTTCTTCTGCCTTTTCTAGAACCAGCTTGAACATCTGGAAGTTCATGGTTCACCCATTGCTGAAGCCTAACTTGGATAATTTTGAGCATTACTTTACTAGCGTGTGAGATGAGTGCAATTGTGCAGTAGTTTGAGCATTCTTTGGCACTACCTTTCTGTGGGATTGGAATGAAAACTGATCTTTTCCAGTTCTGTGACCACTGCTGAGTTCTCCAAATTTGCTGACATATTGAGTACAGCACTTTTACAGCATCACCTTTTAGGATTTGAAATAGCTCATATGGAATTCTATCACCTCCACTAGCTTTGTTCATAGTGATGCTTTCTAAGGCCCACTTGACTTCATATTCCAGGATATCTGGCTCTAAGTGAGTATGAGTGATCACACCATAGTGATTATCTGGGTTGTGAAGATCTTTTATATAGTTCTTCTGTGTATTCTTGCCACCTCTTTTAAATATCTTCTGCTTCTGTTAGGTCCATAATATTTCTGTCCTATATTGAGCCCATCTTTGAATGAAATGTTCCCTTGGTATCTCTAATTTTCTTGAAGAGACCTCTAGTCTTTCCCATTCTGTTGTTTTCCTCTATTTCTGTGCATTGATCACTGAGGAAGGCTTTCTTATCTCTTCTTGCTGTTCTAAGTGTTCCAAATCCTTATCAACACATGATATTGTCATCCTTTTTAATCTTAGCCATTTTAATGAAAGGATAGTATTATTTAATGTAAACTTTCATTTCCTGCTAACAAATGAAGTTGAACATTTTAATATGTTTATTGGCCACTTGTACCTTTTTTTGGGGAAGTGTGTATTCAAAGTTTTCTTCATTTTATTGATTTTACAGTTTATTTTATCAAATGTAAACATTAAACTTAT
This sequence comes from Nanger dama, assembly GCA_917880005.1. Taxonomy (NCBI): domain Eukaryota; kingdom Metazoa; phylum Chordata; class Mammalia; order Artiodactyla; family Bovidae; genus Nanger; species Nanger dama. Next base: position 1,034,775 of record CAKJTW010000033.1, read on the forward strand.
ATATACTATTAAGCAATATTTTCTTATCTCTCCTTGCTATTCTTTAGAACTTTGCATTCAGATGCTTATATCTTTTCTTTTCTCCTTTGCTTTTCACTTCTCTTCTTTTCACAGCTATTTATAAGTCCTCCTCAGGCAGCCATTTTGCTTTTTGCATTTCTTTTCCATGGGGATTGTCTTGATCCCTGTCTCCTATACAATGTCACAAACCCCCATTCATAGTTCATCACACACCTCTATCAGATCTAGTTCCTTACATCTATTTGTCACTTCCACTGAATAATCCTAAGGGATTTGATTTAAGCCATACCTGAATGGTCTAGTAGTTTTCCCCAGTTTCTTCAATTTCAGTCTGAATTTGGCAATAAGGAGTTCATGATCTGAGCCACATTCTGCTCCCAGTCTTGTTTTTGCTGACTGTATAGAGCTTCTCCTTCTTTGACTGCAAAGAATATAATCAATCTAATTTCGGTGTTGACCATCTGGTGTTGTCCATATGAAGAGTCTTCTCTTGTGTTGTTAGAAGAGGGTGTTTGCTATGACCAGTGCATTCTCTTGGCAAAACTCTATTAGCCTTTGCCCTGCTTCATTCTGTACTCCAAGGCCAAATTTGCCTGTTACTCCAGGTGTTTCTTGACTTCCTACTTTTGCATTCCAGTACCCTATAGTGAAAAGGACATCTTTTTGGTGTAAGTTCTAAAAGGTCTTTCAAGTCTTCATAGAACAGTTCAACTTCAGCTTCTTAAACGTTACTGGTTGGGCAATCAGCTTGGATTACCGTGATATTGAATGGATGGCCTTGGAAATGAACAGAGATCATTCTGTCATTTTTGAGATTGCATCCAAGTACTGCATTTCTGACTTTTTTGTTGACCATTATGGCTACTCCATTTCTTCTAAGGATTCCTGCCCTCAGTAGTAGATATGATGGTCCTCTGAGTTAAATTCACTCATTCCAATCCATTTTAGTTCGCTGATTCCTAGAATGTTGACGCTCACCCTTGCCGTCTCCCATTTGACCACTTCCAATTTGCCTTGATTCATGGACCTGACATTCCAGGCTCCTATGTAACATTGCTCTGTGCAGCATCAGACCTTGCTTCTATAACCAGTCACATCCACAACTGGGTATTGTTTTTGCTTTGGCTCCATCCCTTCATTCTTTCTAGAGTTATTTTTCCACTAATCTCCAGTAGTATATTGGGCGCCTATATCCGAGGAGTTTCCCTTTCAGTATCCTATCATTTTGCCTTTTCAAACTGTTCATGGGGTTCTAAGGCAAGAATACTGAAGCGGTTTATCATTCCCTTCTCCAGTGGACCACATTCTGTCAGACCTCTCCACCATGACCCTCATGTCTTGGGTGGCCCCACATGCCATGGTTTAGTTTCATTGAGTTAGATAAGGCTGTGGTCCGTGTGATCGCATTGGCCAGTTTTCTGTGATTATGGTTTCAGTGTGTCTGCTCTTTGATGCCCTCTCACATCACATACTGTCTTATTTGATGCCCTGTCGCATCACATACTGTCTTACTTGGGTTTCTCTTACCTTGGACATAGGATGTCTCTTCTCGGCTGCTCCAGTAAAGCGCAGCTGCTTCTCCTTACCTTGGACAAGGGGTATCTCATCACAACCACCTCTCCTGATCCTGAACGTGGAGTAGCTCCTCTCAGCCCTCCTGCGCCTGTGTAGCTGCTGCTCCTTGGACCTGGGGTAGCTCTTCTTGGCCGCCTCCTCTCACTTCTGGCGTGTGGTAATGTAGAGTTCCAAATAATAGCAAGGAGCGATAAGAAAGCCTTCCTCAGTGATCAGTGCAAAGAAATAGAGGAAAACAACAGAATGGGAAAGACTAGATATCTCTTCAAGAAAATTAGAGATACCAAGGGAAGATTTCATGCAAAGATGAGGTTAATAAAGGACAGAATGATATAGACCTAACAGAAGCAGAAGATATTAAGAAGAGGTGGCAAGAATACACAGAAGAACTGTACAAAAAAGTGCTTCACGACCCAGATAATCACGATGGTGTGATCACTCATCTAGAGCCAGACATCCTGGAATGTGATGTCAAGTGGGACTTAGAAAGCATCACTACGAACAAACCTAGTGGAGGTGATAGAATTCCAATTGAGTTATTTCAAATCCTGAAAGGTGAGGCTATGAAAATGCTGCACTCAATATGCCAGCAAATTTGTAAAACTCAGCAATGTCCACAGCACTGGAAAAGATCAGTTTTTATTCCAATTCCAAAGAAAGGCAATGCCAAAGAATGCTCAAACTACCACACAATTGCACTTATCTCACACGCTAGTAAAGTAATGCTTAAAATTCTCCAAGCCAGTCTTCAGCAATACATGAACTTCCAGATATTCAAGTTGGTTTTAGAAAAGGCAGAGGAATTAGAGATCAAATTGCCAACATCTGCTGGATCACGGAAAAAGCAAGAGAGTTCCAGAAAAAACATCTATTTCTGCTTTATTGACTATGCCAAAGCCTTTGTGTGGATCACAATAAACTGTGAAAAATTCTGAAAGAGATAGAAATACCAGACCCCCTGACCTGCCTCTTGAGACATCTGTATGCAAGTCAGGAAGCAACAGTTAGAACTGGACATGGAACAACGGACTGGTTCTAAATAGGAACAGGAGTTGTCAACACTGTATTTATTTAACATCTGTGTAGAGTACATCATAAGAAACGCTGGCCTGGAAGAAACACAAGCTGGAATAAAGATTACTGGGACAAATATAAACAACCTCTGATATGCAGATGACACCACCCTTATGGCAGAAAGTGAAGACGAACTAAAGAGCCTTTTGATGAAGGTGAAAGAGGAGAGTGAAAAAGTTGGCTTAAAGCTCAACATTCAGAAAATGAGAATCATGGCATCTGATCTGATCATTTCATGGAAAATAGATGGAGAAAATGTGGAAACAGTGTCAGACTATTTTTCTGGGCTCCAAAATCACTGCAGATGGTGATTGCAGCCATGAAATTAAAAGACGCTTATTCCTTGGAAGGAAAGTTATGACCAACCTAGATAGTATATTCAAAAGCAGAGGCATTACTTTACTACCAAAGGTCCGTCTAGTCAGAGCTATGGTTTTTCCAGTTGTCATGTATGGATATGAGAGTTGGACTATGAAGAAAGCTGAGCACCGAAGAATTGGGGGTTTTGAACTGTGGTGTTGGAGAAGACTCTTGAGAGTCCCTTGGATGCAAGGAGATCCAACCAGTCCATTCTAAAGTAGATCAGTCCTGGGTGTACATTGGAAGGACTGATGCTAAAGCTGAAACTCCAATACTTTGGCCACCTCATGTGAATATTGGAAAATTCCCTGATGCTGGGTAGGATTGAGGGCAGGAGGAGAAGTGGACTACAGCAGATGAGATGGCTGAATGGCATCACCGAGTCGATCGATATGAGTTTGCGTGAACTCCGGGAGTTGGTGATGGACAAGGAGGCCTGGTGTGCTGCGATTCATGCGGTCACAAAGAGTCAGACAAGACTGAGTGACTGAATTGAACTGAAGCAATGTTTTCATTGCATCTTACTGAATATTATTACTGCAATTTGTATATACTGAGTTATTTTTATTTAATCTAATTATTTATAATTTACTTCAAGATTTTTCTTCTCATAAATTAAAAAGTAGTATTTGTAGTCTAAATATTTGAAGATTTTGGGATATTTTTCTGATATTGGTTCCTAAATTGATTTTGTTATGATAGAGAACATATTATGACATAAATCATTCTAAAATTGTTGAGGAACATTTTTTTCTGTATACTGTGCATATGTGGTAAATGGATATTTATCTATCTATGCAGATAGTATAAATGGATATATATGAGATAGATAAATGGGAAGAAAATATGATATATTAAGCTCTATAAATTATTCCTCAGATTTTTAAGCTTAGTTTCATACAAATTTATGTTTTTCATAGTCTGTTGATAAGTTATCTCCATTATCATTATGAAATAATGTCCTTTATTCTTTTATACAATATTGCCACTATAAATTTCTTATGATTAAGGTTTTCATAGTTTCACTTTTAGCATTTTTTAAAATTTTAAAGTTAGTTTACTTATATATTCATTTCAGTTCAGTCTCTCTCTCTCTCTCTCTCTCTCTATATATATATATATATATATATATATATATATATATGCTTCTATCTACCTTATTGGTAGTCCGTTTCTGTTTTACCATGTTCTTCCTCCTCCCCCACCCCCACTTTCTCTTATTTTCTTCTTCTATACTTAGTCAGGAGGTTCTGAAGCATTGTTAATTCTGGGGCCATTGATTCTCTATTTCTGGGGTGAGACTTCCTGAGCACTCTACCCAATATTCTATAAATTATGGGGATTTATTTATTCTGGTTGGGTGGAATGGGCATTATTGTTGTTCCTCCTGGATATGGGGCACTGGTCCCCGGCCCCCACATCACTGGGCTCTGCAGTTTCTCTTGAGGACTTGAGGGGGACACTGCAGTAATTCTCTGGGCTTCTCCCTAGGCTGAGACCTCCTCCCTGGACTCTATCTTATGAACTCCAGTTTCCTCATCTCTCTGCGTGTCACCTCAACCTCCAAGTAGCAGCTCTTCAAGTGACTACCTTGGCTTAGAAGTTGGTGCTGCTAAGTCTCTTCAGTCATGTCTGACTCTTTGCAACTCCATGAACTATGATCTCCTGCAGTTATGATCTCCTTCATCTCTCCTGCCTGTTACGTCCCCATTCCAGGTGGCTGCTGATTCTGTAAATTTTACTTTTACTATGTTGCATATTTATTGTTCCCTCTCCACCATAACATGCATTGTGTAACACTGACACCATGAGTTCACTTTTCTCACAATCTCCTGAGCATGTCCTGGCTTCCCAGCTCCAGTCTGCCCTCCTCATTCCAACCAATTCTTCAGAAATAATAGAATAGATTCTCTTGTTTTAATTTAATTTGTATTACCCACCATTTTCAATCTTTTTATTTTTTAATTACTCAAACATTTTTGTGTGTGTTTCAAGACAATTTATTTTCTGCCTTCTATCATTGTCATCACTTGCAATTATACAGTAGAGTGGAAAATAGATTAAAAGGATTAGATCTAATAGAGTGCCTGAAGAATTATGGACAGAAGTTCATTAATTGTACAGGAGGCAGTGACCAAGACCATCCCCAAGAAAAACAAACTCAAAAAGTCAAAGTGGTTATCTGAAGATGTCTTACATTAGCAGAGAAAAGAAAGAGAAGATAAAGGCAAAGAAGAAAAGGAAAGATAAGCTATTTAAATGCAGAGTTCCAAAGAATAGCAAGGAGAGATAAGAAAGCCTTCCTCAGGGATCAATGCAAAGAAATGGAGGAAAACAATAGAATGAGAAAGACTATCAATCTCGTCAAGAAAATTAGAGATACGAAGGAAATATTTCCTGCAAAGATGGGCACAATAAAGGACAAAAATTGTATGGCCCTAACATAAGCAGAAGATATTAAGAAGAGGTGGCAAGAATACACAGAAGAGCTATAGAAAAATGTTATTTATGACCCAGATAATCACGATGGTATAATCAGTCACCTACAGCCAGACATCCTGGAATGTGAAGTCAAGTGGGCTTTAGGAAGCATCACTATGAACAAAGCTAGTGGAGGTGATGGAATTCCAGTTGAGCTATTCCAAGTCCTAGAAGATGATTCTGTGAAAGTGCTGTACTCGATATATCAGTAAATTTGGAAAACTAAGCAGTGGCCACAGGACTGGAAAAGGTCAATTTTCATTCCAGTCCCTAAGATAGGCAATACCAAAGAATGTTCAGACTACTACACAGTTGCACTCATCTCATATGCTAGAAAAATAATTCTTAAAATTCTCGAAGTGAGGCTTCAACAGGACATGAACTGGGAACTTTTTCAGATGTTTAAACTGGATTAGAGAAGGCAGCAGAATCAGAGATAATGTTATCAACATCTGTTGGATCATAAAAAAAAAAAAAAAAAAAGAGAGAGAGAGAGAGAATTCCAGAAAAAAAAAAAATCTACTTCTGCCTTATTGACAATGACAAAACTTTTGATTGTGTGAATCACAACAAACTGTGGAAAATTCTTAAAGAGATGGTAATACCAGAACACTTTACCTGCCTCCTGAGAAATCTGTATGCAGGTCGAAGCAATAGTTAGAGCCAGATATGGGACAATGGACTTGTTCCAAATTAGGGAAGGAGTGCATCAAGGCTGTATTTGTAACCCTGCTTATTTAGCTTATACACAGAGTAAATAATGTAAAATGCTGGGATGGATGTGGCACAAGCTGGAATCAAGATTGACTGGAAAGATATCAATAACCTTAGCAATGCAGATGAAACCACCCTTACAGCAGAAAGTGAAGAGGAACTAAAATGCCTCTTGATGAGGCTGAAAGAGGAGAGTGAGGAATTTGGCTTAAAACTCAATATTCAAAGGCGAAGACCATGGCATCTGGTCCCATCACTTCATGGCAAATAAATGGGGGAAAATATGGAAACCATGACAGACTTTATCTTCTTGGACACCAAAATCACTGCAGATGTGACTGTAGCCATGAAATTAAAAGATGCTTGCTCCTTGGAAGAAAAGCCATGACCAACCTAGACAGCATATTAAAACGCAGTGCCATTACTTTGCCACAAAATTCTGTATAGTCAAAGCTATGGTTTTTCCAGTAGTCATGTATAGATGTGAGCATTGGACCATAAAGAAAACTGAGAACTTAACTGATGCTTTTGAAATGTGGTGTTGTAATAGACTGAGAGTCCCTTGGACTGCAAGGATCTCCAACCAGTCCATCCTAAAAGAAATCGGTCCTGAATATTCATTGAAAGGACTGATGCTTAAGCTGAAACTCAATACTTTGTTCACATGATGTGAAGAACTGATTCATTGGAAAAGACCCTGATGCTGGGAAAGATTGAAGGCTGGAGGAGAAGGGGACGACAGTAGATAAGATGGTTGGGTGGCATCACTGACTCGATGGACATGAGTTTGAGCAAGCTCTGAGAGTTGGTGATGGACAGGGAAGCCTGGTGTGCTGCAGCCCATGGGGTCACAGAGTCAGACACAACTGAACTGAACTGAATTGATCATTGTCACCATCTTTTTTTTCTCATATAAATTATTTTAATAGTGATTTCTAATCAAGATTTGATACCCAAATCTTTATGAAGAAGGTCGCAGAATTCCAGCTCTGAGTAACTTTGTGTCAGACATATAATTTCTCTTGACAGAAGTGGAGATTTATTTACATTTGAGAGTGATTGTGCTGAAGCAAAACTAAACTGCAGAAAAACACAGGAATTGTAGAGCTACTTGACCTGCTAGTTTTTGCCTTTCATCTATGTCTATTATCTCTTAGCATCAGATCTAGCTCTCCATTCTAGATCCCATCTTGATGAAGTCATCAGGAACTTGCAGAAAGTGTGCAAAACTGCATGGTATTTGTTTATGCAAATAAAGCAGAATGCATACATGGATTTAGAGTTTTCTTCTATCATTCTAATTAGGTCTGAGATGGCTGAAATAGGATAATTCAAAAGCTAGGTGCATTTTTTTAAACCATAGGCTAATGAAAGCCTTATAACACTGCCAGAGTTTTAAGTTCACTTCATTTGCATATTCATGTTGCCTTTATTGCTTTTTAAACATTTTATTTAATTTTTAATACTTTATTCTACATTACAATACTGTATTTGTTCTGCCATACATTGACATGAATCAGTCACAGGTGTACACGATCTTCCAGTGCCAAAGCCCCCTTCCACCTCCCACCCCGTATCATCTCCCTGGATCATCCCGTGCACCAGCCCCAAGCATCCTGTATCCTGTATTGAACATAGACTGGCGCTTCATTTCTTACATGATAGTATACATGTTTCAGTGCCATTCTCCCAGATCATCCCACCCTCTTCCTCTCCCTCAGAGGCCAAAAGTCCGTTCTATACCTCTGTGTCTCTTTTGTTGTCTCACATACAGGGTCATCATTACTATCTTTCTAAATTCCATATATATGTGTCAGTATACTGTATTGGTGTTTTTCTTTCTGGCTTACTTCATTCTGTATAATCGGCTCCAGTTTCATCCATCTCATTAAAACTGAGTCAAATGTATTCTTTTTAAGGGCTGAGTACTACTCCATTGTGTATATGTACCACACAGCTTTCTTATCCATTCATCTGCTGATGGACATCTAGGTTGCTTCCATGTCCCGGCTATTATAAACAGTGCTGCAATGAACATTGAGGTACACGTGTCTCTTTCGATTCTGGTTTCCTCGGTGTGTATGCCCAGCAGGGGGATTTCTGGGTCATAAGGCAGTTCTATTTTGCAATTTTTAAAGGAATCTCCACACTGTTTTCCATAGTGGCTGTACTAGTTTGCCTTCCCACCAGCAGTGTAAGAGGGTTCCCTTTTCTCCACATCCTCTCCAGCATTTATTGCTTGTAGACTTTTGGATCGCAGCCATTCTGATTGGTGTGAAATGGTACCTCATTGTGGTCTTGATTTGCATTTATCTGATAATGAGTGATGTTGAACATCTTTTCATGTGTTTGTTAGCCATCGTATGTCTTCTTTGGAGAAATGCCTATTTAGTTCTTTGGCCCATTTTTTGATTGGTTTATTTATTTTTCTGGAGTTGAGCTGCATAAGTTGCTTGTATATCTTTGAGATTAGTTGTTTGTCAGTTGTTTCATTTGCTATTGTTTTCTCCCATTCAGAAGGCTGTCTTTTCACCTTGCTTATAGTTTCCTTTGTTGTGCAGAAGCTTTTAATTTTAATTAGATCCCATTTGTTTATTTTTGTTTTTATTTCCATTATACTGGGAGGTGGATCATAGAGTATCCTGCTGTGATGTATGTCGGAGAGTGTTTGCCTATGTTTTCCTCTAGGAGTTTTATAGTTTCTGGTCTTACTTTTAGATCTTTAATCCATTTTGAGTTTATTTTTGTGTTTGGTGTTAGAAAGAGGTCTAGTTTCATTCTTTTAGAAGTGGTTGACCAGTTTTCCCAGCACCACCTGTTGAAGAGACTGTCTTTACTCCATTGTATATTCTTGCCTCCTTTCTCGAAGATAAGGTGTCCATAGGTGTGTGGATTTATCTCTGGGCTTTCTATTTTTTTCCATTGATCTATATTTCTGTCTTTGTGCCAGTACCATACTGTCTTAATGACCGTGGCTTTGTAGTAGAGCCTGAAGTCAGGCAAGTTGATTCCTCCAGTTCCATTTATCTTTCTCAAGATTGCTTTGGCTATTAAAGTTTTTTGTATTTCCATACAAATCTTGAGATTATTTGATCTAGTTCTGTGAGAAATACTGCTGGTAGCTTGATAGGAATTGCATTGAATCTGTAGATTGCTTTGGGTAGTATGTTCATTTTCATTATTTGACTCTTCCGACCCACGAGCATGGTATATTTCTCCATCTATTAGTGTCCTCTTTGATTTCTTTCATCAGTGTTTTATAGTTTTTGATATATAGGTCTTTAGTTTCTTTAGGTAGGTATATTCCTAAGTATTTTATTCTTTTCGTTGCAATGGTGAATGGAATTGTTTCCTTGACTTCTTTTTCTACTTTCTCATTATTAGTGTATAGGAATGCAAGGGATTTCTGAGTGTTGATTTTATATCCTGCAACTTTACTATATTCATTGATTAGCTCTAGTAGTTTTCTAGTTGAGTCTAGGATTTTCTATGTAGAGGATCATGTCATCTGCAAACAATGAGAGTTCTACTTCTCCTTTTCCAATTTGGATTCCTTTTATTTCTTTTTCTGCTCTGATTGCTGTGGCCAAAACTTCCAGAACTATATTGAATATAGTGGTGAAAGTGGACACCCTTGTCTTGTTCCTGACTTTAGGGAAAATGCTTTCAATTTTTCACCATTGAGGATAATGTTAGCTGTGGGTTTGTCATATATAGGTTTTATTATGTTGAAGTACGTTCCTTCTATTCCTGCTTTCTGGAGAGTTTTTATCATAAATGGATGTTGAATTTTGTGGCAGGCCTTCTCTGCTTCTACTGAGATAATCATATGATTTTTATTTTTCAATTTGTTAATGTGGTGAATTACTTTGATTGATTTGTGGATATTGAAGAATCCTTGCATCCCTGGGATAAAGCCCACTTGGTCATGGTGTATTGCTGGCTTCTGATTGCTAGGATTTTGTTAAGGATTTTTGCATCTATGTTCATCAGTGATATTGGCCTGTAGTTTCTTTTTTTGTGGCCTCTTTGTCAGGTTTTGGTATTAGGATGATGGTGGCCTCATAGAATGAGTTTGGAAGTTTACCTTCCTCTGCAATTTTCTGGAATAGTTTCAGTAAGATAGGTGTTAGCTCTTCTCAAAATTTTTGGTAGAATTCAGCTGTGAAGCCATCTGGGCCTGGGCTTTTGTTTGCTGGAAGATTTCTGATTACAGTTTCAATTTCCATGCTTGTGATGGGTCTGTTAAGATTTTCTATTTCTTCCTGGTTCAGTTTTGGAAAGTTGTACTTTTCTAAGAATTTGTCCATTTCTTCCAAGTTGTCCATTTTATTGACATATACTTGCTGATAGTAGTATCTTATGATTCTTTGCATTTCTGTGTTTTCTGTCGTGATCTCTCCATTTTAATTTCTAATTTTATTGATTAGTTTTTTTTTTCTCTTTGTTTCTTGATGAGTCTGGCTAATGGTTTGTCAATTTTATTTATCCTTTAAAAGAACCAGCTTTTTGCTTTGTTGATTTTTGCTATGGTTTCTTTTGTTTCTTTTGCATTTATTTCTGCCCTAATTTTTGGGATTTCTTTCCTTCTACTAACTCTGGGGTTCTCTATTTCTTCCTTTTCTAGTTGCTTTAGGTGTAGAGTTAGGTTATTTATTTGACTTTTTTCTTGTTTCTTGAGGTATGCCTGTATTGCTATGAACTTTCCTCTTAGCACTGCTTTTATAGTGTCCCACAGGTTCTGTGTAGTTGTGTTTTCATTTTCATTCATTTCAATGGATATTTTGATTTCTTTTTGATTTCTTCTGTGATTTGTTGATTATTCAGAAGAGTGTTGTTCAGCCTCCAAATGTTGGAATTTTTAATAGTTTTTCTCCTGTAATTGAGATCTAACCTTAGTGCATTATGGTCAGAGAAGATGCTTGGAATAATTTCTATTTTTTTTGAATTTATCAAGGTCGGATTTATTACCCAAGATGTGATCTATCCTGGAAAAGGTTCCGTGTGCACTTGAGAAAGAGGTGAAATTCATTGTTTTGGGATGAAATGTCCTATAGATATCAATTAGGTCTAACTGGTCTATTGTATCATTTAAATTTTGTGTTTCTTTGTTAATTTTCTGTTTAGTTGATCTGTCCATAGTTGTGAGTGGGGTATTAAAGTCTCCCACTATTATTGTGTTATTATTAATTTCCCCTTTCATGCTTGTTAGCATTTGTCTTACATATTGCGGTGCTCCTATGTTGGGTGCATATATATTTATAATTTGTATATCTTCTTCTTGGATTGATCCTTTAATCATTATGTAGTGGCCTTCTTTGTCCTTTTTCACAGCCCTTGTTTTAAAGTCTATTTTATCAGATGTGAGTATTGCTATTCCTGCTTTCTTTTGGTCTTTATTTGCATGGAATAACTTTTCCAGCCCTTCACTTTCAGTCTGTATGTGTCCGTTGTTTTGAGGTGGGTCCCTTGTAAGCAGCATATATAGGGTCTTGTTTCTGTATCCATTCAGTCAGTCTTTGCCTTTTGGTTGGGGCATTCAACCCATTTACATTTAAGGTAATTATTGATAAGTATGATCCTGCTGTCATTTAATTTATTGTTTTGGGTTTGGGTTTATATGCCCTTTTTGTATTTCCTGTCTAAAGTCTATCCTTTAGTATTTGTTGGAAAGCTGGTTTGGTGGTGCTGAATTCTCTCAGCTTTTGCTTGTCTGTAAAGCTTTTGATTTCTCGTTCATATTTGAATGAGATCCTTGCTGGGTACAGTAGTCTTGGCTGAAGTTTATTATCTTTCATCACTTTAAGTATGTCTTGCCATTTCCTCCTGGCCTGAAGAGTTTCTGTTGAAATATCTGCAGTTATTCTATGGGGATCCCCTTGTGTGTTATTTGTTGTTTTTCGCTTGCTGCTTTTAATAGTTGTTATTTGTGTTTGGTCTTTGTTAGTTTGATTAATATATGTCTTGGGGTGTTCCACCTTGGGCTTATCCTGTTTGGCACACTCTGGGTTTCTTGGACTTGGGTGATTATTTCCTTCCCCATTTTAGGGAAGTTTTCAACTATTATCTCCTCAAGTATTTTCTCATGGTCTTTCTTTTTGTCTTCTTCTTCTGGGACTCCTATAATTCGAATGTTGGAACGTTTCATATTGTCTTGGAGGTCTCTGATGTTGTCCTCATTTCTTTTAATTCGTCTTTCTTTTTCCCTCGTTGATTCATTTATTTCTGCCGTTCTATCTTCTGTTTCACTAATCCTATCTTTTGCCTCTGATATACTACTATTTGTTGCCTCCAGAGTGTTTCTGATCTCATTTATTGCATTATTCATTATATATTGACTCTTTTTTATTTCTTCTAGGTCCTTGTTAAACCTTTCTTGCATCTTCTCAGTCCTTGACCCCAGGTTATTTATCTGTGATTTCATTTTGATTTCAAGATATTGGATCATTTTCACTATCAGTATTCGGAATTCTTTCTCAGGTAGATTCCCTATCTCTTCCTCTTTTGTTTGGTTTTGTGGGCATTTCTCCTGTTCCTTTACCTGCTGGGTATTCCTCTGTCTCTTCATCTTGATTATATTGCTGCGTTTGACATGGCCTTTCTATATTCTGGGAATTTGTGGAATTCTCTTTATTATTGAGCTTCCTCTCTGTGTGTGGGGTTGTATCAGTGGCTCGTCAAAGTTTCTTGATTAGGGAGGCTTGTGTTGGAGTTCTGGTGGGAGGAGCTGGATTTCCTCTCTCTGGAGTGCTGTGAAGTGTCTAGTAATGGGTTATGAGACGTCAGTGGTTTTGGAGTATTTTAAGCTGCCTGTATATTGAAGCTCAGGGGCTTGTTCTTGTGTTGCTGGAGAATTTGCGTGGTATGTCTTGCTCTGGAACTTGTTGGCCCTTGGGTGGTGTTCAGTTTCAGTGTAGGTATGAAGGCATTTGATGAGCTCCTATTGGGTAATGTTCCCTGTATTCAGGAATTCTCTGATGATCTCAGGATTTGGACTTAAGCCTCCTGATTCTGGTTTTCAGATTTATTTTTACAATAGCCTCATGATTTCTCCATCTACACAGCACTAATGTTAAAACATCTAGGTTAAAGATGATAGGTTTCTCCACCTTGAGTGTCGCCCCTAGAGGATCGCTGAGTTACTTGGAGGAGAGAAGAGGGAGGGGGTAGTTAGAGGTGAGTGGAATGGGATGAGGTGGAATCGAAAGAAGAAAGAGCAAGCTAGCCTGTAACCACTTTCTTATGTGTGCTCCAAAGTCTGGACCTCTCAGAGGTGGTCACAGAGTTATACATGGAAGAGTAGAGGGAGGGAGTAGATAGAGGTGGCCAGGAGAATAAAAGAGGGAGATGCAAAGGAGGGATACAGATCCGGCCAGTAACCAGTTCCCTGAGAGTTCTCTACCTTCTGGAACACACAGAGATTCATAGAGTTGGGTAGAGAAGAGGAGGGAGAGGTAGGAGACAGAAGCCACCTGGTGGAGAAAAAAGAGAGTCCAAAGGAGGAGACAGTGGTCAAGCCAGTAATCTCGCACTCATGTAAAATTGGGGTACTGAAGATTAGGTTTTTAAAAGTACAAAATTGGCAACAAATACCAAAATGCTGAGATTAAAAATCTGGAGTAGAGATTGGGTTTTTAAAGATAAAATATTAAAGAAAAGAAGAAGGAGAAAAATTTAAAAAATAGAAAAAAATAAATAAAAGACTCCAGAATTATTAAAAGACAACACCTTCCACCACCAAAAGGACTAAATACGGTGTTTGCTTTAAAGATAAGGTTTATTATTATTATTATTATTATTAGCGGTTTTTATATTAGGTTATAAAAATAATAAATAGAAATATAGAGGACTTAAAAATTTAAGCAAGTTTAGAAAAAAAAGATGAAAAAGAAAAGAAGAAAAAAAATTTTTTTCAAAAATTATTTATTTATTTATTTATTTATTTATTTAAATTAATTAATTAATGTATTTATTTTTTAAATTACAATACTGTATTTGTTTTGCCATACATTGACACGAATCAGCCATAGGTGAACACAATCTCGCAATGCCGAAGCCCCCTCCAACCTCCCACTCCACATCCTCTACTTGAATCATCCTGTGCATAAGCCCCATGCATCCTGCATCCTACATTGAACATAGATTGGAGCTTCGTTTCTTACAGGAAAATATACATGTTTCATTGCCATTCTCCCAAACCATCCCACCCTTTCCCTCTCCCTCAGAGTCCAAAAGTCCACTCTATACCTCTGTGTCTCTTTGTTGTCTCACATATAGGGTCATCATTACTGCCTTCTAAATTCCATATATATGTGTCAGTATACTGTATTGGTGTTTTTCTTTCTGGCTTACTTCACTCTGTATAATCGGTTCCAGTTTCATCCATCTCATTAGAACTGATTCAAATTTATTCTTTTTAAGGGCTGAGTAGTATTCCATAGTGTATATGTACCACAGCTTTCTTATCCATTCATCTGCTGATGGACATCTAGGTTGCTTCCATGTCCTGGCTATTATAAACAGCGCTGAAATGAACATTGGGGTACATGTGTCTCTTTCAATTATGGTTTCCTCGGTGTGTATGCCCAGCAGTGGGATTGCTGGGTCATAAGGCAGTTCTATTTGCAATTTTTAAGGAATCTCCACACTGTTTTCCATAATGGCTGTACTAGTTTGCATTCCCACCTGCAGTGTAAGAGGGTTCCCTTTTCTCCACATCCTCTCCAGCATTTATTGCTTGTAGACTTTTGGATCACAGCCATTCTGACTGGTGTGGAACGGTACCTTATTGTGGTCTTGATTTGCATTTCTCTGATAATGAGTGATGTTGAGCATCTTTTCATGTGTTTGTTAGCCATCCTTATGTCTTCTTTGGAGAAATGCCTATTTAGTTCTTTGGCCCATTTTTTTATTGGATCGTTTATTTTTCTGGAGTTGAGCTGTATAAGTTGCTTATATATCCTTGAGATTAGTTGTTTGTCAGTTGTTTCATTTGCTATTGTTTTCTCCCATTCAGAAGGCTGTCTTTTCACCTTGCTTATAGTTTCCTTTGTTGTGCAAAAGCTTTTAATTTTAATTAGATCCCATTTGTTTATCTTTGCTTTTATTTCCAGTATACTGGGAGTTGGATCATAGAGGATCCTGCTGTGATTTATGTCGGAGAGTGTTTTGCCTATGTTCTCCTCTAGGAGTTTTATAGTTTCTGGTCTTACGTTTAGATCTTTAATCCATTTTGAGTTTATTTTTGTGTATGGTGTTAGAAAGGGGTCTAGTTTCATTCTTTTACAAGTGGTTGACCAGTTTTCCAAGCACCACCTGTTAAAGAGACTGTCTTTACTCCATTGTATATTCTTGCCTCCTTTGTCGAAGATAAGGTGTCCATAGGTGTGTGGGTTAATCTCAGGGCACTGATGAACATAGACGCAAAAATCCTCAACAAAATCCTAGCAATCAGAATCCAGCAACACATTAAAAAGATCATACACCATGACCAAGTGGGCTTTATCGCAGGGATGCAAGGATTCTTCAATATCCGCAAGTCAATGTAATTCATCACATTAACAAACTGAGAAATAAAAATCATATGATTATCTCAATAGATGCAGAAAAAGCCTTTGACAGAATTCAGCATCCATTTATGATAAAAACTCTCCAGAAAGCAGGACTGGAAGGAACATACCTCAACATAATAAAAGCTATATATGACAAACCCACAGCTAACATTATCCTCAATGGCGAAAAATTGAAACCATTTCCCCTAAAGTCAGGAACAAGACAAGGGTGTCCACTTTCACCACTACTCTTCAACATCGTACTGGAAGTTTTGGCCACAGCAATCAGAGCAGAAAAAGAAATACAAGGAATCCAAATTGGAAAAGAAGAAGTAAAACTCTCACTGTTTGCAGATGACATGATCCTCTACATAGAAAATCCTAAAGACTCGACCAGAAAACTACTAGAGCTAATCAAGGAATATAGTAAAGTTGCAGGATATAAAATCAACACTCAGAAATCCCTTGCATTCCTATACACTAACAATGAGAAAGTAGAAAAAGAAGTCAAGGAAACAATTCCATTCACCATTGCAACGAAAAGAATAAAATACTTAGGAATATTCCTACCTAAAGAAACTAAAGACCTATATATCGAAAACTATAAAACACTGATGAAAGAAATCAAAGAGGACACTAATAGATGGAGAAATATACCATGCTCATGGGTCGGAAGAATCAATATAGTGAAAATGAGAAGCAATCTACAGATTCAATGCAATTCCCAGCAAACTACCAGCAGTACTTTTCACAGAACTAGATCAAATAATCTCAAGATTTGTATGGAAATACAAAAAGCCTCGAATAGCCAAAGCAATCTTGAGAAAGATAAATGGAACTGGAGGAATCAACTTGCCTGACTTCAGGCTCTACTACAAAGCCACAGTCATTAAGACAGTATGGTACTGGCACAAAGACAGAAATATAGATCAATGGAACAAAATAGAAAGCCCTGAGATTAAAAAAAATTTTTTAAGAAAAAAAATTCTTTAAAAAAAAAGAAAAAAAATCACGCTTCTACATCAACCCCCCCCACACACACACACAGAAAAATTGATCATAAAAGTAGTGACGGTATATCTGGCCCTTTCTCTGTCATTGTGGGCTGTGTGGGGTCGCTACCAAGGCAGTTCCCTCTGTTTGACTTCCTCTGTTTGCTGGTCTCTTCCGTGTCTGATTTCCGTCTTGACACAGGAAGGGTGGTAGTGGACTCTGCACTGGGCTTACTCCTTCTCATGGCACACACCACTCAGGCTGTCCATTGCTCTGTGGGATAACCGTCTGGTGCCTGCCCAAGGCTTCATGCACCTCCCTGGTCTAAGCCACTCAGGTTTGGTGCTCAGGAAGCCCTCTGAGGCTCGGATTTGGTTGAGCCTGGGCTTTGTTTCCTTCCCAGGTCCGAGTAGCTAGGGAGTTTGGCATTCGCAATTGCTGCTACTTCTGGCCTTTCTGGGTTGCTCGTACCACTGGGGCTCTTTCTCAGGCAGATGATGACTATTCAGAGACACCCAGAAGTCTTAATTAACAAAGAAACCTGCTTGCAATTTAGTAGGTAATGTCTCTCTTGAGCTGCAATTGCCCCCTTCCAGTACTTAAGGCTCTGGCTGCCTGTCGCCGGAGGGGGATGGTCTGGAGCCGGCTATTTCCAATCCATCCTTTGTTCTGTGTGCAGGGCTGTTGGTGTCTTATGTTCGAGCATTTCGCGTGTTAGCTATCCCATAGTCTGGTTTGCTAGTCCAAGATAGTTCGTTCTAGCCACTTGCGGACCCAATTCTGGCCCCGTTATGACCCGATTCTCGAGAGAAAGCCCTGCAGCCTACGTTTCCCGAGGCCCAATTCTTAGAAAGCACTGTTGCTGGCGCCTCGTGCTCCTCCCTGCCCACCCCCCATTGCTACTGTTGGATGCAGGCATTTGCGCTGCTTATCTGCTGGGGATTTTACTGTTGAATTCATAATCTGTTGGTTTTAATTATTTATTCTTCCTTCCTGTTATGTTGCCCTCTGTGCTTCCAGGGCTCACCCCAGACACGGCTGTGAGAATGTTTCCTGATGTTAGGAAACCTCTCTTTTAAGACTCTCTTCCTGGGATGGGATTCCCTTCCCAGGATGGGGCTCCCCTCCTTACCTCCTTTGTCTCTTTATTTGTCTTTTATATTTATTCCTACCTGGTTTTGAAGTCAATGATCTGCTTTGCTGGATGCCTGATGTCCTCTGCCAGCAATCAGAAGTTGTTTTGTGGAATTTACTCAGCGTTGAAATGTTCTTTTGATGAAGTAATGAGGAGAAAGTGTTCTCCCCATCCTATTCCTCTGCCATCTTTTCCCAAATCCCATTGTCACCATCTTAAGCAAGAATAAATCATAGTAAAATTTTAAAAAATTAAAAAGCTCATTAAGTTTCATAAATTCCCTTTACTTCTGATCTTCTTGTGTTTTTAATTTCATCAGTCTTGTGTTGCAACTGTTACTATGCTACCGTTTATTTATGGTAGTGAACTAGCTCCCTATGTCAACCAATTGATGCCTCTCTTGTACTCACTAAACTATGAATTACTTCTACTCATATTATATTATTTCTTTAATAAAAAAGACTGCTTTTTATGTAGGGCATGCCTTATATCAAATTCAGATGTGAACTAGTTTCTCATTCTTAAACTAATCAGGATCATACTTAATTCACTTTATTGCTTAGTGAACCTTCAGTTAATTCAGTTTCTAATCCAATTTTTATTTTATGTGCACAGTGAAACATTTTATATAGTATCTTAACACTTAAATCATTTAGATGTTAACAATTAAGTGCTTTATATAGTATCTTATCATTAAAATCTTGCCTGCAGAGTGTACGTTTGATCCATTTTTTTAAATATCTCAAATACTCAAATATTGTTCCAGTGACATTTCATTTACCTACCTCAGTTTAGGACTGTAGAAGTCACTTGCCGTGTTCAGAGGGGATCAGAGGCCTTGGTGAACAGAGATGGGAAAAAGTAATGTGAACATACAGGCCAGTCTTCCCCACTGCAGTTTCTGTCTGAATAAAATTCTACCCCTCAAAACAGTAGTCTCATTTTTATAGTCTGTTCCTTCTGAAGTCTAGTCATTTCTGGACAGCATAGCATTTCATCTGATTCCATCACTTATTGCACTTATTAGCTTGTGACCTTGAACAATCTTTTTTGGATCTTTTTTTTTTAATCATTAAATGTGAATAATAACTCCTACTCTAAGACAATTTTGTGAGAAATGAGTGAATTAACACATTAATACTTAGAGCAGTGTTTGCAGTCTAGGAAGCAATTTGCAATGTTGTTATTATTATTTAACCAAATATAGATACTCTCTGTCCTTCTTCTGCTCTAAGGCCAATCCATTAGCCTGATCTGTCCCTTGCTGTTCATAAACTGACGTCTCATGCAGTGTCTCACCTGAACATCAACTGTCAACATTCTGGTCCCAGGGTGAGGAGGACCTGGAGTAACCAAGTTTATCACCTGAGAGCAGAAATCAGGCCCTGAAAATACTGCAGGATAGTCTCTCCTGTTTGCTTCTCAAGGCAGGGTATCCTATATATCTATGTTCTATAAGGGCTTAATTCAGTCACTGTCATAGGGTACATATCAGCAAACATGAATTAAAAGATTGATAAAAATAATAGAAAAGGAAAGGCATTAGTCACAAGCAACAGGACAGATATTTAGTTAATAGGTCATCAGCCCCAGGTCAGAGGAGGATAAATATATGGTTGAGTTTAGGCTGACTTACTGAACTACAGAAATAGAACACTTCTTAATTTGCCTACTAAAAAATAGGCTGCCGCAAGGCATTGCTATCCCCATTTAGAGCAATAATAAAGAAGAGGGCCAGGGCTGAAACCCTGGGAGTTCATGTCTATACAAATCCTTTAAAAATGTTATAGTATAAAGATCTTGTATATTTACTGGTGAAAAGAAGTGCTTTGGCTGTCTCTAATCAGTGTTTGTTCTATGCAGATGTGGGTATTACAAAATATATATATATATAATCATGTGATATAGAAGATAATTGTAGAAATTAAAGTGCATACAGTGGGTACCATCTCGCTGATAAGAATGGCTGCCATTAAAAAAATCTACAAACAACAAATGCCGGAGAGGGTGTGGAGAAAAGGGAATCCTCTTACACTGATGGTGGGAATGCAAACTGCTAGAACCACTATGGAGAACAGTGTGGAGATTCCTTAAAAACTGGAAATAGAACTGCCTTATGACCCAGCAATCCCACTGCTGTGCATACACACTGAGGAAGCCAGAATTGAAAGAGACACATGTATCCCAATGTTCACTGCAGCACTATTTACAATAGCTAAGACATGGAAGCAACCTAGATGTCCATTGGCAGAAGAATGAATAAGAAAGCTGTGGTACATATACACAGTGAAATATTACTCAGCTATTAAAAATGCCTTTGAGTCTGTTCTAATGAGGTGGATAAAACTGAAGCCTATTAAACAGACTGAGGTAAGTCAGAAAGAGAAACACCAATACAGTATATTAATGCATATATATGGAATTTAGAAAGACACTAATGACAACCCTATAGGCAAGGCCATGAAAGAGACATAGATGTAAAGAATAGACTTTTGTAAAGTTAAGTAGCTCATATTGGGCTTAGTCAATTGTGCTTAATCACTCAGTCATGTTCAATTCTTTGAGACTCCATGGACTATGGCCCGCCAGGCTCCTCTGTCCATGGGAATTCTCCAGGCAAGAATACTGGAGAGGGTTGCCTATCTCTCCTCTAGGGGGATCTTCCCAATCCAGGGATAGAATTGAGGTCTCCCTCACTGCAGGTGGATTCTTTACCATTTGAGCTACCAGGGAATCCCTACACCAGGGAGTTCTGTACACACAAACTCCGTATTTTATTTAAAGATACAAGGTGTACTATCACTGTGGATCCAAACTGAAAATCAGACTCTCAAATGGGATATATTTTCTTTAATGCTGGTGCAAGATTCCCATTACGCTAATAGTAGCTAGGGTGTACTTTAGGATAGAATACAGTCTTAACGGTTCATTTGTGAAAGCTTTCCTTCCTGCAAAAGAGAGATTATTTTAACGGCATGATTTTTTTGTACATAGGAAGCATTAAACATCATCATCATCAGTAACTGTTTCATTATTTTCACAAACTAGTTAAATCACATCTGCTTCTGGAAGTCTGGATTTAATAAAACTGTCAGCACTGCCATGAGAAAAGAAAGGACTTTTGGACTATGTGGGAGAAGGTGAAGGTGGAGTGATTTGAGAGAATAGCATTGAAACATGTATATCACCATGTGTAAAATAGATGACCAGTGCAAGTTCGATGCATGAAATAGGACATTCAAAGCCAGTGTTCTGGGACAACCCAGAGTGATAGGGTGGGGAACGAGGGGGTTCAGTATGGCGGTATACATGCTCACCCTTGGCTGATTCATATCCATGTATGGCAAAACCACCATAATATTTTAAAAAGTAATTATCCTCCAATTAAAATAAATAAATTTAAAAAAGAAGCAAGAAAATTAAAGTGTATATAAATATCAAATGTTAGACTGAAACAAAGACTCCAGAAAATAAAAAAAAATGAACAACAGAATCATATTTAGGAGGAAGTTTTGATCATTAAATAAGAAGATAGCTTTTATTGTAAAAAAGTGATAACATTTTGCAATATTTGAATCATTATCTTCCTAGTCAAATAGCCTTATTTACATTATAAGTAGTTGCATTTGAATATGAACATAATACTTTTTCAGAAGAAGTGTCATTTTAATACTTTCACCCCTCATCTGTAATGTGGTCTTTAATTGTTATATGCATGTGCCATGTGTTGTATATGCACATGTTAATTAAGGTATATAATAATTATATTATATGTGTAATTGATATGTATGTACATATATATCTTGGGCTTCCCTGGTGGCTCAGCTTGCAATTCAAGAATCTGCATACAATGCAGGAGACCCAGACTGGGAAAAGTTGGGAAGATCCTACAGAGAAGAGAATGACAACCTGCTCCAGTATTCTTATTTGGAGAAGTACATGGACAGAGGAACCTGGCAGGATACAGTCCATAGGGTTTCAAAGAATCAGATGACTCAGTGTCTGAGCAACAGCGTATCTATCTTACCTCTGCAAATATACTATTTGATACAATTAACAACATAGTGTAAGAATTGACTATGTGCACACATTCACATGCACAACACCACCTGATTTATTAAAAACCTACATTCAATATTTTAACTGCTTCTATCCAGAAAAACATCTATTTCTGCTTTATTGACTATGTCAAAGCCTTTGACTGGTGGATCACAATAAATTGTGGAAAATTCTGAAAGAGATGGGAATACCAGACCACCTAACCTGCCTCTTGAGAAATCTGTATGCAGGTCAGGAAGCAGAAGTTAGAACTGGACATGGAACAACAGATTGGTTTCAAATAGGAAAAGGAGTACGTCAAGGCTGTATATCGTCACCCTGTTTATTTAACTTCTATGCAGAGTACATCATGAGAAATGCTGGGCTGGAAGAAACACAAGCTAAAATTAAGATTTCCAGGAGAAATATCAATAACCTCAGATATGCAGATGACACCACCCTTATGGCAGAAAGTGAAGAGGAACTAAAAAGCCTCTTGATTAAAGTAAAGAGGAGAGTGAAAAAGTTGGCCTAAAGCTCAACATTTCCTATCACTTCATGGGAAATAGTTGGGGAAACAGTGGAAACAGTGTCAGAGTTTATTTATTTATTTATTGGTTCCAAAATGACTGCAGATGGTGATTGCAGCCATGAAATTAAAAGACGCTTATTCCTTGGAAGAAAAGTTATGACTGACCTAGATAGTATATTCAAAAGCAGAGACATTACTTTGCCAACTAAGGTCCATCTAGTCAAAGCTATGGTTTTTCCTGTGGTCATGTATGAATGTGAGAGTTGGACTATGAAGAAGGCTAAGCACTGAAGAATTAATGCTTTTGAACTGTGGTGTTAGAGAAGACTCTTGAGAGTCCCTTGGACTGCAAGGAGATCCAGCCAATCCATTCTGAAGGAGATAAGTCCTAGGATTTCTTTGGAAGGAATGATGCTGAAGGTGAAACTCTAGTACATTGGCCACCTCATGCAAAGAGTTGACTCATGGGAAAAGACTCTGATGCTGGGAGGGATTGGGGGCAGGAGGAGAAGGGGACGACAGAGGATGAGATGGCTGGATGGCATCACTGACCCGATGGACGTGAGTTTGAGTGAACTCCGGGGGATTGTGATGGACAGGGAGGCCTTGCGTGCTGTGATTCATGAGGTCGCAAACAGTCGGACACGACTGAGTGACTCAACTGAACTGAGGCAATTTTTTTTGTAGTTTTATATGGTAACAATAACTGTTCTAAGGTCTAAGTGTTGTGAATAAAAGTAAGACAATCATGTTGACTGGGTTCACTAGGATTGATTCTATCTTCCTTCAGGTAGTTCTCAATGTTGGGGATCAATATTTTCATTCATTTTTGTGTATATTTGTATCCTTTCCCATAGAAAATACTGTAAACTTATTCCCTTTCCTGTTAGTCATCAATTCATTCTCTCTTCTTTAACCCTAGAAGATGGATTTGTTGGCAACATACTGATAAAATTAAGCAATTCAGTGTGAGTTCCACATTTTTCCATTTTCCCTTCAAAATACCTCTGTCCTAACACTCTTTGTACTGTTGCAGAACATCCTGATAGCACCATCCACTAATTGTACTTTTCCTCCAGCCTACAATTGATGTTGCCAAGGATAGGGTTGTATCTTTGCCCTGTCTCTCCTGCCTTGGAGCCCCTGGGTCATATAGACTCCAGCCTCCTTTAAATGTTAGCATTCCTCTTGGCTCTGTGGCTCTTCACCTCTGTTCAGTTATTTCCCACGTCAGACACCTTTCTCTCCAACTTCTATCAGCTCAGCCTAAATCAGTATATAATTCATAGCTATTTAATTAACCAGTGGGTAAAATAAAGATAGCATATTAAAAAGCAGAGACATTACTTTGCCAACAAAGGTCCGTCTAGTCAAGGCTATGGTTTTTCCAGTGGTCATGCATGATGTGAGTCGGACTGTGAAGAAAGTTGAGCGCCAAAGAATTAATGCTTTTGAACTGTGGTGTTGGAGAAGATTCTTGAGAGTCCCTTGGACTGCAAGGAGATCCAACCAGTCCATTCTAAAAGAGATCAGTCCTCGGTGTTCACTGGAAGGACTGATGCTAAAGCTGAAACTCCATTACTTTGGCCACCTCATGTGAAGAGTTGACTCATTGGAAAATACCCTGATGCTGGGAGGGATTGGGGGCAGGAGAAGAAGGGAACAACAGAGTATGAGATGGTTGGATGGCATCACTGACTCAATGGAGGTGAATCTGGAGTGAACTACAGGAGTTGGTGATGGACAGGAAGGCCTGGCATGCTGTGATTCATGGGGTCGCAAAGAATCGGATATGACTGAGTGACTGAACTGAACTGAAAATAAAGATGGATATAACTAGTTAGGCCAAATTGCTCTACTAAGCAATTTGCTTTCTGATAAGCTGAATAGTACCCATACACAAGTGACTACTACAAAACTGAGTTAAGGAGTTTTACTGATGTACAGATCAAATGAAACAGGGGTCCAAGAAAGAGAATGTTCCACTGTCTACAAAGGTTTTCTCAGGAACATATTAATCACCGTGATTTCATTTCAAAAAGACTGACTAGGAAGTTCACAGCATGACAATCAAGGCAGAACGATCTTAGGCACTGAGCCACATCATCAGAAAAATGACATAGATTGGTTAGGAATTGTTATCTAGGAGAAAACAGAAAATAATGAGGAGAAAATGTCAGAATATGGTCCAAACATGAAAATTTTGGAATTGCAGAGAGAGAGTTTTACCTAACTTCATAGGCAAAAGGCAGACATCATAAGGTGTATACAAGGCCCACATAATTGGAATTTCACATTATAACAATTTTTCAAACAGCAAGTTTAGGATAAATCACTGTCAAGAGTGATTGTAACAAAGGACAAGATGTAAGCATTTCAGTTCAGTTCAGTCGTTTAATCCTGTCTGACTCCTTGCAACCCCGTGGACTGAAGCACACCATGTCAATCACCAACCCATGGAGTTTATCCAAAGTCATCTCCATTAAGTTGGTGATGCTGTCCTACCATCTCATCCTCTGTCGTCCCCTTTTCCTCCTGCCTTTAATCTTTCCCAGCAGCAGGGGCTTTCCAATGAGTCAGTTCTTTGCATCAAAGTATTGGAGTTTCAGCTTCAACATCAGTCACCCCAGTGAACAAGCAGCGATGATTTCCTTTAGGATGGACTGGTTGGATCTCCTTGCAGTCCAAGGGACTCTCAAGAGTCTTCTCTAACACCACAGTTCAAAAGCATCAATTCTTCAGGGCTCAGGTTTCTTTAAATTCTCACATCTATACATGACTACTGGGAAAACCATACTTTGACTAGGCGGACTTTTGTTGGCAAAGTAATGTCTACTTTTTAATATGCTGTTTATGTTGATCATAGCTTTTCTTCAAAGGAGCAGATTTCTTTTAATTTCATGAGTGCAGTCACCATCTGCAGTGATTTCGAAGGTCCCAAAATAGTCTGCCACTGTTGCCACTATTTCCCCATCTATTTGCCATGAAGTGATGGGACTGGATGCCATGATCTTCGTTTTATGAATATTGAGCTTTAAGTCAACATTTTCACTCTCCTCTTTCACTTTCATCAAGATGCTTTTTAGTTCCTCTTCCCTTCCTGCCATAAGGGTGGTGTCATCTGCATATTTGATATTATTAATATTTCTCCTGACAGCCTTGATTTCAGCTTGTGCTTCATCCAGTCGAGTGTTTCTCATGATGTACTCTGCATATAAGTTAAATAAGCAGAGTGACAATATACATCCTTGACGTACTCCTTTTCCTATTTGGAACCAGTCTGTCATTCCATGTCCAGTTCTAACTGTTGCTTCCTGACTCACATACAGATTTCTCAAGAGGCAGGTCAGCTAGTCTGGTATTTCCATCTCTTTCAGAATTTTGCACAGTGTATTGTGATCCACACAGTCAAAGACTTTGGCATAGTCAATAAAGCTGAAATAAATGTTCTGGAACTTTCTTTGCCTTTTCAATGATCCAGTGGATATTGGCAACTTGATCTTTGTTTCTCTGCCTTTTCTAAAACCAGCTTGAATATCTGGAAGTTCACGGTTCATGTATTGCTGAAGCCTGGCTTGGAGAATTTTGAGCATTACTTTACTAGCATGTGAGATGAATGCATTTGTGAGGTAGTTTAAGCATTCTTTGACATTACCTTTCTGTGGGATTGGAATGAAAACTGACCTTTTCCAGTCCTGTGGCCACTGCTGAGTTTTCCAAATTTGCTGGCATATTGAGTGCAGCACTTTCACAGCATCATCTTTCAGGATTTGAAATAGCTCAACTGGAATTCCATCACCTCCACTAGCTTTATTCATAGTGATACTTCTTAAGGCACACTTGATTTCACATTTCAGGATGGCTGGGTCTAGGTGAATGATCATACCACTGTGATTATCTGGGTCATGAAGATCTTTTTGTACAGTTCTTCCATGTATTCTTGCCACCTCTTCTTAATATCTTCTGCTTCTGTTAGGTCCATATCATTTATGTCCTTTTTTGAGCCCATCTTTGCATGAATTGTTCCCTTGGTATCTCCAATTTTCTTGAAGAGATCTCTAGTCTTCCATTTTATTGTTTTCCTCTATTTCTTTGCACTGATCACTGAGGAAGGCTTTCTTATCTCTCCTTGATATGGAACTCTGCATTCAAATGTGTATATCCTTCCTTTTCTCCTTTGCTTTTCATTTTTCTTCTTTTCACAGCTATTTGTAAGGCCTCCTCAGACAGTAATTTTGCTCTTTAGCATTTCTTTTTCTTGGTGATGGTCTTGATTCCTGTCTCCTGTAGAATGTCATGAACTTTTGTCCATAGTTCATCAGGCACTATATCGGATCTAGTCCCTTAAATCTACTTTTCACTTCCACTGTACAATTGTAAGGGATTGAATTCAGGCCATACCTGAATGGTCTGGTTCCAAATAGGAAAGGAAGTGCGTCAAGGCTGTATATTGTCACCCTGCTTATTTAACTTATATGCAGAGTACATCACGAGAAACGCTGGGCTGGAAAAAACACAAGCTGGAATCAAGATTGCCGGGAGAAATATCAATAACCTCAGATATGCAGATGACACCACCCTTATGGCAGAAAGTGAAGAGGAGTTAAAGGGCCTCTTGATGAAGGTGAAAGAGGAGAGTGAAAAAGTTGGCTTAAAGCTCAACGTTCAGAAAATGAAGATCATGGCATCCGGTCCCATCACTTCATGGGAAATAGATGGGGAAACAGTGGAAACAGTGTCAGACTTTATTTTGGGGGGCTCCAAAATCACTGCAGATGGTGACTGCAGCCATGAAATTAAAAGACGCTTACTCCTTGGAAGAAAAGTTATGACCGACCTAGATAGTATATTCAAAAGCAGAGACATTACTTTGCCAACTAAGGTCCATCTAGTCAAGGCTATGGTTTTTCCTGTGGTCATGTATGGATGTGAGAGTTGGACTGTGAAGAAACCTGAGCCCAGAAGAATTGATGCTTTTGAATTGTGTTGTTGGAGAAGACTCTTGAGAGTCCCTTGGACTGCAAGGAGATCCAACCAGTCCATTCTGAAGGAGATCATCCCTGGGATTTCTTTGAAAGGAATGATGCTAAAGCTGAAACTTCAGTACTTTGGGCACCTCATGCAAAGAGTTGACTCATTGGAAAAGACTCTGATGCTGGGAGGGACTGGGGGCAGGTGGAGAAGGGGGACGACAGAGGATGAGATAGCTGGATGGCATCACTGACTCGATGGACATGAGTCTGAGTGAACTCTGAGAGATGGTGATGAACAGGGAGGCCTGGCGTGCTGTGATTTATGGGGTCGCAAAGAGTCAGACACGACTGAGTGACTGAACTGAACTGAACTGAACTGAACTGGTCTAGTGATTTTCCCCACTCTCTTCAATTTCAGTCTGAGTTTGTCAATAAGGAGTTCATGATCTGAGCCACAGTCAGCTTCCAGTCTTGTTTCTGCAGACTGTATAGAGCTTTTCCATTTTTGGCTGCAAAGAATATAAACAATCTGATTTCATTGTTGACCATCTGGTGATGTCCATGTGTAGAGTCTTCTCTTGTGTTGTTGGAAGAGGCTGTTTGCTATGACCAGTGCATTCTCTTGACAAAACTCTATTAGTCTTTGCCCTACTTCATTCTGTACTCCAAGGCCAAATTTTCCTGTTACTCCAGGTGTTTCTTGACTTCCCTACTTTTTGTTTCCAGTCCCCTGTAATGAAAAGGACATCTTTTTTGGGTATTAGTTCTAAAACATCTTTTAGGTCTTCAGAGAACCATTCAACTTCAGGTTCTTCAGCATTACTGTTTGTGTCATAGACTTGGATTACTATGATATTGAATGGTTTGCCTTGGAAACAAACAAAGATTATTCTGTCATTTCTGAGATTGCATCATTCTGTCATTTTTGAGATGTAGGCAGAAGTCTGTTTAAATGTTTCTGTGGGAGGCAAGTGTGCACATGTGTAAGATTTTGGGCTTTGGAGTGGGCTTAGTTTGTTCAACTCCTGACCTAGATGTCAGCAAATGAGAGGACCTTGTCTCTTTTTTTTTTTTTTTTTTTTTTTTTGCAGAAAGAAATCCAGAAAGAGATATTGTAAAGCAGGCACAGAGTTTATTGGAAGAACAATATGTACAAAGAGATTAAAAAAAAAAAAAAGCTGTTTATTTAGAGAAGAAGCAAAGCAGAAGTTCCCACCCAAAGAAGAATATGTGAGTCTTCTCCAATGAGAAGTGTGCCAGAGATGTGATTTCAATCACTTATATTCGATAGTTCTTCTAGGTCTGTGTTTTCCTCTGGTCTATCATCTCGTTTTGTTTCACACTTCTGACCTGCCCCACGGCCCTTCCCAATATGTGTGTGCACATTTTAGCCAAGATGGAACCCAGTGTGGGGATCCTTGGGAGGTTGATAGAACTTATTATGCATTAGTGTCCCCTCCCTTTTTTGATCCCCAAGGAGTTTCTTTGCACATATGTAGTTGAGGCAGTCTCCTTGACACCAAGAATGACAGATGTGATCATCTCTTAACTTCAGCAGATCTCATCTTCTCTCTGCCCCTGGCATTAACTGTTGTTCTTAAAGTGTCAGGGGAAGCAAATCCCAATTTACTCTACTTGACAAACTTCAGATGCTCAGCCCAGGGACCCATATACCTCCTACTTCAACTCCATTTTTTATTACCATGGCTACTTTAAACAAATCTCTTCAAGGACTACTTTCCTCATCTGGAAAAGAGAAACCACACCAATTCCTCGCTTTTGGATTACTTGGTGAATGAGGATGGAAAAATCACCTTGCTCATCAAATAGTCACAGCTTTTGTTGTTACCAATACTGTAACTAAACCATGGTGGCAGGAGGAAACTAAAAGTAGAATGTCAAAGTAAAAGGCATTTTGGAAGGTAACGGAGAACTTTTAACTTATCAAGTAGAAGCGGAAAAGAGTCAGAGATGTCTCAGAAGTTTCATTCTGGGTAAGCTAGAGATTGTATGTGCTATTAATCAAAACATGCAAGTCACTAATAGTTGCTGCTTTGGAGCCAAAGCAATGAATTTCGGCTTGCACGTGCTGATTTCAAGGTATAAGTAGGTCACACAGGTAGAGCAATTATTATGCAGTTGAGATGAATTTAACAAATCAGGGATAGAAATATAAATCCTAGAATTGCAGAGACAGGCTGAAATCCTGAGAAAGAAGAAAACCCCTTGTAGAATAAATGACATTTTCAGAAGTGAAGGAATCACATCTCACCCACCCTCAAGGCTTCCCTCTGAACTGTGAGCTACCACGGATTTTGTGAGAAAATCCTCTCACTTTCTCTGTAGTGGGACCACCACTTCTGCAAATCTGCTTTAGTTTGTTAATTCATAAGTCATTTTTCTCTTAATGCCAATAATCCAGCCACCTGCATCAGCATGACTGTGTTGGCACAAAGTATTTGGAAGAATCAACAACATATCTCTTGATTCAAAGTCAGTGGACTTGCTTTCAGGATTTCCTACCCCTCCCCTGACACTCTGAGTTAGACTGGAAAATCACTCACATGGCACTCATTGTGCTATATGCAGGATCTCTATTCTTATAATGAATATTTTCCCAGGGGATTCTGAAGTTCATACTATAATTTTAATTCATCAATTCAAATATACATCTTGGGCTCAATGGAATTTCTCCCAGCATATTCTGTTTCCTGTTTTGTACACTTATCTCTGGGCGTGAGTTCCTGGATCACTTCCACTCTGAAAGATTATGTATTTCGACATCATTGCTGCCCAGATTTAAAGATTGTTCTCATTTATTTTCAGAGGTGTTCTCTCAGAACTGTGTACCATCTGCTCCTACTGTTGCTTTCTGTGCTGTCCTTGGTCTCTCGGTTGTCTTTGACTCTTTCAGACCCCATAGAATGTAGCCTGCCAGGCTCTTCCATGGGGATTCCATGTCCATGGGAATTCTCCAGGCAAGAACATTGGAGTTTGTTGCCAAACCTTCCTCTAGTGAATTTTCCCAACACAGGAACTCCCACAAACCTGTCTCCCACACTGCAGGTGGATTCTTTACTCTCTGAGCCACCAGGGAAGCCCCTCCTACCATGAGGGGAATCAAACAGTCTTGTTTAGGCTTCAGAGACACAGGCCTGCTTCAGTAGACCTCTGACCTTCCTTCTCACCTGCCTGGATGCTACCCTGACTGCCAGTGACTGTGAGTGACTGCCTGCTGTGAGGGCAAGACTTGTGTGATCATATAAGATGGGGAAGAAATCTTGAGATTGTTGAGCCATGAGGGGGTTTGGCCAACCAAGCTCCAGGATTAACTGCATTCCATGTTTTGCATAACAAAATAAACAGCATTAACATGAAACCACAGTTGCAATTTGGTCACAGATTAATGATAATATCAGTTAGCATCTTGAGATTATAAACTGGAATCCAAACTGCAATCTTTAAAGTTTCACCCTTGGAACAGACATTCTGCCAGGGACATTTTCCCAATTGGGACCCAGATGTGCCTTGCCCATGGGACCTCCCAGTGCTGTTTAAATCTGGATGTGGGTCAGAACTCAATTTGGTGATGTACCATCTGCTCTTTCAATTTCTCTTTTCTTCTAATATTAATATACTGAAAGTACGCAGGATGATTCTATAAAAATGCATTATTTAGTTTATAAGCATGAATGGCTTATTTTGTTAACAAGTCCTTTGAATGAAAGTGAAATTAAAAGTGAAGGTTTTCAGGAAAGTGAAACACCTGCTTGGTCTACTTTCCTGGAAGTATCCTTTGCATTAAATGTGGTTTGTGCAGTTGAATGCTGACTTCAGCTCAGTTCAATGGCTCAGCTGTTTCTGGCTCTTTGCTACCCCATGGACTGCAGCAACCTAGGCTTCCCTGACCATCACCAGCTCAAACATATGCCCATCAAGTCAGTGATGCTGTTCAACCATTTCATTCTCTTTCATACCATTCTCCTCCAGCCTTCAATTTTTCCCAGCATCCAGGTCTTTTGCAATGAGTCAGTTCTTCATATCAGGTGGCCAAAGTATTAGAGTTTCAGCTTCAGCATCAGTCCTTCCAATGACTATCTAGGACTGATTTCCTTTAGAATACACTGGTTGGAACTCCGTGCAGTCCAAGGGACTCTCAAGAGGCTTCTCAAACACCACAGTTCAAAAGCATGAATTCTTAGGCACTCAGCTTTCTTTATAGTCCAACACTCACATCCATACATAATTTCTGGAAAAAACATAGCTTTGACTATACAGAATTTCCTGGCAAATTAATGGCTCTGCTTTTTAATATGCTGTCTAAGTTGGTCATAGCTTTTCATCCAAGGAGCAAGCATCTTTTAATTTCATGGCTGCAGTGACCATCCACAGTGATTTTCGAGCTGCCCCAAAATAAAGTCTGTCACTGTTTCCACTGTTTCCCCATCTATTTGCCATGAAGTGATGGGACCAGATGCCATGATCTTCATTTTATGAATGTTGAGTTTTAAGTGGACTTTATCACTCTTCTCTTTCGCTTTCATCAAGACACTCTTTATTCTTCTTCGCTTTCTGCCGTAAGGCTGAAACCATTTGCATATCTGAGGTTATTGATATTTTTCCAAGCAATCTTGATTCCAGTTTGTGCTTTATACAGCCCGGCATTTTTCATGATGTACTCTGCATATTAGTCAAACAAGCAGGGTGACAAAATACAGCTTTGATGTACTCCTTTCCCGATTTGGAACCAGTCTGTTCCACGTCCAGTTCTAACTGTTGCTTATTGACCTGCATACAGATTCTCAGGAGGCAAGTAAGGTGGTCTGGTATTCCCGTCTCTTGAAGAATTTTTCACAGTTTGTTGTGACTCACACTGTGAAAGGCTTTGACATAGTCACTAAAGCAGAAGTAGATGTTGTTCTGGAAATCTCTTGCTTTTTGATGATCCAGTGGATGTTGGCAACTTCATCTCTGGTTCCCTTTGCCTTTTCTAAAACCAGTTTGAACATTTGGAAGTTCACGGTTCACATATTGCTAAAGCCTGGAGCCTTGGAGAATTTTGAGCATTACTTTACTAGCATGTGAGATGAGTGCAAGTATGCAGTAGTTTGAGCATCTTTGGCATTGCCTTTCTTTGGGATTGGAATGAAAACTGTCTTTTTCCAGTCCTGTGGCCACTGCTGAGTTTTCCAGATTTGCTGGCATATTAGTGCAGCACTTGCACAGCATCATCTTTAAGGATTTGAAATAGCTCAACTGGAATTCCATCACCTCCACTAGCTTTGTTTGTTGTGATGCTTCCTAAGGCCCACTTGACTTCACATTCCAGGATGTCTGGCTCTAGGTGACTGACCATACCCTTGCAGTTATCTAACTCATAAAGATCTTTTTGCATAGCTCTTCTGTGTATTCTTGCCACTTCATCTTAATATCTTATGCTTCTGTTAAGTCCATAACATTTTTGTCCTTTATTGAGCCCATCTTTGCATGAAATGTTCCCTTGGTATTTCTAATTTTCTTGAAGAGATCTCTAGTCTTTCTTCTTCTATTGTTTTCCTCCCTTTCTTAATCACTGAGGAAGGTTTTCTTATCTCTCTTGCTATTCTTTGGAACTTTGCATTCATATGGTTATATCTTTTCCTTTCTCCCTTGCCTTTCTCTTCTCTCCTGTTTGTAAGGCCTCCTCAGACAACCATTTTGCCTTTTTAATTTGTTTTTCTTGGGGATGGCCATGATAACTGCCTCCTGTACAATGTTATGAACCTCTGCCCATAGTTCTTCAGGCACTATGTCTATCAGATCTGATACCTTTAATCTATTTGTCTATATGCTACTGGAGAACAGTGGAAAATAGCTCTGGAAATAATGAAGAGATGGAGCCAAAGCAAAATCAACACCAAGTTGTGGATATCACTGGTGATGGAAGTAAAGTCTGATGCTATAAAGAATAGGCTTGCATAGGAACCTGGAATGTTAGGTCCATGACTCAAGGCAAATTGGAAGTGATCAAGAGGAAATGGCAAGAGTGAACATAGACATTTTAGGAAATAGTGAACTAAAATCAACTGAAATGGGCGAGTTTAACTCAGATGATCTTTATAACTACTACTGTGGGAAGGAATCCCTTAGAAGAAATGGAGTAGCCATCATAGTCAACAAAAATTCTGAAATCCAGTACTTGGATGCAATCTCAAAAACGACAAAATGATCTTTGTTCGTTTCCAAGGCAAACCACTCAATATCATAATATTCCAAATCTATACCCCGACCAGTAATGCTGAAGAAGCTGAAGTTGAATGGTTCTCTGAAGACCAAGACCTTCTAGAACTAACATCCCCCAAAATATGTGCTTTTCATTGTAGCAAAAGTAGGAAGTAAAGGGATATCTGGAGTAACAGGCAAATTTGGCCTTGGAGTACAAAATGAAGCAGGGCAAAGATTAGCAGAGTTCTGACAAGAGAATGCACTAGTCATAGCAAACACCCTCTTTCAACAACAAAAGAGAAGACTCTACACATGGTCATCATCAGATTGTCAATACCAAAATCAGACTGATTATATTCTTTGCAGCCAAAGATGGAGAAGCTCTATATCACTGGTAAAAATAAAACTGGAGCTGACTGTGGGTCAGATCATGAATGTTCTAGAAGCTCTATTTCTGACCTTTGTAACTGATAAATTAGCAACGTGGATCAGTTGCAAACTAAGTAGATCAGGGTGAAAGGTGTAATCAATAATATGAGGCTGAAAATCTTACAATAAAAAAATGATGCAAGAAAGTTAATAATATTTTTAGACCTTATATTTTCTAAGATAATTACTTAGCTATTTCTAGATCTGAGGTATTCAATACAGAGATTTTAGAAATTTTCTTGGTTTTGACCTGAGATGTTAAAGTTATTGCTAAACTTTTTTCTTGTGTTTAATAAATTTGTTATCTTTGCTTTGTACAACCCCAGCAATCATTTGTGTGAGATAAAGAGGTTGGTGTATTGACAATCATATCTCTTTTTTCTACTTCTAAATAAAAATTTGGTTCATTTTTCTTCTAGCACCAAAGTGAGGTATTTGATCTAAGGGTAGCATAAGGTCAGCCTTTGCCATTGATATTACGGACACGCAAAGCTCAAGACCCTGAGCACAAAATGACCACTCAGAGGGTCATCAGCATCTCAGGCTCCACACAAACCTCAGCCACAGACGTAAAACCAAAAAGGAGACACAACTCACTGCTGCCAGGACTGTGCTTAGTTTACCTTTGTAAAATGAAACTCCCTGCCCTAATGCTAGCTTTTCCTTGTATGTACTATTTGCTTGTCTTGGAGATTTGAGGAAAAAGAAAAAGGAGGTTTTGTCATACTCTAAGAATGTCCCAGGAGTAGTAGGGTGAATCACAGATCACAGCACACAGCTATATATAAACATAGATACAGCCTTGGAATCCAAATATATTTGATTTAGGTCTTATTTATTTATTTGCCAGTTCTATTGAAAGTGGGTAAAAGAAAAAATAATTTTCATTTTGTTTAGTCAATGGCAAAACATATGGTCAAATAAGACTTTTAAATAATTTCATAAGGCTTAACTTAATTGTAAAATATTTATTTTGCTTTTGTCTCCAAGTGTATGACTCAGTTTTCTACAGAAAATGATGACTGAGTAAATACTATAAGGTAGTGGTATACCCTTGATACATACTACTTTAGGAGAAGATATAAGCTCCAAAATTACCTGTATTAATATTTTTATACTTTTGATGTTATACAGATATTTATTGAGTGTCTATTTTATGCCAGATATTTACAAGTCCATGAGTACAGAATACTGACAAAACAAACATCAATCACTGGATTCTTAGAATGGTAGTCTAACGTAAAATTCTTGTGTATTTATTCTATGGAATGAACTATGGAGGTAAGTTAATTTTGCTATAGTAGCTTAGCTCATAAAAGCCAAATATACACACAGAGATCAATCACAGTCCTCAATATTAAGATAAATACTGTTAATTGGGGGAAAATGTGTAACAAAGCAAATACAACTTAGCTTTTCAATAAAATTTTACCATTAACAAGGTGATCTTCAATTATGACTTTAAAGGAAAAGAAAAGATTTGCACTGATATATAGCAATACGTTGCTAACCATTAATGGTTATTTATCCTCTGATTCTATTTATTTTTAGTTGGAATACTGTATTTTTTTTTAATGGAAAATCATATCTCTAACTTTTTGAGTATGGTAATTCATTGCTTACAGTTCAATTTTCTAAATATGTATTCAACACTTTCTACCTGCCAGGCATATGGTCAGTGTTGAAACTACAAATATACCAAAGGAAAGCATTTCGCTTTTAAGAAATGAAAAATCTAGTATGTCCATGGCCTTCTGAATGTCATTAAGAGTTATTTGTCTCTGTGATAAATATTTAGTCAATCCTAAGATACCATGCTAAAATTAAATTTTAATTTATAATGTTTAATAAATCTAATGAAAATAGTAAATTCATATTGTTTGTTGCAATTAGATTGTAGGCAAAGAAAAAAGACCCATGATGGCAAGTTCTGGAAATGTAATTCATTTAGCTTATTGATTTCAATAATATATTTAGAATCACTAAATCACCTATAGATTGTTATCTACTTATTGGCTCTAAACTAATTATTAATGATTATATCTACTACTGTAGGCAAGAATCCATTATAAGAAATGGAGTAGTCCATATAGTCAACAAGAGAATCTGAAGAGCAGTACCTGGGTGCAATCTCAAAAGCAACAGAATGATCTCCGTTCATTTCTAAAGCAAACCATTCAATATTAGAAAAATCCAAGCCTATGCCCCAATCATTAATGCCAAAGAGGTTTATGTTGAATTGCTCTATGAAGACCTATAAGACATTCCAGAACTAACACCAAAAAATAAATAAATAAAGGAAAGAAATATATTTTTCATCACGGGGACTGGAACACAAAATGCAAAAATTGGAAGTCAAGAAATACCTAGATTAATAAGCAACTTTAGCCTTAGGGTACAAAATGAAACAGGGCAAAGTCTAACAGAGTTTTGCCAAGAGAAAACACTACTCACAGCAAACACCCACTTCCAACTACACAAGAGATAACTGTACATATGGACGTCACTAGATGGTCTATGGGCTTCCTTGGTGGCTCAGAGGTTAAAGCATCTGCCTCCAATGTGGGAGACCCGGGTTCAATCCCTGGGTCGGGAAAATCCTCTGGAGAAGGAAATTGCGATCCACTCCAATATTCTTGCCTGGAGAATCCCATGGACAGAGAAGCCTAGTAGGTTACAGTCCATGGGGTTGCAAAGAGTTGGACACGACTGAGCAACTTCACCTCACCTCACCTCAGATGGTCTATACTGAAATCACATTGATTATATTATTTGCAGCCAAAGATGAAAAAACTCTATTCAAACAGCAAAAATAAGATAAGGAGCTGACTGAGGCTTGGATCATGAGCCCCTTATTCCAAAATTCAGGCTTAAATTGAAAAAAGTATAAAAAATCGCTAGACCATTCAGATAATACATAAATCAAATCCCTTATGATTATACAGTGGAGGTGACAAATAGATTCAAGGGATTAAATCTGGTAGAGAGAGTGCCTGAAGAACTATGGACAGAGGTGCATTAATGTCATGAGGTCATGACCAAAACCAACCCAAAGAAAAAGAAATGCAAGAAGGCAAAGTGGTTGTCTGAGGAAGTCTTACAAAAGCTGGGAGAAAAAATAAAGAAGGAAAAGAGAAGTGAACAGCAAAGGAGAAAGGGAAAGGTACACTTAGCTGAATGCAGAAAAATAGAGGAAATGCAAAGAAATAGAGGAAAATAATAGAATGGAAAAACAGAAATTGTGTCAAGAAAATTGGAAATATCAATGGAATATTTCATGCAAAAAATGGGCACGATAGAGGACAGAAATGACAAGGACCTAACAAAAGAAGAGATTAAGAAAAGGTGGCAAGAATACACAGAAGAACTATATAAAAAATGTTTCAATGACCAGGATAATCATGGTGAGGCGGTCGCTTACCTAGAGCCAGACATGTTGGAGTTTGAAATCAAATGAGCCTTAGGAAACATTCCTACAAACTAAGCTAGCAGAGGTGATGGAATTCCAGCTTAGCCACTTCAGCTCCTAAAAGATGATGATGTTAAAGTGGTTCACTCAATATGTCAGCAAATTTGTACAGTTAAGCAGTAGCCACAGTAATGGAAAAAATCCATTTTCATTCCAGTCCCAAAGAAAGGCAATGCCAAAGGTAATGTTCAAACAACTGTGTACAGTTGTGCTCATTTCACATGCTAGCAAGGTAATACTCAAAATCCTTAAAGCAAGGCTTCAACAGTACATAAGAATTTCCAGATGTTAAAGCTGGGTTTATAAAAGGCTGAGGAACCAGAGACCAAATTGACAAGATCAGTTGAATCATAGAAGAAGCAAGAGAATTCCAAAAACCATCTACTTCTGCTTCACTGACTATGCTAAAGCCTTTAACTGTGTGGATCACAACAAACTGGAAAATTTTTCAGGACATGGGAATGCCAGACCACCTTATCTGTCTCCTGAGAAAACTGTATGCTGGTAAAGAAACAACAGTTCAAACTGGACATGAAACAACAGACTGGTTCAAAATTGTGAAAAGAGTATGTCAAGACTGTATATTGTCATTCTGCTTATTTAACTTTTATGCACAGTATATCATTCCAAATGCCAGGCAGGATTAATGACAAGCTGGAATCAAGATTCCTGGGAAAAATATCAACAATCTCAGATACACAGATGATACCACTCTAGTGATAGAAAGCATAGAAGAACTGAAGAACCTTTTGGTGAAGGCAAAGGAGAGTGAAAAATCTGGTTTAAAATTCAACATTCAAAAAACTACGATGATGGCATATAGTCCCATCACTTCATAGAAAATTAATGGGGGGGTGGAAATGTGATGAATTTTTCTTTTCCTGGGCTCCAAAATCACTGAGGACTGTGACTGTAGTCATGAAATTCAAAGATGTTTGCTCCTTTGAAGAAAAGCTATGACAAATCTAGGCAGCAAAGTAAAAACCAGACACATCACTTTGCTGACAAAGTTCCATATAGGCAAACCTATGGTTTTTCTGGTAGTCATGTACAGGTGTGAGAGTCAGATTATAAAGGAGGCTAAACACCAAAGAATTATTGCTTTTGAACTGTGGTTTTGGAAAAGATTCTTGAGGATCCCTTGGACTGCAAGGTGCTCAAAGTAGTCAATCCTAAAGGAAATCAACTCTGAATATTCATAGGAAAGATTGATGCTGAAGGTGAAGTACTGATACTTTGGCCACTTGTTGGGAAGAACTGACTCATGGAAAACACTCTGATAATAGAAAACATTAAAGGCAGGAGGAGAAGGAGTGGCAGAAGATGAGATGGTTGGATGGCATCACTGAATCAATGGACATGAGTTTGAGCAACCTCCAGGAGAGAGTGAAGGATAGGGAAGCATGGTATGCTGCAGCCCATAGGGTTGCAAAGAGTCAGACAGGACTAATCAACTGAACATTTGTTAATGAATCTTTCAGTTGAGTGCTAAAAACTCATTTGTTTATATTCAGCTGTGAAAGAGCACTGAAAGTTAGAAAAACATATAACATTAATCACTTGAAGACTACCTTAAGAAGTGCCTCCTAAATTTCAATACATTGACAGTTTCATAATCTCAGGAAGTCTCTTAAGCCGTTAGTAGCTTTGAGTTTAAACTTGCAAATAATTTCGTCTGCGTCTACTTTGGCCATGCGAAGAGTTTACTCATTGGAAAAGACTCTGATGCTGGGAGGGATTGAGGGCAGGAGAAGGGGACGACCGAGGGTGAGATGGCTGGATGGCATCACCGACTCGATCGACATGAATTTGAATGAACTCCGGGAGTTGGTGATGGACAGGGAGGCCTGGTGTGCTGCGATTCATGGAGTCGCAAAGAATCAGACACGACTGAGCGACTGAACTAAACTGAGTTAGCTCATATAATATCTCTAAATTACCCAAATTTCAGTCTTTCCTGTCTTCTGCCTTCCTTATTTGGACTTTCACTGGGTGCCATTTTGAATCTTCCGAGTGAGCACCTAAAAACCCTTGGGCTGGAAACAGTCTACAATGCTGATAACGCTATAATGACATTAAAATATGGATATGCTCACTAGATGACTTGAAACCCCTTCTGCACATGTATTAGGCTGAGAAATCCTCTCCACCATAAAAATGAAGAGTCTGTGAGTGGGCTGCTTTTTTCCTTCATTCAACCAGGGCACATCATTCCCATTGGTAGTTTGTCTCAAGTCAGTGTGAACCTCACTAAACTGGTTAACTTAGGTTATCTGTACCTTACGGCCTATCCATACCTATCTCATTTTGAAGCATGAACTTTTAAATTTTGATGGCATTTATCTTTTTCTTTCTTTCCTTTTTTTCACTTGATGCTGTACTTGTGCTGTTACTGCCTAGGAACCATTTGCCAGAACCTAAGCTCATGCAGATTTGTTCCTATGTTTTCTTTTGAGTTTTATAGTTTTGAAATTTAATTCTTCTCCTTCTTCTTCTCTCTCTTTTGCTGGGATACTCTTCCCTGAACACTTTTCTCTCCACATATTTCTCTATTTCAACCAACATTGCTATCTTCACAGCAGCTTTCACAATCAGAAACCATGCTATTCATTATTAATTTCCTTACTTACCCTCTTACTTAGTTGTCAATTTCTGGCCACTAGAATTTAATCTCCCAAAGTGCTCTGTTACTCTTGAGTTAGTGCTAGCACTATTCAGATGCTCAATAAATAATACACTAATGCATAGCAAGCAATAACAATGAAAATTGGTGCAGGGTTCCAGATCAGAGACAAGAAAACATTCCTGGTGAGTCTAATAGTGATTATGTTGATATATTCCTCTATTAATCAGATATCTTAATGTTGAATTCTACCTATATGCAGCTGTCAGGCTTAGTCACTGCAATCAATATCCAAACATAAGTTCAGGAAAAAGAAGTATGTAAATAAGAGAGATCATGATACACCATGTCTTCATTTTCTTAAATTTCTAACAGTTAAAAATATTGCTGATTGGAAAGTAAAAAATCAGAAAATGAGGCTGATATTTAAAGATCACCTTGAGACTATTGATCTAGTCACAAAAGGTCAACCATTTGAATATACAAGTGATTTACACAAATTTAATGCATTTGAGTGCATTAAAACCTGAAATTATTTCCACATTTTAATGTGTATGCCTCTAGAATTTTCATTAAAAAAAATAAACTATAATGAAACTGCTCTTTGGATACCAAATCTTGCCTTTTGGAGACCTTGAAAAACTCTTCAGTTTTCAGAAATGTAACTGTGAATACTCTTTTTTTTTTTTTTTGACTCCTCTTTTAAATTTTTTAAATTTTTATTTTTCTTTACAATACTGTATTTTTTTTTACCTCCTCCCACAGAATTTCTTCACCCTCCACACTCCACCTTACCCAAAATAGAGGGGAAATATAGTAAAGAGGGCCTTTGTTCTTCTCTGACCAATCAACTTGCTTCTTTCCCCACATATGACCTGGTTCAGGGCCCTCTCCAATATGTGTGCACATGTTTTAGCCAAGATGGATCGTAGCATGCAGGCCCATGGGAGAGTATCAACACAAATTATGGGATGGTGACCCCTCTGCTTCTGACTCCCAAGGAGCCTTCCTGGGCATGTACATTTGGAAAGGTTCCCTTGACCTCAGGAGTGACAGATGTGGTCACCTTATATCTTTATTCCAGCAGAGTTCAGCTCCTTTGTTTCTGGAGTGTCAGGGAAAACAAAGTTCCACTTTATTCTACTTGACAAACTCTAGCTGTTCAGCCCAGGGGACCATCTATTTCCTATGTTATCAGGACCAATCCTCCCCTGCCCATTCTGTCTCCCCAGTCTAACACACCCTTTCCTTTCTCTACCGTCTAAATTCCACTTTGTTTTTATTGTTTTTCTTAGTTCAAGTCTCCCCAACCTCAGCCCTTAGCTCCATACAGCTGGGACCATCGGTATCTGGAGAGGCTTAGTCTCCTTCTCATCAATGATCCAATCCTTAAAAGAGTACAAATCTTTAAATAGCATCAGTTTCAAAATGGCATAAATCAAAGAATAGAATATATTTAAGCATGTTCTTTCTGTGTATGAACAAATAGAAATAGGAAAAGAAAGCAGTTAAGCTTACAGGTGAGACAGAAGAACTCCAAACACACTGTGAGAAATGAAGTGGAGATGGCCTGGTGGTGATGGTCAGAAGGGAGGTTCAGGAGAATACACACTCTCCAGTGAAGTTACAGAAGAAAGAGGGCAAAGTGTGTCTCTATCAAGAGAGACTTGAGGCTTTGAGAAAGTTACAGAAGCTTTTGTCAAGGTGATAAATCTTGGAAGCCTTGATGTGAGAAATACACAAAGCAGTAAGTGGAGAAGTTTATGTGTATCAGGCTTAAATAGAAAACATTTTTAGGGTGTGCTAGTCTCTGGAAGTTTCCAAAATTAGGTTATGGAGATGCCAAAACTTTGCTGCTGCTGCTGTTTAGTTGCTTCAGTTCTGTCTGTCTCTGTGAGACCCTATGGACTGTAGCCTGCCTGGCTCCTCTGTCCATGGAATTCTCCAGGCAAGAGTACTGGTGTGGGTTGCCATGCCTTCCTCCAGGGGATCTCCCCAACCCAGGGATCAAATCTGGTCTCCTGCACTGCGGGCAGGTTCTTTACACTGAACCACCAGGGAAGCCCAACAAAACTTTACTCCTATCATTAACTCAGTCTCCTGGACAAGCAAGGTCGCTGGGCTGGACTGGGTGTCCTAATCTGTTGATTGGATCTTTGTGAGGATGGGGAAGTAGTGGATGTGTATTGTTGTACTTAGTACAAGGGCACGTGACTGATCACAGAGAATTTTGTGACCATTATTACTCAGACAATTTTCTGCAATATTGACTGTTTCCTGAGACATTTGCAGTTATTTTGATGAGAACCAGAGAGTTCCAGAAAAATATACTTCTGAAAACATAATTATAAATACATCAAAGAAAATATTTCCCACTTGACAAGAGATGGAACAAATTTTAAAAAGTACATAATTTGAGTTTATATTTTTGCAGTATGTTTAAAAGTGACCCAAGCCTCCTCATTGTAATTGTCATTTCTTCATAATTATATATATATGTGTAGGATTCTTTCATTTATAGTATTATTTCCCAGAGAAAACATTTGTTAAAATAATTTGTTGAAATTCTAAATTTCTTTAATTAAAAAGAATGGGAGGGGACATGGGCAAATCTATGGCTGATTCATGCTGATGTTTGGTAGAAACTAATGCAATACTATAAAGCAATTATTCTTCAGTTAAACATAAATAGATAAAAAAGTTGTAAAAACAACAACAACAAAAGAAAATAAGAATGCAGGACATATTCATGACCTCACAGATAACACATCAAGTCAATAGAAAGAAATTAATTTTTAAAGCAAATGATTTTGAAATTGTATCACATTGGGGACCTGTAATTAAGAAGACCACAGAAATTATCAACAAGGATATCAGAAAAATAAAATTAATACTTTATGGCTTAAAGAGAGGAACATTACAAGTTGATAAGTTCTGAGAATTGTCCAAATTCTGAAAGCAGCATGCTAGGGCTTAAAATTTGTTCTAATGTTATCGAAACCACTACAGTAAAATGCATCAATTTGTTCAAGACAAATGGAATAAACAGAAGATGCAGTAGGTATTGGAGGAGAGAGACCCTAGAGACAGGAGACTCAACAGGTCAGCCATGCTTTTGGCTGAAATAATGAATCTTTAAATGTCTGGAGCAAATGTTTCATTTGAAAAATAAATCTTTCCAACCAGAGAGTGTCTGTCCTGTACCTAAAAGTGGTTGTGTTTGCTTGTGAGATACTGAAGATATTTTTTTTCTTCTTCTTTTTAAAAATTTATTTAAGTGGAGGCTAATTACTTTACAATATTGTAGTGTTTTTTTTTTTGCCATACATTGACATGAATCAACCATGGATGTACATGTGTTACCCCTCCTGAACCCCTCTCCCACTTCCCTCCCCATTATTTTTAATGATACAGGTTTTCTGCCAACACTGAACTAGAAGGATGGTGGGGACGAGTTTTTGACCATGACCACAAAACCCAGGAATGTGTCTGGCTTCTTGCAAACCTATTCTGGGAATCCCCAGACTGGGTCCACACAGACACTCTCACCTCCTGCTTAGCCCCTAGAAACTGCCCAGGGCAATGACCAGCATGACCACCCTAAACTATCAGGCAGTAGAAGTCAATTCTGAAGCACTCAGAATATAGGATCCTCCAGATGGTCCTGTGGGATTGACCACCTCTCACTCTAGTCATCAGCCACCCCAAGGCAAATGCACCTGGATCTTCATCTGCTCCCTTCTACTCACATACCCCTCACTCTTCCTGCTAAGATTATATCCCCATAAACCACACACATGCTGCTCACTCAGGCTCTGATGTGGATGGACTTAGGCTAAGAGAGAGCAGCTGTTTCTGCCTTTGATGTAATAGTTAAAAACTTTTTTTTTTTTTCTTTCTCAGAAAATGATCCAAATTTGTTTGCCCAGATGTATAGCCTTTAAACATGTTTTCTCTGATTGGTTTATCTGTTTGTGTAAAAATACAAATGATAGGAAATAAAGTTAATTTAAACTTACTTTCTGAGGGAAACAGCATGAACAACATGAAAACTAGCACCAGTGTCTTGCTTTCTGTGAACAAATTTCACCTATTGCTCACGTGTGATGA
This sequence comes from Nanger dama, assembly GCA_917880005.1. NCBI lineage: Eukaryota > Metazoa > Chordata > Mammalia > Artiodactyla > Bovidae > Nanger > Nanger dama. The sequence continues at coordinate 1,079,057 of CAKJTW010000033.1, forward strand.
TTAATTTTGTGTGTCATGTTGGCATAGGATCCAGCTACAGAAATGCACACTGAGTGTTGTTCAAGTATGGTTAACATGCTCAACATGGTTAACATTTACAATCATCTGACCCCAAGTAAAGAAAATTATTTTGGACAATGTGGGTGGGCTTCATCTAATCAGTTGAAAGCTTTTAAAAGTTAAGAACTATGATTTCCTAAAGATGAAATTCCACCTCAAGGATGTAGCATCAACTCTTTCTCAAGAACTTAGAGCTTCCTGGCAGCCCTGTTTCAAACTTTCTGGCCCACATTACCACCTAGCCTATTATTTAAATTAATGCTCTCTCATTATGTATATGTATGTATATACGTACACAAGCATATGTACATATGTACAGGTATATTTGTATCTTATTGGATCTGTTTCCCTGGAAAATCTTGGCTGATACATCATGTAATATTTTAAAACTGACATATTGTATAATATATAATATGAAAGAAAATTTGCCCTCAAGATTATATTTACATTTAGTAAATAAAAGGGAAAGAAAATATAAATTCTTCTTACAGAAGAATTCAAAACCATGTGTAAATATATTCCTCTCAAGGAGGGTGTGATGGACTTACTGATTCACTTTCAAACAATTGAGAATGGAAAGGGAAGAGCCTACCTGGACCCGGTTATAAAACCCGGCCCCACGAGGGTTGCAGTGAGGATGCCACGTACCACCAAGGCGTTGTGACAAAGAAAAAAGCCTCAATCAGTGCTGTTCTTTCCAAAAGACTATAACCCCAGGCAAAGTGTCGGAACAGCAGACAAACCCATATTGGGGGACATTCCACAGGACACCTGGACAAGGCTCCTCAAACTGCTGTGAACTTGAAAACCACATCAAGAGAGAAAAGTGACAGACCAGAGATATAACAGTTAAATGCAGTGCAGTAGTTTGAATTTAATCTTGTTTTAATCTTGGAAAAGAAAAAGGACATTAATAAAATAATTGGTAAAAGATTTTATTTAATAGTAACATACCAATATTGTTTCTTGGGCTTCCCAGGTGGTGTTAGTGGTAAAACACTGCCTGTCAATGAAGAAGACATTAAGGGACCCAGTTTGATCCTTGAGTTGAAAAATCTCCTGAAGAAGGGCATGGCAACCCTCTTCAGTATTCTTGACTGGAGAAAGTTATGGACAAAAAAAAAAAAGAAAGAAAGAAAATTAAAAAAAAAAGAAAGTTATGGACAGAGGAGCCTTATGGGTGTCATTACTTAGTATCACAAAACTTCAGACATGACTGAAGCAACTTAGCATGCAAATATGGTTTCTTAGCTCTAACAAAAGGATCACAGAAAAGTAAGATGTTAAAATGGGAGTCAGTGGACACAGCTCTCTATAGTAACTAATTTTTTTGCTACTTTTATGTAAGTCTAAAATTATCACCAAATAAAAATTTGCTTTAAGAGAGACACAGATGTATAGAATGGACTTTTGGACTCTGAGGGAGAGGGAGAGGCTGGGATGATTTGGGAGAATGGCATTGAAACATGTATATTATCATGTAAGAAACGAAGTGCCAGCCTATGTTCAATACAGGATACAGGAAGCTTGGGGCTGGTGCACAGGGATGATCCAGAGAGATGATATGGAGTGGGAGGTGGGAAGGGGATGCAGGATTGGGAGCTCGTATATACCCGTGGCAGATTCATGTCAATGTATGGCAAAATCAACACGGTATTGTAAAGTAAAATAAAGTAAAAATAAAATTAAAAAATAATATTTACTTATATTAACTGTATTAAGTCACAATTTTAAGAAGCATTTTTGACATAAATGTTTTAAAAAATTCAGTGGTTAAAATATTTTTATTTAATAAAAAGATTCTACTATTTAATAACTGTGAAAGTTACATTATGCTTACAAAGGGAAAACCTTCATGTAAAAGACAATTTTTTTTTTTTTTTTTTTACTTTACAATATTGTATTGGTTCTGCCGCACATCAACATGAATCCGCCACAGGCGTATACCTGTTACCCCTCCCCCAAAAAAAAAGGTAAAAGACAAATCTGACATCAGCTGATTTTAGAGGAAAAATTTTAGATGTTAAAATTGAGGAACGGAATATCATATATTATGGCTTTTCTGCTTTTATTTCATCTCAATTTATTCTGTAAGTTCAAAATTGAAATTTTATTAATGATCATACAAATTCTGTTATAGTATTAATAATAATAAAAGTGATATATAAACAAATCCATTTTTTTACATATTTGTTCTAAGTTTTAGTTATGAAATATTGAGAGTAAAGACCTAATTTGATATCAGAAACAGCTTATCTGAAATAAAGATTAAAAAGTATAAACAATATAATATTAGACTTTACATTTATATCATTGAAATCTCAACTTGCATTGGCAAAATATATTCCATGAGAGAGCTAAAAATATTTCTGGATCATTTTCTTTTTATTTTATACCTTCATAAGATAGCAAGAAAAATAACACATATTTGGTGAAGTAATACTGAGCTGGCTGAGTTCATTTCATATTTGACTCATAATGCCTTCAAAATGTATAGAAATAGTATAGAAATAAACGACACCATGAAAAATTTTTACTATCTGACAATCTTGTAGATTCACTAAAACAAGTTTCTATGTCTACCCTCTGCCTTTTCTTACGACAGACCTTCCTTGTTTCCTAATTAATATCTTTTTTTTCTGCAGGCTTTGTTTAGGGCAATATGACTAGTGAAAATGCTTGCATCTCTAGACTGCCTTGAAATTAATGGTACATCAGGGATTTTGCTATGTGCAACAAGTTGCAAACAGGTATCTACTGAGAACAAAATTCTAGGAACAGTTTCTCTAATAAAGAAAGCATTAACTAGCATGTGTCATTTGTTCTCTGCCCCTTTCACTTTTCTATGACTCAGACATTGAACCAGGTTCTGAAGTCAGCTTGAATCATTGTAACGAAGTGCACATGTCTGGGAAAGTGGAACAAGAAGCTTAAATAAATCAGAATCTTTGCTTATATACCAGAGCAATTTAATTAACTCTGGGCAGCCTGCTTGAAGATTTCTTATAACTGATACACATAAACCAGTATTTTGCCAAATGCTATCTTCAAATTTCTGTTGCATGCAAATTCCCTCATCCTTTATGCCATCTTTTGTACCAGAAATTTACTATAGATCACTATTCTCATTCTTAGTCTGAAATTATAGCTCATTCAGTTATTGTATCTCTTGATCATCCAAAAGGTGGGGAAAAGTTCTGTAGCATCTTTCACTGTGATTGGTAATTTGAGAAACATAGTGACAATTCTTCAACACATACAAACCACCAGGGCCATTTCAAAACTTTCTCTTGGTTGAATAAATTCATTTAACATGAAGAAAAATTTCAAAATTATTACCTGCATTTTAACAGTGTTTATTTACTGGTATATGTAACTGCATTTTGTCTCCCATCTATGATGATATTGGTACACATTATTTTTTTAATTTATTTATTTCTTAATTGAAGGATAATTGCTTTACAGAATTTTTTTTTCCTGTCAAGCCTCAACATGAATTAGCCATAGGTATACCTATACCCCTTCCCTTTTGAATCTCCCTCACATCTCCCTCCCCATCCAAACCCTCTATAAATTAAAAAAAAAGAATCTGTTCCACACAAATGGCATAAATAAGATGAAAATCTCTCATGCTGAGAGAGCCTGGAGATGAGGAGTCCAAATATATATGGTGGTTTTATGCTAACACCAGAGTAAAGTCTCTGTAGGAGGTAGTATCTCTAAGTAAAGAATTTGGCTTAACCTAGGGAAAGGCAATGGCAACCCACTCCAGTGTTCTTGCCTGGAGAATCCAAGGAAGGGGGCTGCTGTCTATGGGGTCACACAGAGTCAGACATGACTGAAGTGACTTAGCAGCAGCAGCAGGGAAATGTATGAGTTATTTCTTTGGCTCCTGAAAGGTAATTTCTAAGTGGTCAGAGTACTCTGTCTAATAAAAATGACTGTTTGTTTCAGGGCCTTGGACTAGTTGTATGTGAGAATGTGATTTAGACTGAGAGCTTTATAATACACAAATAAAAAATGATTTTATTTAGGGACCTTGTGTCAGGCCAGGTATGAACACAGTGATTTAGAAGCTTTGGGTCATATGCTGTCAATGGATTTCCAAAGGAATTGGGGCCTGAAGTCAGCCACATGGGTGTTTAACAAGGTTTTGACCATCCACTTCCTGTTAATATCCTGACATAAGGCTCTGGTAAACTTCCTGGCTGGACTACCCCATTCATCTTGTCATACATCACAAGTGGTAGTCTACACCTCCATCAGAAGAGGATAGAATACTAGCAGCTGGAAGCCCAAGCATTTGAATTTGTCTGGGCTCTTTCTATGTACCTCTTTCCTTGGTTAGTTTTAATCTGTTTACTTTAACTATAATATATCATAACCATGAGCTTTCAGTGAGGTTTGTGAGTTACTCTGGCAAATTATTGAACCAAAGAGTGGTCTTGGATACCTCTTCATTTGAAACTGGTGTTGGAAGTGAGAATGTTCTTATGGACTGCTCCCTTCAACTTGGCAGGGACCCACCTCCCATTTTCATTCTATCCAAACACAAGGCTTCTGTCTTCTAGATTACCTTACAGCTCAGGATGCTGCTGAAATTCTATTATCATTGAAGACTGAAAGGAACATAAAAGTCATATTTGCAGTTAGTTGTCCCTCCAAGCTTACATAAACATGACCAGAGTAGCTTCCCCAAATTCCTAACAGTATGTCTAGTCACAACTCTGGCTCGTACTTAATCATATGGCCACATTTAACTGCAATGGGATTTGGGAAGTCTTGATTCAGTAACAATGCACTTAGTAAAAACATTAAAATTCTGTGGCTTAAGAAAGTGAGAAACATGAAATTTGAATTAGAAGACTACTGATTTGAAACATGATTTATATGCTGTATATTTAATGCAACATAAAAATCATATTTAAGTAAACTCATTGCTGAATAAAATATTTTAATATCATTTCAATTATGAAAATAAAATTTTTGAATGTTTGATAGTTTAAAAACTGAATTATGTGAAGATACATAAGAAAAATGAAAATATAATGTCCATATAGGTTCATACATAGATACATATTTATAATTTCCAAAAACTTGAAACAATTAAAATGCCTGTCTATTGAAATAATTTACTTTTAAAATATAGTAAATCTGCACAAAGGACTACTATCCATCAGTGAAAAGGAACAAACCACTGATACATGATATAACATAGATAGGTCTCAAATCATTATGTTAAATCAAAGAAACCAGACCAAGAAAAATTACACAGTGAATGATTACATTTACATGAAGTGTAAAGAAAAAGGAAAAACATTGAGACAGAAAGCAAGTAGCAGACTCCAAAGGGCATAAGGAAGCTTTTGGTGTAATGGGCATATCCTAAAGCCTGATGGTGATAATGATTACCACAATTTAATAAATTCACTAAAAATCTTGAGTTATATTCTTACAATGGATGTATCTTACTAAATGTACATTTTCACCCCAATACATATTTAAAAATAAGTAAGTTATGTGAGCTTCCAGGGAAGATGTGTAAAAGAATTTCCTTAGCAAAAGTTCAGCTGTCTGAGCTTGAGTGTTTTGTAGCATCTGTCTAACACAGTGATTCTTTTTTTTTTTTTTTCCCGGTAGCCTAAAGACTCCTTTTCATTAGTATTTTATAGTGAAGTTTGTTACAGATGTTCTTGTACCCTACCCCAGCATCCTGTGTAGGAACCAGACAATTTTCATTTTAGTGAGTTCTTCCAGTGATTTTTTTTTTTCATACTAACATTTATAAATGAGTCCCTGATTGAAATAGCTATGTAATTAATGTTAATGACATCAGACATTAAAGATTTGGATGAGGAGTCAATGGAAAATGACTAGTTTTAAGCTTAACTAGGATTTCATTTTATAGCCCATTGTTCATGTCAAACATTTTTTAAAAATCATAATTTTTTCATGTTAATAGGAGTAAAATTCTCTTAAGTTTCAAAATGAAAGTGCCTTATAAAATAATATAAGCCTACAGCATAAGGTAAAGATCTTACACATAGTAAGTATTTTTGATTCAATAGAGAGAGGTTGAGAAAAGGAAGGAAGAATTGTGGGTGGGAGTGTGTGGGATTTAATTATAACAAATCAAAGAGAAGTTGCTTAAGCTGTTGATATAGTTCTTATTTTAAATCTCAGAAATATAGTTCAAAGTTTCTAAAGTTAGAAAAACAAATTAAGAACAGTGCAAATTAACACTAATTTTGTCTATGCTCAAGGGAGAAATATAAAATGAGGTAGTTTCAGAATATAACTTTAGTTTAATCAAGGTTAAGAGTAAGTACTGATGTTGTTTTTGGACTAAGTATAATCTATAGTCTTCAAAAACAGAAAATGTGTGTCCATTTTTGGAGAGAAACTTGCCAATTCAAAGAAAGAAGACAGAAAATTTTAAAAATATGATAATGGTGCTTTATTCATGTATGACTGGATGGATAGTGGTAGTTAAGTGGTAAAAATTGGGTTAGAGAGTTAAAAAGCTTTAGGAAACAAATAACTCTTCCTCAAGAGAAATCAATGACAAATGGTGTTACTAGTCTTTCCATAAAAATTCCACGTCATTCTGGAGACAGAGCAAATCACAAGCGATTTCTTTGAACTGAAAACTCATCTCTTAAAAAGTTCTCTACTTGGAAATTCAATTAGTGAAAGGTTAATTATTACCTCAGAATGGTGCAGAGAAAGATGAAGTGTTCACAGGAGGTATCTAAAATAATCTGGATTCCAATACACTGTAACAGTAAAAATTTGAACAAGTTTATTTCTTTATTTTTATTTCCTCACTCTGTAAAATGGGGCTGGTAATACTATGCAATTCAAATGATTTGTTGAGGATAAAATTGGATATAGAGTACTTAGTGCAATGTCTGGTACATAAGCTTTCAACAAATGTTATTATATAGTATAAATTATGGCATATAATATGATGCTACGCATATTATGTTATTATATTTGCATGTGTTATTCTATACTATATTAGGCTATATTGCACATGTCTATTTAATATGTTGCTATTTATTATACTTATTGACTGTTGTCCTAAAAAATCACATTTTAAGAAAGATATTTAATTAAAAAAAAAAAACACCCATGATTTTAGTTACCATATTCTAAGACATTAGAAATACTGGTCCTTCCTTGGTGAATTGAGTGCTTCAGCAAACCTGGAATGTCATGGTATCAGCGGTGCCTAGTCCAGCTGATTCATGCTGGCCTCTGCTTTTAATCATGTTCCCCCTCCCACCTCTGCTTGAATTTCCATTTCTTCCAGCTTCTCCCCTCTTTTTCTAACTGCTCAGGTTTCCCGTGTTTTCTTAGTCTTTCCTCCCTAACTACCATTTATAGCCAAGTACTGATTCATCATACTCTTTTGTAAGTTTCTATGTCAGCTGACTTTCTTAAGATAGAGGCTGCCGTTATGTCTGTGTGGCAGTGGTTAGAATAAAGACCATTTTACCTTAAGCACCTGGTAAATATTGCTTGAATTTGATTGGTTTGAATCAGTGTCTGGAAACTGTTAAAGCTGTGATACAATTTGAAAATATTTGAAAAACACATAGGTGAATGACTTACAATGACATAAGAAATGAATAAAAAGCATATATTTATTTAAGTATCATTTTATGAAGAATATTGCCCTCTAGGCAAACATCATGCTATTAAGTGCATTTGGAACATTTGGTTATGTAAACTGTGCATTTTCTCATTTTGATATTTCTTAAGTTTTGGGCACAAGTTATACTTCTTTATTTTCTCTCTACTAATTTCTCAATCATTAGCCAAAACTAGTAATAGACAAGCAAAATTATGTAGGTTCATATAACCCTTTGATTTTTCATAAAATAAATGTTTGCTTTGGTAATGTTTTATTATATCCAAACATTCTCCTTGCTCTTCCAAGTTTGAATTAGTCCATAATTTGAAATATGTGTCCAACAAAACATGAACCATACAAAATGATTAATTACTCAAATGATTTTTACTTTTCATGCAGCCATAACTCATTTTGTTGGATTTGCAAGTATCCTTTTTTTTTTTTTTTAACAAAGTGAAGATTTTTGGCAACCCTCCCTAAATCAAGTTTGTTTCATATTTTTCCAACAAAATTTGCTCACTTTGTATTTGTTCAGATTATGGTAACTTTTTCAATATTTAAAACTTTTTCATTATTATTATACTTGTTATGATGCTCTGTGATCAGTGATGCTTGATATTGCTAGTCTAATTGGTTTGGGACATCATGAACTACACCCTTAACACAGTGAGCTTAAGGAATGTTGTGTGTGTTCTGACTGCTGTGCCAACTGGAAATTCCCCCATCTTTCTCTCTTTCCTTAGGCCTCCCTATTGCTTGAGATATAATATTGAAATTAGGCCAGTCAATAACCCTACAATGGCCTCCAAGTATTCAAATGAATGGAAGACTCACATTTCTCATTTTAGATCAAAAGCTAGCAATGAGTAAGCTCAGTGAGGAAGGTATGTCAAAACCCAAGATAGCTGAAAGTGAGGCATATACCAAACAGTTAACCAAACTGTGAATGCAAAGGAAAAGTCCGTAAAGGAAATCCAAAGGGCTACTACACAAGTGAACAAATGCATTATAAGGAGGTGAAACAATTTTATTGCTGATACAGAGAAAGATTTAGTTTCTGGATGGAAGATCAAATGACCACAGCATTCTCTTAGTCCAAAACCTAATCCAGAGCAAAATCCTAACTCCTTTCAGTTCTGTGGAGGCTGAGGGAGGTGAGAAAGCTATAGAAGAAAAATCTGAAGACAACAGAGTTGGTTCGTGTGGTTTAAGGAAAGAAGACATCTCCATAATGTAAAAGTGCAAGATGAAGCAGTAAATGTTCATGTAGAAGCTGCAGCATGTTGTCCAGAAGATTTAGGTAAAGTAATTTGTGAAGGTGGCTGCAATAAACAACAGATTTCAATATAGACAAAACAGTCATCTGTTGGAAGAAGATGTCAATCTAGGACTTTCATAGCTGGAGAAGAGAAGTCAGTGCCAGGCTTCAAAGCTTCAAATGGCAGGCTGACTTTCTTGTTAGGTGGTGATTCAGCAGGTGACTTTAAGGTGAAGACAAGACTCATTTATTATTCTGAATATTCTAAATCTACCCTGCCTGTTCTCCACAAATAGAACAAACCTTGATGACAGAACATGTGTTTACAACATAGTTTACTGAATTTTTGAGCTTGCTGTTGAGACCTACAGCTTAGAGAAAAAGAATGCTTTAAAATTACTACTGCTCATGGAAAATATACCTGCTCACCCCAGAACTCTGATAGAGATGTGCAATGAGATGCATGTTGTTTTCCTTGTTTAATAACACAACACCCAATCCTTAACCAGTGAATCAATGAGCATTTTTTGCCTTTCAGGTCTTATTATTTAAGAAATAAATTTTGCAGTGCTATAGCTGTCATAGATAATGACTCTTTTGATGGATTTGGACAAAGTGAATTGAAATTATAGAAATAATTAATTATTCTAGATGCCATGAAAAACATGGCAAGAGAACTAGAATAGCAAGAGAACTAGAATTAGAAAAGGAGCCTGAAGATGTGGCTGAATTACTGCCATCTAATGATAAAGATTTAATTGATAAAAGGTTGCTTCTTATGGATGAGCAATAAAACAGGTATCTTGAAATGGTCTCTAATTATGTGAAGGTTACTGAAATTACAAGACGTAATTTTTAAAAAATTGCAAGAAAAATATATAAACTTGGTTAATAAAGCAAAAGCAGTATTTGAGGGGATTGACTCCAATTTTGAAAGAAGATCAACTGTGGATAAAATGCTACTATAAAGCATTGCAGATTACAGAGAAATCATTCATGAATGGAAGAGTCAACGGATGTTCCAAACTTCACTGATGCCTCACTAAGAAATTGCAATCCCAACCTTTAGCAACCACCACTCTGATCAGTTGGCTATAGTTCATGGGTTTGCAAGAGTTGGATGTGACTTAGAGACTAAACCATTCTCATCAATCAACACTGACACAAAACCTTCCACCAGCCAAAAGATGATGATATGCTAAAGGTGATGGTTAGCAATTTAAAGCAATAAGGTATTTTTAAATTAAGGTATGTAGATTTTTCAGTTCAGTTCAGTCGCTCAGTTGTGTCCGACTCTTTGCAACCCTATGAATCGAGGCACGCCAGGCCTCCCTGTCCAACACAATCTCCGGAGTTCACTCAGAATAACGTTCATCGAGTCCGTGATGACATCCAGCCATCTCATCCTCTGTCCTCCCCTTCTCCTCCTGCCCTCAATCCTTCTCAGCATCAGAGTCTTTTCCAATGAGTCAGCTCTTCGCATGAGGTGGCCAAAGTACTGGAGTTTCAGCTTTAGCATCATTCCTTCCAAAGAAATCCCAGGGCTGATCTCCTTCAGAATGGACTGGTTGTATCTCCTTGCAGTCCAAGGGATTCTCAAGAGTCTTCTCCAACACCACAGTTCAAAAACATCAATTCTTCGGTGCTCAGCCTTCTTCACAGTCCAACTCTCACATCCATACATGACCCAGGAAAAACCATGGCCTTGACTAGATGGACCTTTGTTGGCAAAGTAATGTCTTTCCTTTTGAATATACTATCTAGGTTGGTCATAACTTTTCTTCCAAGGAGTAAGCGTCTTTTAATTTCATGGCTGCAATCACCATCTGCAGTGATTTTGGAGCCCCCAAAATAAAGTCTGACACTGTTTCCACTGTTTCCCCATCTATTTCCCGTGAAGTGATGGGACCGGATGCCATGATCTTCGTTTTCTGAATGTTGAGCTTTAAGCCAACTTTTTCACTCTCCTCTTTCACTTTCATCAAGAGGCTTTTAGTTCCTCTTCACTTTCTGCCATAAGGGTGATGTCATCTGCATATCTGAGGTTATTGATATTTCTCCTGGCAATCTTGATTCCAGCTTGTGTTCTTCCAGTCCAGTGTTTCTCATGATGTACTCTGCATAGAAGTTCAATAAGCAGGGTGACAATATACAGCTTTGACGTACTCCTTTTCCTATTTGGAACCAGTCTGTTGTTCCATGTCCAGTTCTAACTGTTTTTTAGCTATTATTTACTTAATACCATTGTATAGTTGGTCAAAAGAAAATAATTGAATTCTGACAATAAAAGCATTATTTAATATAGATTGTGTTCACCTATGGCTGATTCGTGTCAATGTATAGCAAAACAAATACAGTATTGTAATTAAAAAAATAAATAAATAAATTCTTTGCTGGCAAAGAATTGCCTCTACTCTTCAATATGCTATTCAGGTTGGTCATAACTTCACTTCCATGGCTGCAATCACCATCTGCAGTGATTTTGAAGCCCCTCAAAATAAAGTCTGACACTGCTTCCACTATTTCCCCATCTATTTCCCATGAAGTGATGGGTCCAGATGAATGTTGAGCTTTAGGGCAACCTTTTCACTCTTGTCTTTCACTTTCATCAAGAGGCTTTTTAGTTCCTCTTCACTTTCTTCCATAATGGTGGTATCATCTGCATATCTAAGGTTATTGATATTTCTCCCGGCAATCTTGATTCCAGCTTGTGCTTCTTCCAGTCAAGCATTTCTCTTGATGTACTCTGCATAGAAGTTAAATAAACAGGATGACAATAGACATCCTTGACATACTCCTTTTCCTATTTGGAACCAGTCTGTTGTTCCATGTCCAGTTCTAACTATTACTTCCTGACCTGCATATAGGTTTCTCAAGAGGCAGATCAGGTGGTCTGGTATTCCCATCTCTTTCAGAATTTTCCACAGTTTATTGTGATCCCCATAGTCAAAGGCTTTGGCATAGTCAATAAAGCAGAAGTAGATGTTTTTCTGGAACTGTCTTGCTTTTTCCATGATCCAATGGATGCTGGTAATTTGATCTCTGGTCCCTCTGACTTTTCTGAAGCCAACTTGAGCATCTGAGAGTTCACGGTTCACGTATTACTGAAGCCTGGCTTGGGGAATTTTGAACATTACTTTACTAGCATATGAAATGAGTGTAATTGTGTAGTAGCTTGAGCATTCTTTGGCATTGCCTTTCTTTAGATTGAATAAAATCTGACCTTTTCCAGTCCTGTGGCCACTGCTGAGTTTTCCAAATTTGCTGGGATATTGAGTGCAGCACTTTTGAGAGGGTAACAGGGAGGAAGGCCAGAGGTCTCCAAAGGGAGGGAAATAGCTGCAAGTGTCAGACATTTTTATCTCGCTTAAGCGGCAGGAGGAAACAAACTAGTGATATTATGCCTTCTTTATACAAATTTAAAAGAACAGTTTTCTTAACATACTGTGTTGCCATAATGACACCTGGTTTCACCTGAAATTAACTATTCTCAAACCTAGAGATAACCAATGTATTTCTCTTATGGAAATGTTTGCCTTAATCTATGCTAATGTACTATGCATTTACCCAATCTCTGTTTTCAAGTTGGTTCCGCCTCTTGGCTCAGAACCTACTTGACAAACGAGTATGTTATACTGAGATATTGTTCCTCTAATCTATGTAAGTGAAACTATTTATATGGTGATCTGTCCTTTTTCAAGATTCAAGTTAATCATTTTATGGCCCAGGATGAACCATTTAGTGCCAAGATTATCCCAAAACGCATCTATGGGTGAGGGACCTGGTGCCATTCTGAGTTTTAAGACATTGCTTTCTTTCATTAACAGACTGCTAGTGACTATATAACATCCACCTGAAGACTAGCAGAAGGGTACTCTTCCTGTCCCCTTCTGATGCCTATGTCAGAAGCTTTCTCTATCTCCTCTATACTTTAATAAAAACTTTATTACACAAAAGTTCTGAGTGATCAAGCCTCGTCTCTGGCCCCGGATTGAATTCTTCTCCTTCAGGGGCCAACAACAACCTTTCACTTTTACAGCATCATCTCTCAGGATTTGAAATAGCTCAACTGGAATTCCATCACCTCCACTAGCTTTGTTCATAGTGGTGCTTTCTAAGGCTCCCTTGACTTCACATTCCAGGATGTCTGGTTCTAGGTGAATGATCACACCATCGTGATTATCTTCCTCATGAAGCTCTTTTTCATACAGTTGTTCTGTGTATTCTTGCCACCTCTTCTTAATATCTTCTGCTTCTGTTAGGTCCATACAATTTCTGTCCTTTATCGAGCCCATCTTTGCCTGAAATGTTCCCTTGGTATCTCTAATTTTCTTGAAGAGATCTCTAGTCTTTCCCATTCTGTTGTTTTCGTCTGTTTCTTTGCATTGATCTCTGAAGAAGGCTTTCTAATCTCTCCTTTCTATTCTTTAGAACTCCGCATTCAGATGTTTATATCTTTCCTTTTCTCCTTTGCATTGTGCTTCTCTTCTTTTCACAGCTATTTGTTAGGACTCCTCAGACAGCCATTTTGCTTTTTTGCATTTCTTTCCATGGGGATAGACTTGATCCCTGTCTCCTGAACAATGTCACAAACCTCCGTCCATAGTTCATCAGAGTCTCTGTCTATCAGATCTAGTCCCTTAAATCTATTTCTCTCTTCCACTGTATAATCATAGGGATTTGATTTAGGTCATACCTGAATGGTCTAGTGGTTTTCCCCACTTTCTTCAATTTCAGTCTGAATTTGGCAATGAGGAGTTCATGATCTGAGTGACAGTCAGCTCCCGGTCTTGTTTTTGCTGACTGTATAGAGCTTCTCCATTTTTAATCTGATTTCAGTGATAACTATCTGGTGATCTCCATATGTAGAGTCTTCTCTTGTTTTGTTGGAATAGAGTGTTTGCTGTGACAAGTACGTTCTCTTGGCAAAACTCTATTAGCCTTTGTCCTGCTTCATTCTGTACTCCAAAGCCAAATTTGCCTGTTACTCCAGGTGTTTCTTGACTTCCTACCTTTGCATTCCAGTCCCCTATAATGAAAATGACATCTTTTTTTTGGTGCTAGTTCTAAAAGGACATGTAAGTCTTTATAGAACCATTCAACTTCAACTTCTTCAGCATTATTGTTTGGGGCATCAGCTTGGATTACCATGATATTGACTTGTTTGCTTGGAAACAAACAGAGATCATTCTGTTGTTTTTGAGAGGGATTCCTGCCCACAGTAGTAGATATAGTGGTCATCTGAGTTAAATTCACCCATTCCAGTCCATTTCTATTCACTGATTACTATAATGTGGATGTTCACTCTTGCCATCTCTTTGACATTCACTCTTTGACCACTTCCAATTTGCATTGATTCATGAACCTGACATTCCAGGTTCCTATGCAATATTGGTCTTTGTAGCATCAGACCTTGCTTCTATCACCAGTCACATCCACAACTGGTATTGTTTTTGCTTTGGCTTCATCCCTTCATTCTTTCTGTGGTTATTTCTCCACTGATCTCCAGTAGCATACTGGACACCTACCGACCTGGAGAGTTCCTCTTTCAATATCCTGTCATTTTGCCTTTTCATACTGTTCATGGGGTTCTCAAGGCAAGAATACTGAAGTGGTTTGCCATTCCCCTCTCCAGTGGACCACATTCTGTCAGACCTCTCCGCCATGACAAGCCCGTCTTGGGTGGCCCCACAAGTCATGACTTGGTTTCATTGAATTAGGCAAGGCTGTGTTCCCTGTGAACAGATTGGCTAGTTTTCTGTGATTATGGTTTCAGTGTGTCTGCCCCTAGTTGCCCTCTCACAACACCTACTGTCTTACTTGGGTTTCTCTTACATTGGACGTGGGGTATCTCTTCACGGCTGCTCCAGCAAAGTGCAGCCTCTGCTCCTTACCTTGGATGAGGGGTATCTCCTCACGGCCACCCCTCCTGACTTTGAACATGGAGTAGCTCCTCTCAGTCCTCCTGTGCCCACGCAGCTCCCACTCCTTTGACATGGGGTTGCACCTCTCAGACACCTCCTCTGACCTCGGGTGTGTGGTAGCTCCTCTTTATGTATAATACATTATATACATTATATAATGTATAATGTAGCATAATATATATTTTAGAAACGTGAATTTCTTCCTAGCTAAAATATTTATGACATTTTGATTCCAGTTGTTTGACTTAGTATGAGTAGAATACTAGATCTCTAATTTATATTCATTCAAAAATTTTTTTATTTTTTCATGAATTTTTGTATCCAACATTACTGCTGAAAAGCTAGAAATTTTATTATTTTAGTGATTAAAAATTTTTTTCACTGAGGCTTGAAACTTCTAATCCATTTCTGAAAATATAAAGAAATACCATGTTGTAAAAAAAAAAATCAGGAAATTAGCATGGAGTAGAGTATTATTAACTAAAATGCAGATTTTCTTAAAGTTAAAGAAGAAAATAAAATGAAAAATAAAGTCCCAATAGTGGATATATGCCCAAAGCTTCTCCTTGAAAATGCAAACACACTATTATTCCCAAACCAGGGCTCAGTAAAACAATAATGAGTACAGCAGATTTTGGCTGCCAGGATGAAATCTCTCATAAAAAAATAAAGAAATAAAGAATAAACTAAATATAAGAAACAAAACAAATTGCTTGACTAAAACTTTCCAGAAATCTTAATTAAAACTAACCATTTCAAACAAAATATCTTTAAACTTTTTGAATAAATAATATTTTCAACTAATGGTAAATTTGGCAAATTGACAATTCAGAAGATTGATCATTCATTCTATTCATGAAATACTTTAAAAGTTTCAGTCATTTTGCAACTGTTGCACATTTTATCTTGAGGGAATTGAACTAAAATCATGCATTCATTTTATCTTCATTGGAATATCATGAATGATCCAAAATAGTCTCTCCTCTCCTTCCCCTCCCCCTTTACTCCCCCCACCTTATCCCTCTCCTCCTTCAGCTATGTAGTCTACCAATTCTTTACATCCACAGTATTAACTTTAAAATGCTATAATGACCTTCCAATTTATACAGTAAAATCTAATCTGCTCCTTGAAAGCTTTCAGTTTTCTGGGTGATATGACTCGACTACATTTTCAAATTTACATTATGCTACTCTCTTCCTGTTCACCACAGCTTAGTACTCTGAGTCTCTCTCCTACTCCAGGACAGATAAAATATTTTCTGTCCAGATTTGTTGCATTGTTTTATCTGCCTTGAAATTTATTTTCCTGATTTTTCACTTACCTGGCCCCTTTTAATAAAGAATATTTCTTCTAGCAATTCCACTCTGGGGTACATAACTAAAAGAAAATAAAAGCTTCACTTGAAAAGATATATGGAGTCCAGTGCTCATAGTTGCATTATGGACAGTTGTTAAGACATAGAAGCAGTCTAAGTGCACATCAACAGATGAATGGACAAAGAAGATGTAGCTCATATACAAAGGCATAAAAACAGAATGATATTTTGCTATTTGAAGCAACAAATAGTTTAGTGAAATAAGTCAGACAAAGAAGACAAATCCTGCATAATATCACTTATATGTGGAATTTAAAATTATTGTAAAGCGAATGGCTATAATAAAAAGAAGCAGACTCACATATATAGAGAATAAAGCAATGATAATCAGTGAGAAGCAGGATGAGGGAGGGGTAATATAGGGTAAGAGACACAAACTTTTTGAGTAAAAGAAGCTATCAGGAAATACTGTACAGCACAGAGAATATAGCCAATATTTTATAACAGCTACAAATGAAGTACAGTGTTTAAAATTGTAAAGGACCATACACAATTGTTATGCACCTGTTATTTATATAATATTGTATATTAGCTATATAACAATAAATAAAGAAAAATATTAAAAATAAATGGATTCACATAGGATATAACTTATTAGACTGGTTTTCTTCATTCAGCATAAGGCCCTTACTGCTGCTGTCACTTCAGCTGTGTCTGACTCTGTGCGACCCACTAGACGGCAGCCCACTAGGCTCCCCCTGTCCCTGGGATTCTCCGGGCAAGAACACTGGAATGGGTTGCCATTTCCTTTTCCAGTGCATGAAAGTGAAAACTGAAATGGAAGTCGCTCAGCCGTTACCAACTCTTCTCGACCCCATGGACTGCAGCCTTCCAGCCTCCTCCATCCATAGGATTTTCCAGAAAAGAGTACTGGAGTGGGGTACCATTGCCTTCTCCATAAGGTCCTTGAGGTTTGTGTTAATATTTGGAAAATTTCCAGGAATTTTAAGATTCTTCTTTTATTGATTTCTAATACAATTCCATTGGCATCAGAGAATATAACAAAAACATTTCAATTCACTTAGATGTGTTGAGAATTGTTTTACAGTCTAGCATTTGGCCTATCTTGCTGAGTAGTTCTTGTATACTTGAGGGGAAAAAAAAATCTATTTTGCTCTTCTGTTTGGAATGTTTTATAAATATTAATTAATACAAAAAACAAACAAAATGTTACTCATAATCATTACTCAATCATTTATCTGTGAAAAACTGCCTCTGCTATTCTTTATCATAGGATCTATCCATTTTTGTCAAATTCAACCTCATTTTGTATTCCTTCTCTTATGTATTAAGTGATACATTTACTATCTACCTTACGTCTTGTAAAATAAATTTTATAAGGAAAAGAATCTTAATTAGTTCATCACTGCATCATCACTTAGCTGAGTACATGGTAAATATTCCTCATATATTTGTTATTCCATAAAATGAAAACAGTAAATTATATTTGGAACAGAAAATAAATGAAGTAAAATATTTAATAGAAAAAATAATGATATCTAGAATCCATTATATCAAATCAATATTTTTGATAGCAGGGTAAAAACTCCACAAAGATTATTAAAAATATTTGCTAAGAAATACCAGACTAATATTGATAACTACCATCCTGCTAAAAGACATAAGTATAAAAAAATAAATTGATTTACTACATAGTCTAATTGGCTCTTTAGACCAAGGGATTAAGTGATTCTATAAACAACGTGATTTTACTTTAATTTATATACAGAAAAAGATTTTCATGGCATTATAGATAAGCAGACATTAACAAGGCAGTGTATGATAACCTTGCAGATTAATGACTGAGAAACTATCTTAAAAATGAGTTTTTATTAATTCAGTGTTGTCAGCCTAGCAAAATTGTTCTAGGTGCATGTCATAGGAATTTTATTTATATATATATATATATATATATATATAAAATTTCTACTTTGTCTAAGCAGGAAGTCAAGAAACACCTGGAGTAACAGGTAAATTTGACCTTGGAGTACAGAATGAAGCATAGAAAAGGCTAATAGAGTTCTGCAAAGAGGACACAATGGTCATAGCAAACACTCTCTTCCAGCAACACAGGAGAAGTCTCTACACATGGACAGTACCAACTGGTCGACACTGAAATCACATTGATTATATTCTTTGCAGCCAAAGATGAAGAAGCTCTATACAGTCAGCAAAAACAAGGCTGGGAGCTGACTGCGGCTAAGATCATGAACTCTTTATTGCCAAATTCAGACTGAAATTGAAGAAAGTGGAGAAAACCACTATACCATTCAGGTATGATCTAAATCAAATTCCTTATGATTATACAGTGGAAGTGAGAAATAGATTTAAGGGAGTAAGTCTGATAGACAGAGTCCCTGATGGACTATGGATGGAGGTTCATAACATTGTATAGGAGACAGGAACCAAGACTATCCCCAAGAAAAAGAAATGCAAAAAAGCAAAATAGCTGTCTGAAGAGGCCTTAAAAATAGCTGTGAAAAAGAAGGAGAAAAGGAAAGATATACCCATTTGAATGCAGAGTTCCAAAGAAGAGCAAGGAGAGATAAGAAAGCCTTCCTCAACGATCAATGCAAAGAAATAGAGGAAAACAATAGAATGAGAAAGACTAGAGATCTCTTCAAGAAAATTAGAGATACCAAGGGGAAAAAGTTCATGCAAAGGTGGGCTCCATAAAGGACAGAAATGGTACGGACCTAACAGAAGCAGAAAATATTAAGGAGAGGTGGCAAGAATACACAGAAGAACTGTACAAAAAGAGCTTCACGACCCAGATAATCACGATGGTGTGATCACTCACCTAGAGCAAGACATCCTGGAAAGTCAAGTCAAGTGGGCCTTAGGAAGCATCGCTACAAACAAAGCTAGTGGAGGTGATGGAATTCCAGTTGAAGTATTTCAAATCGTGAAAGATGATGTTGTGAAAGTGGTGCACTCAAGATGTCAGCAAATTTGGAAAACTCAGCAGTGGCCACAGGACTGGAAAAGGACGGTTTTCATTCCAATCCCAAATAAAGGCAATGCCAAAGAATGCTCAAACTACCACACAATTGCACTCATCTCACATGTTGGTAAAGTAATGTTCAAAATTCTCCAAGCCAGGCTACAGCAATATGTGAATCATGAACTTCTTGATGTTCAAGCTGGTTTTAGAAAAGGCAGAGGAACCAGAGATTAAATTGCCAACATCTATTGGATCATGAAAATAGCAAGACAGTTCCAGAAAAAACATCTATTTCTGCTTTATTGACAATGGCAAAGCCTTTGACTGTGTGGATCACAATAAACTGTGGAAAATTCTGAAAGAGATGGGAATACCAGACCACGTGACTTGCCTCTTGAGAAACATGTATGCAGGTCGGGGAAGCAACAGTTAGAACTGGACATGGAACAACAGACTGGTTCCAAAAAGGAAAAGGAGTACATCAAGGCTGTATATTGTCACCTTGCTTATTTAACTTCTATGCAGAGTATATCATTAGAAATGCAGGGCTGGATGAACCACAAGCTGGAATCAAGATTGCCAGGAGAAATATCAATAACCTCAGATATGCAGATGACACAAACCTTATGGCAGAAAGTGAAGAAGAACTAAAGGGCTTTTTGATGGAAGTGAAAGAGAAGAGTGAAAAAGTTGGCTTAAAGCTCAACATTCGGCAAACTAAGATCATGGGATCTGGTCCCATCACTTAATGGCAAATAGATGGGGAAACAGTGGAAACACTGGATGGATTTATTTTTCTGGGCTCCAAATCACTGCAGATGATGACTTCAGTCATGAAATTAAAAGATACTTATTCCTTGGAAGGAAAGTTATGACCAACCTAGACAGCATATTGAAAAACAGAGGCACTACTTTGTCAAGAAAGGTCCATCTGGTAGTCAAGGCTATGGTTTTTCCCGTGGTGATATATAGATGTGAAAATTCACCTATAAAGAAAGCTGAGTGCTAAAAATTGATGCTTTTGATCTTTGGTGTTGGAGAAGGCTCTTGAGAGTCCCTTGGACTTCAAGGAGTTCCAACTAGTCCATCCCAAAGGAAATCAGTCTTGAATATTCATTTGATGGACTGATGTTGAAGCTGAAACTCCAATACTTTGGCCACCTGATGCGAAGAGCTGACTCATTTGAAAAGACCCTGATGCTTGGAAAGACTGAGGGCAGGAGAAGGGGACATCAGAAGATGAGATGGTTGTATGGCATCACCTACTCAAAGACATGGGTTTGGGTGGACTCCAGCAGTTGGTGATAGACATGGAGGCCTGGCGTTCTGCAGTTTATGGGGTCTCAAAAAGTCAGACACGACTGAGCGACTGAACTGATAAAGCATTCAATCAATGTTACAAAGCAAAATGATTTGTTAAAATATTCATTGATAGGATTGGAAGAAAAGTGTATGAAATTAAGCTAGCTTAAAAAAGACATTAAAATTATTAAGAATAGACATATAAAATCTTCAATATTCCTGATGAAATTAGATACAAAAATCCTCAAAAATGTTCTGGCAAACAGAATCTAACAACATATTAAAAATATCACACAGCATGATAAATTGTGTTTTATACAAAGAATGCAAGGATTCTTCAACACATATAAATCAAACATTATGATATACCACATTAACAAATTTAAAGTTAAAAACCACATGATCACCTCAATATATATAGAGAAAGCTTTGACAACATCCAGTTATGATAAAAGCTCTGCAGAAGGCAGGCCTAAAAGTAACACATCTAATCATAATAAAGGCTATATATGACAAACCCACAGTAAGCATTATTCTCAATGGTGAAAAACTGAAAGCATTTTCTCAAAGATCAGGAACAAGACAAGAGAACTCACTCTAGCCACTATTATTCATTATAATTTTGGAAGTCCTAGCCATAGCAATCATAAAAGAAAAAGAAATAAAAGGAATGCAGATTGTAAAATAAGTTTTAAAACTCTTACTGCTGCTAATCAATGAATATAGTGAAGTCACAGGATTGAAAAAAAATTAATACACTGAAATCCCAATCATTCCTACACACTAACAATGAAAAGTCAGAAAAATAAATTAATGGTGATTGTCACATTCACTATTGTAACAACAACAACAACAAAAAAGGATCTAAAAATAAATCTACCTAAAGAGACAAAAAGTTTCCCTGATGAGACCTGGATTTGATCCCTGGGTTGGGGAGATACCTTGGAAGAGGGTTTGGCAGCGCACTTCAGTATTCTTGCCTGGAGAATATGCAAGGACAGAGTAACGTGGCAGGCTACAGTCCATGGGGTCACAAAGAGTTGGACACTGATGAGTGACTAAGCACACACAACACACAAACAGACAAAAGATCTATATACAGAAAACTATAAGACATAGATCAAATAAATAAAAGATGACACAAACAGAGAGATATACCTTGTTCTTGAATTGGAAGAATCAATATTGTGAAAACGACTATACTACCCAAAGCAATCTACAGATTCAATGCAATCCCTATCAAATGACTAATGATATTTTTCACAGAATTAGAACAAACAATTTCACAATTTGTATAGAGACAGAAAAGGCCCCAAATAGCCAAATCAATCTTGAGAAAGAAGAATGAAGTTGGAAGAATCAAGTTCCCTGAGTTCAGACTATACTACAAAGCTACAGTCATTAATACAGCCTGATACTGGCACAAAAAGAGAAATACAGACCCATAGAAAGCCCAGAGATAAGCCCACACACCTATGGGCACCTTATTATTATTATTTACAAAGGAGGCAAGAATATATAATGGAGAAAAGACAATATCTTCAATAAGTGGTGCTGGGGATACTGGACAGCTACATGCAAAAAGAATAAAATTAGAACACTTCCTAACACCATACACAAAATTAAAATCAAAATAGATTAAAGACCTAAATGTAAGGCCAGAAACTATAAAACTCATAGAAGAAAACAGGCAGAACACTCTATGACATAAATCACAGAAAGATCTTCTATGTCTAATTTTTTAGATTAATGGTAGTAAAAATAAACAAATGGGACTTAATTAAACTTGAAAAGGTTTACACAACAAAGGAAACTATAAACAAAGTGAAAAGACAACCATCAGAATGGGAGAAAAATAGCAAATGAAGCAACTGGCAAAGGATTTGTCTTCAAAATATACAAGCAGCTCATACACCACAATACCAGAAAAGCAAACAACTCAATTTAAAAAAAAAAGTGCACAGAAAACCTAGACAGACATATATCCAAAGAAGATGTAAAGATGGCTAATAGACACATGCAAAGATGCTCAACATGAATGAGTGAGTGAGTGACTGAAGTCGCTCAGTCGTGTCCAACTCTTTGCGACCCCATGGACTATATAGCTTACCAGGCTTCTCTGTCCATGGGATTCTCCAGGCAAAAATACTGGAGTGGGTTACCATTTCCTTCTCCAAGGGATCTTCCCAACACAGGGAACGAACCTGGGTCTCCCCTCATTGGAGGCAGACGCTTTAACCTCTGAGCCACCAACATGGCTCATTATTAAAGAAAAGGAAATAAAAACTACAGTGCGGTATCATCTCACATCAGTCAGAAAGACAATCATAAAAAATATATATACAAACAATAAATGCCATAGAGGATGTGGTGAAAAGGGAACCTTCTTGCACTATTGGCGGGAATGTAAATTGATACAACCACTGTGGAAAATAGTATGGAAATTTCTTAAATAACCATGAATAAAGCTACAATATGGTCCACAATCCCACTACTGGACATATACCCTGAGGAAATCATAATTAAAAATAAAATATGTACCCTAATGTTCATTGTATAACAACATTTACCAAAGCTAGAACGTGGAAGCAGCTTAGAAGTCCATTGACAGATGAGGTAAAGTTGTGGTACATATATACAATGGACTATTACTCAGCCATAAAAAGGAATACAGTTGAGTTAGTTCTATTGAGATGGATTAACCTAGAGTGTATTGTACAGAGTGAAGTTAAGGAGAAAGAGAAAAATATCATATTTTAAAATACATATATGGAATCTAGAAAGACAGTACTGATGAACCTATTTGCAGGAAAGTAGTGGAGACACAGACCTAGAGAACAGATTGTGGACACGGTGGGGGAAAGAGAGGGTGGGATGAATTGAGAGTAGCATTAAAACATATACATTACTGTATGTAAAATAGACAGTTGGAATTTGCTATATAATGCAAGGAACTCAAATTCAGTGCTTTGTGACAATCTAGAGGGTGACAAGGAGTGGGAGGTGGAAGCGAAATAAACTAATTAATAAAAGCAATAGATATATATGGTCTTTATTATATTGAGGTAGGTTACCTCTATGCTAATTTTCTGGAGAGTTTTTTTTTTTTTCTTCCCATAAATGATTGTTGTATTTCGTAGAAAATTTTCTCTGCATCTATTGAGATGATCATATGATTTTTGTCTTTCATTTTGTTAATATGGGGCATCACACTGACCAATTAGCAAATGTTGAAGAATCTTTTCATCCCTGGAGTAAACCCCACTGATCATGGTGTATGAGTCTTTTAAAGTATTGGATCTTTACTGGAGCTTTACTGAGCATTTTTGCATCTATGTTCATCTATGATATTGACCTTCAATTTTCCTTTGGTGAGGTGTATTTTCTGGTTTTGATATGAAAGTGATGGTGACCTTGTAGAATAAATTTGGGAGTTTTCCTCCCTCTGCAAGTTTTGGAACAGTTTGCACAGGATTGGTGTTAGCTCTTCTCTAAACATTGAAAGGATTTGTGTGTGAAGCCAACTTCTCCTAGACTTTTGTTTGTTGATAGATTTTTAATCACAGTTTCAATTTCAGTGATTATGATTTGTCTGTTCATATTTTCTATTTTTTCCTGGTTCAGTCTTGAAAGCTTGCATTTTTCTAAGAATTTGTCCATATCTTCCAGGTTATCCAATTTATTGGCATATATTTGTTCATAGTACTCTTCTTATGATCCTTTTCATTTTTTTCATTGTCTATTGTAATTATTTTTTCATTTGTAATTTTATTGATTTGCATCTTCTTCCTTTTTCTCAATAATTCTGGCTAATGGCTTGTCAGTTTAGTCTGTCTTTTCACAGAATCAGACTTTAGTTTTATTGATATTTGCTGTTTCTTTCATATCTTTTTTTCGTTTATTCCTGCTTGGATATTTATGATTTCTTCCTTTAACTAAATTTTTAAAAATATTTTTAGCTGCTTTAGGTGTAAGGTTATGTTGTTTATTTATTGATTTATTTTCATTTTTGCATTCCTATAAACTTCTCTCTTGGCACTGACTTTACTGGAGCTCACAGATTTTTAGTTGCTGAGTTTTTGTTGTAATTTTTTTTCTAGGCATTTTTAAAAATAATTTCCCATTTGATTTCTTCAGTAATATCTTGGCAACATAGAAATCTGCTGTTTATCCTCTGTGTGTTTGTGTTTTATACATTTGTTTCCTATAATTGAAATCTAATCTTATAGAGCTGTGGTTAGAAATTGGATGATACGGTTTTAATTTTCTTAAGTTTACCAAGGATCAATTTGTGACACAAGATGTGATCTATCTTGAAAAATATTCCATGTGCCCTTGATTAAAAAAAAAAAAAGGGTGTCCTATACATATCAATTAGGTCTATCTCATCCAATATGTCCTTTAAGATTTGCATTTCTTTATTAATTTTCTGTCTGGAGGATCTGTCCATTGTTGTGAGTGGGGTGTTAAATTCCCCCACTATTATTGTGTTACTGTAAATTTCCCCTTTAATAACTGTTAGCATTTGCTTTACATATTGAGGTGCTCCTATATTGGGTGCATCAGTTCAGGTCAGTTCAGTCACCTAATTGTATTGGATTGTTTGTGACCTCATGGACTGCAGCACGCCAGGTATACCTGTCCATCACCAGTTCTGGAAGTTTACTCAAAGTCATGTCCATTGAGTCAGTGAGGCCATCTAACCATGTCATCCTCTGAGGTCCCCTACTTCTCCTGCCTTCAATCTTTCCTAGCATCAGGGTCTTTTCTAGTGAGTCAGTTATTCATATCAGGTGATCAAAGTATTGGAATTGCACCTTCAGCATGAGTCCTTCCAATGAATATTCAGGAGTGATTTCCTTTAGGATGGACTGGTTGGATCTCCTTGTAATCCAAGGAACTCTCAAGAGTCTTCTCCAACACCAAAGATCAAAAGCATCAATTCTTTGGTGCTCAGCTTTCTTTATAGTTCAACTCTCACATCCATACATGAATACTAGAAAAACCATAGCTTTGACTATATGGACTTTTGTTGGCAAAGTAATATCTCTGCTTTTTAATATGCTGTCTAGGTTGATCATAACTTTTCTTTCAAGCGTCTTTTAATTTCATGGCTGCAGTGACCATCTGCAGTGATTTTGGAGCCCTCCCAAAATAGTTTGCAAGTTTCCATTGTTTCTCACTGTATTTGGCATGAACTGATGGAATCAGATGCTATGATGTTAATTTTCTGAATGTTGAGTTTTAAGCCAACTTTTTCACTCTCCTCTTTCACATTCATCAAGAGGCTCTTTAGTTCTTCACTTTCTGCCGTAAGGATGTCATCTGCATATCTAAGGTTATTGATATTTCTCCCAGCAATCTTGATTCCAGCTTGTGCTTCATTCAGTCCAGCATTTCTCATGATGCATTCTTCATTTAATTTAAATAAGCAGGGTAATAATATACAGCCTTGACATACTCCTTTCACAATTTGGAAACAATCTATTTTTCCATGTCCAGTTCTAGCTGTTGCTTCCTGACATGCACACGGATTTCTCAAGAGGCTGCTCAGGTGGTCTGGTATCCCAATCTCTTTCAGAATTTTCCACAGATTGTTGTGATCTACACAGTCAAAGGCTTTGACATAATCAATAAAGCAGAAATTGATGTTTTTCTGGAGCTCTCTTGCCCTCTAGTGATCCAACGAATGTTGATGTTAGCAATTTGATCTCTGGTTCCTCTGCCTTTCCTAAATCTATCTTGAACATCCGGAATTTTGTGGTTCATGTACTGTTGAAGCCTGGCTTGGAAAATTTTGAGTGTTAGGTTGCCACCACGTGAGATGAGTGCAACAGTGTGGTAGTTTGAGTATTCTTTGGCATTGCTTTTCTTTGGGATTGGAATGAAAACTGACTTTTTCCAGTCCTGTGGCCACTGATGAGTTTTCCAAATTTGCTGGCATATTGAGTGCCACACTTTCACAGCATCATCTTTTAGGATTTGAAATAGTTCAACTTGAATTCCATCACCTCCACTAACTTTGTTCATAGTCATGCTTCCTCAGGCCCACTTGACTTCAAATTCTAGGATGTCTGTCCCTATGTGAGTGATCATACCATTGCAATGATCTGGGTTGTAAAGATCTTTTTTGTATAGCTTTTCTGTGTATTCTTGCCACCTCTTCTTAATATTTTTGTTTCTATTAGGTCCATATCATTCTGCTTATTCTCTAATAGAGAAGGATAAGAGGCTTATGGAAGCTTCCTGATGGAATAGACTGACTGAGGGGGAAACTGGGTCTTGTTCTGAGGGGGTGAGGCCATGCTCAGTAATTCTTTAGTCCAATTTTCTGTTGATGGGTGAAGCGGTGCCCCCCCCGCCCATTATTTATCTGGGGGCCAAACTGTAGTGGAGGTAATGAAAATAATGGCTAATTCCTTCAAAACGTCCCATGCATATACTGTTGGATGTATCAGTTCAGTCGCTCAGTCGTGTCTGACTCTTTTCAATCCCATTCGCAGCACACCAGGCTTCCCTGTCCATCACCAACTCCCGGAGTTCACTCAAACTCATGTCCATCGAGTTGGTGATGCCATCCAGCCATCTCATCCTCTGTCGTCCCTTTCTCCTCCTGCCCCCAATCCCTCCCAGCATCAGAGTCTTTTTCAATGAGTCAACTCTTCACATGAGGTAGAAAAAGTACTGGAGCTTCAGTTTGAGCATCATTCCCTCCAAAGAACAACCAGGGCTGATCTCCCTTAGAATGAACTGGTTGGATCTCCTTACAGGCCAAGGGACTCTCAAGAGTCTTCTCCAACACCACAGTTCAAATACATCAATTCTTTGGTGCTCAGCTTTCTTCACAGTCCAACTCTAACATTCATACATGACCATTGGTAAAACCATAGCCTTGACTAAATGGACCTTTGTTGGTAAAGTAATGTCTCTTCTTTTTAGGATGCTATCTAGGTTGGTCATAACTTTTCTTCCAAGGAGTAAGCGTCTTTCAATTTCATGGCTGCAGTCACCATCTGCAGTGATTTTAGGAGCCCCCCAAAAATAAAGTTTGGCACTGTTTCTACTCTTTCCCCCACTGTTTCTACTCTTTCCCCATCAATTTCCCATGAAGTGATGGGACCAGATGCCATGATTTTAGTTTTCTGAATGTTGAGCTTTAAGCCAACTTTTTCGCTCTCCTCTTTCACCTTCATCAAGAGGCTTTTAGTTCCTCCTCACTTTTTTCCATGAGGGTGTTGCCATCTGCATATCTGAGGTTATTTGTATTTCTCCCAGCAATCTTGATTCCAGCTTGTGCTTCCTCCAGCCCTTCGTTTCTCATGATGTACTCTGCATAGAAGTTAAATAAGCAGGGTGACAATATACAGCCTTGACGTACTCCTTTTCCTATTTGGAACCAGTCTGTTGTTCCATGTCCAGTTCTAACTGTTGCTTCCTGACCTGAATACAGGTTTCTCAAGAGGCAGGTCAGGTGGTCTGGTATTCCCATCTCTTTCAGAATTTTTCACATATTGGATGCATATATATTTATAATTTTTATGTCTTCTTGGAGTGATGCCTTAACCATTATGCAAGTCTTTCCTTTGTCACTTGTAACAGTCATTTTTGAATGTTCCTGCTCCAACTTTGTTTTGATTTCTGTTCACATGTAATAGGTTTTCAGTCTATATGTGTCGGTAGATCTGAAGTGGAGAAGGCAATGGCACCCCCACTCCAGTACTCTTGCCTGGAAAATCCCATGGATGGAGGAGCCTGATAGGCTGCAGTCCATGAGGTCGCTAAGAGTCAGACACGACTGAGAGACTTCACTTTCACTTTTCGCTTTCATGCACTGGAGAAGGAAATGGCAACCAACTCCAGTGTTCCTGTCTGGAGAATCTCAGGGATGGTGGAGCCTGGTGGGCTGCCGTCTATGAGATTGCACAGAGTGAGATACGACTGAAGTAACTTAGCAGCAGATCTGAAATGGGTCTCTTGCAGACGGAATATATATATGGGTCTTGTTTTTCTATCTATTCAGCCAATCTGTATCTTTTCATTGGAGCATTTATTCCACTTGCCTTTAAGGGAATTATTGATACGTATGATGCTATTAACATTTACCTTATTGATTTGGGTTTGTTTCTGTAGGTCTTTTCTTTCTTTCATGTTTCCCAGAGGTAACATTTTTGATTTCATAAAAGATAAAAAATACCTTTAAAATGTTTAGCAAAGAAATAAGAATATTAAGCATGATTCCATGAGGAGTTGGTGTCTCGTCTATAAGAGCTATCATTTATGAAGCACTTATGTGTCACTCTCTGTGGAAGACAATTTTCCTGTATTATTTCATATCATTCATACAGAATTTCTTAGATAAGTGGATATTATCTTCCTTACCATATAATTCAAAAATTTTGAAATAAAGTACTTTAATAATTTTTCTCATAATTTAGAGTGAGAATGTAGAAATAATTGATATTGATCTTTTGGTTCTCCAGTCCATAGTTCTTCCAATATAAAATGTTTTTCATTTCATTTACATTTTATTTATATTTTGTGTTATTATCATAAGTGTGGATTATTCTGATGAAGAAATGTGTTTAAGCTAAAACAATAAAAATTCACTAAATATTGAGTTATGTGAGAGTCTTGAATAAAAGGAGAAAATGGTTTGCAAATGGACAGGGAAATACTTCTGAAAAATAAAATCTTTTTTCTCTAAGTGGTTATATTAATTTGTCTCCATTTCATAAATGTTCTTTCATGGCTAAGAACTTCTCATATCTAGAGTGAAATACATATGGTCTTCTGTTTTGTAGAAAACAGTTTCAGCTTTAAAATTAATGCTATTCTCAGAAACCATGAAATAAGCTTCAACTACTATTAAATTAACAATTAACATTCATGTTTCTGCAATCTTTGTCAAAATTTTCCACTATTTAATTCTTACAAAATCCTTCTTCATTTCAGAGATAACAGAAAACCAGAAAATTGAGGCCCCAGAGTAAGCAAGTGGCAGAATGAGCCTACAGTTTAATACTTCTAACTCCAAATTTTGTTGTACAAGCACATAGCCTCAACACAGCAAATGAAAGAAGTGTATATAAAATAACACAAAATGCATACACTGTAAAATCAGCATTATTTTCAGGAATTCATCAACAGTAACAATACTCATGTTGAGATTTTGAGTCTAGCAGGTAGTAGTCCTTGGTTGTGCCCTTGTCCAGCTGAATATTCTCAAAATGCTACATGATTACAGGTGAAAAATCTGTCATTTGCAAGGTCACTTTTTTTATTTTTGTATTTTATTAGTAATTTTATTCTTCAAAGAGAAATAGAACAATATAACTTTCACTGTTTCCATCTGAAGAAATTCTGTACTATTTTTCTTATACAGACTTGTTTGGTATAGTACATTGAGCTAATTTATCGTCAAGGTTGTGGTGAAAATGTGCTTTTTATAGAAATATGGTTTAAAGCTTTAATAAGTAAATAAAGTTTTATACAACAAATATCCTAATAAATGTGATTTCTTATAACTAACATCTTCTAAAGTTTATACATCAATAATGACTTGATGAAAGTGAAAAAGGAGAGTGAAAAAGTTGGATTAACATTCAGAAAATGAAGATCATAGCATCTGGTCCCATCACTTCATGGGAAATAGATGGGGAAACAGTGGAAACAGTGTCAGACTTTATTTTGTGGGGCTCCAAAATCACTGCAGATGGTGACTGCAGCCATGAAAATAAAACACACATACTATGACCAACCTAGATAGCATATTGAAAAGCAGAGACATTACATTGCCAACAAAGGTCCCTCTAGTCAAGGCTATGGTTTTACCAGTGGTCATATATGAATGTGAGAGTTGGACTGTGAAGAAAGCTGAGCACCAAAGAATTGATGCTTTTGAACTGTGGTGTTGGAGAAGACTCTTGAGAGTACCTTGGCCTGTAAGGAGATTCAACCAGTCTATTTTAAAGGAGATCAGCCCTGGTTGTTTTTTGGAAGGAATGATGCTAAAGCTGAAACTCCAGTACTTTTTCCACCTCATGTGAAGAGTTGACTTATTGAAAAGACTCTGATGCTGGAAGAGATTGGAGGCAGGAGGAGAAGGGGACGACAGAGGATGAAATGGCTGGATATCATCACCAACTCGACGGACGTGAGTTTGAGTGAACTCTGGGAGTTGGTGATGGACAGGGAGGCCTGACGTGCTGCGATTCTTGGGGATGCAAAGAGTCGGACATGAATGAGTGACTGAACTGAACTGAACAGAATGTCTGACAATAGTAATACTAATATTTCAACATTCCATGTTAATATTGATATTAGTATTATATTAGCATTAATATTTCTACATGTTATCTCTGCTGTGATTAACAAATAGATTTAGATGGAAGCTTAAATTTATGATTCTCAGATACAGAATGCATTTAATTTAACTTAAAGTTTAAGATGAAAGTGAGTATTTGTTAAACACTTTTTAAGCTGTTCTTCAGTAAAATAAACTGTCTAGCTTGTGCAGTGTTCTCTCAAATTACCTATGTCAACAGTCTACTACTCCCGATCTCTGGTCTTCTCCTAGGGTGAGAAAGGGACTCCCACATTTTCTCCCATATGACATGGAATGTTGGAGGTGCAGACTACAAGGCTACCTGTGAGAAGCTTCCTCCCGACTTTTAACATATCTTAGAATTCTCGACTTCTGACACCTGTGGACCCACCACATCATTCCTAGCCATAATAAATTTTTACACATTAGTTAGAAGAAAATCATTCCTTTTGATGTGATATCAGTTGTTCAGTTCCTGGTTTTCATTACGTGAACTGCACAGAAACAAGTCTTTCCAGAACCAAGGCATAATCGCGAATATTAATGGTCCTAACCTACTAAACACTACACGTCTGTGTTAGGGCATTTCAAAATTGGGAGCCAGCAATCCACAGGCCTGGAGAGACCTAGGATCTTTTGGCTGATGTTGATTTAGGTAAGAAAATGCACACAAGTGCATTCAGATTTGAACAGAGAACACTGAAAACCCAGCAACTTCATAGTATCAATAGCATAAACTGCCAGATGTCTTTTAGAGATCAAGACCTGAACTTTTGGAGTGGGAGAATGACTCCAAGACCATACAATACAAGAGAACTATCCCTAGGGAGTATCAAACAGTGAGAACTCCCGCAAAGGAAACCACTTGAATACAAGACCCAGCATTACTCAATCACCAGTAGCACCCTGTCCAGGATGCCTCATCTGAACAACAAGCAAAACAAATATACAATCCCAATCATCAGTAGGCAGGATTACCACTCGTTCAGCCTTACCCATCAGAGGGGAAATGAAAACAAAATGTTAGCACAAAACTCACCCTATACAAAACTTACACAAACCACTATAGCAATAGGAGGGTGGAAACCAAAAGGAAGAAAGAATTCAACCTCGAAGCCTGGGAAAAGGAGACCTTAAACACAATAAGTTTTTAAAAAGTAATGAAAAGGCAGAGATATACTACACAAATGAAGGAACAAACCAGAAACATAGAAGTCTAAGTAAACGAAGAGGAAATAGGCAAATTACCTGAAAAAGAATAAAGATGATCAAAAGCCTTTAAAACAGAATGGAGAAAATGCAAGAATCAATTAACAAAGACCTAGGAGAGTTAAAGAATAAACATACAGAGACAAATGACAAAATTACTGAAATTAAAAATATGCTAGAAGGAATCAATAACAGAATATCTGAAGAAGAAGAATGAATCAGCGAGCTGGAAGATATATAATGGTGGAAATAACTTCTGAAGAGAAGAATAAAGTAAAAAGAATGAAAAGAACTGAGGATAGTCTCAGAGATCTCTGGGACAATACCAAACGTGGTATATATACAATGGAATATTACTCAGCCATAGCAAGGAACACATTTAGTTAGTCCTAAAGAGGTAGATGAACCTAAAGCCTATTATACAGAATTAAGACAGAAATACAAAGATAAATATCAAATAACTAATGCATACATACGGAATCTAGAAAAAATGGTACTAAGGCAGCAATGGAGAAACAGAAAAATTAAGTAAATTAATTTAAAAAAAAAAGTCTACTGCTCTTTCAAGGCTTTTTATTAACCAATGGAAAATTATACTTCCTAATCATGGTCAAACTAAAGAACACAAGGATCGTAATTCTGTCCCTTCATATCCAAAGCTAGTCTGTAAAATATAATACTAAGATAGCCCTCGGGAGTGGTTGAGTATTAATTGGAGATATACATACTTGAGAGTAAGAAAAATATCTTAGCAAATTATTTTTAGTTTTCCAATTTGAATGTGTATGTGCAGAGAATGTGAGTATATAACTTCACATGATGGTTAATTGTTCTATTACTCCTCTGTGTCCTTGCTTTTTTCCCTTTATTCTTCACCATTGCCAAGAGTACAATGCAAAAATTAACTTTGTGTAGAAAAAAATAATTTAAAAAATTGAATGATTTAATTAAAATAATACACATTTTCCTCTTTCCTTTGATTCTGTACTTCTCTTTTAAAGCATCTTACTTTAATGAATGCTTAGAAATTGTTATTCAAAAGTTAAAATGACAATGAGTCTGAAATCCATCAAAATTATGGGACATTCCATCACAGTGTAAGAATTTGAGGGAGATGAAAAAGTTAAAAATGACTACTGAATGTTACTATTTTGGCATGACATCATTAAACAGCATGTCATTCAAGAAATAGATAATAGAATAAAGCCAACATGTTCCCAGAAAGGTTAGCTGGCAAAATCTGACACCAAGAGAGTAAAATGCTTACGACTGAGCCATTGGACCCAGTGTAGCTGAAGTGTGTGTTTGTAATTTGACCATAAAGTATAGATTTTCACAGATGTGAAATATCAGTCATTCCACCAGCGAAAGCAGGGTAAACCGTAGATGCAACCAAGAGCTGTGTCACTATTGAGACACACATTAGGTAAATAGTATGTTGCATTAATACTGATTCAAGGATCATGAGGTTTCCTCAAGTCCATGAGCAGCAGGGGTGTCACAAAGCTAGCATCTGCCATTAACAAGCCGAGCCCTCAAAAATCCTGTGCCAACCAAATCTTTGGAACATTCAATTCTGCTGCAGTCAAGGAAATGTAGTGTAAAAATGGATTACTGCTTTATGCAAAACTGAGAACAACCAAAATCACAGTAGAAAGATACAATTCCATACGGACATGCCTAAGCATAATTTCAAGCAACAGGGCCCAGCCAATCGCTGCTGGGAAATCATAGCAACAGGCAGATCAAGCTGGCATGTTAGTAATCTGACCTGGGATGGTTCTTGTGAAAAGGGGAGGCTGAGCTGTAAGCAGGATCAAGCCTGTAAAATTAAAACAAATACACATTCTGTCTACAGAAAAGAAAGCAGTCTTGGTTACAATATTCTGATAGATGATAGCAACAGTAAAAGTGACACTAAACAAGGGTCAAACTGGGGTCTTCTTCACCTTTAGAATCCATGTATCAAGACTACATTATAAAGAAATAATTTTGGCAGCTCAGTAGTTTATCCCTCTTGGATGATACTTGAGAAAAAAAAATTATCAGAAGCAATAGTAAAGCATACTAGAATAAGGCTCTAATATGTATCATCTAAGTTAAATGGCAAGGAATTTTATTTGTTGATCTACATTTAGAAATTGAGGACGTACAAAAGTGCTATAAGTGACAGCTTTTTTTATATGAAACATGGAGATTCAAGATGTAAGCTCTTCATAAAAAATGGAACATAGCATAAATCCTGAGGACACAGGGAACATATAAATATGCAGAAACATAAATATTAGGATTCATTTTCAGTAAGGAAAATTATTTCTTCTTTTCCATGGCAACTCTAAGATATCTAAACTACAGCATAAGGTAAAAAATAACCACTGAGCACTAATAAGATGCAAGGTGCTCTCTGTAGTTTGCTCCATTATCACTGTCTTTAATATTTATAAAACTGCACTACACATTTTCCTGCATGAATTAGCTGTAAATCTCCAGTCATGTTTCAGCCACATAAATACATCTTTAAGGAAAGATATTTAAAGAAGAGAAAAAATGGGATTTAAAAGCCAAATTTTAAGTATTTTAAATAGTATTCTGTTTGAGACATTTTGCTCTGCTATAAGAGAGAAAATCACTTTGAAGATGATCACTTTTATGAACTGAGACTGAAAGTGGATTGATCCATACTTATTTCCAACAGAATAAAATAAATTTTGTAAAAGTATAATCATATTAATTTAAGAAAATCACTATTTTTAAAAGTTATTAAAAATCTTAACAGGTACAAAAGGTATTTTTAAGTGCAGGCCTAAACTTAATAATATGGGGATATTTTTACTTTCTTTGTTTTTGCTCTCAAATAAAATTAGACGAATTAAACATAGACAAAGAAACTTTTCTTTAATGAAACTGAAAAGAGATCAAAACCTCAGTGTAAAAATTGTATTAAAATTCTGTCAAGTACTCTGAAATTAGCACCAAAATGCAGGGGACCACGAGAAGCTTATCTGTGCTTCCTCAGATATGAGGGCCACAAAGGGATTAAAAAGGGCCACATCATGTATGTCAGGCTATCCTGAGAGGTGTTTCCAGTGGCTGACACAGATCTGGGTGGTCATAGACCTGTGAGTTTTGCCTCAGTTCAGCACTTTATCAATTCAGTGGCACCAAATAAGTAACTACAATATCATTAGGTTTTAAAATTTGAGACAGTTTCTTACTGAAGGAGCTTGTCAAAATGAATTACAAAAACGGATGGTTGAAAAACAGTTATAATAACATGAACACTCAGTGAATGGAGGGCTTTGTTATGTGTAATATCAACCAGCTGAATGAAAACAGCCTAGTGGGGAAAAAAAACAAAAAACAAAAACCTAAAACAGTGTCTTAGTCATCATGGCCATCATCAAATGTCTGCCCTCCACGCAATCTCACACTGTTGCCCAGCAAGTGGCTGGCTTGAGTCACAAACGGGCAATCATAAGGAAGGAACCACAATTGTGTATACTTATATCTATATGGATATGACCAAAAGTCAAGGGATGAAGAATGAAAAATCAATACAATTAAGTTGAAGAATATGGTAAATCTAAAGAGAAAAATAATAATCTAAATAATATCTCCTTAGTTTTTATGTAATAACAAACAACACATTTTCCATAAAGAATGGATCCTACAACTGCAAGAACAACAACTGAAACAAAACAACAGCAAATGGAAGAGAATAACTTGAGATAAAGGCAAGAAGTTGTACTTGAGAAGCAGAGCTATGGTGGTTTAAACTAACATCAGAGCATAAATTGTACTAAAAACATTGTTAAGTACTCTAAAAGTAGCACCAAATACAGGGGGACTCGAGAAGCCGACCTGTGCTTCTCGTGTGGCTACTGCAGCAGCACATAATAGATGTGGGAGCCATGTATATGGAAAGTGAAAGTGAAGTCGGTCAGTCATGTCCGACTCTTTGCGACCCGTGGACTGTAGCCCACCAAGCTCCTCCATCCATGAGATTCTCCAGCCAAGAATACTGGACTGGGTTGCCATTTCCTTCTCCAGGGAACGCTGTATAAGGAACGCTGACTCGAAGTCATACATGGAGTTTTGGCTCACAGAGGTTCAGCTTCACTAGCTCTCTCTAAGGGTCAACTGTATTTAGGATCAAGAGAAATATTGGATAAGTGGGCAGTTTAAAGGATCCAAAATATTTTAACAAAAAAGTAAGGTGAATAGTGTTGAGTGTTCATAGCATTTGTTTCCCTGATCTTCCTGATGTAATAACACTGTTTTAATTCATATATTTTTTGATTCCCCAACCTAGCCCATCTGACTTCCTGGAAACTGGCCCCATTTTCACTTTTAGTATTGCTGCCAATTGGTCATAATCCATCTTGTTAGTTCTTTACTACTTTCTGGGTACAAAATTTCAATTTTAAGCAAATTAACATTTGACATATTTTCCTGATCAAAGGTACTGGCCCTTTAATGTAGTCATAATCACATGTCAAAATTTGGCACAATCATAGTAAAGAAAAAACTTATTTTCAGAAGATAAAATAAATTTGCCTTCCACAGGGCACAGATATCTTATATATGTTGATTGTGCTCTGTGCTCAGACACTCAGTCATTTCTGACTCTTTGCAACCCTGTGGACTGTAGCCTGCCAGGCTTCTCTGTCCATGGGATTTTTCCAGGCAAGAATGCTGGAGTGGGTTATTAATTCCTCCTTCAGGAGATCTTCCCCACCCAGGGTTAAAATCCATATCTCCTGTGTCTCCTGCATTGACAGGTGGATTTTCTACCACTGTGCCACCTGGGAAGCCACATAAATTGATTAGGCAGTTTAATGAACAAGTCTGTTTTTAATATTATGTTTAAACATATTAAACTGGAAATCAATTTCTTATATAGTGTTGGTATGTTGAATAAGATGAACTCATAGGATTGATTTGTAAAAGGAACTTTGTTTTAAAACAAATTTTTTTATTTTTAATTCTCTTTTTAAAATACTTTATTCTATGTTACAATACTGTATTGGTTTTGCCATATATTGACATGAATCAGCCACAGGTGTACATGATCTCCCAATGCCAAAGCCCCCTCCCACCTCCCACCCCATATCATCTCTCTGGATCATCCTGTGCACCAGCCCCAAGCATCCTGTATCCTGTATTGAACATAGACTGGTACTTCGTTTCTTATACGATAGTATACACGTTTCAATGCCATTCTCCCAAATCATCCCACTCTCTCCCTCTCCCTCAGGGTCCAAAAGTCCGTTCTATACCTCTGTGTCTTTTTTGTTGTCTCACATACAGGGTCATCATTACTATCTTTCTAAATTCCATATATATGTGTCAGTATACTGTATTGGTGTTTTTCTTTCTGGCTTACTTCACTCTGTATAATCGGCTCCAGTTTCATCCATCTCATTAGAACTGATTCAATTCTATTCTTTTTAAGGGGTTAGTAATATTCCACTGTGTATATGTACCACAGCTTTCTTATCCATTCATCTGCTGATGGACATCTAGGTTGTTTCCATGTCCTGGCTATTATAAACAATGCTGCAGTGAACATCGGGGCACATATGTCTCTTTCAATTCTGGTTTCCTCGGTGTGTATGCCCAGCAGGGGATTGCTGGGTCATAAGGCAGTTCTATTTGCAATTTTTAAGGAATCTCCACACTGTTTTCCATAGTGGCTGTACTAGTTTGCATTCCCACCAACAGTGTAAGAGGGTTCCCTTTTCTCCACATCCTCTCCAGCATTTATTGCTTGTAGACTTTTGGATCACAGCCATTCTGACTGGTGTGAAATGGTACCTCATTGAGGTCTTGATTTGCATTTCTTTGATAATGAGTGATGTTGATCATCTTTTCATGTGTTTGTTAGCCATCCGTATGTCTTCTTTGGAGAAATGCCTATTTAGTTCTTTGGCCCATTTTTTTATTTGATCGTTTATTTTGAGTATACTACCCAAAGCAATCTACAGATTCAATGCAATCCCTATCAAGCTACCAGCAGTATTTCTCACAGAACTAGATCAAATAATCTCAAGATTTGTATGGAAATACAAAAAACCTCGAATAGCAAAAGCAATCTTGAGAAAGAAGAATAGAACTGGAGGAATCAACTTGCCTGACTTCAGGCTCTACTACAAAGCCACAGTCATTAAGGCAGTATGGTACTGGCACAAAGACAGAAATATAGATCAATGGAACAAAATAGAAAGCCCAGAGACAAATCCACACACCTATGGACACCTTATCTTCGACAAAGGAGGCAAGAATACACAATGGAGTAAAGACAATCTCTTTAACAAGTGGTGCTGGGAAAACTGGTCAACCACTTGTAAAAGAATGAAACTAGATCACTTTCTAACACCACACACACAAATAAACTCAAAATGGATTAAAGATCTAAATGCAAGACCAGAAACTATAAAACTCCTAGAGGAGAACATAGGCAAAACACTCTCTGACATAAATCACAGCAGGATCCTCTATGATCCACCTTCCAGTATACTGGAAATAAAAGCAAAAATTAACAAATGGGATCTAATTAAAATTAAAAGCTTCTGCACAACAAAGGAAACTATAAGTAAGGTGAAAAGACAGCCTTCTGAATGGGAGGAAACAATAGCAAATAAAGAAATTGACAAACAACTCATCTCAAAAATATACAATCAACTTATGCAGCTCAACTCCAGAAAAATAAAACAAATTTTTAAAAATGAGAGACTGTACTGAGTCTTAAATAACTACTGGGTTTTCTACTGACTAGGAACAAGTTCCTTTTACAAATCATCCTATGAGCTCATTTTATTCAATGTGCTAACACTGTATAAGAAATTGATTACGAGTTCAATATTTTTAAACTTAATATTAATATTATATTCAGGGCTTCCCTTGTGGCTCAGCAGGTAAAGAATATGCCTGCAATGCTGGAGACCTGAGATCGATCCCTGGATTGGGAAGATCCCCTGGAGAAGGGAAAGGCTACTCATTCCTGTATTCTGGCTTGGAGAATTCCATGAAGTCACAAAGAGTTGGATATGGCTGAGTGATTTTCACTTCATTTCACTTCGAAGTCTCTAATTTAAATTTAATTTTAGTAGTGAGATAAGTTCACTCTGTCCCTCCCTTACTCCTGTGCTGGTCCCTTGATGGGGATGGACAATGCCCCCCACTTTTCCTTCTACCTCTAAGCTCACTAACTATCATTTCAAACCAGGACCCATCAAGAAGAAGGAGACAAATTAAGGGTTATTACTCAAGTGTACGGATGAGAGTTGGAATGTGAAGAAAGGTGAGCACCAAAGAATTGATGCTTTTGAACTGTAGTATTGGAGAAGACTCTTGAGAGTCCATTGAACTGCAAGGAGATCCAACCAGTCCATCCTAAAGGAGATCAGTCCTGGGTGTTCATTGGAAGGACTGATGCTGAAGCTGAAACTCCAGTACTTCGACCACCTCATGCGAAGAGTTGACTCATTGGAAAAGACCCTGATGCTGGGAGGGATTGGGGACAGGAGGAGAAGGGGACAACAGAGGATGAGATGGCTGGATGGCATCACCGACTCAATGGACATAAGTTTGAGTGAACTCTGGGAGTTTATGATGGACAGGGAGGCTTGTCGTGCTGTGATTTGATTCATGGGGTCACAAAAGTTGGACACGACTGAGAGACTGAACTGAACTAAACTAAACACAAGCTGATGAGTTCCTAAGATGGATTTTTGTTCTCTGGGTCTGGTGTGTATTTAAAGATGACTTTCAAAGCTTCTTTATGGCCCATGCTTGTGATTTCTGATGGCACATAATGAAGTTCAGGATGAAGTGCAGGATATTTATTTCCTGGATCCTTCTTAATTTCACTCCACTCCTTCCTAGGTTGTTTTTCCTTTTCTGGAAACGTTCTTAGATGATGGCAACTAACCTCAGGTTCTTTCTTTCCTCACTGGCCTCTGATCTGTGGAAAATGCTCAAGTGTTTTGTCTGGACAATTTCCAGAAGCCAGGCCAATTTATTACATAGTATTTATTACATAGTATTTTTCTTCTCTTCCC
Organism: Nanger dama; assembly: GCA_917880005.1. Lineage (NCBI taxonomy): Eukaryota > Metazoa > Chordata > Mammalia > Artiodactyla > Bovidae > Nanger > Nanger dama. Next base: position 1,119,156 of record CAKJTW010000033.1, read on the forward strand.
TGATCCCATAGTCAACTAAGACATCTTACCCTTGCAACCAAGCCCCAGATGGAATCAAGCACCAATACACTTAGCCCCACTAACTTCCCCAAATACACATTAAACTCTTAACAGGATTAATTAAAGTACGACTTCTCTGATTCAAAAACTCAACAAATATCAATCAGGAAAAATAAAAAGAAAGATATAGCTAGATAGGTCATGAAAAGACTATTGATTATATCTTTATGTCTGTGCCTTGTCTCAGTATCCTATTTGCTGTATAATTTCTTCAGATATAACTCCCAAATGACTAATACTCTTCCAATGGTGTTTAATGAAACTAGTAGGGTGAGAGTGAGGGTGCATCTCTGAAGCCAACGTGGCTCAGCTAAAGTGTATATCTTCTATTTGCCAATCACACAGTCTGGGGTCAAACACTTAACATTGCTGGTTTTACCTTTTCTTATTGTTTCTGTCCTCAGAGAGGTTTTCCTTCTTTTTCTGCCAATTCAATTTTGTGTAGACAGATATATGACAGAGTCAGAAATTAATATCTAAAATTTAGGCAGTGGGAAGACAAGATATATAAGTAAATAATATTATTAGAATCACAGAGAAGAAACTTTTGTGTATAAGCAGTTAAGTGACTGCATTGGACACTGTATCTGGTGACCCTAATTATATGCTAAGGAATACTTAAAAATCCAATAAGAGGTATTAGGAACATACTTGTCATTGGTAATGATAGGACTAAAAATAAAATAGGTCATTTAAAGAACATTGTAAGAAAATAATTGCATATAACGAGCCAGGGGCCAAACATTAGGATATGGGACAAAAGAACTGAATAGAAACTGTGCATAGTGTGGGCACATTATGCTTGAAGTCTCAAGATGATAATCAGGATAAGGTGTCCATCATAGCATTATATGTGTAGATTTTAGCTCAGAGGGAGGTAAAATACATACAAAAATAGTATCTAACTCTGAGAAAGAGAGTGTCATGAAAAAGTTATAGACAAAGACATATACCAAGGCAGGCATACACAAAGAAATTAGTGATTATTAGTGATTCTTCTGAGACCTTCACTTGCACCCGTTCCAAGGCCATGAATATCTTCACATGGTCCCTTTGTGAAAAACTGTAAGTTCAGTTCAGTTCAGTCGCTCAGTCATGTCTGACACCTTGAGACCCCATGAATCACAGCAGGCCAGGCGTCCCTGTCCACCACCAACTCACAGAGTTCACTCAGACTCACGTGCATCGAGTCAGTGATGTCATCCAGCCATCTCATCCTCTGTCGTTCCCTTCTCCTGCCCCCAATTTCCTCCCAGCATCAGAGTCTTTTCCAATGAGTGAACTCTTCGCATGAGGTGGCCAAAGTACTGGAGTTTCAGCTTTAGCATCATTGCTTCCAAAGTAATCCCAGGGCTGATCTCCTTCAGAATGGATTGGTTGGATCCCCTTGAAGTCCAAGGGACTTTCAAGAGTCTTCTCCAACCCCAGAGTTCAAAAGCATCAAGTCTTCAGTGCTCAGCCTTCTTCATAGTCCAACTCTCATATCCATACATGACCACTGGAAAAATATAGTCTTGACTAGACGGACCTTTGTTGGCAAAGTAACATCTCTGCTTTTGAATATGCTATCTAGGTTGGTCATATATTTTTTCCAAGGAGTGAGTGTCTTTTAATTTCGTGGCTGCAGTCACCATCTGCAGTGATTTTGGAGCCCTCAAAAAATAAAGTTTGACACTGTTTCCACAGTTTTCCCATCTATTTCCCATAAAGTGATGGGACCAGATGCCATAATATTCATTTTCTGAATTTTGATCTTTAAGCCAATTTTTTCACTCTCCTCTTTTACTTTCATCAAGAGGCTTTTTAGTTCCTCTTCACTTTCTGCCATAAGGGTGGTGTCATTTGCATATCTGAGGTTATTGATATTTCTTCTGGCAATCTTGATTCCAGCTTGTGTTTCTTCCAGTCCAGTGTTTCTCATGATGTACTCTGCATAGAAGTTAAATAAGCAGGGTGACAATATACAGCCTTGACTTACTCCTTTTCCTATTTGCAACCAGTCTGTTGTTCCATGTCCAGTTCTAACTGTTGCTTCCTGACCTGCATACAGATTTCTCAAGAGGCAGGTCAGGTGGTCTGGTATTCCCATCTCTGTCAGAATTTTCCACAGTTTATTGTGATCCACACAGTCCAAGGCTTAGGCATAGTCAAGAAAGCAGAAATAGATGTTTTTCTGGATCTCTCTCGCTTTTCCATGATCCAGCGGATGGTAGCAATTTGATCTCTGGTTCCTCTGCCTTTTCTAAAACCAGCTTGAACATCAGGAATTTCACAGTTCGTGTACTGCTGAAGCCTGGCTTGGAGAATTTTGAGCATTACTTTACTAGCATGTGAGATGAGTGCAATTGTGTGGTAGTTTGAGCATTTTTTTGGCATTGTCTTTCTTTGGAATTGGAATGAAAACTGACCTTTTCCCATCCTGTGGCTACTGCTAGGTTTTCCAGATTTGCTGGCATATTGAGTGCAGCACTTTCACAGCATCATCTTTCAGGATTTGAAATAGCTCAACTGGAATTCCATCACCTCCACTAGCTTTGTTCATAGTGGTGCTTCCTAAGGCCCACTTGACTTCACATTCCAGGATATCTAGCTCTAGATGAGTGATCACACCATCGTGATTATCTGAGTCATGAAGATCCTTTTTGTACAGTTCTTCTGCATATTCTTGCCATCTATTATTAACATCTTCTGCTTCTGATAGGTCCATACCATTTCTGTGCTTTACTGAGCCCATCTTTGCATGAAATGTTCCCTTGGTATCTCTAATTTTCTTGAAGAGATCTCTAGTCTTTCCCATTCTGTTCTTTTCCTCTATTTCTTTGCATTGATTGCTGAAGAAGGCGATCTTATCTCTTCTTGCTATTCTTTGGAACTCTGCATTCAGATGCTTATATCTTTCCTTATCTCCTTTGTTTTTCACTTCTCTTCTTTTCACAGCTATTTGTAAGGCCTCCCTAGACAGCTGTTTTGCTTTCTGCATTTCTTCTCCACGGGGATGGTCTTAATCCCTGTCTCCTGTACAGTGTCAGAAACCTCATTCTGTAGTTTATCAGGCACTCTGTCTCGCAGATCTAGGCCCTTAAATCTATTTCTCACTTCCACTGTATAATCGTAAGTGATTTGATTTAGGTCATACCTGAATGGTCTAGTGGTTTCCCTACTTTCTTCAGTTTAAGTCTGAATTTGGTAATAAGGAGTTCATGATCTGAGCCACAGTCAGCTCCTGGTCTTGTTTTTATTGACTGTATAGAGCTTCTCCATCTTTGGCTGCAAAGAATATAATCAACCAAGCTTTTTTGTTGTTGTTCATTTCTTTGAAGAGCTCACCCTTCCCTTATTTTCTAACTTCCATAACCTTATAAAACATATATCTACCTATTTTAAGAGTTACAGTCACTTGAGAGCAGAAGATAAAGACTAATGAAAGTCATTTATTTGGAAGATGATCCCAGAAAGCAAGCAAGAGAGAGCGGGAAAAGTCGGGTAGGGGAAAAGGAAAAGCCAACATAGAGATGAATTATCAAGGTCGTTGTTGTAAACAATAGGACTCAGTTCCCCCAGGATTTGCAAGTGAAATAAAAATTGTGTCCTAGAATTCTACTAAAAGCCAGAGGCTAGAGCTTTTTCTTCTAGTTCCAATAACTCTACAGCCATTGGTAAGGAAGAGCTCCCTGAGGGTAACTCTTGTTGAATTTCTAGGCTGCTCTCTGGAGTTAACTACCCTTTTCTGGGAAAGCTGAGGAAAAGTGCTGAAAGACAGGCACACAAAAGGAATGAAGCAGTCAGGGTGAGTCTTAGGATGCTCTGAGATATGAGAAGTGGGCTGAAGGCAGAGCACACATTCATGAGGTGAGTCTATGTCAACCCCTTGAGTAGGAGCATAAATGCCAGAATTCTTTTCAGTAGGGCACAAGAGAAAGATAATAACAAGAAAATGGGAGCAGATAAATCAAAGCAATATTAGAGAAGCAAAGAAAGAGATGATATCAGGACATTTGGTCCAGTTTGACATTTTTCAAGGAGCCCAGGAACTATGTTTTAAAACTATTGAATTAGATTAAAGAGAGAAGATAATTAACTTTATAGAGAAATTTCATTGAAACGTGGGTCAGAAAAGCACATTAAAAGCCATCATTACTTTATTTTCCTGCATTTTGAACAGCAAATCCTTTTCCCAAAACCCAAACACCTCTGTTTCTATCACGTTTGAGTCAGTTAATACATGTAAGGAGCTTAGAACTATCTCCAGGCAATCATAGGAACATTGGAACAGTTTTGCATTGCTATTATTTATTATTATTATTATTAGAGAATGGAAATAAGAGAGTGAAAATAAGAGAGGTGAAAGGCAAAGCAGAAAAGGAAAGATATACTGATTTAAATGCAGAGTTCCAAAAAATAGCAAGGAGAGATAAAGCCTTCCTCAGTGATAAATGTAAATAAATAGAGGAAAACAATAGAATGAGAAAGACTAGAGATCTCTTCTCTAAAGAACATTTCATGCAAAGATGGGCTCAATAAAGGACAGAAATGGTATGGACCTAAAAGAAGAAGAAAATATTAAGAATACGTGGCAAGAATATACAGAAGAACTGTACAAAAAAGATCTTCATGACCCAGATAATCATGATGGTGTGACCACTCACCTAGAGCCAGATATCCTAGAATGTGAAGTCAAGTGGGCCTTAGGAAGCATCACTATGAACAAAGCTAGTGGAGGTGGTGGAATTCCAGTTGAGCTGTTTCAAATCCTGAAAGATGATGCTGTGAAAGTGCTGCACTCAATATGCCAGCAAATTTGGAAAACTCAGCAGGAGTCACCAGACTGGAAAAGTTCAGTTTTCATTCCAATCCCAAAGAAAGGCAATACCAAAGAATGCTCAAACTACCACACAGTTGCACTCATTTCACACATTGGTAAAGTAATGCTTAAAATTCCCCAAGCCAGGCTTCAGCAATACATGAACCATGAACTTCCAGATGTTCAAGCTGGTTTTAGAAAAGGCAGAGACCAAAATGCCAACATCAGTTGAATCATTGAAAAAGCAAGAGAGTTCCAGAAAAGCATTTGTTTCTGCTTTATTGATTATGACAAAGCCTTTGAATGTGTGGATTACAATAAACTGGAAGATTCTGAAAGAGATGGGAATACCAGACCACCTGGCCCGCCCCTTGAGAAATCTGTATGCAGGTCAGGAAGTAACAAGTTAGAACTGGACATGGAACAGCAGATTGGTTCCAAATAGGAAAATAATTTCCAAAAAGGAAAAAAAAATATCAAGGCTATATATTGTCACCCTGTTTATTTAGCTTCTATGCAGAGTACATCATGAGAAACTCTGGGCTGGAGGAAGCACAAGCTGGAATCAAGATTGCAGGGAGAAATATCAATAACCTCAGATATGAAGATGACACCACCCTTATGGCAGAAAGTGAAGAAGAACTAACAAGTCTCTTGATGAAAGTGAAAGAGGAGAGTGAAAATTCTGGCTTAAAACTCAACATTCATAAAACTATGATCATGGTATCTGGTCTCATCACTTCATGGCAAATAGATGAGGAAACATTGGAAACAGTGGCCAACTTTATTTTGGGGGACTCAAAAATCACAGCAGATGGTGATTGCAACCATGAAATTAACTTCTTGGAAGAAAAGTTATGATCAGCCTAGACAGCATATTAAAAAGCAGAGCCATTATTTTGCCATATAGTCAAAGCTATGGTTTTTCAACTAGTCATGTATAGACGTCAGAGTTGGCCATAAAGAAAGCTGAGCACCGAAGAACTTGTGCTTTTAAACTGTGGCATTGGAGAAGACTCTTGAGCATCCTTTAGACTTCAAGGAGATCCAAACTGTCCATCCTAAAGCAAATCAGTTTTGGGTCTTCATTGGAAGGAGTGATGCTGAAGCTGAAACTCCAATACACTGGCCACCTGATGCAAAGAGCTGACTCATTGGAAAACACCCTGATGCTGGGAAAGATTGAAAGCAGGAGGAGAAGGGGACAACAGAGGATTAGATGGTTGGATGGCATTACTAACGTGATGGACATGGGTCTTGGTAGATTCCAAGAGTTGGTGATGGACAGGAAACCCTGGCATGTTTCAGTCCATGGGGTTGGAAAGAGTCAGATATAACTGAGTGACTGAACTGAACTGAGCTGAAAGACATTGTGAACAATGGAATAACACAAGTAGAGATAAATTTAAAGATTATTAAGAAAATAGCAGATTCTTCTAGAGTCAAAGAAGATTATTTTATGATGAGGTCAGAAGGGCTCAGGAGCTCAGGATCTCTCATACACACACACACACACACACACATGAGGCTCAGGAAATATAATTTCTAGGAACAGAAGCCAAGAAGTTCTGGATGAGGCTCAGAGATTAGAATAGTGTATGAGGTTTGTAAAGGCTGCTTGTAGATGATCAAAGATCAGATAGACATGGAGCTATGGCGATGGCCTTCAGAGCATAATTGCAAAAATGGGGATATTAGAATGATTCTAAAATCCATAAGCATAGGTGTAGCTAGGCCTGATATACAAATGGAAGGAACATTTCAGATGTAGTCACATAATAATAATAATAATATAAATTTATATTAAAACTTATATAATAAGTTAAAGCTTACAGCACCTCACACTTCTCAAAGTAATGCTTGTATGTGCAAGACACATTCATATGTATGTATATGTGCATTCTATATGCTTATATACATGCAAAATGCACTATATACATGAGGATATTTACTATCTTAAATTAGTTGGAAACCAAAATTTTGGAAAGATAATTAGTAAAAATAGATAGGTTAGCTTATGATTCTACTAATAATTTCACTAATGATTGTTCCTTCAATCCTTTATTCTTATTAATAAAACACAGTAGTGACCTTACATATATCATTTTTAATTAAAGGCATTTTACTGAAATATTTTAAATCTTTTTATAGAATTAAATAAAAATACAAAGTTATCAATGACCATGACCAATATGCTCTGACACTCATTTTTCTTTAGTTTAATTTTTGACTCATTGTGTTTCTATGCATTGATGTCATAATTATAATTTCAAATGTTCAAAGAGATCTCTCTTATGTTTCTCTTTTATTTACTTTGTATTTCAAATAATGAATTCAATTTGTCACAAAGAATACTGAATAATTTTTGGTCTTTACAGCAGTTGTTTCCATACACTGTGTGTCTGTGTAAGAAATATATGCGACTTTATTTTTCCCATCAATGTATAAATATCAGAATTTTGAAAATATCTCTCATTTCACTACATAAAATATTTTTGAGATTATAAACATAAGTCTCTTACATTTTTCATCAGTATAAAACATTATACTCAAAGATACTTTCACCTCAGTGCCTTCCAGTTTTCTTAAAATATTATTTCAAAATGTAATATTTTATACAAAAAAAGTAAACACAAATGTCACCATGGTATTGATTATTGAAGGTCAATATGAATACAGTCTTACCATGCAAACAAGAATGGCACCTTGTGTTCCCAAATGAGCAACAAATCCAGATTAAATCTCTATTGCAGAAAATTAATTTCATATAAATTAGTCTATGAATCAAGTAGCTACTATCTTCCATTAATACAGGATATCTTATGGAAATATCTCTTCCATGAACTTTGAGCAAATATCACCAAAATGAAGAGCAGAAAGACATTTGTTTTATTTTGTTAGAAAAAGAGGAAAATGAACCTTTCTTATCCTGTAGAGAAAATTTTAACAAAATAGTTTAAAGCCTATTTTGGAAACTCATTGAATTTATTTGCTTTATCAAATTAGTAGCAAAATAAGGAACTGTACTGATTAGAATATACTTTTCAATTTAGAGATACAATATTATTTTTAAAATGATTTTAAGAAGAAAATTCAGCATTTGCTTTTTAATAGGATTGTAATTTTAATAGTAAAGTTACTATTGGTAAACATCCTCATCTAATTAAACACAAACAAATGTTTCTTAATTTATGTTCCCAACAGAAGTAATCCCTTTATATCACAGCTAAGTTCAATGTTTCCAGAAGTTTTAAATTACCGAGAAAGACGCTTATTTATGAATAGCTAGTTACTACAATTAACTTTCTGTTAAACATGAATTATATTTCATTTCCATTCTGTTATAAGTGGTGACAATTACTTTATTAATTTATCTGTTGGTCAGCCAATAAATACTGAATAACCACTACTTGTATGCTTTGAACTTCTGAACTTTGGGAGTTACAAACTTTTCGGTAATCAAAGAACATAAAATCTAGTAGGAAATAAAAGGTATATGCATAAATACTAAAATATAATATTTTAGTATAATATAATATTTGTTGTTTACTCACCAAGTCGTGTCTGATTCTTTTGTGACCCCATGAACTGTAGCTCTCCAAACTCCTCAGCCCACGGGATTTCCCAGGCAAGAATACTGGAGTCAGTTGCCATTTGCTTCTCCAGAGGATATTCCTAACCCAGGGATCCATCTCATGTCTCGTGAATTGGCAGGCAGATTCTTTACCACTGAGCTGCTGCTGCTACTGCTGCTAAGTCATTTCAGTTGTGTCTGACTCTTTGTGACCCCATAGATGGCAGTCCACCAGGCTTCCCTGTCCTTGGGATTCTCCAGGCAAGGACACTGGAGTGGGTTGCCATTTCCTTCTCTAATGCATGAAAGTGAAAAGTGAAAGGGAAGTTGCTCAGTCGTGTCCGACTCTTCATGACCCCATGGACTGCAGCCTACCAGGCTCCTCCGTCAGTGGGATTTTCCAGGCAAGAGTACTGGGGTGAGGTGCCATTGCCTTCTCCAACCACTGAGCTACCAAAGCCAAAAATAAAATACAGTAAATTTTAAATTAATAATTATATTCGAAAATGAAAAATATTATCTTAATTTTATGTTTTCCCCATCATCATCACTATGTTTTATTAGATATCTAATGTTTAAAATTTTAATTGACCTATTCTTAATAATATTATACTCTTAGTAACGATGATGGTCATGGTGACAATGATATTAGTTAACAGTTATTGGGGGTCACAAAGAGTCAGACACGGTTGAGTGACTGAACAACAAAAACACTGGACAATATTTCCAGTCATTGACCTAAGTAACTAATGTGTATTAACTAGGAAAATCCGCATAAAATCTCTTGGAATTGTGTTATTATATTCACCACCTATAGAAAGAAAATCTGAACATCACAGAAGTTAGGCAGTCTACAGGCAGCTAGGAAGTAAAATTTGACTAGCTGGCGCTAGAGGTCAGATTGTCAAGTACCACAAAATATTTTTGCTTAAATCGTAGATAGAACAAATACTTAAATAGTTGTAACTGTAATATATATATATATATATATATATATATATATACACACACACATACACACACACACACACACACACACACACATATATATATATATATATATATATATATATATACACACACACATATATATGGCACCCCACTCCAGTACTCTTGCCTGGAAACTCCCATGGATGGAGGAACCTGGTAGGCTGCAGTCCACGGGGTCGCTGAGTCAGACACGACTGAGCGACTTCACTTTCATTTTCACTTTCATGCATTGGAGAAGGAAATGGCAGCCCACTCCAGTGTCCTTGCCTTGAGAATCCCAGGGATGGGGAAGCCTGGTGGGCTGCCATCTGTGGGGTCGCACAGAGTCAGACACGACTGAAGCGACTTAGTAGCAGCAGCATAGTAAGGTTGACAAACTTTTCCTGTAAAGAGGTTCAGTTCAGTTCAGTTGGTCAGTCGTGTCCGACTCTGTGACCCTGTGGACACCAACACGCCAGGTTTCCCTATCCATCACCAACACCTGGAGCCCACTCAAACTCATGTCCACCACATTAGTGATGCCATCCAACCATCTCATCCTCCGTCATCCTCTTCTCCTCCTGCCTTCAATCTTTACCAGCATCAGGGTCTTTTCCAAGAGTTGGCTCTTCCCATCAGGTGGCCAAAGTACTGGAGTTTCAGCTTCAGCATGTCCTTCCAATGAATAATCAGTACTGATTTCCTTTGGAATGATTGGTTGGATTTCCTTGCATTCCAAGGGTCTCACAAGAGTCTTCTCCAACACCACAGTTTTCAAAAGCATAAATTCTTTGGCCCTCGGCTATCTTTACAGTCCAACTCTCACATCCATACGTGACAACTGGAAAAACCATAGCTTTGACTAGATGGACCCTTGTTGGTAAAGTAATGTCTCTGGTTTTTAATATGCTGTCTAGACTGGTCATAGCGTTTCTTCTAAGGACCAAGTTTCTTTTAATTTCATGGCTGCAGTCAACGTCTAGAGTGATTTTGGAACCCCCAAAAGAGTCTTTCACTGTTTCCATTATTTCCCCATCTATTTGCCATCAAGTGACGGGACCAGATGCCATGATCTTCATTTTCTGAATCTTGAGTTTTAAGCCACCCTTTTCACTCTCCTCTTTCACTTTCATAAAGAAGCCCCTTAGTTCTTTGCTTTCTACCTTAAAGGGTATTGTCATCTGCTTATGTTAAGTTATTGATATTTCTCCCAGAAATCTTGATTCCAGCTTGTGCTTCATTCAGCCTGGCATTTCATATGATGTACCCTGCATGTAAGTTGAATAGGCAGAGTGACAATATATAGCCTTGATATTATTCCTTTTTGGAAATCATTTCCCAATTTGGAACCAGTCTGCTGTTCCATATCAAGTTCTAACTGTTGCTTCTTTACCTGAATACAGATTTCTTAGAAGGCGAGTTATGTGGTTTGGTATTCCCATCTCTTTAAGAACTTTCCACAGTTTGTTGTAATCCACAGAGTCAAAGGCTTTGGTGTAGTTAATAAAGCAAAATAGATGTTTTTATGAAGCTTTCTTGTATTTTGATAATCCAGCGGATGTTGGCTTTCTGATCTCTGGTTCTTCTGCCTTTTCTAAATCGAGATTGAACATGTGGAAGCTTTCGGTACACATACTGTTGAATCCTGGCTTGGAGAGTTTGAAGAATTACTTTGCTAGTGTGTGAAATGAGAGCAATTTTATGGTAGTTTGAATGCTCTTTGGCATTGCCTTTCTTTCGGAATGGAATGAAAACTGACTTTTTCCAGTCCTGTGGCCACTGCTGAGTTTTCCAGATTTGCTAGCATGTTGAGTGCAGCACTTTCACAGCATCATATTCCAGGATTTGAAATAGTTCAGCTGGAATTCCATCCCCTCCACTAGCTTTGTTCATAGTGATGCTTCCTAAGGCCCACTTGACTTCACATTCCAGGATGTCTGGCTCTAGATGAGTGATCACACCATCATGGTTATCCGGGTCATGAAGATATTTTTGAATAGTTCTGTGCATTCTTGCCACCTCTTCTTAATATCTTCTGCTTCTGTTAGGTCCATAACGTTTCTGTCCTTTAGTGAGCTATATTTGCATAAAATTTTCCCTTGGCATCTCTAATTTTCTTGAAGAGATCTCTAGTCTTTCCCATTCTATTGCTTTCATCTACATCTTTGCATTGATCACTGAGGAGGGCTTTCTTATCTCTCCTTTCTATTCTTTGGAAATTCGCGTTCAAATAGGTCTATCTTTACTTTTCTCCTTTGTCTTTAGAGTCTCTTCTTTTCTCAGCTATTTCTAAGCCCTCATCAGACAACCATTTTTTTTTTTTTTTTTTCCTTGGGGATGGTCTTATCCCTGCCTCCTGTACAATATCACAAACCTCACTCCATAGTTTTTCAGGCATTCTGTCTATCAGATCTAGTCCTTAAATCTATTTGTCACTTCCACTGTTTAATTGTAAGGGATTTGATTTAGGTCATACCTGAATGGCGTAATGGTTTTCCCTACTTTCTTCAATTTAAGTCTGAATTTGGCAATAAGAAGTTCATGATCTGAGCCACAGTCAGCTCCAGGTCTTGTTTTTGTTGACTGTATAGAGCTTCTCCATCTTTGACTGCAAAGAATATAATCAGTTTGATTTCTGTATTTACCGTCTGGTGATGTCCATGTGTAGAGTCTTCACTTGTGTTGTTGAAAGTGGATGTTTGCTATGACCAGTGTGGTCTCTTGGCAAAACTCTGTTAACCTTTGACCTGCTTCATTTTGTACTCCAGGCTAAATTTGCCTGTTACTCCACATGTTTCTTGACTTCCTACTTTTGCATTCCAATTCCCTGTACGGTAGAGGTTATCTTTTTGGGGTGTTAGTTCTAGAAGGTCTTATAGGTCTTCATAGAGTTGTTCAGCTTCTTCAACATTACTGATTGGGGCATAACTTTGATTGCTGTAATATTGAATGTTTTGCCTTGGAAAAAAACAGAGATCATTCTGTTTTGTTGACTTTTTGTTGACTATGGTGACTACTCCATTTCTTTTAAGGGATTCTTGCCCACAGTAGTAAATATAATAGTAATCTGAGTTAAATTCACCAATTCCAGTCCATTTTAATTCTCTGATTCATAAATCTCAATATTTACTCTTGTTATCTCCCTGTTTGACCACTTCCAATTTGCCTTGATTCATGGACTTAAGCTTCCAGGTTCCTATGCAATATTGCTCTTTACAAAACTGAACTTTATTTCTATCATCAGTCACATCCACAACTTGGTGTTCTTTTGCTTTAGCTCCATCTCTTCATTCTTTCTGGAGTTATATCTCCACTATTCTCCAGTAGCATATTGGGCATATGCTGGGGTGTTCATCTTTCAGTGTCATATCATCTTGTTTTTTTTTTTAATACTTTTCATGGCATTCTCAAGGCAAGAATACTGAAGTGGTTTGCCATTCCCTTCTTCAGTGGACCACATCTTGTCAGAACTCTCCACCAGGACCCATCCATCTTGGGTAGCACTAAATGGCATGGCTCATAGTTTCCTTGAGGTAGAAAAGGCAGTAGTCCATGTGATCAGTTTGGTCAGTTTTCTGTGATTGTGGTTTTCATTTTGTCTGCCCTCTGATGGATAAGGATAAGAGGCTTATGGAAGCTTCCTGGTGGGAGAGACTGAAGGAAAAACTGGGCCTTGTTCTGATGGGAGGGGCCCTGTTCAGTTCAGTCACTCAGTTGTGTCCAACTCTTTGTGACCCCATGAATTGCAGCACACCAGGCCTCTCTGTCCATCACCAACTCCCAGAGTTCACTCAAACTCACATCCATTGACTCAGTGATGCCATCCAGCCAACTTATACTCTGTCATCCCCTTCTCCTCCTGCCCCCAATCCCTCCCAGCATCAGAGTCTTTTCCAATGAGTCAACTATTCGCATGAGATGGCCAAAGTACTGAAGTTTCAGCTTTAGCATCATTCCTTCCAAAGAACACCCAGGGCTGATCTCCTTTAGAATGGACTGGTTGGATCTCCCTGCAGTCCAATGAACTCTCAAGAGTCTTCTCCAACATCACAGTTCAAAAGCATCAATTCTTTGATGCTCAGTTTTTCTTCACAGTCCAAATCTCACATCTATACATGACTACTGGAAAAACCATAGCCTTCACTAGACAGACCTTTGTTAGCAAAATAATGTCTCTGCTTTTTAATATGCCATCTAGATTGGTCACAGCTTTCTTTCGAGGAGTAAGCATCTTTTAATTTTATGGCTGCAATCACCATCTGCAGTGATTTGGGAGCCCCCAAAATAAAGTCTGACACTGTTTCCATTGTTTCCCCATCTATTTCCCATGAAGTGATGGGACTGGATGCCATGATCTTCATTTTCTTAATGTTGAACTTTAAGCCAACTTTTTCACTCTCCTCTTTCACTTTCATCAAAAGCCTTTTTAGTGCCTCTTCACTTTCTGCCATAAGGGTGATGTCATTTTCGTGTCTAAGGTTATTGATACTTCTCCTGGCAATCTTGATTCCAGCTTGTGTTTCTTCCAGTCCAGCGTTTCTCATGATGTACTCTGCATAGAAGTTAAATAAGCAGGGTGACAATATACCACCTGACATAATCCTTTTCCTATTTGGAACCAGTCTGTTGTTCCATGTCCACTTCTAACTGTTGCTTCCTGACCTGCACACAGATTTCTCAAGAGGCAGGTCAGGTGGTCTGGTATTCCCATTTCTTTCAGAATGTTCCACAGTTTATTGTGATCCATACAGTCAAAGGCTTTGGCATAGTCAATAAAGCAGAAGTAGATGTTTTTCTGGAACTCTCTTGCTTTTTCAATGATTCAGCAGATGTTAGCAATTTGATCTCTGGTTCCTCTGCTGTTTCTAAAACAAGCTTGAACATCAAGAAGTTTATGGTTCACGTATTGCTGAAGCCTGGCTAGGAGAATTTTGAGCATAACTTTACTAGAGTATGAGATGAATGCAATTGTGCCGTAGTTTGAGCATTCTTTGGTATTGCATTTCTTTGGGACTGGAATGAAAACTGACCTTTTCCAGTCCTGTGGCCACTGCTGAGTTTTCCAGATTTGCTGGCATACTGAGTGCAGCACTTTCACAGCATCATCTTTTAGGATTTGAAATAGCTCCACTGGAATTCTATCACCTCCACTAGCTTTATCCATAATGATGCTTTCTAAGGCCCACTTGACTTCACATTCCGGGATGTCTGGCTCTAGGTGAGTGATCACACCTCTTAATTATCTTGGTCGTGAAGATCTTTTTTGTACAGTTCTTCTGTATATTCTTACCACCTCTTCTTAATATCTTCTGCTTCTGTTAGGTTCATACCATTTCTGTCCTTTATGGAGCCTATCTTTGCATGACATGTTCCCTTGCTATCTCTAATTTTCTTGAAGAGATCTCTGATATTTCCCATTCTGTTGTTTTCCTCTATTTCTTTGCCTTGATGGCTGAGGAAAGCTTTCTTATCTCTTCTTGCTATTCTTTGAAACTGGGCTATGTTCAATAAATCTTTAACCCAATTTTATGTTGATGGGTGGGGTTGTGTTCCCTTCCTCTTGCTTGACCTGAAGCCAAACTACAGTGGAGGCAATGAAAATAATGGTGACCTCCTTCAAAGGTCCCGTGCAACCACTGGTGCACTCACCACCCCTGACCCTTCAGCAGGCCACCAGGGACACTCACCTCCACCGGAGACTCCTGGACACTCATGGACATGTCTAGATCAGTCTCTTGTGGGGTCGCTGTTCCTTTCTCCTGGGTCTTGGTGTGCACAGAGTTTTGTTTGTGCCCTCCAAGAGTCTGTTTCCCCAGTCTTGTATAAGTTCCTGTGGTTCTATTGTGGAATTAATGTCAGCCTCCTCCAAGAGAGCTTATGCCATACCCAGGCTTGCTGCATCCAGAGCCTGTACCTTTGCAGTAGGCCATTGCTGACCCAAACCTCCACAGGAGACACTCAGACACAGTTCTGACTCAGTTTCTGTGGGTTGGGCATGCATTTTTGCCCTTTCCAGATCTGAGCAGCTCAGGCAACAATGTGCTTGGCGAGTGCACAGTCCCACGTGGACCATGCATCTTAATCACCTCCCCTGTCCCAGCTTCTAAGTTTTCTGGGTTTTCTGGGTTTCCTGCAAGAGCACTGTCTCAGGTGTTGTATGTCTCCTCTGGATAGCTGATCTCAGCTGATCTCCTGGCGGATGTCAATCATCCAGGGTCTCAGGAAAATGTGATTAGCAACTGGGAGTCTGCTCACAGTTTGGTTGAAAATTCTGTCTCTGGGGCTGAGATTGCAGCAGCCCCTTGCCTTCTGGCTCTGGATGCCACAAGCCTGCCTCTCTGCCTCAGGGCAGGGGCCAGTAAGAAGCCTGGTTAGCTCTTCTTCAGTATTCACTGAATCCTTTGTTCTATGAGTGGGCCAGGCTGTGCCTTAGGTTGTTAGATTAGAGCCTTTAGCAGGAAAGTTCTGCTTTCAATAGTTGTGGTTAGGTGTGTATTCGGTGGGGAGAACAACTGAGAAGTGGCCTCCGGTGCAATACTAGGGTGCAAGCGTGCCTGGTGGGCCAGCAATAATAAATCCCAGTTGGCTGATGAAGGGATCCAGCTTAAACAGGAAAGCAGAAAGAAGTGCCTGGAAAGGACTGAGGGGCTTGAGATGGTAGAGATTTAGTGAAATACGAAGCTCTGTGAGAGTCAGGAGATAGCTTACTGTGTGTGGCAGTGAGAGACTGAGACACATCTGTATCAGGCTCAGGCCACTGGATGCCTGACATCTCAGATGTGGGGATTGAGATCAACAGACTAAGGAGGGATAGAAATGGGCAAGCAATTTGCAAAGGTTGCAATATTTCTGTCATGCTCAGCAATATTTATCAAGCATTCCATCACTGAAGGGCTCTACAGCAAGCAACCAGTAGAATGGACTTCAGAGGAATATGTACTGCTCTGCTCCTTTGTCAGGGGGCAGAGATGCCTGGATTTCTAAATTCAAAACTACCTCTTACAAATCAGGAAGCAGTCCAAGATATACAATATATACTTGTAAAGCATCTATCACCTTGAAGCCCAGGAACCACGTGGTACCCAGTTACTACCATGCCAAACCCAAGGCGGGAGGTGTGGAGGGGGCCACGTGTGTGTCGGTCAGGAATATGAATCTAAGCAGCTAGGGCGGCCCCAGAAGCAAATACTCATAGTCCTGCCACTCTATCGCCCACTAACAGAATCTGGGGGCCGACTACGGTGTCGCCGCAGGCAAGGCCCTGGCCTGTAACCACACCAATGGGAGCACGGAGGGTAGGGCTGAGCAGATGGTGGGCTGGTGTCCCTGCCAGGTCTCCCTGAGCCTGCCCATCGGCAGCCTTGTGCTGCCTTCTTCCTTCCAGCTGACACCCGGTGGAGCCCCTGCGGAGCCGACACATATAGTGAATATTTTAAGTTTTGTGGATCACACAATCTCTGTTGCAAATACTAAATTCTAATGCCCTAATGCAAAGTAGTAGCCATCAGTTCAGTTCAGTTCAGTTCAGTTCACTAGCTCAGTTGCTTCTGACTCTTTGTGATCCCCTGGACTGTATGATGCCAGGCTTCCCTGTCTACCACAAACTCATGGAGTTTACTCAAACTCATCTCTATTGAGTCAGTGAGGCCATCCAACCATCTCATCCTCTGTTTTCCCCTTCTCATCCCACCTTCAATCTTTCCCAGCATTTGGGAACTGACTCATTGGGCTTTTCCAATGAGTCAGTTCTTTGCATCAGGTGGCCAAAGGATTGGAGTTTCAGCTTTAGCATCATTACTTTCAATGAATATTCAGGACTGATTTCCTTTAGGATGGACTGGTTGAATCTACCTGCAGTCCTAGGGACTCACAGGAGTCTTCTCCAGCACCACAGTTCAAAAGCATCAATTCTTCTGTGCTCAGCTTTCTTTATAGTCCAACTCTCACATCCATACATGACTACTGCAAAAGCCATAGCTCTGACTAGATGGACCTTTGTTGGCAAAGTAATGTCTCTGCTTTTTAATAGGAGGACTAGGTTGGTTATAATTTTTCTTCCAACAAGCAAGTGTCTTTTAATTTCATGGCTGTAGTCACCATCTATCTTTGACTGTGTGGATCACAATAAACTGTGGAAAATTCTGAAAGAGATGGGAATACCAGACCAGCTGACCTGCCTCTTGAGAAATCTGTATGCAGGTCAGGAAGCAACAGTTAGAAGTGGACATGGAACAACAGACTGGTTCCAAATAAGAGAAGGAGTAAGTCAAGGCTGTATATTGTCACCCTGCTTATTTAACTTCTATGCAGAGTACATCATGAGAAACACTGGACTGGAAGAAATACAAGCTGGAATCAAGATTGCCAGGAGAAATATCAATAACCTCAGATACGAAAATGACATCACCCTTATGGCAAAAAGTGAAGAGGAGCTAAAAAGCATCTTGATGAAAGTGAAAGAGGAGAGTGAAAAAGTTGGCTTAAAGTACAACATTCAGAAAACGAAGATCATGGCATCTGGTCCCACCACTTCATGGGAAATAGATGGGCAAACAGTGGAAACAGTGTCAGACTTTATTTTGGGGGGCTCCCAAATCACGGCAGATGGTGACTTCAGCCATGAAATTAAAAGATGCTTACTCCTTGGAAGAAAAGTTATGAGTAGCCTAGGTAGTATATTCAAAAGCAGAGACATTACTTTGGCCAACTAAGGTCCATCTAGTCAAGGCTATGGTTTTTTTCTGTGGTCATGTATGGATGTGAGAGTTGGACTGTGAAGAAGGCTGAGTGCCAAAGAATTGATGCTTTTTAACTGTGGTGTTAGAGGAGACTCTTGAGAGTCCCTTGGACTGCAAGGAGATCCAACCAGTCCATTCTGAAGGAGATCAACCCTGGGATTTCTTTGGAAGGAATGATGCTGAAGCTGAAAATCCAGTACTTTGGCTACCTCATGCGAAGAGCTGACTCATTGGAAAAGATTCTGATGCTGGGAGGGACTGGGGGCAGGAGGGAGAAGGGGAAGACCGAGGATGAGATGGCTGAATGGCATCACGGACTCGATGGACATGAGTCTGAGTGTACTCCGAGAGATGGTAATGAGCAGGAAGGCCTTGAGTGCTGCGATTCATAGGGTCGCAAAGAGTCGGACATGACTGAGCGACTGAACTGAAGTCGCCATCTGCAGTGATTTTGGAGCCCCTTCAAAATAAAGACTTTTAAAATAGCAATAATTTGATTGAACTAGACTTATCAAAATTAAAAAAAAATAATAATTCTCTCACATCTTCAGTTGGTTCTTTGCAATCACTCTTCAGTAGCCCTTAAATACTCAATTAACTGCTTGTACTCCATATGCTGTGTGACTCTTGAGAATCTAATGTTTAGAGAATTGAGAAGTTTCCCAGTATGTTAAATGGAGTTAATAATAAAATTGTCCTACCTAAGCTCATATTTTCATGCAACTCAGAATGTGTTTTATTGGGTAAAAATTACCTCTTAATTGAATTATCCCAAAATTGCCATTCTTTTCTTAAAACCAAATTTTTGAAGCATAATTTAAATACGGTGACATATATTGTATGAGCTATACATCGTGATGGTTTTTAGTTATATGCCAACATATATAACACAGAATTCAAGATACAGAACATTTCCATCACCATCTACAGGTATTTCAGGCACTTTCTAGGAGAACACCACTCCCACCTCTACTATCAGTTAACAAGTAACATGCTTTCTTTCACAACAGGTTAAACTGGTTTTCTTTTTCTACAGTTTCATGTATAAATATTTACAAAGAATATAACATCTTATGAATCTTGCATCTGTTGCTCTGAAAAATAATTTAGAATTTCGTTAAGGTTGCTGCATAATCAGTATTCATTCTTTTGGTTTTGAAGGACATCACATTGTACCAAAAATTTTTACTCATGTTTTTGTTGGTGAAAGCATGGTTTGTTTCTAGTTTTGGACTTCTATTAATACTATGAATATTCATATACAAATCTTTGTTTGAATATATATTTCCATTTTCCTAAAGTGAAACTCATGATCATATGGGTATATCTGATTGTGACTTTATGTAAGAAATGTCCAAATGTTTATGTGTCCAAATATAGTGCATTGGCTCTACTTGAGGTTTCCAAATGTTCCAGCTTCTTGCCAATATTTTGTATTTTAAGAGTTTTTAATCTTAGTAATCTTCAGTTCAGTTCAGTTCAGTCACTCAGTCGTGTCCGACTCTTTACGAACTCATGAATCACAACATGCCAGGCCTCCTTGTCCATCACCATTTCCTGGAGTTCACTCAGACTCTCGTCCATCTTAATAAATGTGTAACGGTATCTCATTTTGGTGTTAATTAATTTCCATCACCCTTGTTGTTCAGTAACTAAGTCCTGTTTAACTCTCTGTGACCCCATGAAATGCAGCATGTCAGGATTCCCTCTCCTTCACTATATTTTAGAGTTTGTGCAAACCTATCTATATTGAGTCAGTGATGCCATCCAATCATCTCATCCTCTGTTCCCGCCTTGCCCTCCTACCCTCAGCATACCCAGCATCAGGGTACTTTCCAATGAGTCAGCTCTTAGCATCAGGTGGACAAAGTATTGGAGATTCAGCTTCAGCATTAATCCTTCCAATTCAGTGTTGATTTCCTTTAGGATTGACTAGTTTTATCTCCTTGCAGTCGCAGGGACTCTCAAGAGTGTTCTCTAGAACCACGTTTTGAAAGTATCAGTTCTTCAGTGCTCAGTCTTCTTTATAATTCAAATCTCACATCTGTACCTGACTACTGAAAAAAAACAACAAAATTTGACTATACAGACCATTGTCAGCAAAGTGATGTCTCTGGTTTTTAATATGCTGTCTTGTTTTGTCATATCTGTTTTCCAAGGAGCAAGTGCCTTTTAATTTCATGGCTGCAATCACCATCTGCAGTAATTTTGGAGCCCAAGAAAATAAAACCTGTCACTGCTTCCACTTTTTCTCCATCTATTTGCCATGAAGGGTTGGGACTGAATGCTATGATCTTAGTTTTTGAATGCAGGGTTTTAAGCAAGCTTTTTTCAGTCTCCCCTTTCAAGCTCATCAAGAGGCTCTTTAGTTTCTTTTTGTTCTCTGCCATTAGAATGGTATCATCTGCATATTAAATTGTTGCTTTCTCCTGACAGTTTTGATTCCAGCTTGTGATTCATCCAGCCCAGCATTTCACATATAGGCTACTATGCATACAGCTTAAATACCCTGCATACAGCTTAAATAAGCAGGGTGACAAAATAAAACCTGACTTACTCCCTTCCCAATTTTGAACCAATCTGTTGTTTTGTGTACAGTTCTAACTATTGCTTCTTGACCTGCTTACTGTTTCTCGGGAGACAGGGATTGTGGTCTGGTATTTCAATCACTTTCAGAATTTTCCAGTTTGTTCTGATCAACACAGTCAAAGACTTTAGCATAGCCAATGAAGCAAAAGTAGATTAAAAAAAAAAAATTCCTTTGCTTTTCTTTGATCCAGTTTGATCTCTGGTTGACAATTTGATCTCTGGCTCAACTACCTTTTCTAAATCCAGCATGTACATCTGGAAGTTTTCAGTTCACCTACTGTTGAAGCCCACCTTGAAGGATTTTGAGCATCACCTTCCTAGCACATGAAATATGCTCTATTGTATGGTAGTTTGAACATTCTTTGGCATTGCTCTTCTTTGGGGTTGGAAAAAAAAAAAAACACAGATATTTCCCATTCCTGTGGCCACTTCTGAGTTTTCTAAATTTGCTCACATATTGAATGCAGCATCAGCTTTTAGGGTCTGAAATAGCTCACCTGGAATTCCATCACCTCCGTTAACTTTGTTCCAAGTAATGCTTCGTAATGCTGATTTCATTTCAAACACCAAGATGTCTGTCTCTGGGTGAGGGACCACACCATTATGGTTGTCATTAAGACCTTTTTTTTCTTTAATGTAAATTTATTTATTTTAATTTGAAGTTAATTACTTTACAATATTGTATTGGTTTTGCCTTTTTGTATAGTTCTTCTGTGTATTCTTTCCACCTCTTCTTAATCTCTGCTTCATTTAGGTCCTTGCCTTTTCTGTCCTTTATTGTACACATCATACATACAATGTTCCCTTGATACCTCCAGTTTTTGAGGCAGACTTTGGTCTTTTCCATTTCATTGTTTTCCTCTATTTCTTTGCACTGTTCATTTAAGAAGGCTTTCTTATCTCTCCTTCCTATTCTCTGGAACTCTGCATTCAGATGGGTATAACTTTCCCTTCTTCCCTTGACTTTCACTTCTGTTGTCACTTGTTTGTAAGGCCTCCACAGTCAACCACATTGCCTTTTTGCATTTCTTTTTCTTGGGAGTGGTTTTGGTCACCATGTCCTGTGCAATGTTAGGAACCTTCATCCATAGTTCTCAGACACTCTATCAGATCTAATCCCTTGAAACTGTCACTTCCACTGTATAATTGTAACGGATTTGATTTAGGTCTTATCTGAATAGCTTAGTAGTTTTCCCTGCTGTCTTCAATTTAAGCCTGAATTTTGCAATAAGGAGCTTATGATCTGAGCCACAGTCATTCCCAGGTCTTGTTTTTTGCCGGCTGCATAGAGCTTCTTCATCTTTGGCTTCAAGGAATATAATCTATCAGATTTTAGTGTTGACTTTCTGGTGATGGCCATATGTAGAGTCATCTTTTGTGCTGTTGGAATAGGGTATTTGCTATGACCATTGTGTTCTCTTGGCAAAGCTCTGTTAACCCTTGCTCTGCTTCATGTTTTACTCCAAGGCCAAACTTGCCTGTTACTTCAGGTATATCTTGATTTCTTACTTTTGCATTCTAATCCTCTATGCTGAAATACTCTTTTTGGGTGTTCATTCTAGAAGGTCTTATAGGTCTTCATGGAGTCATTCAACTTCAGCTTCTTTGGCATTAGTGATTGACTTGGATTACTGTAATATTGAGTGGTTTGCCTTGAAATTGAACTGAGTTCATTCTGTCTTTTTGAGATTGTACCCAAGTACTGCTCTTTAGACTCTTGTTGACTATGAGGGCTACTCCATTTTCTAAGGAATTATTTCCCACAGCATTAAATATACTGGCAGCAAATTTCCTGGGAGTTGAACACTTGCATAAGTCCTTTTTGAGGACTACCACTCTCCAGTAGCCCTACCATAGAGACTGTAGACTCCAGGACTGGGTTACCTCAGGCCAAACAACTAACAGGAAGGGAGCACAGACCCACAAATAAACAGATATTGGATTAAAGATTTACTAAGCATGGCCCTGCCACCAGAGAAAGACCCAGTTTTCCCCATAGTCAGTGCCCACAACAGTCTCTTATCTTCATCCATCAGAGGGCAGACAAAAGAAGCAAGAACTATGATTTCACAAGCTTCAGATCTAAATGCACAGTCATAGAAAGCTCACCAAAATGATTATGTGTATCACTGCCTTGTTTAATTCAATGAAGTTATGAGCCATGCCGTGCAGGGCAACCCAAGATGGATGGGTCATGGTAAACATTTCTGACAAAATGTGATCCATTGGAGAAGAGAATGGCAAACCACTTTAGTATTCTTTCCTTGAGAGCCTTATGCACAGTATGAAAAGGCAAAAAGGTATTACACTGGTAGATGAGCCCCTCAGGTGAGTAGGTTTCTCATATGCCACTGGGGAAGAATGGAGAAATAACTACAGAAAAGAATGAAAAAGCTGGACCAAAGTGAAAACGATGCTCAGTTGTGGATGTGTCTGGTGGTGAAAGTAAAGTTTGATGCTGTAAAGAACAATATTCCATAGGAACCTGGAATCTTAGGTCCATGAATCAAGGTAAATTGGACGTGGTCAAGCAAGAGATGGAAAGAGTGAACATTGACATTTTAGAGATCAGTGAAATAAAATGAACAGGAATGAGTGGATTTAATTCAGATGACCATTACATCTACTACTGTATGCAAGAATGCATTACCCTAATGGCATATGAATCTTCAATGACTTTACATTTCAGCGTTTTAAACTTTTGTCTATTTTATTATGCAGGTTTTGCTTTAATCTTATTGAGCTGTAAGAGGTCTTTATATATTCTGGACATTCATTTATTCAGATTCAAGTTTCTGTTTCATATATTTCTTCTACTTGCAGCATTTCTCTGAACATTTATTGTAATGAAGGTCTGCTGATAATAAATTCTCTTAGCTGTTAATTTTTTTTTAAAGGTCTTTTTCTTTTTGTCCTTTACTTTTGAAAGAGATTGTCCCTGGATTACAATTCCATATTGAAGACTGTTTTTCTGTATTGAAAACGGTTTCTTTTCTTGTCCTGTGAAAGATGCCAATGAATTTTCTTCTTGATTATTTAGTTTCTGAAGCAATGTTTGCTTTGTATTTAATCATTTTGTTTTTCTGTATGTAATGTGTTCTTTTCTTCTGTGTACCTTTAAGATTTTGTCTTTAATTTGGTTTTCTGTTCTTTGAATATAATGAGTGTATGTACTCACCCTGCTTGGTGTTCTCTGAGATTGGTAGTGTAGTCTAGGGCCATCCACTATTATTGGATCGTTCTTGGTCTATTCATCATCACAATTTAAATTTTTCTTCCCTACTCTTTGTCTTTTCCTTCTAAGAGTCTAGTTAAATGTATGCTAGATTATTTCATGTTGTCTTGTAGCTTTTTTATACTCTGTTCCCTGTCAATTCCACCCCTACCCAACCTTTCACCTCTTTTTGTGTTTCAATTTGTGGAATCACTCGAATTCCCAAAGAAAGGCAATGCCAAACAATGTTCAAACTACTGCACAATTGCACTCACCTCACATGCTAGCAAAGCAATGCTCAAATTCTTTGAGCCAGGCTACAACAGTATGTGAACTGTGCACTTCAAAATATTGAAGTTGGATTTAGAAAAAGCAGAAGAATCAGAGATCAAATTGCCAACATCTGTTGGATCATCAAAAAACAAAGAGAGTTCCAGAAAAAAACAACTTCTGCTTTACTGACTATGCCAAAGCCTTTGCCTCTGTGGATCACAACCAACTGTGGAAAATTCTTAGAGATGGGAATACCAGACCACCTGACCTGTCTCCTGAGAAATCTGTATACAGGTAAAAGAAACAGAACTGGACATAGAACGATAGACTGGTTCTAAATCAGGAAAGGAGTATGTCAAGGCTGTATATTCTCACCCTGCTTATTCAACTTATATGCAGAGTACATCATGTGAAATGTCAGACTGGATGAATCACAAGCTGGAATCAAGATTTCTGGGAGAAATATCAATAACTTCAGATATGCAGATGACATCAGCCTTATGGCAGAAAGCAAAGAACTAAAGAGCCTCTTAATGAAAGTGAAAGAGGAGAGTGAAAAGGTGGCTTTAAACTCAACATTCAGAAAACTAAGATCATGGCATCCGGTCCCATCACTTCATGGCAAATAGATGGGGGAATAATGGAAACAGTGAGAGACTTTAGTTTCTTTGGCTCCAAAATCACCACAGATGGTAGCTGCAGCAATGAAATTAAAAGATGCTTGCTCCTTGGAAGAAAAGCTATGACCAACCTAGGCAGCATATTAAAAAGTAGAGACATTACTTTGCCAACAAAGTTCCATCTAGTCAAAGCTATGGTTTTTCCAGTAGTCGTGTATGTATGTGAGAGTTGGACTCTAAAAAAGCTGAATGCTTAAGAATTGATGCATTTGAACTGTGGTGTTGGAGAAGACTCTTGAGAGTTTCTCGTAGAGCAAGGAGAGTCAACCTGTCAGTCCTAAAAGAAATCAGTCCTGAATATTCATTGGAAGGACTGATGCTGCAGCTAAAACTCCAATACTTTAGCCACCTGATGCAAAGAACTGACTCACTTGGAAAGACCCTGGAAAAGATTGAAGGTGGGAGGAGGAGGGGATGACAGAGGATAAGATGGTTGGATCACATCACCGACGCGATGGACATGAGATTAATTAAGCTCTGACAGTTGGTGGTGGACAGGGAAGCCTGGCTTGCTGCAGTCCATGGGATCACAAAGAGTCAGACTCAACTGAGCGACTGAACTGAACTCAACTCAAGGAAATGCTACTGAGCATGCTGCGGGTTGACTGTTTCTACACAGTCCATGTCTGTATCCCACGCACTGATGAGTTTTTTGAGGACATTCTTGTTTTCTGTTACCGTATTTTTCCTCTGACATTTCAAATGTACTCTTTCTTTTTAAAAAATCATTTTTTTAATTTTAATTGAAGGATAATTACAATATTGTGATGGCCTCTGCCATATATAAACATGAATCAGCCATAGGCATACGTGTGACTCCTCCATCTGAACATCCCTCTTGCTTCATTCCCCACCTTATCTTTCCAGGTTGTCACAGAGCACTGGCTTTGGGCTCCCTGAGTCATACATTAAACTCCCACTGGCTCTCTATTTTATATATGGTATGTATATCTTTCTAAGCTATTATCTCACATCATCCCACTCTCCCCTTCTCCCACTGTGTCCAAAAGTTTGTTCTTTATGTCTATGTCTCCTTTACTGTTCTCTAGGTAGGATCGTCATTACTATCTTTATGCAGTCCATATACATGCATTAATATATGACATTTGTCTTTCTCTCTCTGACTAACTTCATTCTGTATAATAGGCTGTAGGTTCATCTGCCTCATATATGTACCCCAATGTTCATTGCAGCACTATTTACAATATCTAGGGCATGGAAGCAACCTAGATGTCCATCAGCAGATGAATAGATAAGGAAGTTGTGGTACATATACATATATATTACACAGTAATATGTGTCTCAGCCATTAAAATAAATGTATTTGAGTCAATTCAAAGGTTCTCTTTCTTATAGTTTCCATCTTTCTCCTGACATTGCCCATCTTCTATTGCATGTTCTATACCTTTTCAGAGTCTCTACCACATTACTTCCAGTTATTTAAAATTTTTTCTTGAAAGTTCCAACGTCTGGGTGACTTCTCAATCTTTTTCTTCAACACTTTGTATTTTTAGTGAGTTGTTTATTTTTCCAGTCTGTGTATCATGTATTTTATTGTTATTGTTAGTGTTGTTGTTGTTGTTGCTGCTGCTATTGAAATTTGTCATTGGGTGGATGAGGTGGCCCTAGTGGTAAAGAACCCACCTGCCATTGCAGGAGATATAAGAGACATGGGTTCGATCCCTGGGTTGGGAAGATACCTTGGGAAAGGAAATGGCTAGTCACTCCAGTGTTCTTGCCTGGAGAATACCATGTACAGGGGAAACTTGTAGACTTCTGTCCATAGGGCCACACAGAGTTGGACACAACTGAAGAGACTTAGCAGAAGCACACGCAGATGACAATAGTGACAAAATAATTTATTTTCTGATCTGTAAACAGCCATGCTTCTTTCTAACTGTGAGGGTAGAGTCAATCTAGTTACATGTTGAGTTGATTTTGGCTTTTGTTTTTACTATAGCTATTCTTACTGCACTACTAGCCTCAAATTCTTCCACGTTTGCCTTATATTTCTAGTGAGGACTGGATTGCTGGAAATTTTGCTTTGTTTTCTTATTTCGTCTTCACTGCTTCATGAACTCTTTCTAGATGTCAGCTACTTCCAGGACTAAAAGCAGAATGTCAGCTTCTTGGCACTTACTAGCTAAGTGTTGCAAAATTGGGATCTGCTCTGATGTCCTGATCCAGTCTCTGTCTTAAGCAGATGCTGTGTCCATGTGTCTTCATGGTGGGACTTTTGAAATATTAGTCCATTCTCCAGATGTAGAAAATTGCTGATGATCTGGACTCAGGATGATTTTCCACTCCTTTCTCAGGCATTTTTCCTATTCTCCTCTTCAGATACAAAGAGTCTTCACATGTGTCTTGGTGTCAGTAGTGTTTGCTTCCTTTCCGCAGAAGATGAAGGCTTTGTTCAAAAGCATCAATTCTTCAGTGCTCAGTCTTCTTTATGGTCCAACTCTCACACCCATGTATGACTACTGGAGAAACCATAGCTTTGACTATAGGGGCTTTTGTTGGCAAAGTATTATTTCTGCTTTTTAATATGCTGTCTAGGTTTGTCATAACTTTTCTTCCAAAGAGCAAGTGTCTTTTAATTTCTTGACTACCATCACCGTCTGCAGTGATTTTGGAGCCAAAGAAAATAAAGTTTGTTACTGTATTCATCATTTTCCCATCTATTTGCCATAAAGTGGTGGGACTGGATGCCATAATCTAAGTTTTTTGAATGTTGAGCTTTAAGTCAGATTTTCACTATCACTTTTCACTTTCATTAAGAGGCTCTTTAGTTTCTATTCACTTTCTGCCATAAAGGTAAACATTCCTTTCTCCAGGGTATCTTCTCAACCCAGGAATCAAACCTAGATCTCCAGTACAGCAGGTAAATTCTTTACTGTTTGAGCCACCAGGGAAGCCCATTCATTTGTAGTTTCATTTTATTGAATTTTTTAATTGGAGGATAATTTCTTTACAATATTGTACTGATTTCTGATGTTCAACAACCCGAATCAGCCATGAGTGTACACACACACACACACACACACACACACACACACACACATATATATATAACACCTCCATTCCATACATACCATTGTAGGGAACAAAGTATAAGGGAGACTGGGAAGTCGCTTACAAACAAGTCTCCTGGTCAGGGTAGAACATTCTTGCAAACGAGATGTTCAGCCAAGAGTCCTTTGTTTGGCCCCAAGAAAAAGTAAACATTGCTTGCCTACAAAAATGTTTACCTGCTTCCTAAAAAAAAAAAAAAAAAGTCCTTGGACAAACAGACTCTAAGTTGATAAAAAAAAAAGTCTTAGTTACAGTAAACAAGTTAAAAAAAAAAAAAAGGTTATCTCACCCCGTGCCTGCTCACTGTATAGTCACTAAATCATAGTGTTTGACAACTTGCCCCGCTGGTTGTTGTGCAAAATATATAAAATAAAACAGCTGCAAAAAGCGACCAAAAATAAATAAATAAATAAAGATTCCAACCACTCAGCCGTGTTGGTGTTTTATTCCGTCGCCAGCATGCCACTATATATATATACATCACCTCCCTCTTGAGCCTCCTACCCCCTATCATCACAGAGCGCTGGGCTTGGGTCCCAAGCAGATTCCCACTAGATGTTTTAATCATACCAGTGCTACTCCTCTCAATTCATCTCACCCTCTCCTCTCCCCACAATGTCCAGAGTCTATTCTCCATGTCTACAGATCTATTCCTGCCCTGCAATTTGGTTCATCAGCACCATTTTTCTAGATTCTTATGTATGCGTTAATACACAATATTTGTTTTTCTAATTTATTTCACTCTGTATGAAAGTCTCTAGGTTTATCTATCTCAGTTCATCTGATTCATAACAATTCCTTTTTATGGCTGAGTAATATTCAATTGAATATATATACCACATCTTCTTTATCCATCCATCTGCTGATGAACATGTAAGTTGCTTCCATGTCCTGGCATATTTTTAATGGTGCTACTATGGACAAAATCACTGCAGATGATGACTGCAGCCATGAAATTAAAAGATGCTTACTCCTTGGAAGAAAACTTATGACCAACCTAGATAGCATATTCAAAAGCAGAGACATTACTTTGCTGACTAAGGTCCATCTATTCAAGGCTATGGTTTTTCCTGTGGTCATGTATGGATGTGAGATTTGGACTGTGAAGAAAGCTGAGTGCCGAAGAATTGATGCTTATGAACTGTGGTGTTGGAGAAGACTCCCTTGGACTGCAAGGAGATCCAACCAGTCCATTCTGAAGGAGATCAACCCTGGGATTTCTTTGGAAGGAATGATGCTAAAGCTGAAACTCCAGTACTTTGGCCACCTCATGCGAAGAGTTGACTCATTGGAAAAGACCCTGATGTGGGAGGGATTGGGAGCAGGAGGAGAAGGGGACAACAGAGGATGAGATGGCTAGATGGCATCACTGACTCAATGCACATGAGTCTGAGTGAACTCCAGGAGTTGGTGATGGACAGGGAGGCCTGGCGTGGTGTGATTCATGGGATCACAGAATCAGACACGACTGAGTGACTGAACTGAACTGAACTGAACTGATGGATGTTTGTGTACATGTGTCCTTTTGACTTATGATTTTCACAGGGTATATGCCCAGGAGTGGAATCACTGGGTCGTATGTTAATTTTGGGCTTCCCTGGTAGCTCAGTGGTAAAGAATTTGCTGCAATGCAAGGAACGCTGATTCAGTCCCTAAGTTGGGAAGATCCCCTGGAGGAGAGCATGGCAACCCACTCCGGTATTCTTGCCTGGAGAATCCCATGGAAAGAGAAGCCTGGTGGGCTACAGTCCATAGGGTCTCAAAGTGTCAGACACAACTGAAGCAACTGAGTACAGCACAGCACATGAGCTTTAGTCCTAGTTTTTAAGGACTCTTTATACCATTCTACATAGCGACTGCATCAATTTGCATTCCCATCAACATGCAAAAAGGGATTGCCTTTTCTCCACAACCACTTCAGCATTTATTATTTGTAGATTTTTTTGATGATGGTCATGCTGACCAGTGTGAGGTGACACCACACTGCAGTTTTGAATCTCATCTCTCTAATATTAAGCAATGTTGAACATCTTTTCATGTGTTTATTGACCATGTGTGTCTCCTTTAGAGAAATGTCTGTTTAGATCTTCTGCCCACTTTTTCACTGGGTTGTTTGTGTTTCTGATATTAAGCTGCATGAGCTGCTACATATTTGGAGATTAATCCTTTGTCATTTGCTTCATTTGACACTATTTTTTTCCCAATTCAAGAGAAAAATCATAGTTTCTTTTTCTGTGCAAAAGTTTTTAAGTTTATTTAGGTCCCATTTTTATGTCTTTGCTTTTATTTCCATTATTCTAGGAGGTGGATCAAAGATCTTACTGTAATTAATGTCGAAGACTGCTCTGGCTATGTTTTTCTCTAAGACATTTATACCATATGGCCTTACATTTAAGACGTTAATCCATTTTGAGTTTATTTTACTATACACTGTTAGGAACTGCTCTAATTTCATTTTTTTACAGTTAGGTGCTCTACTTTCCAAGTGTCACTTATTGAAGAGGATGCCTTTTTTCCATTGTATAGTCTTGCCTCTTTTGTCAAAGATAAGGTTCGCATAGATGTGTGGGTGTACCTCTGGGCTTTCTATCTTTATCCATTGGTCTATATTTCCATTTTTGTGCCAGTACGATACTTTCTTGATGACCATAGCTTTGTAGTATACTCTGAAGTCAGGAAAGTTGATTCCTCCACCTCCAGTTTTCTCTCAAGGTTTGTTTTGGCTATTTGGGGCTTTCTGTGTTTCCATACAAATTGTGAAATTATTTCTTCTAGTTCTGTGAAAAACACCATCACTAATTTGATAGGGATTGCGCTGAATACTGCTTTGGGCTTTGTAGTCATTTTCACAATATTGATTTTTCTAATCCAAGGATATGGTATATTTCTACATCTGTCTGT
This sequence comes from Nanger dama, assembly GCA_917880005.1. Lineage (NCBI taxonomy): Eukaryota > Metazoa > Chordata > Mammalia > Artiodactyla > Bovidae > Nanger > Nanger dama. The sequence goes on from CAKJTW010000033.1 coordinate 1,150,027, forward strand.
GTCATCTTTGAATTCTTTCATCAATGTCTTATAGCTTTCTGCATGTAGGTCTTTTGTCTCTTTAGGTATGTTTATTTCTAGATATTTGTTCTTTTTGTTGCAATGGTCAATGGAATTATTTGCTTAATTTCTCTTTCTGATTTTTCATTGTTAGTGTATAAGAATGCAAATGATTTCTGTGTAACAATTTTGTACTCTATGGCTTTACTAAATTCATTGATTTACTAAATTCATTTTGGTGGCCACCAAATTCTGGCGGCATCTTTAGGGTTTTCTGTGTATAGAATCAGATCACCTAAAAAGAGTGAGTTTTAATTATTCTTTTCCAATCTGATTAATTTTATTTCCTTTTCTTCTCTGATTGCTGTGGATAAGATTTTCAAAACCATATTGAATAACTGGGGTGAGAATGGGCACCCTTGTCTTATTCCTGATATTAGAGGAAATACTTTAAACTTTTCCCCATTGAGAATAATGTTTGCTCTGGGTTGTCATATATGACGTGTATTATGTTAAGGTAGATTCTTTCTACATTCATTTTCTGGCAATTTTTTAAAAATCATAAATGAATGCTGAATTTTGACAAAAGCTTTCTTTGCATCTTTTGAGATGATCATATGGTTTTTATTTTTCAGTTTGCTGATGCTGTGTATCACAGTGATTGGTTTTATAGGTATTGCCTTGCTCCTTCATCTCTTGTATGTTTCACTTTAATTGAATTAATAGAAAATTAATGTGTTTGGTGTTTCCTTTCTGCAGGCTACATGGTTCCTTTCTTGTGATGTTCCTTGTGTAGTCTTCCTGGTCATGGGTACTGGTACCTGTTCTGTTGGGTGGAGCTCAATCTTGTCCCTCAAATGGGAAGTGCTATGCTTGGTGGTACATTTTGGGCTGTTTATGAGCTTAATATAACTTTAAGCAGCCGTCTACTAATTGGTGGATTTCTGTTCCTGTTTTTCTAGTTGTTTGATGTGAGATGGACAACGCTGAGGCTCACTGGCCATTGAATGGAACAAGGTTTTATTGTTGAGATGAAGGCCTTTGGGAGAGCACTCACTGACTAATATTCCTTGGAGTCAGGATTTCTCTGCTGGTCCAATGTATTGGGCTTGTGTCTCTATCTTGGAGATCTATCCCAACCTTTGGCTGGAGTACCAAGGCTCCACAGTAATATGGCACAGTAGTGAAGGGAAAAAAAAGAAAATTAAAAAAAGCAATCAAATAAGCAAATGAGCAGACACAACCTAAGACAAACTGTAAAAGCTAAGAGCTTCTCAGATGGCACAAGAGATGAAGGTTCAATTCCAGGTTTGAGAAAATCTACTGGAGGAGGAAATGCCAACCTACTCCATTATGCTTGACTGGGAAATCCCATGGACAGAAAAGTCTGGTGGGGTTGGAATGGCTCAGACACAACTGAGCAAATGAGCACAATCTAAGCAGACAAAAAAACAAACAAAACACACACACACACACACAAAGAAACTTACACATTAACAAAAAGAAAAGAAGAGGAGAAAAAGAGGAAACAAAAAGAAGACAGTGATCAAACCAATAAAAAAAAAAACCATAACTGAAACACTAAAACCTGAACAAGTGAAAACACAAGGACCAGAGCATACCATAGGCAGACAGTGAAGTAAAAATAAGGCAAAGGAGGCATAAAACAAACACACAAATATGATAAAAATAAAAGAATATGTTAAAAAAAGAGATGAATTACAAGAGGAAAAATACTAAACAGCAGAAAAGAAAAGTAAAAATAGAAATATAAAAATATAATTAAAGATAAGGTAAAAAACAAAGAAAAATAAAGGAAAAAATGGGAAAATGCCACATAATAATAAAAAAGTACAGTAGAAATTGTTTTCATACCCAATGAGGATCAGCTGTGGGCAACCTGGGTGCCAGGCTTGTCTACCAGCTATGTGGAATGACTAAAGGGCACGTCTGTGTTAGTCAAGGCCTGACAAAATATGGTTCACTGAAGAAGGAAATGGCAAACCACTTCAATATTCTTGCCTTGAGAATCCCATGAACAGTATGAAAAGGAAAAAGATATGACACTGAAAGTTGAGCCCCCTAGGTCACTAGGTGTCCAATAAATACTAGGGAAGTGAGAAGAAATAACTCCAGAAAGAATGAAGAGGCTGAGCCAAAGGGGACAGGAAGCACAGTTGTGGATGTGTCTGGTGGTGACGGTAAAGTCTGATACTGTAAAGAAAAATAGGAACCTGGAATGTTAGGTCCATAAATTAAGGTAAATTGGAAGCGATCAAATGGAGATGGTAAGAGTGAACATTGATATTTTAGAAATCAGTGAACTGAAATGGATGGGAATGGGCAAATTTAATTTGGATGATCATTATATCTACTTCTGTGGGAAAGAATTCCTTAGAAGAAATGGAGCAGCCCTCATAGTCAAGAAGAATTTGATATGAAGTACTTGGGTGCAGTCTTAAAAAGGCAAAATGATCTTTGTTCTTTTCCAAGGCAAACCATTCAACATCACAGTAATCCAAGTCTATGTCCTGAACCACTAATACCAAAGCTGAAGCTGAACAATTCTATGAATACATACAAGACTTCCTAGAACTAACACCAAAAAGAGATGTCCTTTTTATGATAGGAGATTGGAATTAAGAAGTAAGAAGTCAAGAACTATCTGAGGTAACAGGCTAGTTTGATTTGGAGTACAAAATGAAGCAGGGTAAAGGCTAACTGAGAACACACTGGTCATAGCAAACACCATCTTCTAGATGACTCAATACATGGACATCAGCAAATAGTTAATGCCAAAATCAGATTGATTATATTCTTTGCAGCCAAAGATAGATAAGTTCTATATAAAGTCAGCAAAAACAAAACCTGGAGCTGACTATGGCTCAGGTGATTCAACTCCTTATTTCAAAATTCAGGCTCAAATGAAAAAAAAAAAAGTAGGGAAAACCACTAGACCATTTAAGTGAAAGTCACTTAGTCATGTCTGACTCTTTATGACCCCATGGACTGTTCAGTTCATTTCAGTTCAGTTGCTTAGTCGTGTTCGACTCTTTGTGACCCCATGAATTGCAGCACGCCAGGCCTCCCTGTTCATTACCATCTCTCGGAGTTCACTCAGACTCACATCCATCGAGTCAGTGATGCCATCCAGCCATCTCATCCTCAGTCGTCCCCTTCTCCTCCTGTGCCCAATCCCTCCCAGCATCAGAGTCTTTTACAATGAGTCAACTCTTTGCGTCATGTGGCCAAAGTACTGGAGTTTCAGCTTTAGCATCATTCCTTCCAAAGATATCCCAGGGCTCATCCCCTTCAGAATGGACTGGTTGGATCTCCTTGCAGTCCAAGGGACTCTCAAGAGTCTTCTCCAACACCACAGTTTAAAAGCATCAATTCTTCGGTGCTCAGCCTTCTTCACAGTCCAACTCTCACATCCATACATGACCACTGGAAAAACCATAGCCTTGACTAGATGGACCTTAGTCAGCAAAGTAATGTCTCCACTTTTGAATATACTATCCAGGTTAGTCGTAACTTTTTTTCCAAGGTGTAAACGTCTTCTAATTTCATAGGTGCAGTCACTATCTGCAGTGATTTTGGAGCCCAGAAAAAGAAAAGTCTGACACTGTTTCCATTGTTTCCCCATCTATTTCCCATGTAGCGATGGGACCAGATGCCATGATCTTCATTTTCTGAAAACTGAGTTTTAAGCCAACTTTTTCACTCTCCTCTTTCACTTTCATCAAGACGATTTTAAACTCCTCTTCACTTTCTGCCATAAGGGTGGTGTCATTTGCATATCTGAGGTTATTGATATTTCTCCCGGCAATCTTGATTCCAGCTAGTGTTTCTTCCAGTCCAGCGTTTCTCATGATGTACTCTGCATAGAAGTTAAATAAGCAGGGTGACAATATACAGCCTTGACGTACTCCTTTTCCTATTTGGAACCAGTCTGTTGTTCCATGTCCAGTTCTAACTGTTGCTTCCAGACCTGCATACAAGTTTCTCAAGAGGCAAGTGAGGTGGTCTGGTATTCCCATCTCTTTCAGAATTTTCCACAGTTTATTGTGATCCACACAGTCAAAGGCTTTGGCATAGTCAATAAAGCAAAAATAGATGTTTTCTGGACCTCTCTTGCTTTTTCCATGATCCAGGATATGTTGGCAATTTGATCTCTGGTTCCTCTGTCTTTTCTAAAACCAGCTTGAACAACAGGGAGCTCATGGTTCACGTATTGCTGAAGCCTGGCTTAGAGAACTTTGAGCATTACTTTACTAGCATGTGAGATGTGTGCAATTGTGCAGTAGTTTGAGCATTCTTTGACATTGCCTTTCTTTGGGATTGGAATGAAAACTGACCTTTTCAGTCCTGTGGCCACTGCTGAGTTTTCCAAATTTGCAGGCATATTGAGTGCAGCACTTTCACAGCATCATCTTTCAGGATTTGAAACAGCTCAACTGAATTCCATCACCTCCACTAGCTTTGTTTGTAGTGATGCTTTTAAGGTCCACTTGACTTCACATTCCAAGATGTCTGGCTAAGATTAGTGATCACATCATCGTGATTATCTGGTTTGTGAAGATCTTTTTGTACAGTTCTTCCATGTATTCTTGCCACCTCTTCTTAATATCTTCTGCTTCTGTTAGGTCCATACCATTTCTGTCCTTTATTGAGCCAATCTTTGCATGAAATATTCCCTTGGTATCTCTAATTTTCTTGAAGAGATCTCTAGTCTTTCCCATTCTGTTGTTTTTCTCTATTTTTTTTGCATTGATCGCTGAAGAAGGCTTTCTTATCTCTTCTTACTATTCTTTGGAACTCTGCTTTCAGACGGAATTCCCCAGGCCACAAAACTGGAGTGGGTAGCCTTTCCCTTCTCCAGGGAATCTTCCCAACCAACGATTGAACCCAGATCTCACACATTGTAGGCAGATTCTTTACCAGCTAAGCCACTGTGGAAGTCCAAATAACAACCACCATGGAAAACACAAGGGAAGACCATTTAAGTTTGAACCTAAATCAAATCTCTTATGATTATACAGTGAAGGTGATGAATAGATACAAAGGATTAGATCTGGAAAACAGAGTGCTTGAAGAACTGTGGATGGAGCTTTGCACAGGAAGTGGTGACTAAAACCATCTCCAAGGAAAAGAAATGCAAGAAGGCAAAGTGGTTATCTGAGGAAGCCTTAAAAACAAAAAAGCTGAGAAAAGAGAATGGTAAAGATATACCAATTGAATGCAGAGTTCCAGAGAATAGCAAAGAGAGACACAAAAACATTCTTAAGTGAAAAATGCAAAGAAATAGAGGGAAACAATAGAATAGGAAAGACTAGAGATCTCTTCAAGAAAATCAGAGATAACAAAAGGAATATCTCATGCAAAGATGGGCACAATAAAGGACAGCGAAGGCAAGGACCTAACAAAAGCAGAAGAGATTAAGAAGTGCAAGAATGCACAGAAGAACTGTGTAAAAAGTGTCTTAATGAACCAAATAATAATAAAGTTGTGATCACTAACCTAGAGACAGACATTCTGGAATGTGAAGTCAAGTGGACCTTAGCAAACATTATTATGAAGAAAGCTAGTGAATGTGGTGGAATTCCAGCTGAGATATTGCAAATCCTATGAGAATATTTTGTTAAAGTGTTGCATGCAATATGCCAGCAAATTTGGAAAACTCAGCAGTGCCCACAGGACTGGAAGGTCAGTTTTCGTTCCAATCCTAAAGAAGGGCAATCCCAAAGAATGTTCAAACTACTGCATAATTGCACTCATCTCACATGTTAGGAAACTAATGCTCAAAATTCCCTAAGCAAGGCTTCAACAGTGCATGGACTGAGAGCTTCCAGATGTTCAAAGTGGATTTAGAAAAGGCAGAGGAACTAGAGATAAAATTGCCAACATTCGTTGGATCATAGAAAAAACAAGGGAATTAAAAAAAAATAGTTCTGCTTCATCGACTAAACTAAAGCTCTTGACTGTATGGATCACAATAAACTGCAGAAAATTCTGAAAGAGATGGGAATATCAGACCACTTGATCTGCCTGCTGAGAAACCTGTATGTAGGTCAAGAAGTATACAAGTTTTAAGAAGTTAGAAGTGAACAAGGAACGACAGGCTGATTCAAAATTGGGAAAGGAGTATGTCAAGGTTGTGTATTCTCACCATGCTTATTTCACATGAAATGCAGGGCTGAGTGAAGCACAAGATAGAATCAAGATTTCTGGGAGAAATAACAATAACCTCAGACATGCAAATGACACAACCCTTATGGCAGAAAGAGAAGAGAAACTAAAAAGCCTCTGTTGAAGGTAAAAGAGGAGAGTGAAAAAGTTGGCTTAAAAGTCAATATTCACAAAACTGAGATAATAGCATTTGGCCCAGTTCAGTAACTCAAGCGTGTCTGACTCTATGTGACCCCGTGAATCACAGCATGCCAGGCCTCCCTGTCCATCACCAGCTCCTGGAGTTCACTCATACTCATGTCCATTGAGTCAGTGATGTCATCCAGCCATCTCATCCTCTGTCGTCCCCTTCTCCTCCTGCCCACAATCCCTCCCAGCATCAGGGTCTTTTCCAATGAGTCAACTATTCACATGAGGTGGCCAAAGTACTGGAGTTTCAGATTCACCATCAATCCTTCTGATGAACACCCAGGACTGATGTCCTTCAGGATGAACTGGTTGAATCTCCTTGTAGTCCAAGGGACTCGCAAGAGTCTTCTCCAACACCACAGTTCAAAAGCACCAATTCTTTTGGTGCTCAGCCTTCTTCACAGTCCAAATCTCACATCCATACATGACCACAGGAAAAATCATAGCCTTTACTAGATGGACCATTGTTGGCAAAGTAATGTCTCTGCTTTTTAATATGCTATCTAGGTTGTTCATAACTTTTCTTCCAAGGAGTAAGCGTCTTTTAATTTCATGGCTGCAGTCACCATCTGCAGTGATTTTGGAGTCCCCAAAAATAAAGTCTGATGCTGTTTCCCCATCTATTTCCCTTGAAGTGATGGGACCAGATGCCATGATGTTAGTTTCCTGAATACTGAGCTTTAAGCTAACTTTTTCACTCTCCACGTTCGCTTTCATCAAGAGGCTTTTGGTCCTCTTCACTTTCTGCCATACAGGTGGTGTCATCTGCATATCTGAGGTTATTGATATTTCTCCCTGCAGTCTTGATTCCAGCAGTGTTTCTTCCAGTCCAGCGTTTCTCATGATGTACTCTGGATATAAGTTAAATAGACAAAGTGACAATATACAGCCTTGATGTACACCTTTTACTATTTGGAACGTCTGTTGTTCCATGTCTAGTTCTAACTGTTGCTTTCTAACCTGCATATAGGTTTCTCAAGAGGCAAGTCACGTGGTCTGGTATTCCCATCTTTTTCAGAATTTTCCACAGTTTATTGTGATCCACATAGTCAAAGGCTTTGGCATAGTCAATAAAGCAGAAATAAATGTTTTTCTGGTACTCTCTTGCTTTTTCATGATCCAGTAGATGTTGGCAGTTTGATCTCTAATTCCTCTGCCTTTTCTAAAACCAAGTTGAGCATCTGGAAGTTCACGGTTCACATATTGCTGAAGCCTTGCTTGGAGAATTTTCAGCATTTCTTTACTAGCATGTGAGATGAGTGCAATTGTGTGGCAGTTTGAGTATTCTTTGTCCTTGCCTTTCCTTGGGATTGGAATGAAAACTGACCTTTTCCAGTCCTGTGGCTACTGCTGAGTTTTCCAAATTTAGTGGCATACTGAGTGTAGCACTTTCACAGCATCATCTTTCAGGATTTGAAATAGCTCAACTGGAATTCCATTACCTCTACTAATGTTATTCATAGTGATGCTTTCTAAAGCCCACTTGACTTCACATTCTAGGTTGTCTGGCTCTAGGTCAGTGATCACACCATCATAACTATCTGGGTTGTAAATTTTTTTGTGTGTGTGTGCTTCTGTGTATTCTTGCCATCTCTTCTTAATATCTTCTGCTTCTGTTAGGTCCATACCATTTCTGTCCTTTATCAAACCCATCTTTGCATGAAGTGTTCCCATGGTATCTCTAATTTTCTTGAAGTGATATCTAGTCTTTCCCATTCTATTGTTTTCCTCTCTTTCTTTGCATTGGCCACTGAGGAAGGCTTTCTTATCTCTCCTTGCTATTCTTTGGAACTCTGCATTCAGATGCTTATATCTTTCCTTTTCTCCTTTACTTTTTGCTTCTCTTCTTTTCACAGCTATTTGTAAGAACTCCTCAGACAGCTATTTCGCGGTTTTGCATTTATTTTCCATGGGGATGGTCTTGATCCCTGTCTCCTATACAATGTTACAAACCTCCATCCATAGTTCATCAGACACTCTATCAAATCTAGTCCCTTAAATCTATTTCTCACTTCCATTGTATAACCATAAGGGATTTGATTTAAGTCATACCTGAATTGTCTAGTGGTTTTCCCCACTTTCTTCAATTTAAATCTGAATTTGGCAATAAGGAGTTCATGATCTGAGCCACAGTCAGCTCCCAGTCTTGTTTTTGCTGACTGTATAGAGCTTCTCCATCTTTGGCTGCAAAGGATATAATTAATCTGATTTTGGCATTGACCATCTGGTGATGTCCATGTTTAGAGCCTTCTCTTGTGTTGTTGGAAGAGGATGTCTCCCACCCTCTGGTCCCATTACTTCATGGCAATGAGATGGGGAAAAAGTGGAAACTGACAAATTTCATTTTCTTGGGCTTGAAAACCACTGCTTTTAATGACTGCAGCCATCAAATTAAAAGATAATTGCTTCTTATAAGAAAAGTTACATAAACCTAGACAGCATATTAAAAAACAGAGACGTCAGGTCTATACAGTTGAAGCAAGTCCATATAGTCAAAGCTATGATTTTCCCAGTAGTCACATAGGGATATGAGAGTTGGACCACAAAGAAGGCTGAGCATTGAAGAATTGATGCTTTATAAATGTGGTGCCAGAAAAGACTCTTGAGAGTCCCTTGGACAGCAAGGAGATCCAACCAATCTATCCTAAAGAAAATGAACCCTGAATATTCACTGGACTATTCACAGATGTTGAAGCTGAAACTCCAGTATTTTGGCCACCTTATATGAAGAGTAGACTCATTGGAAAAGATCCTAATGCTGGGAAAGATTGAGGGCAAGAAGAGAAGGGAGCAACAGGGGACAAGATGGTTGGATAAGGTCACTAACTCAATGGAAATGCGTTTGAACAAACTCAGGGTTATAACAAAGGACAGGGAAGCCTGGCATGCTGCAGTCCATTGGTAACAAATAGTCAGATATGACTTAGCAACTAAACAACAATAATAGTAGAAATGGGAAAAAATAAAATATATATATTTAAAATTATATTTTATTTTAAATATATAAAATATATATTTAAAATAAAAGCATAAAATGAAAAAATAAATAGAAAATAAAAATCAATTAAAATATAACAAAATAAAAAATATATAGAGAGAGTAGTAGTTGCAAGAGGAATATTTTCCTGTGTCCTCTAATGTCAGTGTCCTTGACCCCACAGTGAACTCCAGTCAACCTGCTTACACAGGAAGCTCTCCAATATTTTCAGTAAAGTCTCTGTACCTTCTACAGGTGCTATGGGGCAGTTCAGACTTGGATCTGATGTTATTCTAGCTTATGCTTTTTTCCAAAATCCACAGCCAAAGTCCACAGCCTCAAATGTGGGAATGTTCATTATCTATTTAGATAATTCATGCATGCAGGTTTACCACCTTAAATGTGGGGATTTAATCTGCTGCTCCTGTTATTACAGGAGAGAACTCCCTTCCTCCTCTTTGATCATACAGTCCCTGGAGTTCAGTTTTGGTTTCAGCCTCATCCTCCAGTATCTGTTTCCTGCCTAGACAAGAGGAGGCAAATGTAGCTGCTCACTTGCTCACTGAGGCTGGGAAGAAGGTGGAATGAGACAGACACAATTCTGATGTGAAGGGAGTGCCTGTGGCAGCAGAGGTTTATAGGAAGCTGCTACTTCCTGAGGCAGACTCTGCATTCCCTCAGGGTATTAGCCGTGGATCATGGGATTCTTGGCAGTGCAAGGCTGCCCCAGGCTCCTGTTAAGGTGTGGACAGTGACCTCATTTGCTTACAGCTTGGTAGCAGCCGTCATGCCCACTTTTGAGGTTGGAGATAGCCCTGCAGCCCACATAGTCAGTGCCCTGCTGTCCGTGAGTGAGTGCATAGAGTTAGAAGATCCTTGGCTGGCCCATCCTTCTCCTTATACACCCCATGACAATAATCTCTTGTCTCTCTGCCAAGCCCATGGTTTTGCCCGGACTCCCTCAGTTGTGTTGTACTAGCCCCCTCAGATGGTCTTCATGGCTGTCAACCCCAGTCCTCTCCCTAACATCTGATCTACAAAGCCTGAGTCTCAGATCCCAGTCCCTATCCACCCCAAATGACATGCAGACAGTCATTTCAGGCTACAGGGTGCTAGTCAGCATTGATTTCTGTGAGGAATTCTCTCCACTTTGCCCTCTACAGGGTTTCCCTGCTAGCTCATCTGGTAAAGAATCCGCCTGCAATGCAGGTTGGATTCCTGTGTTGGGAAGATCCCTTGGAGAAGGGATAGGCTACCCACTCCAGTATTCTTGAGTTTCCCTGGTGGCTCAGCTGGTAAACAATGTGGGAGGCTGGGGTTCAATCCCTGGTTTGGGAAGATCCCCAAATGTATAGCTACCCACTCCAATATTCTGGCCTGGAAAGTTCCAAGGATTGCATAGCCCATGAGGTCTCAAAGACACAACTTTCAGTTTCACTTTTCTGAGGCTACAAACTCCTCTCATCCCTTCCCCTGAGGGGGATTTCTGAGTGTACAGAAACTTTTCCTCCTTCACACCTACCTCCCAGAGGCCCAGGTTCCATCTTAATTACTTTGTCTCTCTCTTTTTTGTTTGATTTTTAATTTAATTTTATTTTTTAAATATAAATTTATTTAAATTGGAGGTTAATTATTTTACAATATTGTATTGATTTGCCATACATCAACATTTTTTAAAATTTCTTTTAAAATTATAATTACCCAGTTATGTGGAGATTAGCTTGCAGTTTTGCAAGTCTGAGGTCTTCTGCCAGCATTCAGTAGATGTTCTGTAGGAGTTGTTCCACATGCAACTGTATTTGTGATGTATTTGTGGGGAGGAAGGTGATCGTCTCTTACTGCTCTACTATCCTGAAGGTTTCTTCAAGTTTTCCATTTCTCTAAAAACAATACGTTTAAACAAGTTTCATGTCAAAGAGATGCACTTTGAGGCAGCAAATTTTGCTGCCTTACAAGGTTAGAAAACAATAGCTCAGAGTAAAATGAACCATGTAAAGCATAATTTTTTGAAAATTTAAAACCAAGCAGAGCAGTATCCTGCAGAACCCTGCTTGGCACATAAACGTCTCTGTGTCTCCCATTTCTTGCTTGTTGAGAATAAAGGTATCAGTCTTTTAGGCCTTGCCTGAGTTGTAAATAGTAGGCTCAAGCAGTTAGTGATTAGGAAAATAGAGTTACAAGATTCCTAGTTTCTCCTTCAGAGATGTAGATAATAATCCAAAGCAAACTTCTGAAGTGTTCTGTAGAAACCAATATCCCAATCTAGGTAGAGGATGGGGATGACATACTGATCAGAGGTGCATGTACATCACAGACTGGTTGGAACTGGAAGGTTGAAGTTACATAAACATTACCCTATTACCTCATCACCAACCAATCAGAAGAAATGTTGATGAGTTGTTCACACATCATACAAACCTTTCCCTTAACACTGTCTGTAAAAACACTTGCCTGGAAGCCACTGAGGAGTCTGGGTCTTTACAGCATGGACCACCTGTTTTTGTTTGGTGCTTGCAATTTATTTATTTATTTATTTTGCTACAAACTCTGACATTTTGTTTTACTTAACTTCATTGTGCATCAGGTCCACAAACTTCAGTTTGACAATGCAAAAAGCAAAATTAAGCATATTAGAAACAACATATGTTTTTCAAAAAGTATAAAAGCCTTAAGAAGGAAAAATGTAAACAGTAGTTTAATACTTAAGAATGATTTCTTGAATACATGCAGATGACTTTAAAAATAAATGATAGCAGCAGTACTACTTACTAATGAGAACAATAATAATTATTATTTTTGTTATTTACTTAAAAGCACTTTAAGAGTTGTAAGTATAATTTTCTAACACTCACAGCAAAATATTATATATACATGTTCCTCAGTCAATTCAGTCATGTCTGACTCTTTGCTACCCCATGGACTGTAACTCTCAAGCTCTTCTGTCCATGGGATAATCCAGGCAAGAATACTGGAGTGAGTCACCATGCTCACTTCCAGGGTATCTTCCTGACCCAGGGATTTAAGCCAAGTCTCTTATGTTTCTGGTATTGGCAAGCAGGTTCTTTACCACTAGCTCAACCTGGAAAACCAAGGTTGTTTTATATATATATATGTTTTTATTGTATATATATATGTTTTTATTGTATATATATGTATATATATATAGTATATATATGTATATATTGTATATATATGTATATATATATATTTGTTTTATATATATATAAGTTGTTAGATATATATTTATGTATATATATACACACATATAAGATATAGATATAATTTTATGAAAAAGTCTCATTAATGTTAAACATGTAACTCAAGCATACAAAACTGGTCAATAAAATAAAATAAATGTATCAATTTAAATTTCATTATTTTCAATGTATCTACAAAATTTAACCCCTTTAAAATAACTACACTATATTGGACATTTTCCATGTGCTAGGTTCTTTTAGGTTCTTTGCCTCTGTTATCTGACTTAAAACACAACTCTAAGACCATTTTGTCTTCATTTTACAAATGATAAAACTGTACATTAGAACTTAAATAACTTAATCACATTTACTTGAAAAGCATATACTTTTGTTCCAAAAACATGTACTTCCCTCTACTGTATGCTGGCCATTACAATAAAATTAAATACTTTAGGTCTTGAAAAGGTAAAAATTCACATCCATAAAGAAAGTGGATCACTCTCTCACAAACAAACACATAGACACTTGTATGTGCATTTCAGGAATTTATATTTTCTATTTCAATCTTTTTTTCTGTGCTTACTTTTTGCTGCTTCATGTATTTTTGCATCATTACCAAAATCAAAACCATTTTACTGACTTTCACCTATCTTTCTTTGACTATGATAATCATATTGCTTATTCATTTATTTCTTAATTCATTTAAGTATTTATTGATATATATTACATTTCTAATATTTCTTCAAATAACTCAAAATATTAGTTTATGTCTCATGAGAGCTGTACTCTGTATGATCTAGTGGAAAGTTGCAAAACATAAATTAACATATAGGAAATCATAAAATAGTCAAATGGAAATAGTGGGTAATTCTTCATTTCTTATGTTTTAAATTTCTGGTTATTTTGGGAATCACCTAAAGAAGTTCAGAGTAGAAAATAAGTGGGATAAAAAGCAAAAGCAGAACAGTAAAACAAAAAGTAACAGTATCAAATAGTCTAACACATATGCAACAGAAATTCCAGAAGAAAGAGGTGAGAATAGAAGAAAATCTTGAAGTAAATGAGAAAATAAAAGCAACAAATATCATTATGAAACTAGATTTCTCATCTAAAATTATTTTAATAAATAAGAAAGAAAATGAGGGTTCATCTTTAAGATAATGGGAAGGGAGGTCTTTTTCAACCCAGACGTGTATGTTCACCAAAATCATCTTCAAAATGAAATTGCAATATTTTTTTCAAGCAAACAAAAACTGTTAGAACATATTATGGTAAGACCTTACTAAAAAGAATGTTAAAATAATTTCTTCAGATAGAAGAAATATGTTCTCAAAACTCAATTTTAATCCTGTGCTAATTCTTGTTCAACTCTTTGTGACCCTATCAGCTATAGCCCGCCAGGCTCCTCTGTCTATGGGATTCTTCAGGCAAGAGTACTGGGGTGGGTTGTCCAGTCCTCCTCGAGGGCATCTTCCTCATCCAAGGATCAAACATGTTTCTCTTGTGCCTCCTGCATTGGCAGCGAGTTATAGGAAATAACCACAGGGTATGATAAAAATGAATGATTGTCAGCTTTTCATTTTGTCAACTTAAGAAAAGGCACACTGTATCAGTAGCATATTAAGTTTAATTTGGGACAAAATGAGCACTGTGGGCTCTGAGAAACTGCTCCAAAGAGGCAGGGGCAAAGCTATATATATATATATATATATATATATATATATATATATATATGAATTTAGTGAAGGGGGAATACATGCAATCAAGAACATATTTTTTAAAAAAGTTTCTACTAGTGAAGCTTTTATTAGTTTCAAGGAACAGTTGTTATCATCAAGGATTTCAGTGCTTTTTTAGATGTGGAGAGATACAACAATTGGGCCTATAAAAATCAGCTCCTGAGAATATCTAACACTCTGAAAACCTGTACGGGAACACAGATTGCCTCATTTCTGTTCTCAACCTGAACTCCTTTCAGTGGGTGTTGAAAACCAACAGCTACAGGAACACATTATATCTACAAGATTCAACACTTGTAGAGGAGATGACAACTGCCAATCACAAATGCAAACTTGTAGTTGATCTTATTAAGCTCTTTACAAGATAAAGCTATGTTTTTTCCAGTAGTCATGTATGGATGTGAGAGTTGGGCTATATAGAAAGCTGAGACCTGAAGAATTGAGTTTTTGAACGTTGGTGTTGGAGAAGACTCTTGAGAATCTCTTCAACTGCAAGGAAATCTAACCAGTCAATCCTAAAGAAAGTAAATCCTGAATATTCATTGGTAGGACTGATGCTAAATCTGAAACTCCAATACTTTGGCCATCTGATGCAAAGAAGTGATTCATTTGAAAAACCCTGATGCTGAGAAAGATTGAAAGTAGGAGAAGGGGACGACAGAGGATGATATGGTTGGATGGCCTCACTGACTCAATGGACATGAGTTTGAGTAATCTCCTGGAGTTGGTGATGGTCAGGGAGGACTGGCATGCTGCAGTCTTTGGGGTAGCAAAGAATCAGACACCACTGAGTGACTGAACTGAACTGACTGACAATATAATTGAGTATCTAAATCGAAATAATAATTTATTGCAGAGACTACACTGTTGTTGAATCTGAAGTTCTTTCTTTGTGTCAAAATAATTCAGATAATTAATTAACTAAAAAGAATTGAGCAAAAATAAGCTCTCAAAAGGAAAACAGGTAGATAGGTGAGGAGCTGCTGCCTTGGGTCTTTTTGGCAGTCTGGTTATGTTAAGTTCAGTCGCTCAGTCATGTCTGACTCTTCGACCACATGAATCACAGCACACCAGGCCTCTCTGTCCATCACTAACTCCCAGAGTTCACTCAGATTCACCTCCATCGAGTCAGTGATGCCATCCAGCCATCACATCCTCTGTCGTCCCCTTCTCCTCCTGCCCCCATTCCCTCCGAGCATCAGAGTCTTTTCCAATGAGTCAACTTTTTGCGTCAGGTGGACAAAGTACTGGAGCTTCAGCTTTAGCATCATTCCTTCCAAAGAAATCCCAGAGCTGATTTCCTTCAGAATGGACTGGTTGGATCTTCTTACAGTCCAAGGGACTCTCAAGAGTCTTCTCCAACACCACAGTTCAAAAGCATCAATTCTTTGGCACTCAGCCTTCTTCACAGTCCAACTCTCACATCCATACATGACCACAGGAAAAACCATAGCCTTGACTAGACGGACCTCAGTTGGCAAAGTAATGTCTCTGCTTTTGAATATGCTATCTAGGTTGGTCATAACTTCTTTTTCAAAGAGAAAGTGTCTTTTAATTTTATGGCTCAGGAACCATCTGCAGTGATTTTGGAGCCCCCCAAAATAAAGTCTGACACTGTTTCCACTGTTTCCCCATCTATTTCCCATGAAGTGATGGGACCAGATGCCATGTTCTTCATTTTCTGACTGTTGAACTATAAGCCAAATTTTAACTGTCCTCTTTCACTTTCATCAAGAGGCTTTTAGTTCCTCTTCACTTTCTGACATAAGGGTGGTGTCATATGCATATCTGAGGTTATTGACATTTCTCCTGGCAATCTTGATTCCAGCTTGTGTTTCTTCTAATCCAGCATTTGTCATGATGTACTCTGCATAGAAGTTAAATAAGCAATGTTACAATATACAGCCTTGACATTTTTCTTTTCCTATTTAGAACCAGTCTGTTGTTCCATGTCCAGTTCTAACTGTTGCTTCCTGACCTGCACACAGATTTCTCAAGAGGCAGATCAGGGTGGTATTCCCATCTCTTTCAGATTTTTCCACAGTTTTTTTGTGATCCACACAGTCCAAGGCTTTGGCATAGTCAATGAAGCAGAAATAGATGTTTTTCTGGAACTCTCTTGCTTTTTACATGATCCAGCGGATGTGGGAATTTGATCTCTGGTTGCTCTGCCTTTTCTAAAGCCAGCTTGAACATCTGGAAGTTCACGGTTCACATATTGCTGAAGCCTGGCTTGGAGAATTTTGAGCATTTCTTTACTAGCATGTGAGATGAGGGCAATTATGTGATAGTTTGAGCATTGTTTGGCATTGCCTTTCTTTGGAATTGGAATGAAAACTGACCTTTCCCAGTCCTGTGGCCACTGCTGAGTTTTCCAAATTTACTGGTATATTGAGTGCAGCACTTTTACAGCATCATGTTTCAGTATTTGAAATAGATCAACTGGAATGCCATTACCTCCACTAGCTTTATTCATAGTGATATTTTCTAAGGCCCATTTGACTTCACATTCTAGGATGTCTGACTCTAGATGAGTGATCACACCATCATGATTATCCAGGTCGTGAAGATCTTTTTGTATAGTTCTTCTTGCCACCTTTTTTAATATCTTCTGCTTCTGTTAGGTCCATACCATTTCTGTCCTTTATTGAGTCCATCTTTGCATGAAATGTTCTCTTGGTATCTCTAATTTTCTTGAAGAGATCTCTAGTCTTTCCCATTCTGTTCTTTTCCTCTATTTCTTTGCATTGATCGCTGAAGAAGGCGATCTTATCTCTTCTTGCTATTCTTTGGAATTCTGCATTCAGATGCTTATATCTTTCCTTTTCTCCTTTCCTTTTCACCTCTCTTCTTTCACAGCTATTTGTAAGGCCTCTCCAGTCAGCCATTTTGCTTTTTGCATTTCTTTTCCATGGGGATGGTCTTGATCCCTCTCTCTTGTACAATGTCACAAATTTCATTCCATAGTTCTTCAGGCACTCTATCTATCAGATCTAGGCCCTTAAATCTATTTCTCACTTCCACTGTATAATCATAAGGGATTTGATTTAAGTCATACCTGAATGGTCTAGCAGTTTCCCCTACTTTCTTCAATTTAAGTCTGAATTTGGTAATAAGTAGTTCATGACTTGAGCCACAGTCAGCCTCTGGTCTTGTTTTTGTTGACTGCATAGAGCTTCTCCATCTTTGGCTGCAAAGAATATAATTAATCTGATTTTGGTGTTGACCATCTGCTGGTGTCCATGTGTAAAGTCTTCTCTTATGTTGTTGGAAGAGGGTGTTTACCATGACCAGTGCATTTTTTTGGTAAAACTCTATTAGTCTTTGCCCTGCTTCATTCCATATTCCAAGGCCAAATTTGCCTGTTATTCCAGGTGTTTTTTGACCTCCTACTTTAGCATTCCAGTCCCCTATAATGAAAAAGACATCTTTTTTAGGTGTTAGTTCTAAAAGGTCTTGTAGGTCTTCATAGAACCATTCAACTTCAGCTTCTTTAGCATTACTGGTTGTGGCATAGACTTGGATTATTGTGATATTGAATGCTTTCTCTTGGAGATGAACAGAGATCATTCTGTCATTTTTGAGACTGCATCCAAGTACTGCATTTTGGACTCTTTTGCTGACCATGATGGCTACTCCATTTCTTCTGAGGGATTCCTGCCCACAGTAGTAGAGGTAATGGTCATCTGAATTAAATTCACCTATTCCAGTCCATTTTAGTTCGCTGATTCCTAGAATGTCGACACTCACCCTTGCCATCTCTTGTTTGACCACTTCCAATTTGCCTTGATTCATGGACCTGACATTCCAGGTTCCTATGCAATACTGCTTTTTACAGCATCTGGCCTTGCTTCTATCACCACTCACACAGCTGGGTATTGTTTTTGCTTTGGTTCCATTCCTTCATTCTTTCTGGAGTTATTTCTCCACTGATCTCCAGTAGCATATTGGGCACCTACTGACCTGGGGAGAATTCCTCCTTCAGTATTCTATCATTTTGTCTTTTCATACTGTTCATGGGGTTCTCAAGGAAAGAATACTGAAGTGGCTTGCCATTCCCTTCTCCAGTGGACCACATTCTGTCTGACCTGTTCACCATGACCCACCCATTTTAGGTTGCCCCATGGGCATGGCTTAGTTTCATTGAGTTAGACAAGGCTGTGGTCCTAGTGTGATTAGACTGACTAGTTTTCTGTGAGTATGGTTTCAGTGTGTCTGCCCTCTGATGCCCTTTTGCAACACCTACCACCTTACTTGGGTTTCTCTTACCTTGGGCGTGGGGTATCTCTTCACATCTGCCCCAGCAAAGCACAGCCTGCTCCTTACCTTCGATGAGGGTATCTCCTCACCACCACCCTTCCTGACCTTCAACGTGGGATGGCTCTTCTAGGCCCTCCTGTACCTGTGCAGCCACCCCTCCTTGGATGTCAAGTTGCTCCTCCCGGCTACTGACCCTGGCCTCAGATGCCTCCCCTGACCTTGGACGCAGGGTGGCTCCTCTTATCTGCTGTCCCTGGCCTTGGATATGGGGGTGGCTCCTCCCAGCCACCGTCCCTGACCTCAGACACAGGGAGGCTCTTCTCGGTAGTGCTTAGTGCTCCGGCCGCAGCCGCCTGTGCTTAGTGCGCCAGCTGCAGCTGGGATGTACAAATGAAGAGGCAAAATATTCACTGGGGAAGGAAGAGTTTGAGGATTTACTCACTGACTTTTATCCCAGCTCCATTTTCCCAAAGGAAAAAAGGTTTTCTGTACTCATTTAACTTAGATCAGAAGTGTCACGGCATTTGTACTTAATGAGTACTTCTTATCTGTACGGCTAATTTTATTGTAATGAGAGCACAGAGAACAAAAGGTTATATTCAGACGCAGAAGACTCCTGCCTTTCTCCATCTTTCTTTGTCTACTACTAGAATTCTTACCACTCAAAGTTTTGGATCTTCTGTCAATCTAAATCTTTCTGCTTTCCTTTACCTGCCTACAAAAGAAAACAAAAGCGTTAGTCACTCATTCCTGACCCACTCATTGTAACCCCAGACTAAGCCCACCAGGCTCCTCTGTCCATGGGATTCTCCAGGCAAGATTACTGGAGTGGGTTGCCATTTCCTTCTCCAGGAGATCTTCCCATCCCAGGTATTGGACCTGAGCATCTTGTGTTGTGCACAGATTTTTTTTTTTTCTTTTTCTTTCTTTTTTTTTTTTTTTTTTTTTACCATCTGAGCCACCAGGAAGCCCCATCTGCCTATGGAGTCCCACTGTTTACAAGATGCAGGATTTCCTGCCACCTGGTCCCTGCCCCTACTTATCTGCTCATACCCGGTTTCCTGCTTGCTATAAGCATAACATGTGTAAACATAAAATATTTGACAACAGAAGCAAAAAGAATGGAAGAAAGGAAACATAAATACCATCCTCAAAGTCTCTTACACTGCATATAAACTGCTTACAATCTTCTTGAATAAAGGTTGAGGGGAATAAAATTTCAACCCCAAAATGTCTCTTTGGCATATAGATGATTTTGAGCTGAAAAATTCATGGCCCAAAAGACTCAAGAAAAACTTTCACCTTTCCCCAACTGCCTACAGAATGTACACAGAAGGCCTGTACAGTAAGGGTGCTAACTCTACGTGTAATAACAGTATGAACTAGGTGTGTAGACAAGGAGCAACCTAGCACAGCCTTTTTGTTAAAATCACTCTTTGTGTCCCATTACCTCTTTCTAGCCCAGCAAACATTTGTTTACCAAATCTTTGCTTTTCCATTTCTGTAAGATTTCCTGTCTTCCCCTGTGAGGTCTTAAAATACTATGGCCACTAAGTTTTTCTTTCTCTTTGGCTGAAAATAGTACTTAGGTGAGAGTTTTAGCCATTTTGACAAGTTACTCAGGTTTTGTTGTCTCTCTCATGTACATATGTTACTAAACTTTTGTATAATTTTCCTTGTAAATCTGATTCATGTCAACTTAATTATTAGATGAGCTGGAGAACATAGAAAGGTACAGGAACATTTCTTCCTCCCCCACTGAAATTACAGTAAATTGTATATATAGTTGGTGAACCCTAGATCAACCACTAAAAATTACAAGCAAGTATTACCAATAAACTGTTAACCTAAAAAAAAAAAGTACAACATGGTAGTTGTGAGTTAAACTTTATTTGGGGCAAAATGAGAACTGTAGCCCATAAAACAGAACATCAGATTGCTCTGAGAAACTGCTCCAAAGAGACGGGGGAAAGTTCAGTATATGTGTGATTTTTGGTGAATGGGGAATACATGCAATCAAACACATATTTCTTCCAATAGGTTTCTACTAGTCTTGGGAAGCCTTTGCTAGTCACAAGGAGCAGTGTCACTATGAAGTATTTTAGTGCTTTTCTAGGTAGGAGGGATACAAGAATTGGGCTCATGAAATCAGCTTTTGGTAATATCTAACTGTCTGAAGACCTGTCCTGCCAGTTTTCTGGAAGCACAGACTACCTCATTTCTGCTCACCACCCTGAACTCCTTCAGGGGATGTCGAAGGTCAACAGCAGCAGCACATGATTCAGTCCTTGCAAAGTTAAATGGCAAGTACCCATGGCAAATGCCAATGTATGGGTTACAAACCAACACTTTAAAAAAAATAATTTAAAATAAGCAAAAAGAAAGAAAAAGAGAAAAAATAGAAAGACATATAAAAGGAAAATATTGACACTATTTAGATAGTTTCATTAAATAATGAATACTCTAAACAAATTGAATAAAAAGCAAGGATTGTCAAATTTATTAATAATAAGCTAATTCAACCACTTACTGCCTATATGAATTCCACTTTATATGTATACAAGCATAGATATATTAAAGGGAAGCAATGGGAATTATGGAATATACCATAGACTCCCATTCAACATGTAATCATATTTTAGCTTCAGAACCCACATCTTTTGCCTGTCTTAAATTGGCAGGTGGATTCTTTGCCACTAAGCATTTAGAGGGCACTAGAGGTTACTTTGGCAGGAGACCCAAAAGATGTGGGTTTGTTCCCTGAGTTAAGAAGATCCCCTGGAGTAGGAAATGGCACCCTACTCCTGTATTCCTGCCTAGAAAATCAATGGGCAAAGGAGCTTAACAGGCTACAGTCCATGGGGTCACAGAGAATTGGACATGACTGAGCGAATCTAGTTTTATGTGTGTGTGCTTAGTTGCTCAGTCATATCCGACTCTTTGCGATCCCAAAGACTGTAAGCCACCAGGCTGCTCTGTCTATGGGAATTTTCCAGGCAAGAATACTGGAGTGGGTTGCCATCTCCTCCTCCAAGGGGATCTTTCCAACCCAGGGGTCAAACCCAGATCTCCTACAATGCAGACAGAGCCTTTACCATCTGAACCACCAGGGAAGCCCTTCATGTGGTGAAGACTATAAATATTTATCTTTTAAATTTCTACAAGAAATTAAAAATTCCTATATTTATCCTTTTTTTGAATTTATTGTCTTTAAGGTTTTTTTAATTAATTAATTTATTTTTTTTAATTACAATACTATATTTGTTTTGCCATACATTGACAGGAATCAGCCATAGGTGAACACAATCTCCCAATGCTGAAGCCCCCTCCCACCTCCCACCCCATATCCTCTACTTGAATCATCCTGTGCATCAGCCCCATGCATCCTGCATCCTACATTGAACATAGATTGGCTCTTCATTTCATACAGGAAAATATACATGTTTCATTGCCATTCTCCCAAACCATCCCACCCTCTCCCTCTCTCTCAGAGTCCAAAAGTCCACTCTATACCTCTGTGTCTCTTTGTTGTCTCACATATAGGGTCATCATTACTGTCTTCTAAATTCCATATATATGTGTCAGTATACTGTATTGGTGTTTTTCTTTCTGGCTTACTTCACTCTGTATAATCGGTTCCAGTTTCATCCATCTCATTAGAACTGATTCAAATTTATTCTTTTTAAGGGCTGAGTAGTATTCCATAGTGTATATGTACCACAGCTTTCTTATCCATTCATCTGCTGTTGGACATCTAGGTTGCTTCCATGTCCTGGCTATTATAAACAGTGCTGCAATGAACATTGGGGTACATGTGTCTCTTTCAATTCTGGTTTCCTCGGTGTGTATGCCCAGCAGTGGGATTGCTGGGTCATAAGGCAGTTCTATTTGCAATTTTTTAAGGAATCTCCACACTGTTTTCCATAATGGCTGTACTAGTTTGCATTCCCACCAGCAGTGTAAGAGGGTTCCCTTTTCTCCACACTCTCTCCAGCATTTATTGCTTGTAGACTTTTGGATCACAGCCATTCTGACTGGTGTGAAATGGTACCTCATTGTGGTCTTGATTTGCATTTCTCTGATAATGAGTGATGTTGAACATCTTTTCATGTGTTTGTTAGCCATCCGTATGTCTTCTTTGGAGAAATGCCTATTTAGTTCTTTGGCCCATTTTTTTAAATTGGATCATTTATTTTTCTGGAGTTATCCTTTTATTTATTCTTTTGCAAAACAAACCAGAAGAGCTCTCTGCTTGCAGACATCAGTATAGAAAACTGTAAAGATGAAGTGCTGAACTGGAATAAAGCACATAAAGAAAGAAATAAAATAGTTATGAGACTTACAGACCCTTTTCTTGCTCTTTTCTCTAACAGGCAGCCTGATAGATATACCCACACACACCCTTACAGAGAATATGTTCCAGGGGTAAAATATATATATATATATTTTAATCAAGCAAAAGCTCCAATTACTCTGTAACTAAGGCACAGTAACCAATATATCTATTAATTAAGAAGTACTCCCTGTATTTATGCAACAAAACTTTCCTGTGGTTCAGACAGTAAAGAATCCACCTGCAATGCAGGAGACCTGGGTTTGATCACTGGATTTGAAAGATACCCTGGAGGTGGGCATGGGAACTCATTCCAGTATTTTTGCCATGGGTGTATCCCCATGGACAGAGGAGCCTGATGGGCTACTGTAGTCCTTGGGGTCACAAATGGACTAGTGGTTGAGAGACTAAGCACAGCAGAAATAGGAATAATACTAAAAATTTAGTGCTTTTCTCTCACATAAAAGTGGAGATCATCAAAGCTTGGAAAACACTTCAATACCAAAAAACAACAAAAAAAATCAAAACAAACAGTAAGATAAAGTAAACTTTGAAATATAAATTCAACGCACAGAGCTGAAGATAATTCCAAAGATCCTATTGTTAATATCTTTAGAAAAATATTACTTTCCTTAGAAGACAAACATACTATAAAATGAGAGCAATTGAGGGCAATGATGCAATTTTGAAATATTAAAAATTAAATGTTCAACAGAAGAGCTTGAAGACAAATTCCAGGAAGTCTCCTTAAATGCAGTTCCCTAAAGAAAAGTAAAAATAAGTAAATAAATAAGGGAAAAATAAAAGAAGCTCAGTATTAAAACAGAAAAGGCAAATAAAAAAATGGTGGATAAGAAAATATTAAAAAATAAGCCATACCAGAACTTTTTTCAGAACTAAAAACGCCCCAAATGCTGAAATTAAAAGCTCATAGGCTGCAACAAAGATTGAAGATCCCATGTGCCACAACTAAGACCCAGCAAGCCAAATATAATAAATAAATATCTGAATTAAGAAAAATATAGAGTAGTAATGAAAATCCACATCAAAACACATCATCATGAAATTTAACAAAAGCAATAGAAAAAAGCTATAGAAGAAAATAAAAAAAAGCTCCCAGCAAAAAGAAAGTTTGTATTATATGAAAAGAAATGAAAATACAAATGGCATCCACATTGTTGACAGAAACTTAGGGTGTAAAATTGGGAGATAACATCTTCAAAATTCTAGAGGAAAATGAGTTACAGTCTAGAAATCTACAGCATGCTAGTTCAGTTCAGTTCAGTCACTAAGTCGTGTCCAACTCTTTGCGACCCATGAATTGCAGCACACCAGGCCTCCCTGTTCATCACCATCACTCGGAGTTCACTCAGACTCAAGTCCATCGAGTCGGTGATGCCATCCAGCCATCTCATCCTCAGTTCTCCTCCTGCCTCCAATCTCTCCCACCATCAGAGTCTTTTCCAATGAGTCGACTCTTCGCATGAGGTGGCCAAAGTACTGAAGTTTCAGCTTTAGCATCATTCCTTCCAAACAAATCCCAGGGTTGATGTCCTTCAGAATGGACTGGTTGGATCCCCTTGCAGTCCAAGGGACTCTCAAGAGTCTTCTCCAACACCACAGTTCAAAAGCATCAATTCTTCAGTGCTCAGCCTTCTTCACAGTCCAACTCTCACATTCATATATGACCACAGGAAAAACCATAGCCTTGACTAGACGGACCTTAGTCGGCAAAGTAATATGTCTGCTTTTGAATATGCTGTCTAGGTTGGTCATAAGTTTTCTTCTAAGGAGTAAGCGTCTTTTAATTTCATTGTTGCAGTCACCATCTGCAGTGATTTTGAAGCCCCCAAAATAAAGTCTGACACTGTTTCCCCATCTATTTCCCATGAAGTGATGGGACCGGATGCCATGATCTTCATTTTCTAAATGTTGGGCTTTAAGCCAAAATTTTCACTCTCCTCTTTCACCTTCATCAAGAGGCCGTTTAGCTCCTCTTCACTTTCTGCCATAAGGGTGGTATCATCTGCATATCTGAGGTTATTGATATTTCTCCTGGCAATCTTGATTCCAGCTTGTATTTCTTCCAGTCCAGCATTTCTCATAATGTACTCTGCATATAAGTTAAATAAGCAGGGTGACAATATACAGCCTGCTAGGGCATCATTCAAATATGAATGCAGATTTAATAAATTTTTCATATTCAAGGACTCAGAAAAATATGCCTTTTACCTACCATTCAAAAAGGAAAGAGTACAGAAATGAAAAACAAACAAAAATAGATAGTTTAAAAGAAAAAGAAACCCAGTTTTGTTATATTACTCAGTTCGACTGAAATTCAACTGAATTTATGATATGAAAGATGCTCATAAAGTAAAATAATAAATGTTAACTATTTAAACTAAAATATAATACAAATATATTTAGAGTATTGGTAAGTAAGGTAGAGAACAAAGGATTTTAAAGGGTATAGGTTAGCTGAATTTTCTATAATTATTTTAAAAGAAAATCAGCAGAATCTAGCTAAACTTTACAAATAAGAAATATTGGTACCCAAATTATTCAGAGGGCTTCCCTCATAGCTTAGCTTGTAAAGAATCCGCCTGCAATGCAGGAGACCTGGGTTCCAATCCCTGGGTTGGGAAGATCCCCTGGAGAAGGGAAAGGCTACCCACTCCAGTATTCTGGCCTGGAGAATTCCATGGACTGTGTAGTATAAAATTATTTAGAAACTATTGGTAGTGTCTGGTTTGAAAATATTTTCACAATTCTGATAAAAATAAAAAAAAATTTAAAGAGTGATAGTGTACTTGTAGTGGTGTTTTCAGCTATCAGAATCTGCAAAATATTTATCTGTCAGTAAGCTGTTTTGAACACTGATAAAGATCTTCCCTGTTGATCTATAGAGAGAACTGGGTTAATAAAACCTTGGCTAGAACTAGAGTAAGATGAATAAAGCATTGGCTCTGACACATAATTTAGGACAGTGATTAAAAAATAATAATAATAAGGTCTGTGATCAAGATAATTTTAATGTAGTATTTGCTAAAAATCTAAATTAATGCAAAAATCCATGATGGAAAAAAAATTAGTTTTAATAAAGACAAAATACAAATCTCTACCTTGCCCTAGTTGGCCATACTCACTCTCACTTAATTCACCTTAAATGCTACCATGGATAAATCTAGACTAACCTGTTTTATTTCTTCCCTGAAATAGAGTTCACTTTCCAAACAAAGTAGCATTTCATCTTCTCTTCTGGGCAATACATTGCAGATGAGAGTGCTGGGAAAGGAAGTTTTATTAAAGTAAAGTGAGGAGTGTTGGGGGGCAGTGTGAGGAACTCTGCCCATGGCAAAGGTCATGAGGAAGGAAGCTTGGTATATGCAAAGACGTGATCAAGCCTCAGGAGACCCCCTGTTCTGGAGCATCTACACCCCAAACCAGAGTACTTTACGGGAGCTCTCCCCCCATAACCATTTCTCTCAGAAAAGGAGTTAACTTGCAGCTCCAGTTAATAAAAATTCCTGGGCGTGACAAGAGTGTTTCAACTTACGAACTCTGAAGGTTCTCTGGCCTGCCTGATCAGGTTCGTCTGGCCGTATGTGATTGTTTACAGCCTCCCAACTGTGAGAGGCACGGGATGCTTTAAAACTTTCTGAATACAGACTCTTTTGAGAAGTTAGAAGATCATTAGTATAGTATTAGTGGGTTGATTAGGAATTATATTGGTAAAGGGTTTTTTCATTTGTCGTGCCAATAATTATTGCTAATTCCCTGCCCTGGGTGTGACAAGTGTGTCTCAGGTCAAACCTCTCTGCTGACAGACTAGCTTGTGTGACAATCTCTCAACCAAAAACAGTATAGAGAGTTTGGAGTATTAGCATATGGCTTTTCTCATTTGATTGCCCACAGGCCTCCATATCCTTAGGCACCTGGAAATATATTAATCAGTGTATTTGGAACATAGAAAAGGAAATATAGTAGTTTTTGATGTTAGCAATATTAGACTTTTTGAGTTAATGAATTATCTCTTTTGTTATAGACCACTGTACTGTGTTATAAATCACTGTGTCCTTGCTATGTGAAAATGTAACTTTATCACTATCTTAAGACTAAATACATCTTAAGGGGAACATTGGTGAAAGGATTTTCATTTGTTGGGCTGATGTTTGCTGCTAAATCTCCATATTCCCTGCCCTTATAATGAATATAACTAGCATATAGGAGAAATAAGTATCAACCTTTAATCATATAGGAGAAATAAGTATTAACCTTTAAGATTAATCATGTTAAACCTTAGGTTAAGTAAATTCCTTTCTTGATTGTAACTCACTACACCCTCACCCTATAAGAATGCAACTTTATTTGGAGGGTGGTACCTGATTTAAAAAAAAATCACCCCTGGAAAAATAAGTTCTCTGGTTAACTGACCGGTATCAGAAAGGGCCATAAAATGTCAGCAGACCTCATGGTCAGAAAATGATGTAAAAACTCATAAGACCTTTGTGTAATTTTATATGAAGCACCTGATTGTGACAAGGGTCAGGTCTGCTGACCCCCACATGACTCTGTATTCATCCCTATGTATAACAAAAGGTATAAAAACAAACCTGAAAAAATAAAGAAATGTGATCAGTTTCTGGAAAGACTGATTCCCCCGTGTTGTTTCTTTCTTGCTCCCCCGTTTTCCTGGCTGAATTCCCATCTGGTATGGGGGTATGCACCAAGCCTACTACCTCTGCCTGGGCTTCTAAGATCAGACCGAGGAGGCCTCAGAGCCTCCTCTCCTTCAGGAGAATGGAAAGATTCCTGTGGCCTACGTAGGTGGTGACTAGTATTCCACCTAAACCTGTTTTTCAGCCTCTTTTTATCCACTAATTTTCCTACTACACTATCTGTTTCTAAGCTCTCTCTCTATCTGTAATTAAGTAGCTTTTTTCTAAGACGCCTGTTCCACCCCCACCTTCGACTCACCCTGGATCCACTGGGGCTGGTCCCCAGCAAGAAATTAATGCAAAAATCCATGGTGGAAAAATTAAAAAAAATAGTTTTAATAAAGACAAAATCCAAATCTCTACCTTGCCTTAGTTGGCCATACTCACTCTCACTTAATTCACCTTAAATGCTATCATGGATAAATCTAGACTAACCTGTTTTATTTCTTCCCTGAAATAGAGTTCACTTTCCAAACAGAGTAGCATTTCATCTTCTCTTCTGGGCAATAGATTGCAGATGAGAGTGCTGAGAAAGGAAGTTTTATTAAAGTAAAGTGAGGAGGAACAATTATTCTACCTAAAAATTTCAAAATAATACTCTACTTTCAGCTCAGTTTCTCATTACTTGCTGATGGTCTGGAGAATCTCTCAGTGTTTGTCAGGTAAAATGGTATATTGGTTTGAATAAAAATTAAGCCACTTTAATAGCAAAGATATTTCAAAATACAATCTTTTAAATAAAGAGAAGTTAAATTTACTTTTTTAACATTAAGACCAGGAGTCTGTAGATCAGGCAAGGAAGTAGGTGACTGCAATTCCTCACATTATTCATAAACCCTTCACTATATGCACACATACATGTATACATATACACAGATAAACATATGTGTATATATGTATAATATACATTTACAAAACATTAATATATATTACACATGTATAGGTCTAATGTATGTTTATATATTGTAAATACATGTGTCTAATATATGTTTTTATATTTTGCATATATATGTCTAATATATATTTATATACCTTTCTGTGTGGACATGAGTTTGGGTAAACTCTGTGAGTTGGTGATGGACAAGGAGGCCTGGCATGCTACAATTCATGGGGTCACAAAGAATCGGACGAGACAGTGACTGAACTGAACTGATGTGTGTATATGTATATGCATATAAATGTTATAAATATATATATATATATATATATATATACACACACACATATATATATATATATATATATATCCTTTCACTTTATATATTTGTCCCCTGGGTGATCTCCTTTCCATAGTTTAGTTTAGCATATTAAAAAGCAGAGATATTACTTTGCCAACAAAGGTCCATATAGTCAAAGCTATGTTTTTTTCAGTAGTCATGTGTGGATGTGAGAGTTGGACCATAAAGAAGGCTGAGCACCAAAGAATGCTTTTGAACTGTGGTGTTGGAGAAGACTCTTGAGAGTTCCTTGGACTGCAAGGAGATCCAACCAGTCCATCCTAAAGGAAATCAGTCCTGAATATTCATTGGGAGGACTGATGCTGAAGCTGAAACTCCAATATTTTGGCCACCTGACATGAAGAACTGACTTGTTAGAAAAGACCCTGGTGCTGGGAAAGATTCAAGGCAGGAGGAGAAAGGGATGACAGAGGATGATATGGATGGATACCATCACCAACTTGATGGACATGAGTTTGAGTAAGCTCCAGGAGTTGGTAAGGACAGGGAAGCCCGGCGTACTGCAGTCGTGGGTCACAAAGAGTTGGACACGACTGAGCAACTGAACTGAACTGAACTTACCTGAATGATTTGGATAAAAGCCAAGAGGCTAAGATCAACATCTAGAGCCTGTAAAAATCCTGAGCTGTGTAGGTGGCATAGTGTGCTGTATACATTAGTAACAAAGATATTGCAAGCTCTGTAGTCTCAGTGCTGGGCCCTTCAGGCTACATGACATCAGCCAGACCTCCAAGGAAAGAGATGGGGGTTGGAGACTAATTTCAATCAAGTGGACAATCAATCAATCAGACATAGCTAATATTCTATATTTGTGTGTGTGTTGGTAATTTTAACACCAAAAACTTTCAAAATTCATTGTTCTTAGTTTCCCATCTATATTAGGAAGATCCAAATGAACACAAACTTAAATGAACTATAATTTATTTATTCATTCTACTATTTTAAATATAGTAATCAGTATTTTGATAGACAATAATGGTAAGGGAAACACTATAAAATTAAACCATTTGTTGGTTTTCCATTAGTTTTTATAACTTCTTCTTGTTTCCCTAGATTATATTTATTTAGTTAGAATATTTTTGTCAGTCAACTCACTTTATTTCTTCACCATATCAGTTTTTTTTGTTTTTTGTATATTTTTTTCCTGTGCATCCCTAATCAATCAATTGTATTTAAACTTCTTTGGAATTTCCCAGGCAAGAATATGGGCTTGAATAGTCATTGCCTACTCCAGGGGATCTTTCCAATCCAGGAACTGAACCTGCATGTTCTGTATCTCCTGCACTGCAGGTGGATTCTTTACCACTGAGCCATCAGGGAAACCCAACCAAGACATGAAGCAACTTAAATGTTCATCAACAGGAATGGATAAAGAAGATACAGTACATATATCAGTGCAACATTACTTAACCATAAAGAAATGAAATAATTTTATTTATAGCAATATGAATGGACTTAGAAACTGTCATGCAGAGTGAATTGAGTCAGACAGTGAAAGAGAGAATGATATTGCTTATATTCAGAACCTAAAAAAAAAAAAAAAAAGATACTATAGAGCAGACTGTGAGCTTCTAATAAATCCTTGGTTGGGGGAAATGCCAAAGAGGTATTTCAGGGACAGCTAGGGAAATTTTAAAATTGGACTATATGAGATGATGTGTGTGTGTGTGTTAGTTGTTCAGCCATGTCCAACTCTTTGCAAACTCATGGGCTTTAGTCTGCCAGGCTCTTCTGTCCTTGGAATTCTCCAAGCAAGATTACTGGAGTGGGTAGCCATTCCCTCTCCAAGGGATCTTTTCAACCCAGGGATCAAACTTGGGTCTTCTGCATTGCAGACAGATTATTTATTGTCTGAAGTCCACATTAGGTGATAGTATTGAATAAATATTAAACTCTCTAGTTTAATAATGATTATTAATCAAATTTAATAATCTCAAGTAAGATGCAGGTGTTGCAAGAGGGTATCACAGGGCAGACACTAAAACCATACTCACAGAAAACTAGTCAATCTAATCACACTAGAACCACAGCCTTGTCTAACTCAATGAAACCAAGCCATGCCTGTGGGGCAACCCAAGACGGGCAGGTCATGGTGGAGAGATCTGACAGAATGCGGTCCACTGGAGAAGAGAATGGCAAGCCACTTCAGTATTCTTGCCTTGAGAACTCCATGAACAGTATGAAAAGGCAAAATGATAGGATACCAAAAGAGGAACTCCCCAGGTCAGTAGGTGCCCAATATGCTACTGGAGATCAGTGGAGAAATAACTCCAGAAAGAATGAAGGGATGGAACCAAAGCAAAAACAATACCCAGCTGTGTGAGTGGTGATAGAAGCAAGGCCAGATGCTGTAAAAGCAGTATTGCATAGGAACCTGGAATGTCAGGTCCATGAATCAAGGCAAATTGGGAGTGGTCAAACAAGAGATGGCGAGGGTGAGTGTCGACATTCTAGGAATCAGCGAACTAAAATGGACTGGAATAGGTGAATTTAATTCAGATGACCATTACCTCTACTACTGTGGGCAGGAATCCCTCAGAAGAAATGGAGTAGCCATCAAGGTCAACAAGAGTCTGAAAGGCAGTACTTGGATGCACCTCAAAAATGACAGAATAATCTCTGCTCATCTCCAAGGAAAACCATTCAATATCACAGTTATCCAAGTCTATGCCCCAACCAATAATGCTGAAGAAGCTGAAGTTGAATGGTTCTACGAAGACCTACAAGACCTTTTAGAACTAACACCCCCAAAAGATGTACTTTTCATTATAGGGACTGGAATGCTAAAGTAGGAAGTCAAGAAACACCTGGAGTAACAGGCAAATTTGGCCTTGGAGTACAGAATGAAGCAGAACAAAGACTAAAAGAGTTTTACCAAGAAAATGCACTGGTCGTGGCAAACACGCTCTTCCAACAACACAAGAGAAGACTCTACACATGGACATCAGCAGATGGTCAACATCAAAATCAGATTGATTATATTCTATGCAGCCAAAGGTGGAGAAGCTCTATACTGTCAACAAAAACAAGATCAGGAGCTGACTGTGGTTCAGATCATGAACTCCTTATTACCAAATTCAGATTTAAATTGAAGAAAGTAGGGAAAACCGCTAGACCATTCCGATATGACCTAAATCAAACCCCTTATGATTATACAGTGG
Source organism: Nanger dama (assembly GCA_917880005.1). Taxonomy (NCBI): domain Eukaryota; kingdom Metazoa; phylum Chordata; class Mammalia; order Artiodactyla; family Bovidae; genus Nanger; species Nanger dama. The sequence continues at coordinate 1,182,028 of CAKJTW010000033.1, forward strand.
AAGTGAGAAATAGATTTAACGGCCTAGATCTGATAGATAGAGTGCCTGATGAACTATGGAATGAGGTGCATGACATTGTACAGGATAGAGGGATCAAGTCCCCATGGAAAAGAAAGGTAAAAAAGCAAAATGGCTGTCTAGGGAGGCCTTACAAATAGCTGTAAAAGAAGAGAGGTGAAAAGGAAAGATATAAGCATCTGAATGCAGAATTCCAAAGAATAGCAAGAAGAGATAAGCAAGCCTTATTTCGTGGTCAGTGCAAAGAAACAGAGGAAAAGAACAGAATGGGAAAGATTAGAGAATCTTCAAGAAAATTATAGATACCAAAGGGACATTTCATGCAAAGATGGGCTCGATAAAGGACAGAAATGGTACGGACCTAACAGAAGAAGAAGATATAAGAAGAATATCTTATAGAATAAGAATAAACGGAAGAACTGTACAAAAAGATCTTCACGACCCAGATACTCATGATGATGTGATCACTAATCTAGAGCCAGACATCTTGGAATGTGAAGTCAAGTGGGCTTTAGAAAGCATCATTACGAACAATGCTAGTGGAGGTGATGGCATTCTAGTTGATCTGTTTCAAATCCTGAAAGATGATGCCGTGAAAGTGCTACACTCAATATACCAGCTAATTTGGAAAACTCAACAGTGGCCACAGGACTGGGAAAGGTCAGTTTTCATTCCAATTCGAAAGAAAGGCAATGCAAACAATGCTCAAACTACCACACAATTGCCCTCATCTCACATGCTAGTAAAGAAATGCTCAAAATTTTCCAAGCTGGGCTTCAGCAATATGTGAACCGTGAACTTCCAGATGTTCAAGATGGTTTTAGGAAAGGCAAAGGAACTAGAGATCAAATTGCCAACATCTGCTGGATCATGGAAAAAGCAAAAGAGTTCCAGAAAAACATCTATTTCTGCTTTATTGACTATGCCAAAGCCTTTGACTGTGAGGATCACAATAAACTGTGGAAGATTCTGAAAGAGATGGGAATACCACACCACCTAACCTGCCTCTTGAGAAATCTGTATGCAGGTCAGGAAGCAACAGTTAGAGCTTGACATGGAGCAACAGACTGGTTCCAAAAGGAAAGGAGTACGTCAAAGCTATATACTGTCACCCTGCTTATTTAACTTCCATGCAGAGTATATCATGAGAAACTCTGGACTGGAAGAAGCACAAGCTGGAATCAAGATTGCAGGGAGAAATATCAATAACCTCAGATATGCAGATGACACCACATTTATGGCAGAAAATGAAGAGGAACTAAAAGCCTCTTGATGAAAGTGAAAGAGGAGAGTGAAAAAGTTGGCTTAAAGCTCAACATTCAGAAAACGAAGATCATGGCATCCAGTCCCATCACTTCATGGAAAATAGATGGAAACAGTGGAAACAGTGTTAGGCTTTATTTTTGGGGGCTCCAAAATCACTGCAGATGGTGACTGCAGCCATGAAATTAAAAGACACTTACTCCTTGGAAGACAAGTTATGACCAACCTAGATAGTATATTCAAAAGCAGAGACATTACTTTGCCCACTAAGGTCCATCTAGTCAAGGCTATGGTTTTCCCTGTGGTCATGCATGGATGTGAGAGTTGGACTGTGAAGAAGGCTGAGCACCAACAAATTGAAGCTTTTGAACTGTGGTGTTGGTGAAGACTCTTGAGAGTCGATATCCAACCAGTCCGTTCTGAAGATCAACCCTGGGATTTCTTTGGAAGGAATGATGCTAAAGCTGAAACTCCAGTACTTTGGCCACCTCATGAGAAGAGTTGACTCATTGGAAATGACTCTGATGCTGGGAGGGATTAGGTGCAGAAGAAGGGGACCACCAAGGATGAGATGGCTGGATGACATCATGGACTCGATGGAAATGAGTCTGAGTGAACTCCAGGAGATGTTGATGAACAGCGAGGCCTGACATGCTGCAATTCATGGGGTCACAAAGAGTCGGACATGACTGAGCGACTGAACTGAACTGAACTGAATAATCTCAAGTAATGATACTGCAGTTATGAAGGAGAAGATATTCATTCTCAGAATCATGCTGAAATAAAGAGATGAAGAATCAATAAATAAAGAAAGAATTGCAATTGAATATACAAAACAAAACAAAGAAAATGAGTTTGTGGTGAGTTATTTAGTCTATGAATTGGTGGTTTGGTAAACTGAACTTGCTCTTACCTTGAATTTCAGTTGATAGTTTCCTCAATAATGTATCTTAAATGGGTTACCTTTTCTCCACACCCTCTTCAGCATTTATTGTTTCTAAACTTGAACGGCAGCCATTCTGACCGGCGTGAGATAGTACCCCATTGTGGCTTTGATTTGCATTTTTCTGATAATGAGTGATGTTGAGCATCTTTTCATGTGTTTCTTAGCCATCTGTATGTCTTTTTGGAGAAATGTCTGTTTAGTTCTTCAGCCCATTTTTTAATTGGGTCGTTTATTTTTCTGGAATTGAGCTGCATGAGCTGCTTGTATATTTTTGAGATTAATTCTTTGTCAGTTGCTTCATTTGCTAAGGCTGTCTTTTCACCTTGCTTCTAGTTTCCTTCATTGTGCAGGAGCTTTTAATTTTAATCAGGTCCCACTTGTTTATTTTTGCTTTATTTCCGTTACTCTGGGAGGTGGTTCATAGAGGATACTGCTGTGATATATGTCACAGAGTGTTTTCCTCTAGGAGTTTGATAGTTTTTGGTCTTACATTTACATCTTTAATCTTTTTTGAGTTTATTTTTGTGTATGGTGTTAGACAGTGTTCTAGTTTCATTCTTTTACAAGTGGTTGACCAGTTTTCCCAGAACCACTTGTTAAAGAGATTGTCTTTTCTCCATTGTATATTCTTGCCTCCTTTGTCAAAGATAAGGTGTACACAGGTGTCTTGATTTATTTCTGGGCTTTCTATTTTGTTCCATTGATCTATATTTCTGTCTTTGTGCCAGTACCATACTGTCTTGATGACTGTAGCTTTGTAGTATAGCCTGAAGTTAGGCAGGTTGATTCTTCCAGTTCCATTCTTCTTTCTCAAGGTTGTTTTAGCTATTCGAGGTTTTTTGTATTTTCATACAAATCTTGAAATTATTTGTTCTAGTTCTGTGAAAAATACAGTTGGTAACTTGATAGGGATTGCATTGAATCTATAGATTGCTTTGGGTAGTATACTCATTTTCAATATATTGATTCTTCCGATCCATGAACATGGAATATTTCTCCATCTATTTGTGTCATCTTTGATTTCTTTCATCAGTGTTTTATAGTTTACTATATATATAGGTCTTTTGTTTCTTTAGCTACAAACAATAAATGCTGGAGAGGGTGTGGAGAAAAGAGAACTCTCTTACACTGTTGGTGGGAATGCAAACTAGTACAGCCACTGTGGAGAACAGTGTGAGGATTCCTTAAAAAAAAAAAAAAAAGAACTGGAAATAGAACTGCCATATGACCCAGCAATCCCACTGCTGGCATACGCACCAGGGAAACCAGATTTGAAAGAGACACGTGTACCCCAATGTTCATTGCAGCACTATTTATAATAGCCAGGACATGAAGCAAGCTAGATGTCCATCAGAAGATGAATGGATAAGAAAGCAGTGGTACATATACACAATGGAATGTTACTCAGCCATTATAAAGAATATTTTAATCAGTTCTAATGAGGTGGATGAAACTGGAACCTATTATACAGAGTGAAGTAAAACACAAAGAAAACACCAATACAATACACTAACACACATATATATGGAATTTAGAAAGAAGTTAATGACCCTATATGTGAGACAGCAAAAGAGGTACAGAAGTATAGAACAATCTTTTGGACTCTGTGGAAGAAGGCAAGGGTGGGATGATTTGAGAGAATAACATTGAAAGGTCTATATTATCATATGTGAAACAGATCCCCAGTCCAGGTTCAATGCATGAGACAGGGTGCTCAGGGCTGGTTCTTTGGAATGACCCTGAGGGATGGGATGAGGAGGGAGGTGGTGGGGGGTTCAGAATGGGGGACATATGTACACCCATGGCTGATTCATGTGAATGAATGTATGGCCAAAAACCACTACAATATTGTAAAGCAATTAGCCTCCAATTAAAACTTAAAAAAAAAAAAGGCGTGTTAAAATTCAAAAACAAAAAATAGCAGGCCTTGAGGCTTTTTGAGTCCTATATCACTCAGCACCCAGAGAGGTGAATGTATGGGTACCAGCAGTCATTAAGTGATTGACAATGAGTGAACGAGGCCTGAAATGCCTTCTCTGGTCAGTAAATCAACAGAGTTTATCATGAAAATGCATTAAGGACTGGTCCTAACAAGAGTTGTGCATCATGCATTCAATTACTAGGTTATTTTCTTGAACTTCTCTGCAGATCTTCTGAGGCAGTAGATGCAGTGTGGGAGGAAGGCTTTGGTGCTTTAAAACCTTCCAAGGTGCTTTGACATGCCTCACTATTCATGAACATTTGACTTGGGGGTATTATTCACATTTGCTGACTGAAATTTACCTATGTTACCTTCTTTTAAAATATAGCACTTGGTGATTTGTTTCATCTAATTGTTACACAGGTTTTAAAATAACATGAATTTTACCTTATTGATTATATTAATATATTTGTGTATTTATTGTATACTTGTGTATTGATTATATTAATGTATTTGTGTATATTTGACAATATGGTCAAAATCCCTGTCACACTTATCAAAAATTTCTCTTCATTTATTATCTCATGTAAATACTCACATAACCTTAATCAAGAGATCAATCTGCTCCATTACACACACACACACACACACACACACACACACACACACACACACACACACACATATCTATGTACACCATGCCTAAAAAAAACTTTCAATTTCATCTTTCAAACCTTCCCACTTGCTTTCTGTCAAATTTCTCTATCTGTGGGCCTTTTCCAAATGATTATCTATCTAGTCTGACAAGAAGAGGAGCTGTAATTTCTGGGTGGAAGTTGGACTTGACTATGTTTCTCAGGTATTTAATTCATACTTCAAGGAAAGTTGTCCCTGTGCAAAGAAATATCCTGCTTTTAAAAATATGACTTTTTCTCAGAGAAAAATATGTCTTTACATACTGAAGGCAACACAATAGAAAGCATTTCGGACCGTGATTTCAGAGATCTGCTTCTAGATATTTGTCACCAACTCTGACCATATGCAAGATTTTTTTTTCTATAAGCTTTGTTGTCCTCATATAAGTGACAAGGAAATAAATGTTGTCCCCAATTATGTTATCTCTATGAATTTCTTTATTTACCTTCCAGGACCAGTCTTTCCATTTCTACTCTGTATCAGCAGAGTTTGACATAATGCATTCTGATGTAACTTTGGGTCAAAACGATTATTCTACCTACAGTCATGTAGAATAAGGCTAAGCAATTATTTGTAAGAATTCTTGATATTTTGCTGATAAGGAAAAAGTATATCAGTTTTTCTAGAGAGAGGACAAAAATATAAAGTGAAATGAAAGCCACTCAGTTGTTTCCATTTCTTTGCCAGCCCATGGACTATACAGTTCTTGGAATTCTCCAGGCCAGAATACTGGAGTGAGTAGCCTTTCCTTCTCCAGGAGATATTACCAACCCAGAGATCAAACTCAGGTCTCCAGCATTGCAGGCAGATTCTTTATGAGCTGAGCCACATGGGAAGCCCAAGAATACTGGAGTGGGTATTTTCTCCCTTCTCCAGCGGCTCTTCCCAATCCAGGAATCAAACAAGGATCTTCCGCATGGTGGGCAGATTCTTTACCAAATGAGCTATTAAGGAAATCCCTAAATATGAGGGGGTTTGATAAAAATAAAAAGAGTGTGTAGTCAGTAATGTGATGGATTATTTTGCCCTATAACTTGATTCTGATTATTTCAAAACTTTCAAAGAATTTACTAAGTGAGTAAATTTACTGAGAGTGTATTTTTTATGAAGCCAGCAGAAGAGCCAAATTCCCAAACAGAATGATGTTAGCAAAATCAAGAGAATCCATGAAGATGAAGAAACACAGAAAATGAGGGAGTAAAATCAAGAAAATTGGATAAATCCAAAATAAAGTGAAAGTAGAAATTATATTCTTTTGAATTATGAATTTGGGATTTGGGCCGGTTTAGCTAGATCTCTGATATGTAGGTTATAAAAGTAAACACTGTAAAGGTCTCTGTCTCCAAATTTCACATTATGGTACCTTCAGAATTTGATTTAGGAGCAGAGAACAACTGAGCAAAAGACAGAAAGACATTTTGAATTCTGAGATACTGGATCTATTTCAGCCAGAAAATTGTGCAGATGTTTATTTGTTATGTTTTTCAGCCCTACTGATCTGTGAACTTGTCTGATTCTTTTAGTTTACTCTCTTCTAACCTTTATCCTTTCCTGTCATCTTTGTATAGCTGATCAATATAGAAATTTCAGGAAAAAAGCTCTAAGAAAATCACCAAGGAGTGTAAGGATGGGGATAGGGTGGTGATTGCATATTGTTTTCTGAAAAAGTTGCATTTTTATAAACAAAAAAAGGCTGAGTAAAATATAAATAAACACTCATGTGTTTATGATAGACTTCAAACATGTGGGACATTAGAGAGAATGGTGTTGAACCTCAGTGTGCAGCATCCATCCTGGAAATTAATACATGGCCAGCTAAGTCTTATCGGTATTCTCATTCTCTGCTCTCACATTACTTTATCTGAAAAGATTTGAGAGTCTATCTCTAAATTTAAAGATTTACAATTATTTTGTCAACCTGAAGTATTAAGGTATTTTTCTAAATATCATCTGTGTTCATATTTCCACAATAGTTTTATACTTTTTAGTGTTTGTCAAACCAAATGGAAAGGTTGATACAAGTAAATATACTTCTTAATTTTTATCAATAATTTTATAATTGTAAAATCTATAATCTATAAATATTTCCTCTTATTTAATTCCATTGGCTAAAACCTTCAACTCAATGTTAAATAATAAGTCAGAGAATTGATATTTTTTACATCTTTGTTGACCTAGCAGAAAAAGTTTCCTGTTGCTTTCTCATTAAATAACATGCAACAACTACACTGAGATGCACATTTTATTATGCTAAGGGAATATCCATAAATTCCTATTTTAGGCATGACAACATAAATGGGTATTGATTTTAACCAAATACCTCTTTTAGTGTCTATTAAGACAATCATATGATTTGGTTTCTGTAAACCATTCCATAAAATTTAAAACAGTATCAGTCAAAGTGCCAAGATTATTATGGAACATGACAAATAATAGAAATTTATCAGAAAAATAAACGTGTGAAAAGAGTCATTTAGAGGCTAGAAAAGAATAATCATCAAGTGGGACAATTAAATTCTAGATGCTGAAATTGCTTTAAAAACAGAATAATGAAAATGATTTATATCTAGTAAGACTGCCTGGGACCTGGATAGGATTCGAATGGGAAAACACCAAAACAAACTGAAGTCAGTTTTGGAATTTATCTAATAATAAAGTTAAAATTCTCTCAATTGATAGAGGATGATTTAAAAATAAAATTATAATGGAACAACTGGTTAGATGGTTTGGAAAACACTATCACTTTAGGGATGCATGTATTTATTCATAATCATTTTTATACTGATTGTTGTTAATGATATTTTGTACACATTAATATTTTTCATACTAATTAGTGGAAATTTGTGTGATTTTTTTTTCCCCAGTAAATTCTGGGACTGATTTAGGGGCTATCTAACAAGTACTGGGAGCTAAAGTATGTTTTCATGCTTTTAAAACATTAGAGAGTAAATAAGGTAACAAAATGAAAAACGTTCTGTATGTTATTCAAGTTAACACAAAACTATATACTAATACCCCTTAGGAATATCCAGTTAACAGATCCTTGTGAGGAAAGCAGTGATTAGGAGGCACTTGGAGGAAGAAATGAGATGGAAGCAGAATTGAGGTGGCATTGGGGAAAAATTGTACAGTGAATTATATAATAAATTAGGCAATAAAGAAATGCAACTGAAATGTAAACAAATAAGAAAAGCCCTTAAATTAACAAAAAACAACTTTAGTACTAGCAGATCTATTTATTTTATTGCTCCTTGATTTAGCTCGAGTCAGTGTAAAAATCTCATATTCTTGTGATAATATTTTTTTCTTGTTCTACTTGAATATGAGGATAAATAGAAACAGAAAGCCCTTGGCTTGTGTAATAATTATGCCTTTGCAGTGTAACAAAGCACCTCATGATTCTGTGGATTGGCAACTGAGGATGTACTCAGTTGAATAATTCTGCTCCTCTCAGTTTAGGTAATTTACACTTCTGTGTCAACTGCCAATCTGTATATTCATATCTTAAAACATTTTTAAAGAGACTATGAGGAGCAATATCCATCAATGTTAGTTCAGCTCAGTAGCTCAGATGTGTCTGACTCATTGCAGCCCCATATACTGCAGCACATTGGCTCTCCCTGTCCATCACCAACTCCTGGAGCTTGTTCAAACTCATGTCCCTTATTATCATATATAATAATTTATGATTCATTCTAATTCCTCAAAATTCATAAGATGCATGAAAATTTTAATAAATGATTGCATATGTTGTCACATAATAAAAAGAGAAATGATTTTGGCTGATGTATTTTGTAGCAAGATGGACTGGGGTGAGAAATACCAAAGAGATCTTCAATAACTAAAAGTTTACACCAAAGGCGAAAATGTAGGCTTTGTATGTAAGTTTAAGAAAGAAGCTAACACTGTCATATATACCTGATTGCATTAAAGGTATGCTTTGGGTCTGAATGTTGGCAAATAGTCACTGGTACTGTTGATACTTGAATATGCACTAGCTTTGAAATAATAACCTTTAATTGATGTCTGTTGTAATGAAATAGAAAATTTCAATTCTTGTGAATATGGAGGCAAACCTGTTCATTCCATGCACAAACACAGACAGATGAACTAGTGGCAGACCCTCTTTGCTACACCAGCTGGTCACACCAGAATCCATGCAATCTTTAACTTGGCCAAGTGACAAATTTCATCACCGGAAGTTCAGACTCCATTAATAACGTGATTGCTAACCCTGAGGGAAGAAAATGATCCTTTTAACTCTGTGGCCTAAGTGTTTCCCTTTGTTTCACAAATTCAGCTGCTTAGAATCTGAGACTGCTGAGCAACGAAATTGTCAGGAGACGGCCCTTTGGTGGAAAAGTAGTCTCTAAAATGACTGCATTTATTTAACTCATATTGTTTTATTTTCTTTTCACTTTCATTAGCCTTTTATTTTATTTTTTTAATACTTTATTCTACACTACAATGCTGTATTTGTTTTGCCATAAATTGACATGAATCAGCCACAGGTGTCCCAGATCTCCCAATGCCGAAGCCCCCTCCCACCTCCCACCCTATATCATCTCCCTGAATCATCCTGTGCACCAGCTCTATGCATCCTGCATCCTGTATTGAACATAGACTGACGCTTCGTTCTTACAAGATATTATACATGTTTCAATGCCATTTTCCCAAATCATCCCCCCTCAGAGTCCAAAAGTCCGTTCTATACCTCTGTGTCTCTTTTGTTGTCTCACATACAGGGTCATCGTTACTATCCTTCTAAATTCCATATATATGTGTCAGTATACTGTATTGGTGTTTTTCTTTCTGGCTTACTTCACTCTGTATAATCGGCTCAAATTTCATCCATCTCATTAGAACTGAGTCGAATTTATTCTTTTTAAGGGCTGAGTAGTACTGCATTGTGTATATGTACCACAGCTTTCTTATCCATTCATCTGCTGATGGACATCTAGGTTGTTTCCATGTCCTGGCTATTATAAACAGTGCTGTAATGAACATTGGGGTACATGTGTCTCTTTCAATTCTGGTTTCCTCAGTGTGTATGCCCAGCAGTGGGATTGCTGGGTCATAAGGCAGTTCTATTTGCAATTTTTTAAGGAATCTCCACACTGTTTTCCATAGCGGCTGTACTAGTTTGCATTCCCACCAGCAGTGTAAGAGGGTTCCCTTTTCTCCACATCCTCTCCAGCATTTATTGCTTGTAGACTTTTGGATCGCAGCCATTCTGACTGGTGTGAAATGGTACTTCATTGTGGTCTTGATTTGCATTTCTCTGATAATAAGTGATGTTGAGCGTCTTTTCATGTATTTGTTAGCCATCCGTATGTCTTCTTTGGAGAAATGCCTATTTAATTCTTTGGCCCATTTTTTGATTGGTTCATTTATTTTCCTGGAGTTGAGCTGCATAAGTTGCTTGTATATCTTTGAGATTAGTTGTTTGTCAGTTGTTTCATTTGCTATTGTTTTCTCCCATTTGCAGATGACATGATCCTCTACATAGAAAATCCTAAAGACTCGACCAGAAAACTACTAGAGCTAATCAACGAATATAGTAAAGTTGCAGGATATAAAATCAACACTCAGAAATCCCTTGCATTCCTAGACACTGTTAATGAGAAAGTAGAAAAAGAAGTTAAGGAAACAACCCCATTCACCATTGCAACAAAAAAATTAAAATACTTAGGGATATACCTACCTAAAGAAACTAAAGACCTATATATCGAAAACTATAAAACACTGATGAAAGAAATCAAAGAGGACACTAATAGATGGAGAAATATACCATGCTCATGGGTTGGAAGAGTCAATATAGTGAAAATGAGTATACTACCCAAAGCAACCTACAGATTCAATGTAATTCCTATCAAGCTACCAGCAGTATTTTTCACAGAACTAGATCAAATAATCTCAAGACTTGTATGGAAATACAAAAAACCTCGAATAGCCAAAGCAATCTTGAGAAAGAAGAATGGATCTGGAGGAATCAACTTGCCTGACTTCAGGCTCTACTACAAAGCCACAGTCATTAAGACAGTATGGTACTGGCACAAAGACAGAAATATAGATCAGTGTAACAAAATAGAAAGCCCTGAGATAAACCCACACACCTATGGTCACCTTATCTTTGACAAAGGAGGCAAGAATATACAATGGAGTAAAGACAGTCTCTTTAACAGGTGGTGCTGGGAAAACTGGTCAACCACTTGTAAAAGAATGAAACTAGACCTCTGTCTAACACCATACACAAAAATAAACTCAAAATGGTTTAAAGATCTAAATGTAAGACCAGAAACTATAAAACTCCTAGAGGAAAACATAGGCAAAACACTCTCCCACATAAATCACAGCAGGATCCTCTATGATCCACCTCCCAGTATACTGGAAATAAAAGCAAAAATAAACAAATGGGATCTATTTAAAATTAAAAGCTTCTGCGCAACAAAGGAAACTAGAAGCACGGTGAAAAGACAGCCTATTTAACTCATATTGTTTTAAAGGATAATTCAGTTTATTTTATTGTAAGATATTGTCCTCAAAGAAATGAATAAATCCAACACTAGATACTTTAGACAAATGGCAGTCTTTGGATTTTATGAAACATGATAAATTCTTTGCAACTTCTTTTATTAACATGATCAAATGGAATTTACATATGTTCTCATTCAAAATTCAAGAGGAGCATGAACACATTAGCTCTTAGTTCTTTCTAATCAAAATTAATAAGGTCCAGCATTTTAAATATTAGCACTTACCTGCACAGATAATCAAAATTATTAAACTCTATACTAGCTTAATACACCCCTCCAGTGCATATGTATATTTGAATATATCTTAATGTCACCAGTATACCTAGATTAAAAAACTTCAATCCTGTAAAATATGTGGTTTATTACTGAAAGATTAGATAAATGACTAGAAAAGTAAGCTCTTGAGTGAAGACTGCATATATCATCATAATCAGTTTTGCTTTATCAGTGTTTGATTTGCTTTTGTTCTTTTATGGGGAGAGTCACCAAGCTTTTCTTATAAATGAATAGAAAGTAAATATTTTTGGCTTTATAAACCATACATTTACAACTACTTAGCATTGCTGTTGTAACATGAACATAACCAAAGACAGTGTCTTAATAAATGGGTGCAGCAGTTATCCAATAAAACTATTAATGAGTGCTGAAACTCTAATCCCAGGTAATTTTCACGTGGCATAAAACATTCATTTTTGGTCATTTTTCAACAAATTCTTAAAATGTAAAAAACGTTCCTGGGTTCTGGGGAAACGAAAAATTGGGTGGTAGTCAGGAACTGACTTTCAGGGTATATTTTGCTCAACCTTGCTGAAGGCTAATGTCTTTCTCTCTTACAGCTTTAGGGTAAAGTCATTACAAATGTATAATGTATATACACTTACATGAATGGACATGCAAATACATAGTGTATAAACATTTTATAATTTTTTTAAAAAGGTCATAAATATATTTTTGTAGTACATCCTTACCTACATATACTTATTTACTAATTAAAATATAATTATTAATTATCTTCCTTATGCAAAGTATGTACTGGATACAATGAATGATCCACAGAGTATGGCACAGTTTGTAACTTCAAGAGGCTTAAAATCTAGCAGAAGTTTCTAGTGGTCTACTTTATCCAAAATATTATAATACAAGACCACTTGGGACAACTAACAAAGCTGATATCTATGTAAGAACCAAAGGAGTTCCCCTGCAGGGGACAATTGCTGACATTTTAGCAAGTGTTTTTATGACAGAGAGTGTCTTTGTGCTGACACAATGGATGGCAGCATGTTTACAAGCAGATGGTGAAGATGAGATAAACTCTAGGAAAAGAAAGGCAGAATTATCAGCCAACTTCTTACAGACAGGTGAAATTTACAGAGGGGAAATTCTCTAGATCCAAAAGAAATACAGTTAATTCTTTTAAAAGATTCATGTTCCAGAAACTATAAAACTCCTAGAGGAGAACATAGGCAAAACACTCTCCAACATAAATCACAGCAGGATCCTCTATGATCCAACTCCCAGTATACTGGAAATATAAGCAAAGATAAACAAATGGGATCTAATTAAAATTAAAACTTCTGCACAACAAAGGAAACTATAAGCAAGGTGAAAAGACAGCCTTCTGAATGGGAGAAAACAATAGCAAATGAAACAACTGACAAACAACTAATCTCAAAGATATATAAGCAACATATGCAGCTCAACTCCAGAAAAATAAATGATCCAATAAAACAATAGGCCAAAGAACTAAATAGGCATTTCTCCAAAGAAGACATACAGATGGCTAACAAACACATGAAAAGATGTTCAACATCACTCATTATCAGAGAAATGCAAATCAAGACCACAATGAGGTACCATTTCACACCAGTCAGAATGGCTGCGATCCAAAAGTCTACAAGCAATAAATGCTGGAGAGGATATGGAGAAAAGGGAACCCTCTTACACTGCTGGTGGGAATGCAAACTAGTACAGCCGCTATGGAAAACAGTGTGGAGATTCCTTAAAAAATTGCAAATAGAACTGCCTTATGACCCAGCAATCCCACTGCTGGGCATACACACCGAGGAAACCAGAACTGAAAGAGACACATGTACCCCAATGTTCATTGCAGTGCTGTTTATAATAGCCAGGACATGGAAGCAACCTAGATGTCCATCAGCAGATGAAAGGATAAGAAAGCTGTGGTACATATACACAATGGAGTACTACTCAGCCCTTAAAAAGAATAAATTTGACTCAGTTCTAATGAGATGGATGAAATTGGAACCGATTATACAGAGTGAAGTAAGCCAGAAAAAAAATACCAATACAGTATACTGACACATATATATGGAATTTAGAAGGATAGTAATGATGACCCTATATGTGAGACAAAAGAGACACAGAGGTATAGAACGGACTTTTGGACTCTGAGGGAGAGGGAGAGGGTGGGATGGTTTGGGAGAATGTCATTGAAACCTGTATACTTTCTTGTAAGAAACGAAGCACCAGTCTATGTTCAATGCAGGATGCATGGGGCTGGTGCACAGGATGATTCAGGTAGATGATGTGGGGTGGGAGGTGGGAGAGGGCTTCAGCATTGGGAGATTGTGTTCACCTGTGGCTGCTTCATGTCAATGTATGGCAAAACAAATACAGTATTGTAATTAACAAATAAATAAATAAAAAAAAAAAAAAGAAAACAAAGGTGACTGAATCTCTGAAAGAAGTATATATAAGATAAATAAATAAATTGGCATCGTGGCTCAAAATAAATAAATAAATAAAAGATTCATGTTGATGTATGGCAGAATCAATACAATATTGTAAAGTAATTAGCTTCCAATTAAAATACATCAGTTTATATATTTTTTTAAAAAGTGCCAAGAATAATTTGTGTCTTTACTATGTGTCTCTCACTGGATTCAGCTCTAGGGTTATAAAATTTAATAACAAATGTTTTCCGTCTTTGAGTGTGTTGAAATGCAGTGAACAGTTGAAAGCTGTAAACTAATAATTATCTCAGTACAAGTATTAGTAGAATATTATGTTTATAATGATAAAGGAACATTGCAGATATTGATATCTGGTTGATTCTAAAGGGTGGTAGAGAGGTGAGGGAAGACTCTACAGAATATATTTTTCTGAAATTAGTGACATTAGGAATTTTCAAAGATGAGAGGAGAAAAAGAGAAAATAAAGTGCTAAGGATGACAAGTAAACTCACAGAGGTATGAAGAAACAAGCTGCTTTCCAGGGTAGAGAAGTACAAATGAAAGGAAGCAAACAGGAAGTTAGTAGGATATGAAACTAGAAATTCATTCTCACAATTGTATTAATTAGAGAATAGTAACTTTTTCAGAGTGTATGTGTCAACTGGTAGTTTATAGCATTTCAATTAAACTTTTTCTTTTTAAAAATATTTTATTGAGATACAGTTGATTTACAACGTTGTGTTAGTTTCAGGTACATAATAAAGTGACTCAGCTTCACACACACACACACAGACAAGTATACACACACACACACACACACACACACACACACACACACATATATATATATACCTGAGTCCACACACACACACACACACACACACACACACACACACACACACACGTATAATTCAGTTCAGTTCAGTCGCTCAGTAGTGTCTGACTCTTTGCGACCCCATGAATCGCAGCATGCAAGGCCTTCCTGTCCATCACCAACTCGCAGAGTTCACTCAAACTCATGTCCATCAGGTCAGTGATGCCATCCAGCCATCTCATCCTCTGTCATCCTCTTCTCCTCCTGCTCCCAATCCCTCCCAGCATCAGGGACTTTTCCAATGAGTCAACAATTCACATGAGGTGGCCAAGTATTGGAGTTTCAGCTTCAGCATCAGTCGTTCCAATGAACACCCAGGACTGATGTCCTTTAGGATGGACTGGTTGGATCTCCTTGCAGTCCAAGAGACTGCTTAGAGTCTTCTCTAACACCACAGTTCAAAAGCACCAATTCTTCTGTTTTCAGCTTTCTTCACAGTCCAACTCACATCCATACATGACTACTGGAAAAACCATAGCCTTGACTAGACAGACATTTGTTGGCAAAGTAATGTTTCTGCTTTTGAATATGCTATCTAGGTTGGTCATAACTTTTCTTCCAAGAAGTGTCTTTTAATTTCATGGATGCAGTCACCATCTGCAGTGATTTTGGAGACCCCCAAAGATAAAGTCTGATAACTGTTTCCACTGTTCCCCCATCTATTTCCCATGAAGTGATGGGGCCAGATGCCATGATCTTAGTTTTTGAATGTTGAGCTTTAAGCCAACTTTTTCACACTCCTCTTTCACTTTCATCAAGAGGCTTTTTAGTTCCTCTTCACTTTCTGCCATAAAGGTGGTGTCATGTACATATCTGAGGTTATTGATATTTCTTCTGGCAATCTTGATTCCAGCTTGTGCTTCCTCCAGTCCAGCGTTTCTCATGATGTACTTTGCATAGAAGTTAAATAAGCAGGGTGACAATATAGAGCCTTGACATACTTCTTTTCCTATTTGGAACCAGTCTGTTGTTCCATGTCCTGTTCTAACTGTTGCTTCCTGATCTGCATGCAGGTTTCTCAAGAGTCAGGTCAGGTGGTCTGGTATTCCCATCTCTTTCAGAATTTCCACAGTTTATTGTGATCCACACAGCCAAAGGCTTTCATATAGTCAATAATGCAGAAATAGGGAGTTGGTCCTAAAATGGCAGAGGAATAGGATGGGGAGAATACTTTCTCTCCCACAAATTCATCAAAAGAACATTTCAACTCTGAGTAAATTCCACAAAACAATTTCTGAATGCTGGCAGAGGACATTAGGCACCCAGAAAAGCATCTTCGGAAACATGTAGGAAAAAATATAAGACAAAAAAAGAGACAAAAGAGGTAGGGAGGGAGCTCTGTCCCAGGAAGGGAGTCTTAAATAGAGAGAAGTTTCCAAACACCAGGAAACACTCACTGCCAAGTCTGTGCCAAGCCTTGGAAGCACAGAAGGCAACATAACAGGAAGGAAAATAAATAAATAATTAAAACCCACAGATTACGAGCCCAGTGGTAACTACCCCAGTGGAGAAGCAGCGCAGACGCGTGCATCCACCACTAGCAAGTGGGGGCTGGGCAGGGAGTTGCTGGCTGCATTTCTTTTAGGGATCGACCCAAATGCCCCGAGGGTAACCAGAGCAAACTAACTTGGGCTAGCAAACCAGACTGTGGGATAGATACCACGTGAAAAACTCTAACATAAGACACCACCAGGACCGCACACAGAACAAAGGATGGAACAGAATTAGCTGGCTGCAGACCATCCCCCTCTGGTGACAGGCAGCCATAGCCAGAAGGGCGGGAAGGGGGCAATAGCAGCCCCAGAGAGACTTTAACTACAAAACTGTAATCAGGCTCCTTTGCTAACTAAGACTTCTTGGGGTTCTGGACAGTCATCATCCACCTGAGAAGGTGTGCCAGTTGTACACCCAGAAAACTGAGCATTAGGGACTGGAGAAGTGATAAGTCGCAGCGACCATGCTCGCCAAACACTTGAGCTACTCGGACCTGGGAAGGGCACAAAATGCAGGCCCAATCTAGTCTGTGCCTCTGAGGACTACCTGAATGCCTGAGCCTGAGTGGCATAGGCCTGGGAGGTGCATGCATTACAGTCTGGAGTCTACTGTAAAAATAAAAGTGAAAATCAGAAGCAGGAGGCTTAAGTCCAAATCCTGAGAACATCAGAGAACTCCTGACTACAGGGAACATTAATCGATAAAAGCTCATCAAATGCCTCCATACCTACACTGAAACCAAGAACCACCCAAGGGCCGAAGAGTTCCAGAGTAAGATATACCACGCAAATTCTCCAGCAACATAGGAACACAGCCCTGAGCTTCAATACATAGGCAGCTCAAAGTTACTCCCAAACCATTGACATCTCATAACTCATTACTGGACACTTCATTGCACTCCAGAGAGAAGAAATCCAGCTCAACTCACCAGAACACTGACACAAGCTTCCCTCAACAAGAAACCTTGACAAGCCACTGATACAACCCCCACCCACAGTGAGGAATCTCTACAATAAAGAGAACTCCACAAACCTCCAGAATAAAGAAAGGCCACCCCAAAGGCTTCAATATAAACAATATGAAGAGATAGAGGAATACCCAGCAGGTAAAGGAACAGGATAAATGCTCACCAAACCAAACAAAAGAGGAAGAGATAAGGAATTTACCTGATAAAGAATTCTGAATAATGATAGTGAAAATGATCCAAAATCTTGACATTAAAATAGAATCAGAGATAAATAGCCTGGAGACAAGGATTGAGAAGATGCAAGAAAGGTTTAACAAGGATCCAGAAGAAATTTTAAAAACAGTCAATATATAATGAATAATGCAATAAATGAGATCAGAAACACTCTGGAAGCAACAAATAGTAGAATAACAGAGGCAGAAGATAGAATTAGTGAAACAGAAGATAGAATGGTAGAAATAAATGAATCAGAGAGGGAAAA
Source organism: Nanger dama (assembly GCA_917880005.1). Lineage (NCBI taxonomy): Eukaryota > Metazoa > Chordata > Mammalia > Artiodactyla > Bovidae > Nanger > Nanger dama. The sequence goes on from CAKJTW010000033.1 coordinate 1,199,917, forward strand.
TGAATTAAAAGAAATGAGGACAATCTCAGAGACCTCCAGGACAATATGAAACGCTCCAGCATTAAAATTATAGGAGTCCCAGAAGAAGAAGACAAAAAGACCATGAGAAAATACTTGAGGAGATAATAGTTGAAAACTTCCCTAAAATGAGGAAGGAAATAATCACCCAAGTCCAAGAAACCCAGAGTCCCAAACAGGATAAACCCAAGGCAAAACACCCCAAGACACATATTAATCAAATTAACAAAGATAAACACAAAGAACAAATATTAAAAGCAGCAAGGGAAAAAGAACAAATAACACACAAGGTAATTCCCATAAGGATAACAGCTGATGTTTCAATAGAAACTCTTCAGGCCTGGAGGGAATGGCAAGACATACTTAAAATAATGAAAGAAAATAACCTACAGCCCAGATTACTGTACCCAGGAAGGATCTCATTCAACTATGAGGGAGAAATAAAAAGCTTTACAGATAAGCAAAAGCTGAGAGAATTCAGCACCAGCAAACTAGCTCTCCAACAAATGCTAAAAGAATTTCTCTAGACAGGAAACAAAAAGGGTGTATAAACCCGAACCCAAAACAATGGCAACATGATCATACTTATCAATAATTTCCTTAAACCTAAATGGGTTGAATGCCCCAACCAAAAGACAAAGACTGGCTGAATGGATACAAAAACAAGACCCCTATATATGTTGTCTACAGGAGACCCATCTCAAAGCAAGGAAAACATGCAGACTGAAAGTGAAGGGCTGGAAAAAGATATTCCACACAAATAGAAACAAACAAACAAAAAAGCAAGAGTAGCAATACTCGTATCAAATAAAACAGACTTTAAAACAAAGGCTGTGAAAAGAGATAAAGAAGGACACTACATAATGATCAAAGGATCAATCCAAAAAGAAGATGTAACAATTTTAAATATATATGCACCCAACATAGGAGCACCACAATATGTAAGACAAATGCTAACAAGAATGAAAGGGTAAATTAACAATAACACAATAATAGTGGAAGACTTTAATACCCCACTCACACCTATGGATAGATCAATTAACAGAAAATTAACAAAGAAAGACAAACTTTAAATGATACAATAGACCACTTAGACCTAATTGATATCTATAGGACGTTGCACCCCAAAACAACGAATTTCACCTTTTTCTCAAGTACTCACGGAACCTTCTCCAGGATAGATCAAATCCTGGGCCATAAATCTAGCCTTGATAAATTCAAAAAAATTGAAATCATTCCAAGCATCTTTTTGACCATAATGCAATAAGATTAGATATCAGTTATAGGAGAAAAACTATTAAAAATTCCAACATATGGGGGCTGAACAACACACTTCTGAATAACCAACAAATCACAGAAGAAATCAAAAAGAAATCAAAATATGCATAGAAATGAATGAAAATGAAAACACAACAACCCAAACTTGTGGGACACTATAAAAGCAGTGCTAAGGGGAAAGTTCATAGAAATACAGGCATACCTCAAGAAACAAGAAAAAAGTCAAATAAATAACCTAACTCTACATCTAAGGCAACTAGAAAAGGAAGAAATGGAGAACCCCAGGGTTAGTAGAATGAAATAAATCTTAAAAATTAGGGCAGAAATAAATGCAAAAGAGACAAACAAGAGCATAGCAAAAATCAACAAAGCCAACAGCTGGTTCTTTGAAAGAATAAAAAAATTGACAAACCATTAGCCAGACTCATCAAGAAACAAAGGGAGAAAAATCAAATCAATAAAATTAGAAATGAAAATGGAGAAATCACAACAGACAACACAGACATATAAAGGATCATAAGAGACTATTATCAGCAATTATATGCCAATAAAATGGACAATATGGAAGAAATGGACAAATTCTTAAGAAAGTAAAACTTTCCAAAAGTGAACTAGGAAGAAATAGAAAATCTTAAGACCCATCACAAGCACAGAAATTGAAACTGTAATCAGAAATCTTCCAGCAGACAGAAGCCCTGGTCCAGACAGCTTCACAGCTGAATTCTACCAAAAATTTCAAGAAGAGCTAACACCTATCCTACTGAGACTCTTCCAGAAAATTGCAGAGGAAGGTAAACTTCCAAAGTCCTTCTATGAGGCCACCATCACCCTAATACCAAAACCTTACAAAGATGCCACAAAAAAGAAAACTACAGGCCAATATAACTGATGAACATAGATGCAAAAATCCTTCACAAAATTCTAGCAATCAGAATCTACCAACACTTTAAAAAGATCATACACCATTACCAAGTGGGCTTTATCCCAGGAATGCAAGGATTCTTCAATATCCACAAATAAATCAATATAATTCACCACATTAAAAAAATTGAAAAATAATAAACAATTAAAAGCCATATGATTATCTCAATAGATGCATAGAAATCTTTTGAAAAAATTCAACATCCATTTGTGATAAAAAAAAACTCTCCAGAAAGCAGGAATACAAGGAACATACTTCAACATAATAAAAGCTATATATGACAAACCCACAGAAAACATTATCCTCTATGGTGACAAACTGAAAGCATTTCCCCTAAAGTCTGGAACAAGACAAGGGTGCCCACTTTCACTGCTACTATTCAACATAGTTCTGAAAGTTTTGGCCACAGTAGTCAGAGCAGAAAAATAAATAAAAGGAATCCAATTTGGAAAAGAAGAAGTAAAACTCACTGTTTGCAGATGACATGATCCTCTATATAGAAAACCCTAAAGACTCCACCAGAAAATTACTAGAGCTAATCAATGAATATAGTAATGTTTCAGGATATAAAATCAACACACAGAATTCACTTGCATTCCTATACACTAATAATGAACAAGTAGAAAAAGAAATTAAGGAAACAATTCCATTCACCATTGCAATGAAAATAAGAAAATACTTAGGAAGATAGCCACCTAAAGAAAAAAAGACCTATAATTATAAAACACTGGTGAAAGAAATCAAAGAGGACACTAATAGATGGAGAAATATACCATGTTCATGGATCAGAAGAATCAATACAGTGAAAATGAGTATACTACCCAAAGCAATGTACAGATTCAATGAAATCTCTATCAAGCTCACAGCAGTATTTTTCACAGAACTAGAACAAATAATTTCAAGATTTGTATGGAAATACAAAAACCTTGAATATCCAAAGCAATCTTGAGAAAGAAGAATGGAACTGGAGGAATGAACCTGCCTGACTTCAGGCTCTACTACAAAGACATAGTCATCAAGACAGTATGGTACTGGCACAAAGACAGAAATATGGATCAGTGTAACAAAATAGAAAGCCCAGAGACAAATCCACACACCTATGGACACCGTATCTTCAACAAAGATGGCAAGAATATACAATGGAGTAAAGACAATTTATTTCACAAGTGGTGCTGGGAAGTCTGGTCAACCACTTATAAAAGAATGAAACTTGAACACTTTCTAACACCATACACAAAAATAAACTCAAAATGGATTAAAGATCTAAATGTAAGACCAGACACTATAAAACTCCTAGAGGAGGACATAGGCAAAACACTCTGACATAAATCACAGCAGGATCCTCTATGACCCACCTCCCAGAATACTGGAGGTAAAAGCAAAAATAATCAAATGGGATCTAATTAAAATTAAAAGCTTTTGCAAAACAAAGGAAACTATAAGCAAGGTGAAAAGACAGCCTTCTGAATGGGAGAAAATGAAGCAACTGAAATAGAACTAATCTCAAAAATATACAAGAAACTCCTGCAGTTCAATTCCAGAAAAATAAACTATCCAATCGAAAAAATGGGCCAAAGAACTAAATAGGCATTTCTCCAAAGAAGACATATGGACGGCTAACAAACACATGAAAAGATGCTCAACATCACTCATTATCAGAGAAATGCAAATCAAGACCACAATGAGATGCCATTTCACACGAATTAGAATGGCTTCGATCCAAAAGTCTACAGGCAATAAATGCTGGAGAGGATGTGGAGAAAAGGGAACCCTCTTACACTGTTGGTGGGAATGCAAACTAGTACAGCCACTATGGAGAACAGTGTGGAGATTCCTTTAAAAATTGGAAATAGAACTGCCTTATGACCCAGCAATCCCCTACTGGGAATACACACTGAGGAAACAAGAATTGAAAGAGACACATATGCTCCAGTGTTCATCACACCACTGTTTATAATAGCCAGGACATGGAAACAACCTAGATGTCCATCAGCAGATGAAAGGATAAGAAAGCTGTGTGGTACATATACACAATGGAGTATTACTCAGCCATTAACAAGAATACATTTGAATTAGTTCTAATGAGGTGAATGAAACTGGAGCCGATTATACAGAATGAAGTAAGCCAGAAAGAAAAATACCAATATAGTATACTAATGCATATATATGGAATTTAGAAAGATGGTAACGATAACCCTGTATGTCAGACAGCAAAAGAGATACAGATGTATAGAACAGACTTTTGGCCTCTGTGGGAGAGGGAGAGGGTAGGATGATTTGGGAGAATGGCATTGAAACATGTATAATATCATAAAAGAAAAGAATCGCCAGTTTAAGTTCAATGCAGTATACAGGATGCTTGGGGTTGGTGCACTGGGATGACCCAGAGAGATGGTATGGGGAGGGAGGTGGGAGGGGGGGTTCAGGATTGTGAACTCATGTACATCCGTGGCGGATTGATGTTGATGTATGGCAAAACCAATACAGTATTGTAAAGTAAAATTTTTTAAAAATTAAAAAAAAATAAAGCAGAAATAAATGCTTTTCTGGAATTTTTGCTTTTTTGATGATCTAGTGGATGTTGGCAATTTGATCTCTAGTTCCTCTGCCTTTTCTAAAACCAACTTGAACATCTGGAAATTCATGGTTCACGTATTGTTAAAGTCTGGCTTGGAGAATTTTGAGCATTACTTTACTAGAGATGAGTGCAATTGTTCGGTAGTTTGAGCATTCTTGGCATTGTCTTTCTTTGAGATTGGAATGAAGACGGACATTTTCCAGTCCTGTGGCCACTGCTGAGTTTTTCAAATTTGCTGGCATATTGAGTGCAGCACTTTTACAGCATCATCTTTCAGGATTTGAAATAGCTTAACTGGAATTTCATCACCTTCGCTAGTTTTGTTCATAGTGATGCTTTCTAAGGCCCACTTGACTTCACATTCAAGGATGTATGGCTCTAGGTGAGTGATCATACCATCATGATTATCTTGGTCATGAAGATCTTTCTTGTACCATTTTCTGCGTATTTTTGCCACCTGTTAATATCTTCTTCTTCTGTTAGGTCCATACCATTTCTTTCCTTTATCGAGCCCATCTTTGTATGAAATGTTTCCTTGATAATTCTAATTTTCTGGAAGAAATCCCTAGTCTTACCCCATTCTATTGTTTTCCTCTATTTCTTTGCATTGATCACCATGGATGGCTTTCTTATCTCTTTTTGCTAGGTTTTGGAACTCTGCATTCAGATGCTTATATCTTTCCTTTTCTCCTTTGCTTTTGCTTCTCATGTTTTCACATCTATTTGTAAGGTCTCCCCAGACAGCCATTTTGCTTTTTTGCATTTCTTTTCCATGGGAATGGTCTTGATCTCTCTCTTCTGTACAATGTCATGAACCTCAATTCATATTTATCAGGCACTCTATTTATCTGATCTAATCCCTTAAATCTATTTCTCACTTCCACTGTGTAATCATAAGGGATTTGATTTAGGTCATATCTGAATGGTCTTAGTGGTTTTCCCTACTTTATTCAATTTAAGTCTGAATTTAGCAATAAGGAGTTCATGATCTGAGCCACAGTCAGCTACTGGTCTTGTTTTTGCTGACTGTACAGAGCTTCTCCATCTTTAGCTGCATAGAATATAATCAATCTGATTTCGGTGTTGACCATCTGGTGACGTCCATATGTAGAGTCTTCTCTTGTGTTGTTGGAAAAGGGTGTTTGCTATGACCAGTGCGTTCTCTTGGCAAACCTCTATTAGCCTTTGCCTTCCTTCATTCTGTATTCCAAGGCCAAATTTGTCTGTACTCCAGGTGTTTCTTGACTTCCTACTTTTGCATTACAGTCCTGTGTAATGAAAAGGACATCTTTTTTGGATGTTATTTCTAAAAGGTCTTGTAGGTCTTCATTGAACCACTCAACTTCAGCTTCTTCAGCATTGCTGTCTGCGGCAGAGACTTGGATAACTGTGATATAGAATGGTTTGCCTTGGAAATGAACAGCGATCATTCTGTAGTTTTTGAGATTGCATCCAAGTACTGCATTTCAGACTCTTTTGTTGACTATGATGGCTACTCCATTTCTTCTAAGATATTTCTGCCCACAGTAGTAGATATAATGGTCATCTGAGTTAATTCACCCAATCCGGTCCATTTTAGTTTGCTGATTCCTAGAATGTCAATGGTCACTCTTGCTATCTTCTGTTTGACTACTTCCAATTTGCCTTGATTCATGGACCTAACATTTTAGGTTCCTATGCAATATTTCTCTTTATAGCATCTGACCTTGCTTCTAGCACCAGTCACATCCACAACTGGGTATTGTTTTTGCTTTGGTTCTGTCCCTTCATTAATTCTGAAATTATTATATATTTTAGATTTTTTCCATTATAGATTATTGCAAGATGTTGTGTATAGTTCCCTATACTATGCAGTGGGTCCTTGTGGGTCATATATCTTACATACAGTAGTGGATATATTTTAATCCCAAACTTTTAATTTTTTCCCTAATTTGTCCTTCCCCCTCTCTGCCTTTCAGTAACAATAATTTCATTTTCTGTGTTTGCAAGTCTGTTTCCTTTTTGTAAATAAGTTCATGTAACCCTTGTTTTAGATTCTACATCTAAGTGGAATCATATAACATTTGTTTTTCTCTGTTTGGCTTACTTGGCTCATTATGATAATCTCCAGTTCCATCCATGTTGCTGCAAATGTTATTATCTCATTCTTTTTAATGGCTGAATAATATTTATTATTTTATGTTTTTTTTTAATTTTATTTTTAATTTATTTTACGTTGCAATACTGTATTGGTTTTGCCATACTTTGACATGAATCAGCCACAGGTTTACACAAGCTCCCAATCCTGAAGCCCCCTCCCACCTCCCATCCCATATCATCTCTCTGGACCTTCCCGCACACCAGCCCCAAGCATCCTGTATCCTGTTTTGAACATAGACTGGCACTTCATTTCTTACATGATAGTATACATGTTTCAATGCCATTCTCCCAAATCATCCCACCCTCTCCCTCTCCCACAGATGCCAAAAGTCCGTTCTATACCTCTGTGTCTCTTTTGTTGTCTCACATAGAGGGTCATCATTACTATCCTTCTAAATTCCATATATATATGTGTCAGTATACTGTATTGGTGTTTTTCTTTCTGGCTTACTTCACTCTCTATAATCGGCTCCAGTTTCATCCATCTCATTAGAACTGAGTCAAATGTATTCTTTTTAAGGGCTGAGTGGTACTCCATTGTGTATATGTACCACACAGCTTTCTTATCCATTCATCTGCTGATGGACATCTAGGTTGTTTCCATGCCCTGGCTATTATAAACAGTGCTGCAATGAACACTGGGGTACATGTGTCTCTTTCAATTCTGGTTTCCTCAGTGTGTCTGCCTAGCAGTGGGATTGCGGGGTCATAAGGCAGCTCAATTTGCAATTTTTAAGGAATCTCCACACTGTTTTCCATAGTGGCTGTACTAGTTTGCATTCCCACCAACAGTGTAAGAGAGTTCCCTTTTCTCCACATCCTCTCCAGCATTTATTGCTTGTAGACTTTTGGATTGCAGATAATGGCTGAGTAACATTTATAGTATATATGTACAATATTTTCTTTATCCATTTTCTGTTGATTGACACATAAGTTGCTTGCATACCTTGGCCATTGTAAATAGTGTTGCAATGAACATTGGGATCAATGCAAAACTTTTTGAATTATATTTTTCTCCAAGATATGCCTGGGACTGATATCACAGAATCATATGGTAGTTCTATATTTAGATTTTTTTGTTTATAATTTATATGTTTTTATTGAGGGATAATGACTTTTCAGAATTTTGTGGTTTTCTGTCAAACCTTAACATGAATCAGTCCTAAATATACATGGAGTACAGAATGAAGTAGGACAAAGGTTAATAGAGTTCTGCCAAGAGAGCACACTGGTCATAGCAAAAGTCCACTCCCAACAACACAAAAAGTCTTTACACTTGGACATCACTAGATGTTCAACAAGGAAATCAGATTGATTATATTCTTTGCAGCCAAAGATGGAGAAGCTCTGTACAGTCAACAAAAACAAGACCGGGAGCTGACTGTGGCTAAGATCATGAATTCCTTATTGCCAAATTCAGGCTGAAATTGAAGAAAGTCAGGGAAACCACTACACAATTCAGGTATGACCTAAATCAAATCCCTTATGACTATACAGTGGAAGTGAGAATAGATTTAAGGAACTAGATCTGATAGACAGAGTGCCTGATGAACTACTGACTGAGGTTCATGGCATTGTACAGGAGACAAAAATCAAGACTAACTCCAAGAAAAAGATATGCCAAAAAGCAAAATGTCTGTCTGAGGAAGCCTTACAAATAGCTATGAAAAGAAGAGGAGTGAAAAACAAAGGAGAAGAGGAAAGATATACCCATTCGAATGCAGATTTCCAAACAATATCAAGGAGAGATAAGAGAGCCTTTCTCAGCGATCAATACAAAGAAACAGAGCAAAACAATCAAATGGAAAAGACTAGAGATCTCTTCAAGAAAATTAAAGATAACAGGGGAACATTACATGTAAACATGGGCTCAATAAAGGACAGAAATGATATGTACCTAACAGAAGCAGAAGATATTAAGAAGAGGTGACAAGAACACACAGAAGAACTATACAAAAAGATCTTCATGACCAAGATAATCATGATGGTGTGATCACTCACCTAGAGCCAGATATCCTGGAATGAGAAGTAAAGTGGGCCTTAGAAAGTATCACTACAAACAAAGCTAGTGGAGGTGATGGAATTCTAGTTGAACTGTTTCAAATCCTGAAAGATGATGCTGTGAAAGTGCTGCACTCAATGTGCCAGCAAATTTGGAAAACTCAGCAGTGGCCAAAGGACTGGAAAAGGTCAGTTTTCATTCCAATCCCAAAGAAAGGCAATGCCAAAGAATGTTCAAACTGCCAAACAATTGCACTCACCTCACATGCTAGTAAAGTAATGCTCAAAATTCTCCAAGCAAGGCTTTAGCAATACGTGAACCACAAACTTCCAGATGTTCAAGCTGGTTTTAGAAAAGGCAGAGGAACCAGAGATCAAATTGCCAACATCCGCTGGATCATTAAAAAAGCAAGAGAGATCTAGGAAAACATCTATTTCTGATTTATTGACTATGCCAAAACCTTTGACTGTGTGGATCACAATAAACTGTGGAAAATTCTGAGAGAGATGGGAATACCAGACCACCTGATCTGCCTCTTGAGATACTTATATGCAGGTCAGAAAGCAACAGTTAGAACTGGACATGGAACTACAGGCCTGGCTCCAAATAGGAAAGATTACGTCAAGGCTGCATATTTTCACCTTGCTTATTTAACTTTTAAGCAGAGTACATCATTAGAAACGCTGTGCTGGATGATGCACAAGCTGGAATCAATTGAGAGAAGAAATATAAATAACCTCAGATATGTAAATGACACCACCCTTATGGCAGAATGTGAAGAAGAAGTAAAGAGCCTCTTGATGAAGGTGAAAAAGGAGAGTGAAGAAGTTTTCCTAAAGCTCAATATTCAGAAAACAAAGATCATGGCATCTGGTCCCATCACTTCCTGTCAAATAGATGGGGAAACAGTGTCTGACTTTATGTTTTTGGGCTCAAAAATCACTGCAGATGGTGATTTTAGCCATGAAATTAAAAAATGCTCGCTCCTTGGAAGGAAAGTTATGACCAACCCAGATAGCATATTAAAAAGCAGAGATAATTCCTTTGTCAACAAAGATCCATCTAGTCAAGACTATGGTTTTTCCAGTGGTCATGTATGGATGTGAGAGTTGGACCATAAAAAAGCTGAGCCCAGAAGTATTGATGCTTTTGAACTGTGGTGTTGGAGGAGACTCTTGAGAGTCCCTTGAACTTCAAGGAAATCCAGTCAGTGCATCACAAAGGAGATCATTCCTGGGTGTTCATTGGCAAGACTGATGTTGAAGCTGAAACTCCAATACTTTTGCCACCAGACGTGAAGAACTGACTCATTTGAAAGACTCTGATGCTGGGAAAGATTGAGGACAGGAGAAGAAGGGGATGTCAGAGAATGAGTTGGCTGAATGGCATCACCAACTCAATGGACATAGGTTGGGTTAACCTCGGGAGTTGATGATGGATAGGGAGACCTGGTGTGCTGTGGTTAATGGGGTCTCAAAGAGTTGGACATGACTGAGCAACTGAACTGAACTGTAACATATACTCCTCCCTTTTGGACCTCCCTCCCAAATCCCTCCCCAACCCACTCCTCTAGGCTGATACAGAACCCTTGTTTGATTTTCCTGGGCCATACGGCAGATTCCCATTGTCTATCTTTTTTTACATATGGTAATGCAAATTTCCTTTTGCTCTTTCCATACATCTCACCCTTCCCTCCCATCTCCCCATGTCTATAATTCTATTCTCTATGTCTACTTATCCACTGCTTCCCTGTAAATAAATTCTTCAGTACCATTTTTTCTAGATTTTGTATATGTACAGAATATTATATACAGATATTTCTCTTTCTGACTCACTTCACTCTGTATAATAGGTTCTACATTTATCCACCTCAGAGACATTTATTCAAAGACATAGAGATGGCTAACAAACACATGAAAATATGCTCAACATTGCTCTTTATTAGATAAATGCCAATCAAAACCATAATGAGATATCACCTCACAACCGTCAGAATAGCCATCATCAAAAAGCCTATAAACAATATATGCTGGAGAGGTTGTGGAGAAAAGGAATGCTCTGGCACTGTTGGTGGGAATTTAAATTGATACTGCCACTACTGAAGATGGTACAGATATTCCTTAAAAACCTAGGAATAAAACCACCATCAGTTCAGTTCAGTTCATTTCACTTGCTCAGTCGTGTCCGACTCTTTGTGACTCCATGAATTGCAGCATGCCAGACCTCCCTGTTCATCACCAACTCCCGGAGTTCACTCAGACTCAACGGCCATCAAGTCCGTGATGCCATCCAGCCATCTCATCCTCGGTCTTCGCCTTCTCCTCCTGCCCCCAATCCCTCCCAGCATCAGAGTCTTTTCCAGTGAGTCAATTCTTCTCATGAGGTGGCCAAAGTACTGGAATTTCAGCTTTAGCATCATTCCTTCCAAAGAAATCCCAGGGTTGATCTCCTTCAGCATGGACTGGTTGGATCTCCTTGCAGTCCTAGGGACTGTCAAGAGTCTTCTCTTCATCCCACTCAGAGGCCAAAAGTCCATTCTATACATCTGTGTCTCTTTTGTTGTCTCACATACAGGGTCATCATTACTATCTTTCTAAATTCCATGATTTGGGAGAATGGCATTGAAACATGTATACTATAATGTAAGAAACTAAGCACCAGTCTATGTTCGATACAGGATACAGGATGCTTGGGGCTGGTGCATGGGGATGATCCAGAGAGATGATATGGGGTGGGAGGTGGGAGGTGGTTTCAGGACTGGGAGATCATGTACACCCGTGGCTGATTCATGTCAATGTATGGAAAAACCAATACAGTATTGTAAAGTAGAATAAAGTAAAAATTAAATAAATAAATACAATAAAATAAAAGAATTTTCTGAGGTTTGTTGTGATCCACACAATCAAAGGCTTTAGCATAATCAATAAAGCAGATGCTAAAAAAAAAAAGGGTCTTCTCCAACACCACCGTTCAAAGCATCAATTCTTCGGTGTTCAGCCTTCTTCACAGTCGAACTCTCACATCCATACATGACCACTGGAAGAACCATAGCCTTGACTAGATGAACCTTAGTCAGCAAAGTAATGTCTCTGCTTTTGAATATACTATCTAGGTCAGTCATAACTTTTCTTCCAAGGAGTAAGCATCTTTTAATTTCATGGCTGCAGTCACCATCTGCAGTGATTTTGGAGCCCCCAAAATAAAGTCTGACACTGTTTCCACTGTTTCCCCATCTATTTCCCATGAAGTGATGGGACCGGATGCCATGATCTCTGTTTTCTGAATGTTGAGCTTTAAGTTAACTTTTTCACTCTCCTCTTTTACTTTCATTAAGAGGCTTTTTAGTTCCTTTTCAATTTCTGCCATAAGGGTGGTGTCATCTGCATATCTGAGGTTATTGATATTTCTCCCGGCAATCTTGATTCCAGCTTGTGTTTCTTCCAGTCCAGCGTTTCTCATGATGTACTCTGCAGAGAAGTTAACTAAGCAGGGTGACAATATACAGCCTTGAGGTACTGCTTTTCCTATTTGGATCCAGTCTGTTGTTCCATGTCCAGCTCTAACTGTTGCTTCCTCACTTGTATACAGGTTTCTCAAGAGGTAAGTCAGGTGGTCTGGGATTCCCATCTCTTGAAGAATTTTCCACAGTTTATTGTGATCCACACAGTCAAAGGCTTTGGCATAGTCAATAAAGCAAAAATAGATGTTTTTCTGGAGCTCTCTTGCTTTTTCCATGATCCAGTGGATGTTGACAATTGGATCTCTGGTTCCTTTGCCTTTTCTAAAACCAGCTTGAGCATCAGGGAGTTCACGGTTCACATATTGCTGAAGCCTGGCTTGGAGAATTTTGAGCATTACTTTACTAGCATGTGAGATGAGTGCAACTGTGCAGTAAGTTTGATCATTCTTTGGCATTGACTTTCTTTGGAATTGGAGTGAAAACTGACCTTTTCCAGTCCTTTGGCCACTGCTGAGTTTCCCAAATTTGCTGGTGTATTGAGTGCAGCACTTTCACAGCATCATCTTTTCGAATTTGAAATAGCTCAACTGGAATTCCATCACCTCCACTAGCTTTGTTCGTAGTGATGCTTTCTAAAGCCCACTTGACTTCACATTCCAAGATGTCTGGCTCTAGATGAGTGATCACATCATCATGATTATCTGGGTCGTGAAGATCTTTTAGTCCCACTCCTATGCATATACCCTGAGGAAACCAAAATTGAAAAAGACACATGTATCCCATTGTTCATTGTAGCATTCTTTACAATAGCTAGAACATAGAAGTAACCTAGATGTCCATCAACAGATGAATGGTTAAAGAATTTGTGGTATATATATATATATATATATATATATATATATTTTTTTTTTTTTTTTTTTTTTTAAGGAAACTCCATACTGTTCACCATGGTGGCTGCACCAATTTACATTTCTACCTACAGTTTAGGAGTATACGTCTTTCTCCACATCCTTTTCAGCATTTATTATCTGTAGCTTTTTCTCTAACATCCCACACAAAAGTAAACTGAAAATGGATTATAGACCTAAATGTAGGACCAAATACTGGAAAGACTCCTAGAGGAAAACATAGGCAGAGCACTCTTTGATATAAATCACTGCAATACCTTTTTGAATCTATATTACAGAGTACTGGGGGGTGGGGTGGGAATAAACAAATGAGTCCTACTTAAAAGCTTTATACAGCAAAGGAAACCATAGACAAAACAAGAGGACAACTTACAGAATAGGAGAAATATTTTCAAATGATGTGACCAACAAAGGATTGATTTCCTAAACATAGAAACAATATAATTTTTTTCAACAATTCTAAATTTTAAAGTGAAGATCAAAATAGACATTTCTCCAAAGAAGATGTACAGATGGCCAATAGGCACATGAAAAGCTGTTTAACATTTCAAAATATTGTTGTTCGTGATATTCAGTTGCTAAGTTGTGTCTGACTATATGTGGCCCCATGGACTACAACATGCCAGGCTCCTCTCTCCTCCACCATTTCAGAGTTTGCTCAAATTCTTGTCCATTGGACAGTGATGCTATCCAATTATCTTTTACTCTGCCATCTCCTTCTGCTGTTGCCTTCAATATTTCCCAGTAACAGAATCTTTTCCCTCGAGTCAGGTGTCCAAAGTATTGGAATTTCAACTTTATCATCAGTCCTTCCAGTTAATATTCAGTGTTAATTTCCTTTAGAATTGACTGGTTTGATTTCCTTGCAGGCCAAAGGACTCTCAAGAGTTCTCCAGAGAGGACAGTGAAAAAGTTGGCCTAAAACTCAAAATTCAGAAAACTAAAATCATGGCATCTGGTTCCATCACTTCATGGCAAATATATGGGGAAACAGTGGAAACAGTGACAGACTATTTTCAGGGGCTCCAAAATTACTCCAGATGGTAACTGCAGCCATGAAATTAAAAGACCCTTGCTCCTTGAAAGAAAATTTATGACCAACCTAGACAGCATATTAAAAAGCAGAGATATTACTTTACCAACAAACGTCCATCTAGCCAAAGCTATGATTTTTCCAGTAGTCATGTATGGATATGAGAGTTGGACTATAAAGAAAGCTGAGTTGATGCTTTTGAACTGTGGTATTGGAGAAGACTCTTGAGAGTCCCTTGAACTGCAAGAAGATCCAACCAGTCCATCCTAAAGGAAATCAGTCCCAAATATTCGTTGGATAGACTGATGCTGAAGCTGAAACTCCAAAACTTTGGCCACCTGATGTGAAGAACTGATTCATTTGAAAAGACTCTGATGCTGGGAAAGATTTAAGGCACAAAAAGAGGACAACAGAGGATGAGATGGTTGGATGGCATCACCGACTCAATAGACATGAGTTTGAGTAAACTCCTGGAGTTGGTGATGGACAAGGAGGCCTGGTGTTCGCAGTCTATGTGGTTCAAAGAGTCAGACATGACTGAGGGACTGAACTAAACTGAAATGAAATGAACAATTCAAAAGTATCAGTTCTTTGGCACTCAACCTTCTTTATTATCCAATTCTCACATCCATACATGACAAATGGAAAAGCCATAGCTTTTATATTGTGTTCAGCCAGTTTACACCCTTGGCTATATGGACCTTTGTCAGTAAAGTGATGTCTCTGCTTTTTAATGTGCTATCTAGGTTTGTAAAATCTTTCCTTCCAAAGAACAAGCATCTTTTTTAAATTTATTTTTTAATTGGAGGGAAATTGCTTTACAATATTCCTTTGGTTTCTGCTATACAAAAATGTAAATCAGCCCTAATTATACATATATCATCTCCCTCTTAAGCCTTCCTCCCCTCCCCACAGAGGTAATCACAGAATACCAAACTGAGTCCCCTGTGTTATATGGCAGCTCTCACCAGCTATCTATTTTAAACACGACTGTGTGTATATGGGTCTTTCCTGGTGACTCAGCAATAAAGAATCTGTCTGCAATGCAAAAGAGGCAAGAGATACAGTTTTGATCCTTAGCTCAGGAAGATCTCCTGGAGGAACACTCACTCCAGTATTCTTGCAGGGAAAATTCCATGGACAGAGAAGCCTGGAGAGTATGGTTCATGGGGTTGCAAAGAGTTTTACATGACTGAAACGACTGAGCACACACACATGATGTGTATATACATACATACTGATGTTACTTTCTCCATTTGTCCCACTCTTTTCTTCCCTCTGGGTTCACAAGTCTGTTTTATATATCTGTTTCTCCATTATTTCCCTGCAAATATCTCCGTTAATACCTTTTTTTTCCTCAATTCCATATATATGCATTAAGATACAATATTTGTCTTTCTTTTTCTGACACTTCATTCTGTATAACAGGTTCGAGTTTCATCCACCTCATTAGAACTGACTCAAATTTGTTCTTTTCTAAGGTTGAGTTATATTCCATTGTGAGTGAGTGTGTGTGTGTGTACACCACAACTTCTTTATCAATTTATCTGTCAGTGGACATCTAGGTTGCTTCCATGTCCCAGCTATTGTAAATAGGACTGCCATGAACACTGGTGTACATGTCATGTGTTTCTTTCAATTGTGGTTATCTCAGGGTACATGGCCAATGGTGGGATTGCTGGGTTATATGACAGTTTTATTCCTAGCTTTTTTTTCTTTTTAAAGGAATCTCCATACTATTCTTCCAGTATCTGTATCAATTTACATTCACATCAACAGTACAAGAAGGTTCTTTTTCTCAACATCCTCTCTAGCATTTATTGTTTGTAGTTTTTGTTTGCTTGTTTGTTTGTATTTTTATTGATGATGACCATTTTGATTGACATGAGGTGGTACCTTACTGTAGTTTTGATTTGCATTTCTCTAATAATTATGATGTCGAGTATCTTTTCATGTGTTTATTGGCCATCTATATATCTTCTTTGGAAAAGTGTCTGTTTAGGTTTTCTGCCCATCTTTTTACTGAACTGTTTGTTTTTCTGATATTGAGCTATATGAGCTGATTATATATTTTGGAGTTTAATCCTTTGTCAGTTGTTTCATTTGCAATTTTTTCCCCATTCTGAGAATTGTTTTTTAATCTTGTTTATTGTTTCCTTTGCTGTGCTAAACTTTTTAAATTTAATTAGGTTTCATTTGCTTTTTGTGTTTTTCCACATTGTTCTAAGGAAGTGAGTCAAAGAGAATCTTGCTGTGATTTATGTAAAAGAGTGTATTAACAATGTTTTCCTCAAAGAGCTTTATAGTTTCTGGTCTCATAATTAAGTCTTTAATACATTTTGAGTTGTGTGTGTGTGTGTGTGTCTGTGCATACAGTGTTAGGAAGTGTTCTCGTTTCATCCTTTATATATATAGCTATGCAGTCTTCCCTGATGGCTCAGATGGTAAAGCATCTGTCTACAATGCAGGAGACCTGGGTTCAATCCCTGAGTTAGGAAGATCCCCTGGAGAAGGAAATAGCAATCCACTCCAGTAGTATTGCCTGGGAAAATCCCATGGACAGAGGAGCCTGGTAGGCTACAGTCCATGGGGTCACAAAGAATCGGACACGACTGACAGATTTCACCTATACAGTCTTTCCAGTCCCACTTATTGAAGAGGCTATGATTTCTCCATTGTACATTCTTACATCTTTTATCAAATATAAAGTGCCCATATGAGTGTGAGTTTATTTCTGGGCTTTCTATCTTGTTCCATTTGTCTACATTTCAGGGTGTGTGTGTGTGTGTGTGTGTGTGTGTGTGTGCCAGTACCATACTTTCTTGATGACTGTAGCTTTATAGTTTAGTCTGAAGTCAAGAAGATTGATTCTTCCAGCTCTGTTTGTTGTTGTTGTTGTTCTCAAGAAAGCTTTGGCTATGGAGGATCTTCTGTGTTTCCATATAAATTGTGAAATTTTTTTATGCTAGTATTGTGAAAATATTCCATTGGTAGTTTGACAGAGATTACACTGAATCTGTCGATTGCTTTGGGTATTATAGTCATTTTACAATATGATTTTTCCAATCCAAGAATACAGTATATCTCCCCATCTATTTGTGTCATCTTTGATTTCATTTGGGCTTTCCTGGTGGCTCAGCTGGTAAAGATTCTGCCTGCAATGCAGTAGACCTGAGTTTAATCCCTGGGTTTGGGAGATTCCCTGGAGAAGCGAAAGGCTACCCACTCCAGTATTCTAGCCTGGAGAATTCCATGGGCTGTATAAGATTTCATTCATCAACGTTTTGTTTTTTATATACAGTTCTTTTGTAAATTTAGAGAAGTTTATTCCTAAGTATTTTAATCTTTTCGTTGCCTTGGTGTGTGAGATTGTTTCCTTAATTTCCCTTTTTGATTTTTCATTGTTAGTGTAAAGGAATGCAAGAGATTTATGTGTATTAATTTTATATCTTGTGACATCACTGCATTAATTGACTAGCTCTAGTTATTTTCTGGTAACATCTTTAGGATTTTCTATATGTAATACATGTCATCTGCAAACAGAGAGAGTTTTACTTCTTATCCAGTCTGGATTCCATTTAATTCATTTTCTTCTCTGTTTGCTTTAGCTAGGATTTCCAAAACTATGTTGAATAATAGTGCTGACAGTGGGCACCTTTGTCTTATCCCTGATCTTAGAGGAAATGGGTTCAATTTTTCACTTTTCAGAATAATGCTTGGTGTGAGTTTGTTGTATATGGCCTTTATTACGTTGTAACATGGTCCTTCTTTGCCTAATTTTTGCCATTTTTATCACAAATGTGTATTGAATTTTGTTAGGAGCTTTCTCTGCATCTATTGAAAGAATCACATTTTTAAAAAATCTTTCAATTTGTTAATATTGTATATAACATTGTCTGATTTGCATATATTGAGGTTTCCTTGTATCTCTGGGATAAACTTGACTGATTATGATGTATGATCCTCATAATGTGCTATTGGATTCTATTTGCTAGAATTTTGGTGAGGATTTTTTCATCTCTGTTCATCTGTGATATTGGCCTGTGATTTTCTTTTCTGTGTGGTATCTTTACCTCATTTTGATATCAGGGTGATGGTGGTATTGTTTTGGGGAGTTTGTGTTTTGGAGTTTTCCTTCCACTACCATTTTCTGGAAGAATTTGAGCAGGATAGGTGTTCAGTTCTCAGTCACTCAGTCATGTCTGACTCTTTGTGACCCAATGAACTACAGCATGCCAGTCCTCCTTGTCCATCACCAAAGCTGGACTTTACTCAAACTCATGCCCATTGAGTTGGTGATGCAATCCATCCATCTCATCCTCAGTCATCCCCTTCTCCTCCTGACTTCAATCTTTTCCAGCATCAGGGTCTTTTCAAATGAGTCACTTCTTCACAACAGGAAGCAAAATATTGGAGTTTCAGCTTCAGCATCAGTCCTTCCAATGAATATTCAGGACTGATTTCCTTCAGGAAGGACTGGTTGGATCTCCTTGCTGTCAAAGTATCTCTCAAGAATCTTCTCCAACACCACAAATAAAAAGCAGCAATTCTTCCACACTCAGCTTTCTTTATAGCCCAACTCTTATATCCATACATGATTATTGGAAAAACCATATGTTTGATAAGATAGAAATTTATTGGTAAAGTAATGTCTCTGCTTTTTAATAAGCTGTCTAGGTAGGTCATAATTTTTCTTTTAAGGATCAAGCATCTTTTAATTTTATGGCTGCAGTTACCATCTACAGCGATTTAGAGCTCCCCAAAATAAAGTCTGTCACTATTTCCACATTTTCCCCATCTAGTTGCCAAGAAGAGATGGAACTAGTGCCATAATCTTAGTTTTCTGAATGTTGAGCTTTAAGCCAAAGTTTTTACTCTCCTCTTTCAATTTCATCAAGAGGCTCTTTAGTTCTTCTTTGCTTTCTGCCATAAGGGTGGTAACATCTATATATCTGAGGTTATTGATATTTCTCCTGGCAATCTTGATTCCAGCTTGTGCTTCCTGCAGCCTATCACTTCTCATGATGTTCTCTGCACATAAGTTAAATAAACATGGTGCCAATATACTGCCTTGACATATTCCTTTCCCAACCAGTCTGTTGTTCCATGTCCAGTTCTATTGCTTCTTGTTCTGCAATAAAGATTTCTCAGGAGGCAGGTAAGGTGCTCCAGTATTCCCATTTCTTGAAGAATTTTACATGGTTTATGTGATCCACAGAGTCAAAGTTTTGGCATAATCAATAAAGCAGAAATAGATATTTTACTGGAACTCTCTTGCTTTTTTGATAATCCAATTGATGTTGGCAATTTGATCTCTGGTTCCTCTGCATTTTCTCAATCCAGTTTGAACATCTGGAAGTTCACAGTTCACGTACTGTTGAAGCCTGTCTTGGAGAATTTTGAGCATTTCTTTGCTAGCGTGTTAGAAGAGTACAATTGTGCAGTAGTTTTACCAATCTTTGGCACCGCCATTCTTTGTGATTGGAATGAAAACTGACCTTTTCCCTTCCTGTGGCCACTGATGAGTTGTCCAAATTTGCTGGCATATTGAATGCAGCACTTTCACAGCATCATATTTTAGCCTTCTCCAAGAATTTGAATAGCTCAACTGAAATTCTATTACCTCCACTAGCTTTGTTGGTAGTGATGCTTACTAAGGCCCACATGACTTTTCATCAAAAGGATGTCATGCTCTAGGTGAGTGATCACAGCTTCGTGATTATCTGGGTCATGAAGATCTTTTTGTATAGTTCTTCTGTGTGTTCTTGCCACCTCTTCTTAATATCTTCTGCTTTTGTTAGGTCCATACCATTTCTGTCCTTTATTGTGCCGATCTTAGCATTAAATGTTCCCTTAGTAGCTCTAATTTTCTCAAAGAGATCTCTAGTCTTTTCTATTCTATTGTTTTCCTCTATTTTTTTTTTTTTTTTGCATTTATTGCTGTGAAGTCTTTCTTATCTTTCAGTGCTATTCTTTGGAACTCTGCATTCAAATGGGTATATCTTTCCTTTTTCTCCTTTGCTTCTCACTTCTCCTCTTTTCATAGCTGTTTGTAAGGCCTCCTCAGACAACCATTTTACCTTTTTGCATTTCTTTTAATTGGGGGTGTCTTGATCCTTGCCTCCTGTACAATGTCATGAACCTCAGTCCATTGTTCTTCAGGCACTCTTCTATCAGATCCAGTCCCTTGAATCTATTTCTCACTTCCACTGTATAGTCATGAGAGATTTGATTTAGCTCATACCTGAATGGTCTAGTGGTTTTCCCTATTTTCTTCAATTTAAGTCTGAGACAGGACTATATTTGAGTGTCTCCTGAAGAGATACGGGTCATCAGTGGACTGCTGTGGGGGAATGGGCTCTGTGTGCAGTAGACCTGGATATGACATAAGCCCTCTTGAAGGAGGTCATCATTAACCCACCATAGAGCCATCAGAACTTACACAGAACTGAAAAAATAGACTCTGGGAGAGCACAAACACAATCGTGCACACACCAGGACCCAGGAGAAAGGAACAGTGACCCCATAAGAGACTGACCCAGACTCTCCCATGAGTGTCCAGGAGTCTCTATTGGAGGCATGGGTGAGAGGTGGTCGTCGGCAGGGGTGGGGGCACTGAGTGTAGCAGTGCATGCATGGGACCTTTTGAAGGAGGTCACCATTATCTTCATTACCTCCACCATAGTTTGCCCTCTGGTGAAATAACAGGGAGGGAACACAGCTTCACCCTTCAGCAGAAAATTTGATGAAAGATTTACTGAGCACAGACCTGCCCATCAGAAAAAAACCTAGTTTCCCCAACATTCAGTCTCTCCCATCAGGAAGCTTCCATAATACTCTTATCCTTCTCCATCAGAGGACAGACAGACTGAAAACAAAAATCACAGAAAATTAACCAAATTGATCACATGGACCACAGCCTTGTCTAGCTCAATGAAACTATGAGCCATGCTGTGTAGAGCCACCCAAGACGAATGGGTCATGTTGGAGATTTCTGACAAAATGCGGTCCACTGGGGAAGGGAATGGCAAGCCACTTCAGTTCTCTTGCCTTGGGAACACCATGGACAGTATGAAAAGGCAAAAAGCTAGGGCACTGAAAGATGAACTCTCCAGGTTGGTAGGTGCCCAATATGCTACTGGAGATCAGTGGAGAATTAATTCCAGAAAGAATGAAGAAATGGAGCCAAAGCAAAAACAACACCCAGCTGTGGATGTGACTGGTGATGGAAGGAAAGTTCAATACTGTAAAGAGCAATATTGCATAGGAACGTGGAATGTTAGGTCCATGAATCAAGCCAAATTGCAACTCATCAAACAGGAGATGGCAAGAGTAAACATCGACATTTTAGGAATCAGCAAACTAAAATGGACTGTAGTGGGTGAATATAACACAGGTGATCATTATATCTACTACTATGGGCAAGAATCCCTTAGAAGAAATGGAGTGGCCATTATAGTCTACAAAAGAGTCTGAAATGCAGTACTTGGATACAGTCTCAAAAATGACAGAATGATCTTTGTTTGTTTCCAAGGCAAAGCATTTAATATCACGTTAATTCAAGCCTCTTAATGAACGTGAAGGAGGAGAGTGAAAAAGTTGGCTTAAAGCTCAACATTCAGAAAACTAAGATCATAGCATCCGGTCCCATCACTTCATGGGAAACAGATGGGGAAACAGTGTCAGAATTTATTTTCAGGGGCTCCAAAATCACTGCAGATGGTGACTGCAGCCATGAAATTAAAAGACACTTACTTCTTGGAAGAAAAGTTATGACCAACCTAGATATCATATTCAAAAGCAGAAACATCACTTTGCCGACTAAGGTCTGTCTAGTCAAGGCTGTGGTTTTTCCAGTAGTCATGTATGGATATGAGAGTTGGACTGTGAAGAAGGCTGAGCACCAAAGAACTGATGCTTTAGAACTGTGGTGTTGGAGAAGACTCTTGAGAATCTCTTGGACTGCAAGGAGATCCAACCAGTCCATTCTGAAGGAGATCAGTCCTGGGATTTCTTTGGAAGGAATGATGCTAAAGCTGAAGCTCCAGTACTTTGGCCACCTCATGCGAAGAGTTGACTCATTGGAAAATACCCTGATGCTGGGAGGGATTGGGGGTATGAGGGAGAAGGGGATGACAGAGGATGAGATGGCTTGATGACATCACAGACTCAATGGACGTGAGTTTGGGTCAGCTCCAGGAGTTGGTGATGGACAGGGAGGCCTGGCGTCCTGTGATTCATGAGGTCACAGAGTCAGACACGACTGAGCGACTCAACTGACTGAACTGATGCTGTGACCAGTAATGCTGAAGTATCTGAAATGAATGGCTCTATGAAGCTCCACAAGACCTTATAGAACTAATACTCCAAAAAAGTTGTCCTTTTCATTATAGGGGAGTGGACTGCAAAAGTAGGACGTCAAGAAATACATGGTGTAATGCGCAAACTTGGCCTTGGAATACAGAATGAGGCAGGGCAAAGGCTAACAGAGTTTTGCCAAGAGAATGAACTGGACATAGCAAACACTCTCTTTCAAAAACACAAGGGAAGACTACACATGCCCATCACTAGATGGTCAATACTGAAATCAGATTGATTACATTCTTTGCAGCCAAAGATATTGAGACTCTATACAGTCAGTAAAAACAAACTAGGAGCTGACTTGGCTCAGCTCAGTTCAGTTCTCTTCAGTTAAGTCACTCAGTTGTGTCTGACTCTCTGAGACCCCATGAACCACTGCACACCAGGCCTCCCTGTCCAAAACTAACTCCCAGAGTTTACTCAAACTCATGTCCATTGAGTCGGGGATGTCATCCAACCATATCGTCCTCTGTCATCCCCTTCTCCTGTCCTCAATCTTTCTCATCATCATGGTCTTTTCAAATGAGTCAGCTCTTTGCATCATTTGGCCAAAATATTAGAGTTGCAGCTTCAACATCAGTCCTTCCAACGAACACCCAGGACTGATTTCCTTTAGGATGGCTCAGAATATGAAATCCTTATTGCCAAATTCAGGATAGGTGTTAACTCTTCTCTAAATTTTGGTAGAATTCACCTGTGAAGCCATCTGGCCCTTGGCTTTTGTTTGTATGAATCAGTGTTGATTTCCATGCTTGTGATTGGTATGTTCATGCTTTCTTTTTCTCCCTGGTTCAATTTTGGAAGCTTATACTTTTGTAATTAATTTGTCCATTTCTTCTAGGTTGTCTATTTTATTGGCATGCAGTTTCTCTTAGTAGTCTCATATGATCTTCTGTATTTTTGTGTTGTTTGTTGCAACTTCTTTTTCACATCTAATTTTATTAATTTGAGTCTTCTCCCTTTTTCTTGATGAATCTGGCTAATGGTTTGTCAATTTTGTCTGTCTTTTCAAAGAACTAGCCTTTGGTTTGATTAATCTTTGCCATTGTCTTTTTCACTTATTTCTACTCTGATATTTATATTTTTTCCTTCTACTAGCCTTGGGTTTTTGTTTTCTAATTGCTTTAGGTTAGGCTGTTTATTTGATGTCTTTCTTGTTTCTGGAGGTCGGCTTTTATTGAAAAAACAAAAATCCCTGTTAACACTGTTTTTACTGCATCCCATAAGTTCTGAGTTGTATTTTCATTGTCATTTATTTTTACATATTTTTTGATTCCCTCTTTAATTTCTTCAGTGATGTTTTGGTTATTCAATAACATATTGTTTAACCTCCATGCTTTTGTGTTTTTCATAAAATTATTTGTGCTTTTCTTATAGTTGATATCTAATCTTATAGTATTGTTCTCAGAAAAAAAATACTTGAAATGATTTTATTATTTTTTCCAAATGGACCAAAGCTTGATTTGTGATCTGTCCTGGAAAATGTTCCATACTTACTTCACAAAAAAGTGAAATCTAGTTTTTGGATGATATGCCCTGTAGGTATCAGTTAGGTAAAACTGATTCAACGTATCATTTAAGTTTGTGTTCACTTATTATTTCTATCTATATGATCTGTCCATTTCTGTAAGTGGGATGAAAAGTCCCTTACTATCATTATGTTACTGTTGATTTCCTGTTTAATAGTTACTAGTGTTTGCCTTATATATTGAGGTGATCCTATTTTGGGTGCATATATATATATATATATATACACACACACATATATATATATATAATTGTATTTTCTACTTGGATTGATCATTATGTAGAGTCCTTTCTAATCTCTTACAATGCTCTCTATCTTAAAGTCTTCTTTAAAATCTAATATGAGTATTGCTACTCCTGCTTCCTTTTCATTCTCAATTGCTAGGATTATCTTTTTCCCAGTTCATTACTTCAGAGAAGGTGATGGCAACCCACTCCAGTATTCTTGCCTGGAGAATCCCAGGGATGGCGGATCCTGGTAGGCTGCCGTCTGTGTGGTCACACCGAGTTGGACATGACTGAAGTGACTTAGCAGCAGCAGCAGCAGCAGTGGCCAATTACTTTCAGTCTGTATGTGACCCTATGTCTGAAGTGGGTCTTCTGTTGACAGTATATATAGGGGTCTTGCTTTTGCATGCACTCAACCAATCTGTGTCCTCAGGTTTTTGTCTTTAATCCGTTTACATTTGAGGTAATTATTGATGTGTGTGATCCTTTTATCATGTGCTTTATTTTTGTTGCTGTTGGTGGTGGTGGTGGTAGAGGTCTTTTCTTTCTCTCGTGGTTATTTTCTAGAAAGTTTACTTTTACTTTTGTTGTAAAGTAGATTTTGTGGTGCTGAATTCTCTTAACTTTTGATTATCTGTAAAACTTTTGATTTATCTATAAAATCTGAATGAAATCCTTGCTGTGAGGAATAATCTTAGTTGTACATTTTTCCATTTCAACAATATAAGTATATCCTAACATTCCTTTTTGACCTGCAGAGTTTTGGTAGAAATATCAGCTGTTAGCCTTATGGGGATCTCCTTGTATGCTATTTGTTGCTGTTCGCTGGCTACTTTTAATACTTTTTCTTTGTGTTTAGCCATCCTTAGTTTGATTAATATGTGTCCTGACATGCTTCTCTTTGAGTTTATCTTCTATGGGCTTCTCTGGGCTTCGTGGACTTGAGTGGCTATTTCTTTTCCCATGTTAAGGAAGTTTTCAGTAATTCCTCAAATATTTTCTCATACCTTTCTTTTTATTTTTTTCTTTTGGAATCCCTATTATTCAAATTTTTGTATGCTTAACGTTGTCCCAAGTAATATGGAGTTAAATTAATAAATAAGTAACAAATTAAAAAACAATTCTGTGATCATGTTTTCTGAAACATATTCTTTTAGATTTTCAAGTAGGAGATTCTATTCTTGACATTAGTTCAGTTCAATTCAGTCGCTCAGTCGTGTCTGACTCTGCACCCCATGATCGCAACACCCAGGCCTCCCTGTCCATCACCAACTCCCGGAGTTTAGGCAAACACATTTCCATTGAGTCGGTGATGCCATTCAGTCATCTCATCCTCTGTCACCCGCCTTTCTCCTGACCCCAATCCTTCCCAGCATCATGGTATTTTCCAATGAGTCAACTCTTCGTATCAAGTGGCCAAAATATTGAGTTTCAGATTTAGAATTAGTCCATCCAATGAACAACCACGACTGATTTCCTTTAGGATGGACTGGTGGGACCACCTTGCAGTCCAAGAGTCTCAAGAGTCTTCTCCAACACCACAGTTAAAAACCATCAGTTCCTCAGCACTCAGTTTTCTTCACAGTCCAACTCTCACTTGCATACAAGACCACTGGAAAAACCATAGTCTTTACTAGATGGACTTTTCTTGGCAAAGTAATATCTCTGCTTTTTAATATATTATCAAGGTTGGTCATAACTTTCCTTCCAAGGAGTAAGCATCTAAAATTTTATGGCTGCAATCACCATCTGCAGTGACTCTGCAGCCCCCAAAAATAAAGCCTGTCACTATTTGTACTCTTTCTCCATCTATTTCCCATGAAGTGATGGGACCAGATGCCATGATGTTATTTTCCTGAATGTTGAGCTTTAAGCCAACTTTTTCACTCTCTTCTTTCAATTTCATCCAGAGGCTTTTTAGTTCCTCTTCACTTTCTCCCATAAGGGTGGTGTCGTCTGCATATCTGAGGTTATTGATATTTCTCCCAGTAATATTGGTTCCAGCTTGTGTTTCTTCCAGTCCAGCATTTCTCATTATGTACCCTGCATATAAGTTAAATAAGCAGAGTGACAATATACAGCCTTGACGTACTCCTTTTCCTATTTGGAACCAGTCTGCTGTTCCATGTCCAGTTCTAACTGTTGCTTCCTGATTTGCATACAGATTTCTCAAAGGCAGGTCAGGTGGTCTGGTATTCCCATCTCTTTCAGAATTTTCCACAGTTTATTGTGATCCACACAGTCAAAGGCTTTGGCATAGTCAATAAAACAGAAATAGATGTTTTTCTGGAACTCTCTTGCTTTTTCCACGATCCAGCAGATGTTGGCAATTTAACCTCTGGTTCCTCTGCCTTTTCTAAAACCAGCTTGAACATCAAGAAGTTCACGGTTCAAGTATTGCTGAAACCTGACTTGGAGAATTTGAGCATTACTTTACTAACATGTGAGATGAGTGCAATTGTGTGGTAGTTTGAGCATTCTTTGGCATTGCCTTTCTTTGGGATTGGAATGAAAATTGATCTTTTCTAGTCCTGTGGCCACTGATGAGTTTTTCAAATTTACTGGCATATTGAGTGCAGCATTTTCACAGTGTCATCTTTCAGGATTTGAAATAGCTCAACTGGAATTCTATCACCTCCACTTGCTTTGTTCATAGTGATGCTTTCTAAGGCCCACTTGACTTCACATTCCAAGATGTCTGGCTCTAGATGACTGATCACACTATCGTGATTATTTGGGTCCTGAAAATCTTTCTTGTACAGTTCTTCTTTTTATTCTTGCCACCTCTTCTTAATATCTTCTGCTTCTGTTAGGTCCATACCATTTCTGTCCTTTATCGAGCCCATCTTTGCATGAAATATTCCCTTGGTATCTCTAACTTTGTTGAAGAGGTCTCTAGTCCTTCTGATTCTGTTCTTCTCCTCTATTTCTTTGCATTGATCACTGAAGAAGGCTTCCTACCAGCATCCTCCTCTCTTAATCTTTCATTGTTGGTTATAGGCAGAGTGCCTGATGAACTATGGATGGAGGTTCATGACATTGTACAGGAGACAGGGATCAAGACCATCCCCATGGGAAAAAAAAATGCAAAAAAAGAAAAAAGCAAAATGGCTGTCTGAGAAGGCCTTACAAATAGCTGTGAAAAGAAGAGAAGCAAAAAGCAAAGGAGAAAAGGAAAGATACACCCATTTGAATGCAGAGTTCCAAACAACAGCAAAGAGAGATAAGAAAGCCTTCCTCAGCAATCAATGCAAAGAAATAGAGGAAAAGAACAGAATGGGAATGACTAAAGATCTCTTCAAGAAAATTAGAGATACCAAGGGAACATTTCATGCAAAGATGGTCTCGATAAAGGACAGAAATTTTATGGACCTAACAGAAGCAGAAGATATTAAGAAAAGGTGGCAAGAATACACAGAAGAACTTTAAAAAAAAAAAAAAGAAGAAGAAGATCTTCATGACCGAGATAATCATGATGGAATGATCACTCATCTAGAGCCAGACATCCTGTAACGTGAAGTCAAGTGGGCCTTAGAAAGCATCACGATGAACAAAGCTATTGAAAGTGATGGAATTCCAGTTGAGCTATTTCAAATTCTGAAAAATGATGCTGTGAAAGTGCTGCACTCAATATACCAGCAAATTTGGAAAACTCAGCAGTAGCCGCAGGACTGGAAAAGGTGAGTTTTTATCCCAGTCCCAAAGAAAGGCAATCCTAAACAATGCTCAGACTATAGCACAATTGCACTCATCTCACATGCAAGTAACGTTATGCTCAGAATTTCCCAAGCCAGGCTTCAAGCAATACATCAACCGTGAACTTCCAAATATTCAAGCTGGTCTTAGAAAAGGCAGAGGAACCAGAGATCAAATTGCCAACATCTGCTGGATCATGGAAAAAGCAAGAGAGTTCCAGAAAAACATCTATTTCTGTTTTATTGACTATGCCAAAGCCTTTGACTGTGTGGATCACAATAAACTGTGGAACATTCTGAAAGAGACAGCAATACCAGACCACCTGACCTGCCTCTTGAGAGACCTATGTGCATGTCAGGAAGCAACATTTAGAACTGGACATGGAAGAACAGACTGGTTCCAAATAGGAAAAGGAGTATGTCAAGGATGTATATTGTCACCCTGCTTATTTAACTTGTATGCAGAGTATATCTTAAGAAACGCTGGGCTAGAGGAAGCACAAGCTAGAATCAACATTGCCAGGAGAAATATCAATAACCTCAGATATGCAAGTGACACAAACCTTATGGGAGAAAGTGAAGAGGAACTAAAAAGCCTCCATGATAGTGAAAGAGAAGAGAGAAAAAGTTGGCTTAAATCTCAACATTCAGGAAACTAACATCATGGCATCTGGTCCGATCACTTTATGGGAAATAGATGGGGAAACAGTGTCAGACTTTATTTATGGGAGCTCCAAAATCACTGCAGATGGTGACTGTAGCCTTGAAGTTAAAAGACGCTTACTCTTTGGAAGAAAAGTTATGACCAGCCTAGTTAGAGTGAGCACACGTCAGGTATGAAGGGGATGCCTTGGCACGTTTTTCACAGTGCTTTTTCCTCCTTCCCTGGGACTCGAACCCAGCCAAAACCCAGGATGCCTGACTTCAGGACATAATGAAGCTGAAGCTCTGATGTCTCATTGCAAAAATTCAGTGAGAAACAAACCAACAACTAAGAGATGGATTTGTTAGGATTCAGAAAGAAGTACACTCTTCAGGGTGTCGGCCACTGCAGAGGGCAAAAACTGGGGCCATGGAATTCATCCTGGCTAGGTTTTGCTAGCAGAGAAGGCAATGGCACCCCACTCATGTACTCTTACTTGGAAAAATCTCACGGATAGAGGAGCCGGGTGGGCTGCAGTCTATGTCGTGGCAAAGAGTTGGACACGACTGAGTGACTTCACTTTCACTTTTCACTTTCATGCATTGGAGAAGGAAATTGCAACCCACTCCAGTATTTTTGAGTGGAGAATCCCAGGGACGGCAGAGCCTGGTGGGCTGCCGTCTATGGGGTCGCACAGAGTCGGACACGACTGAAGCAACTTAGCAGCAGCCACAGATAGTATAGTGAAAAACAGAGACATTATTTGACAACAAAGATTCATCTAATCAAGGCTATGGTTTTTCCAGTGGTCATGTATGGAAGTGAGATTTTGACTGTGAAGAAAGCTGAGCCCTGAAGAATTGATGCTTTTGAACTGTGGTGTTGAGAACACTCTTGAGAGTCCCTTGGACCACAAGGAGATCCAACCAGTCCATCCTAAAGGAGATCAGTCCTGGGTGTTCATTGGAAGGAGTGATGTTGAAGTCTTAACTCCAATACTTTGGCCACCTCATGTGAAGTGTTGACTCATCGGAAAGACCCTGATGGTGGAAGCTATTGGGGACAGGAGGAGAAGGGGATGACAGAGTATGAGATGGCTGGATGGCATTACCGACTTGATGGACATGAGTTTGTGTAAACTCTGGGAGTTGGTGATGGACAGGGTTGCCATGCCTGCTGCAATTCATGGAGTCATGAAGAATTGGACAGACTAAGTGACTGAACTGAACTAAATGTTGTCCCAGAGGTTTCTGAAATGCTCCTCCTTCTTTTCATTATTTTCCCTTTATTCTGCTCTGATTCAGTTATTCCCACCATTCTATCTTTTATTTCCCTTTTCCATTCTTCTGTCTCATTTATTCTGGTATTGGTTCCTTCTAGTGTATTTTTAATCTTAGTAATTGAAGCAGAAGTGATTAAGAAGAAGTGGCAAGACTACATATAACTATTTTAAAAAAGAAAAGTCTTAATGACATAGATAACCTCAATGG
The DNA here is from genome assembly GCA_917880005.1 of Nanger dama. Taxonomy (NCBI): domain Eukaryota; kingdom Metazoa; phylum Chordata; class Mammalia; order Artiodactyla; family Bovidae; genus Nanger; species Nanger dama. The sequence continues at coordinate 1,230,199 of CAKJTW010000033.1, forward strand.
TGGTAGCTACTCACCTCCACCCAGTTATTCTGGAGTGTCAAGTCAAGTGGGCCTTAGGAAGAATTCCTATGAGCAAAGTTAGTGTTGGTGATGAAATTCCAGCTGAAGTATTTCAAGTCTTAAAGATGTTGTTGCAGTGGTGCAATCAATACATCGGCAAGTTTTGAAAATTCAACAATACAGACAGTAATGGAAAAGGTCAATTTTCATTCCAATTCCAAAGAAAGGCAATTCCAAAGAATATTCAAGCTACCATACAGTTGGACTCATTTTACATGCTAGCAAGGTAATGCTCAAAATCTTCAAGCTAGACTTCAACAGTACATGAACAAGAACTTCCAGATGTGCAAGCTAGATTTAGAAAAGACAGAGGAATCAGAGATCAAATTGCAAACATCTGTTGGATCATAGGAAAAGCAAGTGGACGCCAGAAAAACATTTACTTCTGCTTCAGTGACTATGCTAAAACCTTTGACTGTGTGAAACACAATAAACTGTGGAAAATTCTTCAAGGGATGGGAATACCAGCTCATTTTAACTATCCCCTTAGAATCCTGTATGCAGTGACCAGAGGCAAAAGTTAGAACCAGACAGGGAACAATGGACTGGGTCAAAATTTGGAAAGGAGTATATCAGTGTTGTATATTCTAATGCTACTTATTTAATTTCCATGCAGAGTACATCATATTAAATTCTCGGTTGGATGAAGCACAAAGTGAAATCAAAATTGCTGGGAGAAATAACATTAAACTCAGATATGCAGATGACACGACTCAAATGGCAGAAAGTAAAGAGGAACTAAAGAGACTCTTGAACAGGATTAAAGAGGAGAGTGAAAAAGGTGTGTGTTTTACATTGTAATATTTAATTTTTTTTTAAAAAAATTACTTTACAATACTGTATTGGTTTTGCCATACATTGACATGAATCCGCCATGGGTGTACATAAGTTCCCAATCCTGAACCCCCTCCTACTTCTCTCCCCATATCATTTCTCTGGATCATCCCGGTGCACCAGCCCCAAGCATCCTGTATCCTGCATTGAACCTAGACTGGTGATTCATTTCTTATATGATATTGTACATGTTTCAATGCCATTCTCCCAAATCATCCCACCCTCTCCCTCTCCCACAGAGTCCAAAATTCTGTTTTATACATATGTATCTCTTTTGCTGTCTTGCATACAGGGTTATCATTACCATCATTCTAAATTACACGTATATGTGTTAGTATACTGTATTGGTGTTTTTCTTTCTGGCTTACTTCACTCTATATAACTGGCTCCAGTTTCATTCACCTCATTATAATGAATTCAAATGTATTCTTTTTGATGGCTGTGTAATACTCCTTTGTGTATATGTACCACAGCTTTCTTATCCATTCATCTGCTGATGGACATCTAGGTTGCTTCCATGTCCTGACTATTATAAACAGCGCTGTGATGAACATTGGGGTACACATGTCTCTTTCAATTCTGGTTTCCTTGGTGTGTATGCCCAGCAGGGGATTGCTGGGTAATAAAGCAGTTCAATTTCCAGTTTTTTAAGGAATCTCCACACTGTTTTCCATAGTGGCTGTACTAGTTTGCATTCCCACCAACAGTGTAAGAGGCTTCCCTTTTCTCCACATCCTCTCCAGCATTTATTGCTTGTAGACTTTTGGATCAAAGCCATTCTAACTAGTGTGAAATGTCATCTCATTGTGGTCTTGATTTGCATTTCTCTGATAATGAGTGATGTTGAGCATCTTTTCATGTGTTTGTTAGCCATCCATGTGTCTTCTTTGGAGAAATATATATTTAGTTCTTTGGCCCATTTTTTGATTGAGTCCTCTATTTTTCTGGAATTGAGCTGCATAAGTGGCTTGCATATTTTTGAGATTAGTTGTTTGTCAGTTGCTTCATTTGTTATTATTTCCTCCCATTCAGAAGGCTGTCTTTTCACCTTGCTTATAGTTTCCTTTGTTGTGCGGAAGCTTTTAATTTTAATTAGATCCCATTTGTTTATTTTTGCTTTTACTTCCAGTATTCTGGGAGGTGGATCATAGAGGATCCTGCTTTGGTTTATGTCGGAGAGTGTTTTGCCTGTGTTCTCCTCTAGGAGTTTTATAGTTTCTGGTCTTACGTTTACATCTTTAATCCATTTTGAGTTTATTTTTGTGAATGGTGTTAGAAAGTGTTCTAGTTTCATTCATTTACAAGTGGTTGACCAGTTTTCCCAGCACCACCTGTTAAAGAGACTGTCTTTAATCCATTATATATTCTTGCCTCCTTTGTCAAAGATGAGGTGTCCATAGGTATATGAATTTATCTCTGGGGTTTCTATTTTGTTCCATTGATCTATATTTCTGTCTTTGTGCCAGTACCATACTGTCTTGATGACTATGGCTTTGTAGTAGAGTCTGAATTCAGGCAAGTTGATTCCTTCAGTTCTATTCTTCTTTCTCAAGATTGCTTTGGCTATTCGAGGTTTGTTTTTTTTTTTTTTTTTGGTATTTGCATACAAATTGTGAAATTATTTGTTCTGTGAAAAATACCGCTGGGAGCTTGATAGAGATTGCATTGAATCTGTAGATTGCTTTGGATAGTATACTCATTTTCACTATATTGACTCTTCCAATCCATGAACATAGTATATTTCTCCATCTATTAGTGTCCTCTTTGATTTCTTTCACCAGTGTTTTATAATTTTTTGTATATAGGTCTTTAGTTTTTTAGGTATATATATTCCTAAGTATTTTCTTATTTTCATTGCAATGGTAAATGGAATTGTTTCCTTAATTTTTTTTCTACTTTTTCATTATTAGTATATAGGAATGCAAGTGAATTTTGTGTGTTGATTTTATATCCTGCAACTTTACTATATTCATTGATTAGCTCTAGTAGTTTTCTGGTCGAGTCTTTAGGGTTTTCTATGTAGAGGATCATGTCATCTGCAAACAGTGAGAGTTCTACTTCTTTTCCAATTTGAATTATTTTTATTTCTTTTTCTGCTCTGATTGCTGTGGCCAAAACTTCCAGACCTATGTTGAATAGTAGCGGTGAAAGTCAGAACCCTTGTCTTGTTCCTGACTTTAGGGGAAATGTTTTCAATTTGTCTTCACTGAGGATAATGTTTTCTGTGTGTTTGTCATAAATAGCTTTTATTACGTTGAGGTATGTTCCTTGTATTCCTGCTTTCTGGAGAGTTTTTATCATAAATGGATGTTGAATTTTGTCAAAGGCTTTCTCTGCATCTACTGAGATAACCATATGGCTTTTATTTTTAATTTGTTAATGTGATGAATTACATTTAGACAGGAGACACAAAAAGGGTGTATAAATCCGAACCCCAAACAATAAAGTAAATGGCAACAGCATCATACTTATCAATAATTACCTTAAACGTAAATGAGTTGAATGCACCAACCAAAAGACAAAGGCTGGCTGAATGGATACAAAAACAAGACCCCTTATATATGTTGTCTTCAAGAGACCCACCTCAAAACAAGAGACACATACAGACTGAAAGTGAAGGACTGGAAAAGGATATTCCACACAAATAGAGACCAAAAGAAAGCAGGAGTGGCATACTCATATCAGATAAAATAGACTTTAAAACAAAGGCTGTGGAAAGAGACAAAGAAGGCCACTACATAATGATCAAAGGATCAATCCAAGAAGAAGATATAAAAATTATAAATATATATGCACCCAACATAGGAGCACCAGAATATGTAAGACAAATGTTAACAAGTATGAAAGGGGAAATTAACAATAACACAATAATAGTGGAAGACTTTAATACCCCACTCACACCTATAGACAGATCAACTAAACAGAAAATTAACAAAGAAACACAAACTTTAAATGATACAATAGACCACTTAGACCTAATTGATATCTATAGGACATTTCACCACAAAATAATTAATTTTACATTTTTCTCAAGTGCTCATGGAATCTTCCCCAGAATAGATCACATCCTGGGCCACAAATCTAACCTTGATAAATTCAAAAAAATTGAAATCATTTCAAACATCTTTTCTGACCATAATGCAGTAAGATTAGATATCAGTTACAGGAGAAAAACTATTAAAAATTCCAACATATGGAAGCTGAACAACACGCTTCTGAATAACCAACAAATCACAGAAGAAATCAAAAAGAAGTCAAAATATGCATAGAAACAAATGAAAATGAAAACACAACAACCCAAAACCTGTGGGACACTATAAAAGCAGTGCTAATGGGAAAGTTCATAGGAATATAGGCATACCTCAAGAAACAAGAAAAAAGTCAAATAAATAACCTAACTCTACACCTAAGACAACTAGAAAAGGAAGAAATGGAGAACCCCAGGGTTAGTAAAAGGAAAGAAATCTTAAAAATTAGGGCAGAAATAAATGCAAAAGAAACAAATGAGAGTATAGCAAAAATCAACAAAGCCAAAACCTGGTTCTTTGAAAGGATAAATAAAATTGACAAACCATTAGCCAGACTCATCAAGAAACAAAGTGAGAAAAATCAAATCAATAAAATTAGAAATGAAAATGGAGAAATCACAACAGACAACACAGACATATAAAGGATCACGAGACTACTATCAGCAATTATATGCCAATAAAATGGACAGCGTGGAAGAAACGGACAAATTCTTAGAAAAGTACAACTTTTCAAAACTGAACCAGGAAGAAATAGAAAATCTTAACAGACCTATCACAAGCACGGAAATTGAAACTGTAATCAGAAATCTTCCAGAAAACAGAAGCCCAGGTCCAGACGGCTTCACAGCTGAATTCTACCAAAAATTTAGAGAAGAACTAACACCTATCTTACTTAAACTCTTCCAGAAAATTGCAGAGGAAGGTAAACTTCCAAACTCATTCTATGAGGCCACCATCACCCTAATACCCAAACCTGATAAAGATGACACATAAAAGAAAACTACAGGCCAATATCACTGATGAACAGAGATGCAAAAATTCTTCACAAAATTCTAGCAATCAGAATCCAACAACATATTAAAAAGGTGGTTTAAACACAACAGTCAAGGCATATTGTCCCATTACATCATAGCAAATAGATAGGAATGAAGTGGGAATGCAACATATTTCATTTTCTTAGACTCCAAATCACTGACAGTGGTGACTGCAGCTCTGAAAAACGTTTGCTCTTTGGATGAAAAGCTATGACATAACTAGAAAGCATATTAAAAGCAGAGACATCACTTTGCTGACAAAGGCCCATATAGTCAAAGCTATGGTTTTTCCAGTAGTCTTGTATGTATGTGAGAGTTGGATCATACAGAAAGCTGAACACTGAAGAACTGATGCTTTCAAACTGTGGTGCTGCAAAGGACCCTTGAGAGTCCCTTGCACAGCAGCAAGATGAAACTACTCTATCCTAAGGAAGCAAACAGTGAATATTCATTGGAAGAACTGATGCTGAAGTTGAAGCTTCAATACCTTGGTCACCTGATGTGAAGAGCTGACTTATTGGGAAAGACCCTGATACTGGGAAAGATTGAAGGCAGGAGGAGAGAGGGGTGACAGAGGATGAGATGGTTGGATGGAATCACTAACTCAATGGACATGAGGTTGAGCAATCTCTGGGAGATAGTAAGGATAAGAAAGCATGGCCTGCTGCAGTCCATGGGGTCACAAAGAGTCAGACAGAATTTAGAGACTGGAAAACACATTATGTAATTTTCTGCCCTTTATTTCTTCTGGGTCCTTGTTAAACATTTCTTATATCTTCTTGTTCTCTGCTTCCATTATTTTCTTCTGTTCCCTCATGTTATTTTTAAAATTTTGGATCATCTTTACTATTATTACTCTGAATTATTTTTCAGGTAGACTGCCTATTTCCTCTTCATTTGTTTGGTTTTGAGGATTTTTACCATGTTTTTGTTATCTGCCTCATGTTTATCTGTCTTTTTATTTTGTTAAATTTACTGTGTTTGGGGTCTTCCTTCTGTAGGCTGGAAAGTCATAGTTCCTGTTATTTCTGGGGTCTTCCCCCAGTGTGGGGTCACATAAGTGCCTTATGAAGTTTTCCTGGTTGGGCAAAGTTATGCCTACTTTCTTTTGGATGCAGTTAGATCTTTTCTCTCCAAAGGGCAATGCTCTCTCCAGTAGTTTGTTTGCAGTTTCTCTAGTCTTGGTATGGCTTCGGCAGCCTTTCTGCTAATGGCAGGGTTGTATTCCTCTTTTGATGAATGTTTGGCATGAGGCATCTGGCACTGGAGCTTGCTGACTTTTGGATGGGTCTTGGTCTTTGTATTGAGTTGGAAGCCTTTGTGAGAGCACTCACTGATAAATCCTCCATATGGTCAAGAGTTCTCAGGCGGCCCGAAGTCCTGGACTCAGGTCTCCCTTCTCAGAGGTTCAGGCCTGACCCTTACTATAGCACCAAAACTTCACAGGCTACATAGCACAGAAGACAAAAGCCAAGCCTAATGGTGAAAGCAACACTCAATAGCTAATAATATCCAAAGAAACATACACTTACAAAGAGAAAAGAGTGGGGGAAAAAGAATATATACAAGAATCAGAAGAGAGCAATGAAGCCAGTAAGCAAATCCAAAAGTAAAAATGAATACTAAAAATTAGATTAACAAAAATACAAGATAAAAAAATATATAACTGGGAAAAGTGCAGTATAAATAAAAAGTGCTGTAAAAATTGGAATAAAATAACTTTACTTTTTAAAATAATGTGTTTTAGGAAGCAAAATTTAAGTTAAAAATTAAAATGGAAATAATTTAAAAGTACAATTAGAATAATACAAAAAAGAAAAAAATACATATATAGTGAGGGTGGTATTAAGAATAATGTCCTCCCTAGTCCTCCTTTGACCTCTCTGCACAGCACACAATCAATTTGCCTATTCAGGAAGTCCTCCAATAATTTATAAAGGTTTCTGGACCTTCTTTAGATGCTGTGGGGTCAACCAAGGAGCAAGAATCTTATAGTTTCATGGCTGCTGTCACCATCTATAGTGACTTTGGAGATGAAGAAAATAAAATTGGTCACTGCTTCCACTTTTCCCTTCAATTTGCCATGAAGTGATAGGACCAGATGCCATGATCTTATTTTTCTCTTATTATTAGAGAAATACAAATGAAAACTACAATGAAGTATTATCTCACACTGGTCAGAAATGCCATCATCAGAAAGTTCATGAATTAATCAATTGTCTTTAGAACGAAAATGGAAAACGTCAAACTCAGAATTTAATGCAGGTAAATTTGAAAGGAGAAAAATTGGATCCCATATGAATGAGTCCCCCCCTTTTTTTTTCCTTTTGATAGAGGCAAGAGTTATGCTCCTCAGAGCAGATAAAGGTGCTGTTGGAGCTGATTTTCAGTACAGAAAGGAGTATGGTTCTCTAAGAAGTATCACCAGTTAAAAGAAGAAAACAAGTTTGACTGACTTTTTAGTATTAACATGCTTTGTAAGATTTATTTTAGGAAAAAAATCTACTCAACTATTTATGCTAAATATGCACTTGTATTTCCATGAGAATTTATCTTTTTAATTTATCTCTTTTTTATTAATAGATGATTTTAATATAAGATTTCTAAATTTTAGTGAAATGTTTCAGTTTCAAGAAAGTGAGAACCTTGATCTAAGGAAGACTCCAAGCCTCAAGCTAAGCAATCTGCTCAAGGTCATTAAATAAAAGAAATGAAAATCTATTCAAACCAGATTTTGTGTATTCCAAATCACTATATTGCCTTATCTTTGAAAATTACTCTGTATAAAACCCAATAACACTATGAGAAGACTAGGCAGGGAGATAAGATATTCCCTACCCCACTTTTCTGAACTTGCCTCTTTTCAAGTCCAGTGACTTCACTTCTGCCCCAGGCTTTGCAGTGCTGTTTCCCTGCTGGGATTTCTCCTATCTCAGAGCTCGCTCGCTCTCTCCTATCTCTACTCACTTCTGTGCCCTAAAGAGAGACTGTATATTTAGATTGCCATCACTCCCTATTCTTTGAGCGTGCTTTGCACATATGTCTCTGACAATTGTAGTATTCACTGCTTAAACTACATCCCTATAAATTCCATGAAGTTGAGAATTTTGTTTTATTCACTATTTTATTCTCAGGCTCTAGAGAAATCCTGAGCTCATAGCAGGTACCCATTAGACACTTGTAGAATGAATGAACAAGTAATTCATTACATCAATTGTTGGAGAGGAAGACTTTTGGAAAAAAATGCCTAATTGTGAAATAAAGATAAATATATACCTTAATATCATAATTAGATCTGTAAACAAAACCCTGTGGGATTCCAAATAAAGAATCAATTATTTCCAATTTGAGATTTATGGAAGGCATCATGAGTGAGATGAAATTGAAGTTGTCTTGGAAAAGGGATATTTCAGATAAGAACCATGTTGAGAGTAGAGGAAGCGGGAAGCACATTATGGAACCATTTATGAAGGATTCTCAAGAAAAAATAGGCTAAAATTACAAGTTTGCCTTGAGTTTCATGGAAACCAATCAGACACCTGCAAGTGAGCCTGTCTCACCAACTGACCCAATTTGACGCCAAGGGGCTAACCTCAGAAACAAGGTTAGGTCCTAATGATTCTAAGTTCTTGCCTATTCATGTGACATACTGAGAACACTAATTCTAGTCTTACTTGAAATATGGTTGCTTATTTACATACATATCAATATATATATTCAGTTCAGTTCAGCCACTCAGTAGTGTCCTACTCTTTGTGATCTCATGAATCACAGCAGCCAGGCCTCCATATCCATCACCACCTCCCAGAGTTTACTCAGACTCACGTCCATCAAGTCCGTGATGCCATCTGGCCATCTCATCCTTGGTCGTCCCCTTCTCCTCCTGTCCCCAATCCCTCTCAGCATCAGAGTCTTTTCCAGTGAGTCAACTCTTCACACGAGGTGGCCAAAGTACTGGAATTTCAGCTTTAGCATCATTCCTTCCAAAGAAATCCCAGGGTTGATCTCCTTCAGAATAGACTGGTTGGATCTCCTTGCAGTCTAAGGGACTCTCAAGAGTTCTCTAACACCACAGTTCAAAAGCATCAATTCTTTGGCTCTCAGCTTTCTTCACAGTCCAACTCTCACATCCATACATGACTACTGGAAAAACCATAGCCTTGACTAGACGGACCTTTGTTGGCAAAGTAATGTCTCTGCTTTTAAATACGCTATCTAGGTTGGTCATAACTTTTCTTCCAAGGAGTAAGTGTCTTTTAATTTCATGGCTGCAGTGATTTTGGAGCCACCCAAAATAAAGTCGGACTCTGTTTCCACTGTTTCCCCATCTATTTTGCATGAAGTGATGGGACCGGATGCCATGATCTTTGTTTTCTGAATGTTGAGCTTTAAGCCAACTTCTTCACTCTCCACTTTCACTTTCATCAAGAGGCTTTTTAGTTCCTCTTCACTTTCTGCCATAAGGGTGGTGTTATCTGCATATCTGAGGTTATTGATATTTCTCCTGGCAATCTTGATTCCAACTTGTGCTTCTTCCAGCTCAGGGTTTCTCATGATTTACTCTGCATATAAGTTAAATAAGCAGGGTGACAATATACAGCCTTGACGTACTCCTTTTCCTATTTGGAACTGTATTGCTATATGCTTATTTGTATTTATAGCAGTGAAGCTCACTGTTTCTGTTTAGCTGGTATGTAGCTATACTTACTATTATGTCACTACTGAAATATGAACTAATTGAACTCAGAAGTTTTGTTAAATTCAAGACTGCATCACAAAGAAAAGGACCATATTCTAGGATGCGATCAATAATTTGATACATAAAAAGAATTTTATGCCTTGATCTCCTTAATATTTAAAATGAAAATAATCACTACTATATGCTTCTAATCATAAGAAATGGAATAGTTATCTCATATAAAGTATTATCCAAGTGAAAATATTAGTAAACAATACAGACAATAAGATACACATGTGCTAGGGAAGTGCTTTTGGTGATATTTGCTAACAAATACATTTTATTCTTCTACTTTTAAATTATCAATATTCATATTTAAATGTTTTCAAACATATTGTTTTTAAAAATATGTTGTAGACATTACACTCTGAAATAAATAATATAGTGCTCAGTCCTCAATAATTCACTTCTAAGTGCAAAAAAAAAAAAAAGCATTTAGATGTCAGGTTGAACTTTAAAATTTGAACTAATAAAATGAGCAAAAAAAAAACTATCAAAAATTTCTTACATTGATATATTGAATGGATATTTGTACTAAATATGGCTTTTTATTAATAAAGGACAAAATTAATTCATTGGTAGCATGACCTACATTCTTAAGAATTATTAATTATTATGTAAAAGATATATATGTGTGTGACTGTATATGTGTGTGTGTGTATATATATATATATATATACACTGAAGGGTAGAATAGTCTAGCCACTGGACAATTACACTCATCTCTCATGATAATAATGTCATGCTTAAAATCTTCATGCTAGGCTCCAGCATCGTGTGAAACAAGAACTTCCAGATGTCTAAGCTGAGTTTAGAAAAGGAAGAGGAACCAGAGATCAAATTGCTAACATTTGCTGGATCATAGAAAAAGCAAGGAAATTTCAGAAAACATCTACCTCTGTTTCATTGACTATACTAAAGCCTTTGATGTGTGGATCATAACAAACTGTGGAAACTCTTAAAGACCGTCTTATCTGTCTCCTGAGAAACTTGTATGTGGGTCACGAAGCAACAGTTAGAACCTTGTATGGAACAACTGACTGGCTCAAGATTGAGAAAGTATGACAGGGCTGTTTACTGTCACCCTGCTTGTTTAACCTATGTACTGAGCATATCATGAGAAATTCCAGGCTGGATGAGCTACAAACTAGAATCTAGATAGGCAGGAGAAACATCAACAACCTCAGATACGCAGGTGATACCACTCTAATGGCAGAAAGTGAAGAGGAACTAAAGAGCCTCTTGATGAACATGAAGAAGAGTGAAAGAGCTGGTTTAAGACTAAATATTAAAAAACTAAGATCATGGCATCTGGCCCCATTACTCCATGGCAAAGAGAAGCAGAAAAGGTGGAAGTCATGACAGATTTCCTCTTCTTGGGATCTAAAATCACTGCAGATGGTGACTGCAGCTATGAAATCAGAAGACATTTGCTTCTTGGCAGGAAAGCTATCATTGTGTGAAAGCTATCTCGACAGTTTGTTGAAAAGCAGAGACATTATTCTGCCAAAAAATGTCCATATGTCAAAGCTGTGGTCTTCCCAGTGGCCATGTATGATTGTGAGAGTGGACCATAAACAGTGCAGAACACCAAAGAATTGATGCCTTCAAACTATTGTGCTGAAGAAGACTCTTGAAAGTCACTTGAACAGCAAGGAGATCAAAGCAGTCAATCTTAAGGGAAATCAACCTTAAATAATCATTGGAAGGACTGATGCTGAAACTGAAGCTCCAGAATTTTGGTCATCAGATCTGAACAGCTGACTCATTGGA